>CM072541.1:6699166-8168333 GCA_036898165.1 Silybum marianum
AGAATCTAGTGATTCGGTATCGAAAAATACCGTTATCGAGTCGCGAGATGCGATTTTCGATGAGATGCGTTTTTCATCTATCCAAAGGCCTAAGGATCTGGTTCCCAACACTAATGAAGTGCAAAATCCAGAAAGTCTGGATGGTGTTTCAACCCCAGAAACGCAGCAGATCCGGAGAAGCAAAAGAGGCCGAATCGTCAAAAATTTCGGTGATGATTTTCAACTGTATTTGGTTGAAGGTTCGAGAGATGAACTTGGGCTTCAATACTCTTATTGTTACAGTATTGAAGATGACCCAAAGAGCTTCAAAGAAGCGATGGAGTCTCGAGATGTCTCCTTTTGGAAAGAAGCAATTGATGACGAAATGTCATCGATTCTTGAGAATAACACTTGGGTGTTATCTGATTTGCCTCTAGGTTCTAAACCACTTGGATGCAAATGGATCTTCAAAAAGAAGATGAAAGTTGATGGGACAATTGATAAATTCAAAGCCCGGTTAGTCATTCAAGGGTTTCGACAAAAACCCGGTATTGACTATTTCGATACGTATGCTCCGGTAGCTCGTATTTCAACTATTAGGTTGTTGGTTGCCTTGGCTGCAATTCACAACCTGGTTATCCATCAAATGGATGTTAAAACAGCCTTCTTGAATGGTGATCTTCATGAAGAAGTTTACATGAAACAACCGGAAGGGTTTGTTATGCCCGGAAACGAGCATAAGGTGTGTAAACTTGTGAAATCATTGTATGGGCTGAAACAAGCACCCAAACAGTGGCATCAAAAGTTTGATGAGGTTATTTTATCATGTGGTTTTTCTCTAAACCAAAGTGATAAGTGTGTTTATAGCAGATTTGATGCTAAAGGTGCGGGTGTTATCATCTGTTTGTATGTGGATGACATGCTGATTTTTGGAACTGATCAAAATCAGGTAGATGAAACTAAAAAGTTGTTATCATCTAATTTTTCCATGAAAGATATGGGGGAGGCTGATGTAATTCTTGGTATTAGAATTAAACGGGTTAACAAAGGAATTGTTATGACATAGTCATACTATGTTGAGAAAATTCTCAAAAAGTTCAATTATAGTGATTGTTCTCCCGTGAGCACTCCTATGGATCCTAGTGTGAAATTAATGCCAAATACGGGCACTTCTATTTCACAACTAGAATACTCTAAGGCTATTGGTAGCTTGATGTATGCCATGACAAGTACCAGGCCGGATATAGCTTATGCAGTGGGACGGTTGAGTCGGTATACTAGTAATCCGAACACTCAACATTGGCAAGCTATTCAAAGAGTATTTAAATATCTCAAGGGTACCATGGATTATGGTTTGAGTTATTTGGGATATCCTTCGGTGTTAGAAGGATACTCGGATGCAAGTTGGATATCCAATATGGAGGATCACTCTTCGACGAGTGGTTGGGTATTTTTGCTTGGAGGTGGTGCGATTTCTTGGGCATCAAAGAAGCAAAGTTGTATTACAAACTCAACAATGGAATATGAGTTCGTGGCTTTAGCCGCTGCTGGTAAAGAGGCAGAATGGTTAAAGAATCTTGTTTATGAGATTCCATTGTGGTCGAAGCCAATTGCACCTATTTCTATCCATTGTGATAGTGCAGCCCCTTTGGCTAAGGCTTATAGCCAAGTGTATAACGGCAAGTCTAGACACTTGGGTGTTAGACATAGTATGATTAGAGAGTTAATCATGAATGGTGTAATCTCTGTTGAGTTTGTTAGATCGCAACAAAATTAGGCGGATCATCTGACCAAGGGTTTGGCAAGAGACTTAGTGCACAAGTCTGCCATTGGGATGGGATTAAAGTCCTTATAAATCTATAATGGTGAGACACCCAATTCCCCTCTAATATGACATTAGGGGCTGAATTCAATGAGGAAAGCTCACACTTATAAGATTGGAACACATGATAAATCATCCCAGGTATGTGTTCGGTACTACAGTAAGTAGGTTGAAGTTTATCTTCTTAATAATTCCTTTGAAAAAGTGTATTTGTAGGTGCACGAAGTAAAGGAATTACCTACGTGATCGTGAAGTGTAGCCGCATTTCAGAAGGTTGGGGACTTGGCCTTTATACGATCATGAGAGGATTAGGACACTCGACTTTATAATTGTGTCACTTTTATTTTCTTGACGAGTAGATGAAACTTGTATGTATTTTATCTTTAGGTATTCAAATGAGTTGATGGGTTCAATCCTTGGGACACCTTGATTCTCGAATATTTAAAATGTGTAAAATACTAAGATGGAAATTCAATCGTTTCGACATTTTCATTTATGTGCAAGTTTGGTATTGTTTATTATTAAGATGTTATTTCATGGGTCACACTAAAATGGGGGAGGATTGTTGGTGATTTTAGTGTCACCGGTCCATTTATGTGATTGGAAATAACATGATGTCTATATGGGTTTTATACTGTGATCTAATTCAAGTTAGGTGGTGCGGAGTGCACGCTTGTTATAAGGCGAGTATGAACCCGGTAACGACTGAATACAACAAGGTTCAACTGGAACCCAGTCAAGCTCGACTGGTTCCATTCGAACTCTGGTTGTTCCGGTGGTGGTCGAGCACCACCACCCGGTGGTCGAACACCACCACCCGGTGGTGGTCCACCATTGGCAGCCTCCATTGCTCTTTGTTTCTTGCTTTAGCTTCCTTCTTAACCTACGGGCGGTTCTTTCAATTTATGGGTTATAAGGTTCTAGATTTGAGCTTCGGGAACTTCTTGGCATACACCGATTAGTACCTGAAATACAGTGTAAAGAAACTGTTAACCCAAAGTGAAAATAAAATACTAAAAAATAAAATGTCCAATGTAATAATGACTATAGCTGGTAGTGCTATCAGCGCAACACCAGTTCCCCGGCAGCGGCGCCAAAAACTTGATAGACGTTTTCACACCCCTTAAAAGCTACCGCAAGTGTAAGGTGTCAATCAAGTAATATATTACAAAGTACGAGAATCGATCCAAGGAACTAGGACACTGAGTATCACCATGACTATGACAAATATTAATTGAACTATCGAAAATTGGATTGGTTTGAATTTAAGTAAACTACTAATCTAGAAACAAAGAGGGCAAACTCAAATAACAAAGGTCAAACAAAGATTTAACTAACAAGAAGAGATACTTTTGAAGATTAGAGAACGCTAGGGGTTAGACTTCATTTGGATTCTACTAACAATCATAAAAGATACATTCATGAGTTATTAAACAAGATAGACAATGGCTATTCCTCAAATACTTCTTATTCTTTCTCAAGCAATAGTAAGAATATATTATGAAAATGTAAATATTAAATTTCTCTAATACAAACATGAACACTCAACTCATTAAGCACAAGAATAGCTTTGTAAAATACTATGGTTTCATTGGTGTATCTCTACCCAATATTTCACCATAGATTCGAATATCTTTAATCTAGTTGTAAAACCCATTACTCAATAGAAATCACAACCATGACATAGCAATATGGCGTATCTAGCAAAATTTGAAAAACAAGATAGAAAAAATAATCTAACAAGATAAAGTACTCAATAAATGCATATATTATGTAACTCAAAGTAGAAATCCAGAATCAATCTTCCCCCAACCTTAAATAGTTTAGCTCATACTACTGACAGAAAATAACATCATTAAATGAAGATAAAAACACCCTAACATATTGTTTCTCAACTGAAAGATGCAGTGGAATGAAAATAACTCCCTCAATAAGTGATACTAACTACCAATCTTGAACTTCAAGTCTTTGACTCCACCTTGATAACTAATGCACTCCTTCTTCTCAGATTTAAAAACTCTGGAATATTCTTTGAAAATCACCTAGCCTCCACATATCCCAAGATAACCCTAGCTGGTAGGTTTTAGCGTCTTTTTATAGTGTCAGACCCGTTGGCGACCATGACAGGCGACGATGCCATGTCATGGTCGCGGGGCATGGTCGCCCGTGTCACTACCAGCATCAGATCCACACAACAACTCTTGGTACATCACCTGCGACCTTGCCATGCAATTATGACATGTCATGGTGGCGTGGCATTGTAGCAAGATGTCCAAAACTTGGTTTTCTTTGCTCGTTAGTTCCGTTCAACTCCTTATGCATCCGAGACGTCAAAAATGGGTCCAAGTAGATACTTTTCTTCCCTTTTTCTATCTTGTATGTCTACACGTCACTTGTAAAAATATTAGTCCAAAAAGTCAATTTTTACTTCAAGACAAGCCACAAAACTTATTGTTTGAGGTTGAATAACCCGTCAGATAACGAAGTTATCACTTGGGTTCACGAAATTCAATTTAGGATAAGACTCAAAACGCTTTCATTCTTAGGCACAAAAACGAGAGCAAATTTTCTGGAGAGTATTGTAGGATTGTTCAAAAAAAAAACCATATCTAAATTCATGAGTATAGATTCTTATTTATACTCAAAATAACGTAACTGAAAAGATAATCATGATTGAAATTTAGGAGTGGTGGTCAGTTACACAATTTATTGTAACTGCTCAATAACCGTTCAGAAATTCTATGTCCAGAAGACCAGACCAAAGCTAAGTGATCTGAAGCGGTTTAGTGATAGCAAGGATTATGTAAACCAAAGTGTGAAGTCTTGTGAAGCCTCAACAATACTATGAAAGTTCATCCTTGATGTTTCAAGTTCAGCGATCAAGTGAAGTTTCTCAGACAAGATTAAAGTTGATCTTATCCTCGATGCACAAAAGTCAAACCTTATACCATGTCAGAGAAGGACGTACGGATTGTCTCTTATGTTCCCTTCATATCTGATATGGTACTGTTCACACGCGGCCAAATGCATGGTTGCTTTTGAACAAAGGACAAGCTTCCTATGAAAGCTTGACACGTGGCATATACCTTTTGTCTTGCATTAAATGCAAACGGGTATAAATAAGATGAAGATATCTTCTTCATCTTTATGCATGCTACTTTCTATTTCTAAATCCTCTGTCTCTTTTCTTTCTTACTTCCTTGTGCATCAAACTTTTTGATATCTTAAGTTACAATAGAATAGGTTTATTTACTTGTTCTAATTCCGCTTGTAACTGTAAATTTGTTTATTTAATATAAACTAATTTATTAAAAACTAAAAATCCGTGTTTGTATTCAACCCCCCCCCCCCCTTCTACAAACTGTTTCTATATCCTTGAACTCTTGTAGACTCCTTTAAGACCAACAAGTGGTATCAGAGCAGTGTTTCTTGCAAATCTTTAAAATATTTGCTCACAAAACTTTTTAAAATGACTACTACTAATACAAACTACATTGATAATGGATCTTTAGCTAAACCTCCAAGATTTAGCCGTGATAGCTTTCCATTATGGAAGGAAAGAATGACTCTGTTGCTAGAAGGGTCAGATCCTAAGACCCCCTACTATCTAGAAAATGGACCATTTGTTCCTATAGTCCTGGTAGCTAGTGTTCCTGCCACCACTACTACTCCAGCCATCACTGAAAGGAGAATCATCAAAACTCCAGATCGATGGACTGAAGAAGAGAAAAAGGAAGTAGCTATAGACTCAAAAGCTAGATCCATAATTGCAGTGTCTTTACCAGATGAAGTCTATCATTCTGTAATGAAAATGAGAACATCTAAGGCCATGTGGGATACCTTGTGTATTCAATATGAAGGGACTGATGAAGTTCAAATCACTAGATGTATTAATTTGGTGAGACCATATGAAAGTTTTATGCACTTAAAAGGTGAAACTCTCTCTCAAATTCACGAAAGGTTTAACTGTCTCTTGATTGATATGAAAACTGTCAACAGAGAATATTCTAATGCCGAAATTCTAAAAAAATTCATGGAGGCACTACCTGAACAATGGGGAGTGTACACTACGTGTTTAAAACTGTCAAAGAATCTTGAAACTCTCTCTCTTAGTGCTTTATATGGAATGCTCTTAAATGAAGAACAATCTCAGGTTTTAAGGAAAAACCTCATAAATGATATCAAGGGTGCCAAAAGTACTTCTTTGGCACTAGTGACTTCAGAGGTAGAACCTTCAAAACAAGTTTCTTCTTCTATCTCCTCTATCACTGAATTAAGTCAAACTGATTCAGAAGAACTCACTGATGCCGACATCTCTGAGTTTTATAACTCTCTAGCTCTTCTACCAAACAACTTTAGAAGATTTGCTAGAAAGAGAAATTTTCGAAAACCTCCTACTATCATTGACTCTGATAAGTCAAAGACTCTGCCCGCTGAAAAAGCATCTGCTATATGCTACAAATGTCAGCGAAAAGGTCACTTTGCTAGTGAGTGTAGATCTAAGAAAGTAGCTGCACCCACCACCTCTCAGAACTCTGATAAAAAGGAAAAGTATTTTAAATTGAAAAATAAATACAAAGATCTGGAAAAAAAACCAGCAAAAAGGCAAAGGCCTAATTGCTGAAAAAGGGAAAGGCCTAATTGGGCCAAAACATCTGATGAATCAGGCTCCGATGAAGAAGATCTTGCTTTCCCCTGTCTCATGGAAAGAATTGAAGAAGCTGAAGAAGTCTATGAAACATTTTCCTCAGAGTCTCCTTCAACTCAGGAAAACATTCCAATAAACTCCTCTATACCTGAAAGTGATAACCTGTCTGCCCTCGATGTTATGGCTGTTGATTTTTACAATGCTCTAAATGGAAAGATTAAAGCTGAACAAATTAATATTGATCTATCTGAACAACTGAAAACTGTCATTTAAAAATCAAAGAACTAACAAAGATTGAAGAAACTCTAAAAGATCAAGTCTTTGTAAATCAAACCATAAACATTGAGAGACAACAAGCTATCATTGAAAGGGAAAAGGCCATCGCTGATCTTAAGGCTGAAAAAGCTACTATCGAAGGATGGTGCAAGGCCTCTGATAATGTCAGCGAGATCATCAATGCTCAAATCCCTCTGAAAGTCAAAAGTGGGTTAGGATATAACCCTGATAAAGAAGAATCAGAGAATGATCGTTCCATGTTGAAATTCAGAATGTTTGTCTCCTCAATCCCTGATCCTTCTTCTCAGAAACTTCATTTAACTGAGAAGTTGATTGTTCTTAAATCTAATGATTCTATGAAAATGATCAAGAACAAAGTTCCTGACCACGTTCCTAAAATCAAAAACTTTCAGAAACAGAAGAAGAACTCCTCTGTTCCTTTAGTAAGTCATCCTAAAACTGGGAAGAAAATCCCTGGATCTGTTCAGAGATCAACTACCAGAATTAAGATCGACCTTATACCTGTCCCTGAAAATATTGTTATACCCCCAAGGACATCGAACAAAGGAATTCTAGGCTCTACTCCTGAAAATATTTCTTCTTGCACTCTGAAATCTTTCAATTCCAAACCTATTCACAAATATAGGAAATGCTATCACTGTGGTGAAACTACCCACATTGCCAGCAAATGTCATAATGCTACCAAAGCTGAAAAATTAGCTCATGGAAAGAAAGTAGCTCAAGCTGATAACTCAGCAAGAGCAAAATCCACCAAGGTTGGTAAAACTTCCAAGGTGAAGATATCCACTGAAACAAATTCTTCAGCTAGTAGCTCTTCCGCCACACCTTCCACTAACACAGTAGGACCCATAGTAATATGGGTACCTATGAAAAATTAATCCTTTTGTTGTACGCAGAGTGCCAAAGGTATCTGGTATCTTGATAGCGGATGCTCAAGGCACATGACTCACAGAAAATCTCTGCTCTCTGAATACAAGGAAGAAGCTGGTCCCTCACTGACCTTTGATGGAAATGGCAAAGGATACACTAAAGGTTATGGAATTCTATCCAATGGAGCTACTTCATTCAGCCGAGTCGCTTATGTTGAAGGACTACAACATAATTTATTGAGCGTTCGTCAGCTATGTGACAAAGATTTCAAAGTTCTATTTCTAAAGAATAGATGTGTTGTCACTGATTCTAATGACAAACTTGCCTTAGCATGCAAAAGAATTGAAAATGTGTATGTCATTAACATGAATAGCTCTCACTCTAAGAACATGTGCTTCATTTCCAGAGCCTCCTCAAACATAAACTGGTTATCGCACAAAAGACTCTCTCATCTGAACTTTAAGATGATCAATGAATTGTATCAAAAAGAACTTGTCAGGGATCTCCCTAACCATACATTTGCAAAGGAATCTCTTTGCTCAACGTGTGAAAAGGGAAATTTGACAAAAGCCTCTTTCAGATCTAAACAAGTTTCCTCAGTGATCTCACATCTTCAACTTCTCCATATGGATCTATTTGGACCTGTCAATGTCCAATCTCTACCTGGAAAGAAGTACACTCTTGTGATAGTTGATGAATATTCCAGATACACATGGGTATTCTTTCTTCGATCCAAAAGTGATACACCTAACATAATTATTGCATTTATAAACAGAATGGAAGTCCTGAACAATCTTATCGTTCGCTCCATGAGAAGTGATCATGGTACTGAATTCAAAAACAGTACCTTGATTAATTCTTTGAAGAAAAAGGAATCACTCACAACTTCCCATCAGTGAGAACTCCTCAGCAAAACGGTGTTGTTGAAAGAAGAAACCGAACGATCATTGAAGCAGCTCGCTCAATGCTCAACGAATCGCATCTACCTACTCAATTCCGGGCTGAAGCAGTCAATACAGCGTGCTTTACTCAGAATCGATCCCTGATAGTGAAGCGCTTCTGGAAGAGCCCCTATGAACTATTTCATGGAAGAAGACCCTCTCTGAAATATCTACACATTTTTTGATGTAGATGTTATATTCTGAATGACAGAGATCATTTAGGTAAGTTTGATCCAAAAGCTGATGATGGGATATTTCAAGGATACTCTTTTGTATCCAAGTCTTTTAGAATCTTTAACAAAAGAAGAAAACATGTTGATCAATCCATGCACGTCAACTTCGATGAATCTCGCCCAACAAATTCTACTCCTATCCCTGAAGAAGATGATGAGTTGAATGAATGGATGAAATCTCATTACGGGGAACCTGAAACTTACTTCAGCAACCAGCCTAATGCTGAAACTAATGATGATGGGATCCCTTATCTTCCTATCTCAAGCAACGATCCATCATCATCAGGGATCAACATCACTCCTCTCAATCAAATTCCTCCATCTCCATCTGATGCTTCTTTAGGAAATTCTTCAGTGAATAACCAAGCTTCATCTTCTACTAATCAATCCTCTGAATCTCCTCCAGAATTGATATTAAATAATGAAGTACATGTTGTTGAAACAACCAATGTTATCCCTGAAAGAGAACAAATCGCTGAATCTATTGTTGATCCGTCTCCTTAACCTCCAACTCAGTGATGGACTGCAAATCATCCAATAAATCAAATTATCGGTGATCCCAATGCATGTATCAAGACTCGTAGAGGTACAGGTAATATCTGTCTCTATGTATATTTTATTTCTCTCTCTGAACCAAAGAAGATAGATCAAGCTATCTCTGATCCTAGCTGGGTCTCTGACATGCAAGAAGAACTAACTGAGTTTCGTAGAAACAAAGTTTGGAATCTTGTTCCTCGTCCATCTGATAAAACTGTAATAGGAACCAAATGGGTCTCTCGAAATAAGCTAGATGAAAATGGAACTGTTATTCGCAATAAGGCTAGAATTGTTGCTCAGGGATACAGACAGAAAGAAAGTATTGACTATGATGAGACCTTCGCTCCTCTTGCTAGATTAGAAGCCATAAGACTTTTCTTAGTTTATGCTGCCCATAAAGACTTTAAAGTTTTTCAAATGGATGTTAAAAGTGCTTTTCTAAATGGTAAACTCAGCGAGGAAGTTTATGTTGAACAACCTCCTGGGTTCTTTGATCCAAACCATCCTGGTTATGTTTTTAAACTTCAAAAAGCTCTTTACGGGTTAAAACAAGCTCCTAGAGCTTAGTATGATACTCTTTCAAAATACCTTCTTAAAGAAAAATTTGTTCGTGGAAAAATTAACCAAATTCTGTTTTTAAGAAAATATAAAGGTCATACTATTTTTGCTCAAATATATGTTGATGACATTATTTTTGGCTCCACAAGACTCAAACTATGCACTCGTTTTGCAAAAAGAATGAAGAAAGAATACAAAATGAGTATGATGGGTGAACTAACATATTTTCTTGGTTTGCAGATTAAGCAATATGACAAAGGAATTTTTATTTGTCAAAGTAAATATGTTAAAGACATGCTGAACAAGTTTGATATGAATCAATTCTCAGCAATGAAGACCCCTATGGCACCTCCTCTAACTTTGAATAAGGACCCAAATGGGAAATCTGTCAATATCACTGCCTATCGTGGGATGATCGGATCTCTACTGTATCTTACAGCGAGTAGACCTGATATCATGTATTCTACCTGTCTCTGTGCTCGATATCAAGCTGAACCAAAGGAATCTCACCTTATTGCTGTAAAGCGAATCTTCATATATCTGAAGGGAACTCCTAATCTGGGACTTTGGTATCCCAAAGACTCAGGGTTCGATCTAATCGGTTACTCTGATAGTAATTTTGCAGGATGCAAGATTGATATTAAAAGCACCACTGGTGGATGTCAGCTATTAGGTGGTAAGTTGATAAGTTGGAGTAGTAAAAAGCATAACTCTGTGTCCACATCTACCGCTGAAGCTGAATACGTAACCGATGGTACCTGTTGTGCTAAAAATCCCTATCTATTGTGATAGCACGAGTGCTATTGCAATTGCAAATAAGCCTGTACTTCACTCCAAAACCAAGGACATTGAGATTCGATATCATTTTATCAGAGATCATGTGATGAAAGGAGAAGTGGAACTTCATTTTGTACCAACTGAATATCAGCTCGCTGATCTTCTCACCAAGCCTTTTGATGAAACTAGATTTAATCTACTCATCAGCGAACTTGGTATGTTAAACGCTGAATAACTCTCTAATCTCTTAACTCTGATTTAGCGATACTTGATTTATCTCACTCAGGTATGAATTCCTAAATCTTTACATTCTCTGAATATCTCTTTCAGAGAATTGTTCTTCAAACTAAAAACCCATCACTGACAATCATTTATTGTCTATTGATGAAGAATTGAAGGATAATGATTAACATTTTTTAAATGATAATCATTTTCAAAATTTTCAAATAAAAAAAGGACACAGTCAGACCTTTATCTGACACATGATGGACCACGACATTTCCTTTCCCACTCTTTTTTAGGAACGTGCGCTAGGTCATCATTACTTTTCAAAAAGCTAAAACCGTCGTTTAGCTATCCTCTTTCTCTCTCCTCTTGCTATTTAAGCAATTCTTCTCTTCATTTGGTTCTTTACGCGCTTATAACTACCAAAAAGCAAGAATCTCCTTCGAATCTTCAAGTTTTCTTCTAGAACACCAAGAACACGCACATGTGCATTTTTCTTTGTTTTTCACTTTTAAGGTTTGAACTAATCCTTTATTATTTATTTAAAACAACAATGTCGTTTATCACATCTCTACATTCTTTATAACTTCTTGTTTTAAATCGAATCCTGTTTAAAATCTAAAACCCTAAATCTTTCTCAAAACCTGTTTTGGGTTCGTCTTAGAACAGAAGACCATTTTTGGTATTCTTAACCAAGTTTTTCTAAAAATTGTGTTAATAACAAGTATTTTGATCTTTGTTCATCAAAACACTTGTTTTTCTTCTACAGTTTTGGTAGTCTTTGTAACAAAAACATATTATGGTTTATTCCTTCTATATTAAACCATGATCTTCCTCTTTGTGTTCCCATCTTTGAAAAAGAAATGGCTTCTTCAAGCAAAACTACTCAAGCTGACGAGAGTGCCCCGATTGTCCTAACAAAAGCTCCAGCCTGCAGCTTCGACTTGGAACAAGCAACTTTCAAGCCATCCAACAACTTGGCTTTGGTGGAAATCCCTGCTGACAAATCTCATTTCAATGATGGTGCAACATTCATCAAGAATTGTCCAGTGATGTGTGCTTTTGTGCACAATCCCATTGGCATCACTGCTCATCTTCAAGCTCTCTGGTACACCACTCACTGCAAAACACTCACTACGGACAAGGGAAACAAGCTCCCTGCAATCACCTTCACAATCCCCACTCTTGGCCGCTTCGCCTTCACTTTGGGATTTCTCATAAATGCTCTACACCTCCCTTCAAGAGGTAAGAATCAGCAATGGGCCTCTGAGCCCACCAGAGAACAAATAGAGGAGTTTTTAGACTCTATTGGCTATGTATAGGAGAACCCTGAAGCAAAATATGTGGGTTCAAAGATGGAAAAGAAGCGCCTTCCAGCTCGCTGGCAATACATCTTAACCCAAGTAATTCAGTGCTTGGGTTCCAAGACTAGCTCTCATGATCAGGCCAACAAGCACTTCCAAGATCTCAGCTTTGCTTTCTGCACAAACTACAAGCTGAACTATGCGGACTACATATTCAGCGACATGTACAACAGGGTGAAAGCTGGGAAGAGGAACCACTTCATTCCGTACCCAAGATTCTTTGCTACCATCATGGAGTTTGCCTTCAAGGAGGAATATCCAAAGGCCGCCAACCGAAGCTTCTCCATGGTCGGCAAGAAGTCTCTGGATATTGATGTACATCCAGATAATGCTCCCTACACTCCATACATGTTGCAACTCATTGGAGCCACAGCACCTGTGTCCGTCTCACTGAACAGCTCATCAATGAGTATCCCAGACACCTCCACTCCCTCTAAAAGAAAGGAACCAACCGATGGTCACAAAAAGACCATCGCTCACAAACCGGCGGCAAAGAAACCAAAGAAGGGAGTTTCTCAAAAAACTTCCCTCTCTGATTTAGGCGTAAAACCAACGTCCTTTTTATCCACAGCCACGACAACCGATGGTCTCTGCATCCGTTGCCGTTTCTTCAGCACTGCCTTCATTTTCAGCGACTCCAGTCATTGAAAGTGTTACAGCAAGCTCCGTTGTAGCTGGATCAGGTACTACTTTCACAACCCTCTCTTCTTCTTCCACCATTTCTTCTTTGGTCCTTACACAAACATATGATTCAGAGATAGTTGTCCCTATCTCTGATCATGTTGAATCGCACGCTGTCCAAACTCAAGTGTTGTTTCGACAATCTGAACTTTGGAAAGCCATTTTGACAGGACTCAGCATGTCTCTCACACACATACTAAGACACAAACTAGTAATCCACATGACTCTACCGTCATACACGTTGTCCTGAGAGTAATCCTCATGATACTCTCAAGGTAAATAACATGTCTTGTCACCCTTCATCTAATCCAGAGCTCTTTTTGGCTGGTCTGTCTATGTTGTCATCAGCTATCGCACCTCCTCTCTCTACCTCAGCGACCATCACTACTACTACCAGGGCTGCTGCTGCTCCCTCCAGCGGTAGCAAAGGAAAATCTCCGCAGCAACCAAAGACTGTTGCAGACCTAGAACCAAAGACTGTTGCAGACCTGTGCCGGATCAAGCAAGAGAAGTTTGCCTCCAAACTTCCTCCCTTCACTGTTGAGATTCCAAAGGTTGTTCTTTCCAGCCCCGCATTCCCTGCTATTGACTTCTTGGTCAATGAATGTGCTCTCACAAGGGCCAGGGAAGATAATCTTCAAACGTCTGCCGAATACATCTTTCAGACGGTCGCTGGTGCTCCAGGCATGAAGGCCACACTAAATAACGTTTACATTGACATCCAGTCAGTAAAGGCAGACAATCTGACTCATGATCAAGCAATTGCCAAGCTGGAGAAACAGGTGCAAGCACAAAACCTTGTGCTCGAGTCTATTCAAAAGACTCAGTCCGATATGATGCAGATGCTGATTAAGCTCTCTAAGGTTGGCTCCTCCTTCACTGCTGCTGATCGGACCTCACTGAATCAGGTCATCCAGACCCAGACCACTCATACCGACTCTCTGAAGGACATTGGGTCCAATGTGCGTACGATGATGGTGCATGTTCTCCCCGCTGACAACATCGAGGGGGAGAGATGCGCCAAAGAAATCGCTGATGAGATAATCAGGCAGGTCAATGAAACAATTCCTGGCTCTCCAATATCTCCCTACATACAGCAAGATCCTCCTTCCATTGTCGCTGAAGAATAAGAGGATGAGGAGGAAGAAGACGATGATGAAGATAACGATGAAATCCCTCATTATGGAGGAAATGATGATGATGATGATGATGACATCCCTCTTGGTGCTTTTGAGTACTTTAAGAATAGTAGACCAGGAAACTTCATGCCTGAAGTGATCTACAAGGTGCCTTTGGGGGACGGACCACCTCCTTCTCAGGATCTGTCCAACCCATCAGGCAAAGGAAAGGATGTGGTAGATCTTGATGCCACCATCCCATTATCTGAGGGGGAGACCGCTGTAGAGGTAACTCTTCCCCTTATCCCTTATACTACTCCCATCTCTGAACCCCCAACCTATCCATCTTTCTCTCCTCTAAATTTTGGTTCTGACCAACCTCTCTCTCCATCTCCCATTCTCAGTGAGTCTAGTCCCCCAAAGGACTCCACTTGTTGGAAGGAACCTTCATTAGAGAAGCAGTTTGTGTACATATCTGATTCTGACTCTGAAGATGAAGAAGGCCTTATTCCCAGACGGCGCGCACAAAGATCTCTAATAACCGAGCCTGAAGAAGAAGAAAGGTGAATAAATTTCCTAAAGGAACTTGAAGCCAAAAGAATAAGGATGCCCGCTGCTGAACCAGAAAACCCTATGCCTATCAGCATGGTAGATGATTTCGACTTCCTATCTAAAGAGGAGAGATCACAAGCACTAGAAGCTCAGAGAATCAGGGACGAAAAGATAAAGCAAACAGAGAATGATCTTGAGCTCGCAAGAAAGATACTCAGGGAGGATGCGGCAAGAGATGAAGCGACTAAAAAGCGGAATGAGAAAAGTAAAAGAGTCGTTGAAGCTCTGGCACAAAGAGAACTGAATGAAGAAAATCTAAATGTGAATCCTATCCTTGCTCAAGAAAGAATCCTAAGTGCACTAACTGATGAAAATACAAGCCACATAGAAAAAGAACTACGCTGGTGCACTAAACGATTTAATTTTCGAAGGTCTGATTCAAAAATCATTCGTGCAACTATCGAAGGACGTCCTTCCAAAAGAAGTGGTCAAAAGGTATATGTACGAATGTACAGACATTCAAGATGTGAAAAAGAAGAAGCCAAGTTCTTAAAATTCTATGGATACTCTGAATGGCTAGAAATCAGAGATGCCATTCAAGGTTCCAAATCAAAATTCAAAGATGTGGTGGAAAAAGCATTGGATCAGCTACTTCAGAGGATGTCACAGCATGTGCAAGTTCCGCCTCTCCCTGAGCCTACAAGAAAAAAAGATCAATCGCTGAAGGAGGTTCATCTTCTAAAAGTGAACATAAAACGAAATTCAACCATGAAAGCATTCTCGGCGATCTTGAAATCCCTGACATCTCAATGTTGAACTCCTCTCTTCCTCAAGATCGAAGATATTAAGAAAATGAAATCATCACATTCCCTGAACCTGATATGGTTTTCTTGGAAAATAATGGATTCTTAGGACTCTTCCGAAACCGAGAAGTCAACAAGGCTCCATCAGCTTTTATAAAGATCATGCATCATCACTGCTGGTCAGATGATCCTCTGATGAATCAACAAAAGAAGATCTATGAAAATGAACTACGAAGAAGACATGAAAGACTCTCTGATTGATCTATAGTCTTCTTTTCCTTTGTAGTACTCTTTAGCTTATTGTGCTTTTATCTTACAAATTTGTAATTTCATTTTCTATGTAATTCTTCAGATTATTTTTAATGACATTTCAAATGAAGTACTCTACTCCAATTATGTACTGAAAACAGTAAATGGGACAATGAACATAAGAGTTCTAATTTCTTTAGAAACCTCTTTACTCACTGATATTTCTCTCTGAAACTTAAATCAGTGAATGTACTTAAAGCCTTTATACTTGTAACAATTGGTGTTTCCATATCCTTATAAATGAAACTCAATGGCAATAATAGATTAGCTTAAAAAGATCTCACAGATTAGTACTAAGAAATTTTTACTTCAATAATTCTTAAGTCCCTACTAATTCTTTCAAGCAATTTTTCCATGTTTCTTAATCATAATCAAATAGGGGGAGATTGTTGATCATAATTCCTCTCACTGTTTTGGATGTGATTCCTCTATATACTTAGTAAAATTCCATTCGTAAACTTAAGTTCAAATTCAGCGATAGCATATGCTGATTGCTATCAGCGATCGCTGAAAATTAGGAACCTCAAGTCTACCTCTGAAGATCAACCAACACACCAAAAGAACATTCAGCAAAAGTCGAAGACCAAGCTGAAGAAAGAGATAATCAGCTAAGTGATCTGTAGCGGTTCAGTGATAGCAAGGATTATATAAACCAAAGTGTGAAGTCTTGTCAAGCCTCAACGATACTATGAAAGTTCATCCTTGAAGTTTCAAGTTCAGCGATCAAGTGAAGCTTCTCAGACAAGATTAAAGTTGATCTTATCCTCGATGCACAAAAGTCAAACCTTATACCATGTCAAAGAAGGACGTACGGATTGTCTCTTATGTTCCCATCATATCTGATATGGTATTGTTCACACGCGGCCAAAAGCATGGTTGCTTTTGAACAAAGGACAAGCTTCCTATGAAAGCTTGACACGTGGCATATACCTTTCATCTTGCATTAAATGCAAATTGGTATAAATAAGATGAAGATATCTTCTTCATCTTTATGCATGCTACTTTCTATTTCTAAATCCTCTGTCTCTTTTCTTTCTTACTTCCTTGTGCATCAAACTATGTGATTTCTTAAGTTACAATAGAATAGGTTTATTTACTTGTTCTAATTCCGCTTGTAACTGTAAATTTGTTTATTCAATATAAACTAATTTATTAAAAACTAAAAATCTGTGTGTTTGTATTCACCCCCCACCCTTCTACAAACTGTTTCTATGTCTTTGAACTCTTGTAGACTCCTTTGGGACCAACACTACCTTCTGAACCTTATTTCCCACATTTACTCCAAGTCAATTACAGCTCGACCGACTCGAGTGGCCCAGTCGAGTATTCCAGAGGGTATCAGCGTCCAAACCAGTATAGACTCGACTAGCTCTACTGGCCCAGTCGAGTATTCCAAAGGATGCCAACACTAATTCACAGAGGTTGAATAAACCAGTCGAGCTTGACTGGGTTCCAGTTGAACCTTATTGTATTCAGTCGTTACCGGGTTCATACTCACCTTATAAAAAGCGTGCACTCCGCATCACCTAACTTGAATTAGATCACAGTATAAAACCCATATAGACATCATGTTATTTCCAATCACATCAATGGATCGGTGGCACTAAAATCACCAACAATCCTCCCCCATTTTAGTGTGACCCATGAAATTACATCTTAATGATAAACAACACCAAACTTGCACATAAATGAAAATGTCGAAACGATTGAGTTTCCATCTTAGTATTTTACACATTTTAAATATTCGAGAATCAAGGTGTCCCAAGGATTGAACCATCAACTCATTTGAATACCTAAAGATAAAATACATACAAGTTTCACCTACTCGTCAAGAAAATAAATGTGACACAATTATAAAGCCGAGTGTCCTAATCCTCTCATGATCGTATAAAGGCCAAGTCCCCAACCTTCAGAAATGCGGCTACACTTCACGATAACATAGGTAATTCCTTTACTTCGTGTACCTACAAATACACTTTATCAAAGGAATTATTAAACTTCAACCTACTTACTGTAGTACCGAGCACATACCTGGGATGATATGTCATGTGTTCCAATCTTAAAAGTGTGAGCTTTCCTCATTGAATTCATCCCCTAATGTTTATTAGAGGGGAATTGTGTGTCTCACCATTATAGATTTATAAGGACTTTCATCCCATCCCAATGGCAGACTTGTGCACTAAGTTTCTTGCCAAACCCTTGGTTAGATGATTCGCCAAATTTTGTTGTGATCTAACAAACTCAACAGAGATTACACCATTCATGATTAACTCTATAATCATACTATGTCTAACACCTAAGTGTCTAGACTTTTTGTTGTACACATGGCTATAAGCCTTAGCCAAATTGGTTGCACTATCACAGTGGATAGAAATAGGTGCAATCGGCTTCGACCACAATGGAATTTCATAAACAAGATTCTTTAACCATTCTGCCTCCTTACCGGCAGCAGCTAAGGCCACAAACTCAGATTCCATCGTTGAGTTTGTAATATAACTTTGCTTCTTTGATGCCCAATAAATCGCACCACCTCCAAGCAAAAATACACAACCACTCATCGAAGAATGATCCTCCATGTTATCCAACTTGATTCCGAGTATCCTTCTAACACCGAAGGATATCTGAAATAACTAAAACCATAGTCCATGGTTCCCTTGAGATATTTAAATACTCTTTGAATAGCTTGTCAATGTTGAGTGTTCGGATTACTAGTATACCGACTCAACCGTCCCACTGCATAAGCTATATCTGGCCCGGTACTTGTCATGTCATACATCAAGCTACCAATGGCCTTAGAGTATTCTAGTTGTGAAATAGAAGTGCCCGTATTTGGCATTAATTTCACACTAGGATCCATTGGAGTGCTCACGGCAGAACAATCACTATAATTGAACTTTTTGAGAATTTTCTCAATATAATGTGATTGTGTCATAACAATCCCTTTGTTAACCTGCTCAATTCTAATACCAAGAATTACATCAGTCTCCCCCATATCTTTCATGGAAAAATTAGATGATAACAACTTTTAGTCTCAGCTACCTGATTTTGATCAGTTCCAAAATTCAGCATGTCATCCACATACAAACAAATGATAACACCCGCACCTTTAGCATCAAATCTGCTATAAACACATCTTTAACGGCAGCCGCTAAAGCCAACTTGCATCAGAGTATCCTTATAACACCGAAGGTTATCCCAAATAACTCAAACCATAGTCCATGGTTCCCTTGAGATACTTAAATACTCTTTGAATAGCTTGCCAATGTTGAGTGTTCGGATTACTAGTATATCGACTCAACTGTCCCACGCATAAGCTATATCCTTCCTTGTATTTGTCATGGCATACATCAAGCTACCAATTGCCTTAGAGTATTCTAGTTGTGAAATAGAAGTGCTCATATTTGGCCTTAATTTCACACTAGGATTCATAGAAGTGCTCAAGGTAGAAGAATCACTATAATTGAACTTTTTGAGAATTTTCTCAATATAATGTGACTGTGTCATAACAATCCCTTTGTTAACCCGCTTAATTCTAATACCAAGAGTTCCATCAGCCTCCCCCATATCTTTCATGGGAAATTAGATGATAACAACGTTTTAATTTCATCTACCTGATTTTCACTAGTTCCAAAAATCAGTCATCCACATACAAACAGATGATAACACCCGCACCTTTAGCATCAAATCTGCTATAAACACATTTATCACTTTGGTTTAGAGAAAAACCACAAGATAAAATAACCTCATCAAACTTTTGATGCCACTGTTTAGGCGCTTGTTTCAGCCCATATAATGATTTCACAAGTTTACACACCTTATGCTCATTACCGGGCATAACGAAACCTTCCGGTTGTTTCATGTAAACGTCTTCATGAAGATCACCATTCAAGAAGGCTGTTTTAACATCCATTTGATGGATAACAAAGTTGTGAATTGCAGCCAAGGCAACCAACAACCTATTAGTTGAAATACGAGCTACCAGAGCATACGTATCGAAATAGTCAATGTCGGATTTTTGTCGAAACCCTTGAATGACTAGCTGGGCATTGAATTTATCAAATGTCCCATCAACTTTCATCTTCCTTTTGAAGATCCATTTGCATCTAAGTGGTTTAGAACCTAGAGGCAAATCAGATAACACCCAAGTGTTATTCTCAAGAGTCGATGGCTAGGAATCAGATCCTTAGGCCTTTGGATAGTTGAAAATCGCATCTCATTGAAAATCGCATCCCGCGACTCGATAAAGGTATTTTTCGATACCGAATCATTAGATTCTATTACGTAGAACCTATATGCATTGGAATTTGCTGCATATCCAATCAATATACAATCAATTCCACGTTCACCCAAAGTCTTTTTTTTGGGTTCGGGTAGTTTCACAACTTCCCGATAACCCCAAATTCGAAAATAACTCAAACTTGGAGATTTCTTGAACCATAGTTCATATGGGGTTGTTTTGTTTCGTTTGTTAGGAAATCTATTCAGAACATAACAGGCCGTTAACATAGCCTCTCCCCAAAATCCCTCACTCAATCCCGAGTATGAGAGCATCGAGTTCACCATTTCTTTTAAAACTCGATTCCGTTCGAAAACCCCATTTTGTTGACGTGTATACTGAGCCACAGTCTCATGGACTATACCAACTGATTGGAAGTATTGAGGGTCCATATATTCCCCTCCCCGATTAGTTCGAAGACGCTTAATTGAACTACCCAATTGCAGTTTGACGTCGGTTTTGTATATATTGAATTTTTCCAAAGCTTCATCTTTGGCATGTAACAAGTACACATAACAAAACCGAGTGTTGTCGTCAATAAATGTGACAACATACTTCTTACTACCCAACGAAGGAGTAGAATGAAAGTCACATAAACCACTGTGTATAAGTTCCAAAACAGCCGAATTTCTTTCGATATTCGGAAAGGTCTGTTTTGTGACTTTCGTAAGCATACATGTTTTACATGTTTTTGTATGAATATCAAAGGCTGGAATAAAACCATCCTTTGACATTTCATGCATTCTTGTAAAATTCACATGACCCAATCTAGCATGCCAAGTCATTGAGTCGTGAATTTTAAATGAAGAGAATGACAACATAAATGCAAAATTTTCAGAATTGAAAAAGTTGGATATAATATTCAAACGAAACATTTTATTAAAATAATATCCAAAACCAACAAATTTACCATATCGAGATTTAGGAACAAACAAAACATCAGACAACCTAACATGATTTCCAGAAGTAAACTCTAAATTAACTACTCTAAATCCACAAATCGGTGAGGTCGACTCGTTTCCCATATTTAGTATAGATCCATCTTCAACCGGTGTCAATTTCTCGAACCAACGTTTATCTTTACAAACATGGAATGTCGCCCCCGAGTCCACCCACCATGCACAATCATCATACTGTACATAGAAAGACTCCAGAATAAGTGAAACATAACAAAAATTTTCAGATTTATTATCAAAGTTTGTCAAAAACTGACCTCCTTTCACTTGAGCTTGGTCTTTAGACCCGACTCCACTTCCACTTGTTCCAGCACCGTTGTTATACAACTGAACCTAGCAATCACATTTGCTATGACCCACTTTGTTGCATCTCCAACACACCAAATCCTTCTTCTTCTTGAAGGATTTATTGGGTCCATCAAACTTACGTTTCTTGTCTTTTCCTTGATTATTGGAGTTGGTTTTCTTCTCGTCAACGATATTACCAGAGGGTTGTCCAGATTCAACTTTGGTATTGGATTTGTCATTTTCTTGCACCCGAAGAGATTCTTCGATGCGCAAGCGATTCCCAAGTTCAACCCATGACAGTTCCTCCTTTTGATATTTCAAATTGTGCTTGAAATTCTTCCAAGTGGGAGGAAGTTTGTCAATCACACTCGACACAGGAATTGACTCATCCATGTTCATTTTGTGTAGAGTGAATTAACCCAAAATGCGGAGTATCTCATGATACTGTTCCATTACGGGCCTTGAGTCAACCATTTTATAATTATTAAAATCGCTCACCAAGAACTTCTTACTAGAAGCATCTTCAGCGATGTATTTTGACTTAAGGGAATCCCATAAATTCTTCGCATTTTCAGCATTTTGGTAGATATCAAAGAGGGAATCACACATACCGTTTACAATATGACCTATGCAGATATAGTCATCATTTTCCCACTTACCTCTCCTCCGGGTCTGCTCCAAATATCTCGTCCTCCATGATTTCTGGAATGGGGGTACTCAACACGTACACCACTTTCAGAGTTGTCAACAGAAAATGCATCTTTTTCTGCCAAAGTCTGAAATCAGCACCTTCATACTTCTCCAGCTTTCCAAACTTTGAAGTCATCTCTTTCAGAGATTTAGCCATGATCGACATCATAAAGTATCAATTCGATTGTTGGAGAAAATCCCAAATAAAAATTTGATTGTTGGAACGGGTAGGCAAACAAGGTTAAGTCGACCCTATGCCTGAGTTCACGAAATTCAATCTAGGATAAGACTCAAAACACTTTCGTCCTTACGCACAAAAACGAGAGAAAATTCTCTGGAGAATATTGTAGGATTGTTAAAAAAAACCCGTATCTAAATTCATGAGTATAGATTCTTATTTATACTCAAAATAACGTAACTAAAAACATAATCATGGCTGAAATTTAGGAGTAGTAGTCAGTTACACAATTTGTTGTAACTGCTCAATAACTGCACATTTAATTTACAGTAACCGTTTAGAAATTCTAAGTCCAAAGACCAGACCAGAGCTTCTATATAAGCCATACAGATCTTCTGACTCGACTGGCTAGACTGGCCCAAACGAGTCTTCCGGAAGATGTCTAGAACTTCTAGCCTTTCATTCAGAAATTCTAAGTCCAGAAGACCAGACCAGAGCAATACAGAAGCTTCTGTATAAGCCATACAGAGCTTCTGTATAAGTTACCTTATGAACCTTATTTCCCACATTTACTCCAAGTCCAATTACAGCTCGATCGACTCGACTGGCTCGACTGGCCTAGTCGAATATTCCAGAGGATATCAGCGTCCGAACAAGTATAGACTCGACTGGCTCTACTGGCCCAGTCGAGTATTCTAGAGGATGCCAACACAGAGGTTGAATGGACCCAGTCGAGCTTGATTGGGTTCCAGTTGAACCTTGTTGTATTCAGTCGTTACTGGATTCATACTCGCCTTATAACAAGCGTGTACTCCGCACCACCTAAGTTGAATTAGAACACAGTATAAAACTCATATAGAAATCATTTTATTTCTAATCACGTAAATGGACCGGTGACACTAAAATCACCAACATAACTTATTTAAATAATAGAAGCAACAAAAAATCTAAAAGACCAGAAAGTGTAAAAGATAAATTATCCCGAAAAATGGCAACCAGATGTGCACCAAATCTAAAACAAAGTAGCAATCACATGGATAAAAAATGTAATTATTTTGGAAACACAACGAGATAGTGAGTGACAACCATCACTACAAAAAAAATGATTTTCATCCACAAAACTCATCGATGATTACTTACAGATCACCCAAAAAATAAATCTGATGTTTCTCCAGAAAATACCAACGGATCACCCAGAGAATTTGTGGGTAATCTGTCACTAATTTGAATTACCCACCAGCAATTTACCAACCACCTTTTGTGACGGCTTTGTGAGGAACCATCCTTTAGTGACATATTTCCCAAGCAAAAGTCTATAGGTAAAACTCTTTCGATTAGTAGTGTATATGGACCAACAAAATTTTTGGTTTCATCAAGATTGAATGATAGATCAATCGGATTCTTTCATTCGAATGAGAAGTTATCATATCCGAGAATTTGATCCCAAAATACTATCTAAGATACATATCCGAAAGTGACTCAAATCTTAAAACTAATAAAATCATTTTAAAAGATTAGATTCGGATGCCACCAGTATTTATATCCAACGACGAACTCCCTTAGAATATAACAATTAACGCTTGTGGCGTACTGGTTAAGGTTTGTGGAGGATGAGGCTAGATAACCCATCTACCCGTGTTCGAATCCAAGCACAAACAACTTGTGGCCACTGGGGAATTATCTCAGGGTTGCATACTTTAGCAATCTTAAAATTGTCAGGGATTAGTCTAGGCAAATGCCTAGGATACTCTTTCCAAAAATATATGTATATATATATATATATAACAATTACAAGGCAAGGATCAAGAATGTTCTTCTAAATGTTAGATCATATGTTATCTGTATCATTATCACATCCGATGGTTAAAACTTGCGATTCCCCCTATTTGTTAATGATACAAATGGACAACTAATATGAAGAACACTCCGAAAATAAATGGTACCGAAACCCTTTAAAGAAATAATAAAATCCGAACTCATAAACTCAATGACTCATTGTGGATTCTTTTTCCTTCTCTCCTTTTGATCTTTTCTTCCTTTTCTTTTTGAATGATTTTCTTTTTTCTTTTGCTTTTTTTCTTTCATCCTTTTCTTAACTCAGATAACAAAGATAAATAGATGTACATAGAGATATCTACTTGTAACAAAAGACCCGAAAATGTAAAAAAAACCACAATGTTTCATAGAGATTCTTTTCAAAACAAACCATAAAGTTTCATCAATCCACATATCTTTTCAAATTTATTAAAAAAAACACCCAAAATAATAATCCAAGATCTTCGATGTGTCAATTCCTGTCTTTTATCTGCAACAAGTCAATAGGACATCAAAGCAACTTCATGTCATTTCTTTAGTTAATTATCAACCACATTCATATGCACATCTGTTATGAAATACCATATGTTTAATAATAAAGTGTTTTCTACTTACTCGTTCCGGTTTCTATTCCCTTTAACGATGAGCCTGCATTTGCCATAATGGCTCGAACATCCACAAAATCCACGTTAACCAAGCCTGGTATCTGCAAGTGTTTAAAGCGACTCATATTTTCGGGTTATTTCTTTCATGTTTTAAAGAAACTCGTAGGAAGACTTTGTACAAAGAAATCAGACATGCACCCGTATGTGTATATGTATATATATACACATATTGCAGCCACTGGTTGACACACATCACGGTACCCATGAACACTGTTAGAAAACGAGAGTGATTGTATGAAACGATGATGGTGCCGAATGGTTTCCAGCTTTTCTATTGATCTTGAGAGAAAACGTACGAAATGTAAAATACTATAAATGAGTAGCTTAACTTAACCTAGAGAAAACAAGGGATTAAATACATGCTATACAAGGTAACTATACACAAGAGCCCATGGGCCTTCGGGCCTGCTATATACGCTAACATCGCCCCTCAAATTCAATCGGGGGAAGAATGAGCCAGATTGAGTTTGGAAACAAGATATCGAAAACGTCCGAGGAGATGAGCTTTGGTGAACATATCAGTCGGTTGATCAATGGTTGAAATGGGAAGAAGTTGTATAGTGTGAGGAACCACATGTTTACGAACAAAGTGACATTCAATCTCTATGTGTTTCGTACGTTCATGAAAAACATCATTATGGGCAATCTGAATAACGCTATTGTCATCACACTATAGCGAGGTTGGAGAAATTTGAGGAGCTCCCATGTCAGATAGTAACCATCGTATCCAGACAAGTTCTTGTGACGTGTCAGCTAATGCTCGATACTCAGCTTCAGTACTGGATCGAGATGTGAGAGACTGTTTCTTGCTATGCCAGGAAATGAGCGAGTCCTTTAGAAAGAAGCAGTAGCCTTTAGTGGATCGACGATCAATTATATCACTATCCCAATCAGCATCAGAGAATCCACGTAGGGTTCACGACGATGTGGATGCAAAGTGAAGCCCATGAAACATTGTACCTTAGAGATACCGAAGATTGCGAAGGACCGCAGCATAATGATCAGAACAGGGTGCAAACATAAACTGACTGACTGTGTGAACGACATAGGCAATATCAGGGTGAGTAATCGTCAAATAGACAAGAGAGCCCACTAATTGACGATACAACGTGGGATCTCATAGAGGTGGTCCAACATTAGGAGCCAGATGAAGATTATATTCCAGTGGTGTGGAGGCCACTTTGTTGTCGGTAATACCCGCCTTTGACAGAGGTATCTGACAAAACTTCAAGGCCAAGAAAATAGTGTAGATTGCCAAAATCTTTCATCTTAAAGTATGAACTAAAAGATTGTTTCAGTTGAGTGATGCCTGTAGTATCACTGACAGTAATGATCATGTCATCCACATATAAGAAGAGTAAAATTGTATCGGCATTGGTGACTCGAGTAAACAGACCAGAATCATAGTTGCTTGATGAAAAGCCCAATGAGATTACCATCTTGCTATATTTCTCAAATCATGCTCGAGGAGCTTGTTAGAGTCCGTATAGGGGTTTCTGAAGGCGGCAAACATTCCCTTTGGGAAGTTGAACACCAGGAGGAGGTGTCATGTATACTTCTTCTGATAAATCCTCGTTTAGAAAGGTGTCCTTAACATCCATCTGGAAGAGAGGCCATTGTTTTGTGGCAGCTATGCCAAGAAGACTGCGAACTGAAGTTATGCAAGCAACAGGAGCAAACATCTTTTCATAATCAATGCCATATTCCTGATTGAAGCATTTTGCCACAAGCCGAGCTTTGTATCGATCAATAGAACCATCGGACTTTGTCTTGATTTTGAAGACCCACTTAGAGCCAATAGGTGAGCAGTGGAAGAGGGACAAATTCCCATGTATTTGCATTATCAAGAGCCAGAAGTTCCTCCTGGATTGCTTTATGCCAATTTGGGTTACTAGAAGCTTCCTTGTAGGAAGTTGGTTCATGGTTGGATAGCAGAGTAGCATAGCAGTGATAATCATGAAGATGAGAAGGAACATGTCTTACCCAGTCTGATCGTCGTATATTCTCTGGTTGAGATAGTCCAGGGTCCGTAGATTCAACAGATGGCTCAGATGTAGCCCCTGGAGGTGGTATAGATGATTGAGTCTGAGGTGGTACAAATGATTGAGTCTGAGGTATGGGTAAGGATGGATCAAGAATTTCTAACAATTGATTATAGACAAAAGATGGTGTGGAATTGGGTGAGTTCAATGAAGCAGAGAGGTCTGTGAAGAAGAGAACGATGGAGTTGGGTGACTCTTGGAACTTAGACATGGTGGAGAAAGGAACATGTTCCAGAATGTTACATGACGGAAGATGCGTAATCGTTTAGAGATGGGATCCCAGCAG
Organism: Silybum marianum; assembly: GCA_036898165.1. NCBI lineage: Eukaryota > Viridiplantae > Streptophyta > Magnoliopsida > Asterales > Asteraceae > Silybum > Silybum marianum. The sequence goes on from CM072541.1 coordinate 6,726,077, forward strand.
CGATAACTTTTGTGTTCAATTCCATACCCAAGGAAAAGGCATAACCTAGAGAGAGGTTCGAGTTTGGTATGTTCATGAGGTTGCAATTGAACAAAACACACACAACCTCAAACTTTGAGGAGTTCGTATACAACGGAGACCCCATAAAGTGCTTCATAGGGAGTTTGTTGTTTCAAGACTGGAGTGGGATGCCAATTGATTGTATAGACAGTTGTAAAAGCTGCCTCACCCCAAAATCGTTCTAGACAATTGGCAGAGATAAGAAGGGTACGGATAGTATCAAGAATTTGATGATGTTGGCGTTCGGCACGACTGTTTTGAGGTGATGTGCCTGGACAAGAGTACTGAGAAAGAGTACCTTGAGACCGAAGGAAAGAGAGAAAAGATGAATCTTTGTATTCCATGCCATTGTCTGCCCGAAGAACCTTTATAGGTTTGGAAAATTGAGTTTGAATCATACGAGCAAACGTGATGTAGATTTGGGATAATTCAGAACTATGTTTCATGAGGTATATCCAGGTAAAATGTGTATGATCATCAATAAAGATAACAAAGTACCGAGCACCCCCCATAGATGGATGTGGTGCTGGTCCCCAGACATCAGAATGGATAAGATCAAACGAAGAAGTAGATTGAATAATGGAGATTAAACTTATGGATAGATTAGGGACTTGTAACACATCAGGTAATTGTATATGAGGAGTGGAGAAATTTCCACTAAAAGATACCGGTAAGCTTGTATTGTAAGCTGTTTGGACTGAGGGAAAGGTCTGAGAGGGTTCTTTGGAAACAAACCCATTAGTACAAGACGTCATATGATTATAACAACCTGAATCGTAAAGCCACGTATTACCTGAAGGAGTCAAGTTCGGAGAGTTCATACCCATAGAACCTGTCATGAGTTGTTCTATAAGTTCTTGATTTCGACGTATAAGCTTTATCGGATCAGATACTGAAGTTCCATTTCAAATAGCTGATCTCTCAACCGGCTGAGTCCGACATTGGTTGTTGGTGTTTCTTGGATTCTCTGGGTAGTGAGACCCATAGTGTCGAGGATAGTGTGGTTGATTACTTGAAACAGAAGCCATTTGAGAGTGGCAGAAGAGATATCTAAACTAATATCTGATAATAGTCTGATAATGTCTTGAGTTGAGCGGATTATGTACTGATCCGATAGTGATGATGTTGATACGATGGTGATGTATTGATCAAATTGAAAACATCTGGTAAGTTCTGAATGATCTGAGTAATTGAGAATCGGATTAAGAGAAGTCCGATAAGGTTGATGTTATGATCGAATTATAAGAAATCTGATGGTTTTGAGATGATTGGGTTTGATATGTAATGATCGGACTTATGTAGAGAGTCCGATAGTATGCTGATTTGATCACAGAAAGGACCGATAGTAATCTCAAGGAGTATTATGTAGAGAGTGTTATAGTTCGATAGTGATGATAGAAGTCCGATAGCTGATTAGGATACAAGTCCGATATGGTTTTATTGGGATAGAAGTCCGATATGGTTTTATGGCTATCGGATTATGGAAAAGTGACAATCGAATTATGGTGATGTTATCGGATTCTGAATTTTGGCACCAAGTCCGATAGTGTATGGTCTCGCAGCAAGTCCGATAGTTTGTTGATTCTGAGTGATGAGAAAGTCGATAGTTTGCTGATTCTGAGTGATGAGAAAGTCGATAGTTTGCTGGTTCTGAGTGAAGGTCCGATAAAAATTGAGAACAAGGTTGATAATCGATTATGATGTGGCAGAATTGATTGAAAGTCGACAACAAGAATCCAAAATCGATATCAAGAATCGATTCAAGGATCGAAAACATGTAATGAAAACGATATCTAAAATAGATTCAATATTAGAGTCGATGTACTAAAATGATGAGGCGATGCTAGGGTTTGGAACGATAAAAAGTCAGCAGATAACGATTAGATGAATGAAGAGATGCAAGACACAAACCTACAGCTCTGATACCATGTTAGAAAACAAGAGTGATTGTATGAGACGATGATGGTGCCAAATGGTTTCCAGCTTTTCTATTGATCTTCAGAGAAAACATACAAAATGTAAAATACTGTAAATGAGTAGCTTAACTTAACCTAGAGAAAACAAGGGATTAAATACATGCTATACAAGGTAACTATACACAAGAGTCCATGGGCCTTCGGGCCCGCTATATTCGCTAACAAACACCCCAGCCGTCCTATTTCATCTCCTATATAAACTCTTCCTGTAAAAACATTTGAGATTAGCTTGTATTACTTATTTTTTAAGGTAATACTCTTATATATAAATATAAATATCAATATTAATAATATTGTATCTAACTTCTTTTGAAGGGAAAGAAAGAATGAGACAATGTATATATATACAATTGTAAGCTATGGTTATGAAGAGTAGCCAAATGCTTGAGAAAAAGACAACCTTCTTAATAAGCTTTTTTCCCTAACTAGTTAAATTTTATATCAAACTTTACACATCAGTAGTGATAACATTTTATATCCAAAAAAATAAATTCATTTGTTTGACCGTTTCCTACTTATAACTTTTAGCCTCTACAGTCATACCCTCATCCAGACTAAATAAATTGTTTAAAACATATTATATACCTTCATATATGGAGCAAGTAATCCATATTTTCTCTGATCACTACCTACAACAGCGATGATTTCAGATACCTTTAATGTTATACAAACAAAAAGAATATAAATTATAATAAGATGCTTCTTTCACGAACCTTGATTGGTACCAACAAATGAACAAGGAATTCCAAGACAAGGAAAGAAATCAACCCTCTGGTCCTCCGCTTAGAAAGTAAAAAACAATTAAGGCTACAAAGGCAGTAACTTGCAAAAGGAAGCCCAGAAGAATAGTTAGTGCTGAAATACATACACAAATACAACTTAAAAAGTAAGTCCATAACAGTATTATCTAAATCAAACCAAACGAACCCAGAATATCCCACACAAATGTAACGTATGGGCATAACAGGATCATCTGAGAGATGTTAAACCTCATTCTTCCTAAATTCCAAGTTTTTTGTGGTTCGCTCATAGTAAACTATTGTTGGAGCCGTAGGCAAAAACAAGGGTAAGTCGATCACCGGATTATATTCAGAATCGTGTGAGACACTTTCCGAATTGATATTTCGACCCTACGCCTGGGTTCACGAAATTCAATCTAGGATAAGACTCAAAACACTTTCGTTTTTAGGCACAAAACCGAAAGCAATTTTCTGGAGAGTATATAGGTTTCTTCAAAACTGGTGTCTAAATTCATGAGTATACATGTTTATTTATACTCAAAATTAACGTAATTGAATGATAATCATGGCTGATATGTCAGTTACACATTTCCATTAACTGCTTAATAAATGCAGTATAAATGCACAGTAACTGTTTCTGAAAGCTCGACTGGCCCGACTGGTCAGTCGAGTCTTCCAGAGTATGTCAACATCGAATCAGCATATACTCAACTGGCATGACTGACCCAGTCAGGTCATCCAGAGGATGTCAACAACGAATCGGCATATACTCGACTGGCACGACTGGCCCAGTCGGGTCATCCAGAGGATGCCAACTTTAAATTCACAGAGGTTGATCGAACCAGTCGAGCTTGACTGTATTCCAGTCGAACCTTGTTGTATTCAGTTGACTCTCGCCATTTCGTCATTACCGGGTTCATACTCGCCTTTTAAAAAAGCATGCACTCTGCACCAGCTAACTTGAATTAGATCACAATATAAAACCCATTTTATGGTGAATTAGATCACATAAATGGCCCGGTGACACTAAAATCACCAACAATCCTCCCCCATTTTAGTGTCACTGATGAAATAACATCTTAAAAGAACAAAACCAAACTTGCACATAAATGAAAATATCGAAACCATTGAATTCCCATTTTAGTATTTTACACATTTTAAATATTCGAGAATCAAGGTGTCCCAAGGATTAAACCCATCAACTAATTTGAATACCTAAAGATAAAATACAAACAAGTTTCACCTACTCGTCCAGAAAAAAAACTTGACACAATTATAAAGTTGTGTGTCCAAATCCTCTCATGATCGTATAAAGGCCAAGTCCTCAACCTTCTGAAATGCGGCTACACTTCACAATCACATAGGTAATTCCTTTACTTCGTGTACCTACAAATACACTTTTATCAAAGGAATTATTAAGAAGATAAACTTCAACCTACTTACTGTAGTACCGAACACATACCTGGGATGATATATCATGTGTTCCAATCTTATATGTGTGAGTTTTCCTCATTGAATTCAGCCCCTAATGTCATATTAGAGGGGAATTGGGTGTCTCACCATTATAGATTTATAAGGACTTTAATCCCAACCCAATGGAACACTTGTGCACTAAGTCTCTTGCCAAACCCTTGGTCAGATAATCCGCCAAATTTTTTTGTGATCTAATAAACTCAACAGAAATTACACCATTCATGATTAATTCTCTAATCATACTATGTCTGACACCTAAGTGTCTAGAATTTCCATGGTACACTTGACTATAGTCCTTAGCCAAAGTGGTTGCACTATCACAATGGATAGAAACAGGTGCAATCGGCTTCGACCACAATGAAATCTCATAAACTAGATTCTTTAGCCATTCTGCCTCTTTAACGGCAGCGGCTAAAGCCAACTTGCATCAGAGTGTCCTTCTAACACCGAAGGTTATCCCAAATAACTCAAACCATAGTCCATGGTTCCCTTGAGATACTTAAATACTCTTTGAATAGCTTGCCAATGTCGAGTGTTTGGATTACTAGTATATCGACTCAACTGTCCCACGGCATAAGCTATATCCTGCCTTGTACTTGTCATGGCATACATCAAGTTACCAATTGCCTTAGAATATTCTAGTTGTGAAATACAAGTGCTCGTATTTGGCCTTAATTTCACACTAGGATCCATAGAAGTGCTCACGGTAGAAGAATCACTATAATTGAACTTATTGAGAATTTTCTCAATATAATGTGACTGTGTCATAACAATCCCTTTGTTAACCCGCTTAATTCTAATACCAAGAATTCCATCAGCCTCCCTCATATCTTTCATGGGAAATTAGATGATAACAATGTTTTAATTTCATCTACCTGATTTTCACTAGTTCCAAAAATCAGTCATCCACATACATACAAACAGATGATAACACCCGCACCTTTAGCATCAAATCTGCTATAAACACATTTATCACTTTGGTTTAGAGAAAAACCACAAGATAAAATAACCTCATCAAACTTTTTATGCCACTGTTTAGGTGCTTGTTTCATCCCATACAAGGATTTCACAAGTTTACACACTTTATGCTCCTTACCGGGCATAATGAAACCTTCCGGTTGTTTCATGTAAACCTCTTCATAAAGATCACTATTCAAGAAGGTTGTTTTAACATCCATTTGATGGATAACCAGGTCGTGAATTGCAGCCAAGGCAACCAAGAACCTAGTAGTTGAAATACGAGCTACCGGAGCATACGTATCGAAATAGTCAATGCCGGATTTTTGTCGAAACCCTTGAATGAGTAGCTGGGCTTTGAATTTATCAATTGTCCCATCAACTTTCATCTTCCTTTTGAAGATCCATTTGCATCCAAGTGGTTTAGAACCTAGAGGCAAATCAGATAACACTCAAGTGTTATTCTCAAGAGTCGATGACATTTCATCATAAATTGCTTCTTTGCTACTTGGATGGTTTTTGAGTCATCTTCTGTAACACCCTGATTTCTGTTCCAGTTGAAGAAAGTGTTGAACCGGGTGGTCTATTAAAGATGAGCTAATTTCAGAGTATGAGTAGTGGTACTGTGAGATAGTGACAACTGTCACAATAGCACCAATGGTACTAAGAGTATGGTCGTCTTAACTATTGTGCCATATGGCTATGACATCTATCACAATAGCACCGGTGGTCCCAACAAGTGTGTCATGCTATAGTGACAATGGCACAATGTATCAACCGGGTCTTAATTTGGTACAATGAAATTCCGAGTCCTCTTTGTATTCCACTCTTAGAAACAACGAGATAAGTATTTTTGAAGTTAATTATATTGAGTATCATCCATAAGATGAGTAACGGGATCAAAACAGGTAAAAAGTGGGAAAAACACCTCAAAACAGCCCAGGCTATGACTGTCACAATCGCCTGTCAGAATCGCCCCAAATTTACCGACTTAAGAGATGAATCAGATTGATTTTGTACATGGGCTATTGTTCTCGGAAATTGTGACATGGCACAATCGCCTGTCACAATCGCCAACGGTCTCCAGGGGTTAAATTAAGGATGTTCTTCATTTGGCCATAACTTCTTCATCACAGCTCCGATTGAGGCGATTCTTTATGCTATGGTTTCTTATTTCAGAGCTCTTTAAGATGGTAACAATGAGTATTAAATTTTACTTCATGATTTGGGGTTCCTATACGTTGAAAGGTACGATCACCTCTCCGAAATCTTGAATCTAGGGTTTGGATTTTCGCACCATCAACCCTCATTCTCTGTTGGGTTATTTTATGTATGTTTTGGTAAATATGTAGGTGTTCTTGAAAGGCTTACATCATGAATCTAGAGGTTTAGCTTGAGGATCTAAAGTCTTCACCGAATGGAGCTCGATATTGGGATAAAATCTAGATTTAGCCTAAATCTAGCTCGTGAGTTCAAATTTATAAACTCAAATACTTGTTATAAATGTTATGTTTACTTATTTTAAGCTTATGATTTCAAGTTTTTACGTATTTGGGTTAAGTTTGGGAGTTTTAGGTCAAAATGAGGAATTTGGGTATTTTGTTCTAAATGATGAAATGAGTATCATATATGGGTTTTAATACTTGGAAATGTTATAAAATGAAATACTCTTTGTTGTTTGGCACCAAAATTGTTTGCCTAATTTTCGGTAAAATCCGTATTTCGACGGAATGGTTTATGAAAAAGTTTTCAATATTTGAAAAACTATCAATACGTCTTGTTTTGATGTATTTGATTTATAGACTAGCCAGTTATGAGTCATAAGAGTCTGAATTTATTTATCGTGAATGACAGTTTAAGTTATCTTTTAAATTGGAAATGGACATTGTGGAATTTACGTGTTATTTTCGGACTATCCTTTCACTCACTTGGAACTTGCATTGTGGAATTTGCGTGCGGTTCTTAACAAAAGGCATGTGTACAACTGATCCTCGTACTAGAATTTGGTAGATATCTTGGATTGCATTGTGGAATTTGTGTGCAATCCTTTGTGCCGCCTCGTAACATTTGTTTGTGGCCTACCTTTGTGCCCCGCCACAACTAATGGTAATATTGGGTCTCCCCTGATAGTTTTCAAAAGACTCTTGCTCATCAAGAGTAAAGTTAAATGGGATAAAGTGTACCGCATCTTTATTTAAAATATTTTACCGATTATCCATTTAACTGTTTGTTCTCACTAAGTGTAAGACTAACACTTGATCTTAAAACGTTGTTTAGCAGATGGGAGTGCCGGTGAAGGCACTCTCTTTGGGATTACACTTTAGAGTGTAAATATTGGAGATACTAGAACAATTATTTTGAGGAATATTAGCAACACTCGAACCTAATCTGTGTATTGTACTATGTAGATTAATAGGTTGTTGATGTAGTATTCTATCCATAGATGTAAACTTTTATACTCGTCCCCATCCTTGGGTGATTTTATATTTAATTTCGCATTTGTATTTGGTTTTTAAATTTGCTCTAAATTTTAGGGTGTTACAAGTTGGTATCAGAGCTCCAGTTTAAGTGAACTAGGTATAAACTTCAGATGCCTAGACTTAAGCTGAGACTTTAAGTATCAAATTGTGAGTATGGGTAGACACTTTTGAAATAAGAGAGCTATAGAGTCGACGGAAATGCACTAACTATGAAATGTGACTTTGGTGATCAGAATTCTTATATGTATGATATATTCAAAATATCACGTAGCTAATGCTATTTTGGGTATATTGTTATGTGAGTATGCTTACCTCACTACGGTTATGATGATTGGTGAATGTATTATGCGTACTTATGTTAGCCTTATCTTACTCCGATTTTATGTTTGTAACGGCTAAGAACATAGTAGTAGGCCCCGAGGGGTAACGGGACAGGTCCCATTACTGAAGAGACACTTGTGACAGAAGTGAGAAGAACAAAAAAAAGGGTTGTTCATACAAGACTTTCATGTGTACTAAACCACCCGAGTTCTCCGGTTCAGATAACCCGGTAATGTGCATTAGGTGACTGCGAGAGATCTAGCAAGCATTTGGTTTGAGTGATTGTGAAGAAGGGAAAAAGGTGAAGTTTGCTTCACAAATGCTACGAGGCGAGGCCCTAACATGGTGGAACGTCACCACGGCTACTCTTGGGTCCGTCATCGTTTCTATGCTCACTCACTTTTGGAGATATTTAAAGCGAAGGTTTTGGAAGAATATTGCAATGAGAGAGTTATCGATCGTCTCGTGGATGAATTTTCGGGCTCTCAAGAAAGGAAACAAGACTGTGAGAGGATACTCGTTCAGGTTCTTTTGATTTCGGTGCTACTTTTTCTTTCGCGTCTTCTACTTTACACCCAAGACTTCATGCACCTTTTAGCATTTTGAAAGATGATTAAGTTGTTGATATAGCAGATGGTAAACAAGTCTTAGTGCGGGTTATTCTCAAAGATTGTACGTTAGAGATCGAAGGGAATAGGTTTGGGGCAAATCGTATACCTATGGCAATAGAAGGATTTGATGTGATAATAGGGATGGATTGGTTGGCCGAGAATCAAACCGAAATTGTATGCTCCAAGAAATTGATTCGGAGTCCGTTATCGGATGGCGGTATAGTGGTAGTCTACGGGGAAAGAAGGAAAGGTGGAATAGCATTGTTGACCTAGGCAAATGCGCGTAAGTGCTTAACCAAAGGATGTCCTTCATTTTTGCATATGTTCTAGATGCTAAATTAGGAAAGAAAAAGCTTGAAGTCGTTCGAGTCGTTATCGGATTCCAGATGTTTTCCCGAAGACTTGCCCGGTTTACCACCCGATAGACAAGTAGAGTTTCGTATAGATCTTGTACCAGGGGTCGCTCCAATAACTAGAGCACCATACTGGTTGCCACCATCCAAAATGCAAGAAATGATGTCGCAACTACAAGATCTTTTAGAGAAACGTTTTGTGAGACCAAGTCCATCTCCATGGGGAGCACCAGTTTTGTTTGTAAATAAGAAAGATGGCACAAATAGTATGTGTATTGATTTTAGGAAACTAAACAAAGCAACCGTAAGGAACAAATACCCCCTCCCAAGAATTGATGATCTCTCTGATCAACTTCAAGGAGCGAGTTGTTTCTCAAGGGTCGATCTTCGTTCAGGTTATCATCATGTAAGGGTGAGAGATAAGGATGTGGCAAAGACGACGTTTATGATACGTTATGGGCACTATGAGTTTCTAGTTATGCCCTTTGGTTTGACGAATGCACCGACGGTGTTTATGGACTTGATGAACCGAGTATGTAGACCTTTCCTTGACAAGTCGGTAATTGTATTTATTGATGACATACCCATATATTCTAATAACAAGTTGGACCACGAGCAACACCTCTGGGAAGTTCTTGAAGTTTTGAGAGAAGAAAGTTGTACGCTAAGTTCTCTAATTGTGACTTTTGGTTGGAAGAAGTCCAATTCTTCGGTCACGATGTCACACCAAAAGGGGTAAAGGTGGACCCCTCCAAAATTGAAGCAATGATGAATTGGGGACCCCCCAAGATCCCATCAGAAAATCCGAAGCTTTTTAGGCTTGGCGGATTATTATAGAAGACTTATTCAAGATCTCCCAAGGTTACTTTTTCCTTGACGGCTTTGACAGAGAAAAACGCAAGGTTTGTTTGGATCGAAAAGCAAGAGAAAGCCTTTCGGAGTCTCCAAAGGAAAATATGTGGAGCTCCGATTCTTTCTTTACCGGAAGGATCCGAAGATTTTGTGATGTATAGCTATGCATCCAAAATGGGTTTAGGTTGTGTGTTGATGCAAAGAGGCGAGGTGATTTCATATGCGTCGAGACAACTTAAAGATCACGAGAAGAATTATCCTACCCATGAATTGGAGTTAGAGGCGGAATTTTTTGCTTTGAATTTTGTGGCGGCATTATCTTTATGGTACTAAATGAACACTCTATACCGACCACAAAAGTTTAAAGTATGTATTTGATCAAAAGGGGATAGATATGAGGCAAAGACGTTGGCTCGAGCTACTCAAGGATTATGATCGTGAGTTACTTTATCACTCGAGTAAAGCCAACGTGGTAGCAGATGCTTTGGGTCGAAAGGACTACGGTAGTGGAACACGTGTCGTGCTTACGCGAATAGACATGGTGTCTAGTTTGATCGACCGAATCAAAGTATCCCAGCGGAGGCACTTTTGGAGGAAATCTCGAGAATGAGGTGATGGTAAAGCAACACCTACTTTTGACGGAAAGCGGCCAAGGATTGAAGTTATTTTAAGGTCGTATTTGGGTGCCCTAAATTGGGGGAAACCGTGAGTTACTTTTAGAGGATGCACACAAATCGAAATATTCCATTCATCCTGATAGCACTAAGATGTATAGGGATTTGAAGTTAACATACGGGTGGCTCGTTATGAAGTTGGATGTGGCCAACTATGTAGAAAGATGTGTGGCGTGCTTGCAAGTAAACCGGAACATCAACGACCGTATAGGAGTCTCCAATTTTTAGTAATACCGGAATGGAAATGGGAGCATATCACAATAGATTTTGTGACTAAGTTACTGAGGACCTCGAATGGTCATGATGCCATATGGGTAATGGTAGACCGTTTGACAAAAAGTGCTCATTTCTTAGCAATGCGGGAAGCCGGACCAGTTGAAAAACTTGCTAAGTTGTATGTAAATGAGATCGTCTCAAGACATGGCGTGCCTTTGACTATTGTGTCGGATCGTGATAGTCGATTCACTTCCAACTTTTTAGGACTTCGGTTTGAACGACCGATGGATATATGAACTTTTGAATGATTAGACTTTTGGGTCATTCCAAGTTAGTTACATGATGATACTCAAGTGTCATCAATCTTTGGGTTGGAAACTTTTAGGCAATTGTTTGCCTCGAGGATTGTTTGGCTGGACGTCAAGCTTGGTTGTTCTTAGGGGAATATGGCATTAGAACGATCGGAGCACTTCGGTTGAATTTCAAGTAGTGTAGAAGACCTTATGTGGTGATCTAGAAATGGATGAATCGTAATAATTGGTATTAAAAAATATAAATCTTTTGAGTTGCTAAGAATTTAGGGAAGTTTTGGAGTCGTCGTACTTCCAGGATTGCAATCGTACTTGGGAGGATTGTAACACCCTGATTTCTGTTCCAGTTGAAGAAAATGTTGAATCAGGTGGTTTATTAAAGAGGATCTAATTTCAGAGTTTGAGTAGTGGTGTTGTGAGATAGTGACAACTGTCACAATAGCACCAATGGTACTAAGAGTATGGTCGTCTTAACTATTGTGCCATACGGTTATGACAACTGTCACAATAGCACAATGGCACAATGTATCAACCGGGTCTTTGGTAAAATGAAATCTCGAGTCCTCTTTGTATTCCACTCTTAGAATCAACGATATAAGTATTTTTGAAGTTAATTATATTGAGTATCATCCACAAGACGAGTAGCGGGATCAAAACGGGTGAAAAGTGGGAATAACACCTCAAAACGGCCTAGGCTATAGTGCCCAGCGATTGTGACAGTGTCACAATCGCCTGTCAGAATCGCCCCAAATGTACCGAGACTTAGGAGATGAATCAGATTGATTTTGGACACGGGCTATTGTGCCCGGCGATTGTGACATGGCACAATCGCCTGTCACAATCGCCAACGGCCTCTAGGGGTTAAATTCGGGATGTTCTTCATTTGGCCATAACTTCTTCATCACAACTCTGATTGAGGCGATTCTTTTTGTTATAGTTTCGTATTTCAGATCTTTTTAAGATGGTAACAATGAGGATTAAAGTTTACTTGATGATTTGGGTTCCTATATGTTGAAAGGTACGATCACCTCTCCGAAATCTTGAATCTAGAGTTTGGATTTTCGCACCGTCAACCCTCATTCTCTCTTGGGTTCTTTTGTGTATGTTTTGGGAAATATCTAGGTGTTCTTTAAAGACTTACGTCATGAATCTATAGGTTTAGCTTGAGGATCTAAAGTCTTCAACGAATGGAGCTCGATATTCGGATAAAATTTAGATTTAGCCTAAATCTAGCTCGTGAGTTTAAATCCAAACTTTATGAACTCAATACTTGTTATAAATGTTATATTTACTGATTTTAAGCTTATGATTTCAAGTTTTTATGTATTTGGGTTTAGTTTGGGAGTTTTAGGTTAAAATGAGGAATTTGGGTATTTTGTTCTAAATGATGAAATGAGTATCATAGATGGGTTTTAATGCTTGGAAATGTTCTAAAATGAAATACTCTTTGGTTTTTGGCACCAAAATGGTTTGACCTAATTTTCGGTAAAATCCGTATTTCGACGGAATGGTTTATGAAAATGTTTTCAATGTTTGGAAAACTAGCAATACGTCTTGTTTTGATGTATTTGATTTATAGATTAGCCAGTTACGGATCCATAGGCATAAGAGTCTGAATTTATTTATCTTGAAGGATAGTCTAAGTTATCTTTTAAATTGGAAATTGACATTGTGGAATTTGCGTGTTATTTCCTGACTATATTTTCACTCATTCGGAACTTGCATTGGAATTTGTGTGTGGTTCTTGAGAGAGGGCATGTGTACAAGTGATCATCGTACTGGAATTTGGTAGATGTCTTGGATTGCATTGTGGAATTTGCGTGCAATCCTTTGTGCCGCCCCGTAACATTTGTTTATGGCCTACCTTCATGTCCCGCCACAACTAATGGTAATATTGGGTCTCCCCTGATAGTTTTCAAAAGACCCTTGCTCATCAAGAGTAAGCTTTCAAGTGAAGTTAAATGGGATAAAATGTGCCGCATCTTTATTTAAAATATTTTACCTCTTATCCATTTAACTGTTTGTTCTCACTAGGCGTACGCCTAACACTTGATCTTAAAATGTTGTTTAGCAAATGATCCGGTAAATGGGGCTTCTTAGAGAGGAGCGGAGTGGCATGCCGCTAAAGGCACCCTCTTTGGGATTACACTTTAGAGTGTAAATATTGGAGATACTAGAACAATTACTTTGAGGAATATTAGCAACACCCGAACCTAAAGTATGTATTATACTATGTAGATTAATAGGTTCTTGATGTAGTATTCTATCCATAGATGTAAACTCCTATACTCCTCCCCATCCTTGGGTGATTTTATATTTAATTCCGCATTAGCATTTGGTTTAAATTTGCTCTAAATTTTAGGGTGTTACATCTTCAATACTGTAACAATAAGAGTATTGAAGCCCAAGTTCATCTCTCGAACCTTAAACCAAATATAGTTGAAAATCGTCACCGAAATTTTTGGTGATTCGGCCTCTTTTGATTCTCCGGACCTCCTGCATTTCTAGAGATGAAACGCCATCCATACTTTCTGGATTTTGCACTTCATTAGTGCTAGGAATCAGATCCTTAGGATTTTGGATAGATGAAAATCGCATATCCAATGAACATACAATCATTAGATTCAATTACGTAGAACCTATATGCCTTGGAATTTGCTGCATATCCAATCAATATACAATCAATTCCACGTTCACCCAAAGTTTTTCTTTTGGGTTCGGGTTGTTTCACAACTGCCCGACAACCCCAAATTCGAAAATGACTCAAACTTGGAGTTTTCTTGAACCAAAGTTCATATGGGGTTGTTTTGTTCCGTTTGTTTGGAACTCTATTCAATATATAACAGGCCGTTAACATAGCCTCTCCCCAAAATCCCTCACTCAATCCCGACTATGAGAGCATCGTGTTTACCATTTCTTTTAAAACTCGATTTTTCCGTTTGGAAACCCCATTTTGTTGAGGTGTATACGGAGTCGTAGTCTCATGTACTATACCAACTGATTGGAAATATTGAGGGTCCATATATTCCCATCCCCGATCAGTTCTAAGATGCTTAATTGAATCACCCAATTATAGTTCAACCTCGGTTTTGTATATTCTGAATTTTCCAAAATTTCATCTTTGGCATGTAACAAGTACACATAACAAAACCGAATTTTATCATCAATAAATGTGACAACGTACTTCTTAGTACCCAACGAAGGAGTAGAATGAAAGTCACATAAATCACTATGTATAAGTTCCAAAACAACAGACTTTCTTTTGACATTCGGAAAGGGGTGTTTTGTGACTTTCGTAAGCATACATGTTTTACATGTTTCTGTATCAATATCAAAGGCTGTGATGTGGGCTTGGACGTGGAGGGTCGGGCCTTGATGTTCTTGGAGGCTTATGATCGGGCCACCAAACAGGGTCGCACTTACACTACTAGATTAATGGTCATCACCGACGGCTGAAACCATATTTCCGACGTTATAACTACGATTTACCGACGATAATACATATTTATAATTATAATTTATTTTTTAAAACACCGTCGGAAAATCGTCAGAGATACCGTCGATAAACCGTCGGTAACATTTTCTATTTTAGTTTTTATTTATTTTCAAACATCAATCAGAAAACTGTCGGAAATATCCCTCGATAAACCGTCGGTACCGTTTATAATATTTATTTTTATATTAATTTATAACTATCAAATTAATTACTCTTTTCAAGTTAGAGCCCAATTAATTAATGCAGATAAATTCTCAAGCCCGTTTCACTTCCCCATATTCCTAAAACCCAAAACCTTGGCCCATCCCCAAAACCCAAAACCCTAGTCTACACGAACCAGGCATCATCCTCCCTCCATTGTCGTCTACACGAACACGATCACTTGAGAAGTTTCTTACTGAGAGAAATGTTGGCGGTAAAGCTGTTAATCTCGGAGATGCAGTTACTATTACTCGTGAAAGAACAAGATCTCCGTCACCTCCGACAACAACTTCTCGAAAAGGTACCAAACTTACCTAAAAATTCGATATCTGTTCTGGTTTATTGAAATATTTTGCTCATTGCACGATTATTTTGTGATACTGTTTGTTTTTAGGACTCGATATCAATTGTTTTGAGGTTATAATTCTGATGTTTTTGGTCATTTTGTTTAATTTTATACTTGTTCACAAATATAATCGACTGCTGTGAATGAAACCTAGATTCTCTTGTTTGAAAAGGTTTGAATATATCAACAAGGTATAATTGTTGCTTATTTGTAATTGGACCTAAATTACGATTTTTGTGAAATCATTTACTTCTTTGTCTTATTAAATCATTTACTTCTTTGTCTCTGTAAAATGGAGATTAGCGATGGAAAAAAGGCTGAAAAAGATTATTTCTTAATTTAGATCAACTCTATATATCACAACTAGATTCTTGGATGAATAATCTTCCACCAACAAGTCAGGTATAACATCATATCACATTAGATTATGCTCTAATTTATCAAAATCATTTATCATCTTTTTATATGGTTTAGTAACAGCAGCTCATCAAGATTCCTATCTTGCAGATTATTTCTACAGTGTAAATTAGCATTTCTTTTAACAAATCATAGTTGGTTTAGCATTATAATTTATAGAGATGTTTTCCTTTTAGATTCTTTAGTTTTTGAAGTTATTGTTTGTGATATTCAATATGGTTCATGTAAAATTTATTGGGCTTGCTAATATAGCAATAAATTTATCTTGCATCTAAATGTAATTGAAACAAATATACTGCTTATGCTCAGTTTCAGATAAAGCACTCATCTTCTCTATTATTGTAAGGATCAGTTTGTTAACAGCTTAATGAGCTTAACGAGACTCATAACTTATTCGGTCAGCTATATATGACTGTTTGGTAGTTGCTTAATTATATAGAAAGTGGCTTATTCAATAAGCTTCTAGGGGGGGAGGAGTTTTATGCAGTAAGCAAAAAAAAATTCAAACCTACCCTTCCAAGTTAAAAGAACATGTCTCTTCTGTCTATCAAAATCTCTGCTAGTCTATACAGACAGATTAATCCACACAGAAGTATTTATCCATACATGACTTAATGAAGAACCAACCAAATAATCCCCTAAGTGTTCTATTATTATTATAATTGAGAGTGGGGAGATTGTGATGGTTTGGGCACGTAAGGTGGCTGATGATGGCACCAATGAGGAGAGTAGAAAGTGTGACGACCGAGGAGACTTTTACCAACAACCCATTTTGATGGTTAAGAATGTTACCGGATAAGGTGACGGTGGTGACTCTTGTCGATTGCACAAATTTTTTTATCAATTAAATCCATATATTCACAATCATATCAATTACATCATTTAATCTCAATTTTTATATGTTTTAGTAATAAGCCTTCTAATGAAATGAGAGTAATAATAAATGGGAGAGAAAGCCAAGTACAGAGGGTTCTGTTACAAGGATTATCAAGTTAACACCCTACACCCAAAGAAATCATTAGCATTCATCATTTGGAAATCTAACAAAATAAACTTGTTTGTTTTCATTACTGTAATATTTTAGTAATTTTAGTTGATGCACTAGCTAATATTTAAGAATCAAGAGGAAATTAAATTAATCAGGGGTAAAATTATCATTTAATTAATTACAAAATATAATAATTATATGTGTTTAAAATTGTATGTTTTCTTTGGTCAGCAAAAGTATACCTTACATTAATGATCTATAGAACATGTAGACCAAAATTCATCTGCAGTCCAAAACAAACAACAAACACAGCAGCAACTAAATTGAAGCTGTAGTCCACGAAAACAATAAAAACACAGCAGCAGCTTCATCTCCTATATATGAAATGAATGTATACATGTGGTGTTGAAATATAATAGTATAAGTGTGTATCGTATACGTATCAATTTGTATTTTGTAACAAGTTTCCTCGTATTTGATTTTTAACATATTATTTTCTTATTTTATTTAGTTAATTGGGTTTGATTGATATATATATTTTAAAGATTTATTGCTTGACTTATAATTAATTACATGTACATACGCATCCATGCATTATCTTAAAAATTTGCACTTTAAATGAATTATTGCACAATAATCATGTATTATTGTGATTGGTTAGCATAACTTGGAATAACACATAACTGTTTGGAATACTTGTGTATAAATTGACGAAACCATGGCTTTCCTAAAATTCTTTGTTTATTTTTGGTCTTTTTGAAGCATGTCGAATCATCCAGATAGAGGATGGATGTATAAAAAGAATGATAGTCGGGGTTATCTTAGTGAAGAATATTGCCACAACGTAGATAGTTTTTTGGACTTCGCATTTTCGAGCGTAGTGCGTGGATGTGTTGAAAGGAAGATCGTGGGTCAAGAGATAGTACTTTGTATCAAATTTCCTTGTGTCAAATGTAAAAATATTCGATACACAGCAAAAGATGATGTTAAGTTGCACTTGATGAGACACGGGTTCATGCGGGATTATACAACTTGGTGGGCACATGGTGAAAGGGACGCCCCTTCTCAACACGTGGGACAATGTTCTAATGCTATGGAAGATGATAGTTTCGATGGTTGTGCTCAAATGGTAATGGACAACTTCCCTCCAACGTGCTTTGGCAATCCAACAATGCCTATGCGTTCAAATTTGGAAGAACAAGTTCCAAATCCATGTGCTAAGGAATTTTATGACATGTTACGAGATGCCGACGAGCCCTTATGGGATGGGTGTCAGAAGTATTCCAAACTACAAGCTGCCACAAGGTTGTTGAATTGGAAGTCAGAGTGTAACGTACCCGAGTCAACCTTCAATCTGCTACTTCCCATCATTAAAGATATGCTATCTGATGGGAATCAACTAGTTTCAAGCTTCTACGAGACGAAGAAAATGTTGAAAAACCTTGGTTTCCCGAAAGAAAAGTTTGAAGCATGCAAAAACCATTGCATGCTATTCTACAAGGGTGATTCTAACTTGACCAATTGTCGAGTCTGCGGAGAGTATCGCTACAAGAACGGTGGACAGAACAAGGTCCCTAGTTTATGTCAAAAAAGACGGCCAAAGAGATGACATGGCACCGTGATCATCAAACGAAATCAGGGTTAATGGTACATCCAAGTGACGGTGAGGCTTGGAAACATTTTGACTTGAAAGACCCTAGATTTGCATAAGAGATCTGTAATGTCCGTCTTGGACTTTGCACCGATGGTTTCAATCCAAACAACTTCAACTCTAACCCGTATTCTTTATGGCCTGTTTTTCTTACAATCTATAATTTACCTCCTTGGATGTGTTTGAAAGAGTCGTATGTCAAACTTGCTTTGGTCATTCCTGGAAAAAAGAGCCCTGGCCAGAATCTGGATGTATTTCTTAGACCGTTAATAGAAGAGTTGAAGATGTTGTATGAGGAGGGAGTTGTTACCTATGATGCTTATCGTAGGAATAATTTCACCATGAGAGTCATACTACTATGGACAGTCAGCGACTTTCCTGCTTATGCAATGTTGTCAGGTTGGAGCACACATGGCAAATTATCTTGCCCGTACTGCAAGGACAAGGCGGGTTCATTTCAGTTACAAAATGGAGGGAAATCATGTTGGTTTGACTCTCATCGAAAACATTTACCTAGTTCACATCCCTTCCGTCGTGATAAAAAGAGATTTCGAATTAGAACTGCTGTTTTTTCTGGACCACCAAGGGAATTAGATGGCAATGAAATATGGGATCAAATCCGTCACTTTCCGACTGTTTATGATGGCACTCCTTACAGACCAAAGAACAAAAAGATTAGCGGCTTTGGGGTAACCCACAATTGGGTAAAGAGAAGTATTTTCTGGGAGCTACCATATTGGCGGGTTCTGTTAATCCGACATAACCTAGATGTAATGCATATTGAGAAAAATGTTTTCGAGAATCTCTTTAACACTGTCATGGACACGACGAAGACAAAAGACAATATAAAGGCGAGGTTGGATGTAGCACTTTATTGCGATCGGCGTGAGTTGCATATTAACAAGGTAGGCAACAAGGTTATGAAACCAAAAGCATCATATACCTTGACGAAAGCACAAGTACATAAAGTGTGTGAATGGTTGAAAAAACTAAAATTTCCTGACGGTTATGCTGCAAACATAGGAGGGTGTGTAAACGTAGAAGATGGTAGCTTTTACAGCTTCAAGAGTCATGATTGTCATGTGTTTATGCAACGATTTCTCTCTATTTCCTTAAGAGGGATGATACCTAATCCAATATGGGATGCTATTACAGAGTTGTGCACATTCTTTCGTAAAATAAACCATTTGATGACTTGATCCCATTGCAAACACGTATTATCGAAACCATTTGCAAGTTGGAAAAGGTCTTCCCACCAGGCTTCTTTGATTCAATGGAACACCTTTTAATTCATTTGACACGTGAATCCATTCTCGGTGGTCCGGTTCAATATAGATGGATGTATCTATACGAGAGAAAACTTGGCTCATTGAAAAGAACGGTTAGAAACAAAGCACGGGTTGAAGGATCTATTGTCGAGGCCCATCTCGTAAATGAACTTTCTACTTATTGCTCTTTATATTTTGAGCCAACGATAGAAACACGCCTAAATCGCGAGCCTCGTAATTTTGCCTCAGATATTCCAAGTTCTTCGGAGGTCGATTCTCGATTAAGCATCTTTAAAGTTCCTTCTCGAAGATTATTTGAAAAGGGTGGAAAACGAAGAGCGTTAACTGATGAGGAGATGCACAAGGTGTACCTATATTGTGCTTAACTGTGAGGAAGTTTGCCCTTTCGTAGGGTTGTTTGATGAGTCCATCAGAAAAAAAAGAACCTTATATTGAAAATGGAGAACTTGAGAGGCGTAGGGAGTTGTTCTTTGCTAAGTGGTTTGAAACACATATCTTAGGGTCAGGCGATAGTAATGCACACTTGAAAGTTTTAGCACGAGGACCAATACGTTATGTTACGTCTCATAAAGGATATTTCGTTAACGGTTACAAGTTTCACACAAGAAGACACGGTGATGGGCGGGTTACACATAACAGTGGAGTATGTGTGAAAGGGTCTTGTTATAATGACTATGAGTCTGACTATTATGGGTTGTTGGATGACATTCTTGAGGTTGAATATCCTGGAGTAGGGCGATGCGCTGTTGTGTTATTCAATTGTACTTGGTTTGATACAGTCCATGGCGTTAGAGTTGCCACTAAACATAACATGGTAGATATCAAATATAAGTCTAGATTAGGAACGGATGACCCATTTGTCCTAGCATCACAAGCAATACAAGTTTATTATGCACCGTATCCTTCGAACACTAAAGACTTGAAAGATTGGTGGGCTGTAGTTAAGACGAAGCCAAGAGGTATATATGATGTGGCCCAACGAGTTACTGAAGTAAGAGATGATGATAATCTAGATGGTGAACATTTCTTTCAAGAGAACGACAGGTTAAATTGTTTAACATCCACAAGTATAGATGCATATATTGAACCTGTTAGTCTTGTCACACCAGGACCACCCATCGAACTCGATGTCGATGTAGCTATTAATGATGATGAAAATGATGATGAGGATGATGATGACCCAAATATAGAGGAACAAGAGTTTGAAGATACAGATGATTCAAATGAAGATGATGATGAACCTATTTTATCTGATCACTTTTCTGATAATTAGTTTGTTCAAACTGGTATGTTTATTTTATTTATGTTTATATCTATGTTTTTTTAAAAGTATGTTGGTAGTTAATTTATCATTATTTTGTAGCAGTCGATTTTATATGGGTCGTAGTTTGATGTCTACCGGCGGCCAAGGTAGTGGTTTTAGTAGAGATCGTGATACTTCTCCTAGTAGAGGCCAAGGCGGATATGGAGGTAGAGGCCAAGTTGGAGGTTCCATTAGAACTGCCGAGCACGTCGTTGACACCCTAGAGACTCATGAGTCAGATGGTCTAGACGCCATTCATGAGGATGTTGCTGCAGAGTCATCTCACATCCCTCATGGAGCCGATGTCGGCACGTCGGTACTTGATAGATCTTCACATAGGCCGAGGATTCAGTTGGCGGGCGCTACGTATGTATATTTGTTTATTTTGTTTGTATCATATATCAAACTTTGTTAACTAATATTATTATGGCAGGTTTGATTGCCCAGAAGTTGGTCATAAAGCTGTCACCATAGTACAGGAAATGTTTCTTGGTCCTTGGGCAACATGGAAAGATGTTGATAGTGATTCAAAGGCTACTTTGTTCCAACATTTTAAGGTTTGTACTTACGATATTTAAGTTTGTAAATTATTTTGTGATATCATTAATTAATTGAACATGTTATGTATGTGTAGAATAACTATACGTGGGATGAAGATAGTGATGAACTATTTCGTACAACATGTAGTAACACGTTGAAGGGGCGTTGGCCAGATATGATGCACAGAGTCAGGGAAAAAGCCATCAAGAGGGCCCTTGATGCAGATGTAGAGTTTGATGGGTTCAATTTTTAGGATTTGATCCCATTTGGCCCGGATTGGATTCATATGGACTATTGGAGAGAAATGATCTTAAAGGTATGTAATATTAATGAATTACATTATATTTACACTTTTCTATTGTGTTTTTAATGATTTTTGTTTTATATAGAAATAGAATACAAGCGTTTGGAAAAAAATCTTCAATAGTCAACAAACGAAACCGAATGACCTTGCACGATGGAATGGTGTCAAAGCATACCGAGGGTTCCATTTCCAATTCAATACGAAGATGGCGTTTTGTAAGTTCACACGTTTTTAATTATGTTTTAGAACTCTTTTTTTGTTTTACTATGGATAAAATTAATAAATCTACTGAATTTTATAGGTAAAATCGGAGGGTCGCGAACCGACGGCCATGGAGATGTTTGCGATGACCCATAAGACCAAAGGGTCGGGGCGGTTTGTTACCTCGAGGGCTGAAAAATTTGCGGTTAGTAATTACTCTCTCATTTCTTTTAATCATATAAATTGAGAAAGTTTTTATTTGGGTTTTTTACTTGGCTTTCCCCCTAGAAGCTTACTGAATAAGCCACTTTTTATATCATTAAGCCACTATGACTGAATAAGCTTTAAGGGGTTGTTTGATTGATCTTCCATTAATTCCTGTATGAATAAAGCTGTCTTTGTGGATTAATATGTCTGTATAAATTGAGAAAGTTTTTATTTGGGTTGTTTACTTGGCTTTCCCCGTAGAAGCTTATTGAATCAGCCACTTTTATATCATTAAGCCACTAACAAACAGTCATGTATAGCTGATCGAATAAGCTGTAAGGGGTTGTTTGGTTGATCTTCCATTAAGTCCTGTTTGAATAAAGTTGTCTTTATGGATTAATTGTCTATATAAATTGAGAAAGTTTTTATTTGTGTTTTTTCCTTGGCTTTCCTCCTAGAAGCTTACTGAATAAGCCACTTTTTATATCATCAAGCCACTATGACTGAATAAGCTTTAAGGGGTTGTTTGGTTGATCTTCCATTAAGTCCTGTATGAATAAAGTTGTCTTTGTGGATTAATCTGTCCGTATAAATTTGAGAGTTTTTATTTGGGTTTTTTACTTGGCTTTCCCCCTAGAAGCTTACTGAATCAACCACTTTTTATATCATTAAGATACTACCAAACTGTCATGAATTGTTGATCAAATAAGCTCTAAGGGGTTGTTTACTTGATCTTCCATCAAGTCCTGTATGAATAAAGTTGTCTTTGTGCATTAATCTGTATGTATAAATTGAGATGGAACTTAATGAATAATTATATTCTAATTCTCATATTTATGCACTCAAATGGTGTTAAGGTTCTACTATCGAATTTTTCTTTCTTGTTGATTGACTATTAAACATTGTAATCTATCGTAGGATGACTATGTCCATAAAACGATTGAGAAGTATGGACCCGACACTAGCATTCATCCACTTGGAGATATGGAAGTATGGGAGCGTTGTGCGGAGGAAGGAAAAGGGGTCGGATGTATGGCGTTGGTACGTGTTCGGATCCGAGCTACGTGGTAACCGGTTCGCGAAGCGGGTGGAATGAATCATTTGTTGGTTCCACTTCAAGCGAGGAAAATTTTTGGTTTCTTTTTATTTTATTATTTAATTGGAACATATATGTCAATACACTCATTATGTGTTACATATATATATATATATAGGTGCAACAATTAAAGGAGAAAATTAAGAAAATGGAAGAGGAGCGAGCAATTGAGAGAGAGGAGAATGTCCAACGTGCTCAACGTGAGAAGGAGAATCAAGATAGAATGAAGGCAATTGAAGAGATGCTACGTCGACAATTCCCACCGATTTTCGATGGTTCCATTAGTTGATTATGGTATGAATTTGGTATAATATTAGATTTAAATGGGATTATATGGATATATGCATGGATATATATGTACAAATTAAAATCTATTGTTGAATTTTTTGATTTTGTGTGCGATTATATATATATATATATATATATATATATATTACAGGTTAAAATGCATAGATAGACAAACAAGGTTTTCTATTTTTTATTAAATTCTAAATCCAAAAAAGCGACGGCTTAAAAGCTAAACATTTGTTTTTAAAACCCTCGGAAAGGCCTCGGTAATAAACCCTCGGAAAACCGTCAGTAATACAACCCTTGGAAATCCGTCGCTAATAAACCGTCGGAAAGCTGTCGGTAAAGTAAATCGTCGGAAAGCCGTTGGTAAAATAAACTGTCGGAAAGCCGTCGGTAAAATAAACCGTTGGAAAGCCGTCGGTAAAATAAACCGTCGGAAAGCTGTCGGTATTATAAACCGTCGGAAAGCCGTCGCTAAAAGTCATCGGAAAGCCGTCGGCAAACATTACCGACCAAGGTTTTAGCGACAGTTTGTTCCTATCGGAAAACCGTCGGTAAATGGCATTTCTGACGGTTTTCTGACAGTTGTTACTGTCGGTAATACCCTTTTTTGTTGTAGTGTTAAATGCCCATAACGTTTGATCCAGGCGTCCGTTTCGGGCCGTCGACCAGACGAATCGAAGCTACTTCAGAGGAGCACGCCATGGTTAGGCCCAAAGTGGCCTAATGGACTTTTCAACCCCAAAAAATCTGTTTAAGTGGACCTTATGGACGTTTTAGTGTTTTTTTTGTCATTTTAGGCTTGTTTTGTTGGGCTTTTATGTTTGGCCCGTTATCTTTTTTAGGTCCGTCTTATTTTTGCCTTCATATTTAAACATTTCTTATGTAATATGGATGGACAATTCTTGATTTTAGAGACTTTTGGTTTTCTTCCCAAATTTTGAGTTATCTGTTGAATTCGATAATTGACGCCTACGATTCGGAATTCGTCGAACGGAACAACAATTCTTAGAAGAGGTTGTCCACGGTATTCGTAGAATCAACGTGGTAATCTAGTTTTCCATTTACTCGCTGCATCAGGCTGGAATAAGACCATCCTTTGACATTTCATGCATTCTTCTAAAATTCACGTGACCCAGTCTAGCATGCCAAACCATTGAGTCGTGAATTTTAGACGAAGAAGATGACAATATAAATGCAAAATTTTCATAATTGAAAAACTTGGATATAATATTCAAACGAAACATTTTATTAAAATAATATCCAAAACCAACAAACTTACCATATCTAGATAGAATATATCTATCTGAATCATAAACTTGTCTATATCCCAAACAATTCAATCTACCACCGCTAACTAAACTCTTTCGAATTTTAGGAACAAATAAAATATCAAACAATCTAACATGATTTCCTAAAGTAATTTCTAAATTAACAACTCCAATCCCACAAATCAGTGCGGTCGACTTGTTCCCCATATTTAGTACAGATCCATCTTCAACGGGTGTCAATTTCTCGAAGCAGCGTTAATCTTTACAAACATGGCATGTCGCCCCCGAGTCCACCCACCATGCACAATCATCATCCTGTACATAGAAAGACTCCGGAATAAGTGAAACATGATAAATATTTTCAAATTTATTATCAAAGTTAGTCAAAAACTAACCTCCTTTCACTTGAGCTTGGTCCTTAGACCCGACTCCACTTGTTCCAGCACCGTTGTTATTCAACTTAACCCGGCAATCACTTTTGGTATGGCCCACCTTGTTGCATCTCCAACATACCAAATCCTTCTTCTTCTTGAAGTATTTATTGGGTCCATCAAACTTTCGTTTATTGCCTTTTCCTTGATTATTGTAGTTGGTTTTCTTCTCTTCAATCATATTAACAGAGGGCTGTCCAGATTTAACTTTGGACTTGGATTTGTCATTTTCTTGCACCTGAAGAGATTCTTCGATGCGCAAGTGACTCCCAATCTCTAGTGGACCTCTCAGTAGGATTCGAGCCCAGATGAAGTTCTGATTTCCCCGTTTTCTCCCCAATCGAGATATCCTCTGTTTCGCCCACGAAAGATTAATTGAATCATCAAAAATTTGGAGCGTGAAGTGCACCGGAATCCATGTTGTATATTTGAAAGAGGTTGACCTCCTTGCTTCTCTCACGGTACAATAGTTGAACCAACGACAGTTCCTCCTTTTGATGTTTCAAATTGTGCTTGAAATCCTTCCAAGAGGAAGGAAGTTTGTCAATCACATCGACAAAGCAATGGACTCATCCATGTTCATTTTGTTTAGAGTGAATTGACCATAAATGCGAAATATCTCATGATACTGTTTCATTACGGGTCTTAAGTCAACCATTTTATAATTATTAAAATCGCTCACCAAGAACTTCTTACTAGAAGCATCTTCAGCGATGTATTTTAACTCAAGGGAATCCCATAAATCCTTCGCATTTTCAGCACTTTGGTAGATATCAAAGGGGGAATCACACATACCATTTAAAATATGACCTCTGCAGATATAGTCACCGTTCTCCCACTAAACCCTTCTCTAGGTCTGCTCCAGCGTCTCGTTCTCCATGATTTTTGCAATAGGAGAGTCGTTAACAGAAAATGCATCTTTTTCTGCCAACGTCTGAAATCATCACCTTCAAACTTCTCCAGCTTTCCAAACTTTTGAAGTCATCTCTTTCACAGATTTGGCCATGATCGACATCAGAAAATATCAATTCAATTGTTGGAGCCGTAGGCAAAAACAAGGGTAAGTCGATCACCGGATTATATTAAGAATCGTGTGAGACACTTTCCGAATTGATATTTCGAACCTATGGCTGGGTTCACGAAATTCAATCTAGGATAAGACTCAAAACACTTATGTTTTTTAGGCACAAAACCAAAAGCAATTTTCTGGAGAGTGTATAGGTTTGTTCAAAACCGGTGTCTAAATTCATGAGTATACATGTTTATTTATACTCAAAATTAACATAACCGAATGATAATCATGGCTGATATGTTAGTTACACATTTCCATTAACTGCTCATTAAATGCAGCATAAATGCACAATAACTGTTTCTAAAAGCTCGACTGGCCCGACTGGCCCAGTCGAGTCTTCCAGAGGATGTCAATATCGAATCAACATATACTCGACTGGCACGACTGGCCCAGTCGGGTCATCCAGAGGATATCAACATCGAAACACCATATACTCGACTGCCACGACTGGCCCAGTTGGGTTATCCAAAGGATGTCAACATCGAATCATCATATATTCGACTGGCACGACTAGCCCAGTCGGGTCATCCAGAGGATGCCAACTTTAAATTCACTGAGGTTGATTGAACCAGTCGAGCTCGACTGGATTCCAGGCAAACCTTGTTGTATTCAGTTGACCCTCGCCATTTCGTTGTTACCGGGTTCATACTCGCCTTATAACAAGCGTGCACTCCGCACCACCTAACTTGAATTAGATCATAGTATAAAACCCATATAGGCATCATGTTATTTCCAATCACATAAATGGACCGGTGACCCTTAAATCACCAACAACTAATAGAAGAAAAAAAATCAACGGCTGACCTGCAAAGATAGAAAATGAAAGTACCCGGAAAGCATGATCACAATGATTTATAACCAATCTCAAACTAAAATCAAACCTAATAATTTAGTTTCAGACAGACATATATAAAATTTATGTCCAATAAATTCACCTTTAGCACTATATATAAAGCAGTGTGCTACTAAATTTTTGTGTTCGTTAATCCTCTTCTTGCTCTCTTTCACGATTTAACGTACCTCGGTGAGCTTTCTCTGATACTAAGCTTCCATTTGAGCACGAAATTCAGCAATCTCCTTGCCAGCCTCTTCTTTGGCTTGTTTTAGTCTAGCCATTTTTGCTGAAAACAAAAAAGGCAGTATTATTAATTTGCATCTATTTGGAATTAGCAAATTATTTTGACTTTTATCCATTTGAAGACGACAGAACTTATAAACAAGAAGAGGAAAAATTAAAGATCCACATCAGCACAGAAAGTACACACCGTTTCGAGCAGCATTGACAATTTGTTCAGCTTCTTGTTATACAGCTAACAAGAGTTGAATTCCATTTTGGCCCTTGCTAGAATCGATGTTTGCTGATACACCACAGGCTACATGATTCCACTTTGCCACAAAATCATATGAATACTAAAGAAAAGGCACAAAACACATGTAATGGATTATAGCCACGGTTTTTGTAATGGAGCTGCTAATTGTAACATGAGGCCATTCAGGCGGGGTAGGAATGGAACAGGTGACCACTTGATTTAAATCTGAGTATTCAATCCCGCACACTCTCTTGCATTGACCACCCCCATCTTGATCAATATAAGTGCAACCACATTTGTTGGAATTGAAGTACATAAAGAACAATGGAGAAAAAAAGTACCTCTATCTTTGCCTTGTGATTCAAAACTGTAATGCCTTCGTATCCAGGAAGGTGGAACTTCAAGTTCAAGTGAACCTGCAATGAATCGGGCCCACAACTTCAAATCCTTAGATAATTTTGAAATCTAATCTAAAACATGAATTAAAACTAAAAACAGATGCATTAGATAAATTCAAATCCCTAAAAACGAATACTAAATTAAACAATGTGGACTCCACCAGAATGTCATCATATAAAACTAAGTAAAGAAAAAGAAAAGGGTAAAGGATAAAGCATACCCATTATAATTAAATCCTTGGGCTCCTCTATAATATGAACGGGTTAGAGTTCTGAATCTTTCCTGGTTAGCTGCAAACTAAAAGGTTATATAATTTTGGACATGCAAACAGATTAAAAAAATCTCTCTCAAAAGTAAGAAGTTGTATTGAAATCCAATGTCTCCTACAATATATAGATAATTATAGCTAAAAAATGGTGTATGAACGGACTCACGTGGGTATTCCAACTCCATCTTTTACGAAGTTTCTGACCCAAATGCCAATGATGAGGCTACACCAGACCCTAACCCAACCACCATGCCATTTTATAGATATGTATCCACCTAATGGAACAGCAGAAAATTTGTAAAACCATTACCTTCATAATCCATTATTACTATCAGAAAAATTGCAAGATAAATAAATAAAATATAAATGTAATCCCCCCCCCCTTCTTTGTACAGGAGGAAATAAAAGAAGACAAAGGTCCATGTTGTACATCTAATCAAGTTACATTCAAAATTAAACAAACAGCGACTTGAATCAATGACCTTCCGAATTGATAAAACAAAAACACCAGAAAATTATGAAATTCAATTCTTATCACTCTAAGATAAATATCTGTAATTTATTGAAACTACCCACCGAGATACGTACTTATAGATACCTATTGAACACAATTAACTTCAAATCGCATGGAATTATAAAGATTGAATTATAAAATTCAAGAAATAATAGTTTTGAGTAAAACATTCAAATTACAGTATGTTTAGCAGCTTCAAAGTGTAAGACATTGCTCATGTGATTGGAGGTTGAGCTAGCGATTAAAGCTTTGAAGCTCCTTCTGCTTACACTTATCACTTCTAGTAGTAAAACAAGTAAGTATGATAAACTATGAATTGAACAACAGAACAAAATACACTAAAAAATAAAATTAGGTTGCAAATAGCTTGAGCATTTTCTTGACAATCGGGCACATAATGTAATGCAATCAGAGTCACCGAATCAGAAATAAATCAATCCTGTAACCAAAACAAACCTAATTTTACATTATAAACATAACAAGTCGCCTACCGACACTCGATGAAACCTCAAGCCCTAAATCGAAGAGACGAAGACAAATTGAACTCGAAATCGATCGAAAAACAAAATCGGAGAGAAATCAATAAAACTCAAACGTTTGACTGTTTGATTTCTGAAGTATTTGTTGAAAAATCGACAAGATGAAGACAAACTGGACTCGAAATCGATCGAAAAACGAAATTGAACGTCGAAATCAAAGAGAAATCAATAGAACTCAAACGTTTGACTTCGATTTCTGATGATATTTGTTGAAAGATCGAAGAGAAGTTGTAGAACCCTAAGTGGGTGTTTCGATTAGCTTATAAACTTATAACTAACTTACAGAACAGGACTCCGTTCGATCTCTGATGATATTTTCATAAAAAATGTATTTATTAAAAATAGTTATCTTCACCACTAGAAAATTGAGTATTTTCAACGGAAATTAATTTTCAACGAAAAATGTCTTTGAAAATTTTCTACAAATTTTAGAGGATTATTAACAGAACATAAATTTTCTACGAATTTTCAACGAATTTCCGTTGAAAATCTCTCACAAACATATATGTATTTTCAACCAAAAAAATTTCAACGGATGTCTCGTCAAAAAAAATTTGGTTAAAAATGCATTTTGTGAGAGATTTTCAACGGAAATTCGTCGAAAATTCGTAGAAATTTTATATTTTGTCAATAATATCTCTAAAATTCGTAGAAAATTTTCAACGACATTTTCCGTTGAAAATACTCGATTTTCTAGTAGTGCTTTAAATACCGTTTGAGAGTTACAAGGAGTGTAACTAAAACCTTTTATTAAATTTAAAAATAAAAATAGTTTGTGTTTTAGAGACGGTTCAAAAAGCGTTTCAAAAGCTTCCAATTCTATTTCTAGAGACATTTTATGTAAAAAGTGTCTCTAAAAGCTTTAGGAATTATTTTCATAGTGTATTATTTGGTTTTAAATCTTTCAATAAAACTTATCTTACTTTCAATTACACAATTCATGTTTGTCATGTATTTCCTTCTCTAAAGGTCACCTTTAAATACACTTTCAATCCCTTCCCTCAAATTTCCTTCTCCAAAACCCATTTTCTTGTAGTGTTATACTAATGTTTTTCCAAACACCCCTATTTTTGCAACCAAAAAAAAACTCAACAAGTAGAAGCCCTAAAGTTTTTAAATAAGTTTATAGGACAAAAAAATAATGGTCGTATCTAAAAGTATTACATCAAGTTTATTGGGACACCGTAACGAATTTATTATATTTTTTTTATAAATAAAGTGTCGTATTAGCTATTTTATAAAACGTTATTTGAAAAAAAAATGTCCTATAAAATAGATCATACAATATTTTATTTTAAAATGTCTTAAAAAACTAGTTACCAGCCAAGAACATCCTATAAACTTATTATAACACTCTTAGATACGACGTTTTATCTTTGGTCCTATAAACTTAAGTCCTGTAAATCAAAAGCAAGTTGTGATGTATGATTGATCTATAGAGTCTGGATTTTAATTTAACACATTATAATATTCATAAGGTAGAAAATATACACAAATGTTTGAAGCAAAATATAAATCATTGCTGGATTATGGAAAGAAGGTAAAAGGATGAAAAAGAATAACTGAACCACCACTTCTTCCGTGTGAATGGGATTTACTTACTACAAACCAAATGACTTACCCATAAAATTTACCCATAAGAACTATCGTTGGTGATTACTCACGGATCATTCACAAAATACCAATGGTTCGGTAAAATTCCATGTTTTTTTTGAGAAAATACCAACGGATCACCCAAAGAATCCTGGGCAATCCATCACTGATTTGAATTACCCACCAGCAATTTACCCACCAACTTTTGTGCCGGTTTTGTGAGGAATCACTCTTTAGCGACAGATTTCTCAGGGAATATTCCGTAGACAAAAGTTTGTCGTTTAGTAGTGACTCAAGTGAGAACGAAATTAAGATACTTGTTCATGGTTTTAGGCCAGGTCGTTTTTTCTCTCATCAACCTATACCTGTATATTCAAATAAAAGTTGAAACGATTAGAACTGCAAGATTAACGAATTGGACAAGTTGATTTATATCCCAATTAAGTTATGAGAATTAGTTATTCAAAGACTAATTTTTCAGAAGTAGCGTTCATTTCATCAGTGCATGTTACATCCTTTTGAATGAATAAATGTGGGAACTTACTTGGCATTCAAAGGCTTTCTCAAGTTCTTTTACAACCTCAGCCATTGTTGGCCGATCCTTCGGTTGTTCCTGCAAGCATTGATAGGCTATCGTTGAAAAAATACCTAAGGTTTTTGCCTCAATCTGTCCCTTAATATCATGAAATATAATTTCTTCTAATCTTTTGTTTTCAAAGCATTGAGCAGCCAACAATGCAAGAAATACCACTTGCCCATTTTCGCCTACCCCGCTTTCTTGGTTTTCAAGTTCAACATTTGGGGCATCTTCTTGTAATGTTTCTATTGCCGATCTCCCGGATAAGATTTCAAACAGAACTATACCAAAAGAATAAACATCTGATTTCTGCGTTCGGATGCCTGTTCTTGCATAGAATGGATCATAATAGCCTAAAGTTTCTGCACCTTTGGATATGATGAAATCAGAAATAACTGCTTCCCAGTTATGATTTAGGAGAATGTTATTGCTGTTTATGTGACCATGAATCAAGTGTTGTGTCTCGATAATATCACCATGAATGTAAGCTAGCCCACGTGCAGCATCAACGCATATCTTCAGGCGCTCTTCCCATGTTAGACTAGTGTTTTTCAAATGCTGTTTAAGACTGCCGTTAACCATGTGCTCAAAAACAAGGATCCTCTCACTTGACTCTTCACAAAAACCTACGAGAGGAATGACATTCTTGTGGCTATAACTATAAAGCTTCTGAATGGCTTTACAAAATTCTTTTTCATATGAACCCACCATATGGCTAGGATCAAGCCTCATTACCATGACCAACTTGTAACCGTTGGAGACAGAAAGTTCTCCTTTGTACACCTTGCCAAATGCTCCTTGCTCAAATGGTTCACTAAATCCATTTGTAGCAAATCGAACTTTGTCGAGTGGAATTTTGAGGGATTCCAATTCCACCCCACCTTCTACCTGCATAATAATCATCATACATGGTATTATGATCAACCATAATAGAGAAATAGATAGAGGCAGAGAATTTTAAGCATAATTTTAAAACCTCATTCCTAAAGTCCATTTCAATTCATTTTTGAAATAGGATAATTATCATAAAACTAACTACTTACATGAGATTTCAACGCTTTCTCAAGTTCTTTCACAACCTCATCCATTTTCGGGCGATCACGTCGTTTTTCCTTGATGCACTTATATGCAATTGCTGCAAATATGTTTATCGAATCTGGGCATGTTTTGATATCGAGAATGGAAGAGTCGACTTTCTCAAATTCTTCTTTTAACTTGGGATCGATAATCTCGTGGAGCTTTTTCTGCTCAAAGCAACGTTTGGCCATGTGGGGTAAGAATTCGAGGTTATCTTGGGAAACATAAAAATCCGCCAACCTTCCACTCAATACTTCGAATAAAATCACCCCAAATGAATAAACATCAGAATCTTTTGTCAACGTGCCTGTCGTGTGATAAAGTGGATCAATATATTCGAGTGTGCCAGCAGCTTGAGTCATGAGAAAGGTGGTTTGTAGATTTGTCGTGTCGGTTCTTGACAATGCAAAGTCACTAATCATACCTCTCCAGTTTCCGTCCAACAGAATGTTGGAGCTCTTTACATTACCATGTATTGACCTATGATGGTTCTTAATATCTTTATGAAGAAAGTTGAGCCCATGGGCAGCATCGAGGCAAATTTGCAAACGTAGTGCCCAAGTAAGAATGACAACGCTACCCGTGCTACAAATATATTCATCAAGGCTTCCGTTTGAGGCATACTCATAAACAAGAATACACTCATGATCTTCATCACAAAATCCTACAAGTTTCACAAGGTTTTTGTGCCTAGAGTAAGGAAAAACTGAGATTTCTTGCAAGAAGTCAGCACTTCCTTTCCCATATCTACGATCTAGACGCTTAATAGCAACAGTGGTTTGTCTCCGGGGGTAGCTTGACAGTTCAGCCATAGAAACTGTCGGAAATGTATTATCTGTAATGTATTTTTCAACAACGAAATGAAAGATGTCTGCTTTGTACAATTTCCCAAATCCACCTCGTTTGATAATAAAATTGTCGTGAAAATCTTCAGTTGCAAACTTTATATCTTCCAATGAAATTTTCACAGGTTCCATGTATTTCTCCCGCACCAAGGAAATTTTCACAGGTTCCATAATGTATTTCTCCCGCACCGATGAACTTCCCTGGAAAATTGAAGTTAAATTTCTTAACCATTTTAATGTAACTCAAAGATCTCTTTGTATCGCATGGAAAATAGAAATTAAAAATTCTTAATTATTGTAACGTATACAGCTCTAGATCCCAACAAAAGCAGGTTTATTTTATATTTTCTATAAAAAAAAACCTTAAGTTTGGTTCTCTTTGATGTCTAAAAACGTGTGACCACACCTTGATACTTCAACGTGTATTCATCCAAACTTCTCGAAGGTTGTTGATCAAATAGTTCATGTTTTTTAGCTTTATATTCCCTTATCACTTTTAGTATGATTCTAGAGAAGGATCAACACAATGTTACTTAGGTTAGCTTTGAAACACTGAATTTAATGCAAAAAGTATCCAAATGAACTTTTTTTTTGTTTTAAATACACAGGTTCCCTCAATACCGGAATGAAAATCCATATATAAAGATGGCTACGTCATGTATGACCTATCAGCTATGAATTACAAAACCATTATGAGGTCCTTAGTTTCTTGTAACCCCTAAATTGATACTTCAGTTTGTTTTAGGTCATAGATTGTGTTGAAGATCACTTAGATGAGATATTCCAATTATTTGTAGCATGGGATCAACCGCCTATGCACCGGAAGACAAGCATTATGCTGGAAAATAAAATCATTTCCAGGTGGTAAACTAATAAGTTTCTATTTCAGTTCTGCCTACTTTCCTACAAAATACAAATATAGATGGCGCAGGATATCTGGAGGAACATTGGAAGGTGGTAGAACCTCGATATTCCTGATTTTTAGTAATCTCTAGGATTGGAAGACATGAGCTGAGTCAATTCGTTTGAGGAAAGGAGAATTGGAGTGTTTGGAGGCGGTAGTCTACACGGCATTAAGGTCTATATGGACCTTTGAAATGGTACTCTTTTTGGTACCGTAAAACTTAGAAAGACGACGGTTTGGGATAATATGTGACCCCCATTCGTATTTTTGGGTTCAAATAGGAGTTGTAGCTTTAAAATTAATTGGATGGGATGACTCCAAAATCTCATCCTTGTTTTGTAAGTTTCTTCTAGTACCTTTGCTAGTTTTAATAAAATTGTCGTTGTTCAAAAAAAAAGTTCATCTTCAATTGCGTGCGTAATTTCTGTATGTCCAAGTTGAAGATGAAATTCTTAAGCTTGACATATACACAATTAGTGTTTTTTTATAATACACATAAGTTGCATATTGAACTTTTGAAGAAGTTTAAATAGATAAATAGATAACAACAGCAAGTAGTCAAGAAAGGAGAACGTTGAAACAATGGAACGTTCTTGAGAAACTGATAAGGTAATCTTTTAAGCACATAATGCTTTCTGTTATATTAGGGGTGCTAATTTATTTTTCTCAACATTTTGCCAATATGATATATGAATCTATTGCTAGGGAACCTAGAGTAAGATTTTCAGTAGCAAATCAGTGATTTGGGTACTGTTTTTGTATGAAGATATTTTGGTAAGTTTGATTTAGATAATATTTTTGTTTTCCACAGCTAACTGGTGAAATTTTAGGAGATATGAAAGAAATGATTGATATGCAGCTAAGGAAAGCAGAGATGGCTATGCGTTGAGATGCTTTAATTGCTTTGCTAGGTTGGTTCATATTCTTTCACCAAAATTCCATAAGGTTGCATATTAATGAAAGGATTGTGTTTTTTTTGGTTTATATTCTCGAGGAATGTTGTCTTGTTGTTAGTCTGTGAATCAAATCAAGAACACGCTAAACACTTACCCACGTAAGCGCTTACCATGCAAGTCACGCTTAGGGAGATCGGTACCGAATTTTTATGGGACTGAAACTAAGGCTGAAAACCGAACCGTACATAACAAATTCAGTACTAGTTCGGTTTTGGTTTTGGGACGGAAACATCGGTACTAGAACCACTTAGGACCAAAATATGAAAGTGGATTAAGAAACAATCAAAAGTTAGTAATGTTCATAATGTTTCAAATGTGTATCAAAAAAACCAAGCTCAAAAGTTCTAAAATCAAAAGTAGTACATATTGTTTGAAAATCTTTCAAATGTGTATCAAGACCAATCGCGAACCACTTAATCTTCGGTATTCTTTTTCCATTTTTCTTTTCCATTTCCTTTCATCCATGGAGGATCCGATTTTTTTTGATGGTATAGGGCCTATTTTTTGAGGTGCTCGAAATTTTTGATAGAAGGTAATAAGGCCGTTTTTTGAATGATTGATGGTGATACGGTCGATTTTTTATCAAAGTAATAGTTATGGAGAAGGTATGGTTAGTATAGGAGAAGGTAAGAATTAGTTTAGGAGAAAATAGGGTTAGTTTAGGAGAAGATAGAGATGGAATACCAAAAGTCATGTGACCCTTTAATTCCCCGTTCGGTTTGGGTTTTTTCGAGAAAACCTTGGTACCGAGAACCGAAATACCGAATTATGACAGAAAATGGACTTAATATTGAAGAAAATATGACTTTTGATGATTTCATATCAATTATGGTATCAGCAAATTGAGACCGGATTTGTTACAAAAACATAGAACTGTTTAGAAAGAAATTTGACAAGGCAATTAGTTGGTTTCACAAGATGAAGGAAGGAACAGTTATTTCACTACCACCAAAGATAAAAGGTTTGGATGTTTGCTTATTCGAACTCTATAAAATTGTTGCAAGTTCAAGAGGATACGAGAAGATAACCAAAGAAAAAGATTGGGGCGACATGGCTATGAGCTTTGGTTATCCGGATGGATATGACCATAATCTCAAAAAATTATTTGATGAATACTTGTTGATTCCTCACGAACACTATGAGTTTGGGTTGAAAAGGTTCGGCAGAATTTCTGAGTATTGAAGATCAAAACGTTGGTGGTATAACCAACAGGGTCTTCTTGGGCAAAGTTGCCTCGGAAGGAGGCTTAGCCGGAGGGCATGATCAGGTGGTCAGAACTTTGTTTGTACTCGTAGTCCGGATCATAATCGAGCTCATGTTAGTGAGGACGAAGATCCAAGCATAGAAGGCTACTACTCGGACAATGAAATCATTGAAGACAGCAAAGAAGATGATGACTTCGTCATCATACTCTGAAGATTGGAAGCAGACCTGGTTGAAACAAATAATATAATATTTAACGGGGAGAAGGTATGTTGGAAACCTTTAAATATTATCATCGTTTGTTGTTAAGTATAATATTAAAATATTAATTAAGACTTGTATTATTATTATTATTATTTAAGTAATTAGCCTAAGTATGTGGCGTAAATGATATATATAGTTATATGTGTTGGCAGTTTTTATGGAGGGACACCTATCAGATGATAACCACCCTTTGAAGAGGTGTGTCGTTTCATGTGATACCTCTTGGCTGCGTATATATACCCATGTACATGCTTGTACTTCATTATCATCTTTAAGCAATAAAATTACTATTACTGTCAGTTTATGTGCAAACCCATACACACACGCTTCACTGATTTTGGAGATGTTTTCCTTCCAAATAGATTTCAAAACCACAAACTCATATCACGATCCTGTGGTTGAAAACCGAACATGGTATCAGAGCTTTGCGTATAATCATACCAAGGTTCTCAACATCTACCGGATATCATCAAGAAACCGAGAAACTCACCAGAAACCGCCGATTCGAATCAGAAGGAACCAGCGTCAGGTTTCATACGGGGTTCGATTACAATCATAGGGAGATACTCAGGGCGGCCGAAATCCAGAAGGAAACTTACCAGCGACTGGTACCATCAAACAGGGTTAATACACCCAATTGATACCGGAGAAGACAACCAGAGAACATCGAACAGTCAGTCGGACCATCGACCGAAGGCACGAGAGCGGTAAGCATCGCGTGTCAAGAACAACCGGAACGGACCAAATCGGAGATCGGAACCACAACCGTGAAACCTCCGATCAAAGAGAAACCAGAAGAGAGTTGCAATTTTGACCAAATCGTGAACCTCCACAAAATTGGAAGCGGCATACACACACATAAAGGTGTAAGATATTTTCTTTCCCCAATTTTAAAACAAAACCCTAACTCCTTATATTTAAAATTAAAGGAAACTGTTATTACACCCTTTTATTTTAATTTGATAAATTGTAATTCTTATACTTATTTTATTAAACAAATAATAAAGTTTTCTTTATTATTAGTGTTTATAAATCAACAAAATTATAAATATTTTCTTAAAACAAATTTCTTAATATAATTTTTATATTAAAATCATGACAGGGAAAGAAAATAAGGAACAAGGAGACAGTTCCAAAATTTGCAAGGAAATGAGTCTTACGACCCATTTTCAATGCCCAATATTGAATTCAACAAACTACACTACATGGGCAATCCGAATGCAAATTATATTGGAAGCAAATAGAGTCTTTGGGAAGCAATCTCAACTACAAACGTTGATGTAAAACGAGATAAAACCGCTATTGCCTATCTCTATCAATCACTACCGGAGAATCATGAACTGCTTCTCGTTTCGAAATACAAAACTGCAAAGGCAGTTTGGGATGCTTTGAAGACAAGACATGTTGGTGTAAACAGTGTCCAACAAGCAAGACTACAAACACTCAAGACGGAATTTGAGATGTTATAAATGAAAGAAAATGAATCAATCGATTCATTCACTATTAGGTTAACCGTTATTTTAAATAAAGTAGCAAGCTTGGGACTAACATATGAAGATTCCACTCTCGTGAGGAAGTTACTAAACGATGTACCCGACAGATTTCTTCAAATTGTTGCGTCCATTGAACAATACTCGGACCTAGACACTATGTCTCTAGACGAAGCAATCGGGAGACTAAAGACCTTTGAAGAAAGATTGAAGTATAAGAAGGAAAGATTTATGGACACTCAAGAAGGATTGATGTTAAGATCGAGGCCAACCTTTCAGGGGACGTGGTCACGGTAGATTTAACCAATCACTAGACCAAGGCCAAAACAGGAACAATTGTCAATATAAAAGGGAAGAACAAGCATCTTATGAAGAAGATACACAAGACAAATCTCAAATCACGTGTTACCGATGTCACAAACTTGGTCACTATGCCTATGAATGTCCAAACAAACACAAGAATCAAGCTAGAGAGCAGTCCAATCTTATTGAAGAAGACTTGGAGCCAACATTGCTTATGGCGACTATTACTGAGAATAAAGAAAAAATGATCCAAAGCAGAAAACTGCTTGGTGCAAACAGGCTTTTCAGCATTATCGAGATTAAGGGGATAAATGTTAGATTAATATCGATTATCATGTAAATAGAGTATATATATGTATTGTATAGGTAGTTAGTTTAGTGAAAAGGTATTACTATTCACGAAGGGGTGCGATGGTTCACATATCAACACCACCGTTCGAACAGTCACGATGGTTCAAAGGCACATTTTCATAGTTTATAAATAGGAATCCTATGTAACAGATTTCAAGTGTGATTTCTCAGAATATTAATAAAACTTTGGTTGATTATCTTTGTTGATTCTATATCTCGGTCCAACATCTTTGTCATATATACTTAATAAAAACCGATGTGGAGATGAGCGCCCTAGCTTGACTAGGTTCCAAACTCTTCAAATGGTTTATTTTATATATATATATATATATATAGATAAATAAAATAAGAAGAATAAACATTAGGAGAAGATAAGAAGGGAAGGTTCATATGTGAACCATTGTAAAAATCTGAAAGAAATCTATTAGAAAATGCATTCATGAACAAACATAACAGATTATTCATATGGGTTCACATATGTATATTCAAATGGATTTTTTCGATGATTCACATATGAAACTTCCGTTCTTACCTTCTCACGATCTTTAACCTTCTTATTTAAACCTCCCACTACATAGAGAATTTTTTTGGCTTTTCGCCATGAGCATCCGAAATTTTAGGACCATATATACGGAGACTCGAAACAGTGACCACTAGAGAGCAAATAGTTTTTTAATACTCTTTTGAAACAAAATGTAATGATAAACATTTTATATCACATTATTTGAAAAATGAGTCCTACAAATATAAGTATCCTATAAATATATGGGTTTCTAAGACACTTCTTAAAATTGTACTATAAAAAGCTAAAGAGACTTTATTTTAAAAATGTCCTAAAAAATTATTTAAGACACCTAAAAGCATCTTATAAACCTATTGCAATGCTCTTACATATGACACATATATGTTTCGTCCTATAAAATAGTCTATTAAAAAATTTAAATATTCTTAGTGTCCTGCAAACCTGATTTTGTTGTAGTAATTGTTGACTCTCTCCAAACAAAAACAACAATAATAGTATATAAGAGCATCTCCAACAACTTCTT
Organism: Silybum marianum; assembly: GCA_036898165.1. Classification (NCBI taxonomy): domain Eukaryota; kingdom Viridiplantae; phylum Streptophyta; class Magnoliopsida; order Asterales; family Asteraceae; genus Silybum; species Silybum marianum. Next base: position 6,765,844 of record CM072541.1, read on the forward strand.
TTTATAATATCTATAAAATACGGAACTAAAAGTTATAATCTCTAAAATAAATTACAGTCACCTTCAACAGATTCTCTATAATATTATGTAAATATTATATAATTTTATGATCCCAATACATTTATAAATATATATATATATATATAGAGAGAGAGAGAGAGAGAGGAAAGATCAAATGCAAACTCAAATTTGGTCTGTGAGGACAAATGATAGTGCGACACATGTCTGAATCTAGATTATTTAGATTGAATAATCAAAGAATTATTCAGACTGAATAATCAGACCGAATAAGTCTCTCATTTGTCCTCACGTTCACAACCAAATTTGAGTTCTTATTTGAACCCACCCCTATATATAATAATATTAATTTAACTCTCATCGGTGGAATGAATAAAAGAACACATTTCTCTCTCATCTCTTTGGAGTTTTAGAGAAATTCTGTATATTTGGAGATTTCTCCATGTATCTCTATTTTAGAGAATGAGATAGGGAAGCTGTTGAAGTATTATAGAGAAAAAAAATTCTCTATTTTAGAGAAGCTGTTGGAGATACTCTAAGTACACAGTCAAAAGTTGGAATGAGGGGTAGTAATTTTTGAAGTCTACTATCAATTGTTTTTGTTGCAAGTGATATGTATAAAAATAAAAGCAACTTACTTGTTTAACTGAGAATGCCTTTTCGAATTTATGTTGAACTGCTAAGGCTTTCTCAAGTTTTTGCACAATCTCATGAATCTTTGGACGCTTTTTTGGATTGTTTGCAAGGCATTGATATGCAGTAGTTGAAAATATATCCAATGAATATTGGTTCGCTTGTTTCCTTAGAATGGGATGTATGATATCGGTTAATGTTCCATTTTCATGATTGTGAACTACCAATTGGCTAAGAAACCGTTTATGATCATCGACATTTGTAACTGCTAGTCTTCCACATAAAACTTCAAATAATACCACCCCAAAAGAGTATATATCCGACTCTTTTGTTAGAATACCCGTACTTATGTACAATGGATCGATATAGCCGTACGTGCCAGCGACATGGCTAACAAGAAATGAGTATTCTCTATTTTGAAGGCCAATTTGACTTAACCCGAAATCAGATAATTTTGCATGCCAATTTTCATCCAATAAAATATTGGCGCTATTAATGTCACCATGAAGAACTCTATGTTTGGTTCTTCGTGGTGAATCATGGAGGTAATCCAAGCCACGAGCCACATCAAGGCAAATTTGTAGACGCATCGACCATGTGAGCTTATCACGACTTAGATATCTGTCAAGTCCTCCGCGTGCTAGAAACTCATAAACAAGGACCAGCTCTGGTCCCGTGTCGCAATACCCAACAAGGGAGACGAGGTTTTCATGTTTATAGGTGGAAAGCATCATAACCTCTTTCCATAACTTGGAATCCACATAATGAAGCCATCTGAATGCCGATATGACCATGCCTGTTGGTTGTGATAGTACTCCTATGTACACTTCCCAAACATTACCCATTGGAATGAGATGTTCAAGAGCAAAGTTGTTTGTTGCTTGCTTTATATCTTCCAATGGTATCTTTAAGTGATCTAACTCTTCGAAGAAGGACATGATATCTACAATATCACACACAAAAATTAATTCAGAGTAAGAGAAGTTTGTAATAATTGAAAAGTTAGAAAGGATAATAAGGTTAATGACATCATAAATAAGGCACTATAACAAAATTGGTTTTGGAGGACACCATCAATAAATAAGCATTTTAATAGACTATTTTATTGAACACAAATTATAGGACCCAAAAATAAAGTGTCCAATCTAAAGCTGTTCTAATAAGTTTATATGACGTTTTTGGCATCATAACTTCCAAACAAGAACCTCAGCCCTCAGGGCAACCAATCCTAAGAAAAGAGGTGAACCTGAGAAGAGCAGTAACAAGTTATCACGACACTTTTAATAAATAAAAAACGTCGCATTAGCTAGTTTATATATAGTACACTTTTAGAAAGTGTCATATATACCCATCGTTTTAGAGGACACTTATGTTTATAGGACATTTTTTCAAATTATGTCCTATAAAATAGTTAATATTAAATTTTGTTCTAAAAAGCGTCCTAATACACTTGTTACGACGTTCAAAATTGTCCTATAAACTTGTGAAAATATATATATATATATGTCAATCTTTGACTTTGACTTTGTGTAATTGTTGTACCTGATTTGTCAGGTTAAAGAGAAAGTTGTCAAAAGAAGATACATTTGGATTGGACTGCGCCTCACTTTATGTGGAATATGAAGGGTAGCGGAGTAATATGTGCAATAGATGAGGGACTAAAGTTGTAACTTTGTGTTATATAAATAGAATAGTTTTCTTTTAGCTAGGTTAAGAAGTTTTCATTTTGAGCGGCTAATGTATTCTTTCTCTCTCTAGTTTTAGAGTTTACTTTTCTTTTCTTTAAGTGTATTGTTAATGTTCATCTTTACAATATTGAGAAAAATATATTTTGTTATGAGTTTTATCATGGTATCAGAGCGTAAATCACTCGACGTCTGAGGCTGCTATCGATCTTCTTCATTTTACGAAATCTGATAATTCATTCATAGTTCGAATCAGGTTCTTTACATGCTATAATATTTCTATAATTCCTTTTTTTTGGAATTTTGGCTCCTTCTTTCGTATTAACAGTGCTTCAGATAGGTCCGACGAGATCTGTTAAAGATCTCGACTGGCCATCACTATAGCTGCTGTGTTTTTTCAAGAATTAAAGGAGTTTTTATCGTTTTTTTTTCTTCTTCTTTGTTTCTCTCTCGTATTACCAACACCATTGTAGATAGGTCCGACGAGATTTTTTAAAAGATCTCGATTGGCCATCACCGTTACTGTTGTGTGTTCTCTACGAAGATCTGAAATAAAGAAGTTCATCCTTTTTACGAAGATCTGATATAATTGTCGAAGATCTGGTTATTGCCCTTTTCTTTGTTAATATTGTGTTCTATTTTGTGATCTGCTGTCAAAATCTTATGGTATTATTTTTTCGTTAATATCCTTACGGTCTGGTCCCTGTATCTCAGACTATTATTGGTATCACAGATCTAGTCCATGTATCTCAGATCTGGTCCATATTTTTTTTTGTTGATCCTCGACAAGATCTGGTCCATATCTCAGATCTAGTCCATATATCTCAGATCTGGTCCATATATGTTCGTTTGGTATTATTGATTTGTATAATTTTTCAGATCTAATATGAAACAAGATAAAATTACACCTATCTACTTCTTCAATCTGCTTAATAGTACTTGGTGGTAAATTATTCAGATCTAAATAAATTTTTAACTGTGTACTATTGTATCTTGCTTCAGATCTGTCTGATTAACTTTGGAAGGAGCGGATTCGTATCTGACTTCATCCAAGGATCTGTTGTTAGGTTCTTTTTGTGGACCTACATTCTGTTTGTTTTTCCATCTGTTCAGGATTTGGTTCTGGTCTCATTTTCTGTTCCTTGAGCATTTAATTGTGGTTAAATCTCAAGTTTACATTAGAACTTGTTCCGCTGTGCTTCTTTAAAGGCTCACTGTAAGTTTCTCCTTCCTTTATACTACCTCCAAGCAGGTTAAGGCCATTTTGCCTTTGGTTGCTCGCTGTGTTGGTTAGTTCTCTTTTACCCGTTTATTGTTTGTACTATACCTGTTGTACTGTGCTTTCTTGTTGTGTAACTGAACAGTGGGCTTGACCTAGCACCCCAAGAGTGTTTTAGGAAACCTGCTGTAATCTGTTATGTTCTTCTTTTCCTTATTTGTTTTCTGAGTTTAATCCTTACCATGGGGACTCAAGTCAACCCTGAGGGTTCAGGGGAATCTAAAATTGCTAAATTAGACTTTGGAAATCCTCTGTATCTTCACCCTAGTGACACCAGTGGTGCCCCTCTTTTGAATTTTAAGTTTACTGGAACTGAGAGCTATAGGGTTTGGGCTTGTGCTATAACTTTGGCTCTTGAAACTAAAAATAAAATCGGTTTTGTTGATGGAACATGTACTCGTCCAAAAAATGACCCTGTGTTGGAGAGGCAATGGGATCGTTGTAATTCTTTTGTTATTTCTTGGATATTAGGATCTTTAACTGAGGACCTCTTTTTAGGACAAGTTTTCTCAAAGGAGTCTTCTAAAGTGTGGGAAGAATTAAGGGAGACATATGATAAAGTGGATGGATCTGTGACGTTTAATCTATACCAAAAAATTAATTCACTAAGTCAAAGTGGCACAACTGTATCGGAATATTATCACAAACTTAACTCATTATGGAAACAGTTTGATGCCCTCGTTAAACTCCCGTCATGTACTTGTAATGCTTCTACAACCTTTTTTTAACACAGTCAACTAATCAAACTAATGCAATTTTTAATGGGTCTTGATGATGTTTATCAACCTATTAGAAGCAATATTCTCACAAGGGATCCACTCCCCTCTGTGAAGACTGCCTTCTCTCTTGTGTCTAGGGAAGAATCTCACCATGGGGGGAACACCTCTTCAACTCGTTCTAAACCTCAACACTCTGCCTTTTTCAGTAAAACCGATAACAAAAAGAAAACGGGCAAAACCTCTCCCCTCTTATGCAAACATTGTGGCATTACTGGACACACAATTGAAAGATGTTTTAAACTTGTCGGATTTCCAAAAGATTTTCAAAATAGACCCAGACCTCAAAATCAAAGTTTTAAACCATCTGCTAACAATGCATCTGTGTCAGAACCTTCTTCTACCCAACAATCTGTGTCTGTATCACCTTTTCAATTTTCTGAGGAACAGGTTGCAAAAATTCTTGGACTCATTGATCCAAAACGCCCTCCAGAAGCGGCTTCTGCCAATATGGCAGGTATGACAAAATTTTGTAAACCTGGTTGGATCACCGATTCTGGTGCAACCCAACACATGACATCAAACACTTTAAATCTTGAAAACGTAGTTGACGTTTCTAATATAAACCTTTGGGTTGATCACCCAAATGGAACCAAGGCAAAAATTAATAGAATTGGAAATTTTAAACTTTCACATAATGTTTCCTTGTTTGATGTATTGGTGTTACCAGATTTCAAAGTCAATTTATTATCTGTCCATAAATTGGCTAGAGATAGTAAAATATTTGTTGGTTTTGATGAAAGTTATTGCTATCTTCAGGATTCTCTACGACGGAGTGTTGTGGGGATTGGTAAACAAGCCGGTGGCTTATATTCTTTTGATGAAAATTATACGGGTGAGTCCATTAAAACCTTCCCTGATTTTTCTGTGTCTTGTTTTGTGTCTGCCCAATTATGGCATAGCCGTCTTGGTCACCTTGCGGATCAAGTTCTTAATGTCTTAAAGGACCATCTTAAAATTGGAAATGTTATTCATGACCCATGTGAAATATGTCATAAGGCAAAACAAACTCGTGATAGGTTCAATTTAAGTGATCACAAGTCACATTGTCTTGGTGAATTGGTTCATTTAGATGTGTGGGGTCCATATCGGGTTCAAAGTAGGGAAGGTTACAAATATTTTCTAACGATTGTAGATGACTATACTCGGGCTATTTGGGTCTATCTTTTAAAAGGAAAACATGAGGTCCCTGATTATATTGTTGAGTTTTATAACTAGTTGAAAACGCAATTTGGAAAGACTATCAAAATCTTTAGATCTGATAATGGTACTGAATTTACAAATTTAAAACTTGGAGAATTTTTAAAATGCAACGGAATTATTCATCAAACATCTTGTGCTTACACACCCCAACAAAATGGGATTGTGGAACGCAAACATCGTCATTTACTTAACGTAGCTAGGGCTCTTATGTTTCAGGGTGGTATTCCTTTGAACATGTGGTCCGAGTGCATTCTTACTGCTACATATCTTATAAATAGAACTCCTTCATTTGTCCTAAATGGTAAGTGTCCCTATGAACCTGTTTATGGGTTTCAACCTGTCTACACTCATCTTAGGAGCTTTGGTCGTTTATGCTTTGCTGCCAAACCTAATATCACGGAAAAATTTGCTCCTAGATCGGAAATATGTATCTTATTGGGATATGCTAATTCCCAAAAGGGATACAAACTTTATAGTTTAGATTCAAAAACTACTTTTGTGTCTCGTGATGTCAAATTTTATGAAAATGTGTTTCCCTTCATAATGAGTGTTGACAAGTTCGAAAACCACATCTCAAGGGATGTCAATACGTTAAATTTTTTTGACTCTAATTTTGATTCACCTACTGACTGTCATATGCTACAACCCGATGATGATATTCGAGACCCACCTCAAAGTGAGGATGTTCATCATGAGTCTGTTACCCCTAGTGACCGTAATCTGCTGAGTAGTCCGACTAGAGTAGACAACAGGCAGCCTCTAGGTAGCTCAAATTATCATGATCCTGATAGAGTTGTCAGTTGGTAGCCTTTGAGTAGCTCTAATGTGACTGCTAGTAGGCAACGTGACGCTTCTGAAATACTATCATCGTATGAACATAGAAATATCGGTAATAATGATGCTCAAAATTTGGGTCTCAATTCTGAGGGTAACCAAATTCTACCTTCATCGTCACAATCTTCCAGAAAATCATCTAGGGTATCTAGTTTTCCTCAGAAGTTTGATGACTTTGTTGTTGAAGGAAAGGTGAAATATGGGATTGAAAGGGTTGTGAATTATTCCTGTCTAAATTATGAAATTTTTTGTTTTGTTTCTAATCTCAATAAATCGGTTGAACCAAAATATTTTAAAGAGGCATGTAGTGACAATAATTGGATAATTGCCATGAATGATGAGATGGAAGCATTACATAGAAATGGTACTTGGATTGTTGTAGATTTACCTCCTGGTAGGAAAGCAATAGGTTGTAAGTGGATCTATAAAATTAAATATAAGTCCACGGGTGAAATAGAAAGATATAAAGCTAGAATTGTTGCCAAGAGATATAGTCAAAGAGAAGGTCTAGATTATGAAGAGACTTTCTCTCCCGTTGTAAAGATGGTCACTGTTAGGTGCGTTGTTGCTCTAGCTGTTCAATTCAAATGGGGTTTGTTTCAGTTAGATGTTAATAATGCTTTTCTATATAGCGACTTGTCTGAGGAGGTTTATATGTCTTTACCGGAAGGTTATTATAATCCTGGAGATAATCGTGTATGTAAATTAGTCAAGTGTCTTTATGGTTTAAAACAGGCTCCAAGGCAATGGTATGCCAAGCTCTCGTCTTATCTTATTGATCATGGTTTTATTCAAAGTGTTAGTGATTACTCTCTTTTTACTAAAACTTTTGGATCTGTGTTTGTTGTTTTGTTGGTATATATGGATGACATAGTTTTAACAGGTATCAATGTGATTGAAGTTAATAAAGTAAAAGAACATTTGAAAAGTAAATTTCTTATTAAAGATTTGGGAAAATTGAAATTTTTCTTGGGCATTGAAATCTTAGACTGCATCGATGGTATTTGTATGTCTCAAAGAAAATATTGCTTAGAATTACTAAATGATTTTGGATATCTTGGGTGTAAACCTATTAAAACTCCTATGGACATGAATTTGAACGTTACTAATGCTGATGGTGTTGATTCAAAAGATCATTTGTTATCTAATTTTACTGGATATCAAAAGTTAATTGGAAGATTGATTTATCTGTTAGCCACCCGTCCATATATTGCCTTTATTGTTCATTGATTAAGCCAGTTTATGCATTCACCTCGTCAGTCTCACTTGAACTTGCTCTGAGAGTTCTCAGATATCTGAAGTTTTCTCCAGGTAAGGGTGTTAGTTTCACAAGATCAGAAAATTTTTGTTTGACTGCCTATGTTGATGCTGATTGGGGTAAGTGTCTTTCTACTTGTCGTTCTGTAACTGGGTATTGTTTATTTCTAGGTAATTCTATGATTTCTTGGAGGAGCAAGAAACAAAATACAGTTTCTCGCTCTTCTGCTGAGTCTGAATACCGGGCCATGGCTTCGGCCTTAAGTGAAATTGTTTGGGTTTTAAAAATTCTAAATGATTTAAAATTAACAGATTTACTTCCTGTAAATCTATTTTGCGATAACAAATCTGCTATTCAGATAGCTAATAATCCTGTTTTTCATGAACGTACAAAACACATAGAAATTGATGTGCATCAAGTTCGAGAAAAGGTCAGTACTGGTGTATTAAAGTTTTGAAGATTCTTACCAGTGAACAACCCGCTGACATTTTCACGAAATCTCTTGGTGTTAGTCAGCATAACTATTTGTGTTCAAAATTAAGATTGATTGATTTGTTCAAAAGTCAAGATTGAGGGCGGGTGTTAAAATATATATATATATATATATGTGTGTGTGTGTGTGTGTGTGTGTGTGTGTGTCAATCTTTGACTTTTACTTTGTGTAATTGTTGTACCTGATTTGTCAGGTTAAAGAGAAAGTTGTCAAAAGAAGATACATTTGAATTGGACTGCGCCTCACTTTATGTGGAATATGAAGGGTAGCGGAGTAATATGTGCAATAGATGAGGGACTAAAGTTGTAACTTTGTGTTATATAAATAGAATAGTTTTCTTTTAGCTAGGTTAAGAAGTTTTCATTTTGAGCGGCTTATGTATTTTTTCTCTCTCTAGTTTTAGAATTTACTTTTCTTTTCTTCAAGTGTATTGTTAATGTTCATCTTTACAATATTGAGAGAAATATATTTTGTTATGAGTTTTATCAAAACTTATTACAGATAAGATGTTTTATTTTTTGGTTCTATAATTTGTATCCTATAAAGTGATATGTTATTATAAAAAAGTCAACCATATATATATATATTAATACTTGTTTTTCAAACCACGTGAATGACAGAATGAGACTTTTATTGATAAAACAAATGTCTATTAATTAAATATTCATTCGGTTTTTAAGAAACTACAACATGTTCGAATAAAAATATAATACTCCCTTCATTTCAAATTAAGTGTTCATTGTTGTTAGATTTGTTTGTCTTAAAATAAGTGTCCAATTTCAAAAGCAAGTTTTTAATTTTCCATTTTACCTTTAACTGTAAGATGGAGAAATTGTCCATTGGTTATTTAAAAGGTGTCTCTTTCTATTATCAAAGGTAAAAATGTTTATTGGTTATTTAAAAGGTGTAATATTTACAAAGTCCTAAAACTATATGCCTTTTTATTGTGAACATTTATCAAAGAAAAATTATAAAAATCATTCTTTCTCACATCGCAAATGATGGGATATGACAATGGAGCAGGCAAAAGTCGTGGGGTACTCGTACAAATTAAATATTGCCTTTGTTTTGGGGAAAATATAGAATGCCTTGTTGCTTTCTTTCTTTAATAATACAATATATATATTTGGATTTAATGATACTGAAAATGATCGAATCGTGTATAAAATTACATTTGATTTTTATATTAACAGTTAAAAAAGTGTGTGACTTTATGGTATGGTCGCGTGAATCATATGTGATTTTGTACGTGATACTAACGTAAAATCATATATTATTCAACTATTTTAAATTTTCTTAAATATGTATTGTTCTCGTATGAACCGACTATATATAAAAGACAAAGTAATTGTACATATATAATTCAACTTTTTTGTGGATCATGAGTTTGCAAAAATCCTAAGGGCATCTTCAATTACATTTTCTATTTTACTCTCTATTATAGAGAGTAAAATAGAGAGTTGATCATATCTTTTCTAATATCATTCTTTATTTTACTCTCTAAAAGAGAATATTTTAAATATATTCTCTTATATTATTACATAAATGTTCAATAATACCCTTTGTATTTATTAACTTTGTAAATTATATCCTTATATAGTATCAATGTAAAAACCGTTTTCCACTTATATGTGTTTTTATTACGGTCATTATCTACTTTTATCTTTATTATTTGTAATACTTTTATGTTAAAAGATGTGTTAACGACGTGTTCTAATTAAATATGTTATGTTGTAATTTGACTATTAAATTAGTTTTTAAAATTAGTTGGATAAAATTAAATTAAATTTAAAACTTAAAAGATAAATATAGTTTTAGTTTATTAAAATTGATATCAAACAACAAATAAAATAAAAATACAACAATTCAAAAAATTAAAGGGTCAATTTATAATTATCAAAAGTTAAAAATAAATAAATAGGGGTGAATAGTAACTCTCTATGTTCTATTCAATTTTTTATTTTAAAGAGTGAAATAAAAGTTCATTGGAATGAGTATAAAAAATAAAATAGAGATACAGACTAAAATAGAAAGTTCATTGAAGATAATCTAAAAATCATTTGATTTTTCAATAAATTAATTTTCCAAAGTCGTCCTCAAAAAACGATAATTTTTTGCTTCTTCTTTCTTTAGTTTGGTGTTTCTCTATAGATCAAATTAAGTGTTTATTCATAACTTTAAGTTATTAAACTAAAATCATATATATAGCAAATTCAAACTATACAGCAGTAAATTAATGATCATCAAAACTTAATTACCTGTCTCAAATATCTACAAAATTTCTGAAAGTGCTTCAATCGATTTGTTTCCTTGAAAAATTCCCAAACTGGTTAAACTTCCAGAAGGTTCTTGAATCAACTCTTCTCCCTTCAATACTTGAAAATCTTCACGTGATTTAACTTTTCTCTCTGAGCAAAGCAGAAATAAATCTCAACTGTCTTTCTTCCTCTCAGATGCATACAAGGGAAAGGGGAAGCTCAAAAGTCTTTTAATACTATACAATTGTGATATTTTATGAGAGTAAATTATGTTTTTGGTCCTTATAGCTTGTTAAAAATTACGGATTTTATCCTTGTGGTTTTGGAATTGCTATTTTCGTTTTTATGGTTTACAATTCATCACTAGTACATAAAAGACTTTTGTCTACGAACTTATTCCTGAAAAATTTGTCACTAAAAAGTGATTCCTCATAAAGTCGTCACAAAAGTTGATGGGGTAATTGCCGGTGGGTTATTCAAATCAGCGATAGATTATTCTCTGGGTAATCCGTTGGTATTTTCTCAAAAAACATCCGATTTTACCGAACCATTAGTATTTTCCTGGTTATCCGAGGGTAATCACCGACATAAATTTCTCTAGGTAATTTTTGTGGATAAAAGTAATTTGTTTTGTAGGGCATTTTTATTTTCATCCCTAACTCTAAGGTCAAAACACTACTTTTAAATATAAGGAATAAAATAAAATTGAATTGTGAATCACAAAGACAAAAAAAAAGCAGTAAACTTTAAATCATAATGACGAAAAAGGTAATGAATTATAAACCATATACAAGGATAACAATAGAAATTTTCGACAAACCTGAAAACATAAAGGCAAAATGTACCAACTTATAATGCATTCAAGTAAAAACTCTTAAAATACAAGTAATAAGGCATAGAGTACTATCATTTTATGCAACAACTTTGAAAAACTTATGAATTACAACTTGAAAGGCAAAATGTACAATTTGTTCATGCATGCCTTATCTCCTAGGTAATCCAAAGGACATATTTGAGAAAAATTTCTCCATCTCTATTCCGCTTCAATTTGAATTTCTCCATTTAGAACCCTAGATATTTTATCTCTTCTCTCCAAAAGGAGGTGTGTTTCCATCCATTCTTAAATGAGGTATGTTTTTCTCCAAAACGCTATATTTGTTCTCCTATTGTGCTTGATTTATTATTTACTGCAATCTGGTTTATGTTGTTCTACACTTACTCATCCCAGTGATTTATGATTTTTTTTTCCCAAATGACGATTCACAAGTTAGTAGCTTCAAACACTGTTGCAAGCTAGTGAAATCTCTGGGAGCTTAAGCTTTAATGAATTGATGACTAAAGAAGACGAATATATGCCTAGATCTAGTCTTTCCACTTTTAAGGCAAAAGAAGAAGAGACCGAGAATAAGAAGCTAAAGGTTAGAGAAAGGGTTCAAGCTCAGTTGTGTAAGAACAAACCAGGCATTTGGCTAATCAGACGACATTTTCATATTTTTGTCGGTCCCACACCTCCGACCACACAAAATTCTTTTTTTTTGTTAGCCACTCAATTTGAATGACAAATATGTTGAGTGCATCTTTTGACAGCCAAACCATCTGAAACCCAAAAAGATGGTCCCCACCCATTAAACATTAATATATATATATATATATATACTACTTTAATATTGGTTTGAACCAATAGTCTTAATTACAAGTATTTATGCAATATGTACAATTACTTTATGCATGAAAATTGAAATTCTCTTAAAGACAACTTGAAAAGCATGAGGTACTACTTTATATTGCACTACCACCACAAAGCTGAAAATTTCAGCTTTCATTGAAGCTCCTACCTTCCTATTTGAGCTTTCTTCACATTTCCTTTCTTATTTGAAAAAGTGACTTTACAAAAAACTTTCTTTCTTTATGAATATTTCTTTCCAGTATTTTTAATCTTAGCTCCATCATCAAATGGGGTAACTTTAGAGTCTTCTTTCTTTAATTACTGCAAGAAAATATCGTGGAACAACTTTATGTATCAAATTTCAAATTCAAAATTTTAAAATTAGGGTTTATCTCTTCCAACAATGCTCTCCCGCTCTTGCTTCATTCAGACTCTCAAATCCTGTCCTCTCCCTCTCCTTCGTAAATCAGGTATGTATTATTTTTTTACGTTGCTTTTTCTCACTACTAGAAAATTGAGTATTTTCAACGAAAATTTTCAACGGAAAATGTCGTTGAAAACTTTCTGTGAATTTTAAAGGGATTATTGACAAAACATAATTTTTCTACGGATTTTCAACGAATTTCCATTGAAAATCTCTCACAAAATGCATTTTCAACCAAAAACTTTTTGACGAGACATTCCGTTGAAAATTTTTTGGTTGAAAATGCATATATGTTTGTGAGAGATTTTCAACGAAAATTCGTTGAAAATTCGTAAAAAATTTATGTTCTGTCAATAATCCTCTAAAATTCGTAGAAAATTTTCAACGACATTTTCCGTTGAAAATACTCAATCTTCTAGTAGTGTCTACTCACTCCTTCCTTTGTATATATGTTTTTCGTTTCTGAATCTGAGAACCGAACAACTTCCAGTGTAGGATTCTCATATGATTGATCTTTGAACTTTTCAGATTTAGGTGTTTTGTGATGATGGATTATGGATACCATTTTTGGAGGTATTTGTGAAGTGAAGCTTCCAAACAGGTATTTTCTTTTATCATGGTTAAAAACTTCCATGAGCATTTTAACTTGAATTGTGAATACTGTATACATATCTTATTATTCAGAGAGCATGACAAATCATTGGAACATTGAAAGAGCAGTTGGTAAACCTTGTAAGCCCATTATCATAATAATTGTCATTGATTTGATAGTAAAAAAATGTTTTTTTAGAACACACACTTTATAAGAGCAGTTGGGCAAACATTGTGAGCCCACTTCGCATTTTTCTTAAATTTATTTACAGGAAAGGGCATACATTCGCAACTCCATGTCCTAATTCATAGGCATGTGTTTTGATTTTCTTTTGTCTAACTTTTATGTGTAGATTGCCTCCTTGATGGTGTGGTGAGTTGTGCCCTTTTTGGTAATCTTCTGGCCAAATACAAGCTATTTATAATGGTCCCAACAACAAAATAATTTTGTTGTTGATTCATTCTTTTAAGAACTTCCATGCACGTGGTGTACAATGTTTTAATCTAACAAAACTATGGAGGTCCTCTACCTAAATCAGTTATATTATTTGAATCTTTGTGCTACATAAGCTGTATGGATCAGACGTTTGTTTTTAAGTATGCAGTGGATTCAAAATTCTTGAAATTGGGGTTGGGTCATTTTTTTGGTTTTCATTAGATGTTGTTTCCCATGTAACATTCTTGATGGCAGTTATAATATTGAGAGTTGGCTGCTCACCCGGTGCATTGCACGGGCACATTGCTAGTGTATATATATAATATATAGAGGAAAGTTCAAATGTGAACCTATCTTTGGTTGTGAACCTAAGGACAGATCTCAGCCCTTGATCTGAGCCAAATTGAAGCCGTTCTTTAAATGTGGCATGAGGGGTAAATTAGGCAAGTCTATCACTCCCGCTTATTTCTCTGGAAATCGAACTCTCTCTGGAAATCGAACTATCTCTGGAAATCGAAATCTTCTCTGGAAATCGAATTCTTCTATGTTAATCGTATTCATTGCTGTGAAGAACATTAGTAATCAGATTTGCGATTTCTGAAACTAAATTTTTAATTCTGTTTTTTCAATGGAGTCTGCTTCTTCATCTGGAAATTCGATTGAGTGTGATCCAGTTGAATATTCGTCTCTTTTTGTAGATCAAACATTTGATTTGTTCACTGATTGCGATGCTGTTATAGATTTCGAAAATACATACCGAGAATTTGGCTTTAATGTTTAATTGTTTGTTCTACTGTGACTTGCTCTTCAGACTGAATATATACTACTATGTTATGCTTATATTCAGACTGAAAATAAGCTACAATATACAAATACATAATTTTAGCTTATATTCAGACTGAATATAAGATACAAATATGCAAACACATAATCTTAGCTTATATTCAGACTGAATATAAACTTGACATTGTGATACTACAATGTTATGCTTATATTCAGACTGAATATAAGCTACAATTATACAAACACATAATTTTAGCTTATATTCAGACTGAATATAAGCTACAATTATACAAACCCATAATTGTAGCTTATATTCAAACTGAATATAAACATAACATTGTGATATCACAATGTTATGCTTATATTCAGACTGAATATAAGCTACAATTATACAAACATATAGCTTATATTCAGACTGAATATAAGCTACAATTATACAAACTCATTATTGTAGCTTATATTCAGACTGAATATAAACATGACATTTTAATAACTACAATGTTATGTTTATATTCAGACTGAATATAAGCTACAATTGTACAAACACATAATTTTAGCTTATATTCAGACCGAATATAAGCTACAATTATACAAACATATAACTTATATTCAGACTGAATATAAGCTACAATTATACAAACACATAATGTTACCTTATATTCAGACTGGATATAAGCTACAATTATACAAACACATAATCTTAGCTTATATTCAGACTGAATATAAACATGACATTTTGATACTACAATTTTATGCTTTTATTCAGACTGAATATAAGCTACAATTATACAAACATATAGCTTATATTCAGACTGAATATAAGCTACAATTATACAAACTCATTATTGTAGCTTATATTCAGACTGAATATAAACATGACATTTTGATACTACAATGTTATGTTTATATTCAAACTGAATATAGGCTACAATTATACAAACACATAATTTTAGCTTATATTCTGACTGAATATAAGCTACAATTATACAAACACATAATTGTAGCTTATATTCAGACTGAATATAAGCTACAATTATACAAACATATAGCTTATATTCAAACTGAATATAAACATGACATTTTGATACTACAATGTTATGCTTATATTCAGACTGAATATAAGTTACAATTATACAAACACATAATTTTAGCTTATATTCAGACTGAATATAAGATACAATTATACAAACCCATAATTGTAGCTTATATTCAGACTAAATATATACTACAACTATTCAAACACATAATTTTATCTTATATTCAGACTGAATATAAACTACAATTCTGTAGGAAATAAGTTTGCATGGTGACGACGACGATGAACTAATTTATGTCGAAATTGTTGCTTGGTGACGACGACGATGAAGAGATTGACGGCGAAATCGTTGTTTGGGGACGACGATGATGAATAAATTGACGGTCATGTTATATTTACGATTATACCCATACGCGCTAAATAATGTTTAAGCCATGACTCGAGTTTTCCACTTATTTACAGAAATGCCACCACACGTTTTAGGCATTGATTTTTTGATCTGATTTTAAATGGATGGCTGAGATCTGTCCTTATGTTCACAATCAAAGATAGGTTCACATTTGAACCCACCCCTATATATATATATATGGGCTCATTCATTTATTAATCAAACAAATGATGTTACCTATGTGACCCCATCTCACCCTTTAATTTGGATAATCGATGGATTAAAATGATCAGGTATTCTTGTAATAGTTGAAAATAAATTGTCTGAAATACCCATGATCACTTATGAACAAAGGTAATTTGGAAAAAGATTTTCTAGACTTTTATTAGGTAACTATTGAAATCCCTAAAATTTCTCCAAGTTCTCCTTAGTGAAGCCCTCGTCATAAATGCATTGTTTTCCCAAGTAGAACCATTGTCAGACGGCATAACTATTTGGCATTCATGTTCACTTAGAAGATTCACAATGAAGGTTTTTAATAAGGTTTTTATAAAAACCTTTATCATGAGATAGAGTTTCTTGTTTTGTTCAGTCACAGATTCTTATTAGAGCATATTCTAGAAAATATAGTATATTTTTTCTAAAATAGTATAAGAAAAGTCAAAATCTTTAAATAAAATTATTTTAAACTCCAAGAGTTATGTTATTTTAGAAATTGTCTTATTTATTATATTATTAAATAATTAATATATTAATAAAATATTATTTTCTTTTTCCTATATATTTTATTTCAATGCTTGTTATTGGGTAAAATGATTAAAATAATATTTCTTTTTTATCAAAAAGTGGATTTAGAGATTTTGTTAACTTTAGAGATTTTTATCTTCTCTCTCATATTTTTTTTTCTATTTTAGCATACTAGATAGTAGGGATTAGCGTACGGACCGAAATCCCGAAACCGAACCGGTCCCGTACCGAACCGGTACTGGTACCGAATAGCATTACCGGTTCGGTATTCGGTACCGGGATTTTTTTATATTCGGGATTCGGTATTTTCGGTTCGGTACCGGTACTGGTACCCATAAATCACGAACCGAACCGGGTAATATTAACAGACACTTTCAAATTGAAAAAAACCCTTTTCTTTTTGGATTGGTATAAAAAATCTTTTTCCCCAACATTATATCTTCCATTTTTATACCAAATCCACTAAATATTTTAAATTTTTTGGTTCTTGTAATATTCCCCCCAAATATCAATCTTTTCTTCATATTTCGGTTCCGTAATTTCTCCAAAACCCGGTTTCTTGTAATATTCCACCCAAATATTCCACACTTTTTTGACATGTATGCAACACTGTATACATACCAAATATACGTATATATACATATATACGAACGAAGCCTACTTTCTTATCGTTACATATTTTGGATGTCAGATTGTAAAATTAAAAAATTATTTTGTATTTGTGTTTTTTAATCTTTGTTAGGTCAATTTAAGTTGAATGAGTTCCTCCCCACTTAATCTACAATTAGAAAAACTATTTTGAGCTATGTAAAAAAGTTAGTCGTCCCTAAAAACGGTACCAAACGGTGTTAGTCCCGAAAATCCCGGTACCGGTACCGAATTTCTATTACCGGTTCGGTATTCGGTACCGAGATTTTTTCATATTCGGGATCCGGTATTTTCGGTTCGGTACCGGTCCGGTACCGAGCTCATCCCTACTAGATAGCATATCTCTTGGAACAAAAAATTGCTAAAATTCCTATTTTTTCCATTTTAGCATAGCTATTGGAGATGCTCTATAGAACTCAGGTGCTTGAATAAGAACCTAGATTCTTTCATACTTTCCTTTTATGTATTTATTCTATTTATTATTTTAATTTATTTTTTAACTATTTTATTTAATAAATCTATAAAACATATAAGTTAAAATTGATACAAAAAAATATAAAACAATTATTATAAAATATATTTTATTTTTCGTTTTTGTAAAATTTATACAAGTTTTTTTAACTATCTCATTATATTATTCACTCCGATTCGACTTGGTTGAATATATTTGGTGGAATTGAGATTATGAGTGATCTATATTTATTCGTTATTTAGTGTTAAAAATTAATATTTTGTAATTTTGTAATTTTATAATTTTTTTAATTGCAATATAAAATTATGTTTATGTTTTAATTGTTTCTCAAACATGTTAAATAATATATATATATTAACAAATTAAAATTAATTTAGAAAGTAAAAATTAATAAGTTTTATTTGATTTTTCTTAATAATATTAATATATCTATATATATATATATGCATATATTTAAATTTATATAATAGTTTAAAAATAATATTGCATTTTATAAATTAGAAATAAGGAAAATGAGGTATTTGTAAGAACCTTCATTGTAGAGTTTTATGGAGGTTCTTAATTTATTGATATGTCAATGATGTGACATAAAGAAAATGGCAAGTGATATTCTTGAAGATTCCACCATCGTGGATGCTCTTATGATCAAATATTTTATTCATTTATGAAAAAATTATGAATTTAACATTTGTTTCACTTACAAAGATTGATGAAATTGGGTCTTGACTTTTCATAAGAGCATCTCCAACAACATATTTAAAATAGAGAAAATAGAGATTTTAGAGATTTTCAGCATTTTTTTGCTCCAACAGCATCTTTAAAACTTTCTCCAAAATTGAGAAAGTATGAAAGAGATCACAACAATCTCCAAATTTATATACATCTCCAAAAATGATTACCATAAGAGATAAACCTTTTTTTTAATTATGTTCCTCCAATAAGAAAATTTAAAATTAAATGTTTAGATAAAATAAATAATATTTTATTAGAAATATAGAATATTTTAATAATATAATGAATTTTCTAATCTCTAAAAATAGAGATGTTGTTGGAGTTGAATGTAATATTTTTTAGAGATTTTTATGTTTGATTCTCCATTTTTGAAAAATTATAAAGATGCTCTAAATCAGTCACAATTACATATTTCAAATATATGTTCATTTATGAAAGATTGTTAACTTTATGAAGTTTTTGGTTCACTTATGAACGATTGTCACGTTTGCTACATATAAAAAACATACATGTCGCGCTCTCATTTATTCTCATGTTCACATCCAAATTTTAGTTCTCATTTGAACCCGCCCCTATATATATATATATAGAGAGAGAGGAAGGTTCAAATGAGAACTTTGTAAATTTAAAGGAATAAAGGAACACCTTGTGGACCACATATGAAGAGGGTCCCACATAATATTAAATCATTTCTGATTTAATGTAATTTAATATTAAATCAGAAATAATTTAATATTATGTGGGACCCGCATCATATGTGGTCCACAATGTGTCCCTTTGTTCCTTTAAAGAGGGTGGTTCTCATATGATCCGTCCCCTATATATATATATATATATAGAGAGAGAGAGAGAGAAAAGTTCAAATGCGATTCATTCACTTGGATTAATCATTAAGTATAATTTTATTTAATGATAAAACATTGTGTAATTTGATGAATCAATTATAATCACAAAATCATGCTAACAATTAAATTATAACAACTCAGTAATCAATACATTGTAACTTACGTCTATGTACAATTTGCACTTTTGTTCTCCATCCTATAATCGTTACTTTAATGAAACCTACCACAAACAATGAATCCTATTGGTCCACAAAGTTAACATAGTTAACACTAAAAATTGAGTTAAGAAAAGAACACTCCTATTTAACGAGAATATATATATATATATATATATATATATATATATATATAGAGAGAGAGAGAGAGAGAGAGAGGAAGGTTCAAATGAGAACTTTACATTTTTAAAGGAACAAAGGGACACTTGTGGATCACATATGATGTGGGTCCCACATAATATTAAATCATTTATGATTTAATATGATTTAATATTAAATCATAAATGATTTAATATTATATGGGACCCACATCATATGTGGTCCACAATTTGTTCCTTTGTTCCTTTAAGGAGGGGTGGTTCTCATTTGATCCCTCCCCCTATATATATAAATATATATATATATATAGGGAAGAGTTCAAACGAGACCACTGAAAGATCTATATGCTCAAGAATCATTATTAGGATGATATTGCTAATAATATATGATCCTAAAGGGTCACACCAATAACAACTTGATAAAAATAGATTATTTATAAGAATTTGATTATTGATAAATATTTATAACTCTTATAATTAAATTGAAAGTTATTTGTTTTATGAAAATGACAATTTTCAATGTCAAGTATCAACTATATCATAAGGTATGATTTATTAAGTCATGTACATCATTTTGAACTAGTAAGACTTTTGTCTTTTAGTTAGACATGCTTCTATTATTTAAATAGGAAAGACATGCTTTAGAAGGATGTCTTGACACTATGGTTAAGCATGGGTAGGATGTCTTGACACTATGATTAATCATTAGTTGAGGTATGGACCACATGGGAAGACTAACTCAAGTAACCATATACTTGATGTATTCTCTTATTTTCTTTAAGACTCTAAAACTTGTTAAAAAAAAGTCTAGAGAAGAATTGATACTTGCATACTCTCTTTAAGTCAAAACTTGGTTTTTGTCTTAAAGCTTAAGAGTTTAGGACTAGCATCCTTTCAAGTTGGTAATTGTTGGTGAACATCTTTGGAGGAGTTCTACTCTTGCACTCTTGCCATCTTCTTCAACGATCTAGCCTCCCAAGAGGAACCAAAAGCTACAAAGGTTGTTATTCTTTTCTTCCTATGGTTGCATAATCTTTCCATACATGTAAAATGATCCTTGGTGGGTATAAACTTGTTTTATGTTGTTCAAATCTTTATTGCTTCCGTTGCCATCTATGTATTTTAGAAACCAAATTTTTGAACTAAACCCAACAATTGGTATCGGAAGCCATTTTGCTTGCATGGTTAGATTTTAGATTATTTGGATAATCTTAGTTTTTGGAAAACATGGATAACTTTCTTTTATAAGAATATGTTCATACATGTTTTCTATGACAACTTGATAATTGTTATTATTATTTTTTTTTTGTGACCAAAAGTTTACATGCATTTTTGGTCATAAAAGTTGTCTTAGAAAAACAAAGAGTTGTTTTATGTTTATATGTATTTTTGAGTGCATAAACAAGCCATGGACCATTTGTGATGTTGTTTGTGTTGATTATTCAAAATGGTTGTAATATTTTTTTATTCATATGGTATGTAATAATTTAATAGTTAGTTTTTCTTCTTGTTTAATTTTGTAAGTAATAGATTAGTTTTAGACTAGTTTATCTTTATATAAAATGTAACAAGATTGAAGATGGTGGCCATTTTGAAGATCCAAACTAACCCCATGGTTTTGTGAAGTTTTACAACTTCCATGGATTTTTCAACAACTTGTTACAAAGAGTTGTCTAAGCAAGTGGGAGCTTGAAGAACATCATTTAGAAGATTTGGTTCCATTTGTCCCTTTAGGAATGGACTTGGCATTTTGTGATGGCTCACAAAATGTCACTAGTTTATGGCTTGGTTTATGCACATATGCATGCTCGTGATGTTTATTTCATGTTAATATTATGCTTGATTGATAAAATGAGATTTTACATGCTAAATAATATTTTGAACATAAATATCATCACATATTTCAAAATATGACTTTTAAACTTAAGATGTATAAATTGAGACTTCAAAATAAAATAGTTTTGTTTTGAAAGCCCTATTACGACAAATTTTGAAATAATAATATTAATAAGTTTGAAATGGTGATTTTGATAATTATCCAAACTCTAAGTCTTTATAATAAAAGGAAGTTTTATTAAAAGGTTATAAATGGTTCTATAACGCTCAAACGTCGAACTTAATATAAGATATTAATTTTAAAATTTGATTGCGTCGAAATATATAAAACTATATTTATAAAGAACCTAAAACGTGATTTTGTGAAAATGATACCATGGCTTATTGGATGCATGCAATAACGATGATATCACATGTTTTAAACTAGAATTATAAAACATTTAAATCCCTTTTAAAAACGCAAGTCTATGCCATCCAATTATAGGAACATTCTCACATCATTTGTATAAGCTTGTGGGAAGAAGGATACCTAACCGCTTGTATTATCTCTTGATGGCCGAAGTGTATTCGTGATTCCTATAACTAGTTATGGGCCGATTACACAAGTTTCTTTAATCGGATGACTTGATCGGGAATCTTTTGCGATAAAGGTTACCTAAGCATAAGAGGCCCGAGGCATAGATGGGATCAAACATGTCGATTAACAAAAGTTGTTTAGGATCCCATATAACTAGGAATTACATTTTGATGTAATTAGTAAATTGTCACTTACCTTGTTGAAATAAATAAATGGGAAAAAGGATACCTAACTATTTATTTGTTTTGCAACTTGGATCCTATACTTTAATAATTAATGTTTTAGAAACATAAGGGTATTAATTTTAAAGAATTAAATACTAAATAAAACTTTGTTAAAATTTTGTAGATGGCCCCACCTCGCATCCGTCCCACATCACTCTCACATAATATCCCTACGATCCGTCCTAGAAAAGGCAAAACTTGATCATTCCAACTTTTTGGATTGGCATCGCAATCTAAGAATAGTCCTTAAACAAGAAAAGAAGGACTACATTCTTGAGGGCCCTATTCCCGAGGAACCCCACACCACTCCTAAGGTTGCACATGACTTATGGTTGAAGCATTGTGATGATTCAATCGATGTGTCATGCCTCATGCTTGCTATGATGATCCCAGACCTCCAGAAGGATCTGGAACATCACACTGCTTATGATATGATCACACACTTGAAAGAAATGTTCGATAAGCAAGCAAGAACTGAGCGCTTTGAAACAGTTCGAGGCTTGCACGGTTGCAAGATGGAAGAAAGCGGGAATGTGAGCACACATGTTCTCAAGATGAAGAGCTATCTGGATCATTTGGAGAGACTTGGCTCTCCATATCCACTTGATTTGGCAACAGATGTGATCCTAAACTCTTTGCCAAAATCATATGATACCTTCATCATGAACTACAACATGAATGGTTGGGATAAACCTATCTCGCAGTTGCACTCGATGCTTAAAACTCGCCGAGAAGAACATTCCCGTGAAATCATCTCAAGTGCTCATGATAAGGGAGGGGCAAATCAAGAAGCCTAAAGGCAAGAACTCCAAAGGCAAGCCATATGTTGGCAAGGGCAAAAGGAAAATGTTTCCCCAAGCCCAACAGCCTAAGAAGAAGGAGAAAGTGGCAAAAGAAGATCCATGCTTTGAGTGTGGAGTCATTGGTCACTGGAAAAGGAACTCGTCCTACTTATCTTGCGGGGTTGAAAGCTAAGAAGGCCGGAGAAGGCACTTCTGTATATATATTTTCATGATTGAAATGGGAATCTTTACTTTTTCATCTAACACTTGGGTATTTGATATTGGGTGTGGAACTCATATTTGTAATTCGTTACGGGGGTTCGTAAGGAGTAAGCGGCTAAAGGCGGGCGACATGGTATTACACATGGGCAATGGAGCAAAAGTTGCGGTCCAAGCACTTGGAAATTTTGATTTGTGTTTACCTAATGGCCGTATTTAAAATTAGACAATGTATGTTTGATTCCTAGTCCGACTAGGAATATTATTTCGATTGCGCGTTTAAAACAATCCGGTTTCACTTATCAATTTGTTGATGATAATATTCACTCCTTTATGAATGGAATGTTCTATTTTGAGGCTAGGCCTATTAATGGAATTTATGAGTTAAATCTTGATTGTTCTTCAAACAATAATTCCATTTATCATGCAAACACCAAAAGGGTCAAATATGATTTAAACCAAACCTATCTATGGCATTGTCGACTTGGCCATATAAACAAGAAGCGCATATCCCAACTTCAAAAGAATGGACTTTTGAAGGCAAGTGATGATGAATCATTTGATATATGCGAATCTTGCTTATGTGGAAAGATGACAAAATCCCCTTTCTCTGGTTCTAGTGAAAGGGCAAGTGATTTGTTAGGAATCATACATACTGATGTATGTGGTCCTTTCAAAACTATGTCTAGATATGGTGAGAGATACTACATCACCTTTACTGACGACTTTAGTCGTTATGGTTATGTTTTCTTAATGAAACATAAGCATGAAGCATTTGAAAAGTTCAAATTGTTTCAAAGTGAAGCTGAAAATCAACTCAACAAGACCATTAAAATCCTTCGTTCAGATAGAGGAGGCGAGTACCTAAGCCAAGAGTTTCAAGATCATCTTAGGAGTCGTGGGATTGTCTCACAACTCACTCCACCCAGAACACCACAACATAATGGTGTATCTGAGCGGAGGAACCGAACTTTATTAGATATGGTTCGATCTATGATGAGTAGAAGTACTCTTCCTTTATCGTTTTGGAGCTATGCCCTACTCACTGTTGCTCGTATTTTGAATATGGCTCCAACTAAGGAAGTAGATAAAACACCATATGAGATCTGGAATGGAAAAGCTCCATCCTTATCTTACTTGAGGGTTTGGGGATGTGAAGCTTATGCAAGACAAGAAAATTCAAGTAAACTTGAACCAAGATCTACTGAATGCATTTTTATAGGATACCCTAAAGATTGTTTAGGTTATTACTTCTACATTCCCAGCGAGAATAATATCTTTATTTCTCGAAAAGCTGATTTCTTAGAAAGCAAGTTTCTAATGGATGAATCAAGTGGGAGGCGCGTGGAACTTGAAGAAGATCATGAACCACCGCCAGATGCATCACAAGTTGGCACTAGTTCTCAACAAGAAATTGTTGAACCTGAAAAATTAGTTGTTCATGATTCTAACGAAACACAGAGCGTTCGTAGATCTGATAGAGTTCGTCAAGAACCTAAGAAATATGGATTTCTCATTGACGAATGCTTCTTGATAGATTCTGATGAACCCATCAACTACTGCATCGCTATATCGCATTTTGAATCCGACAAATGGCTTGAAGCCATGAACGCAGTAGATGCAATCCATGCATGAGAACCAAGTATGGGACTTGGTTGATCTTCCTCCCCATAGTAAGGCTTGTAGGGAGTAAGTGGGTTTTCAAGAAGAAAATCGACATGGATGGTAATCTACACACTTTTAAAGCAAGACTTGTTGCAAAAGGTTTCACTCAAACTCATGGTATTGACTATGACGAAACTTTTTCTCCGGCCGCTATGATTAAATCTATTAGGATACTATTTGCCATACCGCATACTATGACTATGAGATATGGCAAATGGATGTCAAAACCGCTTTTCTTAATGGACATTTACAAGAAGATGTCTATATGGTTCAAATTCGATGGTTTTGTCAATCAAAAGCATCCTAATAAAGTGTGTAAGCTTAAAAGATCCATTTATGGATTGAAGCAAGCATCTCGAACATGGAATATTCGTTTCGATGATGAAATCACAAAGTATGGTTTCATCAAGAACGAAGATGACACTTGTGTTTACAAGAAAACTAGTGGGAGCACAGTAACGTTCCTAGTCTTATATGTAGATGACATACTAATCATGGGAAATGACATTCTGACCTTGCAAGGTGTTAAGTCTTGGCTCGGAAAGTGTTTCTCAATGAAAGATCTAGGAGTAGGCCGCATACATTCTTGGAATAAAGATCTATAGAGATAGATCAAAGCGATTAATAGGTTTAAGTCAAAGTGCATACATTGACAAAGTCTTGAAACGGTTCAAGATGGAACACTCTAAGCGAGGATTCGTACCAATAGCACATGGCACAATTTTGAGTTCATCTCAAAGTCCTAGCACAAAAGTTGAGCTAGAGAAGATGAGTGGCATTCCATATGCTTCGGCTATTGGATCCATCATGTATGCCATGCTATGCACTAGACCTGATGTATCGTGTGCTTTGAGTATGACGAGCGTATACCAACAAAATCCAGGAGATAGTCATTGGATAGGCATGAAGAACATTTTGAAGTACTTACGAAGAACTAAAGAGATGTTCCTCGTCTATGGAGGTATGGAAGAAGATCTTAGTGTAAAGTGTTACACGGATGCTTCTTTCCAAACGCATCGAGATGATTGTAAGTCATAATCGGGATACGTCTTCATTATCAATGGAGGTGCGCTTTCTTGGAAGAGTTCCAAGCGCAGTGTTGTAGCACACCACTACGAATCGAATATATTGCCGCTTCGAAGCCGCAAAGGAGGTCGCTTGGATGAAAAAGTTCATTAAAGATCTAGGGGTTGTTCCTTCCATTCAAGATCCTCTAGAAATCTTTTGTGACAATGAAGGTGCCATTGCATTAGCCAAGGAACCCAGATCACATCAAAGAACCAGGCACATTCACCGGAGATTCAACTACATTCGGGATGAAGTTGGAAGTGGTGACATTTGTATTCGCAAAGTACACACTGATCAAAACTTGGCGGACCCATTCACGAAGCCCCTTCCACAAGCTAAACATGAGGGTCATGCTAGAGCCATAGGACTTCGCTATTCTAGTGATTGGATTTGATCTTCTTTTAGTATTGAGTAATGGAACATTGTAAGTAACAACTATTTTAATGATTGTGATATATGGGATATGATCTTTTCATTAAATATTTGTTGTGTTCTATATTAACATGTTTAATCCTCGAATAATGTAGTTATTCTAAATGTCCATAGTCAATCATTGTTGTGGCAGCAACAATGAAGTAAGACTAATATGAATTGGATTGGTTGACAAAGCGTTGCAACCAAGTTCGTAGGTACTTGTTAAAGAACAAGTATTGGACTTGACCCATTTCAAGATCACTTCATGGATCGCTATCATAAGTGATACTTGATAAAGGTATTATCTTTATATCCTTAGACCTAAAATACATATTTGCTCAAGAATCATTATTAGGATGATATTGCTAATAATATATGATCCTAAAGGGTCACACCAATAACAACTTGATAAAAATAGATTATTTATAAGAATTTGATTATTGATAAATATTTATAACTCTTATAATTAAATTGAAAGTTATTTGTTTTATGAAAATGACAATTTTCAATGTCAAGTATCAACTATATCATAAGGTATGATTTATTAAGTCATGTACATCATTTTGAACTAGTAAGACTTTTGTCTTTTAGTTAGACATGCTTCTATTATTTAAATAGGAAATACATGCTTTAGAAGGATGTCTTGACACTATGGTTAAGCATAGGTAGGATGTCTTGACACTATGATTAATCATTAGTTGAGGTATGGACCACATGGGAAGACTAACTCAAGTAACCATATACTTGATGTATTCTCTTATTTTCTTTAAGACTCTAAAACTTGTTAAAAAAAAGTCTAGAGAAGAATTGATACTTGCATACTCTCTTTAAGTCAAAACTTGGTTTTTGTCTTAAAGCTTAAGAGTTTAGGACTAGCATCCTTTCAAGTTGGTAATTGTTGGTGAACATCTTTGGAGGAGTTCTACTCTTGCACTCTTGCCATCTTCTTCAACGATCTAGCCTCCCAAGAGGAACCAAAAGCTACAAAGGTTGTTATTCTTTTCTTCCTATGGTTGCATAATCTTTCCATACATGTAAAATGATCCTTGGTGGGTATAAACTTGTTTTATGTTGTTCAAATCTTTATTGCTTCCGTTGCCATCTATGTATTTTAGAAACCAAATTTTTGAACTAAACCCAACAACCACCCTTTTACTATAGAAAATCACATGTGATACTATTATACCAATCACATATGATACAAATGTGACGGTAAATCAAAGACGCAAACGACTTTTGACGTGATCTATGCTGCGGGTCAAGTCGCCCTTACACCACTAAGACCCATCGCATTTATTATCACATCTGATAAGGGTGTTATTGATGTGATACTATAATTCGTCAAGACCATCACATGTGATACTAAATCATAAACGCAAACGATCTTTGAGGTGATCTAAGTCGAAGGGCAAGTCGCCCGCACTCCACTAGGTCCTATCACATGTATTATCACATGTGATAACGGTGTTCTTGCGTTCTCATAAAATGGGGTGTTCTCGTTTGAACCTCCACCTATATATATATATATATATATATACGGAGAGGTTCAAATGAGAACTTTTGATTTTTAAAGGAACACATTGTGGACCACATATGATGCGGGTCCCACATAATATTAAATCATTTCTGATTTAATATGATTTAATATTAAATCAGAAATGATTTAATATTATGTGGGACCCACATCATATGTGGTTCACAAATTGTTTCTTTCTTCCTTTAAAGAGGGGTGGTTCTCGTATGATCTCTCCCCTATATATATATATATATATATATATCTAGGGAAGGGTCAAACGAGAACACTTATAGGCCTCAAAATTAACTATCAAGTATTAAATATTAAATATTAAATATTAAAGTGAATTAAAATAAAATAGGATTTATCCGTAATTTTCTATTATCCTAGATTTATTCTTATCCTTTAAATTTTGTTATTATCATCAAAGACATTGTATGTCAACCGCTATCGATAATGATGTAATAATATTGTGATAAAGAGTCAATTTTACCGTGATAATTAATAATGTGATAATGATTTGATAAATTGAATATTTTTTATGACGTGATTTTGATGTGATGACAATGTGATAATATTGTCTAACCGAAAACCAAGAATGATCACGTCTACATTTATCTATTTCTCTATTTATTATATGATTTTTCTGTGATAATAATTTAATATCGGTTAACATATTATCTTTATCTGATTTTATAGATAAGGTGTCACCAAAATTATAGATAAACACAAAATCACATTATTATCTTTAATTAGCTATTTTATTTTATTTTTATTTTAATCATGGGTTAAATAATTTGGAGGCTTATAAACGTTCTCGCATTGTCGTAAACATGAGTGTTCTCGTTTGAACCTCCACTTATATTTATATATATATATATATATATATATATATATATATAGGGGTGGTTCAAATGTGAACCTATCTTTGATTGTGAACATAAGGACAGATCTCAGCCATCCATTTAAAATCAGATCAAAAAATCAATGCCTAAAACGCGCGGTGACATTTCTGTAAATAAGTGGAAAACTCGAGTCATGGCTTAAACATTATTTAGCGCGTATGGCTATAATCGTAAATATAACATGACCGTCAATTTCTTCATCTTCGTCGTCCCCAAACAACGATTTCGCCGTCAATCTCTTCATCGTCGTCGTCACCAAGCAACAATTTCGACATAAATTAGTTCATCGTCGTCGTCACCAAGCAACAATTTCGACATAAATTAGTTAATCGTGGTCGTCACCAAGCAAAAATTTCGACATAAATTAGTTCATCGTCGTCGTCCCCAAACAACTTATTTCCTACAGAATAGTAGCTTATATTCAGTCTGAATATAAGATAAAATTATGTGTTTGAATAATTGTAGTATATATTCAGTCTGAATATAAGCTACAATTATGGGTTTGTATAATTGTAGCTTATATTCAGTCTGAATATAAGCTAAAATTATGTGTTTGTATAATTGTAACTTATATTCAGTCTGAATATAAGCATAACATTGTAGTATCAAAATGTCATGTTTATATTCAGTCTGAATATAAGCTAAGATTATGTGTTTGTATAAATGTAGCTTATATTCAGTCTGAATATAAGCTATATGTTTGTATAATTGTAGCTTATATTCAGTCTGAATATAAGCATAACATTGTGATATCACAATGTTATGTTTATATTCAGTCTGAATATAAGGTATAATTATGTGTTTGTTTAATTGTAGTTTTAAATTCAGTCTGAATATAAGCTATATGTTTGTATAATTGTAGCTTATATTCAGTCTGAATATAAGCATAACATTGTAGTATCACAATGTCATGTTTATATTGAGTCTGAATATAAACTAAGATTATGTGTTTGTATAATTGTAGCTTATATTCAGTCTGAATATAAGCTATATGTTTGTAATTGTAGCTTATATTCAGTCTGAATATAAGCATAACATTGTGATATCAAAATGTTATGTTTATATTCAGTCTGAATATAAGCTATAATTATGTGTTTGTATAATTGTAGCTTATA
Source organism: Silybum marianum (assembly GCA_036898165.1). Lineage (NCBI taxonomy): Eukaryota > Viridiplantae > Streptophyta > Magnoliopsida > Asterales > Asteraceae > Silybum > Silybum marianum. Next base: position 6,795,683 of record CM072541.1, read on the forward strand.
TTCAGTCTGAATATAAGCTACAATAATGAGTTTGTATAATTGTAGCTTATATTCAGTCTGAATATAAGCTATATGTTTGTATAATTGTAGCTTATATTCAGTCTGAATATATAAGTATAAAATTGTAGTATCAAAATGTCATGTTTATATTCAGTCTGAATATAAGCTAAGATTATGTGTTTGTATAATTGTAGCTTATATTCAATCTGAATATAAGCTACAATTATGGGTTTGTATAATTGTAGCTTATATTTAGTCTGAATATAAGCTAAAATTATGTGTTTGTATAATTGTAGCTTATATTCAGTCTGAATATAAACATAACATTGTAGTATCAAAATGTCATGTTTATATTCAGTCTGAATATAAGCTACAATAATGAGTTTGTATAATTGTAGCTTATATTCAGTCTGAATATAAGCTATATGTTTGTATAATTGTAGCTTATATTCAGTCTGAATATAAGCATAACATTGTGATATCACAATGTTATGTTTATATTCAGTCTGAATATAAGCTACAATTATGGGTTTGTATAATTGTAGCTTATATTCAGTCTGAATATAAGCTAAAATTATGTGTTTGTATAATTGTAGCTTATATTCAGTCTGAATATAAGCATAACATTGTAGTATCACAATGTCATGTTTATATTCAGTCTGAATATAAGCTAAGATTATGTGTTTGCATATTTGTAGCTTATATTCAATCTGAATATAAGCTAAAATTATGTGTTTGTATAATTGTAGCTTATTTTCAGTCTGAATATAAGCATAACATAGTTGTATATATTCAGTCTGAAGAGCAAGTCATAGTAGAACAAACAATTCAACATTAGAGCCAAATTCTCGGTATGTATTTTCGAAATCTATAACAACATCGCAATCAGTGAACAAATCAAATGTTTGATCTACAAAAAGAGATGAATTTTCAACTAGATCACACTCAATCGAATTTCCAGATGAAGAAGCAGACTCCATTGAAAAAACAGAATTAAAAATTTAGTTTCAGAAATCGCAAATCCGATTACTAATGTTCTTCACAACAATGAATACGATTAACATAGAAGAATTCGATTTCCAGAGAAGATTTCGATTTCCAGAGATAGTTCGATTTCCAGAGAGAGTTCGATTTCCAGAGAAATAAGCGGGAGTGATAAACTTACCTAATTTACCCCTCACGCCACATTTAAAGAACGGCTTCAATTTGGCTCAGATCAAGGGCTGAGATCTGTCCTTAGGTTCACAACCAAAGATAGGTTCACATTTGAACTTTCCTCTCTCTCTCTCTCTCTCTCTCTCTCTATATATATATATATATATATATAAGGTCAGGTTCAGAGGAAAACACAAAAAAAGAAATTGAAAAACACTTGAGAGCTCTCCATTTGGACTATATGCACAAAGGTAATTGGTAACATGCATTTGTGCAGATGCACTAATGCATATATATATATATATATATATATATATATAGACTGTATGCACAAAGGTAGATGCATTAATTCATATATATATAGGGCGATAATCAAATAAAAACCATAAAAAGGTTGAAGATCGTGAAGACTAATCTCAACCGTTAAAGAGTTCAATTAAAGGTTAATAATCATTGTGGTATTTTTGTAATATTAATAAAAAGAGATGACGTAATAGTGATTTTGTTACAGCCGTAATATTTGACTTTTATAATTCATCGTTGACCACACCTGGATTCATATGATGAATCTCGATTCATATGGTGAATCTGGTGAATTAGTATGTGTTATACAAAGAGCGATCAATTATATTTGGATTTCATGTGGTGAATCTGTATGTGTTTCATATGGTGAATCCGTGTATTTCATATGGTGAATCTATGTGTTTCATATAGTGAGTGAATATGTATGTTCTATCTAATGAATCTTCTTATTAAAATGACAATTATTTTTTTTTTTAACTAAATATAGCTTTCAATTAAAACCATAGGATCAAAACCAAATTAAGGTTTAGACCGGTTCTCACGGTTTTTAACATTTTTTTGGTTTTTATTTGATTAAACCCCTATATATATATATACAAAATAGGAGTGATATCCATTGCAAACTATTCAATATTTGCAAACTTGCAAACTCACAATTATCCAATAGGAATAAACCATGTGGATAATATTGTTTTAATATTTTATTATTTCTTTCAAAAGTTTATTAATTCAGTTAGGGTATCATCGTCATTTTATAATTTAATCAATTTTAATTATTATTCAATTAAATCGTTATATATAGTAATTAACAATTAATATGGAATTAATATTTATTAATTTACTGCCGATGAATACACTTTCCGACGACTTCGTCTTCTCCGACAAGTTTTTCGGCAAGTTTACCATTCATGAATACACTTTCGCCATTCGTGAATACAATTTCGCCATTCGTTAATACACTTTCGCCATTCATGAATACTTTGGGATCGTACCAGATTTTTTCTTTGTAGATCTCATCATAAATATGACGTCTTCTGTTTTTTTAAAAAAATAAACCGAATCAAATCTTACGTATATCGCTGGAAAATATGGGGTGGGGTGAGAAATTTATCACCGGAAAAAATGGAGCCGAGGGAAGATCATCACCGGAAAAATGGTTGACGGTGGGTTACCAGACTTCGCCATCGCCACCGCCACCAACGCTGCCAGTTACACCAGGAGAGAGTTCAAGGGAGAGACAGCGTACGGTGGTTGATGACGACAGAGGGTGATGATGTTTCGTCAGAGGTTGAAGATGAAGATGCAGTGGTTGTTCTTAGTGGTGGAATGGTGGTCGATCGTTGGAGAGTCGACGTCGGATAGTGGCTGAGGGCGTCGTCGGCGATAGGAGGAGAGGGTGGTCTGCGATTGGTGAAATAAAGAAAATAAAAGAGTATGAATTTGATAGAGATGATCGACGATGACGTGCAATTTTAAGAAACTGAATCACAACAGTTTCAATTTTCCATAAATTATGCTACTTCCTATAGATAAACACGGATATTAAAAATAAAACAATTAGTAGTTGACGTTTCTGTCCTAGGTTAATATATAATACAATAAAATATTAAATTCCGCGTGGCACAATACTATTGGTTCATCCGAGTTTGCACAGTTTGCAAAAATCCAACAGTTTGCAACGGAAATCCCACCTATATATATATATATACTATTATTCTATCCCATATGATACACATGTGATGGTAGATTAGACACATGGACGACTTTTGACGCGATCTATGTTGCGGGCCAAATCACCCTTACACCACTAAGACCCGTCACATGTATTATCATATGTGATAAGGATGTTCTTGATGTGATGCTATAATCCATCAAGACCATCACATATGATACTAAATCATATACGCAAACAACCTTTCGGGTGACCCAAGTCCCAGGACACGTCGTCTGTATACCACCAAGTCCTCTCACGTGTATTATCACATGTGATAAGGGTGTTCTCGTAAATTAGAGGTGTTCTCGTTTGAACCTCCACCTATATATATACACACACATACTAGTAGTGTGCCCATGCAATGTGGCAATTCAAATAAATGTAAGCAAAATGCAAGGTATATATTATAGAATAAAACACGTAGTTCCATGCTCGAGTGTGAAACGAGTAAAAAATGGTATTATGGCTATGAAAAACATTTGTTTATGTATCGATACTAGTTAGAGTCCAATATAAACATTAAAACAAAATCTTACAAAACAAAAAAGATGTTAAAATGATATTTGGTTGGTGTCATGGCCAATTCCAATATATATATATATATATATCTCCACCATCACGTAATTTTCCAATTGTATTCTTTATTATAAGGCAATGTCATCCATCTTTTTTCATCCAACAACCTTTTGGAGCAGGCCGTAGTCATAACGGATTGGCTGCCACTTCTACCGTTTGGACACTTTCTCCAATGCGTGTAAACAAATTATCTACATTGGTAAAGTTTCGTTGTTATAAAACCAACAACGGTCATGTTTGTGTCATAATCTCTTACAATTCCAAGTTGTTCAGTAATAAGACATTAAAGATTTGATACCTTTGTTCATTCCTAGGAGTCATGAAATCTAAACAACATTACAAAATTAATCAACGAGGATAAATTTTAGTTGCACCTACTACAAAGATAATTTACATTTTGGAGGGAAGTCTTTTAGGACCATAAGTCCTATGTTTAGAAAGTTTTATAAAGTAAGACAAGATTTAATGTAATATTCTATATTGTGTTAGAATTTTATGGGCTTGGGCTTACATTGTAATAGACACCTATTATATAAGGAGTCTATGGTTATATGATTCGTTAATGAGAGTCGTTTAATTAGTTTCGCGTTTGTAGTTCTTAAGAAAGCTTTTAATAAAACATTCTAATCAATGATTTGCATATGAATTCCTCGTTGATCTTGTTAAATCGGACCTAACAAAGTCTAGTTGTTTAAAGTCATTAGAAATAAAACTGTAATTTACATTTGCACATTATTGATTTTTATTCTAATTCAACAATCAATTTTTGTATTCATTTTCATTCATTTCCCCTTCCTGTAATTTTCATCACTCAATGATTTCATTTTTATCTGCTATCTTTTGGGTTTTGGTGGTCTGGGAATTTTCAGACTTGTGGCAACTGCCATTTTGGTTCTGATGCAATCACAATAATCAGCCTCCACAACAAGGAGCTTCTAGAAAAGGACCACAAACTCACCTCATTTTAAAGATTAAAACATATGAATTGGTTAGAATGTAATCCACATGAGTTTCCACATGTTCCTATTGGTCCCAAAAGAGTCTACAAGAGTTTATAAATATAGAAACAGTTTGTAGAAGAGGGGGGGGGGGATGAATACAAATTTAAGGTTTTAAATGAGTTTATTGAGATAAACAAATTTACAGATTGTAAGTGAAATAAGAACAAGGAATTAACCTAGTCTATTACAATCTAAGAATCACTAAGTAAGTTGGATGCACAAGAAAAAGGAAATAGATCAGAGGTTCGATAGGAGAGATTTAGCATGCATGAAGATGAAGATGGGTCTTCATCTATTTATACCCTTTGCATTAAATGCAAGTCAGAAGGTACATACCACGTGTCAATTATCCATAGGGTAATTGTCCTTTGTCCATAAAGCAACCATACTTTTGGCCGGATATGAATAGTAACCTTTTCAGAGTTGTTAAGCACGTGGGAGGCAATAACGTAACTCCGTACATACTTTCTGACAAGGTGTATGGGGGTTTTTGACTTTTGTGCATCGAGGATAAGATCAACTTTGAGCTTGCTGAGTACGCTTCATTTGATCGCTGATACTTGAGGCTTCAGGGAGGACTTTCAGGTATCACTGAGACGTACACAAGATCTCACACTTCTTTAGATGAACATTGTTATCACTAAACCGCTTCAAATCACGAGCTATTCATTTCTGCCTTCAGCTAGGTCTTCGACTATCACTGAATGTTTCTCTCGATGTGAATGTCATTCCTCATATCTTCAGATGTTCAGGTATTGTCACTGAATATTATATTCAGTGATCACTGAATGCAATCAGTGTTTGCTATCACCGAATTTGAACAGTAACCCAAACTTGGAATTTCACTAAGTAAAGAAGAATCATATTCAAATCACTGAAGGAGTTTGGATCAACAATCTCCCCCTATTTGATTATGATTAAGCAATATAGGAAAATTTTCTTTGATAAAGAAACTTTAAAGTAAAAATTCTAAGTACTAATCTTTGAGATCTTTTCAGCTTATTAACTATCTGAATTAAGTTTTATTTATAAGGATATGAAAACACAATTTTTACAAGTCTCTAAGCTAGAAAGCATATTCACTGATAAATGAAAGAAAGAGTTATCAGTGAATTAAGTGTTTAAGTTATCAGGACTCATAAGTTCCTTGTCCCTTTTACTCTTTTCGGGTAGGGGTGGCAGAAAGTGACCCAACCCGGCAACCCAACCCATTAGTAGCAGGCTGGGTTGAGATTTTCAACCCGTTTAACTTAGATGGGTCAACCCGCCTACCCATTTAATAAATGGGTTGGGTTGGGTTGAAATTTTTGACCTATTTTCAACCCATTTAACAACCTGTTTATAACCCATTTACAACCTGTTTGTAACCCATTTGTAACCTGTTTTCAACCCATTAGTAAACTCTTTACAACCCATTAATAACCTGATTTTAACCCACTTAATATATTTTATTTTATTTTTAAAATATAATTTTATATTTTAGTAAGTGAACCTAAATAGGAAAACTCTAGATTCATTTAGATTTTTAGAACGCCTCCATCAAAAGAGGAAAAAACCCTAGTTTGCTCTCTCTCGTCCGGCGCTATGCTCTCGTCTTCCTCCGGTGACTGATGTCTCTTTCTCTCGCTGGCGCCATCTCTTCTCTTTCTCTCGTCGATGTCATCTCTTTGTCTCGTGACTCTCCTCGGCACATCGTCTCGTTCTGTCGTTCATCTCAACAGTACCACCCACATCACCGGTGAGAATTAAATGGGTTAACCTAGGTTGAACCTATTTATTTAACAGGTTGGGTTGAAATTTTGTAAACAGGTCGAACCCAGGTTAAACCCATTTCAGTTGTAGGTTGGGTTGAGTTGAAAATCTCAACTCATTTAATTAAATGGGTTGGATTGGGTTGAGATTTTCGGCTTGTTTAATAAATGGGTTGAACCCGAACCCAACCCAGGTCGACCCATTGCCACACCTACTTTCGGGGATCTTTTTAGTACATAGATGGAGTAAAGTACTTCATTGAAATTTCATTACTTGATAATTTGAAGAATTACAAGGGAAATTGAGATTATAATAAAAAGTGAAGTACAGTACATTGAAGTAATTACTAAGGAATAAAATCTAGGAACAAGGGTGTTGGTTCCTAAGAGTTATCGGAGAACTCTCTTCTTCTTCATAATTCTTCTTCAAGTCTTCACTTCTGAAATTGAAGTGGATAATTATCCAGTGAGCAATTGTAGTGGAGAATCTTTAGGAGTTTTGCGGGACCAAGAGGAATATCTTTGTTTATGAGAAACCTTGTTTTACTATCATTGTTTGCGAATGCCATCCCTGGCTCAGGTTTGCCAACTATTTCGTTATCTTCATATCTTCTCTGCGTTGGTAGGGATGTGTCTAGCATTGATAAATCAGGCAGAGCAAGATGGGCGAAAAGACTGTCAAAGTCAAATTTTGTCTCATGTTCATTTCTGAACGATGGACCTACATCAACATCGGACTTTGATCTTTTCTTCTTGGATTTTGAGGGAAGAGGAGGTATCGTTACGTATTGAGATATCCTTTGCAGTAGTCTATTTAGATGTTTATCCATGACTGCTTTGAATTGGGACTTTGACTGTTGAATACCATCTCAGATTTCCAGCCACTCAGAGAAACCATAAACCTTGAGGAGCTTCATCTTGTTTGCTGTGTTCTCTGAACATATTTACCCTTATCTTCGGACCAAATCTTGAATTTCGTCCTAAGATAGTTAGACTGGTAATTGTTTCAGGGAGAAAACGAATTTACCTTCTTTTTGCACCATTCCAGTTCTTCGTTCTTCTGTTCTTGGGCTTTCTTTTGATCTTCGTTCGCAGCTTGTAGAATTTTCTGTTAAGCTCTGACAGGATTTACCTATAAGTTTGATTCGGCTGGATCCTCTTTTGTTAAAGCTTCAGCAACATTGAGATTTTGTTGAGCTTCGTTTCTGAGTCGCTGAGGTTTTAATCTTTCTTCTCTTGCCAAGGCTTCAGCAACTTTGAGACTTGCTTGTGCATCTTTTAATTGTCGGTCTCTTAGTGACTGAACTTGCAAGGCTTACTCTTTTTCTTCAGGGGTGAGAAAGGAGAATTTGTCGTAAAAAGTATTGGAGTGGGAGCTTCAGGACCAGAGGTACGAAAAGGAATTTTTACTCTGGTCCTCTCTAGTTCCTTTATTAATGTAGCTCTTCTTGTTTCTTCTTCAGGTTCAGAGATTGTCTTCTTATTTACACGCCTCTGAATTAGGGCTTCTTCCTCTTCAAAGTCTGATTCAGATATGTACGGGAACAGATCTTCAGTGGAAGGTTCATTCAAGAACGAGGTCACCTTCCGGGGACAAGGTTCACTAAAATTTGGGGAGGAAGGTTCATCGTTAGTTATTTGATCAATACTTCTTAGAAACGATGTATTGGTAGGGATAGCAAGAGGAAGGGATATAGAAGGTTGGGGTTCAGAGGGAGGAATATATAGTTCTAATGGAAGGCTTACCTCATGATTGAGCTCCCCTTCTAAGTTTAGGGAAGTGAGGTCTTCAATGTTCATCACTTGCTTGTTTTTCCCTAAGGGATCAGACGACTCTTGATTAGGAGGGGGCCTGCCCCCCAAGGTGATCTTGAACACCACCCCAATTTGCATCCCTGGGAGAGCAGATCTGAAGAAGTCGGTTGGATCAATGTCATCATCATCATCTTCATCTCTGAGGGAGAATGAAGGACCTTCTTTGTCTTCATCGTCATCCTCTTCTTCATCTTCATCTTCCTCACCCTCATCGGGGATAGAGTTTTTACGACATCAATTACCCTCTGAGAGGGATTTTCCCTGGAGAGTAAGTCATCACACTCATTGATGAGTTGTTCCTCTAGTTCTTTGGCAAGCTTCTCCCCCTCTTTGTTTCCAGCAGGAAAAATGTGCACCAACATAGTGGTTACGTTGTTATGAAGGTTAGCAAGTGAGTCTGTATAGGCCTTCTAGTAGCTGAAACCTGACTCAGGTTCTCTCTATCAGCTTTAGAGAGAGAAGAGGTGGAAGCATTTGGAGCTTGCAAGAGCTTATGAATTTCAGCAAGCATCTTTCCTTGCTTTTCAAGCTCCTCTCCCTGTTTATCCACCTCATGCCTAACTGAGTAACATTAGGTGTTTTGAGTAGAGGTGGTGCTCAAGGAGGAAACATTTATCTTCAGAGCAGAGATCTTTGATTGGATGCCTAGAACGACATTCTTTAACCCCAAGTACCTGGTTGTAGATTAACTCTGCAGAGATTTGCAGGTTGTCTGCCCTGTGCTTTATTTGGGCAGCCTTGTTCACCAGATGATCCAGAGCTGGTATCTGGGTTGAGGCAGATGGAGGAGTCAGAGAGATCTGAGGAATCTCTTGGTTTAGCTTAGGAGGAGATGTTCTCTGAGCTTTCTCCTTCTTGATCTTCTTTATTTGCTCTACGTTCAGAGAAGGAGACTTAGAGATAAGAGTTTCAGAGACCTCTTGAGGATCAGCAACATTAGGTTGGTGCATCAGTGACACCTGTTCGTAACAAAGACAAATGAGCCAAAAGGAGCTCGGGGTTAGAAGAAAGAAGTTGGGTGGAAAAATATGTTTGCAAGGGTTCCTTGTGAGTATCTGAAGGATTACTCTCTGGGTTGGAACTTGCCAATGGATTTGTTCTGAGGATCACATACATGTCTTTGTGAATTTTTATGAGAAACATTCTCAGGTCCTGTGCATGTAGCTTTCCAAGAATCAGATTGTCGACATAAAATTGATTCCTGACCAACACGCTTCTCAATCTCTTCAGATATGGGGTATTGGTGCGATGCTGAAAGAAGGTCTTTGAATCTATTGTCGTAGCTGTGGGTTGAGGAGGCGTTGGTGCGACGCTGAAAGAAGGAAAAGTAGTCTGTAGAGAGACAATCTTCTTTTGCTTCTTTGTTGGTGGCTAATGAGTGATGGACTTTTTATGTCCAACGCTGGCTGGATCCTTTCTTTTCAGAGGCGAGATGTGTCAAGGTTGATCACTAATGGGTTTTTCAGTGACCTGGACACATTCTCTACCATTACGGTAGGACCAGGGATCTCTGAGATGGAGGAAGAGGGACCCTTGATGATATTCAGCATGTATGGGAGATAGGGAGCATCTCCGATCTTCTCATCGTGCTCCAAAGCATTTTTCCCAATTTGGGAAAACTTCTGACTACCATCAGATGAGTAGCCTTTATACACAAACTCCAAGATGGCAGCTATGAATATTGGGTAGGGGATGGTCTCCTCTCTTTTTGGTGCCTTAATCCTCTTGTATAGCTCTTCGAAAATGATCTTTACGTAGTTTATCTTACTACCATGGCAGAGGGAGTAAGCCACCTCCAGGAACTTCTTGCTTGCTTGTTTCTGAGCACCGGTCTTAGTGCCAAGGCACTGAATCACGTGGGTGAAGATGTATTGCCACTTAGCAGGAAATCTTCTCTTTTCAATCTTAGTGAGCTCCTTGTTAAGCTCACTAGATTTTTCCTTCAAGGGCCAGTCATACCCGATGAGCTCCAAAAATTCTTGGATTTCTTCCTTTAAGGGGTTCAGCTTCCCATTGCTGACCCTTTTCCTTGTTGGAAAGACTAAGGGCCGTCCTGATGGCTCTAGTAGTGATAGCCACTGATCCCATGTTGATTGTGAATCCAATAGCAGGAAGAGGGGTTCTTTTCTCAGTGGTTCTTGTGGTGAAGTGAGCCGTTTACCAGAATTGTTGGAGGTGAGCAGTGATTCCATTAGGGACGTGGCTGAAAGCATACTTTAGTGGGCACTTTTCCAGGAATTTTGCTCCATACCTGAGATATGCTCGTTCATCGGGGATGTCATGAAGAGCAATATGGTTGCTTGGTTTTACCACTCCTTGTTCCACAATGAACGTGACTTCTTTTGCAGCATTGAAGACAATAACAGGGACAGTTTCTTTAGAGATTGAGTCGACATTCTTGCTTGAGGTGGCCATTTCTGTTTCAAAAACTGGAACACCAAAGATAAAAATCATGGCTTAATACAGAAAATATATAAACCAGAGAATTTTCGTACAAAAAATACCAAAAGATTGGGAAAAGTGTTTTGATGAACAAAATCAAAATACTTGTTATTTGGCAGGTTTTAAGAAAAACGTTTGAACAAAAGTTTTAGTTAAAAATAGGATGCCAAAGTGTTTATATTGGTACAAATAAAAATACCATATACAGATTTTAGAAAAGATTTAAATGATATTGTGAATCAAAATGACCAAAATGTCTTATGTTCTAAGAAGGAACCTTAAAACACGTTTTTATGGTTTTGGGGTTTTGACAGTTTATAAATCACAAAAACATAAAACAAATCACTTTTACAAAGTGTTAAAGATGATTGATAGAAGTTATTAACAACATTTAAGTTGTTGTTAAAGGAAAAAACACAATTAAAACCAACCTTAAATTTACTTTAAGAGAAAAACGCACAAGTGTGTGTTCTTGCAGGTTGCAAAGAGAATTCAAATTGCTTTTTCTTGTTTGAGAGTAATGAGCGCGTAAAGAATGAAAAGAATTCGAAGTTACCTTTTATAGGTAGAGGAGAGAGAAAGAATGTAAAACGACTGTTCTTCGAGAAAAGGTAATTTTGACCTTTGCACGTCCCTAGGGTTTGAGTGGATAGGGAGACGTTATGGCCGACATGTGTCAGAAAAATTGTCACATCTTCGTTTTCAAAAAAATAATAATAAGATTATCATTTAAGTTAATAAATGTCAATCATTATCCTTAAAATCCTCTTATCATTGAGAATAAATGCATTCTCAGTGAAGGGTTTTGTTTTTAAGAAACATTATCTGAATCGAAAGACATTCAAATAGTATAAGAGATAGAGTACATACCAGAGTGATATCCTTAAAAGATCAGAGTATGACTAAATAGAGTTGAATTCTCATATTTTATTATCACTGAAAGATGTTAATCTCTGAAAAAATTATTCTTCAGAGTTTAACATACCAAGTTCGCTTATTAATATATTAAATATTGATTCCTCAAAAAGTTTTGTGAAAAAATCAGCGAGTTGATATTTATTGAGTATAAAATGAAGTTCAAGTTCACCATTCATAATTTGAGCTCTGATAAAATGATATTTGATTTCAGTATGCTTGGTCTTAGAGTGAAGTACAGGATTGTTGGCTATTGCAATTGCACTTGTGCTATCACAATATATAGGAACCTTTGACAACTGAACATTATAGTCACTGAGTTGGTTTTTCATCCAAAGAATTTGGGCACAACAACTTCCAGCGACTACATATTCAACTTCAGCAGTTCATGTGGACACTGAATTTCGCTTTTTGCTAGTCCAACTGACCAACTCACCAACAAGAAGTTGACAACCTCCAGTGATACTTTTCCTATCAATCTTGTATCCAGCAAAATCACTATATGAATAACTAGTTAGATCGAACCTTGAATCTTTGGATACCAAAGAACATGATTAAAAGTCCGTTCCAGATACCTAAAGATTCGCTTTACATCGATAAGGTTGGATTCCTTGGTTTCAGATTGATATCTTGCACATAAAAAAGTTGAATACATAATACCAGGTCTACTAGATATCAGATACAACAATGCACCTATCATTCCTTTATAGGCAGTGACATTAACAGGTTTACCATCAAGGTCCTTGTTTAGTGTCAGAGGAGGTGCCATGGGTGTTTTCATTGAAGAACTTTGAGTGAGATCAAATTTCTTCAGCATGTTCTTAACATACTTATTTTGACATATGAAAATGCCTTTATCAGATTGCTTTACCTGAAGACCAAGAAAATATGTTAGTTCACCCATCGTACTCATTTTGTATTCCTTTTTCATACGTTTTGCAAAGCGAGAACAAATTGGTGGAACCAAATATAGTGTCATCAACATATATCTGAGCAAGAATGATGTGTACCTTGCGTTTCCTAAGAAACAAGGTTTAATCAATTATTCCACGAACAAATTTTTCAGCAAGGAGATATTTAGAGAGATTATCATACCATGCTCGGGGATCTTATTTTAAACCGTAAAGAGCCCTATCCAGTTTATAGACATAACCTGGATGTTTAGGATCAGAGAAACCTGGAGGTTGTTTAACATAGACTTCTTCCTTGAGTTTGCCATTTAGGAAGGCACTTTTCACATCCATCTGAAAAACTTTGAATTTATTGTGGGAAGCGTAGGCTAGGAAGAGTCTGATCGCTTCTACCCTTGCAACGGGTGCAAAAGCTTCATCATAGTCTATGCCTTCTTCCTGTCTATATCCCTGAGCAACAAGTCAAGCCTTGTTTTGAGTTACAATACCATTTTCATCTAACATGTTACGAAACACCCATTTGATGCCAATAACAATTTTGCCAGATGGACGAGGAACAAGATTCCAGACTTTGTTTCTCGTTCTTCTTGGATAACACTGATCCAATCAGGGTCAGTGATAGCTTCATCGATCTTCTTTGGTTTAATGACAGATATAAAATTTACAAAGAGATAAATGTTACCCATACCTCTTCTTGTTTTAATACCTATACCTGAATATCCTCTGATCTAATCAATGGGGTGATCTCAAGTCCATCGTTGAGTAGGTAGCTGAGGAGTTGGATCAGCAATAGGTTTAACGATTGGTTCAGGAGAGATAGAAGAAGCTTCATCTTCATTTCTGATCAACTCTGGTGGTTACTCAGAAGGAATATCATTCTCAGGGATTGATTTTGATCCTTGATTGTTAATCGAAGAATCATTGTTTGAAGTTCAGAGGGAGGAACGAAGTTTATGGGAGTGACACTTATTCCTAAGGAGGAAGAAGTGTTAGTATCACTCATAGTGGGAATTAGATGATGAGCTTCATCATCATGATTTTCAATGATTGGAGGAGCACTGAAGATGATTTAGGTTCCTTATAGTAAGACTTCATCCAACTGTTCAATTATTCATCATCTTCAGGGATAGGGATGGTATTTGTTGAACGAGATTAATCAAAGTTGACATGAATGGTTTCTTCAACATGTTGTCTTCTTTTGTTGAATACTTTGAATGCCTTGGATACTGAGGAGTACCCAAGAAAAATACCATCATCAGCCTTTTGATTGAAGTTTCCAAGATGATCTCTGTCATTCAGAATATAACACTTACATCCAACGATGTGTAGAAAACTCAGAGAGGGTTTTCTTCCATGAAAGTGTTCATAGGCTGATTTCTTGAATCTTTTTTACTATCAGGGATCTATTCTAAGTGAAACATGCAGTGTTAACTACTTCAGCCCAAAATTGAGTTGGTAGATAAGATTCGTTGAGCATTGAGCGAGCAACTTCAACGATCGTTCGATTTCTTCTTTTAGCAACACCGTTTTGCTGAGGGGTTCTCACTAAAGAGAAGTTGTGAGAGATTCCTTTGTCTTCGAAGAAACTGATGATAGGACCCAAACAATCAAGATATCAATATATGAAAAGATTATAACAGGAATGATAGTAGCCAAATGTAATTTTATATTGATTGAATGTACTGTATACAGAATATATCTTTACAAGGTATATGAAAACATTAGTTCTAACAATCTAACTAACTATCTATTTATACATACAATAGAAAGACTAAAGTGACAAGACATTCATAATAGACAAGTTCAGAATTGGTTCTGAACTCCTTCAGAACTTCTTCAGAAGTGTCTTCAGAACTTCTTCAGAACCTCTTCAGAAGTGTCTTCAGAACTTCTTCAGATCTTTTTCTCTTTTAAGAACCCAGTTCCTTTTGAAGCTATTATGATATTTCTATCAATCTCCCCCTTAGCTTCAAAAGTTCAGATCATACTTCCAGAAATTCAGAATTTCTCTTACATCCTTCAGAATTAGTCTTCTGTATTCTAGTAAGGATTCAACAACTCTAATCATTTCTTTTGCAAGTATCTTGTGCTTCTCCCAATCTTCATTGCTCAGATTCTTTGGTCTTCTATTCTGTCTTTTTACCAAACGATCTCTGATTGCCATGAGAGTTCCATTGCAACATTTGTGGAGTTCTTCAAATCTCACAAATAATAGTTCATGAAAGCATTTACAAACGAAGCCAGGAGGATGAAGTACTAAAGTGCTCTTCTTCAAATTCTGAATATCTGGTAGACTTAGATTTGGTTTGCTTAAGTGTACTTGCTTCTTGTTTAGAACATAAGCAACCTGGAAATCAGTCTTTGCAGCCCATATAAATTCTCTGTATAATCCATCTCTAAGCACTGGAAAAGATTTTCTGAACTTGGTAATTGAGTCATGGAAGGGATAAAGACTTCTGTATACTCTGAGAAGATCTCTGAGATGAACATTCTGAAAGTCAGCTTCAGAAAAGGTAGAAATCTCACCATTTTGTCGCTCAACAGTAAAGAATGCATATTTGTAATTCTGTCTTGTCTTCAAATCAGCATTAATCACTTTGATCACAGGACTTTCTTTTCTTGCTTCATTGATTGGAATCCTTATCTTTCTGATGATGTCTGAGTACCATTGTTTCCAACCAAAAGACTTTTGAATCCAGCAATCTATATAGTTGAATTTTTGTTCATATTCCATGAACATTTCTGGATGAAAATATTCAAGGAACATAGTGAAAGCACTTTCTTCAATTCTTTGCACTTGTAGTTGTTCCTCTTCAGATATTTGCTTTTCAGGAACCAACTCTTCAGAAATATTTTCAAGAACTTATTCCTTTTCTTTTTCTTTTTTCTTTTGTCTTTCTTCTGAACTTTCAACATTCAGAGTGTACTTCTGAATTTCTTCCATATCTTGTCTCTTTGTATGAATCTTGAAGTCATACGCATCACTTAGTAGATAATCTGCTCCTTTTATCTTGTTTACTTTCTTGTGACCAGCTAGATAACTCTTTCTCATAAATTCTCTAAAATGTATTCTTTCTTTGATTAGATAGACAATTTCTTCTTTGATGTCAGATTCTTCAATAAAATCTGTCATGTAGTTCAGAAACCATTTGAGTGAGGATGTAGAATACTTTGGAATATCGTATACAACAAATGTCTTAGAGACTTCTTCAACAAGATACATGAACCCAATATCTGGATTAGTAAACAATCTCTTCAGCCCAAACCTTTCAATATATATAGGTTCCAACAGATTTACTGTGTTAAGTCTATATTCCAAAGCCAACTGAAAATCATGCTTTATGAGATTCCTTATATATATTCCCAAAATTCTTCTAATCTCTGAGACTAACACAGATTCACCTGAGTTAACACAAAAAGATAAGATTGCCAACTTATCTTGTAGTCTTAGCTTGTAAACATCAAACTGAGTAAATTCACACAGAGTACCATCTGTTCTTTCTGCTCCAAATCTGAATATAGTCAAATCATTACGAATCGATTTTGATATGCATCTGATCTTCTTTATTAAAGTTGAATCATGAAAATTCTGAACACCATGATTCTGAATAAAGTTCTTTACTTGAACAATATGATCTTCAGACCATTCATCATTCAGAAAGTCTTCCAACTTTGCAAACTTCATACTTCTTTTGTACATGAAGCAATAAGTGTCTTCAGGAAATATCAGACTGCTTTCTCCAGAAATAAGTATATTTTCCTTTTCAAACACTTGATCCAATACAGGTTCTTCAAATATTGGAAGATGTATCTTAGGAATGATAATGCAAGGTCTGGTTCTAACTTCAAATTTTCCTGAGAAAGCAATTAAGATTTCATCAACAATTTCAACTCCTTCTAAATGAGCTAAATCAAATTCCAATTCAACTCTTTCATCTGGTTGGTCAAGAAAATTTCTGAAGATAGAAAATCTGTTGTCCAAAAGTCTACACTCCGTACTTCTTGGATAATTCGTAAAGACATGCACCCAATGTATCTGATTCGTAATATCCCATAATCTTTCAGAAGCACTTCTGAACTCTTCACTCAGAAGTTGTTGAGGCTTCCAAATTACTAAATCTTTTATTTCATTTGAGCTTTCTCCCATATTTACATCAATCATATCTTCTTCAAACATGATCACATCAGAAAGATCACTTGGTTCTCCAATAACATCTTCAAAAGCAAGGTATTCCCTTAGCATTTCTTCATTAGAATCTGGAATTATATCTGTGTTATCTGAGCCCAAGTTACCTTCAGAATCAAGAGACAACTTTTCTGTTTCATACCCTTCTTCTATCATTTCTTCAGAAGAATGATCATTTATTTCTTGTACCTCATGTTCTGCAGATAAAATATCTTCTATGGCTTCTGAGACTTTATTTGATTCTTCACCAACATTCTGAGTATCTTCAGAGGGCTTCTCAGAACTTTGAACTTGATTAGTTTCTGGTTCAGATACTCTCTGTCTTTTCTCCCCCTCTTGATTATCAGGATCCTGATCATCAAGACTCCTTTTAAAAGTATCTGATTGAGATCTTCATTCCAGAGCAGATAATCTTGTGCTTAATTCTGATTGAGAATTCTAAATGGATGAAAGTTGATTGAGAATTTGAGAAATATCATCTTTAGTGGCATAAGCTTGTGGAGCAGAAGAAGAAGAAGGCTGAGAAGCTTTTATAGAAGAAACAGAGGAAGCCACTTTAGAAAAAGCTGACAAAAGTGCTTGTTTAAACAAATGAAGATCATTAGAAGATTTGAGATGAAAGTCATTCAGCTTGTTAACCAAATTTTCCCCATGTTGATCCAACCTAACCTCCAACACCTTTTTGGTAGAATCCGTGAAATCCTTGATGTCCTTCTGAATCTTTGCAAATTCAGAAGTACAGAGATCTTTGAATTCTGTGAATTCAGAAGATGTGGGTAAGTTGCCAAGATCAACAGATGAACTTGTTTTCAGACCTTCAGAAGAAGGTTGGCCTGTATGAGCCACAAAGGCATCATGAACCACATTTGATTCTGTGAATGGAGCTTTTGTGATGTTCACCCCACCAGGACTTCCAACTAATCCTTGATATCCAAAAATTGGAATATCTATAGTTGTTGATGCAATGTGACAAACACTTTGCTTAGGAACATCTGAAAGATGTGTGCTTGTGTGAATGGATGCCACATTAAGTGGTTCAGAAGGCTCAAAGTTGAGTGGACACTCAGACTCAATGTGCTCAAAACTATGAAGGGGGGACATATATCCTTCATTTTCAACAAAAGGAACCTCCAATTGGGGTCCTAATGGATTATAAGCTGCTTGCCCCATTTGTGTTGCTGAAACACCCTTCTGTTGAGAGATGGGTGAGTGGCTGGAGGGGTTAACCAAGGTTGCCATGGGCTCACTGGCTGTTTCAATATTATCCAGCAAAGAATGTGGAATAATAGTAGATGTGGGTGCCCGGCTTATAACATGTGGTTCACAGGTTTGTTTTTCTTGTACCTATGTTCTCCCCTCATCAATTCTTTTTCTTACCCTTCTACCCTGTCTCTCATTTACATTTTTCCTCTTCACTCATTGAGGTTGTTCACCCCCTTGAACAGCCTCCCCTCTCTTTCTAATAATTCTAGACTCCCTGGCATGATCACCACTCTGCTTTGAATCAGGGGAAGGGACTACTGGTTGAGGTAATCCCATAGATTCTAAATGCTCACTCCCAATCCTAGTTGGTGTACTTACAAGTTCAAGTAAATGAGAAGGAAGTGGAACTGCATTTGGAAAAGTAAGTTTTGCATTTGGAGGTCTTAAGCTATCCATAGTGAAAATAGGAACATGTACCTCATGAGCTAGAACATGAATTTTTGAGACAGCCTTCATTGCTCCTTTGATAAGTGTTTGAAGAAATCTCTGAAATGGTATATAATTGAATGTAGACTTCTTCAAAATGGCAGATTTGAGTTCATCAAAGATGAGACTAGCATAATCATAGTGTTTGTTGAAGGCAACACCATGAAAGATAATCCTTCCATTTGCTGAAGCTTGGTCTAAACTTGAGCTCTTCCCAGATAGGCAAGTATTCAGAATGGAAAACAAGCAATACCAAATTGGAGGTAAACATTTTCTTCTAAAAGAGCTCAGAGCACTAAGGTTTTCGGAGTAACCTAAGCTCATAAAATCTGAGATCATCTCTGATGAGGATGGAATTGAGTCATAACAGGTTTTCCCAAGAACCTCATCTGGTTTTGGCAAATAGTGAAGGCTTCTAATGTCATCTATAGATATACAAACTTTGTAGGCATGAACATAAGAGACAATTTCATCATCAGTTTCATCTACCTCAAAGATAATGCCGTAATTGTTGAAGATAAGAAGCGAGAACAGAGAATTTCCTTGAAAGGAGAGTGCGCAGGGGATGTTTCTTCGTAATTTTAATCAACATTACTTCGATCATCAATGAAGTCTTTGGATTTGAAGTTCGGTGCACGATTATTTATTTTGATGTCAAGTAATTTCTCGGCAGTACATAGAGTTTGGACAGGTCACCACTTTCAGCAGGAGTCTGGGATTCACTTTCAGCAACATTTGATTCAGAAACAACATCAATGGGTGTATTCTGTGTTTCCCCAATTTTAGCAGTTGTCGGGTTAGGGTTAGGGTTAATGATAGAGTTTGAAGGTCCGACTTGATGAGTTGCAGTTGTGGCTGTGTCATGAAGCATTTGATCATCACTTAGTGGGATTTCCATTGATCCAACCATTAATTTTTGAGGCACAATCTTGAACGAAGCATCACTTGATGATCCAGTGTTATTATTGGAACTCGAGGAAGTAGAAATCATGGTTTTTGAAGTAGACATGATGTAGAAAGAACACGGATTGGTAACAGAAAGATGATCAATAAACACAGAAAGATTTCTCAGAGAAAAATTTCTAAAAGAATGAAGATGATGAGGAATCCATTGATTTATATGATCGGATAAGCGTTGAAGGACACGTGGCCAAAAAGTAAATGTAATTAGAGTAGTAATCATCATTTATTAAGAGAAATGAACCGTTTAATGGTCGTGTTTAAGAGAAATCCAATGAAATTAAAACACGTGGCACACGCTTAAATGAAAAAATCAACGGGAAGTTTTAGTTCTGAGAACAAGTTCAAAAACTTCAGAAGTTGTTTAGAACTTCTGAGAAAAAGTTCAGAAGTCTGAAAGAAAGAATTCAGAAGAACCGCAGAATTTTTAGGTGAAGTTCAGAACTAAACTTGGGTCATCTTAGAAGACAAAAAAAACATTTAAAAATATAAACTTCTGAAAAATATAAAACATTTTGAGAATTCAGAAGTAGATTTGAACAAATAGAAAACTGTTTTAATCTAAGGAAGCTTGTTCATACTTCTTAGATATAAAGTGCAAGACTTTTATTTCACCAATGCAGAGTTGTTATGTAGGAAAGGGTAGTTAGAGAAATTTGAAATTAATAACACTCCCCCTTGAATCACTAGCAATTATGATTCTCCCCCTTGATTATTGCAACTTTATCAAAGAATCAATCAAATATTAGTGAAATGAGAAATAAATGAAAAGTATTAAAATACAATCAACCTAGTTACGGAAGAGATATACTTCTGAGTTTGAAAAGTAGCAAAAATCTAAATGTTAAACTTCAGAATATACAAAGTAATTCTGAAGAGCAAAGTATTCAGAATTTGATAAAAAAAAACTTCAGAATGTAACTTCTAGAGTATAGGTGATGTATAATACTTACATAGACATGTTCATCATGCCCAATTTACTTACCAAGAAGTTAAATCGTTTTTCATCAAGTGCTTTGGTAAATAAATCAGCTAAGCGATAATCATTCGAACAAAAAACATTTCAATATTACCTTTTTCCACATGATCTTTGATAAAATGATATCTTACATCAATGTGCTTGGTTTTTGAATGCTGAACAGGATTGGCAGTGATGGCTATGATACTCTTTGAATCACAATACAAAGGAATCTTTTTGAAAGTGTAACCATAGTCTTTTAGTTGAATTTGCATCCAGATCACTTGTGAGCAACATATTGCAGCTGCTACATATTCAAATTGTAGAAGTAGAAACACAATTTTGTTTCTTTGAAGACCGGTGACTAGTCTATCACCCGTAAACCGACATGATCCGTAAGTGCTTTTCTGTCTAATTTGCAACCACCATGATCTGCATCTGTAAATGCTGTTAGTTCAAAACTAGAATCCTTAGAATACCAAAGTCCCAATGAAGGAGAACCTTTTAGGTATCTAAGTATTCTTTTTGCAGCTAGAAGGTGTGATTCCTTAGGATTAGCTTGATATCTGGCACAAATACATGTAGCAAACATTATATCTGGTCTACTAGCAGTTAAGTAAAGCAAAGATCCAATTATGCCTCTGTACTTTTTCTGATCAACAGATTTTCCATTTAGATCAGGTTCTAGCTTAGTGGCAGTGGCCATTGGAGTTTGAATACTTGAACAATCAGTCATGTCAAATTTCTTAAGTAAGTCAGAAACATACTTAGATTGATTAATGAATATGCCAGTGGGAAGTTGTTTAACTTGAAGACCAAGGAAAAATGTCAACTCTCCCATCATACTCATTTCAAATTCTATTTGCATGATTATCTCAAAATTTCTACAAAATTTTGGATTAGTAGAAGCAAATATAATATCATCTACATAGATTTGTATCAAAATCATATCATCACCCTCCTTTTTCAGAAATAAAGTTGTATCAACAGTACCTCTTTTGAATTTGGAATTCAGAAGAAAAGTTGTAAGAGTATCATACCATGCTCTTGGTGCTTGTTTAAGTCCATATAAGGCTTTGTCTAATATGTAAACATGATCTGGGAATTCTTTGCTTACAAAGCCTTCTGGTTGTTCAACATACACTTCTTCATGTAAAATACCATTCAGAAATGCACATTTTACATCCATTTGAAATACCTTCATGTTTTTATGAGCAACATAGGCAAGAAAGATTCGTATGGCCTCTAATCTGGCAACTGGAGCAAAGGTTTCATCATTAATCAATTCCTTCTTGTTGACAATACCCCTTAACTACAAGCCTTGCCTTGTTTCTTACAACAATTCCATTTTCATCCTTTTTATTTCTGAACACCCATTTTGTGCCAATGACAGATTTACCTTTTGGCTTTGGTATCAATCTCCAGACTTTGTTTCTTTCAAATTGATTTAACTCATCCTGCATGGCTAAAATCCAGTCTGGATCTTGAAGTGCTTCATATGGCTTTTTGGGTTCCATACTGCTTAAAAAATTAACATACAGACACTCATTTGCTGTTGCAGATCTTGTTTGAACACCTTTTGATGCATCTCCAATTATTTGATGAACTGGATGACTAGATGTCCATTTGTTCACATTTGGCAATGGTTGAACGGATGAAACATTATTCAGAGAATCATAATCATCAGTAATTGCTGGAGTTTCAGTATCATGATTGATAGCTGAATGTAAATCTGAAGACTCCCCCTCAAATGGAAAAATCTGAATTGGTTCAGAACTGTGAGGTTCATGGTTAGAAATAGTTTGAACCGGTTCAGAAACAACTTGAATTGGTTCAGAAGTTGCATTTTCAGAAGTTGGAAGTTCTGAATTTGAGGTAGAGAGTTGTGGTGCTGATGTATTTGAAATCTGTATTTCTGAAATGTCTTAATCATTTGAATTTCTGAGTAGAGAAGGATTTTGATAATCTGCAGAGACATTTACAGAAATATCAAATAAGTCTTGACATAAATTGTCTAAATTGGATTTGAGTAAAGTTTGAGATGCAGAAGTAGAGTTTGTGTGATTATGTTCTGAGTCCAAACTTTCAGAAGTTGGTTTATGTGCGAGTTTTGAACTGTTTTGTTCAGAAGTCATTGTTGGCTCATGAAATCTGACGTTTGTAGTCTCAATGATTCTTTGAGTTCCTTTAATGAGTACTCTATAAGCTTTGGATCTTTGAGAGTAGCCAACAAAGATACCAGCTACACCTTTTGGTGCAAATTTGTCAAGATGTGGAGTATCATTCTTTAGAAAACACCTGCAACCAAAATTTTTAAAATAATCAATAGAGGGTTTTCTTTGTTTTAACAATTCATAAGGAGTTTTAAGAAATTTTCTGTTTAGAATGGTTCTGTTCTGAGTAAAACATGCAGTAGCAATTGCTTCTGCCCAAAGAGACAGAGGAAGTTCTGAATATGCAAGCATGGTTCTTGCAGCCTCTACCAAAGTTCTATTCTTTCTTTCAACTACCCCATTTTGTTGAGGAGTTTTTGCAGCGGAAAATTATGTGAAATACCAATAGATTCCAAAAAATTCTGAAGTGTAGAATTAGTAAATTCTGTTCCATTGTCACTTCTGATCTTTTGAATTGGGAGTTGAAGAAGAACTTGAATTTTCTTCAGAAAGGGTATCGATCTTTCGAAGTATCAGATTTGAGTCTCAGAAATTCAATCCATGTATATCGTGTATATTCATCTACTATAACAAGAATGTATTTCTTTCCCCCCATGCTTTGAGTTTTCATTGGGCCACACAAATCCATATGTAGCATTTCAAGTGGAGCTTTGCATGAAGATAGCATTTTCAGAGGATGAGAACTTCTTTTGATCTTCCCTAGTTCACATGCAGAACAAAGAGAGTTCTTTTCAAATCTGATCTTTGGTAGTCCTCTTACAGATTGATGTTTGCTTAGTTCAGAAATGGCTTTGAAGTTCAGATGTGACATTCTTCTGTGCCAAAGCCAACTATCATTTTTCATTGATGTAGACATATAACATACACCTTGTAGTTGACCAGTTGCAGTGAATGTTGCTTTGTGTAGATATCTCCATCTCTATAAGCAGTTAATTCATTTTTGTTTGTTGTACTCAGAACATGACAATAATCTATGTCAAAATTAACCTTCCAGTATTTGTCACAGAATTGACTAATACTGAATAGATTATGTCTTAGTCCCTCAACATAGAAAACTTTCATTACTTTCACATCTCCTTTAATGAAAGTGCCATATCCTCTTACATATCCCTTTGCATTGTTTCCAAAACTAACTGTTCCTCCATATCTTTCATGATAATCAGTTAGTAGTTCTTTGAAAGGTGTCATGTGTCTTGAACATCCGAATCTAAGACCCACACATGACATATCCGCAAAAGAGATTATTGAGTTTTAGGTACCCATTTCAGAATGGGTCCTTTGTGATTAGTAATAAAATTTGAAGTTCTGAACTTTTCTTCAGATGTTTCAACTCAGAAGTTTGTTCAGAACTTTGAGATTTATCTTTATTTTTATTTCTTTGTTTAATTGAATTTGTCAATGTAGCTAAACATTTCTGAATAGATTTCATCAAATTTCTCTTGTTTGTTTTGGAGTTAAGAAGAAAATTATGATGACCACAATTAATACAGTGAATATGATTCTTTAATGTATTTACAACAGTATTAGACATATAAGAATCAATAACATTTGATTTTTCAACAAAAATTCTTTTATTCACTTTCTTTGTTTTAGGTACATCATTCTTCTGAAAAAATGAAAAACTCTCTAATCTGTCAATCTTTGACAGTCTTTCATCTTTCTTTCTCCATACTAAAGTGGATAGCTCTGTAAAAGATAAGAAATGAGGATTAGTATAAGAAATTCTTTTGTTCACTTTAGGTTTATCTTCAGATTTTGTGTTAATTTTCTGAACTTCAGAGAGAGAGTTTGAGGATTGTCCTTGTTCAAAATTTTTAACTCTGGTGTTAAAGTCAGAAGATGTTACTGAACATGGTGTTGAATTTGATGATATGTTTGTATTAGAAGGAGAAAAATCTGAATTCTGATATTCTGATTTTAATTTTTCTCCTTCAGTCATACATGATTGAGATTTATAAACCAAACAGCCATTTTTGTCAATGACTTGAACCATGTGATCATCATCATCTTCTGAATCAGAAGCATTTATTAGATCTGAAAACTTATTATGAGTCATACTTGTTGCAAAAATATTTGAATTTTTTGTTGTTGTAGACTCATTATCAGAATTATCAAAAAATATATTGGAATTCTCATCAATATCTTCTAAGGATTCAATATCTGAGAATTCATCATATTTTTCTTCATGTTCTGATTTATTATCAGAAGTATCTTCTGAAATGTTTTCACAATTGGATTCAGAAGTAACTTCGAAACAATTTCAGATTTAACAATTACTTCTGATTTTTCTTCAGAAATAATATTTGATTCAGAAGATTTACAAATATTTGGAATTATATTCATTTCTTCTGTTTCAGAGATACTTTCTGGTTCACCAGTTTTAAGAGGTATTTCTTCTGAAAACAAAGTCTCTGATTTGATAAAAGGAATTCTTTCAGGCAACGAATGGTTTACAGGTTTGGAAATGATACCAGTATTTGATTCATTGAAAATTTTCATTTTAGAGTAATCATACAAGTTTGCAGGTGCTTTTTTTAAAATTTGACTGTCATTATATCCTAAGCCTGCTTTTATATTGTAAAATTTTGAGTTTTGAGCCTGACTAGTTAAAATATTCAGAGTTTGTTCAGTTTGTCCTCTTTTAAAATTTAAATCTTCCAATTCCTTAATCTTTTTATAAAGATCAAGTCTCTCTTGATTCAGAAAATTCATTTTAACATTTAGAATTTCTTTTTCAGATTTTTCATTTATTACTTCTTTTTGTAAACTATCCATTTTTTCTTTTAAAACAAGTTTTTCTTCAGAAATTTTTTCAACAATCTGTTTAGCTGCTTGACAATTTTCTTTATATATTTGACTTTCAGCTCTGAATTGATTGACCAAAATTCTTTCACCTTTAATTCTGTTTCTGAGTGTTTCAAATTCAGAAAACATATTTTGAAATTGATTTGTCATTTCTGAATCTTTAGTATTAATTTCAGAATTATGTTCAGAATTTTGTTCAGAATTTTGTTCAGAAGATGAAGAAGATACCTCAGTGTCTTGTTTGTCCTTTTCTGGATCCATTTGACATAGTGAGCAACTTCTTCATCATCATCTCCATCACTCCAGTTTAACCAGTCTTCTTCATACTTGGTTACTAGAGCAGGATTAAGCTCCTTTTTCTTTGCTAATAGATGCTTCTTCTCATAATAACCTGAATTTTTTACTTTTGGCATCTTGCATTGTCTAGCATAATGTCCAGGCTTTCTACAGTTGAAGCATCTTGCTGGTTCAGATGTTTAAGATTGACCAGCCTCTTGACCCTTCTTAGGTCCAACTTCAGATCTAGGTTTATTCTGATATTTTTGATTGTATCTTTGTTTGAATTGCCTTGTCATGAAAGCAATATTATCAGAAATCCTTTTAAGCTCTTCATCTGATTCATCCCCATCACACACTGTTATCTCTGGAATTTCACAAACTTTCTTGGTAGCAATGGTCAAAGAATTATTGTAGTTTTTGCTTAGAAGGGCAACTGTTTCTTGTGTCTTCTTAAAATGATCTTGTCCTCTTGTTGGAACAAGATGCCATAGACATCATGAATTGTCTTTCTAGACAAGTTCCTAGTTACCATATTATCTGAAAAACTTGACCATTCATTTCCCAGATTGTTCAGAAATTTGTTGTTTATCTCAGAATTTGATTTCTGAACACCATTTCTTCTTAGATCATTCAAAATGTTATTGAATCTATGATATGTATCAGTGATAGATTCATTTTCTTTGTATCTGAAATTTTCATATGTTCCTACACAGATATTTAATCTTTGTGCTTGAGCCTTTGTACTTCCTTGCATCTGAGCTTCTACTTCATCCCACATGGCTTTTGCTGAAGTTAAACTATCAACCCTATTGAATATCTCATTAGGTATTGCCATAGTGAGTAAAGTTAATGCTCTTCTATCAACTTTCATTTGAGCCTTTTCAGTTGGATTATACATTCCAGGACTCTTCTTGATTCTTGATGCAGGGATTTCAGGGGTGGATTCAGTTCTGGGAACTGCTGGAATCTCAACAAATACCTCTAGTGGGCCATTTGTGATAGATTGCATTAAGGCTTCATCTATGTTATCCAAGAATTGAATCATTCTAATTCTCCATTGATGATATTCCCCTAAGAAGAGAGTTGGTGGTTTCGTGTCAGATCCGATTGAGACTATTTCTTTAGACATCTTTGATTGTTAGAAGATCGAGAATTCACCTGTATTGAATTTGAATTTTGTAGATCAAGAACACCAAGAACTGTCAGATCTGACAAGTTCTTTCACAAATCTTCTTCAAGAACAGATGAATTGGCTCTGATACCAATTGATAGGACCCAAACAATCAAGATATCAATATATGAAAAGATTATAACAGGAATGATAGTAGCCAAATGTAATTTTATATTGATTGAATATACTGTATACAGAATATATCTTTACAAGGTATATGAAAACATTAGTTCTAACAATATAACTAACTATCTATTTATACATACAATAGAAAGACTAAAGTGACAAGACATTCATAACAGACAAGTTCAGAATTGGTTCTGAACTCCTTCAGAACTTCTTCAGAAGTGTCTTCAGAACTTCTTCAGAACCTCTTCAGAAGTGTCTTCAGAACTTCTTCAGATCTTTTTTCTCTTTTAAGAACCCAGTTCCTTTTGAAGCTATTATGATATTTCTATCAACTGATCAGGGTACTATTTTTGAATTCAGTGCCATGATCACTTCTCATTAATCGGACAATGAGGTTGTTCAGGACTTCCGTCTTCTTGATGAAGGAGATGATTTCTTCAGAGGTATTGCTCTTGGATTTTAGAAGGAATGCTCAAGTATACCTGGAATACTCATCAATGATGACAAGTGTATACTTCTTTCCAGATACGGATTGGACATTGACAGGTCAAAAGAGATCCATATGGAGTAAATGAAGAGGTGTGGTCACTGATGACACTTGCTTCGATCTGAAACTTGTTCTTGTCAGTTTTCCTTTTTCATATGCTAAGCAAAGAAATTCCTTTGCAAAAGAATGCTTAGGAAGTCCACTGACAAGTTCTTTTCTTGATAAAGCGTTTATCATTTTGAAGTTCAGATGGAATAGTCTTTTATGCCAAAGCCATTTATGTCAAGAGAGGCTCTTGGGAGAAAACAGACATTCTCTGAGTGAGAGCTATCCATGTTAACTGTATAGACATTTTCAGATCTTTTTCCTTTTAGAGCAAGTTTATCATTCCTGTTATTGACCAGCGCACTTGGTCTTTGTGAACAAGAATTTATGTCTTTATCACAAAGTTGACTAATGCTCAACAAGTTGTGCTTTTGTCCATCAACATATGTAACCCGATTGAAAGAAGTTGCTCCGTTGGATAGCACGCCATAACCTTTGGTGTATCCTTTGCCATTTCCATTAAAGGTTACTAAGGGACCTTGTTCTTCCTTAAAGTTAGAGAGCAAGGTTTTTGTTCCAGTCATGTGCCTTCAGCATCCGCTATCAAGGTACCAGATACCTTTAGCATCCCGCATAAGATAAGGAGGTTAAATTTTCATAGGTACCCACTATGGGTCTTGTAGAGTTAGTGGAAATGTTAGGAGTAACATCTTTCTCAATTCTCTAAAGGTTTAACTTCAATGGACTTTGTCGCCTTAGTTGTTTTACCAACTTTGGTGGATTTCACCTTCACTGATATCTCAACTTTAGCTACTTTCTTTCCATGAGAGATATTTTTAGCCTTGGAGGCATTGGGGCACTTGTTTGCAATGTGAGTAGTTTCCCCACGGTGATAACACTTCCTATATCTGAAAGAAGGTTTAGTACCAGAAACATACAGTAAAGACGATTTAAGATTTTCAGGACCAGGACCAAGAATTCCTTTTTCCATAGACATAGGAGGGACCACTGGTTTCTCAGGTTTAGAGATAGTTAGATCAACCTTGACCTGAGGAGTTGGTCTCTGAGAAAATCTAGAGTCCTTCCCTGAGGTCGAAGGATGACTCATTGAAGGAGAGGGAAGAAACTTCTTCAATTTAGGAAATTTCTCGACCTTTGAATCATGATTAATGTACTTGTCTTTAACCATACTTCTTGAGTCTGCAGGGAAATTTTCAGAAGACTTAGACACATTTGAAGAAGTACAAGAAGTGTCAAGGATAGAAGAAACAAAAGTTCCGAATTTAAGCATAGAATGATCTTTCAGAGGATATTCCTGATCATAAGAATAACCTAAGCCACTCTTAGTCTTAGCAGGGATCTGAGAATTAATGATCTCATTTGTCTTCCAGAGGCTTTGCACCATCCCTCAATGGTGGCGTTTTCAGTTTTGAGATCAGCGACGGCCTTTTCACGCTCATAGATAGCTTGTTGTTTCTCGATGCTTATTATTTGATTTACAAAGATTTGGTCTCTAAGATCTTCTATGATCTTACTTAGTTCTTTGATTTTTATATGGAAATTCTTTAGTCGTTCAGTTAATTCAGAATTAATTTGTTCAACTTTTGATTTACCATTTAAACTATTGTAGAGATCAACAGTTAAAGTGTCGAGATGCGACAAGCTATCTTTATCAGGGATAGAGGGTTCTTTCAGATATGTTACCTGACTGGAAGAGGATGAGGAGTTGTTAGTTGAGGATGCTTCAACGGCCTATTCTGCTTCCTCACTTCTTGCCATAAGACATATGAGAGCAATGTCTTCTTCATCTGATTCTTATTCAACGACAAAGCCTTTGCCTTTTTGCTGGGTTTTCTTCAACTTTAGATACTTATCCTTTAATTTAAGATACTTGTCATCTTTAGGTTTAAAGGGTATCTGAGAGGAGAACGGAACAAAAACTTTCTCCTATCTGCATTCATTTTCAAAATGACCATTTGTGTTGACAGTTAAAACAGATAACCGAAGCTTTGTCAGTGGAAGATATCTTTGACTTGTCAGAGTTAGTAATAAAGAGATTTCTTCTAAAGTTTCTCTTTCTAGCAAACCTTCTGAAAGTGTTCGATAGAAGGGCAAAAGAATCATTGAACTCTGATAGGTCAACTTCAGAGATCTCCTCGGAGTTTAAGTTATCCAACTCAGTGATAGAGGTGATGGTAGAAGAAGAGACAGATCTAGAAGGATCAATCCTTGATGACACTTAGTGTCCATTACAAGATTCTTCTTTAGTACTTGAGATTACTCATGATTGAGCAATATTCCATATAAAGCACTTAAGGAATAAGTTTTAGTGTTCTTTGACAATTTAAGACATGTAGTAAATGTCTCCCATTGTTCACGAAGAGCTTCCATGAACTTTGTCAGTACTTCTGAGTTAGAATATTCCCGACCAACTATTTTTAGATCAATGATCATATAGTTGAATCTTTGGTGAACTTGAGAAAGTGTTTCGTTTTTAGAACTTATGAAACTTTCATACAGTCTCACTAGATTTATTTTTCGAGTTTCTTGAACTTCATTAGTTCCTCATATTGGATACAAAGAGTGTCCCAGATGGATTTTGAAGTCCTCATTTTCATGACAGAATTGTAGATATCATCTGGTAAAGGCATTGCAATAATAGACCTAGCTTTTGAATCAATAGCTAGCCCTTTCTTGTCTTCCTCACTCCATTGATGTGGAGATTTGGGAATATGTCTTTCAGGAATAGCAGGAGTAGTAGTAGTTACAGGGCCAACAACTACCAAGAGTGTAGGAACAAATGGCATGTTTTCTATATGGGATCTTAGGGTCAGATCCCTCTTGAAACAAAGACATTATTTCCTTCCAGACAAGAAAATTCTCCTTTCTAAACTTAGGAGATTTAGATAGTGATCCATTATCATTATAGTTTGTATTTTGATTATCCATTTTAAAAACAGGAATTAGTTTTTTAAGAAGTGAAACAATAAACACTGCTCTAATACCACCTGTTGGCTCCAAAGGAGTCTAAGTATAGAAACATTTTGTAGAGCCATACCTTGTCAGAAAGTACATACGAAGTTACTTTATTGCCTCCCATGTGCTTACCAACTCTGAAATGGTTATTATTCATATTCGGCCAAAAGTATGGTTGTTTTATGGACAAAGGACAATTACCCTATGGACAATTATCCTTTGTCCATAAAGCAACCATACCTTTTGCTGAATATGAATAGTAACTTTTTCAAAGTTGGTAAGCATGTGGGAGGCAATGAAGTAACTCCGTACGTACTTTCTGAAAGGTATGAAGGTTTTGACTTTTGTGCATCGAGGATAAGATCAACTTTGATCTTGCTGAGTACGCTTCATTTGATCGATGATACTTGACGCTTCAGGGAGGAATCTTCAGGTATCACTGAGACGTAAACAAGATCTCATACTTTTATATATGAACGCTGCTATCACTGAACCGTTTCAGAGCACGAGCTATTCATCGCTGTCTACAGCTAGGTCTTCGACTATCGTTGAATGTTTATTTCTGTCTGAATGTTGTTCTTCAGATCTTCAGATGTGCAGGTAGTGTCCCTGATATTCAGTGATCACTGAATGCAATCAGTTTTTGCAATCACCGAATTTGAACAGTAACCCAAACTTGGAATTTCACTAAATAAAGAGGAATCATATTCAAATCACTGAAAGGAGTTTGGATCAACAGTCCCATTCTATTTCCTTTTTGTTATTTCCTTTCTATAAGTATTGTAATATTTCTTCCATGAATGATATGCAAAAAGCTCCGAGCTCTCTGAAATCCCACTCTTCCATTTCTTTCTAGAGTTTACCTTTACTCAAAAGAGGATTGTGTTCCTATCATTGGTTCTTTCATCTTCCTCATCCACCATGCCCACTAGAGAGCAAACTACAAAGGATAACCTCAAAGCCCCTAATCACCGCTACAAGCCAATTGCAGACCACTATTGCTAGCTGGTGATGCTTCCATCGTTGTACTACTTCAATCTTCTGAAAATACCACCATACAACTCCAATAACTTACATCGTCAGTTAACGCTCTTCTTCTTCATTTTGCACATATTCAAAAATCCCCAGAACAACCACCTCCGTCATCCTCAATTCTTCCACCCCCAAAATTGTCTCCACCTCCCTAGTCTTCATTCCTTCCACCCCCAAAATCATCCACATGTCCCACTTCCCAATTTCCCTTTGAACTTCGTCCCATTTGTTTGGAAATCTCATCATTCGATCGTTCTAATCCAGGAGACTGGATATTACAAACAAAGCGTTACTTCACGCTTCTTAAAACACCAAAACAACATCGCAACCAGGATACCTCATTTTTCTTCCGAGGAGAGTTTCTTAGCTGGTTCAACTGGCTCTACCAAAGTCAACAATCACAAGTTGGCCAAAATTCGGTCAAGCACTAGAGTTACGTTTTGGACCATTTGCCTTCATAAATCATGAAGCCTCCCTTTACAAGTTGTACCAACACTCCACAGTGGGAATGTATCAATTTGACGCAGTAGGAAACGCGAAAGGATTGACAAGCGTCAAACCCAAAAGAAACTTAGAACTTACAAGCGTAAGAACTAACGAACAATGAGATAAAACTCAAAGTACTCTCAAAAGAGAAAGAAATATTATCCAAAAACATGTTAAATAATGAAAAGATTAAACCCTATTTATAATCTAAACTATGACTAAAAAGATACCTATTAAAATTAAACTTTAAAACTAATCCTAATCTTAAATCAACTAATAATAATAATACTTAAACTAAAAAAATAAAAAAATAATTATCAATAGATAATTACAAAGTAAAAGAAAATAGTAAACAATAGTAATAGGAATCATGCGTGGAATGGCAGGCTTAGATACGTGGGTCGGTGTCCTAAAACAACATCAAACAGAAGGTTAAGCAGCTTGTGATGCGGGTTGAGCCGTATGGCACCCGCCGGACAAGAAAGTCAGGCGTTTTTTGGGCGGGTCTGTTTTCTTGTTTTCGATGTACGATTTCGAGCTTTTTTCAAGCTCGTTTTCTTCTTTTCCAAACATCGAAGAAAACTCTCGTCAACCCTCGAATACTCCCTATATCAGTCACCCTCACTTGAAAAGAAATCGACCCCGAGTTCCCTTGAAAACCATCTTCATTCGTCTCTCTCAAAGTTCGATGAAATACCAGTTCATATAATGAAATTTCTTTCTTTGAAACATGATCTATAAATCGGTATTTAGATTTTAGAAGGGTTGAAAAATCGTCATGTTTCGAAGGACGGTGCCGTGATTGCTTCCACATAAGTGAGACTCTGTCAAACTTGAAAGGATAAGAAGTTACATAAAATTTACCGGGAATTGTCTCGGTTTGATCCAAAATCTTGTTTATTTCCTTCAGAATCTCGGTCTTGGCTTCCTCCGCACTCATTATTCCTTTGATAACGGTAGGCCGACAATTTCAACTTTCTTCTCTTCTTCTTTCATCTCTTGCTCGCCAGTAGTCATGATTTGGAGGTTGTTGCTTTTCTTGTCAGAGAACTTTTCAAGATGGATAATGGGGGCTGGAATAGCGGGAATGCCATCAAGTGATTTGGCTACGGGTGCTTCGATTTCATGATCTTCGTTTTCGGGGAAAAAGATCTCATCTTTTTGCGGTGTCTTCTCATGTACCGATGATGGTGTGCCTAGGATAGAAATTAGACCCATAACAGAATTGTAGATATCGTCGTGCGAAACCTTGACTGGTAAGACTTTATCTATTTTGGACGGCCTCTTACGAACCGACGGTTGTTTGCCCAAAATAGAAACCGAATCCATAAAATTGTTGTAGATGTGGTCGCGTAGAAGTTTGATCGGTTCCTCGTGGGATTCAGATGTGGAACTGGAACTGACAGTTGAGTTTGGTTGGCCACCACGTGGTGGTCGATGTCGATCTCCTTGCATGTCTCGTCTCCGTAGTTCATTGTTGTGGGTGTTGAGCTGGTTAGCGAAATCGGTCGATATGCTAGTGAGGGTTGTGGT
This sequence comes from Silybum marianum, assembly GCA_036898165.1. NCBI lineage: Eukaryota > Viridiplantae > Streptophyta > Magnoliopsida > Asterales > Asteraceae > Silybum > Silybum marianum. Next base: position 6,829,176 of record CM072541.1, read on the forward strand.
AAAAGTCTCTATGACCCTATCTAGATCTGTCCGGGTGAGGAGTTGCGGTTCTCCCATCGCGAAGGTGAAGAGACAGGAAGTCTGTGCTTAGATACCAACTGACGCAATAGGAAACGCGGAAGGATTGACAAGCGTCAAACCCAAAAGAAACTTAGAACTTACAAGCGTAAGAACTAACGAACAATGAGATAAAACTCAAAATCCTCTCAAAAGAGAAAGAAATATTATTATCCAAAACCTTGATAAACAATGAAAAGATTGAACCCTATTTATAATTTAAACTAGGACTAAAAGATAACTATTAAACTTAGGCTATGTTTGGCAAACTAGCTGATAAGATAACTTATGACTGATAAGGTACCTGATGACTTATAAGGTAGCTGATGACTGTTAAGCCATCGGATGAACAAGTCGCGTTTGGCAAAAACTAGCTGATAAATATGTAAAATGGCCAAAAAGGACAGCTTGAAATATTAATGACTTATAATATAATTAAAATAAATATTTAATAAAATAATATATTAATTAAAACAAACAAGATAGTAAAAAAATGATATGTTTATTTAAATAAATTAAATTGATTATCATATATATTATAAATTTTGGATTTGTTAAAATAAGTTTAGAATTTTTTTTACATTAGTTTATGATTTTAAATAACCACTAGATATAATATATGAATAACTACTTATTATAATTAATTAATAATTTTTTAAAAATTATAAGTAATAGTTATAAATGATAATTAATTAATATTAGTGGGTAACTTCAAATTAAAATGAATTGATAATTAATATTACTTAATAATTAAATTAATAAAATAAAAATAATATTAATTCATAATTACAGTTAAAATTAATTAATAAAATTAGTTAATAAAATTAATTAATAAAAATTTAAAATAACATTAATAAATATTAATCAGGGTTATCATTGGAAGAAAATGACAAAAAACTCAAAAAGTTACTTGCAACTAACTTATCAATAAGTTAGCTTATAAGTTAACTTTTAAGTAATTAGCTAGTTTACCAAACATGTACATTGAAAATAAAAGTAACTTATGACCTACCTTATTTTTGCCAAACAATGCCTTAAACTTTAAAACTAATCCTAATGCTAAATCAACTAATAATAATAATACTTAAACTAAAAAAATAAAATAAAAATAATTTTCAATAGATAATTACAAAGTAAAAGAAAATAGTAAACAATAGTAATATGAATTATGCATGGAAAGGAAGGCTTAGATACGTGGGTCGGTGTCCTCAAACAACACCAAATAGAAGATTAAGCAGCTTGTGATGCGGGTTGAGCCGCATGGTGTTGATCTTAACTCCTCTCAGTGATTTGAAAATGATTTCTCTGTATACTTAGTAAAAATTGCGTTTATAAGCTAAAGTTCAAATTCAGCGATAGCATAGGCTGATTGCACTCAGCGATCGCTGAAAATCAGGAACCTTAAGTTTATCTCTGAAGATCTGAAGAACAACAATCACACCACAAGAACATTTAGCGAAAGTCGAAGACCCAGATGAAGATAGAGATAATCAGCTAGTGATCTGAAGCGGGCCAGTGATAGCAATGATTGTCTAAATAGAAGTGTGAAGTCTTGCTAAGCCTCAGCGTACTCTGAAAGTTCATCCTGGAAGTTTCAAAGTTCAGCGATCAAATGAAGTCTATAAGCAAGATTAATGTTGACCATATCCTCGATGCACAAAAGTCAAAACCTTATACTATGTCAGAGAAGGACGTACGGATAGTTTCTTATGTGCCCATCAAATCTGATTTAGTACTGTTCACGCGCGGCCAAAAACATGGTTACTTTTGAACAAAGGACAAGCTTCCAATGAAAGTTTGACACGTGACATATACCTTTTGTCTTGCATTAATTGCAACGGGTATAAATAGATGAAGATCCGTTCTTCATCTTCATGCATGCTACTTTCTAGTTTCTCAAACCTCTACTTCTTTTCTTTCTCATTTACTTGTGCATCAAACTGTGTGATTTCTTAGTTACAATAGAATTGGTTTAATTACTTGTTCTAATTCCGCTTCTAACTGTAAATTTATTTATTCAATATAAACTCATTTAAAAACTAAAAATCCGTGTGTTTGTATTCAACCCCCCGTTCTACAAACTGTTTCTATATCTTGAACTCTTGTAGACTCCTTTGGGACCAACAAGTGGTATCAGAGCAGTGTTTCTTGCTTACTAATATTTAAAATACTTGTTTCTTAATCTATTTTAAAATGACTAATACTAATACAAACTACATTGATAATGGATCTTTAGCTAAACCTCCTAGATTTAGCCGTCATAACTTTCCATTATGGAAGGAAAGAATGACTCTATTCCTAGAAGGGTCAGATCCTAAGATCCCCTATTATCTAGAGAATGGACCATTCATTCCACAACCCTGATCCATGCAGTTCCTGCCACTGCAACCACTCTAGCTATCGCTGAGAGAAAAATCGTCAAAACTACAGATCGATGGAGTGAAGATGACAAAAAGGAAGTAGCTATAGATGCTAAAGCTAGATCCATAATAGCAATGTCTTTACTAGATGAAGTCTACCACTCTGTGATGAAGCTGAGAACATCTAAAGCCATGTGGGATACTCTTTGTATTCAATATGACGGAACTGATGAAGTTCAAATCACTAGATTGTTAGGTCTATTATTTTATTGTGTCAAAATAAGGAAAGGATATGCTTTAATTGTAAAAGAAAGTTTATAATCCCTTAAACTCTTTCGTTCCTTAATTAGATTAGACCTTTCAATATAAATAGGAGTCTAGGGTTATCATTAGAAGAGGTCGATTACTAGAGAGCTGAATTACTGTTAAATCATATTGTAATCATATGAAAGTGAGATATATGACTACATAAATTCTCTAATCACTTTGTGTTCTAATTGCTTTATTATTATAATCATTGTGCTTGCATAATCTAGGATCTACAAGTGGTATCAGAGCAGACAGAGCAGACAGAGTGCTTGCATAATTATTATAATTATTATAATTATTATAATCATTTTCCACGAAACAGAAGGCAAATTATCGATTTCTGCGTTTTTTAAGTTTTTCTCAATTCAAACTATTTTATCTTTACCCGATAAAAAGTCTTATTTTGATAAACTTGATTTTTTGTCGATCCATACTTCTGTCGATTAAATTTTTGTCGATTCATGTTGAGTTATTGTTGATTTTAGTCAAATTTATTTAATCTATTTTAATTAAAGTTATTCTAGTGTATTTTAATTACTTTTGAAATTCTTTACATAAAAAAACTCAGGAACTAGTGACTATTGCAGCTTTTCTTACTAAAGAATTCTCTAGTAAAAATCATAAACTCTAGTAATTTTGATTTTTTTTACTGAACAAATAAGAAACTCGAGAACTTAGACATTTTTGTCCATAAAAAGACTTGTTCTTTTTAGTCAACAACCCTATTGTTCTTGGTTTCTGGTTTATCGGTAAAAAAAAAAGAATTCAGATTAAGTATATTTGAATTTTTATCGAGACCTTCTTAATCGACAAAATTAATTTATCGAGTCATCTGGAATCGATATAATTTTTTTTATCGAGTCAATTCTTTCTCAAGTCAAAGTTTTTTTTTGTCGAATCTTAGTCTATCGAGAAAAACTTAGTTATCGAGTCCTTTGTGATCGATAATTTCTTTTTATTGATTCGATTCTTTGATAAGAATTTTTCTCGAGCCCCCTTTACCCGACAATAATTTCTTATCGAGTCTCGATCACCCGACAAAAGTTCTTGTCAACAAACCTTCACCCGATAAAAGTTTTTGTCGACCCCTAGTCAATCGAGAAAACTTTCTGTTTCACAAAAACACCTCAGAAAATTACCAAAAACTCACTGATCGTGATCATCAAGCAAAGTACAATGACCACTCGCGAAGCAATGACAATTGGTTCCGATACGAAACCTCCTATTCTGTTCGCCGGAGAATATTCTCAGCGGAAAGACCGTTTCCTTGATTTTATTGAACGCCATGATTTCGTCGATGAAATCATGCGTTCAATCAATGACGACCCTCCTCCAGTTTTCTATCAAACTCTTCCAGCCAACCCAAATGTAGAACCTCCCCTCCTTGCTCGACAAGGAGTCAAGCCTAAATCTGCATATGATGAAAACGAAAAGAGGATCATGAGAGGAGATCAACTTGCAAAATCATATCTCCTCATGAGCATCCCGAACGATATCTATATGAGTATCGACAGCCATAAAAGAAATGCCAAAGCCATGTGGGAAGAAATAAAGAAATTCATGCTTGGCACAAAAATCGGGACCCAACTCAAAATTACAAATTGCATCTCACAATATGAGGATTTCAAAGCCAAAGAAGGTGAAAAACTCACTGTCACCTACTCCCGGTTCGTGCACTTAGTAAATGAACTAAGTAAGAATGAGATTCGCAAAACAAAGATCGAGAACAACGTAAAATTTGTGAGCAACTTGCTGTCTGAATGGCGTCGATTTGCCAATCAAATTAAACACAACAAATATCTTGCTGATCTCAATCTACATGAAGTCTATGAAACCCTCCTTCAAGATGAAGAAGAAGTCCTCGAAGCTATGGAGGCCAACCAAAAGATCAAGAAGCCCACTGATCCCATAGATTTAGTTGCAAAAGCTAGCTCTATCACTTCTCATAGCTCTCCTCAAGAGGTTATTTCCGAACTGGAAGATGAAGACTTTGACTATGATCCAGACATTGCTCAATTCCAACAACAGTTGGTGCTCCTCACAAGAGATTTTCAAAAAAAGTTTGCCCGTCGCTCTAACCGAATCAACAACGGTATGCTTCGGGTAACAAGAACTATGAGCGAAAGACTCTTTTCGAAGCAAAATCAAGAGAGCAACGTCCGCCAGCCAAACCGGAAGATAAATTCAAGAGTGAAAAGAACTTATGCTACAACTGCGGAAAGTCCGGTCATTATGCACGTGAATGCAAAAAGCCAATCGTCAAAGATTCAAACTACTTTACCTACAAGTTGATGTTGGCGAAACAAAAGGAGGCCGGTAAAGTTCTGATGGCGGAAGATGAACAATGGCTCAACCAAGGCAATGATGATGATGATATGGAAAACGATGTCCAAGCACACTTCAGTCTGATGGCTTATTCTGATGATTCCCCTCCAAACGCTTCCGACTACACACCCAAGGTAAGCCATTCTGACTATGACGCTTTCGTTTCCCAAATGCATGATTTGATGCTTAAATTAAAAGAATTACAATCTAAGTTGAAAACCAAGAAACTCTTGGTTTCCAACTTAGAAGCACGCTTCGAAAATAATCATAATCAACTGCTAATTTACCAAACCGAACTTGCAACATCTCAAAGTATTGCACACAATCATCAAACGGAGAAAACTGCTTTTCAAGAAGAAAACATTCTTTTAAAACAACAAATCTCGGATCTCAAACTTCAACTTAACCAATCTAAAAGAGAAATCGAAGAGTTTTCATCAAAATATGAATTTGTGAGCTTTCAAAGACAAGACCTTTTGGAAAAACTCAAAGATTTAGAACTAAAACTGTATAAAATTGGTCAAACGGAGCACACAATTCATTTAAACATTTCGAAAGAGTTAAGTTCAAAAGCTGGATTAGGATTTGATAATCCGAAACATTTAGAAAAGGCCATTTATGAAGTCGGAGTCCAACATCGAAGAAAGGGAAGATTGGAAAAGACAAAACAAGAATTTTCATCAAATTCCTTTCTGCTCTCCTCAAATAGTAGAAAAGGAATCGTCAAAAGAAACTCTTCCAAATGACTATTTTCCCTCTTATTCTGACGAAGAAATTCAAAATAAAGTTCCCGAATGTAAACCCTACATTCCCACTCTATTTTTAGAAAAGCAAATTGTTCAACTTGAAAAGTGTTCGAACAAGAACGTTCTTCGTCGGACAAGAAAAAAGAGGCATTAATCGCTAAAATTCAAACTTTAGAAAACAAAGCTTTACAAACTCAAAACCCCGAAGTTGACACAACTTCAAATATCTCTTCTTGTAAAGCCTTTGTTAGCTCATATTTGGATGATTGTGATTTTTCATACTTCCCGATTGATCCTAACTACTGTCCTCCAAAACAAAAATGTTCTCTATCACAAGAACAAATAGATAAGGAATTAGATGACCTTGAGACAAAGATTTTTTCGGATACAAATTCTAATATTTCTTTACTTGACGACAACGAATGTTTAAACGATTTAAATGTTGATTTTGACTTCATTCCTGCACTTCCAACTCATACGAAATTTTTGGACAAAGGCAAAAAGCCAATTGAATCAGTTTTGCTTCCGGAAGATCCGAATGAGTGTTCCACAAGTCAAACGATTTACACACCGGTTAACCAAACAAATCAAAATAAGTTTCTTCCAAAAAGTACTAACAAGCGTCCTTCTGATGTTTCAGCTGTTGATACTTTAAAGACCAAACAAGTTTGGGTTGAAAAAGGCAAACGCACTTCAAAGTCGTCATCTCGCAATAAAGACAAATTTTCGTTTACAAATTCTACAAATGTCAAAAGAACAAATCGTGAATTTTTATTTCCATATACTATTCATTCGTTTCGACATTTAATTAAATTTTCAAGTAATTAAATTTGTTGCTCTAATTGTGGTGTGAATGACTTTGTACGCTTAAATTCGTTTGATTATGGTTGTAATTATTTTCCGATTGTGCATAATTCTTATAATTTTCATCATAATTATTTTCCAAATCCGCCTGTTTATAAATGGGTTCCTAAAAAGACCATGACTAACGACCTTAAGTCCCACTTCAAGTGGGTTTCCAAAGGTACAAAGTCAACTAACCCCGAAGGACCCATTTACAAATAGGTACCTAAATCTGCCAGATTTTGTGCAGATCGGTCATGTGTGGTACTTAGATTCTGGTTGCTCCAAACACATGACCGGACAAAAGGAGCTGATTGCCAATTACGAGGAGAAAAAGGGCGGATTCGTTAAATTTGGCAACAATCACTTAGCACCCATTCAAGGACATGGTGACATCATTCATAACAACCTCACCATTTCAAATGTTTCCTATGTCCAAGGCCTGAGCCACAATCTGCTAAGTATTGGCAAATTCTGTGACAAACAATTTGAAGTCAACTTTCGACCCGAAAGATGCTGTGTGCGAACTTTTGATGGAACGGAATTATTGGCCGGCACACGTAAATCCAATCTCTACACCATCGATCTTTCCCAAGTGACCGCTCCTTCCAATGTTTGTCTGATCTCAAATGTCTCTAATCCGAAGACTTGGTTATGGCACCGAAGACTTTCTCACTTACACTTCAAGAACATCAATCGCCTCTCCATTAATGGATTAGTCACCGGCCTACCATCGATGAAGTTTGACAAACCATACTTATGCGACGCATGCGAGATGGGAAAGATGAATAAGGTTTCTCATAAACCCAAGGTGGTTCATAGCACAACTGGACCCCTTCAACTCATCCATATGGATTTGTGTGGCCCGATGCGGACTCAAAGTATTCATGGAAAGAAGTATGTTATAGTTATGGTTGACGATTTTTCACGCTTACATGGGTTAAATTTCTTCGCTCCAAGGATGAGACTCCCGAAACCATTATTACGTTCTTGAAATACATTCAAGTTAAACTAGAACTTACCGCTCAAACCATCCGCACTGATAATGGAACCGAATTCAAAAATCGTTCTCTTGACGGTTATCTCGAATCGGTGAGAATTTCACACACATTTTCTGCGGCTCGCACTTCGCAACAAAATGGTGTGGTCGAATGCCGGAATCATACACTTGTTGAAGCAGCTCGCACTATGCTCACTTTTTCCAAACCGCCATTCTACCTCTGGGCCGAAGCAGTCAATACCGCCTGCTACACTCAAAATCGTTCCATCATCAACAAGCGCTTCAACAAGACACTATATCAGTTATTCTACAATCGCATTCTTTCCATCGATCATCTCCGAACCTTTGGCGTTCGCTGCTTTATTCTCAATGAAAAAGAAGATCGTGGAAAACTCAAACCAAAGGCCGATGAAGCTTATTTTCTTGGCTACTCTCCAAATGCCTCAGCTTATCTGGTCTACATGAAACTTTCTCGTTGTGTCACAGAAAGCGTCAACATTCAGTTTGATCCTAAAGCCGAAATGGCTCCTGAACAAGATAGTTCTGGACCTGCACTTACCGGTGTATTAGCTTCCGAACACATCCGTTCGGAACCTGCCCCAAACCCCGCTCAACCTTCTACATCCAAAGCCACTTCTTCCAATCTGGATGATTTATTCGAGTACTTTTACTCGGATTACTTTGGTTCTCGCACTGATATCCCGTATCAGATCACTCCGCCTATCTTGGAGGTTGCCGAGACTACCAACCTTTCTGGACCGCCAGTTACATGGGATACTGTCTCAACTACTGCAACTCCAAGCTCATCTACATCCGCTCCTCCCGCTCAATCTGATGCTCTTCCCGCTCCAACAAATGGTCCTACTGCTCAACCTGATGCTCAACCTATTCTCAACTCATTTCCTACTGAACCGACATCCTTTCCCCCACCATCAACCTCATCCCCCAAGGATGTTTCTAGTTCCACAAGATCCTCTGCCGTGGCTCCAGCCTTGGAATCACTTCAAGATCTTCCACTCGGTTCTTATGAAGATGATATCCCAGACCCTAATGCATTTCAACCGCTTACTCATACATCCAAATGGGTCCGTTCTCATCCCGTTGATCAGATTATTGGAGATCCGACCAAACCTGTCACGACACGCTCCGCCTCGGCCAACGATTGTATGTTCTCCACTTTTCTAAGCAAGATCGAACCCACATCCATTCAAGAAGCAATGAATGATCCTGATTGGATTGTGGCCATGCAAGAGGAACTCAATCAATTTGAGAGTTTAAAGGTTTGGCGCCTTGTTCCCCGTCCACAAAACAAAACCATCATCGGTACAAAATGGATTTTCAAAAACAAGCAAGATGAAGATGGGGTTGTCATACGCAACAAAGCCCGGCTTGTAGCAAAAGGATACCGCCAACAAGAAGAGATTGATTATGATGAAACATTTGCGCCCGTGGCCCGTATTGAAGCAATTCGAATGTTCTTAGCATACGCGGCACACAAGAGTTTTGTGGTATTTCAAATGGACGTCAAAACGGCCTTCTGGAATGGTGTTCTGCGTGAAGAAGTCTATGTATCCCAAACTGACGGGTTTGTCGATTCTTCAAAGCCAAATCATGTGTACATCCTCGACAAGGCTCTTTACGGCCTAAAACAAGCCCCACGCGCATGGGATGACAGCCTGTCTGCCCATTTGGTGAAAAATGGATATTCAAAAGGTAAAATCGATCAAACTCTCTTCATCAAAAAGAAAAATGGTGACATTATGATGATTTAGGTTTATGTGGACGACATTATTTTCGGCTCGACTAACCCACAACAATGGAAGGAGTTCTCCGAACTCATGATTGCAAAATTTAATATGAGCATGATGGGAATGATGAATTGTTTCCTCGGCCTTCAAATAAAACATATTTCAACAGGAATATTCATCAACCAATCGAAATACATCTCGGATATGTTAAGAAAATATAACATGATGTCACGTACACCGATTGGTACACCCATGTCTCCGTGTTCAAAACTACACGCTGATCCCTTGGGAAAAGTAGTAGACTCTAAAAATTAACGGGGAATGGTTGGTTCCTTAATGTATCTAACGGCTAGTCGACCGGACATAATGTTTGCCACATGTTTATGCGCTAGATATCAAGCATCTCTGAAAGAATCTCACCTTAGTGCTATCAAACGTATTTTTCGGTATTTAAAAGGTACTACTGATCTTGACCTATGGTATCCCAAGGATACGGGCTTCAAGCTAACTGCCTTTTCAGAGTCTGATCATGCCGGATGCATGCTTGATCGCAAAAGCACGATGGGACACATTCAATTCTTAGGCGATAAATTGGTAAGTTGGTTCTCGAAAAAGCAAGCTTACGTCTCCATTTCTACCGCGGAAGCCGAATATATTGCTACCGCAAGTTGCTGTTCTCAAGTCCTTTGGATGCGCACACAACTCAAAGACTATGGATTCTGGTTTGATAAGATTCCCATATACTGTGACTCCAAAAGCGCAATTGCCATCTCAAGTAATCCTGTCTAACACACGAAGACTAAACATATCGACTTTCAGTATCACTTCATCAAAGATCATGTCGAAAGAGGTACAATTGAATTATACTTTGTCAATACAGAACTGCAGCTTGCCGACCTGTTCACTAAGGCCTTGGATGAGAAACGCTTCCAGTTCCTAGTGTCCAAGTTTGGTATCACTCTTGCCTTCTCGTTTGTTGGCTTTTGAATTTTGTTTACAATTCTGTATTTTCAATTTTATTTTCTTTCTTTCTTTCCGGCTATTTTCTAACCATTTCAGATTTCGAGGGGGAGCGGGAAGGTACGTTTTTTTTTATATCTCACAATTCTAGGGGGAGCAAAGTTTTCTTATTTCACGGGGGAGCACTAATTTAATCAAATCAGACTTAGTTTGAGAATCAAAAGTCAAAGTTCTCGGCCCCTATTGGCCCGACAAAAACCACGCTCGACATCTTGCTGATGTCATCAACTTTCTCGGCGCAATGAGACCTTGCCACGTGTCATCACCCGATGACCCACTATTTAAATGTCGGGCCCCACTCTCATTCGCTTACTTTTCAAACAAGTTTCATTTTCCCTCTCTCTCTCTCTAAAACCCTTCGAGTTCTTGACTCCCAGAAAGTGTTTTTGCAAACCCTAGAGTTTCACAAATCCGAAAACATCACCAGGTTCGTAATCTCCATACCTACAACTTTAATTCATGGTTTGTTCCCTTTTAATCATTGCATGATTGTGGATTTGTCATATAAACTGTTCGGGTTTCCATCAAAACCCTGGGTTTCTGTTTTTTGGTTCATCTCTGTCAATATTAGGGTTTTCTTTTGTGCTTATTTGGTTTATCTAATGATTTAGATATGTTCAATATCACTAATCGCACCTAGACATAGGATTTTCTTTGAGTTTTAGGCCGATTTTTGCATCTGATCACTTAAGTTTTTCATAATATTATTTTCGAAGTTTTTATCGACTCCTTAAAGACAAGACTTAGAGTTTTGTCGAGTCCTCAAGGTGGATAAGAACATCTTCGAAAACTATAAGTGTTTTTATCGACCCTTAAGGACCCGACATAAGTTCTTATCGAGTCTTATTGGATCGATAACCTTATCTTCAAATTTCCTAAGAATTTTTATTGACCCTTAAGGACCCGACATATTTTTTTATCGAGTCTTATAGGATTGATAATGTTGTTCTTCAAATGCCCAAGTATTTTTCTCGACCCTTTAGGTCTCGACATAATTTTTTTGTCGAATTTCTAAGGATCGATAAAATTACTTCAATTTTTTCTCGAGTATTTGAGACTCGATGTTTGTGGTTCTCGATTCCCCATGGCCCGACATCTTTATTATTGATTCTTACAGGTTTGATCTTTCAACATTTCACCAAGTCTTTATATCGACCTTGCTTGACTCCATAATTTTTTTCCGATCCCATAGCACTCGACAAATTTTTTATCGACCCTACTTATCGGGAAAACAGGACTCGACATTCAGACTTGTATTTTTTCTTACCTGTCATCACTCATCGAACTAACTTTTCACATGGTTTGCTAATGTTTACTTTCAGTACCCATGGCGGCTATCAACGATCCGAACCTTTCCAATGATGAACACCCCATGCCTTCTGAATGATCAACCGAACCGAGCACTAACGCGGTCAACCGAGATGAAATCTTTATGGCTAAAGCAAAGCTGAGAAAAATCAAACCAAACAACCACCGTCTTGATTTTGGCATCACAATCGAACACCAAGTCATCCTCGAGATCCTCCAACGCCACCCTCTTCGCTTTGCCTTTGCCTTGGATCATCGCGTTCCACTCTTCTATCTCCAGCAGTTCTGGTATACGTTAACATACCATCCAGATGACGGTGACCATCACTTCACTGCCATAATCGATGACTTTGACACCCGTTTGAGATCATCTCGGATTCGTCGAATCCTCCGCCTGCCTATCGCCACCGTCGAACGCCCCTATGATGCCTTAGCTACCGAAGAAGAACTATATGCTGATATTGGAGCTCTTGGATACAACTCCCCCGAACCCCACACTAGCCCTGGCCAGTTCAAAAGAATGTACCTGCCTCACATCTGGTTTTCACTGTTTACCATCGTCAATCGATGTCTAACGAGCAAACACACAGGCATGGACAAGGCCAATACTGCGGCCTTATGCATATTTCACGGTATAGTATTGAACCGTCACTACGATTACGCTATGCTCATCTGGACGGACTTCATGGAACTAGTTGAAGACAAATCTAATTCACGTAATCGAGCTTTCGTACCCTTCCAACGGTTCTTCAACTTCATCATGCCAATCCCTGAGGCACTACTTGCCTATGCTGATCAGAATGCCCCGAGTGTGATAGCTTATAGGGAGAGACACGGCTTAATGGCTCAACCACCACCGGTTGTGCCTGCCTAAGAGCCAATCCATGACGAAAATCAAGAGCAAGGAGAGGGTCCTAGGGTAGATGAGCAGGTTGTGACAACTGTCAAAATTCGAGCTTTCAGGTTAGCTTCTATTAAGTCTATTAGTGTTTATATAGTTTAAATCTTAAGATTAAGAAATAGTTGGTTTAGAATGGCCGAAAAACCCCTAGCATTTCTGGTAGTCGTTTAAAAATGTCCGGTTCCGACCCGTAACTGTCCGAAACTTCCAATACAGTGCCAAATGCTCTAATTTATACCCAATGTATATCAAATATAAAACTTCTATTTTTATAGAATTTTATCACTTTTGGGCTTACATTTTGAGGAAAAAGGGCCAAAAATTGAGAAAATGACATTGTATTCTTAATTGGGCTTGAGTTTTATTTTATTTATAAAACAAATATATGATTTTGAGAGGAGTGGGCCCCCATGGCCGGCCTCCTCTCTAAACCCCCATATAAATACATTTTTTTTCATTTTTCTCCTCATTTTGCATGTTCAAAATTCAAAATTTGCTCTCACCTCTCTCTCTCTAGAAGTGAAGAGACATTTTCTCCCTCTCTAAAACAAAAACTCCAGCCATTTCTCATTTCAAATCATCATCAAGATCAAGTTCATACAAGGATTTAGAAGCTCTAATCATCATCCAAACAAGGTAACAACTTTACCCTCATTTTCTTACCATTTTTGGGTGAAAACCCCACTTTTCTTACATTTTTTTTAGCTACTTCTTCTAATATCCAAAAATTCTGAGTTTGTGGAGAGATTTTACACCAAAACATGTAAAATGTTTATAAAATGGTGATAATCTATGACCTACACAAATAAAACTCAAGAGAATAGGGGAAAAATCATGATTTTATGTGTTCTTGAACAAAAATGGTTATTTTGGTTCTGGCAGATTCATGCATGTGTGTAAATCGTCAATTTCTTACAATTTTTATGTTCAAATATCATGAATCTTCTTTCTACAAGTTTATTTAGTGAGTTGGGGTTCTAATCCAAGTGGTCTCACTCAAAAACATTGAGTTTTGACCCCCCAAATGCTCATAACAAGATGCATGTGCATCTGGAAGTTCAACAGTAGGTAAACCCTACTTTGAACGACCATAACTCTTTGAATATTCCTCCAAATCACTTGATTTTTCTTCTGGAAGTTAGCTTAATGAGTTACCTTTCATATGCATCTGATTTCATTCAAAAATATGGTTATTTGAGGTTTCAACTCTTCAAAACAAAATAAGTGTGCAATCTGTCCAAAGCTGACAGATTTGTGCATGCATGTTCAAATGGCCATATCTCTTTCAAAACTCAATGAAAAAGGATGATTTTTCTTTTGAGAGTTATATTTATGAGTTATCTTCAGTTTGCAAGTGTAATCACTTAAAAATATGGAGTTTTGACCCTCCAAACACCTAAAATACTTTAGGTGTGCAATCTGTGAAACCACCAGCAGCTAAACTCTACTTTGTGTGTTAGTATCTCCTTTGTTATTTGTCTTTAACGCATGATTATTCTTCTAGAACTTCATTTTATGAGTTAGTATTCATATGGATCCAGTTTCATGCAAAAATATGATGTTTTGAGGCACTAATCAATTTATTAAAGTTAAGTGTGCAATCTGTCAGCTAATGACAGAATTGTGCATGCAACTTTGTAGTGTCATACCTCCTTCATAACTTCTTCAAAATCCGTGATTCTTATCTCAAAGGTTTCCTTTATGAGTTATGATTCTAATCCAACCAGAAATTCTAGAAAACACTGAGTATAACTCCTCAAATGAGTGATTTACTAACATGGTGTAATCTGTTTTACCGGTTGTGACATATTGTTTTGCATGAATTATTTGGACAACATGTACATGTCCAAAAGGCATGAAATTTGGTCACAAAGACCATAACTCAGTAATTTATCTTATATAAAAATATAGGAAACTAGATCATTTTGGAAGCCCTTGAAAACTGATCATTTTTAGGACAATTAGTTTCTGTCCAGAAGAGAAATTCTGGACTTAATTGATTTTTATAAATAATGATCATGTGATGGATAATAAGATCACTTTCGGTATAAATTACGATATTAATGAGCATATGGGCATTTTGTATAATTGGACATATATAGACACTTATGGGCTTAAGATTTATTCACCTCTAAGTAGTATTAGACCTATAAGTGACGGTTTTGAGTATTACTCTTTGATAGGGAAGCGTTAGGTCGTTGTGCGGAGATTCGGATTGTATTGTTTTGCGTTGCGGAGTGTTGCTATAAGGTGAGTATTCACAGCCCCTCTTTCAAAGTGTTTTATACGTTTTGGGGTGAAAAACATGATTGAATGTGTTTTATGAGCCATTGTCATTATGATTATGAAATCTTGTTAAATTTGATGTTGTGGGCACTAAGGCATGTACACTAATAGTTATATTGAGTAAAATGTAACATAAAAGTTTGTACACTACTATTAACTCAAGTGAGGAGCCGAGGGTATTTGTGGATAGCGCTATTTGGACGGACAATCCCACCTAAAAACCGATAAGTAGGGGTGTGGATAGCAATCCCACCTAGAAACTACAGGTAGGGGTGCACGATACCTATAAAAACGAAGGTTCTACATATGTGGGGTATTAGTCCCACCGCTAAGGTAGAATTAAAAATATTATTTTGTGGTCGAAAGGTTTAGTGGTGGCTCTTTATATACAAAAATTAGAGTACATAATGCCATAACGTTTTAAGATATCAATAAGTGCCAAAAATTTATTTTGCTCATATTCACTCACACAATTGATTATTTTTTTTAAATATTGAAAACCTGTGAACTCACCAACTCTTTGTAGTTGACCGTGTTTCCGCTTTAGCGGGGTGTGACAGACTTGGTATCAGAGCCATAGGTTATAGAGAACACCGGTTTTTCTAAACAAATACTATAACCAAAAGTTTTCGAAAACTGTTTTCAAAAAAAAAAAAAAAAAAAAAAAAAAAGCTTAGTACTAGTATAATTGGAATAAGTGTCGACTTAGCATATTGATATTAGGCAAAGCCTGATCACCTATGTCTAATTCAATATGTATAGGGGAGACATGGAACAATTATATTGGGAACTTCTTGCCCAAATGGAAAGCATGGTCATAAGTGTGAGTTTGCATAAGTATTTTAATTTTTTTTTACTAAAGTGCATTTAGTAATTAAATTTGTTACTGCCGCAGTTTAAAATGTCTAGCTCTTCTTCCACTCCCGATCACTCCCCCGACGAATCCGGGTACTTTACTAGCCTCCCTAGGAGGAACCAACCCATGCTTGAAGAGAGTGATCCGTCTGAGGAAAGTGACGCGGCCACCCGAGAGACTTCTGTGGAGACTTCTGTACCTGCGCCACCTCCGGCCGATGTGGCTGGACCGTCACGCGGACCTAGGACTATTCGGACAGCCCGAAAGCGTGTCCTCCCTGGCCGAAGGGTGGTATTCACGGTTCCGTCCGACCCGTCGGGCGAACCGAGCGGATCGCGATCTCGATTGCGAAGCGTGACGCCTCCGTCTCCGGGCCGTGAGAGTTCCCGAGCCGCGGCCTCGAGGGATGACGGCAACCGAGAACCTGCGGGTCACGGGATTGGAGGTTCGGATACGGGGACGACGAGTTAGACTAGAAGAGTTTAAGCAGGCCTTAGAAAGCATTCTTACAGTCTTGCACACTCAAGACGAGATCACTACGGGGATCAGGGTGATCGCACATGAGGCCGGGAGGGCTACTCGGAGGCTGTACACGTATCTGTTTTGGGCATTAGGAGCACTGATGGTGATGATAGGAGTATTGATTTGGGTAATGATCCATTAGGGAACTTCTGTTATTAAGAATCTTTTGGAGGACCATATTTGCTTTTGAGGCTTGTAGCCTAGATGTTTAAGATTAAACAATTTTATGTTATTTGGGTTGTACTTTAAAACTTATGTTTGAATTACTTTGGTTTATTTTTGATAATTATGTAAGTTATCTATTTATCTCATGATTGTTTTGAAATGTATGTATTCGTGAGTAGTATTGGATGTATGTTATAAGATGTGTATGATTTAGTAAGTAGATTTATAATGGCCATTGTAACACAAAATTGACTAAAACTCAATTTAAAATCGTGTTTAGAACAATGCCTCCAAGAAGAGAGAATTCCGAAGTTGCGAGACTTGTGTCCGAACAACTCATGGCTGTACTTTAACATTGTTAGTCAAGTGGCAGCTGGCCTGAACAATAATCAAAACAACAGTCAAGGGTCTGGAAACAGAGAATGTACATATAAATCCTTTAGGAGCTGTAACCCTAAAGAATTTCATGGAACTGAGGGAGCCGTTGGATTATTAACTTGGATAGAGAGCATGGAGTCTGTGCTCCATATTAGCAAATGTACCGAAGGTAAGAAGGTAGAGTTTGCTACATGCTTATTACAAGGACGAGCGTTAACATGGTGGAATATACAAGTACAAACCCATGGTCGAGAAGCTGCTAACAGTCTTACGTGGGAGGATTTCAAGAAAATGTTGAAAGAAGAATACTGCCCAAGAAGCGAAATTCGAAAATTTGGAAGCGGAATTGTGGAATCATGAAATGAGAGGGAATGATATCGACTCCTACACGGCCGATTTCATGAATTGGCAAAAATGGTACCGCATCCGGTAACGCCTGAAGAGAACCGCGTTGATAGGTATATTTGGGGATTATCTCCGGAGATACGCGGGGATGTTACCTCAGCAAACCCAAAAACTCTACAAGAGGCAGTAAGTTCGGCAACCAGACTCACAAACAATGCTACTCGCTCGGGATTGTTTGTAAGGGATAAGGCACAAGGGAAGAGAAAGCTGGATGAACCAATGAGAAAGCGAGTTTGGAAAAAGGACAAGCAAGGAACAAAGAACTACGGGTAACTACGGAATTCAAACTCAACCTGAGAGAAAGAGAAAGGACCTTATCCCAAATGTGACAAATGCAATAGACGAGATACCGGACAATGTATTATCTGTCAAAAATGCAACAAAGGAGGTCATTATGCCAAGGATTGCAGGAGCACAGGAAGGCGGGCATGTTTTGAGTGTGGAAGCCCGGATCACTTTCGGAATACATGTCCACGATGGAATCAGAGACCGAACACTCATCAAGCAAGACCGGCCAACCGAGGAAATCAAGGAGGTCCGGCAAGAGGTCGAGTGTTTGAGATTGGAGCAGAGGAAGCAAGGCAAAACCCAGATGTCGTTACAGGTACGTTTCTTACGAATAATCATTATGCGTACGTACTATTTGATTACGGGAGCGAGATAGGAGTTTTGTGGCGACAGAATTTAGATCAAAGATAAATTTAAAACCTCAAAAATTGAAAGAAATATATGTCATTGAATATGCCAACGGACAAGAATGTAGGGCTAAAGACATATTAATGAACTGCACCTTAAGTTTGGCCAATAGAGATTTTAGTATAGATCTAATACCGATTAAATTGGGAAGTTTCGACATAATCGTGGGTATGGATTGGTTGTCCAAAAACCGAGCTGAAATTTGTTGTTCCAAAAAGATCATTCGAGTTCCGTTACCCGAAGGGGGAAAACTCGAAGTACACGGCGAGAAAACTAGAAGGAGTGTTAAAATAGTAACGTGTACGAAAATGCGAAAGCATTTGAGAAAGGACGGTATTGTCTTTCTAGCTCACGTTAAGAATAAGAAAGCTAAAGAAAAACGCGTTCAAGATATTCCTATAGTTCGGGACTTTCCCGAAGTATTCCCAGACGACTTGCCTGGAATACCCCCGCCAAGACAAGTTGAATTTCACATCGATTTAATTTTTGGAGCTGCGCCCGTGGCGAAATCACCATACCGGTTAGCGCCATCTGAGATGCAGGAACTGTCAGAACAACTTCAGGAGTTACTCGATAAGGGATTCATCAGACCCAGCTCTTCACCTTGGGGAGCTCCAATCTTATTTGTTAAAAAGAAAGATGGATCTTTTCGAATGTGTATCGATTATAGGGAACTCAACAAGTTGACAATTAAGAACCGATACCCCCTTCCCCGGATTGATGATTTGTTTGACCAACTTCAAAGTGCAACGTACTTCTCGAAGATCGATCTTAGGTCTGGATATCATCAAATGAGAGTGCGAGAAGAAGATATCCCCAAGACGGCCTTTAGGACTCGATACGGTCACTACGAGTTCCTAGTCATGCCATTTGGTCTAACAAACGCACCGGCAGTCTTCATGGATTTGATGAATAGAGTATGTCGACCATACCTAGACAAATTTGTGATCGTATTTATAGATGATATACTCATTTATTCTCGAGACAAAAAGGAGCATGAGCAACACTTGAAGTTGATATTGGAATTGCTCAGAGACGAGAGGTTGTACGCGAAATTCTCTAAATGTGAATTCTGGATTCGTGAGGTACACTTTCTTGGCCATGTGGTGAATGAAAAGGGGATCCAAGTTGATCCGGCTAAGATTGAGGCCATTAAGAAATGGGAAGCCCCAAAGACACCGACCGAGATCCGACAATTTCGGGATTGGCGAGGTTATTACCGGCGATTTATCGAGAATTTCTCTAAGATCGCGCAACCACTAACGACTCTAACACAAAAAGATAAAAAGTTTATTTGGGGAGAGAAACAAGAAGAAGCCTTCCGTACGCTCAAACACAAGTTATGCAACGCACCAATTACGGCTCTACCCGAAGGAGTCGAAAACTTCGTAGTCTACCGTGATGCTTCACATCGGGGAATGGGGCTGCGTGTTAATGCAAAAAGACAAAGTTATTGCATACGCTTCGAGACAACTAAAGATTCACGAGAAGAATTACACCACTCATGATTTGGAATTAGGGGCGGTGGTGTTCGCACTCAAAATTTGGAGACACTACCTATACGGCACCAAGTGCACCATTTTCACTGATCATAAAAGCCTCCAACACATCCTTGACCGAGAAAATGCTCAATATGAGGCGGAGAAGATGGGTGGAACTACTTAGTGACTACGGCGTGAAATAAAGTACCATCCGGGAAAAGCTAATGTGGTAGCCGACGCGTTAAGCCGAAAGGAAAGAGTAAAACCAACAAGAGTATGTGCTATGGGAGTAATGGTCCAGACGAGTTTAAAAACTCAAATTATTGAAGCACAAAGAGAAGTTTTAAAAGAAGAAAATAGGAAGAATGAAACCTTGCAACATTTAGAGAAAGAAATTGAAATGCAAGAGGATGGTGTGTATTACTTCAAGAATAAGGCATGGGTACCGAAGGTTGGTGATCTACGGTCAACCATTTTGGATGAAGCCCATCGATCCAGATATTCGATTCACCCAGGAGCAGATAAAATGTATAAGGATTTGAAGGAGTATTATTGGTGGCCGGGAATGAAGAAAGATATTGCTGTATTCGTAAGCAAGTGCACGACTTGTGCTAAGATAAAGGCCGAACATCGAAACCATACGGTTTACTCCAACAACCTGAAATACCACAGTGGAAGTGGGAGCAAATAACAATGGATTTCGTAACTAAATTACCCAGAACTGGAAAGGGGCACGACACAATATGGGTTATAGTAGACCGACTTACCAAATCGGCTCATTTCATCCCTATTCGCGAAGATTTCAGTATGGAAAGGCGTGCGCAAATCTATATTAATGAAATAGTTACACGTCATGGTGTGCCTATTTCCATTATTTCGGACAGAGATACACGATTTACATCGCATTTTTGGCAATCACTCCAAAAGGCATTGGGTACACGTTTGGATTATAGCACCGCCTATCATCCTCAAACGGATGGAGAATCGGAAAGAACTATTCAAATGCTAGAGGATATTTTACGGGCTTGCGCAATAGATTTCGGTGGAAGTTGGGATACCCACCTGCCACTTGTTGAATTCTCCTATAACAACAGCTATCATACCAGCATACAATGTGCACCGTACGAAGCTCTATACGGACGTAAGTGCAGATCGCCGCTTAGCTGGGTAGAAGTCGGAGATAGACAGCTGACAACGCCTGATATTATCCAGGAAACCACTGATAAGATCTCAATCATCAAAGAAAGACTCAAGACGGCACAGAGACGAGTCGAGAGAAAAGTTATGCGGATAATCGGAGAAAGTCGTTGGAGTTTCAAGTGGGAGATAAAGTGCTATTAAAAGTGTCCCCATGGAAGGGACTGGTACGCTTTAGGAAGAGAGGCAAGCTGGGTCCCAGATACATTGGTCCATTCGAAATACTCGAAAGAATCGGACCAGTGGCGTACAAGTTGAAGTTACCGCAAAATCTAAGCGCAATCCACGACACATTTCATGTGTCGAATCTAAAGAAATGCCTAGCAGATGAAACGTTGATGTTACCCATAGACGACGTTCAGATTAATGATCGGTTAAACTTCGTTGAAGAACCAGTTGAGGTTTTGGACCGAGAAGTTAAATGGTTAAGGCGCAGTAAAATCCCTATTATTAAGGTCCGTTGGAATGCGAAACATGGTCCAGAATATACCTGGGAACGTGAAGATTTGATGAAGCAAAAATATCCCAGCCTATTCACGAACACCCCGGAGAAAGCCACTTCTTAAATTTCGGGACGAAATTTCTTTAACGGGGGAAGACTGTGACAACTGTCAAAATTCGAGCTTTCAGGTTAGCTTCTATTAAGTCTATTAGTGTTTATATAGTTTAAATCTTAAGATTAAGAAATAGTTGGTTTAGAATGGCCGAAAAACCCCTAGCATTTCCGGTAGTCGTTTAAAAATGTCCGGTTCCGACCCGTAACTGTCCGAAACTTCCAATACAGTGCCAAATGCTCTAATTTATACCCAATGTATATAAGATATATAGTTTTAATGTTTCAAATATAAAACTTCTATTTTTATAGAATTTTATCACTTTTGGGCTTACATTTTGAGGAAAAAGGGCCAAAAATTGAGAAAATGACATTGTATTCTTAATTGGGCTTGAGTTTTATTTTATTTATAAAACAAATATATGATTTTGAGAGGAGTGGGCCCCCATGGCCGGCCTCCTCTCTAAACCCCCATATAAATACATTTTTTTTCATTTTTCTCCTCATTTTGCATGTGTGTAAATCGTCAATTTCTTACAATTTTTATGTTCAAATATCATGAATCTTCTTTCTACAAGTTTATTTAGTGAGTTGGGGTTCTAATCCAAGTGGTCTCACTCAAAAACATTGAGTTTTGACCCCCCAAATGCTCATAACAAGATGCATGTGCATCTGGAAGTTCAACAGTAGGTAAACCCTACTTTGAACGACCATAACTCTTTGAATATTCCTCCAAATCACTTGATTTTTCTTCTGGAAGTTAGCTTAATGAGTTACCTTTCATATGCATCTGATTTCATTCAAAAATATGGTTATTTGATGTTTCAACTCTTCAAAACAAAATAAGTGTGCAATCTGTCCAAAGCTGACAGATTTGTGCATGCATGTTCAAATGGCCATATCTCTTTCAAAACTCAATGAAAAAGGATGATTTTTCTTTTGAGAGTTATATTTATGAGTTATCTTCAGTTTGCAAGTGGAATCACTTAAAAATATGGAGTTTTGACCCTCCAAACACCTAAAATACTTTAGGTGTGCAATCTGTGAAACCACCAGCAGCTAAACTCTACTTTGTGTGTTAGTATCTCCTTTGTTATTTGTCTTTAACGCATGATTATTCTTCTAGAACTTCATTTTATGAGTTAGTATTCATATGGATCCAGTTTCATGCAAAAATATGATGTTTTGAGGCACTAATCAATTTATTAAAGTTAAGTGTGCAATCTGTCAGCTAATGACAGAATTGTGCATGCAACTTTGTAGTGTCATACCTCCTTCATAACTTCTTCAAAATCCGTGATTCTTATCTCAAAGGTTTCCTTTATGAGTTATGATTCTAATCCAACCAGAAATTCTAGAAAACACTGAGTATAACTCCTCAAATGAGTGATTTACTAACATGGTGTAATCTGTTTTACCGGTTGTGACATATTGTTTTGCATGAATTATTTGGACAACATGTACATGTCCAAAAGACATGAAATTTGGTCACAAAGACCATAACTCAGTAATTTATCTTATATAAAAATATAGAAAACTAGATCATTTTGGAAGCCCTTGAAAACTGATCATTTTTAGGACAATTAGTTTCTGTCCAGAAGAGAAATTCTGGACTTAATTGATTTTTATAAATAATGATCATGTGATGGATAATAAGATCACTTTCGGTATAAATTACGATATTAATGAGCATATGGGCATTTTGTATAATTGGACATATATAGACACTTATGGGCTTAAGATTTATTCACCTCTAAGTAGTATTAGACCTATAAGTGACGGTTTTGAGTATTACTCTTTGATAGGGAAGCGTTAGGTCATTGTGCGGAGATTCGGATTGTATTGTTTTGCGTTGCGGAGTGTTGCTATAAGGTGAGTATTCACAACCCCTCTTTCAAAGTGTTTTATACGTTTTGGGGTGAAAAGCATGATTGAATGTGTTTTATGAGCCATTGTCATTATGATTATGAAATCTTGTTAAATTTGATGTTGTGGGCACTAAGGCATGTACACTAATAGTTATATTGAGTAAAATGTAACATAAAAGTTTGTACACTACTATTAACTCAAGTGAGGAGCCGAGGGTATTTGTGGATAGCGCTATTTGGACGGACAATCCCACCTAAAAACCGATAAGTAGGGGTGTGGATAGCAATCCCACCTAGAAACTACAGGTAGGGGTGCACGATACCTATAAAAACGAAGGTTCTACATATGTGGGGTATTAGTCCCAACGCTAAGGTAGAATTAAAAATATTATTTTGTGGTCGAAAGGTTTAGTGGTGGCTCTTTATATACAAAAATTAGAGTACATAATGCCATAACGTTTTAAGATATCAATAAGTGCCAAAAATTTATTTTGCTCATATTCACTCACACAATTGATTATTTTTTTTAAATATTGAAAACCTGTGAACTCACCAACTCTTTGTAGTTGACCTTGTTTTCATCATGCTTTTCAGGGGTAAGAAAAGATTAACCGAATCTTTCTTTTATGTGGGCGCATCGACATCAACCATTTTGTTTATTCGAAAACTGTTTAGTTGAAACACTTGGTTTATTCTGTTTTTGTTAGAACTTGTAATTGATGAAAAATGTAAAATTTTAAACTTAAACTGTTGTTTATTTGAATGGATGGTTGGTGTTGTTTTTATCCTATCGTTATGAAATCTTGCGCTATCACGCCTCGTGTTTCCGCTTTAGCGGGGTGTGACACAGGTTCAGGATCATGGGGATCCTGAACAGGGTGATGAGCGAATTGTAAGGGGACATGACGAGGGCGGTGCACCTGATCAGCCGTACCCGTGTTCGCCCACGACCTTCATCGTCTGATGAGGATGAATCCGATACTCAACCACTTTCCCGCCGACCAAGAACCGCGGCTATCGAAGAACAAGCTCTTCACCAGAATTGGCCAACAACCACCTTTAGCAGATTCCTCATCGGACTCTGACGAACAAAAATGGTGCAACAAATGATCACCCTGATGATCCGAATAAACCCTTTGACTTTGAAACATATCAGTTTTCAAGATCAATGTACGACATCTTCACCGAGCCTTATACTGGAGAGATAAGGAGAGAGGAGGGAGATTTAGTTGGAAAAGAAAGCGTAAGTGTGAGCGATGGACGAGAAAAACTATAGTGAGCGCGAGACCAGACTTCCCCATCCAGGTAACCGCGTCTACTAGCCCTACTCATTCGTTGGGTCTGTCTAGTGGACAAGACGCTGTGGACCTAGCAGCGCACATGCACGCCCCTCCAAGCCACTTAGAAGGCTCCCAACAGCCAACAGTTTCACATATACTTGTGAGTCTAGCTCCTTATCTAGCTCCCCTCCATTCGGGAGGCACAACTATTGAAACAAGAAGCAGTAGCTCACCTACTTCGACTTCGATTATATGCACTTCGAGTCTAGAGCCAAATAGGAAACACGTGTCTACACACACTGAGAGCCTTCGTGGCCCAGTCGGAACTCCCATAGTGATGTCCATTCCGGACATTTCACGAGGATTGGGAGGAAATCCTACCGGTGCTACATCCATGCCAACCCTGAACGTAGGTCATACAGTTTATTCAACTGTCATGTCAACGGGTAATCTAAGTGATCCCGGTGTTTCCCTAACTGGTTCCTCGACTCCAGCTTTCACTATTTCCCCCACGGCTCAAGCACTTATCGACGCTCAATTACAACGAGCCAGAGCTACTTTGAACGAACATGCTGCTCTTATGAATGCTGAGAGAGAAGCATTTATTCGAGATATACGTGCCGTTGCTCGCTCCGGTCAGCTCGATCCGAATCAAGCTAGTTCCTCCAGACCCAACAACAGTTGCACTCCGCCACCTCAACCTCAACATCCGGATCCGACCCCGGACCCCCGGAATCGGCCTCCCTCACCACATCGATATGAGTACAACAATGATGAACTCATGTCGATGTTATATGCTAACCTGCTTGCCGAAGCCACTGCTCGGGGTCAACCGAAAGATTCTTTGATGGGTTTACTGAGGCGAAATCTGGAAATCCCCACCGTCACCAAATATGAATTTGAATTGTTCAAAGCAGACATGGAACAACAATTACGTGATATGCACACGTGTCAACAACAACAACAACATAATGAGATTCTGGGTGCCATCACCGCTCTTCACACCGAGATTGAAGAATCTTGTCGACCGGCTGTGTCCGTTTCTGCCCCTCCACCTCGACCTGATCAGGACGATCCAAGCTCTGCCCCAAATCACCCTGAGGGGGAGACACGCCGAGTCTCAAGAACACGTTCTAGATCATGTGCTACAACTTTAACTATACCATATGCGCCATCATCCCGTCAAACACAGCGTACACCAACGACTCAAGAAGTCAATACACCAACGGTTGAAAAGCCTGCGGTAGATATTGAATTCGAGAGCACATCTGAAGCTGCCGAACCGGAATTAATTGAAGAAAGAGATAATGTTGAACCGGAAACCAATGAAGCGACAGTTGATGTTCAAAATCTAAGGAACTCCGTGAAGCACTGGTTTAAAGACCCATATGAACCAGTTCTTCAAGAACAGGATTATGTGAATTTGAAGCACACAATGAAGAACTACACTTCCGGTGATCAAAATGAACTAAGACTGTTACCTCATCAAATTCGGTGGCAAAGAATGCTGACTGAGCGCAAGTCTAAATGGGTAAATCAACAAATCCGGGTGCTGTATCTTGAAGAAACTATGGAACGGTGATGCGGCATATATAAAAAGAACTCAGATTCAGCTATCTTCATGATTTACAGCGTGGAATTGAAGTGGCTGCATATTCTGATGGAACATTATGGGGGATTCGAAACAGATTAGCTTCGGAGATTGCTACCGACAAGAAGAGTACGACAAGAATGAGCTCAACCAGAAAAAACTCTCTCTTGGAAGCTATCAGATTAATTGATGAACGAATACTATTTCGTCAGACTTTGAGAAGATTCGAAGGCATGTTCGAGCTGAAGAAGTAAAGAATTATTTTGCCACAAAGGGGGAGATTGTTAGGTCTATTATTTTATTGTGTCAAAATAAGGAAAGGATATGCTTTAATTGTAAAAAGAAGTTTATAATTCCTTAAACTCTTTCCTTCCTTAATTAGATTAGACCTTTCAATATAAATAGCAGTCTAGGGTTATCATTAGAAGAGGTCGATTACTAGAGAGCTGAATTACTGTTAAATCATATTGTAATCATATGAAAGTGAGATATATGACTACGGAAATTCTCTAATCACTTTGTGTTCTAATTGCTTTATTATTATAATCATTGTGCTTGCATAATCTGGGATCTACATAGATGTATAAATCTGGTAAGACAATATGAGAGCTTTATGCATTTAAAAGGTGAAACCCTCTCTTAAGTTCACCAAAGATTTAATTGTCTCTTGATTGACTTGAAAACTGTCAACAGAGAATATTCTAATGCTGAAATACTGCAAAGTTCATGGAGGCACTACCTGAACAATGAGCAGTGTACACTACATGTCTAAAATTGTCAAAGAATCTTGAAACACTCTTTCTAAGTGCATTATATGGAATACTCCTAAAAGTACTTCTTTAGCACTAGTGACTTCAGAGGCAGATCCTTCAAAACAAGTTTCTTCTTCTATTACTTCTATCACTGAACTAAATCAAACTGATTCAGAAGAACTCACTGATGCTGACATCTCTGAGTTTGATAATTCTCTGGCTCTTCTCACAAACAATTTTAGAAGATTTGCTAGAAAGAGTGACTTTCTAAAAACTCCGGCTATCACTGACTCTGACAAGTCAAAGACTCTTCTCGTTGAAAAAGCATCTGCTATATGCTATAACTATCAGCGAAAAGGTCACTTTGCGAGTGAGTACAGATCTAAGAAAGTAGATGTACCCACTACCTCTAAGAACTCTGATAAAAAAGAGAAATATTCTAAGTTAAAAAAATAAATACAGAGATCTGCAAAAGAACCAGCAAAAATGCAAAGGTCTAGTTGATGAGGAAGTTGATTGGGATCATGAAGATGATTGGGCCAAAACCTCTAACGAATCAGGTTCTGATGAAGAAGATCTTGCCTTCCTCTGCCTAATGGCCAGAATCGAGGAAGCTGAAGAAGTTTCTGAAACATCAACCTCAGAGTCTCCTTCGACTCAGGTAAATATCTCTACTAACCTTTCTATATCTGAAGGTGATAATTTGTCGGCTCTTGATTCTATGACTGTTGATTTTTACAATGCTTTAAACAGAAAGATCAAAGTTGAACAAATCAATATTGATCTATCAGAACAACTGAAAAATTGTCATTTAAAAATCACAGAACTTACAAAGATTGAAGAAACTCTTAAGGACCAAGTCTTTGTAAGTCGAACTATAAGCATTGAAAGACAACAAGCTATCACTGAAAGGGAAAAGGCTATCGCTGATCTCAAGGCTGAAAAAGCTACCATCGAAGGATGGTGCAAGGCTTATGATAAAGTCAGCGAGATCATTAATGCTCAGATCCCTATGAAGGTCAAAAGTGGTTTAGGATATAACCCTGACCAAGAAGAATCAGAGAATGATCGTTCCATGTTAAAATTCAGAATGTTTGTTTCTTCAATCCCTGATCCTTCTTCTCAGAAACCATATATCAATGAGAAGCTGCCTATCTCAAAATATAATGATTCTAAGAAAATGATCAAGGACAAGTTCCTTGACCATGTTCCTACAATAAGGAATTTTCAGAAACAGAAGAAGAACTCCTCTGTCCCTTCAGTGAATCATCCTAAAACTGGAAAGAAGATCCCTGGATTTATTCAGAGATCTACTCCCAAAATTAAGATTGACCTCACCCCTGTCCCTGAGAAAATTGTTATTCCCCCAAGGACACTAGACAAAGGAATTCTTGGTTCTGGTCCTAAAAATGCTTTTACCTGTTCTCTGAATTCCTTCAATTCCAAACCCGTTTACAAACACAGGAAATGCTATCACTGTGGTGAGACTACTCACATTGCAAGCAAATGTCCTACTGCTACTGAAGCTGAAAAGTTAGCTCATCGTAAGAAAGTAGCTCAAGCTGACTCTTTGTAGTCGTGTCCTTTCACTTGTAAACTTTTTGATAATTAATACAAGTATTTTTTTAGAATTTTCAATCGTAACATCGTGTGAATTAGTCCTTACGAATGTTTGTCAAATGACTTATGACAATTTAACATGTAGATAGTCCGAATGACAAATGTTGATTCGAGGGAAAATCCTCCACGGGTGAATTTCGTCCGTTGGGCGAATGGTTAGACCTTCGCCTTGTGTTTAAAAATAAATTTTTTAATAACAAATGGTTTGCGATAAACATTAACTAATGGATATCGTGCGACAAGGCGAATAGATGTGTAGACGTCGTCCATAGGAATTATACTCGATCGACAAAGGTCTCTAGAGGATGTTTCGCTCGATCGGTTTTGACCGACGGAGTAACTTGTGTTTGCTATATTTGTTCGACGTATATCTATTTCTTGGGATCCTGCAGAAGACAAATGTTAGGATGGTCGTTGGTTTGACCAACAACCCTCCGATGCTTAAGTCAGTAATGTTCGATGGATAAATCAAAAGAAAAAAGACTTAGAAAAAAGACTTCCTTAAATGCGCGGCATTCCAACTACGTGGGATATCTCGTTCGTCGAGCGTTCGGAGGCGATAAGCTCCGTTGCCGACAACTTCTGATATTTGATAGGGACCTTCCCACTTAATGGACAACTAATATGCATTTAACTCCCTGGTGTTTTGAAAGACACGTCGTAGGACGTAATCGCCTTCCTGAAAGACTTTGATTTTGACATTTTTGTTGAAATGTCTTGCAACGGCTTGTTGTTGTGATGCCATCCGAATGTAAGCTTGGTCTCTCAATTCTTCAAGGGAGTCTATATCATAGCTTAGATCAACCAACTTGTGCTCGACAGACGAATGTCGTGCGATCGGTAGGCTTACTTCAACTGATAAAACCGCTTCGCAACCATAGACCAAGGAAAATGGGGTTTGAGTGTTTGACCCGTCGAGGTTTTTGGCGTCGTTCGATTGGCCCATAGGACGGAAGGAAATTCTTCGACCCACTGGCCCTTGGCAGCTTTGAGTTTTTCTTGATTGAATTTATGATTACTTTGTTACTCGACTCAGCTAGGCCGTTGGACTGCGGATATCTTGGGGTCGACATTACGAGTTTGATTCCTCGATCTTCGCAGTATCGCCTTGT
The DNA here is from genome assembly GCA_036898165.1 of Silybum marianum. Lineage (NCBI taxonomy): Eukaryota > Viridiplantae > Streptophyta > Magnoliopsida > Asterales > Asteraceae > Silybum > Silybum marianum. The sequence continues at coordinate 6,858,555 of CM072541.1, forward strand.
TTTGTCGCTGATGAATTGTGACCCATTATCACATACGATCTCCAAGGGAATTCCAAATCTGCATACGATGTTAGTCTGAACGAAGGATATGACCTCTTTATCTCGAATTCGAGAGAAAGCGGCCGCTTCTATCCATTTCGAAAAGTAATCGGTAAGGACTTAAAGATAAATTTTCTGACCTGGCGCCGATGGCAACTTACCGACGATGTCCATCCCCCATCTCAGGAAGGGTCATGGGACGAGTATCGAATGTAATAGTTTGGAGGGTTAATGAGTCATACTTGAATGTCGTTGACATGCATCACAATTACGTACATACTCTGACGCGTCCTGCCGCAAGGTGAGCCAATAATAGCCTTGTCGTGAGATTCGGTTCGCGAGAGTGCGTCCTCTAGAATGTTTTCCGCATTTCCCGTCGTGCATTTCTCGTAGGATTTTTGGTACGTCTTGTTTAGCCACACATCGCAGATTTAGACTCGTCGACGAACGTCTGTAACTTCTCCGGAAATGACGATGTATTTCGAGGATTTAAACCTAACTCGTCAGGTAATTGATTAGCTATCAGGTAATCCTTAATTTCTTTCATCTACTCGTCTTCATCGTCGGCCGTTTCGATGATCGAGACTGACTTGTCATCTTCGATTGATGGGGTTAATAGATGTATTATAGGAACTGTATCGAAGGACGGTTTTCTTAGTGCGGATCCCAGGTTTGCTAGTGCGTCCGCTTGAGAGTTTTGTCCTCTGGGAATTTGTTTGATAACGAATGCCTGAAATTTCTGGATCTCAGCTTTAACCTTATGATAATAGGCTATCATTTTGGAATCTTTAGTTGCAAATTCTCCGTTTATCTGATTGACAATCAAGAGAGACTCGTTTTTAGCGTTTAAGTGCTTGATTCCTAGGTCGTGCGCTAATCTCATCCATGTTATCAGGGCCTCTTATTTTGCTTCGTTGTTCGTTGCCTTGAATTCGCATGACACGGAATATACCATCATGCCCCCTTATGCGAATTTATGACGACACCGAGCCCTGCCCCCAGTATATTAGAGGAACCGTCAACGAATAATGACAAGGGTCGTTCGTCTTGAGTCGCCCCGATGAGAGTTACTTCTAACGTGGGGGTTTCTTCCAAGGCTATCTTCTCGAGTTTTGGACTAGAATTGCCAATGAAGTCCGCCAGGACCTGTGACTTGATGCTGTCTTGGGTTTGTATGCGATGTCGTAGCTTGTAACACCCCTAAAAAGGGAGTTAATTTAAACCAAGTAGAATGCAGAATAATACTAAATTAATAAACATCACCCATAAAGATGGGGAGGAGTATGAGAGTTTACAACATCAAAGGGATAGTAGATGACAACCTACTAATCTATACGGTTACAAAATACATATTAAGTTCGGGTGTCTCTAAATCCTTAAAAGTATACTTCTATGTAACTCCATCTATACACACGAAGGTGTACATCAAAAAAGATGCCTCTACCGGCATCTAGCTCCACTCAACCCTTCGAAGCCCCACTAGCACGACCACCTGATATACATGTCATTTTAAGAAAAAGTGTTAGGCTTAAAGGCTAATGAGAACAAACAGTTCAATTATGGAAAGCCAGAAAATAAGTAAAAACGGTAGAATCAACATCTAACCAAAAAGCCTTTCCATTTATTCTTTTTCTTTTGCGCTCGATTTACACCTAATAGATACGCAATTGAGGGAAACATACGGGAGCGACCCGGTAATCGTACCGATAGAAATCAGTAAATAGTAAGCTCGACCGAATAGAAATCGTCGGCTTACAGATAAAGAGCTCAACCAAAAACGTGGGTTTATTACTCGATACCCAACTGAGTAAGTTCAACCCCATCAAAGGTTTATTACTTGCCCCATCCCCAATATAAAACCGACTATTGTGCCTATGGATCCATTACACTAGTCTTAACATTTTAATACAATCATTCCGATGTACTAATCATTTCTCAACACAAAATCTATGTATGATAAATTACCATATTCCAAAACCTTCTTTCTAAAAATTAGGTCAAAATAGCATCCAGTTCATAAATCACATTTTTCTTGAAGTTATACGCATACAAGTGTTTTAAGACCATTCCTTATACCCATTTCAACATTTCAAAGAGGAACCCTAGATGACACATTTTGAGCTAGTTTACCAATATCCTCCAAGTATAGAAATACTTGTTTAAACATCTTATAAGAGGTAATATATATCATTTTGACATGTATAAAGTTTTAGAAGGTACGAATGAACTCACTAGCTAGAGTTTGACAAAACCCTAGAAAAGTCTCTAAAGATGAAGAAGATGACGGAGCTTGGTGAGAGTGATGAAGAACACCACTTTTGAAGCTTAAACCCTTGAACTAAACTTGAATCCCCAACTAATTGAAGCAATAAGTGTGTTGAGATGAGGTAGGTGGAAGGAGTTATGAGCCCTAAAATCGCCTAAAATGCAGAGCTCTTGAAAACAAGTTTGATATCTGATAAAAATGAGGAAACCAAGCTGAAAATCGTGGCTTATGTTGCTTTCTGGACAAAACGGGCGACTATGCCCGGCGATTGTGACATGGCAAGGTCCCCTACCACAATCGCCCGTGAAGTGCCGTGAGTTCTCCTTCTTTTTTGAATTTTTTTCTCTTCGGCGACTTTGACATGGCGAATGTGACATGGCACAATAGCCTATCACAATAGCCAAACATGTTCCGAAGGTGTTTTCGTTTTTCGTTCTTTTCCTCCAATTCATTACCACCCACATTAATCACTTGAAATACTCCAAATAGCTAATTATGATATCATTAAGATGCAAACATTATTATTATATTGCATACAAAATTTCCGGGTGTTACAATCCTCCCAACCTTGAATTGAATTTCGTCTTCGAAATTCCAAGCTAACTAAGCAAACTCTGGTACCTTTTCTTCAAATCTTCTTCCGCTTCCCACGTTACGTTTGATCCCTGATGATGCTTCCAATTAACTTTAACCATAACAATTTCTTTGTGGCATAACTTCTTAGACTTGCTTTCTAAGACTGCCTCCGGTTCTTCTACACATCGGTTGTGGTTATCAACCCGAATCTCCGCGAGAGGAATTACACTTTCTTCCTCCGCCAAACACTTCCTTATATAGCAAATATGGAACGTGTTGTGAATTGCGACTATCTCGGTAGGCAATTCCAATTTATAGGCTTGACGCCCCACTCGGTCAACAATTTTGCTGGTCCGAGAAAACGTGGACTAAGCTTTCCGCATTTTCCGAACTGAATGATATCCTACTAAGGAGATACCTTGAGCATAACTCGCTCACCCACTTGGAACTCCATGGGTATTCTCTTATTGTTGGCATAACTCTTCTGACGATCTTGTGCCGCCTTTAATCGTTCTCGGATAATCGTCACCTTGTCTGTCGTCTCTTGCACAATCTCGGGCCCGGAGAATTGGTTCTCACCCGCTTCTAACCAACACACCGGGGTCCTACATTTCTGCCCGTAAAGTGCCTCGAAATGGGCCATGCCAATACTAGAATGGTAACTGTTATTGTAGGCGAACTCTACCAATGGTAGGTGCGAATCCCAATTCCCACCGAAATCAATAACACACGACCTAAGCATGTCTTCAAGAGTCTGAATAGTTCTTTCACTTTGACCGTCTGTTTGAGAGTGGAATGTCGTACTTAAGTTTATTTTGGTGCCTAACCCCGTTTGTAAACCATTCCAAAAGTGAGAAGTGAATCGGTTATCACGATCCGACACGATATTCAAAGGTACACCATGCTCGTAACAATCTCGTCCACATCAACTTACCCAGTTTGTCAACTGGACCGGCTTCTCGCGTCACCAAGAACTGAGCACTCTTCGTCAATCTATCCACCACTACCCATATAGTGTCGGGACCCTTTAAGGTCTTTGGTAGTTTTGTCACGAAGTCCATAGTAAGGTGCTCCCATTTCCATTCCGGGATCTCCAACGATTGAAGATTTCCATACGGCCGTTGGTGTTTCGCCTTGACTTGTAAACAAAGTCACACATCTCTCTACGTACCTAACCATATCTAACTTCATGACAGGCCATCAATAAGTTAACTTTAGATCTCTATACATCTTGGTACTACTCGGATGTATAGAGTACTTAGACTTATGGGCATCCTCCAATAGTAGCTCTAGGTTGCCCCCAATCTTGGACACGCAAACACGTCCTCGGAATAGTTTCAAAACGCGACTATCCTCCGTTAACAACAAGTGTTGCTTCACCATGACTTCATCCTTTAAATGTTCCTCACGTAGTGCTTCCGTTTGAGAAGGCTTGATTCGGTCGATCAAACTTGACACTATGTCGATTTTTGTGAGCACGACTCGCGTCCCGCTACCATATTCCTTCCTACTTAAGGCATCCGCTACCAAATTTGCTTTACCCGGGGTGGTATAGCAACTCACAATCATAATCTTTCAGTAACTCTAGCCAACGTCGTTGCCTCATCTTTAGCTCCTTTTGATCGAAATATGCTTCAAACTTATGTGATCGGTAGAGTGTAGACTTAGTTCCATAAAGATAGTGTCACCATAATTTCAATGAAAACACCACCGCTGCTAGTTCCAAATCATGGGTTGGGTGATTCTTTTCGTGCTCCTTGAGTTGCCTTGATGCATAAGCAATTACATTGCCTCTTTGCATTAATACACAACCTAAACCCATCTTTGATGCATCACTATAAACCACAAAATCTTCAAATCCTTCCGGCAAAGAGAGAATTGGTGATTCACATAGTTTCTGTTGAAGATTTCGGTAAGCCTCTTCTTGTTTGTCGGTCCAAATAAACTTCACGTTCTTCCTTGTCAATGCCGTCAAAGAGATGCAACCTTTGAGAAATCTTGAATAAATCTTCGATAATATCCCGCCAACCATAAGAAGCTTCGGATCTTGGATGGGCTCCGAGGCGGTTCCCAATTCATCATTGCCTAAATCTTGGACGGATCCACCTTCACTCCATCTTGGGTGACAACTGAAAGATCTATATGCTCAAGAATCATTATTAGGATGATATTGCTAATAATATATGATCCTAAAGGGTCACACCAATAACAACTTGATAAAAATAGATTATTTATAAGAATTTGATTATTGATAAATATTTATAACTCTTATAATTAAATTGAAAGTTATTTGTTTTATGAAAATGACAATTTTCAATGTCAAGTATCAACTATATCATAAGGTATGATTTATTAAGTCATGTACATCATTTTGAACTAGTAAGACTTTTGTCTTTTAGTTAGACATGCTTCTATTATTTAAATAGGAAAGACATGCTTTAGAAGGATGTCTTGACACTATGGTTAAGCATGGGTAGGATGTCTTGACACTATGATTAATCATTAGTTGAGGTATGGACCACATGGGAAGACTAACTCAAGTAACCATATACTTGATGTATTCTCTTATTTTCTTTAAGACTCTAAAAACTTGTTAAAAAAAAAGTCTAGAGAAGAATTGATACTTGTATACTCTCTTTAAGTCAAAACTTGGTTTTTGTCTTAAAGCTTAAGAGTTTAGGACTAGCATCCTTTCAAGTTGGTAATTGTTGGTGAACATCTTTGGAGGAGTTCTACTCTTGCACTCTTGCCATCTTCTTCAACGATCTAGCCTCCCAAGAGGAACCAAAAGCTACAAAGGTTGTTATTCTTTTCTTCCTATGGTTGCATAATCTTTCCATACATGTAAAATGATCCTTGGTGGGTATAAACTTGTTTTATGTTGTTCAAATCTTTATTGCTTCCGTTGCCATCTATGTATTTTAGAAACCAAATTTTTGAACTAAACCCAACAACAACATGCCCCAAAAATTGAACTTCCTTTTAGCCAAAAGTCGCACTTAGAGAATTTGGCGTAAACCTTCTCTTTCCTTAACACTTCGAGAACTTCTCAAAGGTGTTCTTCATGGTCTAACTCGTTCTTAGAGTAGAAAAGAATATCGTCGATAAATACTATTACCGATTGATCTAGAAAAGGTCGACACACGCAATTCATCAAATCCATAAATACCGTCGGCGCGTTCGTTAATCCAAACGACATTACCAAGAATTCATAATGTCCATACGGTGTCCTAAACGCTGTCTTTGTCACGTCGTCTTCCTTTACTTTCACTTGATGGTAACCCGAACGTAAGTCGATCTTTGAAAAGCAACCCGCTCCTTGTAATTGATCAAAAAGGTCATCAATTCTTGGGAGTGGGTACTTGTTCTTCGCGGTTGCCTTATTCAATTCCCTATAATCGATACACATTCTCATTGTGCCGTCTTTCTTCTTCACAAATAAGACCGGAGCTTCCCATGGCGACGAGCTTGGTCTCACGAAACCCTTCTCAAGAAGGTCTTGCAATTGCGTCATCATTTCTTGCATCTCGGATGGTTCCAAACGATAGGGCACTCTTGCAATCGGAGCGACCCTTGGCACGAGATCTATTCGAAACTCCACTTGCCTATCGGGTGGCAAACCGGGCAAGTCTTCGAAAAATACATCCGGAAACTCACTAACAATTCGAACATCCTCAAGCTTCCTCTTTTTCTAGCTTTGCATCTAAAAGGTATGCTAAAAATGAATGGCATCCTTTGGCTAAGCATCTGCGTGCCTTTGCTATGGTCAATAATGCAACTTCGCCCATTCTCCTCTCCCCATAGACTACCACTACACCTCCATTCGACAACGGAATTCAGATTAACTTCTTTGAACACAAAATTTTGGCTTGATTCTCGGCCAACCAATCCATCCCAATCACCACATCAAACCCTCCCTTCGACATAGGCATGAGGTTTACTCCAAACTTATTCCCTTCGATCTCTAAGATACAATCCTTAAGGATATCCCGAACTAGAATTTGTTTACCATCGTCTATTTCAACAATATAGGTATCCTCTAAAGTACTAACAGGCATAAGCAGATTTGGGTAGAAAGAAGTGGACATAAAAGAACAAGTAGCACCAGAATCAAAAAGAACATGAGCGGGTACAGAGTTAACAAGGAACGTACCCGACACCACATCCGCCGATGCTTTTGCTTCATCCGCTGTCATCTTGAAAGCTCTCCCCACTGCCTTCAGAGCACTAAAAGACTTTGCTTGTGAACTCGCGAGTTTCAACTTCGGATACTCATTCCTGTAGTGGCCCGATTCTTTGCAGTCAAAGCATATGGGCGCTTTGGTTGGGCAATCACGATTGAGGTGCCCAGCTTTCCCACACTTATGACATCCGTCGGAGGATGAGTTGCTTGCTCCAAAATGTTTACTCCGGCATTTAGAGCACCAACTAGCTTCCTTCCTAGAATCGGTTCTCCGATTATTGTTGTTGGTGTTGTAGTTGTAGTTCGAGTTCTTGGAAGGCGCTGAATGTCCTTCCCACTTTCTCTTTTCCCCGACTGCCATTCTCTTTTCTATGGCCAAGTTTTGAGCATCCTCGTTATGTTGGGCTTCTTCGATTGCCTCTTTGAGAGTAGAGGGCTTTGAAACTCTAACCATCTCGATCATGGCTGATGGCAAACCCTTAATATAGGCTTTTATCTTTTCTCTTTCATTCGAGGCCACATGCCCTACCAAACTCAGCGTTTCCACAAACAATCGGGTGTACTCCCTTACCGTCTTGCTCCCCTTCTTGAGACCCCGAAAGTCATCCATAATTCGGTCGATAGCCATTTCATTGTCGTACTCTTCCATGATCTTCGCCTTAAACATCTCCCATGTAAGCATAGAGACGATCACGAACCCAGGGGTAGCCGTGGTAATGTCCCACCATGTTAGGGCCTCGCCCCGTAGCATTTGTGAAGAAAACTTCACCTTTTGCCTCTCTTCACAATCACTCGAGCTAAAAGCTTGCTCTATCTCTCGCAACCACCTAATACACTTCACCGGGTAATCCGAACCAGAGAACTCGAGTGGTTTAGTACACATGAAGGTCTTGTAAGAACAACCCCTTTCTACTCTCCTAGCTTCTACCACGGGTGTCTCTTTAGTGTTGGGACCCGTCCCATTTCTTTCAGAACCCCCACTTGGTTCTCAGCAGTTGCTTCATGCCTTCGATAACTGGCATCCCTTTCCTCGAACATCTTGAGGAATGTTTAATGTTGTTGGGCCATAGCGGAATTCATTGCCTGTAACACACTAAGTCTGAGTTCGTCTTGTGATCCCGCTACTACCATTACAGGGCCACCTTGGTTAAGGTTGACCTCCGGTAGTCGGTCTATTCTGGGCGGCTCCATCCTCGGGATCAGAGGATCAGTGGTGGTTGAGTGACACCCGCTGTACTGTGGTTCACACCGTCTACTTCATTTCGCGATCTAGTACGCGTATTCACCATCTTAGTCTGTCAAGATGATAGAGTAGGAGTAAGACAAGGCTAACATAAATACGTATAACACATTCACCACTCACCGCAACAATAGTAAAATAAGCATACTCAGAATACAATGTACCCAAAATAGCATTAGGTACGTGATATCTTGGATATATCATACACATAAGAATTCCTACTACCACCTTCACATTTCATGAGTAGTGCATTTCCATCGACTCTGAAACTCCCCTAACTCAAGAGTGTCTACCCATACTAACAGTTTAACACATAAAGTCTCAGCTTAAGTCTAGGCATCTTAACTTCACACCTAGTTCACTTAAACTAGAGCTCTGATACCAACTTGTAACAACCCTAAAAATGGGAGTTAATTTAAACCAAGTAGAATGCAGAATAATACTAAATTAATAAACATCACCCATAAAGATAGGGAGGAGTATGAGAGTTTACAACATCAAAGGGATACTAGATGACAACCTACTAATCTATACGGTTACAAAATACAGATTAAGTTCCGGTGTCTCTAAATTCTCAAAAGTATACTTCTACGTAACTCCATCTATACACACGAATGTGTACTTCAAAAAGGATGCCTCTACCGACATCTAGCTCCACTCAACCCTTCGAAGCCCTACTAGCACGATCACCTGATATACATGTCATTTTAAGAAAAAGTGTTAGGCTAAAAGCCTAGCGAGAATAAACAGTTCAATTATGGAAACCCAGAAAATAAGTAAAAACGGTAGAATCAACATCTAGTTACCAAATGACATTTTCCTTGAAGTTTATACGCATACAAATGTTTTAAGACCGTTTCCTTATACCCATTTCAACATTTCAAAGAGGAGCCCTAGATGACACATTTTGACCTAGTTTATCAAAATCCTCCAAGTATGTAAATACTTGTTTAAACATCTTATAGGAGGTAAAATACATTATTTTGACATGTATAAAGTTTTAGAAGGTAGGAATGAACTCACTATCTATTGTTTGACAAAACCCTAGAAAAGTCTCTAAAGACGAAGAAGATGATGGAGCTTGCTGAGAGTGATGAAGAACACCACTTTTGAAGCTTGAACCCTTGAACTAAACTTGAATCTCCAACTAATTGAAGCAATAAGTGTGTTGAAATGAGGTAGGTGGAAGGAGTTATGAGCCCTAAAATCGTCTTCAATGCAGAGCACTGGAAAACACGTTTGATATATGATAAAATTTAGTAAACGAAGCTAAAAATCGTGGCTTATGTTGCATTCTGGACAAAACGGGCGACTGTGCCCGATGATTGTGAGATGGTAAGGTCGCCTGTCACAATCGTCCGTGATGTACCGTGAGTTCTCCTTCTTTTCCGAACTTTTTTCTCTTCGGCGACTTTGACATGGCACAATAGCCTCTCACAATAGCCTCTCACAATAGCCAAACATGTTCCGTAGGTGTTTTCATTTCAGTTTTTCATTCTTTTCCTCCAATTCAGTACCACCCAACATTAATCACTTGAAATACTCCAAATAGCTAATTATGATATCATTAAGATGCAAACATTATTATTATCTTGCATACACAAAATTTCGGGTGTTACATAGCTTCTGAGGTAAATGCTCAATTTCGCCAGTCGACCTGTTAATTCGGGTTTTCGTAGGATAGACTTCAACGGGTAATTAGTAACGACAAGTATAGGATGACTTTCAAAATAATGTTGAAGTTTTTTAGCGGTGACGATTAAGGCTAACAATAGTTTTTCGAGTGAGGAGTACATTTTTTCTGCGTCCAACATAGATTTACTTATGTAGTATATTGGTAGTTGTTGCTTGTCGTCTTCTCATACCAGGACGACACTTACGGATGTTAGGCTTAACGCCAGATAAATTTGTAATTCTTCTTGTCTTCAGGTTTCGAGAACAATGGAGGTGACGTCATGTATTTTTTAAGATTTTGTAATGCGTGCTTGTGTTCGTACGTCCAATTGAACACTTTATTTTTCCTTAAGACATTATAAAATAAATTATATTTATCGGAGAAGCGAGAAATGAACCTGTTAATTCGTCCCGTTAGTCGCTGGACTTCTTTGAAATTTCGTGGTGACTGTATATTGATAAATGCTTTTATCCGGTCTGGGCTTGCCTCGATGCCTCGTCGTGTGACCATGTGGCCTGAGAATCTTCCAGCGTACACTCCAAAAGAGCATTTCGCCAGGTTTAATTTCATTGCATACTTCCGGAGGATATTGAACGATTGCTTCAGTTGACTAATATGGTCCTCTGCGTTTTTAGATTTGACCAGCATGTCGTCGATATAGACTTTCATCGTGTCTCCACATGCTCTTTAAACATTCGATTGACCAAACGCTGGTATGTCGGTCCTACATTTTTTAAACCAAAAGGCATGACTTTATAACAATAAATACCTTTGTCTGTCATGAAGGCCGTCTTTTCCTAATCGTGTGGATGTATCATGACCAGCCGTAGCATCGACCATGGGGTCAATGTGTGGTATAGGAAAGGGGTCTTTCGGACAGGCCTTGTTGAGGTCTGTGAAGTCGATACACACGCGCCACTTTCCGTTCTTCTTCTTAACGACCACGTTGTTCGCAAGCCAATCTGGATACTTCACTTCCCGTATTTTGCCTGTTTTTAGTAGATTATCGATTTCATCACTGATACTTTATTCCATTCAGGATCAAATTTGTGGCGTTTTTTCTTGACAGGTTTGATCTTAGGATCGACGTTGAGCTTATGTGATATGATCCATGGGTCTATGCCAACCATATCTTCGTGTGACCAAGAAAACAATCTACCTAGTTTTTTAAGAAGTCCAAGATTTCCTTTTTGATAACGGGGTCCAGTGATGCCCCCACGAAGATTGTCGATCAGGTCGACTCTTATCCGACGCAACCTCTTCAAGTTGTAGGTTGTCGACGAAATCTTCCTGAATCTGTAATTGCTATGCTTGCTCCTTTCTAAGTTTCATTGCTGTTTTGTAGCATTCTTTCGCCGTCTTTTGCTCGCTTTTGCTTTCCTGGACTCCCCACGGAGTTGTGAATCTGATCGTTTGATGATAAGTCAAGGGCACGACTTTTATGTCGTGGATCCATGGTCGTCCTAGTATAATGTTATATGCTGACAAACAATTGATGACATTGAACCGCGTTTGTTTGTTGATTTCATTTGTTTGTTTGTTTGTTGATTCCTTTCTCGGACGGTATTGGTCGTGTCGCCGTTGAAGCCAACCAGGATGGTCAACCGTCGAATAATTTCAATCTGATCAATGCCCATGATTTTCAGGGTATTTAGGAAAATGATGTTCGCCGAGCTTCCGCCATCAATAAGGACCCTTTTGGTTGAGCAATTCCCAATGGTTAGCTGTAGGATAAGGCCGTCGTGATGCTTCTAGCGTGCGTCGTGAAGGTCGTGGTCATCGAAAGTGATAGGCATCGCGTCTAGTTCTTTGTCCACTTTGGTTTGATAAAGTGTTTCAGGGTCGTCCGTTCGCTGGGCCGCATACCTCTTGGCCGCAGAATAGGTGAGTCCGCAGACGTCAGATCCACCTGTAATACAATTTACAACTTTAGTAGTTGGCGGAGATGGGGGGTCTAGAAAGTTTACCTGTGTCGCTGGGCAATGTCCTTTAGATGCCCTTTAGGGATCAACCACACGACCTCTTTCCTTAGAGCAAGGCAATCATCGATCAGGTGGCCATAGTCGTCGTGGAAGTCACACCACATGGATTTGTCTTTTTCGTCTTTAGGTTTATCGCTCTTTTTTGGCCATCGGACGGTCGACTGGACACCTTTTAATGCTTTGACCAGATCCTACATGGTTCCTTTGAAACCGTAGGAAGATATTTTCGGGTGACTCGGGAATCGCGACGAACTGTTGGCTTCTCTTCTTTTGTCAAATCTGACGTTCGAGATTTGTTTTGTTGAATCCGCTCTGACGGGCGCCTTAGTTTTGAATTCTGGCTTTTTCGCTCTCAACAAGCGCTTGTCGTTCGTGAGTTTGTGTCTGAATATGGCGTCGTCTTCTATGCGCATGTATGCCAGGGTTCTTGCTGGTTGGAACCCAGATCCCTTTCTATCAAGTAATCAACAGATCAAAAGTGAAAATATGAGCGGAAGCTGTAAGATCTAAGATTAAGAGTACGATTAGTAAGAACAATTACAATCTGTAAAAGAACAATAGCTCTCTATTTCGTATTTTCAATCGATAACAATTACAATCTGTAAAAGAACTATTTATACGAATTCAATCAATGAAAGTCAACTACATAGCCTATTATAATGAGACACGTAAGCAAGGAAGTAACAAACTGAGAGACACACGGAGGGTGTGCTTGCCACGTCATCTGATGCATATTAGTTGCATACTTCACCTAAAATGAGGTCTAACAATCTCCCCCTAAGTATGAAAACCAGAATGTTGCACGTGTAGCTTCGCTTTTCTTTTAAAGGTATGATAGTTGATTGATTGTATTAGAAGGGAGCTGTATGAGAAATGACCTTGTAGATAGCATCTGTAACTTCTCTGAGCTTCATAAGCAAAACATTTTACAATGTAGACAACTTCTGTAGAGTATCTGTGAGCGTCTTTGATTCTGAAGAAGCTTTTTCTGTTAGGCCTTCTGAACACAACCCCAACTTCTAGTTTCGTTATTACGTTTCCAATCCTTTGATCATTAATACCCTCCAAATATTCGTTATGTGCAGCGATACACAAGTTATCAACTTTGTAGTTCAAACCCGCTTGGAAGTCTACTTGCCTTCTGTATCGAATGAAAGACTTCATGCATTCAATAATACGGAAGTAAGCAACTCTGTTTTGTGGTTCACTTTCTCTATTCTTTTGAGTCTTCATAAATTTCTCCAGAGTAAGCAAATCAGAGGGATTTATTGACAATAGATCGTTCTCACAGAAGAATGATTCCTTGTTATCTTCTCTAACAACCTTATAAATTATGTACCAGATTGGAGTTTGTTCGCATTGAGTATGCCTGACGGAAATGGTCTTGATTGGGATTGTGGAATAAGCCTCCTTTCTTGATTGCCTGTGAGTAATAAAATTATCTTTGATTTCATCACTGACTTGATAATCGTTTGAGAAGTTTGGCATCATAAGATATATCTTCTGATCCATAGGGGCATACATGTACTTATTCTTGATTTCTAAGTTGGGTAGCTCAAGTCTCCCCAACTTCTGCATTTTTTCTTCATTTGCAGCTTTGAATCTTGCTGATTCTTTCCTTTTTGCTTCTTCAAAATTTTCTCGTGCCCTTTTAGCAGCTTCTTTTGCTTTCTCAGCTTCTTCTCTCTCTTTTTCTGCTTGGGCCAAGGCTTGCTCTGCTTCAGCTTTGGATTTTAGGGCTTCTTCCTTAGCTTTTTCAGCTTCAGATTTAGCCTTTTGTTCATCCTCAACTTTTAATCTAATTTCTTCTTCTTTTCTGGCTGCCTCGGCTCTCACTGTCTTAGCTCTGGCTTCTTCTGTTCTTATTGCTTCTTTTCTGGCTTCTGCTTTAGCTGCCTCTACTCTCGCAACATCAACTTTGGATGTTCTTGTGTTCCCCATTACCTCCAAAATAAATTTAGCAATTTTTGGATCCTTGGGCAGAGGACCCTTGTGAGTAGCTAGAGGAGTAGGCGTTAATGGAGTTTGCTTTGAGGGAGGAGGTGCAGAAGGTGAGGAGGATGGAACTTTTCCTTTTTCTTGGTCCATCTTCTGACTCTGTTCAGCTTTCATTTTCTTGATATTCTCCATATTCTCCCCCTTCTGAGAATCAGGATCCTGATCCTCAGACCTTTTGCGCTTTAGCTCTGCCTTTTTGCAGGCCCGTGCTTCTTTAGCTTTCTTTTTGTCTTCAAAGGAGGAGGACAAGGCACTTACCAGAGAAGAAAGCTTTGGCACTATGGTTTCCAAAGTGGTAAGCTTCCGATCCATGTGGGAGTTGCTGGAGTTAGTTTTGGAGGCATATTTGGAGGCCAGAGAGTTAATGCGATCAATCATTGCCTTCTGAAACTAGGCCATATCCGACTTCTTGACCAAAGAAGAAGCAGAAGTAGAAGCATCTTCTAAAGGGAAAACAACCTTGATAATTTTATTGATGTCAGCAACGATAGATCCATATTCGTCAGCAGAGATGGTGACTTCAGGAATAGGTATCTCTGAAGGAAGATTGAATATGGCCTCTGCATTTGATTTGATGCCGGCGTCCAGAGCCTGAAAGTGAGCATTAGCAGAGTTTTGTTGAGCCTCTGCATTGTCAGAAAGAAGCTTTCTGATAGCCTCGAATGATTGATTTTGAGTTGCTTGCTGAGCTTGAATAACTGTCAGAAGTTGTTGCTGAGAAACCATGGATATTTTTAGATCTTCCACAGATCTCTGAATTTGATCACCAAATGCCTTGAACGTTGCATTGGTGACAAAGTCAGAAGGGGTAACCGGTGAATCTCCAACGAATGGAGCCCCTTGTCTCTCACGTTCAGAGAGGCCCTCTTTCACACCTGTGTTGACGTTGAGTGTGGAGGGACTTCCAACCTGTCCTCGAGGGCTGTTATTCACAGGCACCTCTTCGGTTGTTCTGATTGGCTCAGCTTGTTCCTCATCATTAGAGGATGAGGAGCTGAAAACAATGTGCTTACCTTGATGAAGTGTAAACACTCCGGTAAGTGGTGCATCCTGTGGCCGTAACCCCTCTGATGGGATTTCATCAGCATCTAAACTAACAGAGGGCATGGACGTACCCTCTGGTTGCCCTATGACATCATTGGTCACGAAGACATCAACGTTCTGTGTGGGTGGTGGCGAGTTCTGGGGCGAATGAACTCTTATATTTTCATCATCACCCTTTTGAGAGGATGATGAGGATGAGGTGGATTCCCCTGTGGTGCTTGAGTCAGAGGTGCAAAGAATTCCCTCTGATCAGTTTGGCTCTGGGTGGATTGGACTGGGTTGTCCTTTTTCAATGAGTGTAGATGTGTTGGCATCTACCTCAGGAGATGTGGGTACCCTTGGGGATCTTGGAGAGAGTCGCTCAAATGTGTCTCTATGGACATCTTCTGTACCTTCTTGAATTAAGAGGTCTGGATGGGTAGAATCTCTCTGGTGGTCACTCAAATTCTTTTCAATCTCAGGCTCACGTGACCCCTCACTATCTATTCTTGGCTTAAGTGCTCTGGGATAGATATTCTCTGTGTTGAGAATATCATAGAGCGTTTATAGGAGATAAGAGTAGTAGAGGTTGAAGGAATAAGATCGAGCATGTACCTGGAGAGATCTCTGGATGCAGAATAGCCATTTACGTCGATTGTTGGCTTGTGGGAGCTCATGGAGGCTATTTTGCAGAACGGCTGAACCAGAGGGGCTTTCAAAGCACCGATTGCTGGAAATGTAAACAGGGATAAAAACCTTGGAAACATTAAAGCAGGAAATGGCTTTCCTTGGCTTTGAAAGGAAACTTTGGTTTGAACAGCAGCCTCCATTTCTTGAAAAATTAAGCTTGTATAGTCCAAAGGTCTGTTAAAAAACATCCATACATTATGGTGAGAATATTCTTGTTGGCTTGGTCTAGAGACCCAATCTTGCAGGTAAGGCTTTTATTCAGAATGGAGAGAAGAAAATTCCACATCGGAGGCAGCTGCTTACGTTTGAACTCGGATAGCTTGTTGATTTGTTCATTGTACCCTAAGTAGCGAATGAAGGCGAGTAGAGCTTCAGGTGTGGGATTATCTTCAAGATCAGGATTTGGAACAGTTTGGCCATCAGCTTCAATGTAAGGTTGAGGAAGGTGAAAATACCTGGCTATTTTCTTACGAGAGATGGGGATTTGGACGGCAGTTTCTGGTTCGGTGGGGTGGCCAAATGATCCAACTAGGGTATTGTCATCTTTGATATGCATAGTTTGCCAGAGTTCTTGGACATAAATCTCAGGAACATTGGGGTTTGACAGGGTTAGGGTTCGATGTAGGGAATGGTTTTGCAGGAATTCGATCATGATCTTGAAATCAGATAAATAAGTGTTGGGATCGAGGAGAACCTGAACATTGTTGGGTTTCAATGGGAGCTTTATGATTGGAGCACTATCAGCCGTTGAAGTGACCAAGTTACCATCATCGTTTTGGGGATTGAGATTTCCAACTAGAGATGCCATTGATGGAGAAAGCTCTGGGAGATGTCAAGTAGGAGATTTGCAGTTTTTTTAGGAAGAAGATGAAGCATAGTACTGTTTAAATTCCCAAATTGAGGTTTATATATGAGAGAGAGACTAATTGAGTGTTTTGAATGGGAAGGGTTTTAATTTGGGGGTTTTCAAAAACGGTTCGTGTATTGCTGAGGTAAGCACGCAGGCGTGGCATCATGTAATGGCACGATGAATGACACATGGAAAGTGGAACTGTCAAATCAAACGTGTAGCGCCAAAAGAAACGATTGAGAATTCCCTCCTTGAAAAGTAATTAAAAGGAAATTAATTAACAAAAAAAATTACAATTTAACCAAACAGATAAACTGTTGAGTTAAAAGATAATTTTAAAGAAATTAATACCTTTTAAAAATTTAAAATCAGACATTTGGGTAAATTTTTTTTGTACCAAATGAAAATTTAATATTCGGAGCCAAGTATTTATTTAAGAAATTAAGATAGAATAAGGAAATTTTAAATAACCTTGAAGGCAAGAGTTAAATAAAATAGACTTATTAAAGAAAATTTCAGCAAAAAAAATACAAAGGTAGAGAATATTTGGTCGTAGAAAATGATTTTTGACCACAAATGTCAAGGAACATCTTTTCAAAAGAATTTAAGTTGAATCTGAAGCGTCTTGGTAACCTTGAAGGCAAGAGTTATTCAGAAGAAACAAATTCAAAGAAAGTTGTTAAGGAAAGAGGTTCAGAAAACATGCTAACAGAAGTTACTCTTGATAAGCTCCCCTTCAAACATAAGATGCTCCCCTTTGAACAGAGAATATACTCCCCCTCAAAAATTGCATTTTGCTCTCCAAAAGAATATATTTTGCTCAAAGAAAAATCAAACTGCTCCCCCTTGAAGATTGCATTCAGCCCCTCTTTGCAAATGTAAAATGTGCACCTTGTCTGTTAACACTTGAACAAAAATTAGAAGTGATCTGGGAAGAGCAGAGGTGTCCAGAGGCTTCTGAGTAGTTCTGAAGGAAACCAGATCAAAGGATCCTGGACGTTTCTGAGTTATTCGAACAGAAATAAGTAACTTTACAAAATTCTAAGAGAAGCAAAGAATAAAGTAAAATTACATATTTAGCATGCCCAACTTGCTGACAAGAAAATTGAAGCGTGACTCATCCAGAGCTTTGGTGAAAATGTCAGCGAGTTGAAAATCAGTAGAGACAAAATACATTTCGATTGTGCCTTTCTCTACGTGATCCTTAATGAAATGATACCTGACATCCATATGCTTGGTTTTGGAGTGTTGAAATGGATTTTCAGTAACGGCAATCGCACTCTCTGAGTCACACAGGATAGGGATCTTGTCGTATATTAAACCGTAGTCTCTGAGCTGAGTTTTCATCCAGATTACCTGAGAACAGCAACTGGCAACAGCAACATACTCAGCTTCTGCTGTGGGTGTTGATATACAGTTATGTTTCTTAGATGTCCAACTTACGAGTCTGTTACCCAGAAGTGGACAGCTGCCAGAGGTACTTTTTTGATCCAACTTGCAACCTGCATGATCAGAGTCAGTATATGCCATTAAATCAAATCCAGAATTCTTTGGATACCAGAGACCAAGAGATGGAGATCCCTTGAGATATCTAAAAATTCGTTTAACAGCAGCCAAATGTGATTCTTTTGGATTAGCTTGATAGCGAGCACAGAGGCAAGTGGCGAACATAATATCTGGTCTACTAGTAGTTAGATACAGAAGTGATCCAATCATACCTCTATAACCCTTAACATCCACTGAATTTCTAGAAGGATCAGGGTTTAGTTTTGTATTGGGTGATATGGGAGTTTTCATAGGTGAGGAATTTTGAAGATGAAACTTTTTAAGCATGTCAGAAACATACTTAGCTTGATTTATAAAGATGCTAGAGGTATTTTGTTTCATTTGGAGTCCTAGAAAGAACGTTAGTTCTCCCATCATACTCATTTCAAATTCTTGTTCTATCAGTTTAGAAAACAACTCAACTTCTGATTGATGAGTAGAACCAAATATTATGTCATCCACATAGATTTATACAACAATTTTACCTTTGTCATAACCCTTACTGATCAGAAACTTAGATAGGCGTTCATACCATGCTCTTGGTGCTTGCTTTAAACCGTATAAGGCTTTATCGAGAAGATAGACATACTCTGGATTCTTAGCATCCGTAGAGCCAGCAGGTTGTTCGACATACACTTCTTCTTTGAGTTACCCATTCAGAAATGCACAGTTAACATCCATTTGATAGACTTTAAAGTTCTTATAAGCAGAGAAAGCCAGAAATAGTCGTATCGCCTCAAGTCTTGCTACAGGGGCAAAGGTTTCATCGTAATCGATTCCTTCTTCTTGAAAATACCCCTTAGCAACCAGTCGAGCTTTATTTCTGATCACGATGCCATCTTCATCTTTCTTGTTTATAAAAACCCATTTAGTTCCAATAGCTACTCTGTTCTATGGTAGATGAACGAGGTTCCAAACTTTGTTTCTTTCAAATTGTAGCAATTCTTCTTGCATAGCTGATACCCAACTAGGTTCTTGTAAAGCTTCATGAATATGTTTTGGTTCGATCATACTCAGAAAATCTACAAAGAAAGCTTCATTTGCAGTAGCAGATCTTGTCTTACCACCTGTAGAGGGATTGCCAATGATAAGGTCTGGAGTATGAGACTTGGCCCATTTTGTCATCCGAGATTGTGTTACTGGTTGAGCATGTACTACTGTTTCAGAGGATGGAATTTCTGGTAGAAGAGATTCAGAAACAGAAGGCATATGATTAACTTCTGGACATTCACTTGATAAATCAGGAATGACAGAAGGTGTTGAAGTGCTCTCAGCAGGAGATTCAGGACCAGAAAGTGTAA
Source organism: Silybum marianum (assembly GCA_036898165.1). NCBI lineage: Eukaryota > Viridiplantae > Streptophyta > Magnoliopsida > Asterales > Asteraceae > Silybum > Silybum marianum. Next base: position 6,877,923 of record CM072541.1, read on the forward strand.
TTCCAGAGGCTTGAAGAACTTCTGGAATACTTGGTGATGAAGGGATTGGACTTGGTTCTGGAAGTATCTCTTCGCCCATAAAATCTTGAAAAATAGCATCGCTTTCAGATTCTCTGGTTTCTGAAAGATATTCAGAAGTGACGGTGTTAAGTTTAAGTTCAGAAGTAGAACACTCAGAAGTTAATTCAGTTTGATCATCAAAATCGATGTTAATGCTCTCCATAACAGTCTTAGTATGTAAGTTAAAAACTCGAAAAGCTCTTGAATTTAACGAATATCCTAAGAATTTAGCTTCATCCGATTTCTTGTCAAACTTGCCAAGTTTTTCTCTGTCATTTAAAATGAAACACCTGCATCCAAAGATGTGAAAGAATTTAACACAGGGTTTTCGATTTTTAATTAGCTCATAAGAGGTTTTGAGATGCCTCTTGACAATTATCGAACGATTCTGGGTGAAACATGCGGTGGCTACAGCTTCAGCCCAGAAATGAATGGGTAGACCAGAAGCAGCAAGCGTTGTTCTGGCAGATTCAACCAAGGTTCTGTTTCGCCGCTCTACAACCCCATTTTGCTGAGGAGTTCGTACACCAGAGAGGTTCTGTGTAATTCCATTATCAACAAGGTATGCTTCAAGTTTGACATTCTTGAATTCAGTACCATTGTCACTCCTTAGCTGCTGAATCTTTTGATTTAAGAGAACTTGGATTCTGGTCATCATATTTTGCAATACGATGGGTACCTCAGATTTTTGTCTTACGAATGCAAGCCATGTATACCTGGAAAATTCATCAATGAGTACCAGTATATATACTTTTTGCCAGATAAGCTTTGTGTTGCAATAGGACCACAGAGATCAACATGTAATAATTGCATAGATCTTGTACAAGAATGATCACTTTTTGTTTTATGAGATGCTTGTTTTATTTTTCCCATTTCACATGCAGGGCAGAGGTGATCTTTTTGAAATTGGACTTCTGGAAGACCAGTCACCAAGTTATGTTTAACAAGCATCTCAAGATTATCAAAATTTAAGTGAGACATTTTGTGATGCCATACCCATGCAATTTCACTCTTTTTGGAAATAAGAAAGAGGTTTTCTTTACCCATTCAAGTAACAATGTTTTTCATCAAATACAACAAGTATTTTAGAATCACAAAGTTGACTTACACTTAACAAATTATGTTTCAGTCCAGAAACATGAGCTACTTTTGATAAGGTAATGTTACCTTCTTGTAAAGTACCGTAGCCTTTTATTTGACCCTTACCATTATCTCCAAACGTTACAGCTCCACCACATTTGTCTTTGAATTGGGAGAGTAAGTTTTTCGATCCAGTCATGTGCCTCGAGCATCCAGAGTCAAGATACCAGATATGCACACGCTGCTTAGGTGTTTCAGAAGGCTGATCTTCTGATTCATTTGTTCTAGCCATTCCGTAGAACATAGCTTCATCACCACTTGACTCATCTCCCAGCCAATTTTCGTTTTCTGCAAAGTGAGCTCTTTCATCAACATTGTACTTGTAGATCCCAGATTAACAAGCACAATGATATAATAAAGGTTATATAATAAAAGCAATACGAACAAATAGGTTTTGAATGAATACCGTAGTCGTATATCTCTTGATGTGTATATCGATTACAAGGAATAATATCAGAATTCTACTCAATGATAATCGACAACTTCATATTGAATACCTAGACTCCTATTTATATTGAAAGGTCTATTCTAATTAAGGAAGGAAAGAGTTTAAGGAATTATAAACTTCCTTTTACATTTGAGCATATCCATTCCTTATTTTGACATAATAAAATATTAAACCTAACAATCTCCCCCTTTGTGGCAAAATGAGTCTTTACTTCTTGAGCTCGAACATGCCTTCGAATCTTCTTAGAGTCTGTCGGTATAGGATTCTTTCGTCGATTAACCTGACAGCTTCTAGGAGAGAATTTCTTCGCACATTACTCATCCTTGAAATACTTTTTCTGTCAGTAGCCAACTCTGATGCAAGTCTGTTTCGGATTCCCCATAAAGTTCCATCTGAATAAGCAGCCACTTCATTAAACCTGAGAAACCTCTTTTCTCCTTTAGCGTGCATCCAGACAACTCCATGAGCTGGATAGGTAAGGACAGTCATAACATCAATGTTGCCCGTTACAGGAATAGACTGGTCAGGTTTTGAAATGTAAATCTTCTTTTGTTCGCTTTCTATCCCATGTTGTAGGTCGTGAAGATAGTTGTACCTCAGTTCCTTCTGTATATGCCTAACCACTGCTCTTAGTGCCCTTTGCTCGTGCTCATTTCTGTTCTTTTCTATTAATTCATTGTATAATGTTTCAAAGTCCATGATATCTAGTCTTGCAAAATCTGCTTCAGAGAAGGAATACGCCTTACCATCTTCTCTCTGGACTTTAAATGTAGGATATTTGACTTGAAATACTCTATCCGTATCGATCTTCAGAATCCCAACTATTCTGTGTCTTGAAATTACATCAGCAGGATTTTGAGCTCTCATATTCAAGATATGGACATACTCTTTGACTTGAGCTGGGTCCATTTCCATCACTAGATGATTGTGTGCCAAATCTTCAGTCTTCTTTTCCTTCTTGAAGATCTTTTCCATTGTTTCTTCAAGGTATGGCACACAAATTTGTTGATTTACCCATTTCGACTTGCTTTATGTCAACATCCTTTGCCACCGAATCTGATGAGGCAACAGTCTTGGTTCATTTTGATCCCCCAAAGCATAATTCCTAGCTGTATGCTTTAGGTTCACGTAGTCTTGTTCTTGAAGGACTGGTTCATATGGATCTCTAAACTAGTTTCTCACTGAGTTCCGTAGACCTTGAACGTCGACTCTTTCTTCACTTGGTTCCGGTGCGGCAGGGTCAGCTGTACTCTCGAATTCGATATCGGCCGCAGGCTTTTCAACCGTTGGCATATTGGCTTCTTGAGTTGTTGGTGCGTGCTGTCGGTGTTGGGTTGTTTGAGTAGATGGTCTTGAAGATGTAGCAGCAGTTGTTCGGGCTTGTGATCTTGAGGCCCGGCGTGTCTCCCCCTCAGGACGAGTTGGAGCGGAGCCCGGGTCGTCCTGGTGAGGTCGAGAAGTTGGCACAGATACAGCCGGGCGGCAAGACTCTTGAATCTCAGTACGCAGAGCAGTGATAACACCCATAATATCATCGGTTTGGCGCTTTTGAGCAGTCTTCAGGTCGCTTAGCTGATGCTCGATGTCGGCTCGGAACACGTAAAATTCATGGCGAGTGACGGTGGGGATTTCCAAATTTCTTCTTAGAAGACCCATAAGTGAATCTTCCGGTTGACCTCTTGCAGTGGCTTCAGCTAGCAGGTTTGCATATAACATCGACATGATCTTATCGTGAAGCCGCCCGCCTGACCCATAAGTGAATTTCTTCTTATTGTACTCATATCGATGTGGGGATGGAGGTCGATCCTCATGTTGGGATCTGGAGCTTGGGCGTGAAGAGCTTGTTTGTTGGGGAACCGGTTGCTTCAGGCGGGCGACTTCACGGATTTCTCTTACGAAGGCTTCCCTCTCAGCTGTCATTAGAGCAGCATCAGCATCTAGGGAGTCTTTTTCCTTTTATAAGTGTGCGGCAATGATCGTTTCAGTCTCGAGGGGAATGGAATGTGTGGGAGTTGTGGTATCTGAATGGGAAACGTCGGGATCACTTAGATTACCCGTTGACAATACAGTTGAGAAAACTGTATGACCTACGTTCAGTGTTGGCATAGGTGTAGCACTGGTAGGATTTCCTTCCAATCCTCGTGAAATGTCCGGAATGGACATCACTATAGGAGTTCTGACCGCGCCACGAACGCTCTCAGTGAGTGTAGACATGTGTTCGCTAATTGGCTCTAGACTCGAAGTGCATACAATCAAAGTCGAAGCAGGTGAGCTACTGCCTCTTGTTTCAATAGTTGTGCCTCCCGAATGGAGGGGAGCTAGATAAGGAGCTAGACTCACAAGTATATTTGAAACTGTTGGCTGTTGGGAGCCTTCAGAGTGGCTGGGGGGGAGGGCGTGCATGTGCGTTGCTAGGCCCACAACGTCTTGTCCACTAGTTATACCCAACGAATGAGTAGGGCTAGTTGACGCGGTTACCTGGATGGGGGAATCTGGTCTCGCGCTCACTATAGTTTTTCTCTTCCCATCACTCACGCTCACGCTTTCTTTTTCAACTAATACACCCTCCTCTCTCCTTATCTCTCCAGTAAAAGGCTCAGTGAAGATGTTAGACATTGATCCAGAGACCTGATCTGCTTCAAAGTCAAATGGTTCATTCTGCTTGTCAAGCTCTTGATCGGTTTCAAAGGCGAAGGGTTCATGCCGCTAATCATTTGCATCAGTTGTTGCAGTAGGTTGGTCATCAGTGTCCGATGTAGAGTCGGATAGGGGTGGTTGTGGACCAATGCGACTAAGGGCTTGTTCTTCGATGGCAGCAGTTCTCGGACGGCGGGAAAGGGGTTGAGTATCAGATTCATCTTCATCGGATGATGAAGGTCATGGGAGAACGCGGCTACGGCTAACGAGCATTTTGAAACGCGGAGTAGATCTGGAAGTAGAAGCAGCTCGTGGGTTAGTGGGTGGTGGTATTGGGATGGATGGGGTTGCAGTTGTTGGGATTTGCTGATCAGGTGCACCGCCCTCGCCGTTTCCCCTTACAATACGCTCATCACCCTGTTCAGGATCCCCATGATCCTGAACCTGCTCATCTATTCTAGGACCCTCTCCTTGCACAGGATGTTCCTCGCGGATTGGCTCTTGGGCAGGCACAACAGGCGGTGGCTGTGCCATTAAGCCGTGTCTCTCCCTATAAGCTATCACACTCGGTGCAGTCTGATCAGCATAGGCGAGTAGTGCTTCAGGTATTGGCATGATGAAGTTAAACTGTCGATCATTAAGCTTGAGGAACTTCATGGAGTTGGTCGGGCCCAACGGTGATCCGGTGCGTCTATGGATGTCAGGTTTGGAAGATAGCATCGCGTGGATAAAGAGTTATAGGAACCGTTGGAATGGGATGAAGGCACGATCGCGATAGTTTGACTTGTCTTCAACTAGCTCCACGAAATCCGTCCAGATGAGCATCACGTAATCATAATGACGGTTGAAAGCGACGCCGTGAAATATTCGTAAGGCCGCAGTACTGGCCTTTTCCATGCCAGTGTGCTTGCAGACATCGATTTACGATGGTGAATAGCGAAAACCAGATCTGAGGCAGATACATTCGTTTCAACTGGTCAGGGCTTGTGAGGGGTTCGGAGGAGTTGGACCCAAGGGCTCGGATGTCGGCACAAAGCTGTTGTTCGGTTGCAAAGGCATCGTACGGGTGTTCGTCTGTGGCGACCGGCAGGCGGAGGATGCGACGAATCCGAGAAGGAGTTAAGCGGGTGACAAAATCATCAATTTTGGCAGTAAAATGGTGGTCACCGTCATCGGGATGGTATGTTAACGTATACCAGAATTGTTGTAGGTAGAACAGGGGTACCTGATGGTCCAAAGCAAAGGCATACCGTAGTGGATGGTGTTGAAGGATATCGATGATGACCTGGTGTTCGATGGAGATGCCAAAATCGAGACGGTGATTGTTTGGCTTGAGTGATCGTAGTTTGTCTCGGGGCATCAGGAGGTCATCTCGGTTGACCGCGTTGGTACTTGGTTCGGATGATCGTTCGGAAGGCATTGGGTGTTCATCATCAGAGATATTTGGATCATTTATGGTTGCCATGTTTACTGAAATAAGACAGTTAGTCAAACAGATGAATAGTCAGTGCTAGGAAGTGATGAACAGAAAAGAACAAAACTGCTAAGCCTTTTTGTCGAGTCCCATTGGGCCGATAACAATTGTTATCGAGTGCAATGGGATCGAGAATCAACAGATGTCGAGTGAAGTTAGGCAACAAAAAGACTTGTTAAAAAAATTTGAAAGAACAAACCTGTGTATCTGTAAGATAGATGTCGAGTCATTGGGAATCGAGAAACACAAGTTATCGAGTGAGAAAAAAAACTTAACAATTGATGTCGAGTCCTCAAGGGTCGATGAAATTACTTAGGAAATTGTGAAGAACAGGTTATCGATCCTTTGAGGCTCGATTAAAATCCTTAAATCATGTTATCAATTCTATTTGACTCGATAAAAACACTTGGACATTTATATAGCATGTTGTCGATCCTTAAGCACTCGATGAAAAGACTTTGAAGTTTTAAGAACATGTTATCGAATCTAAGGGACTCGATAAAAACACTTGGACATTTATATAGCATGTTATCGATCCTTAAGCACTCGATGAAAATACTTTTGAAGTTTGAAGAACATGGTATCGAATCTAAGGGACTCGATAAAAAACACTTAGTGATTTTCATCGATCCTTTGTGAGTCGATAACAAATGTTGTCGAGTTCTAAGGGTTCGATAAAATCCCTTAGTGATTTTCATCGATCCTTTGTGAGTCGATAACAAATGTTATCGAGTCCTAAGGGTGCGATAAAATCCCTTAGTGAGACGAAGGTGTTCTTGGTATGTTAACTAGGGTCGATAAAAACTCAAAGTAGATAGAAGGACTCGATAAAAACTCATAATAACTCAGTGACGAACCTATGTGCTCAGTTCAAAAAAAAGGCCTAAAACTAAAGCAAAATCCTATGTCTAGGTACGATTAGTGATAGGGAACAAGTTTAATAAAGCACTTAGGTCTAAAACACACTAAACAGTTACAAAATCGACTGTTGAACAGTCCAAGTCGGAAAAACACATAAACAGAGGAAAATAAATCGAACACTTAGTCTTGAACGACGGATCATGCTGTGAATTAAAGGACTAGGTTCAAGAATTAAAGATGACAAGGGGAGAAATACGAACCTGGTGATGCTTTCAGATCTGAAAAACTTGAAGAGTTGAGAATCTGATCTTGGATGGTCAAGAACTCGAAGGGTTTTTCAGAGAGAAAGAGGGAAATTCAAAAAACTTGTGTGAGAAGTTTCTATCAGTGAGGGGCCCGATTTCTTTAAATAGTGGTCATCGGGTGATGACATGTGGCAGACGGTGATTGGGCCGAGAAAAATTTCCCTTTATCGAGGTGTCGATTGGGGAGGTTGTCGAGCCAAGTGAGGTCGACAATCCATTGTTGTCGGGCCTTAGGGGCCGAGAACCTCACTTGATTTTTTTGATAAAAGGCTCCCCCTTAACATGTGCATAAAAATTTTGTGCTCCCCTTACAAATGTGAAAAAGTAAAGAACGTACCTTGTCGCTCCCCCTTGAAGGCTGAAACACGGTTAGACACAAGACGAAACGAACAGAAAGTGTGCAAATAAATTGAAAATACGGAAGCGAAAGGAGGTTCAAAATCCACAAAATGAGAACCCAAGAGAGATGCAGATTTACATCTAAGAGAAGGTGAATGTGCATGGTCTCTTGGATAGACGTTTTGAGTATTTGGAAACTGACTGATTTAGAGAAAATCAGGTTTTAAGATTAAGCATTCCCAGCTTGGATACTAGGAACTGGAAGTGTTTCTCATCCAGTGCCTTGGTGAACAGGTCAGCAAACTGAAGTTCCGTATTTACAAAGTATAATTCAATTGTACCTCTTTCGACATGATCTTTGATGAAGTGATACCGAACGTCGATGTGTTTCGTCTTCGTGTGTTGTACAGGGTTGCTTGAGATGACTATGGCGCTTTTGGAGTCACAGTAGATAGGAATCTTATCAAACCAGAATCCATAGTCTTTGAGTTGAGTGCGCATCCAAAGAACTTGAGAACAGCAGCTTGCGGCAGCGATGTATTCGGCTTCCGCGGTAGAAGTGGACACGCAAGCTTGCTTCTTTGAAGACCAACTTACCAACTTATCTCCTAAGAATTGAATGTGACCCGAAGTGCTTTTGCGATCAAGCATGCATCCGACGTGATCCGAATCTGAAAAGGCAGTTAGTTCGAAACCCGTATCCTTGGGATACCATAGGCCAAGATCAGTAGTACCTTTTAGATATCGGAAAATACGTTTGATAGCACTAAGGTGAGATTCCTTTGGAGATGCTTGATATCTCGCACATAAGCATGTGGCAAACATTATATCCGGACGACTAGCCATTAGATACATTAAGGAACCAACCATGCCCCGGTAATTTTTAGAGTCCACAGCTTTTCCCAAGGGATCAACGTGTAGCTTTGAACCCAGAGACATGGGCATACCAATCGGTGTACAAGACATCATGTTATATTTATTTAACATATCCGAGATGTATTTCGAATGGTTGATGAATATTCCCGTTGAAAATTGTTTTATTTGAAGACCAAGGAAAAAACTCATCATTCCCATCATGCTCATATTAAATTTTGCAATCATGAGTTCGGAGAACTCCTTGCATTATTGAGGGTTAGTCGAACCAAATATAATGTCGTCCACGTAGACTTGAATGAGCATAATGTCACCAGTTTTCTTTTTAATAAAGAGAGTTGGATCGATTTTACCTTTGGAGTAACCATTCTTTACCAGATGGGCAGACAGGTTGTCGTAACATGCGCGCGGGGCTTGCTTTAAGCCATAGAGAGCCTTGTCGAGGATGTAAACATGATCGGGTTTTGAAGAGTCGACAAATCCGTCGGGTTGGGAAACGTAGACTTCTTCACGCAGAACACCATTCAAGAAGGCCGTTTTGACTTCCATTTGAAAAACCACAAATTTCTTGTGTGCCGCGTAAGCCAAGAACATTCGAATTGCTTCAATACGGGCTACGGGCGCAAATGTCTCATCATAATCAATCCCTTCTTGTTGGCGGTATCCTTTTGCGACAAGTCGTGCTTTTTTGCGTATGACGACCCCATCTTCGGTTTTGGGTGTTGAGCGAGGTTCTTCTCTTCTTTGTTTGGGCTATAACATTTCCTTTCGCTCATGATTCTTTGATCCCGAGGCCTGCCTTTGTTGATTGGGATTTGAGCGACCTGAGAACTTTTGTTGAAAAGATCTCGTAAGGAAGGCCAGCTGTTGTTGAAGTTTGGCAATTTCAGGATCATAGTCAAAGTCTTCTTCTTCTAAATCAGGAAACATCTCTTGAGAATTGGAAGAAGAGTCTTTTGCCACCAATGCAATTGGATCACAGTTCTTCTTAGTGTTTAACCCCATCAATTCAAGGACCTCCTCTTCATCTTGCTGAAGGGTTTCATAAACTTCGTGCAGATCGAGTTCAGCCAGATATTTACTGTGTTTGATTTGATTAGCAAACCGGCCCCACTCCGGTTGAAGATTGCTAACAAATTTGACGTTGTTCTCGATCTTAGTCTTACGATTTCATTTTTGCTTAGCTCGTTCACCAGTTGTACGAAACGAGTATAAGTGTTCGTAAGACTTTCTCCTTCTTTAGCCTTGAATTCTTCGTATTGGGAGATGCAATTAGTGATCTTGAGTTGTGTGCCAATTTTAGTTCCAAGCATGAACTTTTCGATTTCCTCCCACATTTCTTTAGCCGTTTTCTTGTGACTATCGATGCTCATGTAGATGTCGTTTGGGAGGCTCATCGGTAGATATGATCGGGCTAATTGATCACCTTTCATTATTTTCTTTTCATTTGCATCCCATGCATGTTTTTGTTTTACTTCCCTTCGTGCGGCCACCGGAGGAGTATTGTTTGGCATGGCCGGAAAATCTTGATAGAAAGTAGGAGGAGGACCTTCTTTTATTGAACGCATGATCTCATCGGCATAATCATTGCGTTCAATAAAGTCAAGAAATCGATCCTTCCATTGAGAATATTCCCCCGGAAATAGAATAGGGGGTTTGGTGTCTGAACCAATTGCCATGGCTTCACGGGTAGTCATTGTACTTTATTAGTTGACCTCGATTAGTGAGTTTTTAAAAATTTCTGAGTTGTCATGTGAAACAGTGGGTTTTTATTGATAGACAAAGGATCGACAATAAAATTATCGATATGGGTCTGAATGTTTAAGGATTTTGTCGGGTGGTTGAGACTCGATAAAAATTATTGTCGAGTGAAGGAAACTCGATAACACTAAAAGGAAATCGAATCGATAAACAGAGTTTTATCGATCGATAACTTTGTTTTTCTCGATTAGACACTATTCGATAAAAAAAATTGACTCGATAAAAGATCAAAGATACTTAATCTGAGTTTTCTGTAATTGATAAACCAGAAAACAAGAACAAAGGGTTCTTGACTAAAAAGAACAAGTCTTTTTATGGACAAGAATGTCTAAGTTCTCGAGTTTCTTATTTGTTCAATCACTGAAAAATCAAAATTACAATAGTTTATGATTTTACTAGGGAATTCATTAGTAAGAAAAACTGCAGGAGTCACTAGTTCCTGAGTTTTCTTATGTAAAGAAATTCAAAAGTAAATAAAATAAACTAGAGTAATTTTAATTAAAGCAGATTAAATACTTTGTGTATTAGTCGATAAAAAATTAAGGAACAGAAGTAATAATCAAGAAAAAAAACAAAGAAACAGAGATAAAAATTAACAGACAGAAGTATGGATCTGTTAGGACCCAAACAATCAAGATATCAATATATGGAAAGATTAGAACAGAAATATGATAGCCAAATGTGGTATGTATTGATTGGATGAACAGGATTACAAATATGTCTTTTCAAAGCTTATAGAAACGTTAGTTCTAACAATCTAACAAACTAGCTATTTATACACAAAAGGAAAGACTAAAGTAACAGTACATTTATGACAGACAAGTTCAGAACAAGTTCTGAACTCCTTCAGATCTTCTTCAGAAGTGTCTTCAGAAGAGTCTTCAGAACTTCTTCAGAACCTCTTCAGAATATCATCAGAACTTCTGAAGTGGGCACTTCAGAAGTTATGTCTTAGGCTTTTCTTTATCTTTTCTTCAGATCTTTACATCTTCAGAACCCAGTACCTTTTGAAGCTATTGTGATATCTCAATCAATCTCCCCCTTAGCTTCAAAAGTTCAGATCATACTTCCAGAAGTTCAGAATTTCTCTAACATCTTTCAGAATTAAGCTTCTGTATTCTAGCAAGGATTCAGCAATTCTAATCATCTCTTTTGCAAGCTTCTTATGCTTCTCCCAATCTTCATTGCTCAGATTCTTTGGTCTTCTATTCTGTCTTTTTACCAAACGATCTCTGATAGCCATGAGAGTTCCATTGCAACATTTATGGAGTTCTTCAAATCTCACAAATAATAGTTCTTGAAAGCATTTGCAAACGAAGCCTGGAGGTTGAATTACTAAGGTACTCTTCTTCAGATTCTGAATAACTAGTAAGCTCAGATTTGGTTTGCTCAAGTGTAGTTGTTTCTTGTTCAAACATAAGCAACCTGAAAATCAGTCTTTGCAGCCCATATAAATTCTCTGTACAAGCCATCTCTGAGAATTGGAAATGATTTTCTGAACTTGGTGATTGAATCATGAAAAGGATAAAGGCTTCTGTAAACTCTGAGTAGATCTCTGAGATACACATTCTGGAAATCAGCTTCAGAGAAGGTAGAAATCTCACCATTTTGTCTTTCAACAGTAAAGAATGCATACTTGTAATTTTGTCTTGTCTTCAAGTCACCATTAATTACTTTGACCACTGGACTTTCCTTTCTTGCTTCATTAATTGGAATCCTTATCTTTCTAATGATATCTAAGTACCATTGTTTCCAACCAAAAGACTTTTGAATCCAGCAATCAATATAGTTGAACTTTTGTTCATATTCCATGAACATTTCTGAATGGAAATATTCAAGAAACATGGTGAAAGCATTTTCCTCTATTCTTTGTACTTGCAGTTGTTCCTCTTCAGATATTTGCTTTACAGGAACCAACGTTTCAGAAATAGCTTCAGAAATAACTTCTTTTCCTTTCTCCTTTTCCTTTTGACTTGGTTCAGAACTTTCAATATTTAGAGAAAACTTCAGAATTTCCTCCAAGTCTTGTTTTTTTGAATGAATCTGGAAATCATAAGTATCACTAAGTAGATAATCAGCTCCTCTGATCTTGTTTTCTCTTTTGTGATCAGCTAGATAACTCTTCCTTACATTTTCTCTGAAACGAATTCTTTCTTTGATCAGATATATGATTTCTTCTTTGATATTTGAATCTTGAACATAATCCTTTGCATAACTAAGAAACCAAATTAGAGTTGAGTTAGAGTATTTTGGAATATCTGAAGCCAAAAAGGTTTTATTTCCATTCACTGTATATCTGAACCTAATATCTGGACTACTGAACACTCTAGTTATTGCTGAATTTTCAAGGTTTATAGGTTCCAACAGATTCACTTTAGATAAACCAAATTCCAGAGCTAATTGAAAGTCATGCTTGATGATGTTCCTTATGTAGATTCCCAGAATTCTTCTGACTTCAGAAACAAGTTCAACTTCACTTCTAGCAACACAGAAAGGAAGAATTGTCAATTTATCTTGCAATCTTAGTTTGTATAGATCATACTGAGTAAATTCACATAAAGATCCATTTCTTCTTTCTTCTCCAAATTTGTATATTAATAAATCATCTTCAACAGTCTTTGAGAGACATCTAATCTTCTTTATAAGAGTGGAATCATTCAGATTCTGAACACCATGCTTCTGAACAAAGTTTCTAACTTTTGAGATTTGATCTTCAGACCACTCATCATTTACAAAATCTTCCAGAGTTGCAAACCTCATAATGTTTTTATACATATGGTAGTAAATTGCTTCAGGAACTCTAAGCTGATTTCTCCAAAAAGAAACATATCTTCCTTTTCATAGACATGATCTAGAATAGGTTCTTCAAGAAGAGGAATATCAATTTTGGCAATAGTGATGCAGGATCTGACTCTTACTTCAAATTTTTCAGAGTAGACCATTAAAATTTCATCTGTAATTTCAGTTCCTCTCATATGACCTAGATCAAGTTCTAGTTCAACACTTTCATCTGGTTGATCAAGAAAATCTCTGAAGACTGAAAATCTGTTGTCCAAAAGTCTACACTCCAGACTTCTTGGATTGTTCAGAAAGACATGCACCCAGCAAAATTGACTTAGTATATTCCATAACTTTCAGAAGCTCTTCTGTATTCGTCACTCAGAAGTTGTTGGGGCTTCCAAATTACCAAATATTTTATCTCATTAGCTCCAGAACTTTCTCCCATATTAGCTCCAGACATGTCTTCTTCAAATATAATAACATCAGAAAGGTCACTAGGCTCACCAATGACATCTTCAAATGCAAGGTATTCCCTTAGCATCTCTTCATTTGAATCAGGAATAATATATGTATTGTCTGAGCTTAAGTTACCTTCAGAATAATTCTCTGTTTCATACCCTTCCTCTACTATATCTTCAGAAGAATGAACATTTTCCTCTTGCCCTTCATGTTCTGCAGATAAGATATCTTCTATTGCTTCAGAAACTCTATTAGATGCTTCACCAACATTCTGAGCATCTTCAGAAGTTTTCTCAGAACTTTGTTCTTGAACATTTTCAACATTCTCTGTTTCAGATACTCTCTGTCTTTTTTCCCCCTCTTGATTATCAGGATCCTGATCATCAAGACTCCTTTTAGAAGTATCTGATTGAGGTCTGCACTCTAGAACAGATAATCTTGTGCTTAAATATGTCTGAGAACTCTGAATAGAAGAAAGCTGATTCAAAATCTTAGCATTGTCATCCTTTGTTGCAAAAGCAGAAGAATCTGGTTGAGCAGATGAAGAAGAAGTCTGAGAAGTTTTCAGAGAAGAAAACGGATGAAGCAACTTCAGAAAAGGCATTCATAAGTGCTTGTTTGAAATTATTCAGATCGTTAGAAGATTGGAGGTCATAATCATTCAACCTATTCACCATATTCACCCCTTGTTGATCCAACCTATCCTCCATCACCTTTTTAGTTGTATCCGTCAATTCCTTGATGTCCTTCTGAATCTTTGCAAATTCAGAAGTACAGAAATCTTTGAATTCTGAGAATTCAGAAGATGTGGGTAAGGTTCCAAGACCAACAGATGGTCTTGTTTGCAGTCCTTCAGAAGAAGGTTGGCCTGTATGTGCCACAAAGGCATCATGAACCATATATGATTCTGTGAATAGGGCTTTTGTGATGTTCACCCCACCAGGTCTTCCAACTAATCCTTGATATATAGAAATAGGAATATCTATAGTTGTTGATGCAATGTGACAAACACCTTGCTTAGTGACATCTGTAAGATGTGTGCTAGTGTGAATGGATTCCACATTAAGTGGTTCAGTAGGCTCAATGTTGAGTGGACTCTCAGACTCAATGTGCTCAAAATTGGGAAGGGGGGACATATATCCTTCATTTTCAACAAAAGGAACCTCCAATTGGGGTCCTAATGGATTATAAGCTGCTTGCCCCATTTGTTTTGAGGAAACACCCTTCTATTGAGAGATGGGTGAGTGGCTGGGGGGGTTAACCAAAGTTGCCATGGGCTCACTGGCATTTTCAATATTATCCACCAAAAAATGTCGAATAATAGATGATGTGGGTGCCCGGCTAGTAACTGGTGGTTCACAGGTTTGTTTTTCTTTTACCTGTGTTCTCCCCTCTTCATTTTCATTTTTCCTCTTCACTCCTTGAGGATGTTCTCCCCTTTGAACAGCCTCCCCTCGCTTCTTAACAATTCTAGACACCCTTGCTTGCTCACCACTCTGGTTGGAATCAGGGGAAGGAACCACTGGTCTAGGTAGTCCCATTGATTCTAAATACTCACTCACAATCCTATTCTGTGGACTTACTAGATCAAGTAAGTGAGAAGGAAGTGAAGCAGCATTAGGGAATTAAGCTTTGCATTTGGTGGTCTTAAACTGTCCATAGAAAAGATAGGAACATGTACCTCATGAGACAGAACAGGGATTGCTGGTACTGCTTTCATTGCTCCTTTGATGAGTGTTTGAAAGAATCTTTGGAATGGTATATAGTTGTAGGTGGACTTCTTCAAAACAGCAGATTTGAGTTCTTCAAAAATGAGAGAAGCATAATCATAATGTTTGTTAAATGCAACCCCATGAAAGATAATCCTCCCATTTGTTGAAGCTTGATCCAAACTTGAGCTTTTCTTAGATAGACAAGTGTTTAAAATAGAGAATAGACAGTACCAGATTGGGGGTAAACACTTTCTTCTAAAGGAACTTAAAGCATTTAGATTTTCAGAGTATCCCAAACTCATGAAATCTGAAATCATCTCAGTTGAAGATGGTATTGGATCATAACAAGTTTTCCCAAGAACCTCATCTGGTTTTGACAGGTAGTGAATACTCCTAATATCATCCACAGAGATGCATACCTTGTAAGCATGTACATAGGACACGATTTCATCCTCAGATTCATCAACCTCAGCATAGTACCACCACTGTTGAAGATAAGAAGTAGGAATAGAGAATTTCCTTGAGAGAAGAGTACGTAATGGATGATTCTTCAGAATTTCGATCAAAATCATTTGATCATCAGCAAAGTCTGTCGATTTGAAGTTCAAAGAACAGTTATTTTTCTTGATTTCAAGCAGTTTCTCAGCAGGGACATAGAGTTTTGACAAATCAGTGCTTTCAGCACGAGTCTGAGATTCACTATCACCAGCAATTGATTCAGAAACAACCTCAATAGGTTCAACTTGTGTTTCCCCAATTTTATCAGTTCACAGGTTAGGGTTAGGGTTAGGGTTAGGGTTTGAAGGTCCGGCTTGATTAATAGCAGTTGTGGCTGTGTCTTGGACCATTTGATCATCATTCAGTGGGATTTCCAATGTTCCAACCACCAATTTTTGAGGCACTATCTTGAATGAACCATCACTCGATGATCCATTGCTGTCATTGAAGCTCGAGGAAGCAGAAACCATGGCCTTTGAAGTAGACATTATATTTGAAGAACAAGGATTCGAAATGGAATGAAGATCAATAAAAACAGATAGACTTCTCAGAGTAAAGTCACTAAAAAATGAAGACGATGAAGAATTCATTGATTTATAAGACTGGATAAGCTCTGATGGACACGTGGCCAAAAAGTAAATGTGATTAGACCATTAATCATCATTTATTTGGATAAATGAATCGTTTAATCGACGTGTTTAAAAAATGTCCAATAAATTAAAACACGTGGCACACGCTTAAGTGATACTTAAGAAAAACAACGGGAAGTGAAGTTCTGAGAACAAATTCAAAAACTTCAGAAATTGTTCAGAACTTCTGAGAAGAAGTTCAGAAGTCTGAAAGAAAGAATTCAGAAGAACTGCAGAACTTTTAAGTTTAGTTCAAAACTAAACTTGTATCACTTTAGAAGACCAAAAATTATTTAAAAATACAAACTTCTGAAAAACATAAATCATTTTGAGAATTCAGAAGTAGGTTTGAACAATGAAAAAATATTTTATCTAAGAAAGTTTGTTCATACTTCTTAGATATGAAGTGTAAGACTTGATTTCAGCATTTTAGATCTGTTTTGTAGGAAAGAGCAATCAGAATTTTGAATTTAATATCACTCTCCCTTGAATCATTAGCAGCTATGATTCTCCCCCTTAAACAGTGCAATTTTATCAAAGAAACAAGAAAATATTAGAGAAATGAAAAAAAAATAGTAATAAACAATCAACCTAGATAAAGAAGGATTATAATTCTGAGTTTGAAAAGAAGCAAAGATCTGAATATACAACTTCAGAAAATTTCTGAAGGGCAAACGATTCAGAATTTGAGATAAGAACCTCAGAATATAACTTCTAAAGTTTAGTTGATGTTTAAAACTTACATAGACATATTGATCATGCCCAATTTACTTACCAAGAAGTTAAATCGTTTTTCATCAAGTGCTTTGGTAAATAAATCAGCTAATTGATAATCTGTCTGAACAAAAAACATTTCAATATTACCTTTTTCAACATGATCTTTGATAAAATGATATCTTACATCAATGTATTTTATCTTGGAATGCTGAACAAGATTGGTAGTGATAGCTATAGCACTCTTTGAATCACAATATAAGGGAATCTTTTTGAAAGTGTAACCATAGTCTTTGAGTTGAATTTGCATCCAGATCACTTGTGAGCAACATATTGCAGCTGCTACATACTCAGCTTCTGCTGGAGAGGTAGAAACACAATTTTGTTTCTTTGAAGACCAGCTTACCAGTCTATCACCCAGAAACTGACATGATCCAGAAGTGCTTTTCCTGTCTAATTTGCATCCACCATGATCTGCATCTGTAAATGCTGTTAGTTCAAAACTAGAATCCTTAGGATACCAAAGCCCCAATGAAGGAGAACCTTTTAGATATCTAAGGATTCTTTTTGCAGCTAGAAGGTGTGATTCTTTAGGATTTGCTTGATATCTAGCACAAATACATGTAGCAAACATTATATCTGGTCTACTAGCAGTTAAGTAAAGCAAAGATCCAATTATGCCTCTGTACTTTTTCTGATCAACATATTTTCCATTCAGATCAGGTTCTAACTTAGTTGCAGTGGCCATTGGAGTTTGAATACTTGAACAATCAGTCATGTCAAACTTCTTAAGTAAATCTGAGACATACTTGGATTGGTTAATGAATATGCCAGTGGGAAGTTGTTTAACTTGAAGACCAAGAAAAAATGTCAACTCTCCCATCATACTCATTTCAAATTCAGTTTGCATGATTTTCTCAAAATTTCTACAAAATTTTGGATTTGTAGAAGCAAATATAATAACATCTACATATATTTGTATCAAGATCATATCATCACCTTCCTTTTTCAGAAATAAAGTCATATCAACAGTACCTCTTTTGAATTCAGAATTCAGAAGAAAAGTTGTAAGAGTATCATACCGTGCTCTTGGTGCTTGTTTAAGTCCATATAAGGCGTTGTCCAAAATGTAGACATGATCGGGAAACTCTTTGTTTACAAAGCCTTCTAGTTGTTCAACATACACTTCTTCATGTAAAATACCATTCAGAAATGCACACTTCACATCCATTTTAAACACCTTCATGTTTTTGTGAGCAACATATGCAAGAAGTATTCTAATGGCTTCTAATCTAGCAACAGGAGCAAAGGTTTCATCATAATCAATCCCTTCTTGTTGACAATACCCCTTAGCTACAAGCCTTGCCTTGTTTCTTACAACAATACCATTTTCATCCTTTTTATTTCTGAAGACCCATTTTGTGCCAATGATAGATTTACCTTTTGGTTTTCGTATCAATCTCCAGACCTTGTTTCTTTCAAATTGATTTAATTCATCCTGCATGGCTAAAATCCAGTCTGGATCTTGAAGTGCTTCATATGGCTTTTTGGGTTCCATGCTACTTAAGAAATTTACATACAGACACTCATTTGCTGTTGCAGATCTTGTTTGAACACCTTTTGATGCATCTCCAATAATTTGATGCACTGGATGTCCATTTGTTCACATTTGGCAATGGTTGAACAGATGAAACATTGTTCAAAGAATCATAATCATCAACAATTGCTTGAGTTTCAGTATCATGATTGATAACTGAATGTAAATCTGAAGTCTCCCCCCTCAAATGGAACATTTGGAAATGGTTCAGAATTTTGATGTACAAGCTCAGAAACAGGAATAACTTGTTCAGAATGGACTTGAACTTGTTCAGAATTGATTTGAACTTGTTCAGAAATATCTTGAACTGGTTCAGAAGTATCTTGAACTATTTCAGAAATTGGATGTACATTTTCAGAAGTTTGAAGTTCTGAATTTGAGGTTGAGAGTTGTGGTGCTGATATACTTGATATTTGTATTTCTGAAATGTTTTGATCATTTGTGCTTCTGATATGAGAAGAATTTTGATAATCTGCAGAAACATTTACAGAAATATCAAATAAGTCTTGACATAAATTGTCTAAATTGGATTTAAGTAAAGTTTGAGATTCAGAAGTAGATGTTGTTTGTTTATGTTCTGAGTCCAAACTTTCAGAAATTGGTTTATGTGCGAGTTCTGAACTGTCTTGTTCAGAAGTCAATGTTGGCTCATGAAATCTGACATTTGTAGTCTCAATGATCCTTTGAGTTCCTTTAAGGAGTACTCTGTAAGCTTTGGATCTTTGAGAATAGCCAACAAAGATACCAGCTACACCTTTTGGTGTAAATTTGTCGAGAAGCTGAGTATCATTCTTTAGAAAACACCTGCAACCAAAGATTTTAAAATAATCAATAGAGGGTTTTCTTTGTTTTAGCATTTCATAAGGAGTTTTAAGAAATTTTCTGTTTAGAATGGTCCTGTTCTGAGTAAAACATGCAGTAGCAATAGCTTCTGTCCAAAGAGAAAGAGGAAATTCTGAATATGCCAGCATGGTTCTTGCAGCCTCTACCAAAGTTCGATTCTTTCTTTCAACCACCCCATTCTGTTGAGAAGTTCTTGCAGCGGAAAAATTATGCGAAATACCAACAGATTCCAAAAAATTCTGAAGTGTAGAATTTGTAAATTCTGTTCCATTGTCACTTCTGATCTTTTGGATTGGGAGTTGAAGAAGAACTTGAATTTTCTTCAGAAAGGTTATCAGTCTTTCAGAAGTATCAGATTTGAGTCTCAGAAATTCAATCCATGTGTATCTTGTGTATTCATCTACTATGACAAGAATGTATTTCTTTCCCCCCATGCTTTGAGTCTTCATTGGTCCACACAAATCCATATGTAGCATTTCTAGTGGAGCTTTGCATGAAGATAGCATTTTCAGATGATGAGAACTTCTTTCGATCTTCCCTAGTTCACATGCAGAACAAAGAGACTTCTTTTCTAATCTGATCTTTGGTAGTCCTCTTACAGATTGATGTTTGCCTAGTTCAGAAATGGCTTTGAAGTTCAGATGTGACATTCTTCTGTGCCAAAGCCAACTATCATTTCTCATTGTTGTAGACATATAACATACAGCTTGTAGTTGACTAGTTGCAGTGAATGTTATTGTGTAGATATCTCCATCTCTATAAGCAGTTAATTCATTTTTGTTTGCTGTACTCAGAACATGACAGTAATCTATGTCAAAATTAACCTTCCAGTATTTGTCACAGAATTGACTAATACTAAAAAGATTATGTCTTAGTCCCTCAACATAGAAAACTTTCATTACTATCACATCTCCTTTAATGAAAGTGCCATATCCTCTTACATATCCCTTTGCATTGTTTCCAAAGCTAACTGTTCCTCCATATCTTTCATGATAATCAGTTAGTAGTTCTTTGAAAGGTGTCATGTGTCTCGAACATCCAGAATCTAAGACCCACACATGACATATCTGTAAAAGAGATTATTGAGTTTTAGGTACCCATTTCAGAATGGGTCCTTTGAGATTAGTAATAAAATTTGAAGTTCTGAACTTTTTCTTCAGATTTTTCAATTCAGAAGTTTGTTCAAAACTTTGAAATTTATCTTTCTTAGTTTTATTTTTATTTTTTCTTTTAATTGAATCTGTCAATATAGCTGAACATTTCTGAATAGATTTCATCAAATATTTCTTGTTTGTTTTGGAGTTAAGATGAAAGTTATGATGACCACAATTAATACAGTGAATATGATTCTTTAAAGTATTTACAACAGCATTAGACATATAAGAATCAATAACATTTGATTTTTCAACAAAGATTCTTTTATTCACTATCTTTGATTTAGGTACATCACTTTTATTTGAAAATGAAAAACTATCTAATTTGTCATTCTTTGACAGTCTTTCATCTTTCTTTCTCCATACTAAAATGGATAGCTCTGTAAAAGATAAGAAATGAGGATTAGTATAAGAAATTCTTTTGTTCACTTTAGGTTTAACCTCAGAATTTGAGTTAATTTTCTGAACTTCAGAGAGAGAATTTGAGGATTGTCCTTGTTCAAAGTTTTTAACTCTAGTGTTGAAGTCAGAAGATGTTACTGAACATGGTGATGAAGTCAATGAAGTGTTTGTAGTAGTAGGAGAAAAATCTGAAGAAGTAAAATTTTCAAATTTCTGAGATTCTGATTTTAAAAACACAGAACCAAACATTTCTGAAGGTTTCTTTGAAGCTTCAGATTTTAGCATTTCTCCTTCAGTCATACAAGATTGTAATTTAAACCAAATAGCCATTTTTATCAATGACTTGCACCATATGATCATCATCATCTTCTTAATCAGAAGCATTTATTAGTTCTGAATATTTATTTTGAGTCATACTTGTTACAAAAATATTTGAATTTTTTGTTGTTGTAGACTCATCATCAGATTATCAAAAAATATATTGGGATTCTCATCAACATATTCTAAAGAGTCAATTTCTGAGAATTCATCATATTTTTCTTCATGTTCTGATTTATTATCAGAAGTATCTTCTGAAATGACTTCAGAATTGAATTCAGAAGTTATCTCAGAAGTAACTTCAGAAATTATTTCAGACTTAACAATTACTTCAGATTTTTCTTCAGAAATAATATTTGATTCAGAAAATTCGCAAATGTTTGAACTTATATTTATTTCTTCTGTTTCAGAAATTATCTCTGGTTCACCAGTTTTAAGAGGTGTTTCGTCTGAAAACAAAGTATCTGATTTTACAAACGGTATTCTTTCAGGCAAAGAATAGTTCACAGGTTTAGAAATGACACCTGTATTTGATTCATTGAAAATTTTTATTTTAGAATAATCATACAGATTTGCAGGTGCCTTTTTCAGTATTTGACTGTCATTATATCCTTAACCTGCTTTTATGTTGTAAAATTTTGAATTTTGAGCCTGACTAGTTAAAATGTTAAAAATTTGTTCAGTTTGTCCTCTTTTAAAATTTAAATCTTCTAATTCCTTAATCTTTTTATAAAGATCAAGTCTCTCTTGATTCAGAAAATTCATTTTAACATTCAGAATTTCTTTTTCAGACTTCTCATTAATAATTTCCTTTTGTAAGTTGTCCATTTTTTCTTTTAAAACAAGTTTTTCTTCATAAACTTTTTCAAGAATCTGTTCAGCTTCTTGACAATTTTCTTTATATATTTGACTTTCAGCCCTGAATTGATTGACCAAAATTCTTTCACCTTTGATTTTGTTTTTGAGAGTTTCAAATTCAGAAAACATGTTTTGAAATTGATTTTTCATTTCAGAATCTATAGTGTTATGTTCAGAATTATGTTCAGAAGAGTAGTTTATTTCATAATTTAATTGAAAAGATGAAGAAGATATCTCCGTGTCTTGTTTGTCTTTTTCTGTATCCATTTGACACATATAGCAATTGGTTGCATAGTGAGCAACTTCTTCATCATCATCTCCATCACTCCAGTTTAACCAGTCCTCTTCATACTTGGTCACTAAAGCAGGATTGAGCTCCTTTTTCTTAGCTAACAGATGCTTCTTCTCATAGTAGCCTGAATTCTTGACTTTTGGCATCTTGCATTGTCTTGCATAATGTCCAGGCTTTCCACGGTCGAAGCACCTTGCTGGTTCAGATGTTTCAGATTGACCAGCTTCTTGACCTTTCTTAGGTCCACTTTCAGATCTAGGTTTATTCTGATATTTTTGATTGTATCTTTGAGTAAATTGCCTTGTCATAAAAGCAATATTATCAGAAATCCTTTTCAGCTCCTCATCTGATTCATCCCCATCACAAATTGTTGTCTCTGGGATCTCACACACCTTCTTAGCAGAATAGTCAGAGAGTTGTTATATTTCCTGCTCAGTAGGGCAACTTCACTTGCCTTCTTTTGTTCATATTGTCTAACTTTGATCTTGTCCTCTTGTTGGAACAAGATGCCATAGACATCATGAATTGTCTTTCTAGACAAGTTCCTAGTTACCATATTGTCTGAAAAACTTGACCATTCGTTTCCCAGATTGTTCTGAAATTTGTTATTTATCTCAGAATTTGATCTCTGAACACCATTTCTTCTCAGATCATTCAGAATGTTGTTGAATCTATGATATGTATCAATGATAGATTCATTTTCTTTGTATCTGAAGTTTTTATATGTACCTACACAGATATTTAATCTCTATGCTTGAGCCTTTGTGCTTCCTTGCATCTGGGCTTCTACTCATCCCACATAGCTTTGGCTGAAGTTAAACTATCAACCCTATTCAATATTTCATTAGGAATAGCCATGGTGAGTAAAGTCAAGGCTCTTCTATCAACTCTCATTTGAGCCTTTTCTGCTGCATTGTACATTCCAGGACTCTTCTTGATTCTTGACGCCGGTATTTCATGAGTAGATTCAGTTCTAGGAACTGCTGGAATTTCAACAAAGACCTCTAGTAGGCCATTTGTGATCGATTGCATTAAAGCTTCATCTATGTTGTCCAAGAATTGAATCATCCTGATTCTCCATTGATTGTATTCTCCCAAGAAAAGAGTTGGTGGTTTTGTTTCAGATCCGATTGAGACTATTTCTTTAGACATCTTTGATTGTTAGAAGATCGAGTATTCACCTGATTTGAATTTGAAATTTATCGATCAAGAACACCAAGAACTGTCAGATCTGACAATTCTTTCACAAATCTTCAAGAACAGATGAATTGGCTCTGATACCAATTGTTAGGACCCAAACAATCAAGATATCAATATATGGAAAGATTAGAACAGAAATATGATAGCCAAATGTCGTATGTATTGATTGGATGAACAGGATTACAAATATGTCTTTTCAAAGTTTATAGATACGTTTGTTCTAACAATCTAACAAACTAGCTATTTATACACAAAAGAAAAGACTAAAGTAACAGTACATTTATGACAGACAAGTTCAGAACAAGTTCTGAACTCCTTCAGATCTTCTTCAGAAGTGTCTTCAGAAGAGTCTTTAGAACTTCTTCAGAACCTCTTCAGAATATCTTCAGAACTTCTGAAATTGGCACTTCAGAAGTTATGCCTTAGGCTTTTCTTTATCTTTTCTTCAGATCTTTACATCTTCAGAACCCAGTACCTTTTGAAGCTATTATGATATCTCTATCAGGATCGATGAAAAAGACATTAATTTTTATCGGGTAAAGCTATGATATGTGAGAATCAACAAAAATTCAAAGAGAAAAGAAAAACGCAGAAATCGAAAAAAATACCTTCTGTTTCGTGGAAAACCTCAGAAAAGCGTAAAAACTCAGATCGTAGGCTCTGATACCACTTGTAGATCCCAGATTAACAAGCACAATGATATAATAAAGGTTGTATAATAAAAAGCAATACGAACAAATAGGTTTTGAATGAATACCGTAGTCGTATATCTCTTGATGTGTATATCGATTACAAGGAATAATATCAGAATTCTGCTCTATGATAATCGACAACTTCATATTGAATACCTAGACTCCTATTTATATTGAAAGGTCTATTTTAATTAAGGAAGGAAAGAGTTTAAGGAATTATAAACTTCCTTTTACATTTGAGCATATCCATTCTTTATTTTGACACAATAAAATATTAAACCTAACAGTACTTGTATTTATTCTTGTAGTACAGATTGTCTTTGTTCAGAGGTCCTCTGCAATTTTCTGAGTAGTGCCCTGGCTTGCCACATCGATAACACACATCCTTCTTTCTCTTCAACTCTTCATCATTCTTCTCTGTCTCTGTTTTCTCAGATCTCTAGATCTCTTGACGAGGTGTATATTTGGGAACAGGGCGATCAATCATTTTGCTTCCTTGGAAAGATCTATTACCAAAAGTTTTCGTAAATTGTTTGGTAATGATCAGCAAAAGCTTTGATATCGTCATCAGAGTCAGAATCATCTTCTGGAATTTCTTCTGACATGAAAGCCTTGCTTTTCCCTTTCTTCTCAACATCCTTACTCCTTCTGACTGATCCTCTGGACTCAGAAATTAAAGCCAGAGGTCCACCAATAGTACTTTTCTTTTGAACAACCTCTTTTTCATGGGCTTGAAGAGTACCAAAAACATCATGTAGAGACCATTGTTCCAGATCCTGATTGGCTTGTAAAGACATAGAGAGATTTGACCATTCAGGGTTTAGTCTTTTGAGAAATAGGAAATTATTGTCTTCTTTGGACCTGATGATGTCGAATCTTTTACATAGATTTATCAGAGTGTTAAATTTATTAAAAGTCTGTTCCAGAGATTCTTCAGGAATTTCTTGGAAACTGTTGTATTCATTTAGAGCTTGGGCTCTTCTGTTTTTCTTCATTTTCGCACCACCTTCCAGAGATTGGAATATATCATTCGGAATAGCCATGATTAATAGACTTTTAGCTTTTCTGGACATTTCAACCTTAGCTTTCTCTGGATCCGTCCAATTTTCCCTTGATTTTGGAATACTCCTAGCAGGGACTTCATCAGTAACTGCTGTAGCAGGAACCCTTGAGATAGTTGTCATTGGAATGAATGAACCATTTTGAACAATAGGATATAGATCAGCATCTAATCCTTCAAAGAAGGTGATTATTCGGATTTTCCATTGTGGATATTCATCACGTATTAGAGTAGGGGTTTTAGTTAGAGAACCGGAGGTGTATACAGCGTTCAGATTTGAATTAGCCATATTACCAGAAACAGATATTTTGAAGATTAATGAAGATTTGTTGAAATCTGAATCAAATTGGTTCCAAAATGATCGAAATGAGACTGTATACTTACTAATCACAGGTTTAAGCAAAAATTACCACAGATTTAGAGAGGATTGTAATGAATTTTAACAAAATCTCGTAAAACATGGTAGAATGAAGAATAGGAGCTTAAAACTGAAAAATACTGTAAAATAGAAAAGGGATTTCTCCAAATGGAAGAGATCTAATAATCAATAGATTGATTATCAGGCTCTGATACCAATTGTTGGAACCCAGATCCCTTTCTATCAAGTAATCAACAGATCAAAAGTGAAAATATGAGCGGAAGCTGTAAGATCTAAGATTAACAGTACGATTAGTAAGAACAAAATAGGAAGAACAATCGTAATTGATATTTGATGATGCACAACAGTGTGCACAATACAATAGCTCTCTATTTCGTATTTTCAATCGATAACAATTACAATCTGTAAAAGAACTATTTATACGAATACAATCAATGAAAGTCAACTACATAGCCTATTATAATGAGACACGTAAGCAAGGAAGTAACAAACTGAGAGACACACGGAGGGTGTGCTTGCCACGTCATCTGATGCATATTAGTTGCTCACTTTTGTTTCATACTTTACCTAAAATGAGGTCTAACATTGCTCATACGTCTTCAAACGTTTCTGTCGGATATGTCGTCAGATCAAGATATAGTTCGGACGTAGTATCGAGTCCTCGCTTATAAGCTTCGATCGACGTTCGGGTGTCGCAGTTTCGTATACATATCATTTCAGAATTAAAACGGTTAAAATAGTTTCTGATGTATTCACCAGATTTTTGAATAACATAATATAAATCTCGCGTTTGTTTTTCCATTTTGCGACTGCTAGCGAACTGTTGGAAGACCTGGTTGACTAGTTTGGCGAAGGAGTTGATCGATTTAGGTTTTAAGTTTATCAGCCATTGTAATGCAGCTTCTGTCAATATCGCCCCAAAGCTCTTGCACATGCATACTTCTTGATAATGCTGCGGGATTGAGGCCGTCCATATCAACTTTTTGTATTGTGCGACATGCTCATTGGGATCGGATAATCCTGCATACTTGGGATTCATTGTTGGTATCGCGTACTTCTTCGGTATATCGACTAGGGCTATTGCGTCAGAGAAGGGCGATGCTTGATATCCCGTTGGTGGCTCGATATCGTAGGGAACGGAAACGCCCAGGAGTTTTATTAATAGTGATAGGAGTTTCTCGTTTTGTTCCTCGGGTAATTTCAGACGTCGTGCGAACGGGTCGTGCGTCATATTGCCAGATCCTCCTCCTGAAAAATCGTTGTTATAAGTCATTGATTCAGGATTTCAATTATTATTATAATTATAATTATTGTAATTGTTATAATTATTTTGAAGAGGATCTATGCGAAAGTCGGGATTTCGCGTGTGGTTTCCGGTGAACGCATCATGGAATTGGTGGCTCTGAGAGAATGGAGGTTGATGTAATTTCGCGGATATGTAGGAGCTCTGGCCAATGGTCATATTGTGATATTGGAATCCAGATGTATTGCTTGCCATGCTCTGCCCACTAAGCCCGGTTGATATGTTGGATATGTTTGTTTGGCTGAGTCCCGAGCTACTAGTATTCATGGTCGAGGCTGGTGCCCCGGTCGTTGGTTGCAGTGGTGTTTGCGTGGATGTTTGTATTCCAGTCGTTGGATGGGATATGTTCCAGCGGGGTTATGCGTACTCCAACTGCCGGTCGTGGATTAGGAAAGAATGGTGGAGGCATGGGGGTAAATGGCGTTTGCCCTAGATTAAATGGCGGCAAGTTGGTCGACCCCGTTTGACTCCTAGTCATGGTGTTGTAGAGGGGAAAGTAAGTTCGTTCAAATCCTGGTGGCCCTTGTAGATTTTCCAACTGGGTGATGCGCTGACGGGTGTTCTCAAGTGCAGCTAGCAATCGCTCGATTGATGGTTGGTTCGACATCCCTACAAATCTGAGTGGCAAATATTAGTGACAAAAAGGGGTATGTCGAAAGATTTTCTTTAGACGGGGTCCCACGAATGGAACCAAACTGTTTATGCCAAAAAATGGTACCATAGAATCAACCTAAGGTCAGCGTATGGAGCTTATCCATCTAAAGAAAGGATCAAACGACAAACATGATAAAAAGGTAAATAAACGACAGACAAAGATATTTCGTGACGGGGAAAAACCCTTGTCGAGGGAAAAAACCGTGGACGATGGTGGTGTCATCGATGCACTAGTAAGAAATGACGTCAATAAGGGACGTCGTCCTTGTAATACAATGATCTTATGTAAAATAAAGGAAAACAGTGAAAAAAGAGCTTGAATGTAATCTGAAAAATTACCCGCTGCCCTTAATTGATTAATTTCATACCCATCGTGGCCTTAAAGATCCTGTTAATAACAAAAATGCCACCGCAAGGATCACAACCCTCAAATTATTTGATCAACGCCTGTGATTAGTTGGCAAAGTTTGTAACTTTGAGGTGGTTTGTAGAGGATCCTCCCTATTATATATATATATATATATATAGGCCAGGTTCAGGGGAAACGTCAAAAAAAAACTGAAGAAGACCATGGGAGGTCTCTATCTGGACGATGTGCCCTAACATGCATTTGTGCATATGTACTAATGCATATATATGCATTGATGCATAGAAGAAAAATACCGTCCAGATAGCGGGCTCTCACGGTGTTATTCAGTTTTCTATTTTTTTAGCGTTTTCCCCTGAACCTCCCTATATATATAGCGCAATAATCAAATAAAAAACACTAAAAGGTAACAAACTCGTGAAAACCGTTATAAAAATAATCTTTACATTATTTTTTTTTCATCAAAGCCTATAATTTTAGATAGTGTTTCACCTTATGAAATAATTACATGTGAATTTTTTTTTTGAATTCACGTAGTGAAACAAAAAATATGCATAAAGAAATATTCATATGGTGAAACAAATACATGTGAAGGTTTCATGTTATGAAACAAATATATGTTTCACACTATCTTGAATTAAATTATAGGTTTTGATGAAAAAAATCATGTAAAAAATTATTTTTATATCGGTTTTCACGAGTTCGTAACATTTTTTTGGTTTTTATTTGATTATCACCCTAGGGGGGCTTCTTTTGGGAACCTCATATTTTGTGAGAACCGTGAGGTCCATTCTTGGCCAATCATTCTAATTTAATTAGGAAGTTAGTAATTTGGCAATTTTTAATTACAAAAATTATAAAGGGCATTATAGGTATTTGAAAATTTAATCTCTCCTCTCTCCTCCCCCTCTTTCTCGGCCAGATTTCTATTCTCTCTCCTTTTTTCACCGAATTGAACAAAGTTGTGCACAATATGTTAACAAAGGTTGTTCACAATGTGCATTTTGCTTGTGACAGACACTTTTTGTAGTCGGATGAAAATGTGCACCATGTGAACACCGACTTTCAAACAAAGTAATCCAACAACATTAACATACGCGCACCTTGTGAACCTCACTGAACACATTATGATATAAACCAAAATCAATAACGTCCATTTGACAGGTTTGAAGATAAGAACAATTATACGAAAATCAACATAAAAAACCTAACCTAACCCACTTCCCAAACCAATCCCTACGACCGCCACTACCGATAACCCTTTACTCTTCATTGGACCTAATGGGTACGCGTAAATGAAACCAGAAATCGAAACCCAAATACCGAGGTTGAGAAGAAGTTGTCACCTTTGATGACGGAGAAGTAATCATCATTTTTGGTGGTGGTTTTGACGGAGAAGCCCCCCGGTCAGGGCCGACCCTGGCTATAGGCAGTGAGGGCCACCGCCATGGGCTGCAAAAGCTTGAAGGGCATTATCCGGGTAGTCACAATTTCGTCGGAGTAGGTTAGGTTGGGAAGGAGAAAACTTGCAGTTTCGTTTTCATGCCTTAGATCTCTCTTACGATTTCATTTTTCATTCCCTGAATATCTCTCGTCTCTCACTGCCGATATGTAAGCTCATCTAAGGTAATCCTCTTCTCGGTTTCAATTTCCCATTTGCCATCTCTCTTATTCTCAATTTCCATTCCGATTGCAATTTCGATTTGAATTTTAATTTTGATTTTGATTTTGATTTTGATATCGATTTGCTATTTGCACCTTCCCTTATTCTTGATTATGATTAGCTATCTAGACTACTCCTTATTCTCGATTTCTATTATGATTATAATGTGTATATATAGGTTCAAGCTTGATTAGGAAATGTATGCTAACGGTGCTACAGGAACTAGAGCAGGTTTCCATCACTCCCTCTGAGTTTTCTTACTATTTTAGAAAACGAAATTGTATGCGTATATAGTCTATGAATGTATGTTGATAATGGGGTTTAAGAGTTGTATTGTGTAACCACTTAATCCTCTTTCTTGATCATAAGTTATTATTAACCAAAAACCCTTGTTTCGCCTGCCCAGATCACAAATTTTGTGATGTATGAGTCTATGATGAGGAAGTTGTTAATTAGGGGTCTTCTAACTTTCCCATGGCATGGTTCATCATGTGAGATGCCTCTAATTACGTGTCAATTGTTGTGCGAACTATAATTATTGAACAAGCTGTTGTCCAGATTAAGCTGTCTGACTTAGCTGGTAGTTATACATTTGGTTCACTTAGTTGTCCATTAAGCTACAGTTTAGTCCGTTTGGGTTGTTTTTGGCTGTTTAGAATAAGCTGTAGGTTCCTACACTTTGACTCACGCATTGTTTTATTTTTTGGCATCAAGGACATCGAAGCTGTTAAGCTTTTGGGATGTTTTGGTTGTTCAGAGACATTGTGATGTGTATGTGGGGGGGTAGCAGGTGAAAAGTTGGATCAAAATCAAGTTGGGTCGGGATAGTAGTTGTGGTTTCTACTAATTACGCGTAGAAATCGTTTGGTTCGTATAGGTCTGGGCGATCCATGCTCTTCTGGAAAAGGTGTTGGTTGGGGTAAGTTGTCTGTCACAGGTTGATCTTCGCTGCTGTAGTGTTGGGGTTCTCCTATCGGCGGTGGTTCTATCGTTCGGGGGCAAATTTACTCTTCTGTTAGTTTTTTTTTATTTTGTATTGGTGTCTTAGTGGGATTGTGAGTTTTCTGCTTGCAAACTCCCTCTTGGTTTAGCATCTGTTTGTTGGTTGGGCTTTTAATTTGGTCCCTTGGATCTAGTTTTCTTGTTGTATGCCTTATTGATTGGTAATAAATGGTATGATGCAGTTCAAAATATATATATATATATATATATATATATATATATTAGGGGCATTGTTTTGTGTTTTCACCATGGACATCCAAAAACTCAGGGCCGACCATGCCCCCGGTTGTAGCAGTAACCATAGACAACGCTGAAAAGAGGATGTGTAATGGTGTTCGAAAGAAGTCGTCGCCGGTAGTGGTGTTTTCAACGGAGAAGATCTCGGTTGTCGCTGTAATCGGAGACATCGACAAAGAGAGAATCGTGTAGTTGTGTTCCGACGAACTCGTCGTCTGTGGTGGTGGTGGTGGATTGGTGGTTTTGACAGAGAAGACTCGAATGTGACTTGTGAAGACGGTATAGTGGTGGTCGTTGGCTGATAAAGATACGTGAAGAAGAAAGGGATGTCATTAATTTGAAAATACCTAATTAGTTTAGTGGGATCCTACAATTAAGGGTGAGCCGTATTAAAGGGGTTACCAATTTTGAATTTAATATTTATTACTATGAGCTGTCAAATAATTTAAATGCCTAATTTACCCTTTCATATTTATTTAATAAAAATAATAATTATCTTAAATGATTTGTTTTAAATGGATCTCAAGTTCCCACAAAAATTAGGTTCTCAAAAGATTAAACCCTATCACCCTATATATATATATATATAGATGTTGGTTTATTTAGAAACTAGACGAAGGTAGAAATTATAGAAACTTTGGCAAATCAATATAAAAAAAATTCATGATTTTTTTTCATCAAATGCTATGATTTAAGATATTATTGCATATATGTTTGTTTCTTAATGTAAAAGTTTCACGTGTATTTGTTTTTCATAAGTTGAAAGTTTCTCATATATTTTTTTATGAAAAATTTCATATGTTTTTGTTTCATAGTGTAAAAGTTTCACATGTAATTTTTTCACAAAATGAAACAAACATATGTGCAATAATATCTTAAATTATAGCATTTGATGAAAAAATATCATGAAAAAAATTATTTTTTATATTGATTTGTCAAAGTTTCTATAGTTTCTAAAAGAACCAGCCTATATATATATAGCGAAAGAGAGAGAGAGAGAGAGGGAGGTTCAGGAGAAAACGCTAAAAAAAGAGAAAACGCTAAACTAATTGAAGAACACCCGGGGAGGCCGCCATCTAGTAACATGCATATGTGCATATGCACTAATGCATATTTATGTATTGACGCATAGAAAAAAGAAGCTCCAATCGCGTATATGCATCTGGGCATATGCACTAATGTATATTTATGCATTGATGCATAGAAAAAAAATATCGTCTAAATGGCGGACTCCCAAGGAGTTCTTCAGTTTCTGTTTTTTTAGCGTTTTCTCCTGAACCTTCTTCTATATATATATATATATATATGTTGAGAGAGAGAGAGAGTAAAACTTCTATTTGTATTCCACATCTCGTTTTTTCTAGAAAAGAATTCAAATTATCAAATTAAGCATTTTCTCAAAAGTATCTTGGTTATCATCTCCAAAGCATCTTTAGAGACCATGTTTATCTTCATCTTCAAAGCAAAGACAATTAGTGAGAGACCATAATACGTGATGCACACTAATCCAACATCAAAATCAAAACCCAAAATTCTAACCCAAAACCTTCAAAGCTCAAACTCTTTCAACTCATGGCTTCTCTTTCCCCTAGATTGAATAATTAAAAACGAAGCTTCAAGTTTCAGATTTGGTGTCAACAAAGATGAAGATGAAATAGACTTGGTCACAGTTTCAAATCAGATCACGTTCTAGATCTAGTCTCAACTCTGATAAAGATTCAAACAATTTCTCAAATTCTCCGAGAGAACAGCTCTGTAGAGATAAATTTCATTCAAATGCGTAATAACTTTTTCTGTGTTTCCACTTTACAAAAAAGGAGACCTATATCCCCATTATCCCACTACTTCTCTTTCTATAACAAAAGTGTAGATCCCAGATTGACAAGCACAATGATAAAACAAACGTTAAGTAATAAAGTAATACGACAAAGATGATTTGAATGAACTTACGTAGTCGTATATATCTTGATTGAATGTTATCGATTACAAGAAACAAAATCAGAAATCAGCTATATGGTAATCGACCAAAACATAAGGAAAACCTAGACTCCTATTTATATTGAAAGGTTTAATCTAATTAAGGAAGGAAAGAGTTTAAGGAATTATAAACTTCCATTTACATTTAAGCATATCCATTCCTTATTTTGACACAATAAAATATTAAACCTAACAATCTCCCCCTTTGTGGCAAAATGAGTCTTCACTTCTTGAGCTCGAACATGCCTTCGAATCTTCTAAGAGTCTTTCGGTAAAGGATTCTTTCGTCGATTAATCTGACAGCTTCTAGTAGAGAATTTCGTCGCACATTGCTCATCCTTGAAGTACGTTTCCTGTCAGTAGCCAATTCTGATGCAAGTCTGTTCCGGATTCCCCATAATGTTCCATCTGAATATGCAGCCACTTCATTAAACCTGAGAAACCTCTTTTCTCCTTTAGCGTGCATCCAGACAACTCCATGAGCTAGATAGGTAAGGACAGTCATAACATCAATGTTGCCTTTTACAGGAATCGACTGGTCAGGTTTTGAAATGTAGATCTTCTTTTGTTCGCTTTCTATCCCACGTTGTAGGTCATGAAGATAGATGTACCTCAATTCCTTCTGTATATGCCTAACCACTGCTCTTAGTGCCCTTTGCTCGTGCTCATTTCTATTCTTCTTTTCTCTCAATTCATTGTATAAAGTCTCGAAGTCCATGATATCTAGCCTTGCAAAATCTGCTTCAGAGAAGGAATACGCCTTACCATCTTCTCTTTGGACTGTAAATGTAGGATATTTGACTTGAAATACTCTGTCCGTATCGATCTTCAGAATCCCAACTATTCTGTGTCTTGAAATAACTACAGCCGGATTTTTAGCTCTCATCTTCAAGATATGGACATACTCTTTGACTTGAGCTTGGTCCATTTCCATAACTAGATGAATGTGTGCTAAATCTTCAGTCCTCTTTTCCTTTCTGAAGATCTTTTCCATTGTTTCTTCAATGTATGGCACACGTATTTGCTGATTTACCCATTTTGACTTGCTTTCTGTCAGCATCCTTTGCCACCGAATCTGATGAGGCAACAGTCTTGGTTCATTTTGATTCCCCAAAGCATAATTCCTAGCCGTATGCTTTAGGTTCACGTAGTCTTGTTCTTGAAGTACTGGTTCATATGGATCTCTAAACTAGTTTCTCACTGAATTCCGTAGACCTTGAACGTCGACTCTTTCTTCACTTGGTTCCGGTGCGGCAGGTTCAACTGTACTCTCGAATTCGATATCGGCCGTAGGCTTTTCAACCATTGGCATATCGGCTTCTTGACTTGTTGGTGCGCGCTGTCGGTGTTGGGTTGTTTGAGTAGATGGTCTTGAAGTTGTAGCAGCGGCTGTTCGGGTTTGTGATCTTGAGGCCCGGCGTGTCTCCCCCTCAGGACGAGTTGGAGCGGAGCCCGGGTCGTACTGTTGTGGTCGAGGAGTAGGCACAGAAATTGCCGGGCGGCAAGACTCTTGAATCTCGGTGCGCAGAGCAGTGATAGCACCCATAATGTCATCAATTTGGTGCTGTTGAGCAGTCTTTAGGTCACTTAGCTGTCGCTCGATGTCGGCTCGGAACACGTCAAACTCATGGCGAGTGATGGTGGGGATTTCCAGATTTCTTCTTAGAAGACCCATAAGTGAATCTTCCGGTTGACCGGTTGCAGTTACTTCGGCTAGGAGGTTGGCATATAGCATCGACATGAGCTCGTCGTTATTGTACTCATATCGGCGTGGGGATGGAGGCCGATCCTCATGGTGGGATCTGGAACTTGGTCGTGAAGAGCTTGTTTGTTGGGGAACCGGTTGCTTCAGGCGGGCGGCTTCACGGATTTCTCTTACGAAGGCTTCCCTCTCGGCTGTCATTAGAGCAGCATGAGCAGCTAGGGAGTCTTTTGCCCTTTGTAAGTGTGCGGCGATGATCGATTCAGACTCGGGGGGATGGTGAATGTGGGATTCGCGGTACCTGTATGGGAAACACCGGGATCAATTATATTACCCGTTGATAATACAGTTGAATCAACTGTATGACCTACGTTCAGTGTTGGCAGAGGTGTAGCACTGGTAGGATTTCCGCCCAATCCTCGTGGAATGTCCGGAATGGACATCACTATGGGAATTCCGGCTGGGCCACGGAGGCACTCAGTGTGTACAGACTCGTGTCCCCTAGTGGGCTCTAGACTTGATGTGCATACAAACGAAGTCGAAGCAGGTGAGCTACTGCCTCTTGTTTCAATAGATGTGCCTCCCGAATGGAGGGGAGCTAGATAAGGTGCTAGACTCACAAGTATATTTGAAACTGTTGGCTGTTGGGAGCCTTCAGAGTGGCTAGGGGGGCGTGCATTTGCGCTGCTAGATCCACAACGTCTTGTCTACTAGTCATACCCAATGAATGAGTAGGGTTAGTTGACGCGGTTACCTGGATGGGGGAATCTGGTCTCGCGCTCTCTATAGTTTTTCTCTTCCCATCGCTCACGCTCATGCTTTCTTTTTCAACTAATACTCCCTCCTCTCTCCTTATCTCTCCAGGATCGGGCTTGGTGAATATGTCGGACAGGGAAGCAGATGGTTGATCGGTTTCAAAATCAAAGGGGTCTTTTGGCTCATCTGTTTCATCAGTCGTTGCAGCTGGTGGTCATCGGTGTCCGATGTAGAATCAGATAGGGTTGGTTGGGGACCAATACGACTTAG
The DNA here is from genome assembly GCA_036898165.1 of Silybum marianum. Taxonomy (NCBI): domain Eukaryota; kingdom Viridiplantae; phylum Streptophyta; class Magnoliopsida; order Asterales; family Asteraceae; genus Silybum; species Silybum marianum. The sequence continues at coordinate 6,913,340 of CM072541.1, forward strand.
AGCTTGTTCTTCAAAAGTAGTGGTTCGTTGTCGGCGGGATAAGGGTTGAGAATCAGATGTATCTTCATCAAACGATGAAGGTCGGGGGCGGACACGGTTACGGCTAACGAGCATTTTGACACGCGGAGTAGATCTGGAAGTAGAAGCAGCTCGTGGGTTAGTGGGTGGTGGTATGGGGATGGGGATGGATGGGGCAGCAGTTGTTGGGATTGGCTGATCCGGTGCACCGCCCTCGTCGTTTCCCCTTACAATACGCTCATCACCCTGTTAAGGATCCCCATGATCCTGAACCTGCTCATCTATTCTAGGACCCTCTTCCTGCACAAGATGTTCCTCATGGATTGGCTGTTGGGCAGGCACAACCGGAGGTGGTTGAGCCATTAAGCCGTGTCTCTCCCTATAAGCTATCACACTCGGTGCAGTTTGATCAGCATAGGCTAGAAGAGCTTCAGGGATTGGCATGATGAAGTTAAACTGGTGATCATTGAGCCGGAGAAACTTCAGGGAGTTGGTCGGTCCTAATGGTGATCCAGTGCATCTAGTGATGGCAGGTGTGGAAGATAGCATGGCATGGATAAAAATTTGAAGAAACCATTGGAATGTACGAAGGCACGATCGCGAGAGTTGGACTTGTCTTCTACTAGCTCCACAATATCCGTCCAGATAAGCATTGCATAGTCATAATGATGGTTGAAAGCGATGCCGTAAAATATACGTAGGACCGCAGTGCTGGCCTTGTCCATGCCAGTGTGCTTGCTAGTCAGACATCGATTGACGATGGTGAATAGCGAAAACCAGATCTGAGGTAGGTATATTCGTTTGAACTGGTCGGGGCTTGTGAATGGTTCGGGGGAGTCGTACTTAAGGGCTAGGAAGTCGGCACAAAGTTGTTGGTCGGTTGCAAAGGCGTCGTACGGGTGTTCGGCTGTGGCGACCGGCAGGCGGAGGATGCGTCGAATCCGAGATGGAGTTAAGCGGGTGACATAGTCATCAATTTGGGCAGTAAAATGGTGGTCACCGTCGTCCGGATGGTATGTCAACGTGTACCAAAATTGCTGGAGATAGAAAAGGGGTACCCGATGGTCCAATGCAAAGGCATAACGAAGCGGATGGCGTTGAAGGATGTCGATGATTACTTGGTGTTCGATTGTGATGCCAAAATCGAGACGGTGGTTGTTTGGTTTGATTTTCCGAAGATGTTCTTTTGGCATCAGGATTTCATCCCGGTTAACCGCGTTGATGCTGGGTTCTGTTGAACATTCGGAAGGCATCGGGTGTTCATCATCAAAGAGGTTAGGATCATTAATTGCTGCCATGTGTACTGAAATAAGACAGTTAGTCAAAACAGATGAACAGTCAGTGCTAGGACGAACAAAAAACAAAAAAAAACTGCTAAGTCTTTTTGTTGAGTCCCATTGGGCCGATAACAATTGTTATCGAGTGCAATGGGATCGAGAATCAACAGATGTCGAGTGAAGTTAGGCGACAAAAAGACTTGTTCAAAATTGAAAGAACAAACCTGTGTATTTGTAAGATAGGTGTCGAGTCATTGTGAATCGAGAAACACAGGTTATCGAGTGAGAAAAAACTTAACAATTTATGTCGAGTCCTAAAGGGTCGATGAATTTACTTAAGAAATCGTGAAGAACAGGTTATCGATCCTTTGAGACTCGATTAAAATCCTTAAATCATGTTATCGATCCAATTTGACTTGATAAAAACATTTGAACATTTATATAGCATGTTATCAATCCTTAAGCACTCGATGAAAAGATTGAAATTTGAAGACCAAGTTATCGAATCAAAGGGACTCGATAAAAAAAAACTTAGTGATTTTCATCGATCCTTTAAGATTCGATAACAAATGTTATCGAGATCTAAGGGTTCGATGAAAACACTTAGTGATTTTCATCGATCCTATGTGAGTCGATAACAAATGTTATCGAGTCCTAAGGGTTCGATAAAAACACTTGGTGATTTACATCGATCCTATTTGAGTCGATAACAAAAGTTATCGAGTCCTAGGGGCTCGATAAAAACCCTTGGTGAGGACGAAGGTGTTCTTGTCTATCTAACATGGGTCGATAAAAATGCAAGTATCACTAGAAGGACTCGATAAAAGTTCATAACAGCTTAGTGACAGGTCTAAGTGCTCAGATGCAAAAGATGGCCTAAAAACTAAGGAAAATCCTATGTCTAGGTGCGATTTATGATAGGGAACAAGTTTAATAAAGCACCTAGGTCGATAAACAATAAAAAACCCAACAAAATCGACAGTTTACTGTGTAACTCGAAAACCCAAAGGGTTTTGTTTAAAAAATCGAACTGTTCAAGCTTTAAAACAGAATCATGCATTGAATAAAACCACTAAGTTCAAGAATTAAAGATGATAAGGGGAGAAATACGAACCTGGTGACGCTTTCAGATATGAAAAACTCGAAGATTTGAGAAATTGATCTTGGATGGCCAAGAACTTGAAGGGTTTTTCAGAGAGAAAGAGGGAAATTCAAAACTTGAGGGAAAAGGTTCTATCAATGAGGGGCCCGATTTCTTTAAATAGTGGTCATCGGGTGATGACACGTGGCAGGTTGTGATAGGGCCGAGAGAAAAAAATTCCTTCATCGAGGTGTCGATTGGGGAGGTTGTCGAGCCAAGTTAGGTCGACAATCCCATTGTTGTCGGGCCCTTACGGGCCGAGAACCTCACTTGAAAAAATTAATTAATTAATAATTAATTTGTTTTTTTTAATAAAGAATAAGGCTCCCCCTTAATGTGTGCATAAGAATGTGTGCTCCCCCTAGGAACGTGAAAGGATAGAGGACGTACCTTGTTGCTCCCCCTCGAAAGTTGAACCATAGTGAGACGCAGAACGAAGCCGACAGAAAAAATGGAAGTAATTTTGAAAATACGAAAATGTAAGAAAAGTTCAAAAATCAGAAAAAGAGAATCCAAGAGTGATGCAGATTGACGTGTAAGGTGAATGTGCATAACCCGTGGATAGACGTTTTGAGTCTTTTAAAACCGACTGATTAGTGAGAATCAGGTTTTAAGATTGAGCATTCCTAACTTGGATACTAGGAACTGGAAGCGTTTCTCATCCAGTGCCTTGGTAAATAGGTCGGCAAGCTGTAGTTCCGTATTTACAAAATATAATTCAATTGTACCTCTTTCGACGTGATCCTTGATGAAGTGATATCGAACGTTGATGTGCTTTGTCCTCGTGTGTTGGACAGGGTTGCTTGAGATGGCTATGGCGCTTTTGGAATCACAGTAGATGGGAATCTTATTGAACCATAATCCATAGTTTTTGAGTTGTGTGCGCATCCAAAGTACTTGAGAGCAGCAGCTTGCGGCAGCGATGTACTCGGCTTCCGTGGTAGAGGTGGAGACGCAAGCTTGTTTCTTGGAGGACCAACTTACCAACTTACCAACTTATCTCCTAAGAATTGAATGTGACCCGAAGTGCTTTTGCGATCAAGCATTCATCCGGCGTGATCAGAATCAGAAAAAGCAGTTAGTTCGAAACCCGTATCCTTGGGATACCATAGGCCAAGATCAGTAGTACCTTTTAGATATTGGAAAACACGTTTGATAGCACTAAGGTGTGATTCCTTAGAAGATGCTTGTAATCTCGCGCAAAGGCATGTGGCAAACATTATGTCCGGACGACTAGCCGTAAGATACATTAGGGAACCAACCATGCCCCGGTAATTTTTAGAGTCCACTGCTTTTCCCAAGGGATCAGCGTGTAGTTTTGAACCCGGAGACATGGGAGTACCAATCGGTGAACATGACGTCATGTTGTATTTGCTCAACATGTCCGAGATGTACTTCGATTGGTTGATGAATATTCCCGTAGAAAATTGTTTTATTTGAAGACCAAGGAAAACATTCATCATTCCCATCATGCTCATGTTAAATTTTGCAATCATAAGTTCGGAGAACTCCTTGCATTGTTGAGGGTTAGTCGAACCGAAAATAATGTCATCCACATAGACTTGAATGAGCATAATGTCACCATTCTCCTTTTTAATGAAAAGAGTTGGATCGATTTTACCTTTGGAGTATCCATTTTTCACTAAATAGGCAGACAAGCTATCATACCATGCACGCGGGGCTTGATTTAAGCCATAGAGGTCCTTGTCCAGAATGTAGACATGATTTGGTTTGGAGGAGTCAACAAACCCGTCGGGTTGAGAGACATAGACTTCTTCACGCAGAACACCGTTTAAGAAGGCCGTTTTGACGTCCATTTGGAAAACCACAAAGTTCTTGTGTGCCGCGTATGCCAAGAACATTCGAATTGCTTCAATGCGGGCTACGTGTGCAAATTTTTTGTCATAATCAATCCCTTCTTTTTGGCGGTATCCTTTTGCGACAAGTCGAGCTTTGTTGCGTATGAAGACTCCATCTTCATCTTGCTTATTCTTGAAAATCCATTTCGTGCCGATAATGGTTTTGTTTCGAGGACGGGGAACAAGGCGCCAAACTTTCAAGCTTTCAAACTGATTGAGTTCTTCTTGCATGGCCACAATCCAATCAGGATCATTCATTGCTTCGTGAATGGATGTGGGTTCAATCTTGCTTAGGAACGAAGAGAACATACAATCGTTGGCCGAGGCGGCTCGTGTAGTGACTGGTTTGGTTGGATCGCCAATAATCTGATCAATGGGATGAGAACGGGTCCATTTGGTTGTATGAGAAAGCGGTTGAAATGCATTTGGATCCGCGGTGTCATCTTCATATGAGCCTAACGGAAGATCTTGAAGTGAATCCAAGGTTGGAGCCACAGCAGAGGATCTTGTAGCACTTGTGACATCCTTAGGGGCCGAAGTGGATGGTGGGGGAGAGGATGTTGGTTCCGTAGGAGTTGGTTGAGCATCCGGTTGAGGTTCAGTTGACATGGGATGAGCATCCGTTGGTGTGGGAGGAGCGGATGTAGACGAGCTTGGAGTTGCAGCAGTTGAGACGTTTTCCGTTGTATTTTGTGGACCGGAAAGTGCAGTGGTCTCGTCAATCTCCAAGGTAGGTGGGGGAATCTGAATGGAAGTATCAGTGGAAGATCCAAGGTAATCCGAGTAGAAGTACTCGAATAGGTCATCAAGATTAGATTTGGACGTTGAAGGTTGATCGGGGTTTGGGACAGGTTCAGAACGGATGTGATCGGAAGCTAATATACCAGTTAGAGCGGGTCCAGAACTGTCGTGTTCAGGAGCCATTTCGGCTTTAGGATCAAATTGAACATTGACGCTTTCAGTGAGCAACGTGCATGTTTCATGTAGACCCGATATGCTGACGCATTTGGAGAGTAGCCGAGAAAATAAGCTTCATCGGCCTTTGGCTTGAGTTTTCCACGATCTTCTTGTTAGTCCCCAAAGAGAGATGGCTAAGCAAGTGAGGGTTTTGTAGAAGGGGGGGGGGGGGTTGAATACAAACACACAGAATATACTCTTTTTAAATTTTTTAATATAAATATAAAAAATTTACACACAGAAAGTTTGTTGCGTAAAAGAATAGACACACTATTCTAACAAACTAAATACACAGATAACAGTAATTAACTTATACACTAAGGAAGTTAAAACAAGACTGTTATAACACACAGGATTGCCGGAGTCAAACAAATAATCACTTTGAAGATTTGTTGAAAGCGTGAGATTTATGGGAAGGACTTCATCTCCTTTCATAGTGCCGATGCATGGGATGCATGTGGACAGCTGTCAAGGATTCATTAGCTGGAAGTGTATCTGCTGGACAAAGGAAGAGACCACTCCCTTTGTACTAGAATTATGGATGAACCATTCTTTGTAGCACGTAATGTCAGATAACTTTATCTTGTTTTCTTCATGCTCTGTGAAGTCCCATCAAACCTTTTAGCTAAAAGACAAATATTCCTTTTATAAGAATAAAAGATAATGTCTTTATTTAAGGTATAATGCCCAAGTTCTTGCTGCCCACGTGTCTTGCATTAGTTGTGAGTCAACAACTTATCTCTTGAAAATTGCTAAGTGATACATGAACCTATGTATCACATCGGTGGATACCTTGTAAGGCTGGAATTGATAAGTGTACACATTGCTTAGTGATCCTCAAATCTCACTAAGTGTTGAGAGTGTACACCCTTGTAGTTGTGACTTGATATCACAGCCTTAGAAAATATACCTGCAATTTCGGTGACCAAGATATATAGTGTCGGTGACCATGAGTACTAACTTGATGACCTCATCTTGTATTAATGACCCAATACTTTGATGACTTAAATGTGTACCATCGGTGACTCACTATATTGGTGACCCAATCTTGACTTTGGCAATTTGATATGAATATTGAAGTTAGTTGGTACATCCAAAATTCCACTTTTTGATGTACAACCCTTTGATTGAATAGTCTTTGACTTTCCAATACTTGAAGCATATTCCAGACCTTCAAAAGAACCTATAAAAAATCAATCATACAAAGGAAGGTGGTTCATCACCAAATCATCGGTGACCCAACACTTCTTTTTCATTAAGAACGAAGCAGCGAACGCCAAAGGTTCGAAGATGATTGATGGAGGGAACTCGATTGTAGACCAAATGATACGGTGTCTTGTTGAAGCGCTTGTTGATGATAGACCGGTTTTGAGTGTAGCACGCAATATTGATAGCTTCGTCCCAAAGATAGAGGGGAAGCTTGGAGAAAGTGAGCATAGTGCGAGCCGCTTCAACTAGAGTGCGATTTCGGCGTTCGGCCACACCATTTTGTTGCGGAGTTCTAGCCACAGAAAACGTGTGGGTTATTCCAACCGAATCGAGATAACCGTCAAGGGTACGATTTTTGAATTCGGTTCCATTGTCGGTGCGGATGGTTTGAGCAGTAAGTTCTAGTTTGACTTGTATGGCTTTGAGAAATGAGATGATGGTGTCGGGAGTTTCATCCTTGGAGTGAAGGAATTTTACCCACGTAAAGCGAGAGAAATCGTCCACCATCACTAGAACGTACTTATTTCCATGTATACTTTGAGTCCGCATCGGGCCACACAAATCCATATGAATGAGTTGAAGAGGTCGAGTTGTGTTATGAACCACCTTGGGTTTGTGAGAGACCTTCTTCATCTTTCCCATCTCGCATGCGTCGCATAGATGTGGTTTGTCGAATTTAATGGCGGGAAGACCGGCGACTAGTCCTTGAATGGAGAGGCGATTAATGTTCTTGAAGTTCAAGTGAGATAGACGTCGATGCCATAACCACGTCTTCGGACTAGATACATTTGAGAGCAGACAAACGCTTGATGGTGCGGTCACTTGGGAAAGATTGATGGTGTAAAGATTGGACTTGCGCGTGCCGGCTAATAACTCTTTGCCATCAAAAGTGCGTACACAGCATCTTTCGGGTCGGAAATTGACTTCAAGTAGTTTGTCGCAGAATTTTCCAATGCTCTATAAGTTGTGACTCAGGCCTTGAACGTATGAAACGTAAGAGATGGTGATGTTGTTGTGGATGATATCACCATATCCTTTGATTGGTGCCAAATGAGTGTTGTCAAATTTAACAAATCCGCCCTTCTTCTCAGTGTAATTGGCAAGCAGCTCCTTTTCTCCGGTCATGTGTTTGGAGCAACCAGAATCTAAGAACCACACATGACCGATCTGCACAAAATTAGACAGATTTAGTTACCCATTTGTAAATGGGTCCATTGGGGTTAGTTGATATTGCACCTTTGGGTACCCACTTGAAGTGAGACTTAGAGGTGTTAGTCATGTGTTGTTTAGGAACCCATTTATAAATAGGTGATGATGGATAAAAGTTATGATGAGAATTATACGAATTTTGCATGCTAGGAAAATAACCATAATCATAATCAATTGGATTTATGCGCACAAAATCATTCACACCGCAATTGGAACAACAAAGTTGATTACTAGAAAATTTAATTAAATGTCGAAATGAATGAATTTTATAAGGAAATCTAAAACGATTATTGTTTCTTCTGACATTTGAATGAGAAAAATTGTCTTCTTTGCGGGAGGATGACTTTGTTCTACTCGTGCCCTTTTTGACCCAAACTTGTTTGGTTTCTAGAGTATGAACCGCTGAAACATTAAGAGGGACACGGTTAGTATGATTTTTAATTAAATGAGGGGAGTTTGTTTGTTTGCGAGTGTTGTGATTTTGACTCGTGGAACACTCCGTTGGTTCCTCCAGAAGAGAAACCGACTCCATTGGTTGTTTGCCTTTGTCTAAAAACTCCGTGTGATTTGGAAGTACAGGATTGAAGTCAAAATCAGCACACATGTCTTTTAAACACTCGTCCGATTCAAGTGAAGAGTGATTAGAAAGGGCATCTAATTCATCATTGATTTGGTCGTAGGAAAAGGAACATTTTTGTTTTGGGGGAATGTAATTTGGATCACGTTTAAACAACTCTTCGCAATCATCTAAATAATTGCTTACGAAGGCTTTACATGTGGAGATATTTGAAATAGTATCATTTTCATGATTTTTGGTGAATTGTAAAGTCTCGTTTTCAAGTTGTTGTATTTTTGTTAAAAATGATTCCTTTCTTTTCCGCCAGAGAACGCTCAAATTCCAACACCTTTTCAAGTTGAATAATTTTCTTTTCCAAAAATAGAGTGGGAATGTAGGGTTTACATTCAGGAATGGTATTGTGAAGTTCCTCGGCAGAATAGGATGGAAAGTAGTCGTTTGGAAGAGATTCTTTTGATGATTCATCTTCTACTATTTGAGGATAGCAGAAAGGGATTTGATAAAAATCTTTGTTTTGTCTCTTCCAATCTTCTCTTTCTTCGACATTAGGATCCGACTTCATAAATTGAATTTGATAATCCGGACCAAGGTTCAGATATTCGAATTTATAAATTGTCGGAGTATTATAGATTGCCTTTTCTAAATGTTTCGGGTTATCAAATCCTAACCCAGCTTTAGAACTTAAGTCTTTCGGAGCCTTTAAGTGAATTGTATGTTCAGTTTGACCAATTTTGTACAGTTTTAATTACAAATCTTTGAGTTTTTCTAAGAGGTCTTGTCTTTGAAAACTAACAAAGTCAAACTTGGCTGAAAATTCTGCAGTCTCACCCTTAGATTTGTTAAGTTGAAGTGTGAGATCAGAATTTTGTTGTTTTAATAAATCATTTTCTTCTTGAAAAATCATTTTCTCCGTTTCAAGATTGTGAGCTATACTCTTAGAGGTTACAAGTTCGGTTTGAATAAGAAGCAGTTGATTATGATTATTTTCAAGGCGTGCTTCTAGGTTGGAAACCAAAAGTTTCTCGTTTTTCAACTTAGATTGTAATTCATTTAATTTGTACATCAGATCATTCATTTGAGATACAAAAGCATCATAGTTAGAAGGGCTTACCTCGGGCGTGTAGTCGGAAGCGTGTGAAGGATTGTCATCGGAATATGCCATCAAACTGAAATGTGCTTGGGTATCCTTTTCCATATCATCATCATGATTTTGGTTGAGCCATTGTTTATCTTCAGCTAAAAGAACTTTGCCGGCCTCTCTTTGCTTTGCCAACATTAATTTGTATGTGAAGTAGTTGGAATCTTGGACTATCGGCTTCTTGCATTCTCGTGCGTAGTGGCCGGATTTTCCGCAGTTATAGCAAAGGCTCATCTCACCTTTGAACTTATCTTCGGGTTTGGGTGTTGACCGCGGTTCTTCTCTTCTTGGCTTGGGTTCAAACAGGGCCTTTCGCTCATGATTTTTGGATCCCGATGCATACCTTTGTTGATTGGGATTCAAGCGACGTGAGAACTTTTGTTGAAAAGATCTCGTAAGGAAGGCCAGTTGTTGTTGAAGTTTGGCAATTTCAGGAACATAATCAAAGTCCTCTTCTTCTAATTCAGGAAATATTTCTTGAGGATTTGAAGAAGAGTCTTTTGCCACCAAAGCGATTGGATCCGGGTTCTTCTTAGTGGTCAGCCCCATCAGTTCAAGGACCTCCTCTTCGTCTTGCTGAAGAGTTTCATATACTTCATGCAGATCGAGTTCAACAAGATATTTGTTGTGTTTGATTTGATTAGCAAACCGGCGCCACTCCGGTTGAAGATTGCTAACGAATTTGACGTTATTCTCGATCTTAGTCTTACGAATTTCATTCTTGCTTAGCTCGTTCACCAGTTGTACGAAACGAGTATAAGTGTTCGTAAGACTTTCTCCGTCTTTGGCCTTGAATTCTTCATATTGGGAGATGCAATTAGTGATCTTAAGTTGTGTGCCGATTTTGGTTCCAAGCATGAATTTTTTGATCACCTCCCAACCGTTTCTTCTGGCTATCGATGCTCATGTAGATGTCATTCGGGAGGCTCATAAGTAGATAAGATCGTGGTAAATGATCACCTTTCATTATTCTCTTCTCGTTTGCATCCCATGCATTTTTCTGTTTTACTTCCCTTCGTGCGGCCACGGGAGGAGTATTGTTTGGCATAGCCGGAAAATCCTGATAGAAAGTTGGAGGAGGACCTTCTTTGATTGAACGCATGATCTCATCGGCATAGTCATTGCGTTCAATAAAGTCAAGGAATCTATCCTTCCATTGAGAATATTCGCCCAAAAAGAGAATAGGAGGTTTGGTGTCTGAACCAATAGCCATGGCTTCACGGATAGTCATTGTACTTACTAGTTGACCTCGATCGGTGAGTTTTTTTTTTTTTTAAATTTCTGAGTAGTCTCGTGGAACAGTAGGTTTTTATCGATTGACAAAGGATCGATAATAAAGTTATCGATATGGGTCTGACGGATAAGAACTTTTCTCGGGTGTGTAAGACTCGATATAAATTCTTATCGAGTGAAAGAGGCTCGATAAAAAAAATATTGTTGAAGGACAGAGACTCGATGTAAATTGTTATCGAGTGAAGGAGGCTCGATAATAAATTGTTATCGAGTGAAAGAGTCTCGATAAAAATTGTTTAGAAAGGATTTGATTCGATAACCTTGTTTTTCTCGATTAAACACTATTCGATAAAATTATATGACTCGATCAGATGAAGGGTCGATCAAAAAATATTTTATCGAATTCTAGTAGCTCGATTAAAATTCTTCTCGATTCAATAGGACTCGACTCAAAATCAAATAATTTAATCTGAGTTTTATGTGATTGATAAACCAGAAAACAAGAACAAAGGGTTCTTGACTAAAAAGAACTAGTTTTTTTATGGACAAGAATGTCTAAGTTCTCGAGTTTCTTATTTGTTCAAATAAAAAAATCAAGATTACGAGAGTTTATGATTTTACTAGGGAATTCTTTTGTAAGAAAAGCTGCAGGAGTCACTAGTTCCTGAGTTTTCTTAAGTAAAGAGATTCAAAAGTAATAAAATAAACTAAAGTAACTTTAACTAAACAGATTAAATATTTTATATGATAGTCGATAAAAATTCAAGAATTTGTCAATGAATCGATAAAAAATCAATGAACAGTAGAGGGATTCGATAAAAATTTATGCAATAGATGATTAAATCGAGAGAAACTTAGAAGCAATAATCGATAAACACACAGAAACAGATATAAGATCAAGAAAAAAAATTACCAGATATGAGTGAGTCGATAAAAAGCAGTTTGAAGTTTTGTCGGGTAAAGCATGAATATGAGGGAATCGACAAAAACTCAAAGAACAGTAAAAATCGCAGAAATCGAAAAAAATACCTTCTGTTTCGTGGGTATCCTCAGAAAGTCGTAAAAACTCTATCGTAGGCTCTGATACCACTTGTAGATCCCAGATTGACAAGCACGATGATAAAACAAACGTTAAGTAATAAAGTAATACGACAAAGATGATTTGAATGAACTTACTTAGTCGTATATCTCTTGATTGAATGTTAACGATTACAAGAAACAACATCAGAAATCAGCTATATGGTAATCGACCAAAACATAAGGAAAACCTAGACTCCTATTTATATTGAAAGGTTTAATCTAATTAAGGATGGAAAGAGTTTAAGGAATTATAAACTTCCTTTTACATTTAAGCATATCCATTCCTTATTTTGACACAATAAAATATTAAACCTAACAAAAAGTATCACCCTTCCTACCAAGAAACGACACTTGGTAGCCTATAAAACCAAAAATAAATGTAATTTATTTACTAAATTAAACGACCCCGTATCAAGACTCCCTTCTCCCAACAATCCTTGACCTCGTGGATTATAATGAGCCCAAACATCAAACGAAGAAAAACGGCGTTGCAAATCATAGAACTCTTCCCACGTGCTGTCATCTAAATATGCATTTGACCACTGGACCAAAACTTCTTGGACGACTTTGTTTCTTCGATTAGTTAGCCTATGGTCCAAGATCTTCATTGGAATTGGTGTGAATTCCCCATTCTCGGAAACTGGTGGTAGTTCACTTGCAGTTGTATGATTTCCTAGCTTCCTTTTTAGTAAGGACACATGAAAGACATTATATATTTTGGACCTGACTGGAAGTTCTAGCTTATAAGCTACCTCTCCCACCTTTTCCAAAACCTTGAAAGGGCCAAAATACTTCGCTGAGAGTTTATGAAAGGACTTACGGTTAACTGAATGCTGACGGTACGGCTGAAGTTTCAGATAAACCCAGTCACCTACTACAAATACCCTCTCACTCCTATGCTTATCAGCCTGCATCTTCATCCTATGTTGAACCTTAACCAAACTATCCTTAAGTATCTTGATGTTAACCTCTCTGGCCTTGTGTAAGGAATCTACAATCTCATTCGAGGAGTCTTTCTAGTGAAAATGGATAGAGGTCAGAGGAACATGACCAAACAACGCTTGGTACGGTGTCATACCAAGGCTGGAATGATGTGTCGTGTTGTACCAGTACTGAGCTATGGAAAGCCATTTAGTCCACGAGGAAGGTACGTCCAAGGTAAAACATCTTAAGTATCATTCCAAACAGCAATTAAGTACTTCAGTTTGGCCATTTGATTGAGGATGGTAAGTAGTGAAAAAGGATAAGTTTGTTTGGTGAGCTTTAAATAGCTCCTTCCAAAAATTGCTCAGAAAAATAGGATCCCTTTCAGAGATGATGTTTGTTGGCATGCCGTATAACTTCGACACTTGGTCTAGGAAAACTTGCACTACTATGGCGGTTGTGTATGGATGTTTGAGAGATATGAAATGTCCATATTTACTCAACTTATCAACTACCACTAGTATGGTAGTGAACCCTTGAGACTTAGGCAGTCCTTCAACGAAGTCCATCGAAATGACATCCCAAAATTTATTTGGAATCTCTAACGGTTGAAGTAACCCCGGGTAGGCAGCGGTGTCATACTTGCTTTGTTGACATATATGGAACTCTCAAATGAAGGTTCTAACAACCATCTTTTAAGCCTTTCCAATATAAAACTCTCGAAATTCTTTTGGTAGCGGCATGAACTCTCGAATGACCCCCCATCGCGCTAGCATGGAAAAATTTCATTAATTCTCGTTGGAGTTCTTTATCATCACCTACCACGTATTTTGGTGTTTTGGTGTTCCTAAATTCAAGTGTTATCATGTAATTCATCAATGGAATGGTTTGGCTATGTGATAGAGGTTTTGGTCCCCGGTCAGATGTCGAAAATAAGCAAGAAAAGCCCAAAACGCACGAAAAAAGGTGAATTGCGACCTTAGGGTCGCAACTCTTGCACATGGGGCCACGGTCGCACTTCATGTACCGTAAGAGGTGTTTTTGGGAAGGTGCCACCTTCGAAATGCGACTTGGGGTGGTAAGGTCGCACTCCATGGTCGCACTTCGCGTGCAGGGGTTAAAAAGTCGGATTTCGGGGTTAAACTTCATTTGGTCATAACTCTTTCATTTCTCAGCCGATTTGCGGGATTCAAAATGCTACAACTCGTATTTGAAAGAAATTCAACATGGAAACAATGATAGCTAGAGGTTACTTGATGATTTTGGAGCTCATAGGAGTGGAAGGTAAGATCCCCTCTCCGAAATCTTGAATCTAGGGTTTGGATTTTTTTACCAACAACTCGCATTCTCCCTTGGGTTCTCTTTTGTGTATGTTTTGGAATATATGTAGATGCTCTTGAAGGACTTACATCATGGATCTAGAGGTTTATCTTGATGATCTAAATTCTTCACCGAATGGAGCTCGGTATTAGGGTAAAAACTAGATTTAGCCTAAATCTAGCAAGGTGAGTTCAAGATACTTTGTGAAAACTTTGTACATGCCAAAAATGTCCGTTTTTGAAGGATTAACATGTTTTACTTGTTATTTATCAAATGTATGAGTATTTGGGTAAGTTTGCATATTTGGTATAAAAAGATTTATAAATAATGTAAGAGGCTTATACTTGAGTTTTAGACATTTTGACAAATAAAGTATAAGTGTGAATTGTTTGGGTGCATTACCTTTTAAAATGAAAATCATTTGCTTGTATTTGCATCTTTAGAGTATTTGATTTATAAGTCGTTGGAAAATGCATGTTACTGCATTATGAGACATTTTGGAAATACATGAATATGATTTCATTTGGAAAATGGTTCATCTCGACTAACGTTTTGAGTAATTACATAAGTAATTGAATTATAGAGCATTTGCTCGGTTTTTACTAAAATGAGTCCTCTGGACATTTGTCCGATTTAAATGATTATATGTCAGATTTGAGAGTTGTATTCAGTTATGGCATTTTTATTTAATACATTACATGTTTTGGGTGCGTTGGTCATTCATTTGGTGTCGTGTAACGGTAAGACTAGTGTGATGGATCCATAGGCACAAAAGTCGGGTTTTATTTGGGGATGGGGCAAGTAAAAGATCCGGGATAGGGGTTGAGCTTGTTCAGATTTGGTATGAAGGTCTTTACCCACTCGTTACCCGTAAGCCGAAGGTTTTTACTCGCTCGAGCTTACTTACTCACTAACTATAGATCATGGATAGGGGTTGATGTTGGTACATTAGCGGGTCGCTCCCTTATTTCCCTCAAATGGCGTATCTTTCAAGAGTAAATCGCGTGCAAAAGAAAAAGATTTAATGGTGTATCTGTCAAGAGTAAATCGCGTGCAAAAGGAAACATTTAATGGCGTATCTTTCAAGAGTAAATCGCGGGTAAAAGAAAAGATATAATGGCGTATCTTTCAAGAGTAAATCGCGTGTAAAAGAAAAGATTTAATGGCGTTTCTTTCAAAAATAAATCGTGAGTAAAACAAAAGAATAAACGGGAAAGCTTTGTGGTCAAATGATTATTTACCGCTTTCAAGAGTATGGGAATTGGTATCACGTTAAATGAATATTTCTATTCAAAGCTTTCACTGCTAATGTCATTTTGGTCTAAAGCTTTATATTATGGAAATATTGAATTTGGGAAAGATGTTGCTTTTATAATAAAGTTATTTCATTTGACAATTGTACTTTATCAAGCAAATCTTTTGGTTTCAAATCAATTATAAATATGTTATAAACTCTTGAGCTGACTAAGCGTTAAGCCTAGCCCTTTTTCTTTGTCGGCATGTGCATCAGGTTATCGTTGGGGTTGGTACTAGCGACATGTGTGGACTTGAGTTCTAGGAAGTGACGCGATAAAGATTAGGCTTTTGGTGACGTTTTCCGCATTCGAAGATAGCGACTCTTTGGGTTTAGTAACACCCGACTGTGATCGTGTCTTAATAGAAGACTTGTTATATCTTTCGTAGAGGTTTAGAGCGAATTGTTATTTGAGGAAAATGTAAGTATTGATTTATAGGAAGTGATTTATCTTTCAATTGATGTAATATTGAAATTTAAATTAGTCGCTCTTTCCAAATTTGAGGGTGTTACATACCACCATTCTCCTTTACGTGAATAAACATTTTCCCTCCAAGGTATATTTGTTATTGAGTGAAGGGTCTTGTTTGAACACATCAATAAACCCTTGCAACCTTCCGTCTTCTTGAACACTCAGCTGTATCTTGTCCTTCCACTCGGTAGAGATGCTGGATATGGATAAACAAAAACACAGTGAAAGGTCTTGTTGTCTTCTGGACAATGCATCTGCAACTGTATTTTCAGATTTGAGACCAAAAGCGATTAGCAGTGACCATTGAATAAGTTTCTTCAGATTTGGTGGTGTGCAGAACTTGTGTACCCGGGAAGGGTGTTTACCAACTATGCCGTCCTCGGGGATGACGTAGTAATCACGCTCTTTTCCGGTACTGAATTTAGTGAACTTGAGACCAGTTAATTTTCTTAACCATTTCCGAAGAGTTGGAGTACACTTTTTTTGTTCCAGAAGGTGTTTGAGATGGTCTGTCTTAATAGCAAAAGGTTTTCCCAGAAGATACCCTTTGTGTCGCTGGATAGCTGCAACAATAGCTAACAATTTTCTTTCGTATGTAGCCAAATGAAGGTGTTTCGGACGCAACGCTTTACTAAATAAAGCTATAGGATGCCCGCTTTGAGTCAAAACTGCCCCAACCCCGATTCCCGATGCAGCCGTCTCAATGGTAAAGGGTTCTTCAAAGTTTGGAAGTGCTAGGACAAGGGTTTGTGACATTGCCTTCTTGAGTTCCTCGAATGCAGGTCCATCCTCCAAATTCCACCCAAAAGTACCCTCTTTTAGCAAGTCTGTCAATGGCTTGGTTATCTTACCATAATCTTTCACAAAACTGTGATAATATCTGGTTAAGCCCAAATCCCCTCTCAATTCCTTAATAGTTTTTAGTACAGGCCAGCTGATCATGTCATCAATCTTACTTAGATCTGCCTTAATTCCATCTTTACCAATCGCATGACCAAGATAATATACTTCTTGTCTAGCAAATGTACATTTGGATAACCTAGCAAACAAGGATTTGGCTCTAAGAGTCTTCAAAACCGTATGCAAGTGCTCTAAATGATCTGCCCACTTCTTACTATAGATCAAAATACCATAAAAAAACTAAAACAAACTTTCTTAAGTAAGTTTTGAATACCGAGTTCATTAGATTTTGGAAAGTTGTCGGAGCATTCGATAATCCAAAGGGCATAACCATGAATAACCCTTCATGTTTTCTAAAAGCCGCCTTACCAATGTGGCCTCTTTCATTCGAATTTGGTGGTAACCGCTCCTTATATCCAATTTGGAAAAATATCAAGCGCAATGTAACTCATCAATTAATTCCTCTATGATAGGAATAGGGAACTGGTTCCGAATCGTCAAACTGTTGAGCCTTCTATAATCCATACAAAACCTCCAGGTTCCGTCCTTCTTCCTTACCAAAACCACGGGTGAAGCAGATTCACTCTGGCTAGGTCGAATAATCCCATTATCTAGCATTTCATGAACAAGCCCTTCAATGATGGTCTTTTACAAGGCCCCATAATGATACGCCTTTAAGTTCACAGGATTAATTCCAGCTAGACGAGTGATATCGTGGTCTAACTTCCTTTTAGGTGGTAACTCTTGGGGATCACCAAAAACATCGTCAAAAAGGATCATCAACTTTTCTAACTTCTTGGAATCGGACTCACCGGAACTTCCTCCTTCAAAATTACTCAAAACAACAGACCATAATTTCAAGAACCCTTTTGGAGAACCAATTAAATAATCTAGTTCAACATCCCAGTCGGCTTCCATGTCTTCGCTCATTTTTAGTTTCTCAATGGCAAGGTTGAACCCTTGAAGTTTCACTAATTTCGTCCCCCATTTAAACTCCATGATCATCTGCTGGAAATTGCACTTAATGTCGCCTAAAATGGACAAACATTGAACCCCTAGTACGATTCCATAACCTCCTTGCATAGTGAAAAAATCACCTTTGAATTCTTCTTCTTGAATCACCCAGCTTAGACTTTTAATTACATATTCGCCCGGTAAACTAGAACCATCTACCACACTCACCTTCATGGACCGTATTGGAGTCAGCTTCAATCCTAGCCTCTTAGCTAACGCTAAATCTACGAAGTTGTGGGTGATGCCGCTATCCACCAACATCATTATCATCTGTTTTTTCACCGTACCTACCACTTGCAGCCTTTGTAAGCCTGAAGAATCCAGTAATGCATGAATCAAAATCGAAACATCCACCCCCATAGTCCATATTCAACTGTACAACACATCATCTTCCTCCTCCGATTGAGAGTTGGTCGTTTGTAGTTCTTGTACCTCTAGGAAAATTAGCATGTAGAGTCTCCCATTTTTACATTTGTGGCCAGGAACATACTTCTCGTTTCAATAGAAGCATTGGTTATTTCTCCTCTTTTCATCGTATTCTCTCTTAGTGAGTTGCTTAAATTGTAGTGGTTTGGGGAAGATTACCTTGGTTTTTTTGGTTCGTCTTTCGAAAAAATGGTGGCAACATCGTTTTCTTCTAACTATAGGAGCCATAGGGGGGAGAATTTTGGTGGTACTGAAGGGAAAAACTTAGGTGCGGGTAAAAAGGTCGGTGCAGGGAACTGGGGTTAAGGGAAGCTGGATGAGTATTATTCTGAAATGTGGTTGTATGGTGGTAAGTGTCTGGTTATATGGGTGGTTCGAATCCCGATAAGGCATACAAGGCTCCCTCTTGGATTTTGGCTAGTTTCATGGCTTGAGTTAATGTCTTAGGATCTAGTAACTGGACGGTATGCATAACCTCGTTGATGAGGCCACCCATATACAAGTCCAGTAACATATCATTAGGAAGATTCACCTGATTTCTTAGGGCATTGAATTAATAGTTATGTTCACTTAGTGATGCAGATTGCTTCAAGTTCCTAAGCTCAATAAGAGGTTTCGAGTAGACCCCTTCAACGTGTTGCTACCTCAGATCTCAAATACATGTGTCCCATTTCACAGTAGTACCTGTCATCTCCTTCATGTAACTTTGATGCCACTTCAATGCATTTCCCTTCAAGTGAATAGCATCCAAACGACTCCTCATCTCACCTGGTGTATTATCGGTTTCAAAGAATTAGTTGCACTTTTAGTACCAATCCTTTAAACCCTCCCCGTCAAAAGCAGAAAACTCAAATTCGGTGACTCTATTCACCAATTGATACCCCCGGTTTCTTTTTTATTAGGTCAGAATCAGTTGCCTCATCTTCTTCGTCTTCCTTGTCTGTGTAAATCCCTTCCTCGCCTGGTCCTTCCAACCCAGAAGAAGGTTCTGGCCTATGATTCTTTAATATCTTCTTTCCCTGACTTGTTAACAGCAACTTCATGCTCTGCGTCAGTTTCTCTACGTTGTTTTGGAGCGATTTCAAGGTTTCCTCGTACCCATCCATCCGCTTGCTTAACTCTTCCTGTTTTCCCCAGTCTAAGCAGTGGTCACCATCTTCTTGCACACAGGTAGAGGATGAACAACTCTAATACCACTTATAAAGATTCAAGAAATTTCTTAATTCTCCCAGAGAACAACTCTGTAGAGATCAATTTCATTCAAATACGTAATAACTTTTTCAATGTTTCCACTTTACAAAAAATGAGACCTATATCCCCACTGTCCCACTACTTCTCTTTCTATAACATAAATATTACCCTTCCTACCAAGAAACAACATGTGGTAACCTATAAAACCAAAAGTAAATGTAATTTATTTACTAAATTAAACGATCCCGTATCAAACTCACGGTTTCAAATCTGGACTCGTATTATCTGAACTTCATGAACTCACGGATGAAGAAGGAGATCTAGAAACACGTTTGTTCTTTGATCTTCTACATCGTTTGTGAACCTGTGCTCTCCCTTGTTCTTGTTAAAAGAGAGAGAAGAACCCTAATTTTAATTTCTGGCTTCTGTAAGTATGGAGCAAAAATGGAGGACAAGTCGAAAAACATTTTTTAGTTGCCAAAGTAGAATCGAATGACAGTTTCAAACCGAAGTCAAACCATCTTCATCTCAATCTCCATATGGATTATTCGAATCAACATTTTTGTTTAGATCTAGGTTTAGGGTTTTTATGGGGTACGGTTTGCCAGTTTGGTTTAAATTTAGGGTTTTGATATATGTTTTTTTACAGTTTTGATCTTCTTGTATCATAATTTTTTGAATGAATTAACAAAATTTTATTGTTTACATCCTTGATGGTTTCTAATTGGACGTTCTTGATATATGTTCTTGATTTTTAGAATTTTAACTTTTTAATTTTTGTTCTTGATAATAGTTATTGATTTGACGTTGTTGATATAATTTAATTTATTGATAGTGTAATTTACTCTTTTTTAATACGTGTGGCAAAATAATATCCAATTAATATTTTTTTGCTAAATTTTTAAATACCAAGTCATATTGAATTACCGGGAACCCATTAAACAGGTTAACTAGACCCTTAAATATATATAAAGTTTTACTCAGACCCTTAAATGATGAATTTAGAAGTTGGTTCCCTAAAAAAATAATAAAGTGAAAGTTGTTTCTATTTTAATGCAAATTCCCCTTTTCGAAAATAATAATTCAGGTATTATTCCTTTTTGACTTTTGTTGAGATTATAAATTTTGTTAAAGGAAAAACTAAACAGAACAACAAGAAAATAGAGAGAAGGATTTTGTAATCTTCATTAATCATAAGTCCTTTAAATAGAGACGATTACATTGAGATAATGATAAACATGAAAGAAGATTTACTTCATAAATAACTATAAACATTCATGTCTATCTCTAACTATACCGTCACATCATTTTGATGATGACACACTTATCCTACAACACTCCTCCTTGTGTCGAGTCAAGGGAGTGATGGTGCACAATTGTTGTCTTGTTAAAACCTTACGCCAAAATAAAAACCAAGTGGGAAAAATAAAAACAGGACAAAGGAAAGAGTACAACGCACCCGTTTCTTTGCAATACATAGACTTTTCCTTTAGTCTAACATTTTGTTAGATTTGTACATTAATCATGAAAGCATGATGGTATATAAATGTTTCCTCACTAAAACCTTACACCAAGGAACAAAATACAATGCGAAAAATAAAACCTTGGGTGAAGGAAAGAGCACAACATACCAATATAACATATATAGTAGACTCCCTCTTTTGTCTACAACTCCCCCTAATTCGTGCATTAATCAAGGGAGTTTGGTAAGTCTTAGAATTCCAATACTTTTAATACCGCATTTTCCTTGCATCCTACTTGATTCACTTGAATCTAGAGTAACGTTTTCTATTGTTGATTGCATATAAACTTAGCAAAATATGCTTTATGTTATCACCCTTGATATATCTTACTTTCATTTATTTGATACATGATGCATTTATTTCCATATATGCAGGTAGGGTATTGGATGAACTCCAAACACTAGCTCCTCTAATATGTGTAATGATAGTACTTGACCATGTACACTATTGAATAGTCTCATGTAGAGCGATATTCTTGGAATAGTTCGAAGAGGTAACTACAAAGGTTTTGCCTAGTTTACTTCTAAACAATCAACATGTTCCCTATGTTAATTCCGTATCTATTTTGGGAATGACCTTTGTATGAGTTAGATAAATAGTTAATATCAGCAGCAAAGACATATCAAAAAATTATCTGATGCTTTTCTCTTAGGGCTAGAACGTTTGCAGCTTACATTCAAAGTAGGCATTGAAGTTCCATTATCAATATCATTTTTGTCTTTGTAAAAGAAGTATAAGCCCATATCAATGGTTCCAAAAGATTAATTTGATATCATTCCCATGACGTTGCGTTGGCGCTTAGCTAAATCTGGTTAACAAGTTCATTGAGAAATGTAACATACGGTCAAGTGTATTGTTCTAAGTATAAGAATGTGCCTATTGTACTCAGATAGGGAATTCCAGCTCCCAAAACCTTTTTGTCATCATCCTTTTGACAAAACCATAGAGATATGTAGTAACCACATCTATGAGCTGCATTTCCCGTTCTTCGGAAATTACTAGGCTAATTAATTAGCAGAACATTATAACGTTCATCACGAGAGAGCAAATCTTCTCATCATCAATCCAGGGCGTTGTAAGAAACCTTGCGCCAAAAGAAAGCCTTATACATCATGACTTAATTATCAATATTACGCTTTTCTGACAAATGAGTTATCTATGTCTTACAAGATTTACGCTTGGTGGGTTAGCACTATCGGACCAAACACCCGTTTATTTGTCAAATGTAATTCTCCTGAATTGCTTCTATTCATTTAGGTCAATTTGCTCTTTGTTGACATTTTTCAACTGATCATGGTTCGATGTTATCGTGCCCGATCATCTCATGAGAAACAATATATGTGAATACATCATCAATGAGTATGTATGATGTCTATCGACTCATATGCACTCTCATAATTCATTTAAGATTTCTTTGATCTCTAGATTCAATATTAACTTCAGAGCGTCCTCTAGTAATGATTCATAGACATAGTTTGTCAGAGACAATCTCATGAGCGGTTGATGATAAATGGTTGTGCCTTACTCTTCTCTTCCTTTAGATGAGCATCTATCGAACCAACTAGCTTCCCCATTTCCTTTGGAAGCCACGACCTCAACCACACCTCCACCATGTGTGATTGCAACACACTTTCCAGTGGCCTTGTGCCCTTGTTTAGGGACTTTTAACCTTACGGGTATATTTGCAGCTAGTATATGTGAACTTGTCACTTATAGAATAACATTAAACATATCAGATGTCGAGTCTGATTCGTTTGACTTCAGCTTTACATTGTGAAGTTTGGGGATCAAAATGAGATAGAGTGAGAATATTCTATGACACTTCCTGTTGTTCCCATGGAAAATCCTTTTTCCTATCTCCCCCTAACAATGGGAAGACTGTCTCATCAAAGTGACAACCCGTAAATCTAGTTGTAAAGAGATCAACTGTCAAGGGTTCAAATTAGCGGATAATTGTTGGGGATTCATATCCAACTTATATTGAATCGTTTTTAAGGACCATGTGGGTGTGTTGTGGGAACACAATTGGCACATATACTATACAATCAAACATGCGTAAATGTAAAATATCATGCTTATATCCAGTTACCAATTGGTACGCATGATACTGGTTGGCTAGTAGTAGGTCTAAAAACAAATGAGTAAGGATGCATTAATATTTGCATAACCCTAGGAAAATGCGGGTAAATTGGTGCACATAACCAATACCCTATATATCATATATATTCTTTTGATGACAACTTCTATGAGACCATTGATCCGAATATATATGCAATAATTATCAAATCCTTATGATGTAATTCTCTAGCATTCCAACTCATGTAGACTTGATGAGATAATTAGGGTGGTGACCCTTGAACGTGTAGTGCTAGAGTGCAGCATCTCCTGTGGACAATAATGCGACTTGTGTTCATCTTGTCGAAATAAGAACCATAAAGTACTTTAGTGGTCCACCTTCTGGATGTTTATTTCCATAAATATCACCTTGTATTCGTTTGTAAGGATGGAACATTTTTGTATTATATCCTTAGTTTTAGGATGGTCTCATTCCTGTCTTGGCTACAAATCAGGGTATACAAAAGTTTTAGGTATTCGAGGTGACATATTATGATGGCGGTGTTACTTCTTATGTTGCAGAAGTCAATAGTTGCAATTTGGTTAATCGCCTCATTTTGCCTTTCACTCGAAAGATAATATGTCTATATGTATTTTTCAACACACGGATCATTATGTCACGACCATGGTGTCCCATAAGGTCATGTCGAAACATATATGTGTAATTGTTCCAAAGTTCTTTATTGGTGACAAAATATGATTTGATGACCTAGATAATCCACTATTTTGACAAATAAATTTCTCTAATATACGTTCATTTCATATCATTGGAGTTGATGTACATCTACAAGCATTTCCATTCATATATTATGATTTACAATTTATATGAATACCTTAACAAGTTTCTCAATAATATAGTCCTTTAATGACTATTAATCTTATATCAACAAGAAAATGACAGTCCATCGTCTAAGTATTTTGGTTGGAGGAGTTATAGATTGTTAAGTCAAAGAGTAACGGTTCATTTCTTAGGATTGTGTAGGCGGGCCTATACAAAACACTTAGATTATGCTCGATACATTGCTACTTGGAACGAAGAATATTAAGAGTTTGGTATTTATTTTGATGTATTTACTTACATCCACAATGATTTAGATTCAAATGTATATATCCAAATGAAATTAATTCAATATTTAACATATATGTCAAGTAAATATATACTCAACAAATCTTAGACATGATATAGTTCATTTTCAGCTTGTTCCTATTAGAGTGTTTATTCTTTTATTGTCCATTATCACTGAGGTAGTAGTTGCATGTCTACTCCAAGGATTGGAAATTTATTTACGACACTTGCTATGACCCTGACCCTAACCATGGTCTCGCCCATGGGGTGTCATAGATGCCACATGTGTGAAATTATGTTCAACCCACTATCCTTTGGAGTTGTTTCCACTTCTAAAAATTTCATTATTGATCTCGAGAATTTTCTTTGTTTCGACATGTCTAGTGTTGTTATTCGAGAGAACCTTGTTATTGTAGGGTTTTAGACCGGGATCTAAATAAAAATGCAGTGGAAAAACAATAATCGGTAAAACCCTAGATAGCCCAGATTCGTTACTAACAACTTTAAGGATTAAATACAACCATAGAGAGTTTAGAACAATACCTCAATGGTTTGGATTGGTTGATTAGGATCAAGCTTTAGAGATCAAAGTAGATCCCCTCTAGCGGTATCCACGCGAATGTGATTCCGATCACGAACGGTTGCTAGCCCAAACCTGAAGAACACAAGAAGAAAAATCGATTTCTTCTTGTGGTTGTGTGTGTGCGCCGATTTCAAGAGAGGAGAGGGAGGAGAGTAAGTTTTCAGGTTTCTCAATTGTGTTATTAATTAAATGAGGCACTATGCCTTTATATACTATCTCTCCTAATCTCGGACCGGGCTCAATTAAGCTCGCAAGGCATTATTGACTTAATTAAAAGTTTCCATATTTTAATTAATTAATTAACTTAATAATTAATTAACCAACTGGGCTTAAGTAACTTTATTTAACCCTTTGGGCTTTTTAGGTAAATCATTATCCTTAGACCCGTTGGACTTTTAATTATAATTATTAACATTATAATTATTCCAATTTATTTATTAACTTAATAATTAAATTATATAATTAACATAATTATATTTCATTCACTTTATTATTCTATTAGAATAATAATTCCACACTTTACAACTTGTAACTTTGTCGGGTTATAACCAACTTGGTTAATTCGTGATCTACACACTCTTATGCGTGTGACCCTCTAGGTTCATCTGACGTCAGTAATGTTTTCATATGATGTGGGCACATAACATCCTACAGTTATGTCTCTCAACCAGTTGTAACAGGTTGACGATTTTGTGTAAAGGTTACATTCTAACTTATACTAGTTCATTAATATTTATTGATATATGAAAGGTGGAAATAATATTATGAATCATGTATCTTTTGTGAGTTCCTTGCCACGAAGATTGAGTTTCATTTTGAGACACAACATTTCTTTGTTGAAATTAGTCACCTTCTTGTAAGTGAGTGGATTTCATTCCACTGTATAACTTGTTTAGGAAGCGTATAGTAATTAGTATTCCTGATTTCCTTATTAGGGCGTCCCGCAGTTTAGAGGGGAAATCAGTTAACGTCTTAACGATATTCGCTATGAAGGTTGTGACTAATGTGTTATCTAAAAAATCTCAAGGCATTATGTGTACAATTTTTAGGAATTTAGGGTCAATAGGTTATGATGGTTTTCACATATTTGCTCGTTTTCATCCGAACATTAAAATACTCAAGTTCTTCAGATTCAAAGATGTCGTAAATAATGAAGAATATATTATTTTCTAAAACAATGCATCATGGTTTATAATCATTATATTATGCATGAAATTTCATTATATTGGATTTCTGTATGTTTACATTTTGTTGACAAAACTTCATCAATATTTCAATTTGCGAAAAAACCACTCAATTTATTGGATTTCCAAGTATTAGGGGAATCACATGGATTTTTTAAATCCCTACAAACCTAGGGGTTATTCACACCCGTTTCACAAAATCCCTTGGATATCTTGTGAATAATCATTTATATAGTACATAGATAATATTAATGATTGTGGCATGAGACTGAAAGAAGAGATCAAATCCAGACAACTTAATACTATAATGGCATTTTTGGAGCTTTTGGCAAGATGCTAAAAGAAATATGAGTTTGCCATGTGAAGCCATTTCATTGTTTTAATACCTTAATAGTATTTTAAGATATTTTGTCATTAGACAAATAAATATTAGTTTTGACATAAAGTCAAATTTAAACTTTTAATATATTAATAATACTTTTTAAGCTTTTGGTAAGAGACCAAAATATATGGGGCTTTGAAGTGTAACTTCCATATATTAATTAAGATTAGAAATAATGAGTATGAACTCATAATCAAGATAAACATTTGAATAATATGTTTATGTTTTCATGTTTTTTTTGGAGTCTTTGTCAAAAGACCAAAAATTATGGAAGTTGAAAGTGTAATTTTCAAAAATTAATTATAAGATTGTGAATTATAAGTATGAGAACTTATAATTTTATATATTACATGGAGAATACAATTCCAAAACTAAATCTCTAATTAAATTACTAAACATTGATGTTTAGCATTTCAGTTTTTACATTCAATGATTTACTTTTCTGAGATGTCTTACGTGTATTCATCTAACATCTTAATGTTTTGATTCCCATTAGCTCATTAAGCTAGTAACAAATAGACCCTAAGTCTAAATGATATATGGGACTATTTGGGTAGATCGATCATCTCAAATCTTTAATGTTAGTGTACTCTATGAAGGATTTATTTCTTACCCAGATGATACAGATTTCCATGTTTGTAACACCCTCAAATTTGAAAAAGATCGATTAATTTAAAATTTCCATCAATACGATAAATAAGGAATAAATCCTTCTCTTATACATCAAAACTCGAGTTGCCTCAACAAAATTCTAAATAAAACCACAACAAAAGTTATACCCAGTCCTATACAAAGACCTACAGATGGTCAGGTGTTACTAAACCAATAAGTGTCGCTATCTCCGAATGCAAAAAATGTCAACAAGGTTAGATCTCTAACGTGCTACTCTCTAGCACTCAAGTGAACACGTGTTGCTAGTACTAACCCCAACGAGAGCCTGATGCACATGCTTACAAATAAAAAAGGTTAGGCTTAACGCCTAGTGAGCTCAAGAGTTTATAACATATTTGTAATCGTTTGAAATCGAAAGATTTCTTTATGAAATAATAATTTCTCAAATAGAATGATTTCATTATAAAAGTAACATCTTTCCCAAATTCATTATTTCCATAATAAAATCTTTAAATCAAATACTGTAAAAATGAAAGCTTTAAAAAGAAACACTCGATCAAATACAAACTCTACACTCTTTACTCACTTAAGATGGGAATCAATTTGAAGGCTTCAAATACCGAAATAAGGACAAAGCCCCATTGTCTAAAATGTCAAAAACAAGATTAAGTCTCAAAGATCCAATAATATAAATTATGGATAATACATCATATGTCACCAAAAATAATGGATAAGACTATACCAAAAGTAACACCTTTCGGTGACGGGGGAGACCTGCGTTACCATTAACAGTGACGGGACACGTAAGTCGGTCACCATTCAACATTGTGTCGGCTAGATTAACCAAACCCGTTCGTGGGAAATTACACCTTAATGGCCAATGGCTGATGCCCGACTATAAAAGCCCACACCTTAATGCCTATAAAGACTACAAAAGCTCACACTTTAATGTCTATATGACCCGATGCCTATCTCACAAGGTTACATCTTAATGGTCAATAGCTGATGCTCGACTGCAAAAATCCACACCGTAATGCCTATGGAGACCCGATGCCTACCTCAAACAACAACATGAGACTGACTATCCCAACCAAAACCGACTTATATGCCTATGGACCCATTACATTCCAACCATTAAATTACACGATGCTACACGAATGACTAACGCACCTAAAACGAGTAATACATCAAATGAATATTCCTTAATTGCATATAACTCGAAAAGCTCAACATATAGCCATTTAAACCGGACAAATGTCCATGAGACTCATTTTAGTCAAAACCGAAGAAAATCTCTATAACTCAGCACTTATATGATTACTCAAAACATTGGTTGCGACAACCATTTTCCAAATGAAATCATATTTATATATTCCCAAAATGTCTCATAATGTAATAATATGTAATTCCAACGATTTGTAAATCAAATATTCTCACGATGCAAATACAACTGATTGGTCTTCATTTAAAATAAAATGCACCCAAACAACTTAAACTTATACTTTATTTATCAAAATGTTTAAAAACTCAAGTATAAGCTTCATGTATTATTTATAAACCCTTTCTTACCAAATATGCAAAACTTACCTGAATACTTACACATTTGGTAATAACAATTAAAACATATTAATACTTCAAAATGGACATTTTTGGCATGTACACCGTTTTCACAAAGCAACTTGAACTCATCTTGCTAGATTTAGGCTAAATCTAGGTTTAATCCAATATTGAGCTTCATTTGGTGAAGACTTTAGATCCTCAAGACAAACCACTAGATCAATGATGTAACCCCTTCAATAACACCTCCTTATCTTCCAAAACATACACAAAAGATAATCAAAGAGAGAATGAGAGTTGTTGGTGCAAAATAACCAAACCCTAGAATCAAGAAATCGAAGAGATGATCTTACTTTCCACTCCTATGAGCTCCAAAATCATCAAGTAAACTTTAATCCTCATTGTTACCATCTTAAAGAGCTCTGAAATACGGAACCACAACAACTTGAATCGCCCAAAACGGAGCTGAAATGAAGAAGTTATGGCTAAATAAAGAAAATCCCGATTTTATGCACTACAGGTTGCGCACGATATGACATGCGATTGTGCCATGGCACTATCGCATGGCACAATCGCTCACTATCCCTGAGTGATCCTGACAAGCGATACTGACCTGGCACTATAACATCTCCTGTACCGAGGTGTTTTTCCTACTTTTCACCCTTTTTGATCCCATTTCACGTCTAGAAGATGATACTCAATATAATTCACTTCAGAATACTTATTTCAACTGTTCTAAGAGTTGAAACACAAATACTACTCAGGATTTCACTTTACCAAAGATCTGGTTGTTACATTGTGCCATTGCCACTGTTGCATGGCACAAGTGTGTCGACCACCAACCACTTGGTATCACCGGTGCTCTTGCGACAGATGTCACTATCTCATGGCACCGCTGCTCAAACTCTGAGATTAACTTTTCTTTACTGAATCGTCCGGTTCAACACTTTCTTCAACTAGGACAAAAATCAGGATGTTACAGTGTTGAACCTGATCGACCTCTTGCAGGATTTATTTTTTGTGCTGCCTTCCTTAATCTACATTTGTTCATTTAGTAGAATGATAAATTTCTATGTACAAATATAAGAAAACAGTAATAAGGTGAGTTTTTCACTTAAAACCCACATGCTATCAGTGGCTAGCTGGAACTTTAGAGTTCATTTGTTAGAAATAATTCAGAATTTGCATATGGAAACACTAAGATTTCTGGGAAGTCATGGAAGTAGAAGCCTTTTGCTCTGATCCAGTTGTTCGTATCTACCAAACGATACTGCGTACATCAAAATACATAAACAGATTGTTGTAGGAACAAGGGCACCTCAAAGCAATCCTAATTTATATCTAATCCAACAAGAAAACACATAAGCACAAGAAAACAAGATTTATGGGAAAAGAATCACATTTTATGAACTTTAAAGGATTTTAAAAGGCCCAGAATTTCCTTGTTATTGGTGCTAAAGAGTAGAAACAGTACCGCAAGAAATCAGATCAATGCATAAATGACCTCAAGGGGTATTCAACTGCATACCAATATAAGGGCTTCACTAGCTTTTCTAGTAGCATGCCAGCATCAGTAAGAACATCATCGGAACAAAAGAAGAAATACAATGAGCCTTAAATGAAATAACAAAAATAAATCCTTCTAGATTCAAGACCCCTGCAGTTCTAGATTCAGACCCCAACAATTTGATTAATCCTTCCCATTGCTGCAGATATAAGTACCAGATAGAAATAGTATCCACGATCAATTGGCTTTACATTCGACAAATACATTAGAGTTTCACACACACTTCTTACCTCAAAACTCTCATCAGAAATGGATTTGCCAACAAAATCGAACAACTTCTGAGCAATTCGATTAAGGCGAGCTTCATCTCCAGCCTGTTGCAGCCAAAAGACTCCAGCACGTTTCTTACCATGCTTCTAGTGATGCACTCCAACAATTTGTTCAGTAATATATATATATATAAAGAGAGAGATAGATTTTCATAACATATGAAAAATCTTTAAATGCTTATAATATAAGAAAATGACGACCCACAAACAAATTACATTCATGCCATTTGCACTCACGCTATCAAGATCATACAGGAGGCATATCTCAATGTTCTGTTTGTGATAGAACAATAATGGGTCACAAAAGTCAGAAAAATACATACCAAAGTTGATTCTAGATTACAGAAATATGTGATTTACAACACCAAAGAACAGGGATTCTAAAGGATAAATAAGTTACCTTGAGCATAACTTGACTATGATACACGGGTTGCTTGTACAACAAGATTTCCAACAAGCCAACTCCATGATTCACACAAGATATTAAATATATTGGAGCTATCTGCAAAAAAAGGAAAGTTAACTAGAGTAAAATTGTGTCTTCAAAAAGATAATATATATTACTGAAACTAGTCAAGACAAGTTCACACTTGCCACGTTAGCGCATGAGAAGATAGCACTTGAGCATAAACAAGTCGATGGGATTCCTCTATGCTAACTCCCCATAGATTGGTTCATGTCGAATTATGTTTAAAAAGATGTTTGGTTTATTTCAGAAGTAACAAAATCATGGTATCTCCGATTGAATTGCATATAAATAATGCTTTATCTTTAACTATATATGTGCAGAAGTTTTTTAATTGAGTTAAACCCCATGTCTCAAATGTAAAGAAAAGACTGTTTCCTAACTCACGAGGTTTCGGTTTGTTAGAGTAAGAATATGTGAGCCCTTGTCTCCAAGTAGGTTAGGGATTCAGTTTGTTAGAGTAAGAATATCCCTTTTAATAATCGATAATCAGCAGATGAAATATATGAATGATGAACGGAAGCAATTAATCAACTAATTAATACTAGAACAATAAGAAATTTATAATAAGAACAATATGAAGATCAAATGGCAATTGTATTGAATATCCAATACTGAAGATTACAATACATAAGAATAGTACGCCCAATTTTCTCTCAAAATGATCGACATCTATTACTGTGATAGCTTTCTCTATCTATACTATTACAATAGAAAAGTCAATGAGCTAGCCTATCACGAAAGGACACGTCACTTGTACTTCTAACAGAATCAGTTATACACAAGAAGTGTGACATGCCACGTCACCTGAAGCACGTGTGATGCATTCACTGAAGTCCAGAGGAAGGTCAAACCTCTGGGCGCTTCTGGATGACTTTCTCCAGAAGATGATCTTCTGGATCCTATCTTCTGAAGTCTAAAACTTGGGCAATTCTGATTCATACTTTCATATAATATTTGCTAACATTCTCCTCCTAAGTATGAATTCAGAAGAATGTGTTACAAAACAGAAAATGAAAATTCATTTCATTACCAAAAAAATACAAATGATAATCAAGAAATCAGAAAGGAGCTTGGGGATGTCCACTTATCACTTTGTAAAATTGATTTGTAAGCTCCCTCATCTTGATCACTTTTTTAAGCTTTTCTCTATTCTTTCTGTTGCACCTCTGATCTTTTCCTCTTTTCCTGTATCTTCCTTCTAAAGTTGCACCAGACCTTTGAAAAGTTCTACTATTTCAGTAGAGTACTTATATGCCTCTTTTACCCTAAAAAGTCTTCTTCTTCCAGGTCTTTTGAAGACAACCCCTTCTTCTTGTTCAAGAAAGATGTGGCCAGGTTGAAATCCTTCGATGCCTTCCATGACTTCGTTTGGGGCTGTGATGCTTAACATAGACACTTGTCGTTCAAAACCAGTTTGGAAGTCCCATTCTTTCTGTATTCAAAGAAGGCGTCCATGCAAGATAAGATTCTGAAGTAAGACACTTTATCTTGACTTTCTTTATTTAAAGCCATCTTCTTCTTCATGAATCTCCCTAGTGGTATCCAATTAGAGGGATTTATAGAAAGCAGATCATTATCCCAGAAGTAGGTGGTTTCTTTATTTGCTCTCTCCACCTCATAGATAGTGTACACTAGATCAGTGTTTTCAAATCTGAGATGCTTGACTCCAGTGATTTTTCTGATGGGGGAAAAAGGGGAGGGCTTCTTTTCTTGCTTGTCTATGCACCATAAACCTTGACTTGACATCTTCACTTACTCTATAATATTTTACAAAGCTGGGAAGAATTAGATCAACCTTCTCTTCTATAATAGCATATAAGCACCTTTGAATTGTCTCTCTTGAAGAAGAAATTTGAGATGGTGCAATTCTTCTTAGTTGTTCTGGATCCATCTTTCTCTTATCAGCTGCCTTTCTCAACAATCTTTCAGATTCAGTAAGAACTTTGTCATGTTCATTGGCTTGGACTTTTTAAGTTGGCTTGTCAGGTTTGGATTGATCTTTGATTGGATTAGAGACAGGGGGTTTAGAGACAGGAACAGGGATTTTTGAGCTTGAGCTCTGACCTTTGGGATTTGTTGAAGGTTGTGCTTTGGAGAGATTATCAAAGGGTGAAGGAGAAGCTTTAGGTCTAGCGCTGGTAGATGTTGCCTTTGTCATTTGAACTTTAGGTTGTTGGCTGGGTTTTTGTGCATCTGACTTTCGATTATTCTGTTGAAGTTCAAGTATGAATTTTGCCATACTTGGATCTCTGGAAGTGTACCAGAGCTGACAGCCAGAGGTGTAGGATTAGCAGCTTGTTTTTTTGATGAGGATGTTGGCGGAACAGAGGCTTGCCCTTTAGTTGTTGTGGCTTGGGCATTTTGAGAAGCATCAAATTTCTCAATCTTTATCTTTTTGGTAATATTCTCCCCCTTCTGAGAATCAGGATCCTGATCCTCAGACTGCTTTCTTTTTAGTTCAGCTTTCTTGCATTCCCTGGCTTCCTTTGCTTTTTTCTTGGACTCAAAATCTGCTGAAATAGAGATGACTAGAGAAGTTGGCTTTGAGATAGAGGTATCTAGGGTCGATACCTTCTGAGCTAATTCAGAGGATGAGGTGTTGTTGTGTTTGGACACAACTTAGCATTTATGACATTAAATTTATCCAATATTGCCTTCTGGAAGGATGTTAAGTCCGATTGCTTGATAAGAGCAGAGGCACTAGAAGATGTATATGTTTCGTTAGGAACGACAGCGGCAATTAACTTCTAAATATCAACAACAACTCAACAAGTGACCCATACTATGAGGCAGAGATGGTTACTTCTGGTGAAGGGATATCATTTGGAATATGGAAGATGGCTTCTGTATTAGCTTGGGTTCCAGTATCCAATCTGTTGAAGTGGTCTGTGGCAGGATTCTGTTAAGCTTCTGTTGTATCAGTAATTAGCTTCTTGAGATCTTCAGAGCTTTAGAATGTTCCTTTTTGTTGTTTGAACTTGGCATAATAGGAAATTCAGAGCTGTAATCTCTAAGGTTGGATTCAGAGGCTTGACCGGTTTCTTTTAGATCCACCATAGATCTCTGAAAGTGATCAACAAATGCCTTGAACGCTGCATTTGTGACAAAATCAGAAGTGGTAACCGGTGCATATCCAACACATCGAGTCCCTTTTCTCTCGCGTTCAGAGAGGCCCTCGTTCACGCATGTTTGGACGTTGAGCATGGAGGGACTTCCATTCTGTCGTTGAGGGAACTTATTAAGAGACTCCTCTTCGAACGTTCTAGTTGTGTCAACTTTTTCCTCATCATCAGAGGATGAAGATATGAACACAACGTGCATACCTTGAAATAGTCCGAAGACAGAGGTACCTTGAAATAGTCCGAACACAACGTGCGTACCTTGAAACCCCTCTGATGGGATTTCATTGGTGTCTAATCGAGGAGAAGGTATGGACGTACCTTCTTCTGGTCTATCTACGATGTTGATCACAGAGACGTCAACATGTGTGGGAGGTGGCGAGTTATGGAGCGACGGAACTCTTATATTTTCATCATCATTCTTTTGAGAGAGTGATGAGGATGATGTGGTTTCCCCGGTTGTGCTTGATGCAGAGGAATTTAAGGTGTCCTTTGATCGGTTAGGCTCTTGGTGGTTTGGATTGAGCAATCCTTGATCAATGGGTGTAGATAGTTACTCTGATTGGAGTTGGCGAGATTCTCTGATATGTGTCTTTGTGGACATCCTCTTCGCTCTCTCTTAAAAGTCTCTCGACATGGTTAGAAGCACTCGGTTGTTCACTTGAATTATTTTCATTCTCTGGCTCATTCGATCCCTCACCAACTACTTTGGCTTCTAAATGCTCTAGGTAGGTATTCTCTGTTCTGAGAATACCAGAGAGCTCCTATAAGAGATTAGATTAGGAGTGGTTACAGTTATAAGGTCTAGCATGTACCTAGATAATTCACGCTGAACAGAGTATCCGTCCTTATCAATGGTTGGTTTGTGGGAGTTCATCGTCGATATTTTGCAGAATGGTTGTATGGATGGAACCTTCTGATTAGAGAGTGCTGGATAGATGAACAGGGCTAGAAAACGAGGAAACATGTGTGATGGGAGAGCTTTTCCATTGCTCTGGCTTAAGACTTTTAGGTTTACTGCAGCACTCATTTCTTGAAAGATTAGGCTTGCGTAATCCAGAGGGCGATTAAAGTAGATTCCATACATAATGGTCAAGATGTTTCTGTTGGTTTGATCCAGAGAGCCAATTTTGCAGGTTAAGCTCTTGTTGAGTATTGACACCAGAACATTTCACATTGGGGGTAGCTTCTTCCTCTTCAAATCTGATAACTTTGTGAGTCGTTCGTTGTAGCCCAGAATATTTATGAATTCCAACAAGGCTTCAGTTGAGGGATTGGAATGAAAGCTGGATTGGGTACCTTTTGGCCTTCGACTTCAATGATGGGTTGAGGTAGGTGAAAGATTCTAGCGATTTTCCTTTTTGTGACAAGTACCTCGACGGCTCGTTCAGCATCATTTGGTAGACCAAGCTTCCAGAAAGTGTGTCATCATCCTTGATGTACATAGTCTGTCATACTTCTTGAATGTACACTTCATGGCCATTTGGGTTTGTGAGGGTTAGGGCTCGGCTCAGGGTGTGGTGTAGAAACTCGATCATCACGCGATATTCTTTGATATAGGTATTTGGATCAAGTAGTACTTGGACATTGTTTGGTTTTAGGGGTAGTCGTAGAACAGGAGCACTATCAGCGGTGGAATCGATGATTCTTTCCTCTTCATCTTGTACATTTATATTTGCGTTTTGATTTTCCGTTCGAGGATTTGGGGGTGTCGAGATTCGAAGTTGCAGGTTTTCAATTGATGGTGGAAATTGAAGAGCACGGTGATAATCGAGAGGTTGAAGACGGTGAAAAGTAGAAATTGGTTTTTCTTCGAGTTTATATAGTAGAATTTGAGAAATGAACTCGAGTGTTTTGAGTGTCAAGGGTTTATTTCAGACTTAGGGATGCGGAACGGTTTCTTACTGCTGACGTAAGAAAATGAGCGTGCCAATCATGCAAACGGTCGATTGGTGACACGTGGAGGAAGATTCTAGAGTGTATCATTGGATAAGCAACACGTGTCTGACAAGATGAGTCACTTAAGGGTTTTCTCGTTGGTTTTGGACGAGATTCAATTCCGCTTTTGTTATTTTGAATATTCCCTTCAAAAATTAAATAAAAGACAATCAATTAATCAACAAAATTGTGGATTAAAGGAAACTTTTTAGAAATTATTTGGTAATATTAAAATATTTAAAATTAGTCAATTGGTCATATAAAACATTTTTGTGACCAAAAGAAAGTTTTATGTCTTGTGAATAATTTTTCATAAGGACTTTAATTGATTCAGAGACTTCTGAATAACCTTGACGGCAAGAGTTAGTTCATAAGTAACTGATTCGCAAAAATTTCAAAGAAAAAGATATCCAGAGGACAGCTAACATTTGTTAGACTCAGATTGAAGAATGATGAATTCTCCCCCCTTGAATAATGCATGATTCTATGCTCCCCCTTGATTTGTGCATGTAATGCTCTCCCTTGGCCTGTACTTGGATGATAAAATGTAAGAACATCGAGTATCCTTATCACTAACAGAGGTATCCAGAGACCTCTAAGCACCTCTGCAATGTTTGTGCAAGACAGAGATATCCAGAGATTTCTGCACTGCTCTGGTTTATTGAGGGTTCTGAAACTGACTAAGTAAAATAAAATAAAGTAAAAGACATGCTAAATAAACAATTATACAAAAACTATAAGCTACTTGTAGATTCTGTATAAGTTACATGTTTAGCATTCCCAACTTGCTAATTAGAAAACTGAATCTTTGTCTCATTCTGTGGAGATAAAATACATTTCAATTGTTCCTTTATCCACACGATCCTTTAAAAAATGATACTGACATCAATGTGCTTGGTCTTAGAATACTGAACTGGATTTCCAGTGATTGCAATTGCACTTTCTGAATCACATAGGATGGGAATTTGGTCATATACTAGACCATAATCTCTGAGTTGGGACTCCATCCAGATTACTTGTGAACAACAACTAGTAGCGGCAACATATTATGCTTCTACTGTGGAAGTTGACACACAGTTTTACTTCTTGGATGTAAAACTATCAGAGGTGCTCTTTCTGTCTAACTTACATCCTGGATGATCAGAGTCAGTGTATGCAATCAAATCAAAGTCAGAATTTTTGGGATACCAGAGTCCCAATGAGGGTGTCCCCTTTAGGTGTCTAAAAATTCTTTTCACAGCAGCCAGATGAGACTCTTTTGGACTGGCTTGATATCTAGCACAGAGGCATGTGGCAAACATTATATTTGGTCAACTAGCTGTTAAATACAGAAGAGATCCAATCATACCTTTGTAGTTCGTAACATCAACTGATTTCCCGGAAGGATCAGAATCAAGGTTTATACTAGGAGAGATTGGAGTTTTCATAGTAGTGGAATTTTGAATTTTGAATTTCTTTAGCATGTCAGAAACATACTTGGATTGATTTATGAAAATGCCAGAAGTAGTTTGTTTGACTTGTAGCCCTAGGAAGAAGTTTAATTCTCCCATCATGCTCATTTCAAATTCACTTTCCATTAGTTTTGAAAATATTTCAACTTCTGCTTTATCAGTTGAATCAAATATAATGTCATCCACGTAGATTTGAACAACAGTTAACGTACCTTTCCCTCTTTTGATGAACAGAGTTGTATCTATTTTACCTTTTCCGTACTGATGTTCACAGAAACTTTGATATACGTTTATACCAGGCTCTGGGATCTTGCTTTAATCCATACAGCGCTTTGTCCAGAAGATAGACATGATCTGGATGTCGTGCATCTTCAAATCCATGAGGTTGTTGAACGTATACTTCTTCTTTGAGTTTCCCATTCAGAAATGACATTTTACATCCATCTGGTATACTTTGAAATTTTTGTATGCAGAGTCTAATTGCTTCTAGTCTTGCTAGTGGGGCAAAGGTTTCATCATAGACAATGCCCTCTTCTTGACAATATCCCTTAGCCACCAATCTTGCATTGTTTCTGATTACAATTCCATCTTCATCCTTCTTGTTTCTGAACATCCATTTTGTACCAATTGCAACTTTGTCTTTAGGCAGAGGGAGTAACTTCCATACCTTGTTTCTTTCAAACTGGAGAAGTTCTTCTTCCATTTTATTTACCCAGCTTGGTTCTTGTAGAGCTTCATGAACCCTTTTTGGTTCTATCATGCTTAATAAATTTAGAAAGAAAGCTTCATTTGCTGTTGCAGATCTGGTTTTGACACCTTCTGATGGATCACCAATAATTATATCTGGCTTGGATTTCTGTACCCAACATCTCTTCTGGGATTGATGCTGCTTCTGGTTCTGGAGTTGAGCCTAGTGTCTCCCCCTCAAATGAAGGTGCAGAGGTTTCCTCTGGACTTTCATTTGTTGAACTGAAAGACCCAGAGGGACCAGAAAGAGTTATCCTAGAAGCTTGAAATATTTCAGGAATATTTAAAGTCGAATTGAGTGGTGTTTGCTCTGATGGTGTTTCTTCTCCCAAAATATCATCAAATAATGCGTCGATCTCGGATTCTCTGGAGCCTGAAAGATAGTCAGATGTAACATTATTAAGCTTGATTTCTGAATTTGAATAATAAGAACTCAATTGAGTTTGATCATCGCAGTCTATGTTAATGCTTACCATTATGGTCTTGGTTCTCAAATTAAAAACCTGAAGGCTTTTGAATTTAAAG
Organism: Silybum marianum; assembly: GCA_036898165.1. NCBI lineage: Eukaryota > Viridiplantae > Streptophyta > Magnoliopsida > Asterales > Asteraceae > Silybum > Silybum marianum. The sequence continues at coordinate 6,951,686 of CM072541.1, forward strand.
AGTAACCCAAGAATTTGGCTTCATCAGACTTCTTGTCAAACTTTCCAAGATTCTCTCGATCGTTTAGAATGAAGCACCTACATCCAAAAATGTGGAAAATTTTAACCAAAGGGATTCTGTTATTTATCAGTTCATAAGAAGTTTTAAAATGCCTCTTGATTATGATAGATCGATTTTGAGTAAAACACGTTGTTGCTACAGCTTCAGCCCAGAAGTTGGTGGGTAGTCCAGAAGCTACAAGCATTGTTCTTGCTGCTTCGACTAGAGTGCGATTTCTTCTTTCTACCACAACATTTTGTTGAGGAGTACGTACAACAGAGAAGTTTTGAGTGACTCCTTCATTAAGATATTCATCAAGTTTGGCATTCTTGAATTCAGTACCATTGTTAATTCTGAGTTGTTGTATCTTCTGTTGCAGAAGTACTTGTATCCTTGTCATCATGTTCCTCAATACTATTGGAACTTCTGGCGCACAAAAGCAAGCCATATGTACATGGAAAATTCATCGATTAGTACTAGTATGTACTTTTTGCCAGAAAGGCTCTACAGTGCAATGGGACCACAGAGGTCAACATGAAGTATTTGTAGACAAGACAGAGGGTTTCTGTACCGTCTTTGGAAGTGAAGTTCATCATGTATAAGTTACCTTTTCTGTCAGCTCTCCATAATAATTCACCTGCTTTAGAGAGTAAGTAACAATGTTCTTCATCGAATAATACTAACATTTTAGAATCACAGAGTTGACTTACACTCAGAAGGTTATGTTTCAATCCGGAAACATGAGCTACTTTGGATAAGGTAACATTACCTTTTTTGGAGAGTACCGTAGCCTTTTATTTGACCCGTACCATCATCACCAAACGTTACTGATCCTCCACTTTTATCTTTGAATTTGGAGAATAAGTTTTTTGTACCAGTCATGTGCCTCGAGTATCCAGAGTCAAGATACCAGATGTGCACACGCTGTTTCTGCAATCAAAATCAGAGAGATTTGGTACCCATTTCATAGTGAGTCCTTTGGTGTTAGGTTTGTACTTCTGGGTTGATTTTTCTTTCTGAACTGAAGAGTTTACAGGTTTTCCAAAGGCTTCTGGTTTGCCTGTTTTGTTTGAACCTTGTCTTTTTTTCTGATTTTTTAAGTTCGAGTTCTTAAAGTTATTCGAGAAGTAACCAGAAGGCCGTGAGAAGAATTGTTTGAGTTTTAAAAACAAAGAGAAGTATTCAGAGTTCTGAAACATAAAAGAATTCATTGAATTTTCATTTCTGGAATGATAATTATAATAGTTCTTATTTCTGTCTATTCTAGCATCCGTTGTTCTATTGAACTTCTTATCTAGCCTAGACTTATGCTTCGGAACATTTGAACCCTTTTCTGTACGCTTCTTCTGAGGAGACATCTCTAGGACTCTTGATTTTACTGAAATAGAAGGAACATAAGAATTATATTCCATTTTGCTTTTTGTTCTCTAGTAAACTTCTGTGGCTGGGATTTCAGATTTTTTTTACAAAATTTGTATTCTTTTTGAGAGTTGCCTCTTTCTCAAGTTCCAGACATGTCTTAGCTTGTAAGCACATGTCAAGGAAATTTGGATGAATAGAAACCTCTTTTCTTTATTCTTTAGGAGGAACAGAGATTAGTGGTATTCCATTTGGGAGTTTTAAAACATTTGGACCAGCTGTCCATACCTCTGTAGGTTCATTGGTATACATGAAAGGAGCATTACTATCTTTTAAAACATGTGGAACCTTTTTATAAGTAGGAGGCAAACTGTTTTCAAACTCTAATATGTATTTATCTGATATATCAAAGAATTCATCATCATTTTGATTATCATTTTCCCAGGGATAAGTAATAAACTTATCATCTTCTTAATCTTCAAAGAGATTTAGATCAACAAATGAACAAGGGAGAATCTCCGGATGGTTTTCGGAAAGTTGTTTTTCAAGTTCTATTTGAACTGACGTAAAACATTCATCCAGAGTTTTGACAAGATCTTTTTCAAAATCGAGTCTAAGTTCTTCTTCTGCCTGTATAGGTATGAACTCGTTAGCTTCTGGATTAAGGTTATACGAGTGAATGATCCAAAATTAAAAACATCTCCCTTCTTCTGAACAAGTTTAAGATCAATTTGACTTGCTTTTCCAGAGGAATATCTTATGTTTTTATATTTCAGTTTTTTAACATGATGTGCATTCTCATATTTTGAATTTTTAAAAACTGATTGTTCAAATAGAATGGGAAAGATAGGTTTTTGTTCTTTACCCATACAGAAAACAGAGTCTAGAGTAGATCTCTTTTTACACGTGTTGGGATCCAAATCCTCGAAACCAATGCCTGTTCTTCTTACTTGTGTGTTTATCTTATCATGCACCTTCTGTGCATCAAGATAGTTTTTAATCAGAAGCTCTATATTTTGAAGTTCAACGTGCAAATATTCTCTTTCCTTCTGAAAATAGTTTTTGAATGCAACAGAATTTAATCTGTCACTTTCCTTATCCTTTATCTCTTTATCCTTAGCTTCCAAAAGTTTAGTGAGATATTTTATTTCTTCTTTGAGTTTAACCTCTGTTGATTTTTGAAGTTTTGAAATCTTTTCCTTTTCAACAGATAGTTGCAGTTTCTCTTCTGTCAGCATTTCCATTTCCCTTTTGAAAATATCTCTTTCTTTTTGTGAAACTGAAAATGATTGTTCAAGATTTTTTCACAATTTCTTTTCAATAAGAAGCTTCTGCTTTAGATTTTCAAAATCAACAGTTAAATATAGAACAGTTTGTTCAATTTCAGAAGATTCAGCGATAGTGCATACCGGGGTTTCAGAAGGTTGTTCCTCATCTGCCATAGCCATTCCACAGAACAAGGTGATAGAGTTCATAAGATAGCTTCAAAAGAAGCCCTAGTTCTGAAGAGTAGTTCTGAAGAAGGTCAGAATAGATAAAGAATGCACAGAAGTTCAGAAGTACAGAAGTACAAAGACATGATGCTAAAGTGAAGATAAGTCTAAGGCATAACTTCTGAAGTGGCTACTTCAAAAGTTCTGAAGATTCTTATGCTGATCTGAAGAAGTTCTGAAGAATTTCTGAATTGTGTTCTAAAGAAGTTCAGAAGTAGTTCTGAACTTACTTCTGTATGTCTGTCACTAAATGTACAGTTACTTTAGCATTTCCATATTGTATATAAATAGAAGGTTAGTTAGTTGGTTAAATCTAACGTTCATTGATCTTTTGTACTGTAAAGACATATCTGTGTAACTCTGTTAAGATCAATACAACATCCGACTTCCTTGCTTTAAATCTTATTCTATATTCTATTTTCTTTCTGCTTCTTGATATTTGGGATCTATCAATTGGTATCAGAGCCTATTCATCTTTTTGATCATTTTGTTAAAGAATTGTCAGATCTGACAAGTCCTTGAAGATCTTGATCAATCTTTTTAAGATTGATTGAATTTGTTCTAAAGATCAAATCAAGGTAAATTTGCGATCATTCAATTCAAGATGTCGAAAGAAATCGTCTCCATCAGATCTGAAACTAAACCACCAACGCTGTTCTTGAGTGAATATTATCAATGGCGCATATGTATGATTCAATTCTTGGATAACGTAGATGAGGCATTGATGCAATCAATTATCATTAGTCCTCTTGAAGTATATGTAGAAATCTCAGCTGTTGCAAGAACTGAAACAACCCCTGAAATTCCTGCTTCAAGAATCAAGAAAAGTCCAGGAATGTACAGTAACGCTGAGAAAGATCAAGCAAAAGTTGAGAGAAGAGCACTAACTCTAATCACAATGGCTATACCAAATGAGATATTCAACAGGGTTGATAGTCTAACCTCTACTAAAGCTATGTGGGATGACGTAGAGGCTCAGATGCAAGGGAGCACTAAAGCTCAAACTCAGAGACTTAACATCTGTGTTGGAACATATGAAAATTTCAGATATAAAGAAGGTGAATCTATCACAGAGACTTATCATAGATTCAACAACATTCTGAATTATTTAAGAAGAAATGGTGTTCAAAAATCCAATTCAGAGATTAACAACAAGTTTCTGAACAATCTGGGAAATGAATGGTCAAGCTTTTCTGATAACATGGTCAAAGAAATATGTTTAGAAAGACTATCCATGAATTTTATGGGATTTTGTTTCAACAAGAAGACAAAATCAAGTTCAGACAGAATGAACCGAAAAAGACAAATGAAACTATAGCCTTGTTAAGCAAGAAGTTAAAACAGTTCAATGACCATATCATCAAAAAACAAAATTTGTGAAATCTCAGAAACTGATCTTTGTGATGGAGATGAATCAGATGAAGAATTGAAAAGAATTTATGATAATATTGCTTTCATGACAAGACAATTCAATCAAAGATATAATCAGAAATATGAAAATAAATCCAAATCTGAAGATGGAACAAAGAAGATCTTAAGTCAAGATGTTGTTCAACAAAAGGCAATAGAACCAGCCAGATGCTTTAACTGTGGAAAACCTGGTCATTTTGCAAGACAGTGCAAAATGCCTAAGGTTAAGAATGCTGGTTATTATGAAAAGAAGCATCGACTTGCAAAGAAGAAGGAAATCAATCCAGCTCTAATAACAAAATATGAAGAAGACTTGTTGAACTGGAGTGATGGAGAATATGATGAAGAAGTTGCACATTATGCTTCAAACTGCTGCATGTGCCAGATGGACCCAGAAGATACTCATGCACATGACTCTGAGGTACAAACTTCTTCTTCTGAATTAAATTCTGAATCAAATTCTTCATCAAATTCTGAAAATTCGGAAAATAACATGCAAAATCAACTTCTTAACATGAATTCTGAATTTGAAAATCTCATAAACAGAATAGAGGTGAAAGAATAATGGTCAATAAGTTTATAGTTGAAAGTCAAATCTATAAACAAAATTGCCAAAATGCTGAAGAAATACTGGAAAAGGTTTCTAAAGAAAAATCTTTGTTAAAAAAAAGATGGATAGTCTGCAAAAAGATATTTTGAATGAAAATCTGAAAGAAAAAAAAAGTTTTGAATGTCAAAATGAATTTTCTGAATCAAGAAAGACTTGATTTGTATAAAAAGATCAAGGAATTAGAAGATCTGAATTTCAAAAGAGGTCAAACTGAGCAAACTCTGAATATATTAACAAGTCAAGCACAAAATTCAAAGTTTTATAATATCAAAGCAGGTTTAGGATACAATGAAAGCCAAATTTTAAATAAGGCACCTGCAAATTTATATGATGTTTCAAAAATGAAAATCTTCAATGAAAATATTATAGGTGCAGTAAATAACCCTTTTATAAAATCAGAGACTTTGGTTTCAGAAGAAAAACCTCTTGATTCTTGTAATTTAGTTAATAATTCTGAATCAGAAGTAAAGTCTGCAAGCCTCTCTAAAAACAAATCTGAAGTCTTAATTACTTCAGAGAATCCTTCTGAAAGTACTTCTGAATCAAATACTAAATCTGAAATATCTTTTGAGTTAAAATCTGAAGTTTCTCCTGAAGCAACTTCTGAATATAAATCAGAAATCATTGACGAAACTCAAATTCAAAAAGATTCTAGAGAAATTCTTGAAGAATAATATGAAGAATTTTCAGAAATTGAATTTTTAAATGATGATGATGAGTCTTCAGAAATTATTTTTGATAATTCTGATAATGAATCTGAGAAACTTTCAAACTTAAATTTTTTTGCATTAAATATGACTCAGAACAAGTTTTCAGATTTAATGAATGCTTCTGATACACATGATGATGATGATCTTACTACTAAAGTAATAGACAAAGATGGATACATGATTTACAAATCTAAATCTTCTTTGACTGAGGGAGATAAATTAAAATCTGAAGAATCAAAATTACCTTCAGAAATGCTTAATGATGGTATTTTTTTTTAAATGAATACCAACATTATAAATCTTTTGAAAACAATTCTTCTACATCATCAAATTCTACTCCTTTGAAAAAAAATGTTAAAGAAACCTCAGAAAAGTCATTATTATCATCTTCAGACTTTGTTACAAGGGTCAAGGTTTTTGAAAAAGGACAGTCTTCTAATTCTAAATCTACAAATCAAGATTCAAAATTCAAAAAGAATGTTGATAAAATATCTTCTTCTACTAATCCACATTTCTTATCTTTTACAGAGTTGTCCACTCTAGTTTGGAAGAAAAAAGGTGAAAGGCTATCAAAGAAAGACACAATAGATAGTACTTCTTCTTTTAAGAAACATGATGTAACCACAATCAATACTTTGAATAAACGAGAGCATTAAATTCTTATTACTAATGTTGCTCATTCTTGCTTATGTCATGAGATATTAAAAGTTTTTAAGAATCATCTTAAATGCATAAACTGTGGACATCACAATTTTCAAATAACATCCAACAATAACAAGAAAGATCTTAAGAAACCATTTAGGAATCTTTTAGCAAAATTGGCAAGAAAACTTAATCATCAAAAGGATAAATCTGTCAAACAAATTTCTAAACAAAATTCTGAATTTCATTCTGTCAAATCCAAATTCAGAAATCCAAGTGTTATAACTAATCTGAAAGGACCCATTCTTAAATGGGTACCTAAAATCCAATAATTGTTTTTGCAGATGTGTCATGTCTGGGTTTTAGACTTTGGTTGTTCAAGACACATGACACCTTTCAAAGAACTACTAACTGATTATCCTGAAAGATATTGAGGAATAGTTAGCTTTGGAAATAATGCAAACTGATATGTAAGAGGATATGGAACTTTTTCAAAAGGGGATGTTACTGTAATGAAAGTTTTCTATGTTGAGGGTCTCAAGCATAATCTGTTCAGCATAAGTCAGTTCTTTGACAAATATTGGAAAGTACACTTTGACATAGACTTTTGTCATGTTCTTAGTTCTGAAAATCAAAACAAATTAACAGCCTATAGAGATGGAGATATCTACACTGCTTCTTTCACCGAAGATGGTCAATTGCAGGGAATTTGTTATATTTCCACTACTATGAAAAATGAAAATGTCACATCTGAATTTCAAAGCAATTTCTGAATTGGAAAGACACAAGTCTGTAAGAGGGTTGCCAAAGATCAAGTATGAGAGAAATTCATTATGTTCTGCATGTGAGCTAGGAAAAATCAAAAGAAGCTCTCATCCACTAAAAATGCTTTCTTCTTGTAAAGCACCACTAGAAATATTACATATGGATCTATGTGGTCCAATGAAGACTCAAAGCATGGGTGGAAAGAAGTATATCCTTGTCATAGTTGATGAATATTCCAGATATACTTGGGTTGAATTTCTAATACTTAAATCTGATACTTTTGATAGACTTATTCCTTTTCTTAAGAAAATACAGGTTCTTCTTCAATTTCCTATCCAAAAGATCAGAAGTGATAATGGCACAAAATTTACAAATTCTACACTGCAGAACTTTTTGGATTCTGTTGGCATATCTCATAACTTTTCCGCTGCAAGAACTCCTCAACAGAATGGAGTAGTTGAAAGAAAGAACAGAACTTTAGTAGAGGTTGCAAGAACCATGCTTGCTTATACAGAATTACCTTTATCTCTTTGGGCAGAAGCCATAGCAACTGCTTGTTTTACTCAGAACAGAACCATTCTCAACAGAAAACTTCTTCAAACTCCTTATGAAATTATTAAAAAGAGAAAACCATCTGTTGATTATGTCAAAATCTAGGGTTGCAGGTATTTTCTTTTGAATGATACACAACATTTGGATAAATTTGCACCTAAAGGTGTAGCTGAAATTTTTGTTGGTTATTCACAAAGATCCAAGGCATATAGAGTTCTCATCAAAGTCACTCAAAGGATCATTGAAACTTCAAATATAAGATTTCATGAGCCAAAAATGACTTCTGAATCAAACAGTTCAGAACTCAAACTAACTCCAGTATCTGAAACATTAGATTCAGAAAAAAGAAATACAGATGATACTTCTGAATCTAAAGCTTTATTAAAAGTAAATTTAGATTCATTATGTCAAGATTTATTTGATATTTCTGTTAATGTTTCTGCAGACTATCAGAATCCATCTCTTCTCAGAAGACTACCAAAACAAGTTTTCACAGAAACATCAATATCAAATCTTTCTGCACCACTAGTCTCAACCTCAACTTCAGAAATACATACTTCTGAATCTATACCAGTCCATTCTGACACATTACCAGTCACTTTTGAACCAATCATACCAGTTTCTGAACCAGTGACTGTTTCTTCTGAACCAGTACAGAATCTTCAGTTTGAGGGAGAGTCTTCAGATTTGCACTCAGTGATAAATCAAACTTCTGAATCACATGCAATCATTGATGACTATGATTCTTTAAATAATCCTAGAATCTTTTATTTATCTTTTTTTTTGGCCGATTAAAAAAATTGAATCTCTCCTTTTATCTTCTATTCTCTTGGTGTCCAAATGTCAATGTTTTATTCTTCTAATTACTATCCTTTATGTCCTAATACCATGTAATTTACAGGTTTTGTTCTAATGTCGAACCTCTCCATTGTTGTTCCAAGGTTAGTATCATGTTTACATTTAAATGACCCTTTTTTTTGGGTATTGTTATAGGTTCTCTCATTGTCATGTAAACTTGATTGTGCAAGTTATTTTTGCCATTTTTGTTTCGTATTTCACAGTAGTTGTAATGAAAATGGCTTGTCTTCTAATGAAAATTTTGTTTGATATCTGATCGTTTAGAGATCATCTGGCAGTGTTGTAATTACTGATCCACGATTGGAGATGGTGATGAATTACAAAACCAAAAAGTAGATCTCTACAAATTTACTTGTAAGTTCAAATATCTTTAGATATAAGATGAAATCTTACTGATCAAAGTCTCACTCAATCAGGCACCAGAACTGCTAGCGTAGTTATCACTGTATTGTGGCTAGGGCTATTGTAACACATGTATAAAATCCACAATCAGGCACCAGAACCGGTGTTGATTGTGAATGAGGCTCAAATTTATAATAATATAAGGCAACCCTCATCGCACATTTATGCATTTCGTGCAAAATTTCATGTATTTGACAGATTCTCTATTTTCCAATAAGTGGGAAACTTTTGTTTTTTGTCCGACAAGATATGAAGAAAAAGAAATCAGCTAATGCTTTATGATTCTAATAAATGCATTCGTTGCCCATCAGGTATCTAAAGCTACATTGTCTATTGTTGCAAGCTTTTTGCATACATTGTTTATGTTTTTGGGGCCTTTTACCAAAACTTACCCGGGTAAGTGCTTACCAGCAAAATTCAACACTATCGTTACTTACCGGGTAAGATTTTAAAAGTTCTCGTAGATCAAGATGTATAAAAGATATAAGATTGGGAGCAAATGTGTCGGCTGTTGTATTGATATTCACAATATTACAATATGCACAAATGTGGGAAGTACACGTAGAATTAGCAACTATAAAAGTACAAACTGACTATGTATATATACTTTTATAGAAAGTAAAGATTAACAACTAGGTTACATGACAGACCAATGATTTATATACAAGTGTAAGATGTCCTTTAGAACTTTTTCAGAACTGTCTTTAGAATTCTTCAGAACTTATTCAGAACTTCTGACGTTGCGACTTTAGAAGTTATGCTTAGACTTTTCTTCTTAGCTATTCATCTGAAGGCTTCACTGAAGACTTCTGATTTGTTCCACTTCTGAAGATGCCTTAGCTGTATCTTGACAATCCAGTTTAGAAGATCTGAACTCTGCACTTCAGAAGACTATCTCTTTTAAAGCAATTACTCATAACTTAACAAATTTTAGTAACAATTTACCCGGTAAGCACTAACCATGGTTAGAGCCGTCACTCTCACTTACCTCGTAAGACTCTCGGTCATTGCCTTTGCCCTTATGGCTCTTACTGGATAAGATTATTGGTTCTTGTTATATTAATTCGGTAAGGTAATATGGTTTGGTAAACGTTTACCTGGGTAAACGTTTGGTAAACGACTACCCTTAGTATCAACCATCAAATTTTTACGTATCATAAGTTTGATTGTGTGGTTAGTCATAGATTCTTTAAAGTAAACAACGAGTTCCAGGGTCTGACCATTCCTCTCTTATATTTTGGAAGTTTATCTTAAGTATATATATTTTTTAGGCAAGATGTTTAACCAAAAAGTTTGTTACTAGAAGAGACTTAAGTTTTATCCTAAATGTGGTTTGTTTGAAACAAGAATATTTGGCCTATTCCATCCAAGTTAAACCTCAAAACTGCACATGGATTTATGTTTCAATGTTTAATCAACTTCTGCAAGTTTCCAACTTATCAGACATCGAAACTAACAGCTAAGTAGCAGATTCTTTAAACAAATCTTTTGTTCAACAAGAACAATCACCCAAGATTTTCATATACATCAAACTGGTACCATAGGACTTCTGATGAATGTATATATATATACGTATGTATAAGGAGAATCCAAACCTGATGGGTATGCAGCTCATCTTACATTTGCAACATGTAATATATGATGTACTTCCTAAATTAGAACACTAGCCATTTTTTCTTTCTTCCAATTTAATGAACAAGTGCTATTGTGCTAAGCATGCATACTACATCTCTTATATTAAAGTCAGTGGGTTTATTAGTTCGATTTTGCAACCTCTAGTCTTTTTATTTTTATTTTGTGGAGTCTTTTTCGATTTGTAACCTTAGGAGTCCCAGTTCAATGGATTCTTTTGAATATATATCTTTTTCACAGATTTTTTCATGGATTGACCTTTGGTTTAAATTTTGCTTCATGATATTTTATTCAATTTTTGTAAATCTTCTGAACATTGTGCGTTTTATAAAACATCTGGTTTGAGATTATCTTTTCTCGACTACTTTTTATTGTGATTCTTGTGGTTTGGTTATAGGATTCGTGGTAAAGGAGTTGTAAGAGTAGACATGGCGGTGACGATAGTTGTTTATGTGGTGATTGTTATATAGATGGTCCTCGAATGCCCCAAAGGAAGTTGTAGATCGGTTAATTTCACTTTGTCATCTTTCCTCCCCACACATGTTGCACTGCATGAACACGTACACGACTCTACCGTTCGTTAGCTCCTTGATTATTTGATGCCATTTGTTTATTTGTGAATAGTTTGATTTTGCTCCAACCTATGAGTTAATTAATAATGTTCAACTAATCAGCCTTATGTTCTTGAGGTTGTGTTTAATCATCCAATGCCAATGATGGAATAAGTATTCCAATTTTCCAAGTTTTTTTTTGAAAGGGTATCCTAGACATTTGCCTAGACTAATGCCCGATAATTTTAAGACCGCTAAAGCATGCAACCCTGAGATAATTCCTCAGTGGCCACAAGTTGTTTGCGCCTGAATTTGAACCTGGAGTAGATGGGTTATCTAGCCTCATCCCCCACAAGTCTTAACCAGTACGCCACAAGTCTCGTGGTTCAATCTTCCATGTTTCCTGTGGTCTTTTTTACATTTTCTGAGGATGGTGCTTATGTATTAGCTGCTAAACGACCTCTTTTTCTTTGTTGATGTAGTTGAGTTATTTGGATATGGTGTATAGACTTTTGACATATGGTTTTGTTGTTAGACATTTTGTGGTTTTGTTGTGTAATGTGTATCTCGAACTCTTCCATGTATTTATTGTTTGAAAATTCCAGGTGAGTTTGTTACTTAATAATATCATATGATGCATGCAGGTTGCTTTCCCTCTTCTTTGTGAAGTGCTAAAGTACACCTTCCATACAATCTATTTCTTGCATTGGTTATTGCATTTGGAGATCATATTCTATCTTTACAAATTCACTACTTATCAGTCATGACATCATCTAAACATAAGCATAAATATCGTTGAATATACGGTAAAACTTTTAGTGCATGATGTACCGAATCATCAAAGTTGTAAAACTTATAGCGCATCAAGCAATGAATCATTTTAACCTTATTATATAAAATAAGTTTTTTTTGTACTTTAGTAGTAATTAGATTGGATTGGTTTAAATATATTGGATTTTTTTTTCCGCACAACATAAAACCAATACCTTTATATTGGATTGTAAACTCTTATACAATTTTCGATTGATGGATTACAATTGGAGTCATAACCCTTGTTTATTCAAATGTAAATCATATCGTCATTAAAATCTTCTCTAACCAAACCCTCAAAGCTTTAATATGGTTTATATTGCACGGGTACATAACTAGTTATCCATTTAAAGAGGGGTATTTTGTCTTTTCATCTACTTACCTAATTCTTTTTAAAAAAATTAAATATATTGTATATATTGTGTGTGTATATATATATATTGTGTCCCCACACACACACATATATATATATATATATATAACTCAACAATTTAAACAAATTTTGCAAACCATTATATTAGGAAACGGTTGAGATATTTATGAAAATTTATCATATTTCATTAATTATGGTTGATTTATACGGAAGATGATAGATTTATTGATTATGATCATGGTTTTGTATTAGAAAACAAAATAAAATCGAATATTTTTGTTAATCTAGATTGACGGCTAAGATTGGTTTGCAAAGTTTATGTGAATTGTGGGTTTTGCAATTGAAACCTTCTGTGTGTGTGTGTGTCTATATATATATATATATAGGAAAGTTCAAATGCGAACTCAAATTTGATTGTGAACGTGAGAACAAATGAGAGCACGACACGTGTCAAAATAAACAATATTCAGACTGAATATACAAAGTAATATTCAGACTAAATATAGTATATATATTCAGACTGAATATACAAAGTAATATTCAGACTGAATATAGTATATATTCAATCTGAATATACAAAGGAATATTCAGTCTAGTATATATTCAGTCTGAATATACAAAAGAATATTCAATATTCCTTTGTATATTCAGACTGAATATATACTATAATATTTTTTTGAATGAGACACGTGTCACACTCTCATTTGTCCTCACGGTCACAACCAAATTTGAGTTCTCATTTGAAACCCTCCTATATATATTCAGATTGAATAATGAAGAAAAATATTCAGATTGAATGTGACACGTGTCACGTTTTCATTTGTCCTCACCTTCACAACCAAATTTAAGTTCGTATTTGAACTTTCCTCTCTCTTTGTGTGTATATATATATATATAGAGAGAGAGAGAGAGAGAGTGAGAGTGTAGAGATATATCCCAATGCATTAGGAACAATGATGCAGATCTTTTGTGTCTGTCTCATTATTATTTTACACATCATTTCTAACATACATAGCTTTTCTTTTACAAAATCAAACATAGCGCATATAAATGTTTCCTTTTCCCCCAAAGGACATACACATGTGATTTGACCACTTTACATACTAAACCTCTTATACAACTAAAAGTCAAGATTCACCAAACCACATAATCGTTTTGCCATAGATTTAAAATGCAATTGAACCGACGGTTGCTTAACAATTGCGCATACGTATAGTACATTCAGTCTTTCACCACAACGACTAAACTTTTATCCAAAAATTAACCTTGAAAGGTAGCAACTACCCATAGTTCTTTGTGAACAACATAAACCATTCTTCAGAAAAAGAACCTCAAAAGACTATCCCTTGCTTTAGAACAACTAAAATGCTCTCTATGTGTTCCTTGATGTACATGTATGACCAACAACTATTTCTACCATTTTGTTGCTCACAATTACGACTACTGTTCGAGCGCAAAAAGACAACCATAGGTCTGCTCGAGTTGACAGTAAAATGTTGTTACATACTTTTAACTTTAGATGGTTGCCTTCGGTCATTATCTTGCCCTTGTTAATTGAGGCCGTAAATGTTGTTTATGATCATGTTGTTGCCTACAAATGTGGTTGTCGATTTGAATATGATCTTGACAACTCGTTTGAAGGTAGTGTGGTTGTTGTCGCTATTATGGATACCTCCGTAAATCTCTCCAAAATCACTCAATCATCTCCATAGAAATATTTACCATACTTAGTTAATCAAGGAATAATTTGTTGCTTAGTTTACTCCCTGTATATCCTCTTTAAAGGCTTGGAACAGACATACCAATATGCGTGGATAATACCTTTTCTTCCACTTCCAGTTCCTATGTTAATAGGGTTGGGACTTCTTCTTTTTCCGACGGCAACAAAAAGTCTATATATTGGCCTCATATTCTTCTTGTAAAATTAATTCAAATCATTACACTTATATGGTATCAAGAGCCATTTCTCTCCTCTGAGAAACCTCGATTCCCATTGCCTTACATCATCTCAAACCTGCAGATCTCAACCACTATAATCATGGGAGAAAAATCAACTACCACTACTACCACCATCACTCATCTCACCGCCACTACCCACTTCCCTATCAAACTAACAACTTCTAATTTTCCCGTCTGGAGAAAACAAGTCCTCTCCACCCTAATCGGCTCAGACCTTCACCACTTCATCGAAGGCTCTCCAACACCCCCCACGAAAACCAGCACTGAATACTCCTGTTGGTACAGACAAGATCAAATCTTGATCACTGCCTTACTCGGAAGTTGCACCGATGTTATACAACCATTGTTGTCTTCCGCTGAAACATCTCATGAAGCTTGGTCCCGTCTTACCACAAGTTATGCCAATGCTTCCCGCTCCAGAATCATGTCACTCAAATCCAAACTCACAACCAACTCCAAAGGATCGCGTACTGTTGCTGAATTTCTTCGTGACATGCGATCCATTGCTGATGAGCTTGCCTTGGCCCAAAGCCTGATTAATGATGAAGACTTGATGATTCATATCATCAATAAACTAGGAGATGACTTCAAAACCATTGTAGTTGCCATCAAAGTCCGTGAGAACCCAATTACCTACTCTGAACTTTATGACAAATTGGTAGCCTTTGAAAGGCTCTTGAAAGAATCCGAAATTCCTCCTACTAATGTTCTCACAACAAACTATACCCATACTTCACGCAATGGGTCTACTCAATCCAACAGGTCCATGAGTTCCTTGATCTCCAATCCATGGTCGAATTATGGGTCTCGCCCGGGGTCACCGCAACTCCCGCCCACAATGGTCAAAACCGCAAAACCACTACACCGGTAATCGCAACAATCACTCCAACTCTCATTGCCAATTCTGCTCCATAGATAGCCATGATACCAAGGAGTGTCGCAAGCTCTCACGGTTTCTACGTGAGAATAACATTGATATCAAATCAGGGCCCCAGGTCAATACCACAACAACTAGAACAAATCCCGTTCAACCCACTTGGCTCTTTGACAGCGGAGCATCACATCACATTACATCTGCTCGCTCCAACTTGCAAACTCTGTTGGATATGAAGGGCCCGATGAAATCATCCTTGGCGATGGTAAGGGTCTCAAAATCACTCATACCGGTGATAGTAGTATTTCTACCTCGTCCCGCTCTCTCTCCCTTCCACATGTTTTATGTTCTCCTAACTTACGTCGTAATCTTATTTCGGTTGCCAAACTATGTAAAACTAACAAAGTTTCTGTCGAATTTTTCCCGTCATGTTTTGTTGTGAAGGATCTAATCATGGGGGCGCCTCTACTTCGGGGAGTGAACGACCATGATGTGTACTATGCACTGGCTTCACTTCTTCCCTAAGCAAACACGGTCACGACATCGACCGTTCAAGATTGGCATCATTGTCTTGGTCACCCATCTATCAAGATCTTTAAATCTATTGCAAAGTGTATAGGTTTATATTCCAAAAAAATGTTGAATCCTAAGTTTCATTGTGAGTCATGTTCTATCAATAAAAGTCATAAACTTCCATTCAATGACACCTCATTTGTGACTACAAAACCTTTGCAACTTATATATACTGATGTTTGGGGATTAACACAAAAGTCTATTGATGGTTACCAATACTACGTAATCTTTGTTGACTTCCACACTAAATATGTATGGCTCCCATGTCTCATAAATCGGATGTTTCCACTCTATTTCCTCGCTTCAAGAAGTTGGTTGAGCACTATTTTCAAACCCCTATCATATCTATTTTCTCCGATAACGGGGGTGAATACCAATCCCTTATTCCTCTTTTCCAATCTCTTGGTATCTCGCACTTCACCACACCTCCTCATACACCCAAACAAAATGGCACCGCTGAAAGACGTCATCGACATGCAGTGGAAACCGGCCTACTTCTCCTACACTATGCCGGTCTACTTTTACGTTTTTGGTCACATGCGTTTCAAACGGTGGCTTACTTAATCAATCGATTACCCGCACCCATCCTCAACTATAAAACTCCTTATGAACGATTGCATCAACAACCACCAAACTACACCAAAATTAAACCGTTCGGTTGCCTCTGTTATCCATGGCGCAAACCCTATTCCCCATCTAAACTTCATCCAAAATCTTCCCGGTGTATCTTTCTTAGCTACTCCACCTCCAAGTCCGCCTACAAATGTCTCGACATTGTTACCAAACGCCTTTATCATTCCCAACATGTTTAGTTCGTGACGCACGTCTTCCCGTCACAAGACTCACATACCACCACTACCACGCCCAAAGCCCATCTACACACTCCAGCTGCCTCCTTTTGAGCTAGTCAAGCAGGCGTTGAACACGGACTGAGACTCTCCCGCCCCTTCGACAACAATTCCTGCACTTGACGTTGGGTCTCCTCATTTTCCTGTTCCCATTTTTCCAAATTCATCCACTATCCCTACTTCTTATAAAACCCCTACTACCATTCTTGCCTATAACCCCACTATTCCTACAACATCTATTACCCAACATACTATCAACCCATCTCCTACCTTACCCACCCCCTCCTCTTCACACACTTCTAACACACCCACTCCCACCTCCTCCCCACTGCCTACAATCCCACACAATAATTCTGATCACCCTACATCCCTTCCCACCCCTCCTACCATTACGCCATCACCACCCAACCTGACCCCACCTCTCCCTCCATGAAGCCGAAAACCCAACTCCAAATTCTATGGTGACAACTATGTCAACCACACTACTGTTCATCCCATATCTCCCACCATCGAACCAACCCGTGTCTCCCAATCCATCAAAAACTCTCTCTAGAGAAACGCCATGGACGATGAATACAACACTCTCCTTCACAACCATACATGGGAACTTGTTCCACCATCGTCACACATACCTATTGGTTGCAAATGGATATTTCGTGTAAAATGAAAACTCGACGGCTCTATTGACAAGTACAAAGCTCGTCTAGTAGGTTTTCATCAACAACCGGGCAAAGACTATCTGGAAAGCTTTAGCCCGGTCACCAAACAGGTCACCATTCGAGTAGTTCTCTCACTTGCACTTGCCAAAAATTGGAACCTTCGTCAACTTAATGTCAACAACGCCTTTTTACACGACACACTACATGAGGATGTTTACATGATTCAACCTCCGGGTTATAAAAACAAACAATTCCCAAATCATATTTGCAAACTTCAGAAGTCCCTCTACGGTCTTAAACAAGCACCACGAGCGTGGTACATGGAACTTAAAACCTTCCTCCTAGGTTACGGGTTCAAGACCTCCCATTCGGATGCCTCACTTTTTATCTATAGCCACAACGGGATAATCATGTATTTTTTAGTGTATGTGGATGACATTGTTTTGACAGGAAATTGCACCAGCTTCATGAACAACTTTGTGGATCTCTTGTTCAAAAGATTCTCCATCAAAGATCTTGGCAATCGTCATCACTTTTTGGCGATAGAAGTTATCTGCACTCCTCAAGGAATGTTTTTATCTCAACACAGACGCATCAATGATCTTCTCACCAACTTTCACATGGATGGTTCGAAAGACATGGTCACTCCATTAAGCTCTTCCGAATCTCTCTCTCTCGAAGATGGCTCATCCAAGATTGATCCAACCACTTACCGAAAAATCATTGGCTCTCTCCAATATTTAGCATTCACTCGCTCGGATGTTTGTTTCACCGTCAACAAACTGTCCCAATTCATGCATGCTCCCACCACAAAACACATGCAAGCTCTAAAATGGGTCATGCGGTACTATGGGTTGTTTTTAAAGAGAGGAACATCGGTCAACATCACTGCCTTTGCCGATTCCTATTGGGGTGGCATCAATGATCGGGGCCGGTCCACTACGGCATATCTCATCTACCTAGGATCAAACATAGTCTCATGGAAGTCCACACGACAGAAAACTGTCTCTCGATCCTCAACGGAAGCCGAATATAAGGCTTTCGCTAATGTTGCAGCCGAAGTCACTTGGGTTGAAAGTTAACAGGAACTTTACATCACAGCTTCAAAACCACCGTCCCTATATTGCGATAACACGGGTGCCACATATTTTTGTGCCAATCCAGTCTATCACTCAAGAATGAAGCATGTAGCACTTGATTACCACTTCGTTCGGGAAAAGGTTGCTGCCGGACTGCTAAAAGTCTATCACATCCACTCCACCAATTAACTGGCCGATGCTCTAACTAAGCCGCTCGCTCGATGACTTTTTTTGAAATTCAGATCCAAGATTGGAGTCTCCAATGGATCCTCCATCTTGCGGGGGCATATTATGAATACCTCCGTAAATCTCTCCCAAATCACTCAATCATCTCCATAGAAATATTTACCATACTTAGTTAATCAAGAAGTAATGTGTCGCTTAATTTACTCCCTGTATATCCTCTGTAAAAGGCTATATGTTGGCCTCATATTTTTCTTGTAAAATTAATTCAAATCATTACACTTATAGTCGCTTATAAGGACGTGGTTGTTCTCGAATAATCTTCTCATGCACTCTCATATATTAAACGTAGAAAATGTTAGGAAAGGAGAATACGACAGAAACAAATACCCAAATACATAATCTATATTTACATAATAAATGTATTAATTACAATAATAATTACACAGGGTATTTATATACACATGAACCGATGCAACCCTTTGACGGCATCTGTTGACAAATGAACAAATGCAACCCTTGGAGGCATCTGTTGAAATGACTTGGCAACTGAAAATATAAACCGTCATAAACATACAACTGTCTAGCTTATGTAATCAGCTTCAATATACCCCCGTAAGCTAGACTTGAATGGGTGAAAATCACCCGTCCCAAATTTTCATGTCTCATTCGTGTCCACCAATCATATGGATACACGTAAGTAGAGAGAGAATAAAAATCAATTAAATAAATTTAAAATAAATGGAAAAACATGATGTGTCTTAATTTCATTGGTGGGACAGGAATGAGACATGTGAATTTGGGACAGGTGATTTTTAGTGGACACGGATGAGACATGAAAATTTGGGACGGGTGATTTTCGTCCGATTTTTATCCTGAACGACACCCGGTTCTCTTTTCAAGCGATTAAAATCAGCAACATGTAAAGCCTTGGTAAGAATGTCGGCAACCTGATATTTAGTCATGCATAATGTTACTTCAATCTGACCATTGTTGACTAACTCCCTGATGAAATGATACTTTATACGAATATGTTTTCTTTTTCCGTGAAAGACAGGGTTTTTGGTTAGAGCAATCATAGACTTATTGTCACAATAAATTCATGTTGCGGTAGATTGTGGTTCTCTCTATTCGTTTAACACCCCTTTTGGCCATAATCCTTGACACCCAACCATCGATAAAGATATATATTCTTCCTCGATTGAGGAGAGATCAACCACAACCTTTTGTTTCTTTGTTTGCCAAGAATTTCAAAATCCAATACCATGCCAAGAATTTCAAAATCCAAAAGACATAACCTGTTGTACTTTTGCCGTCATCAATGCTGCCACCATAGTCGCTTTTACTGTTTTTCTTATAAACAAAGCCGTGATCAGTAGTTCCTTTTACCTACCATAAGATACGCTTTCCAGCTTCCCAATGACTTCTCTTAGGAACCTCCATGAAACGACTAATTACGGTAACTTGTGTTCTTCTCCCTTCTTTACATAATCCATGGGTTGCTCTATGCACACATTCTCTTCAAGTTAAGAACACTGATTTAACGTCCATTTGGTGTACAATCCAGCTGTTTTGCGCTGCTAAGGCCAGCACCAATCTGATAGTTTTGAGACGAATTACGGGAGCAAACACCTATTGATAATCTATATTGTACTTCTGTTTGTATCCCTTAACGACAAGTATGGCTTTGTACTTATCAACCTCACCCCTTTCATTAAGTTTGGTTTTGTAAATCCATTTTACCCCAATAGGCTTCTGATCTCTTGGCCGATCCACAAGTTCCCATGTTTTGTTTTTTAAGATAGATCTGATTTCTTCGTCCATGGCATCCTTCCATTTCTTGTCTTGGCAAGCATCTTAAAATATAACCGTCATAAACATACGACTATCTAGCTTATGTAATCAGCTTCAGAAAATACATCATCCATACAATTGTCAATTTTAACCCGATGAAACGAAAAAAAAGACCACAACTCATATACTAACAATAATTTAGTACTACACACAAAAATCATATTTTTATTGTCTAATGAAGAAATAGCAACATAAAAATCCTTTTAGCTCATCCGACCACCTCTTGTATTTGATAGCTACAGAGCTAGCAAAGAAGCTTTTGTTATTGGCTCCATCTCATGTAACTCATAAAAGGAAGAATGTAGGGGCCGTTTACCAAACGCTTACCCGGGTAAGTTCTTACCAAGCCATATTACCTTACCGAAGGAATATAACAAGTACCAAAAATCTTACCCGGTAAGAGCGAAAACAAGGAAAATAATGACCAAGAGTCTTACCCGGGTAAGTGATTGTGACGACTCTTACCATGCATGGTAAGCGCTTACCAGGTAAATTGTTGCATATGATGCCAAACCTTCCCAATCTATACAGACATCTTTATCCATACATGACTTAATGGAAAACCAACCAAACATCCCCTTAGCTTTGTATACATATGTTTATAAGACATCTGTTTTTATAAAGACGTTTTTTTCAAATAATGTTATAAAAAAACTAATCAAGAATCTTGTTAAAACTGTAACACTTTTACGTAGAATGCACAACTGTTTTGTCTGATAAAAACCGTCTATTAAGACATTTAGGAGTTGTTTGGTTGGTTTTCCATTAAATGCTATATGGATAAAGCTGTCTGTGTGGATTAATCTGTCTATATAGATTGGGAAGGTTTTTGTTTGGGAGGGTTTTTCCAGAGATGGAAGGAACGCATTTGAAAAAAACTTGGCTTTATGCATAAAGCTTCTTCTAGAAGCTTACTGAATAAATAACTTTCTATATCATTAAAGGCACTACAAAACAGTCATTAATGGCTGACCGAGAAAGCTGTGAGTTGTATTAAGTTCATTAAGATTGGGAAGGTTTTTGTTTGGGAGGGTTTTCCAGAGATGGAAGGAACGCATTTGAAAAAACTTGGCTTTATGCATAAAGCTTCTTCTAGAAGCTTACTGAGTAAATAACTTTCTATATCATTAAAGGCACTACAAAACAGTCATTAATGGCTGACCGAGAAAGCTGTGAGTTGTATTAAGCTCATTAAGTTGATAACAAACATTCTCTTAGACATATTTGGGGTCCTATAAAGTTGATTTTGTTGTAAAGATTGTGAGTGTGTGTGGAAAAAAAACGAGTATAATTAACAAAAAATGATCACAAGTATATAGATCAACGATAGTGTTAGAAATATTTTATGAAAGTATGAATCAGAATTGCCCAAGGCTCAGACTTTAGAAGACAGGATCCAGAAGATCATCTTCTGGAGAAAGTCATCCAGAAGCGCCCAGAGATTGACCTTCCTCTGGACTTCAGCTAATGCATCACACACGCTTCAGGTGACATGGCATGTCACACTTCTTGTGCATAACTGATTCGGTTAGAAGTACAAGTGACGTGTCCTTTCGTGATAGGATAGCTCATTGAGTTTTCTATTGTAATAGTATATATAGAGAGAGCTATCACTGTAATAGATGTCGATCATTTTGAGAGAAAATTGGGCGTACTGTTCTTATGTATTGTAATCTTCAGTATTGGATATTCAATACAACTGCCATTTGATCTTCATACTGTTCTTATTATAAATTGCTTATTGTTCTAGTATTAATTAGTTGATTAATTGCTTCCGCTCATCATTCATATACTTCATCTACTCATTATCGAGTATTAAAAGGGATCTGGGTTCCAACAATTGGTATCAGAGCTAGATAATCATTCTATTAATTTGTCACACCCCGCTAAAGCGGAAACACGAGGCGTGATAGTTCAAGATTTCATAGCAATAGGGCAAAAATAACACCAATCATCCATTCAAATACGTAACAACTTAAACCCGAAATTTACATCATACAAGTCCATAGTTTAAAACAAAAATTAAAGGAAACAAGTGTTCAAACAAAACGATTTGAATTGTAAAACATGATTGATGTTGATGCGCCCAATTAATAAGCATTTCAGTTCATCTTTCCTACCCCTGAAAAGCATGAATAAAACAAGGTCAACTACAAAGAGTTGGTGAGTTCACAGGTTTTAATTATTATAAACATCTTTTGTATAAATGAATATTGAGCAAAATACTTTTATGGCACTTAATAAATCTTTACATCATAAAACGTTCACAAGACATTATTTTACCCTAATTATTAGTAAGTAATGAGCCACCACTAACCTTCGACCACAAAAAATATTTTTAGTTCTACCTCAGCGGTGGACCTAAAGTCCACATGTGTAGAACCTTCCTTTTAAGTATAGTGCACCCCTACCTGTAGTTTCCCGGTGGGATTGCTATCCACACCCCTACTTTTCGGTTTTTAGGTGGGATTGTCCTTCCAATAGCGCTATCCACAAATACCCTCGGCTCCTCACTTGAGTTAATAGTAGTGTACAAACTTTTATGGAAAATTTTACTCAATACAATCTATTAGTGTACATGTCTTAGTGCCCAAAAACAACAATTTCATATTGTTTCACATTCGGTAATGCAAATAGCTCAAATATTTCATTTAATCATGCTTTCCACCCCAAAACGTATAAAATACTTTAAAAATGGGGCTGTGAATACTCACCTTATAGCAAAAAGCTCCAATCAACAAAGCACGATCCGCACCTACTCGTCGGCCTAACGTTTCCCTATCAAAGAGAAATACCCAAAACGGTCACTTATATGTCTAATGATTACTATGAGAGTGCTTATAAGTCCTTATATGTCCAACTTGGTCTACTATTGTCCCGTTATACATAATGCACATATGCTCTTTAAAGAAATAATTTATACAGAAAATGTAATGTATATCCTTTTAAGTGATCCTAATTTATGAAATCAAATAGTTTCAGAATTTCATTTTCTGACAGAAACAATAAGTCCCAAAAATGATCAATTTAATGTAACATCCAAAATGATAAAATTTCCCATCTTTTTATATGTGATTCATTACTGAGTTAAGGTCATTGTGACCAAATTTCATGCATTTTAGACATATAAAAAGTGTTCAAATAATTTATATCAAACAGTGTGTTACAGCAAGCATGGCAGATTACACACTGTTAGTAAAACAATCATTTAAGGAGTTCTACTTAATATTTTTCAGAAATTCCTGTTGGGTTATAAGCATAACACATAAAGGAAACGTTTGAAATAAGAATCACTCATTTTGAATGAGTTATGAAGGAGATATGGCACCACAAAGTTGCATGCACACTTCTGTCATTAGTTGATAGATTGCATACTTTAACTTTAATAAATTGATTAATGCCTCAAAACTTCATATTTTTGAATGAAACTGGATTCATATGAACCCTAACTCATAAAAGAAAACTCCAGAAGAAGAATTATGCATTATGGACAAATATTCAAAGAGATATTAACATGCAAAGTAGGGTTTATCTACTGGTGGTTTCACAGTTTGCACACCTAAAATGTTTTAGGCGTTTGGAGGGTCAAAACTCCATATTTTCATGTGATTCCACTTGAAAACAGAAGATAACTCATAAATCTAACTCTCAAAAGAAAAATCATCCTTTTCAATTGCGTTTTGAAAGAGATAAGGCCATTTGAACATGCATGCACAAATCTGTCAGCTTTGGACAGATTGCCCACTTATTTTGTTTTGATTAATTGAAACTTCAAATCACCATATTGTTTAGTGAAACCAGTGACATTTGAAAGATAACTCATTAAATTAAATTCCAGAAGAAAAATCAAGTGATTTGGATAAATATGCAAACAGTTATGGTCGTTCAAAGTAGGGTTTATCTATTGTTGAACTTCCAGATGCACCTTCATCTTGCTATGAGTATTTGGGGGGTCAAAACTCAATGTTTTTGAGTGAAACCACTTGGATTAGAACCCCAATCACTAAATAAACTTTTAGAAGAAGATTTATGACATTTGAACATATTATTTGCAAGAAATGGACGATTTATGCACATGCATAAAATCTGTCAGCACCAAAAATCACCATTGTTATTCAAAAACACATAAAATCATGATTTTTCACCTATTTCTTGAGTTTTATTGTTTGGATCATAGATTACCACCATTGTATAAACATTTTTACATGTTTTGATGTATAATCTCTCCACAAACTCAGAAATTTCGGATATTAGAAGAAAGTAGCTAAAGAATGCAAGAAAAGTGGGGTTTTCACCCAAAAATTTGCAAGAAAAGATGAAGATAATGTTGTTACCTTGTTTTGATGATGAAAGGATTGCAAAGTCTTCAATAATCTTGCTATTTTGTTGGATTTCTTGATAGAAAAATGGCTGGAAATTAGAGAGAAGAAGAGAGTTGTAGAATGACTCTTGAGTTTTGAGAGAGAGGTAGGATTTCTCTCCAGAACCATCTTTCTTATGCAATTCGAGGAGAAGTGAGTAAACTTGCCTGCACCCTAGAGTTATCAAAGAACTCCCTCCCCAAACGGGTACTGTCGGGTCGGGTGAATTCAATAATAGACGCCTGTTGGCATTCCAGCCTTCCTTCGCCTTTCATGGCCACATATCTTTCCGGCTATGGAAGAGAGTTTTCTTTTTGAATTTGAATTGCAAATAAGAGAAATAGAAAAAAAAAATCAATTTTTATATGTGGAAAATAAGGGGGGGGGGGGCATGGAGATGGGCCCCACCCAAACCCAACCAATTTTTTTTTTTAAATTATTTTAGGCCCCAAAACAATGAAATTAGGTGTCCATTTTCTCAATTTTGGCATTTTTCTCAAAATTGTTAGCCTATTTTGGTTAATTTCTAATAAAAATAAAAGTTTTATAATTAAAATATTAAAACTATTTGTTTTATATAAATTGGGTATAAATTAGAGCATTTGGCAGTATATAGGACGTTTTAGACAGTTACGGGTCGGAACCGGACTTTCTAAGCAACTACCGGAAACCCTAGAAATTTTTCGGTCAATCTAATCTAACTAAATCGTAGAATAACTCTAATAAACTTAATAGGAACTAACCCGGAAGCTCGAATTTTGACAGTTGTCACATAATTATTCGATCTCTTCCAGTTTGGAGAAATCCCTACTCTACTAGAATTTAATTTCAGTTCTTAAACTACTTTCTTCATTCCACCCTGCTTTCTGAGAATTTGCTAATTTCGTACAAATCTCTCAAAATCAGTGGTAATTCAAGTTTAATTCTGAAATTCGTAAGCTATTTACTTCGATTTGATTCCTGTGAAGTTTAATTGTTCTAAATTTCAAGAAAATTTGTATTCTGCTTTTCTAAAAAATGGTGAATCAAAATCTGAATGCCATATACACTTCTGGTTCCTTGACCAAACCACCTACTCTAATTCGAGATGAATATCCTCAATGGAAATTTCGAATGATCAATTTCTATGAAGGATTAGATGTAGATCTATATTCAACCGTGGTAAATGGTCCCCATATACCAATGACCACGATTCCTAGAGTTCCTCCCACAACAACTACTGAAGAAATTCCTGCTCAGAAGATACCCAAGAAAAGAGAAGATTGGGACGATAATGATAAGGCCAAAGTTGAAATTGCCAACAGGGTAAAATGTCTATTGATAATGGCAATTCCAAATGAAAATTTTCAATCTCTTGATTCCTGTGAAACTGCTAAGGAATTATGTGATCACCTTGCCAATCAGTTAGAAGGAGGAGCAAAAATGAAGAAAAACAGAAGAGAGCTCAAGCTTTAAATGAGTACAACAACTTTCAAGCTCTTTCAGAAGAGACTCTGGAACAGACCTATCACAGATTCAACAATCTAATAAATCTGTGTAAAAAATGTGACATTATTCGATCCAAGGAGGATAATAATGTTTTATTTTTTACACCGATTTACCAGAATGGTCAAATCTTTCAATGTCTCTTCAAGAGAATCAGGATCTGGAAACGTGGTCTCTGCATGACGTGTTTGACACTCTTCAAGCACATGGGAAGGAAGTACAACAGAAGAAGACAAGTGTTGGTGGACCTCTGGCCCTCATTTCTAAATCCAGAGGGTCAGGCAGAAGAAGTAAGGAAATAGAGAAGAAAGGGAAGAGCAAAGCATTAATCTCAGAGGCTAACCCAGAAGGTCTCTTTGATTCAGAAGACGATAAGATCAACTCATTTGCTGAATCCTTGGCTCTTATTACCAAACAGTTCACAAAGAAGTTTGGTAATCGTTCATTTCATGGAAACATAAGATTTGAAAACAAAGGTGAACGCCCTACTCAATATTATGCACTAAGGCAGGAAGTACAGAGGACTGAAAAGTTAGAGGCTGAGAAAAGGGAAGAAGAGTTAAAGAAGAAGAAAGATGTGTGCTACAGATGCGGGAAGCCAGGCCATTACTCCAAAGACTGCAAAAGTGTTCTTGTCAAAGATAAGCAGTACTACAAGAATAAATACAAGTACAACAAGACAGACAGAGCCAATTATGCAGAGAAAGAAAACTGTCTAGATGATCAGTCAAGTGGAGATGAAGCCTTGTGATATATCCCAAATATCAAGAAGCAGAAAGAAAATAGAATATAGAACAGGATTTAAAGAAAGGAAGTCAGATGTTGTATTGATCTTAACAGAGTTACACATATATGTCTTTACAGTACAAAAGATCAATGAACGTTAGATTTAACCAACTAACTAACCTTCTATTTATATACAATATGGAAATGCTAAAGTGACAGTACATTTAGTGACAGACATACAGAAGTAAGTTCAGAACTACTTCTGAACTTCTTCAGAACACAATTCAGAGGTTCTTCAGAACTCTTTCAGATCAGCATAAGAATCTTCAGAACTTCTAAAGTATCCACTTCAGAAATTATGCCTTAGACTTATCTTCACTTTAGCATCCTGTCTTTGTACTTCTGAACTTCTGTGCATTCTTTATCTATTCTGACCTTCTTCAGAACTACTCTTCAGAACCAGGGCTTCTTTTGCAGCTATCTTATGAACTCTATCAATCTCCCCCTTAGCTTCAAAAATTCAAATTATAACCCACTAGATCAGCATTTCTCTGATTTCACCTAGAATCAGCCTTCTGTATTCAAGTAGCAATTCTATCCTCTTGTGCATGTTCTTGGCTAGCTTGAAGTACTCATTCCATTCATTGTCATTCATATTTCTTGGTCTGTGCTTCTGTCTTTTTATAAGTCTTTCACTTATTGCAAGTAAAGTACCATTGCAGCACTTTTGAATTTCTTCATATCTAACAAACAACTTTTCTTTATTGAACTTGCACACAAACCCAGGAGGATGAACTATCAGTGTACCCTTGTTGATTGAATTGATTCCTTGAAGCTCAAAGTTAGGCCTGCTTAGATTCACCTTTTCTCTACCAAGTACAAATGCCACTTGAAAGTCAGTCTTAGCTGCCAGATGAATTCCCACCTTTGATGACTGGAAACACTTTTCTAAATCTGGTAATGTAATTATGGAATGGATCAATACTTCTGTAAATCTTGACCAAGTCTCTTAAATGGACATTCTGAAAGTCAGCTTCAGAAAAAGTGCATACTTCACCATTTTCCCTTTCTACAGTGAAGTAGGAGTATTTATAGTTCAACTTTGTCTTTTGATCAGCATTGATTACCTTCATAATAGGACTTTCTTTTCTTGACTCTATGAGTGGCAGCTTTGACTTCTGAACAATTCTACTGTACCATTGCTTCCAACCAAAAGATATTTCTAACCAACAATAAATATAAGCAAATGGTTGCACATTTTTCATGAAAATCTCAGGATGAAGATATCAAGAAATAAAGTAAGTGCATGTTCAGCAATTCTGTTAATTTGCAATTGTTCAGCTTCAGACACTTGAGTAACTGGTACTTGTTCTTCAATAACTTCAGTACTCCTTTCACCACTAGAAAATTGAGTATTTTCAACGGAAATTAATTTTCAACAGAAAATGTCGTTGAAAATTTTCTACGAATATTAGAGGATTATTGACAGAACATAAATTTTCTACGAATTTTCAACGAATTTTCGTTGAAAATCTCTCACAAACATATATGCATTTTCAACCAAAAAAATTTCAACGGAATTTCTCGTCAAAAAGTTTTTGGTTGAAAATGCATTTTGTGAGAGATTTTCAACGGAAATTCGTTGAAAATTTGTAGAAAATTTGTAGAAAGTTTATGTTTTGTCAATAATCCCTTTAAAATTCAAAGAACATTTTCAACGACATTTTCCGTTGAAAATTTTTGTTGAAAATACTCAATTTTCTAGTAGTGTTTCTTTATCCTTTTCTGAACTCAAACTAACATGTTCAGAAATCTGAGGTTGACTCTCTTTTAACACTTCAAATTCAACTGTTTGATCTTTAGCATGTATATGAAAATCATACACATTGCTTAGTAAGTAATCTGAATCTCTTCTTGTATTTTATTGTTGATGACCAGCATAAATACTACTTCTTACCAATTCTCTGAAGATTATTCTTTCTTTTATCAAGTATTTGATCTCATTTTCTATTTCTTTTGACATATAGTCACACAACCATTTCAAAGTTGATGAAGAATATTTTGGAATATCAGAAACAAGAAAAGTTCTCTTGTTTAAGCCTGCAGCTTCATAGTGAAAACCAAGTTCTGGACTGATGAAGACATTTGACATTCCTTCAAAGCATACAAATGTTGGTTCCAACAGATTTACTTTCACCAATTTACGCTCCAAAGCAAGTTGAAAATCATTCTTAATAAAGTTCCTCAGGTACACACCAATTATTCTCCTTAATTCTTGTACCATCTCTGTGTCTTCTCTTTTTACAAGAAAATTCAGAAGTGAAAGCTTGTCTTGCAATCTCAGATTATAGAAATCAAACTGAGTAAATTCCAACAGAGTCCCATTTCTTCTTTTCAGCACCAAATCTAACAATCTCTAAATCTTCTTATATTGATCTCTTAACACTTCTGAAGTGTCTTATAGGACTGGGATTGAATATATCTTGAAAGCCATGTCTCTGTTGAAAAGATTTGACTTCTGAAACAAAGTCTTCATTCCATTTGTCACTTATATAGCTTTCCAGAGTTGCAAACTTCAGACTTTGCTTATAACATATAATAGTACGTGTCTTCAGGAAAAACAGTAATAGTATGCTCAAGTTCATCAAAGGTTGCTTCTTTAGTGAAAACTTCATCAACTAAAGGTTCTTCAAGGAGAGGTAGTCTGAATTTGGGAATTAGAATGGTTTCTCTGTATTTAACTTCAAACCAACCTTCGTAGTCCATTATCACTTTTTTAGGAAAACCAACTCCACTCATGTGACTTATATCACCTTCCATATATGCATACTGTACTTGTTGATTGACAAATTCTTTGAAGATAGATAATCTTTCATCCAAGAATCTACAGTCCAGATTCCTTGGTGAATTCAGAAAAACAAACTTCATAATCATCTGATAAAATAGATACCACATTGCATTCATAAGCTCTTCATCTTCTCTTCTATCAACAACAAGTGGTCTCCAGACTATTATATCTCTGACCTCATTCACTTCTTCTTCTTCATTAAACATAATAACAT
This sequence comes from Silybum marianum, assembly GCA_036898165.1. Lineage (NCBI taxonomy): Eukaryota > Viridiplantae > Streptophyta > Magnoliopsida > Asterales > Asteraceae > Silybum > Silybum marianum. The sequence goes on from CM072541.1 coordinate 6,981,555, forward strand.
CTGATAAATCACCAAGCTCTCCAATTACATACTCATTGAGCATTTCTCACTAGAATCAGGTATTGGATCTGTTTCATCTGTTCCAGCATTGTCTTCAGAATTAAATGAAACTTTTTCTGTTTCATATCCTTCCTCACCTTCTTCAGATACAACCTGTTCTGTATTAACACCTTCAGAAATGGGTTGCATATTTACAACTGGATCTGCTTCAGAACAAACACCTTCAGGTTCAGAAGTTAAAATTTATTCAATTGCTTCAGATACTTTCTCATTATTACTTTCTTTCTGAACTGCTTTAGAAATTGGTTCAGAAGTTTGTTTTAATAACAGAGTGTCTTCCTTAGCAGTCTCAGTTACTTTTCTTCTTTTCTCCCCCTCATGATCATCAGGATCCTGATTATCATGACTTCTCTTCAAAGTAACTGATTGAGATCTGCACTCCAAAGCTAAAACTCTTTGATCCAAAAGTGTTTGAGTATTCTGAACAAAACTCAATTTATTCAGAACTTGTTGAATATCATCTTTAGTGGCCAAGGAAGATAAATATGGTTGTGCAGATGTAGATGGTACAGAAGTTTGAAGACTTGCCACAGAAGAGACAGCTTCAGAAAACGACTTTAGAATAGCAGCTTGGAAAGCTTTGAGATCATTTGATGAAACAGACATAGACTTCAATTCATTTAGGTTATCCTCCAACTTTTTCTTCTGACTTGCCACCCTATCCTTCAACTTCTTTGTTGATTGTTCTGTCAGTGCCTTTATGTCCTTCTAAATCTTTTCAAATTCAGGGAGTTCAGAAGTATGGGAAATAGAACCAAGACCAACAAATGGTCCTGTTTGCAGTCCTACAAAAGTAGGCTGGCCTATTGATGTAACCATATCATGAATCATCACTGATTCAGTTAATGGGGCTTTAGTGATGTTCACCCCACCAGGAATTCCTTCAAATCCTTGATATCCTAGATTAGGTATATCTATTGAAGTTGTTGCAATGTGACACACACCTTGCTGTTGAATATCTGAAAGATATGTGCTAGTGTGAGGAAATCCCATGTCTTGTGGGTCATTTGGCTCAACATTGAGTGGACACTCAGACTCTATGTGCTCGAATATATAAAGGGGGGGACATATATCATTCTGTTTCAACAATGGGCTCCTCCAAGTGGGGGCCCATTGGTAGATGTGCTGTTGCCCCATGTGTGTTATTGAAACACCCTTCTGTTGAGAGATGGGTGAGTGGCAGGGGGGTTAACAAGAGTTGCCATGGGCTCACTGGCTAGTTCAATATTACCCACCAAAGATTGTGTGGCTGCCCGACTTGTATCAGCTAGTGCACAGATATCTTTTTCTTTTATCTGTGATCTCCACTCATCAATTCTTTGTCTCACATTTCTACCCTGTCTCTCATATACATTTTTCCTCTTAGCACTTTGAGGTTGTTCCCCACCATGAACTTCCTCCCTCTCTCACTAGGAAGTCTAGACCCCTCACTTTGCTCACCACTTTGGTTTGAATCAGGGGAAGAGACTACAAGTTTAGGTAGTCCCATTGATTCACAATACTCATTCAGATACCTATTGTCAGAATTTATATAAGCAAGAAGCTCTGCTGGTAGTGGTAATGCATTAGGAAATCGAAGTTTAGCACTTGGAGGTCTTAAACTATCCATAGTGAAAAGTTGAACAAATACCTCATGATCGAATGTGGGAATAGCTTCAACAGTCTTCATAGCTCCTTTGATGAAGATCTTAAAGAACCTTTGAAAAGCAATGTAATTGTAAGTTGACTTCTTCATGACAGCTGTCTTCAATTCTTCAAACATAAGAGAAGCATAATCGTAGTGCTTGTTGTGAGCAACACCATGAAAAATTATCCTGCCATTTGTAGAATCTTTATCCAAACTTGAGTTTTTATCAGAGAGACAAGTGTTGAGGATAGTAAAAAGACAATACCATATAGGAGGTAAGCACTTCCTTCTAAATGAACTCAGAGCTGTGACAGTTTCTGAGTAACCTAACTTCATAAAATCTGAAATGAGTTCAGAACTGGATGGAATTGGATCAAAAGTACTTTTGCCTACAACTGCATTTGAATTAGGCAGATTGAAGATGTTCCTAATATCATTAACTGTAACACAGAACCTGTACCCATGAATAAATGAAGAGATGTCATATGTTACTTCATCAATTTCAGCATGATATCACCATTGTTGAAGATAAGAGGCAGGGACTAAAAATTTTCTGGATAACAAAGCTCGAGTAGGATGCTTCTTCAAAACTTCAAGCAGAATCATTTGTTCATCAGTAAAATCAGTTGATCTGAAGTTTAGAGCATAGTTATTCCTTTTGATTTCCATACGCTTGTTGTCTGGAATGTATATCTTTGTAAGATCAGGACCATAACTTCTCTTTGGATTAGAATCAACCATCGATTGAGAATCACCCACACCACCAATAGATTCAGAAGCCACTTCGATTGGTTCAATTTGAGTATCCCTAATATTTGCACTGCACGGGTTATGGTTTGAAGGACCAGCTTTGTTAGTCCCATATTACAACATATCTGATATAGAATGCTCAATGAATCCTCATTTTATTAGAACTGTAGAAAGCTTTACAAATAAACACACACTTACACCTTTAAACGACTCTCATGTGTGGTGTTCTATTAATGTTCAACTCCATAACTGTCTAACAGACTCTCTATATATACTACAAAGGTAAAGCTACAGTTACATGTATTTAAATCACATCCCAATTACATTAAGACACGTCATCAAAAACTCTATTCAGAAGTTCTTCAGAACTTCTGAACTGTCTTCAAAACTTCTGAACTTTCACTTCAGAACCACTTCTGAATTCTTCAGAACTTCTTCAGAAGTTGTCTTTCAGAACTTTTCTGTCTTCAGAAGTTATCTTCAGAACTTCAGAACTTTTATTCTGAACTTCAGAATATCTGAATAATGACTTTACAAAACATTCCAAACATAGGATTCTTTGGATCCTAACAATCTTCATTAATTCCTTTAGTAGCAGTGTCTTCTAGCATTTGATCAACATCCATATGAACTTCCATTGATCTAATCATGATATTCTTAGGTACGATTCTAAAAGAACCTTCATTTGATGATGAATCACTATTGCTAAAGCATGATTTTGCAGTTTTAATGGGCATATCAACATTTGAAGTCGATATTGTAGACACAAAGTGAGAATCTGAGTTTGAATGAAGTTCAAGGTAAGCATAGATTAAGTTTTAGAGGGAAAAGTTGCTAAAAATGAAGAAGATGACGAAGCCATGGATTATATGAGTTGGATGTTCGTGGAAGGACACGTGGCCGAAAAAGTAATGACGATTTGAAAAAGTAATCATCATTTATGTGGATTAATGAACTGTTTTGCGACGTGATTAAAGCTGCTCCAATGAAATTAAAACACATGGCACATGCATTTATGAGATCAGATTTTACAACGGGAAGTTCAGAACTTCTGAGAACAAGTTCAGAAGTTATATGAAATGATTCAGAAAGAGTTCAGAACTTTTGTATGACATTTAGAACTTGAGTGTGATGACTTAATCTGCATGAAAATCATTTAAAACTACGTACTTCTGAATATATAAGAAAGTTTGATATGTCAGAAGTAAGTTTGAACAAATAGAAGAATCATATTTTATCTTCAGAAGTTTGTCCATACTTCTAAGATTTGTAATTCTAAGAATCAGCATTGTTAGATCTCAAACTAGCAACAATTGAGAAAACTCCATAAAATATAGAGAAGAGATAGAGAGTTAAAGAACATTAATCATAAAATCATCAACTCATAATCATGTATTCATCGTTATGGAGGGAATTGTGAAGAACACCACATATTAGAATGAACCGAATCTCATAAGTCTGTATGTGTGAAACGTGTTTTCTCTCTTCAAAACTCACTTACAAATAAAGCTAAGACACCATATTTATAGGTGCCCAATACATGTGTTAAGCCCAAGCCCATAAAACTACAAAGCCCAAAATACAATTCTTTATAAAACTTTCTATCTAATTGGGGCTAATTAGATCTAACAATCTTCCCCTAAAGTTTTATAAATAAAAAATCATCAAATATTCTCCCCCTTGCTTTCTTTAGAAGCTCTTATGTGCCATTTGTCAAGTCTTCAAGGCATTACAAACTCCCCCTCAAATGTAGGCTCATATTATTGAAAAACCGAGACATTTTAGACTTTCTGTCCAGCTTTCATGACTCAACTGTATCGCTGATATTGACCATTAAGGAGACTTATTGAGAGAAAACATAAAACATGCACATTGAACTACAGCCTCTTAGCTTAACAACAAGCTTTGATTCAACCAATTTGGATGAAAATTGAGTGAGTTGTGCTAGTTTTCCCTCAGCTGCGCAAAACAGTCTTGAAAACAAAGAATTTGACGCTTTAGACCTCGTTGAGTTGAATTCAGCTCCGAGCTTTAGACTGAAAAACAGAGGAGATAGTGACAATAAATATGTCACACATGTATCTTGAATCCATGAATAACGGACATGCGAACACTCATCTGAAATCAGAAGGAGTATGAGTGAAAAACAATGCTTTCGTTCCAGCATCGGTCAGCAAACTTTGACAGTGAATAAGACATATCAGCTCACTGAGTTTGAGAAAATTCAAAACTTCAAAGTCGTGCATATGTGTGTTATCGTTCCAACGCAACTGGATTCATGTAGATTGGATCTTCGAGTGAAACGTTGTGCGCGTGTTTCTGAAACAGCGCAATGCTGTCAGAAAACCAAAAAATAATCGGGTTACGGGCTTCAGTTGGTTGTGAGCTCTGGACTAACAAAATTTGATTTTCATGCTCTGGACTATCCCTAGTCATCTCTGGTCCATCATGAAGTTTGGTATTCGTGAGTTCTAGTCTGAGAGTTTTTATCTTATCAAAAACAATGAAAAACACCATTTAGAGCTCCTATATAAGAGCTTCTGATTACAAACTTCTGATTACAACCTTCTGATGTTAAGCTAAAAAAAACTTCTGTTATGCATTTTCTGGACAACTTCTGGGAGGTGTGTACGGCTTCTGATGAATCAGTACTTCGAAAAAAAAATACTTCTAAACGCCTCTAGAATGTTATGCTTTTGGTTTTTCACAAACATCACCGAACAACTTCTGAACTGTTTTGCATAACTCTGCATGTCCTCTGATGTGTAGCCTCTGCACAATTGAACTTCTGAACAGCCATATCTTATGGGCAGCTATACCTTCTGCACAATTGAACTTCTGAAAAATTCTTGTTCGCTCTTTATGCAGAGGATGTGAAAGAGTTGAAACTGAACTGCTGTATTTAGCTAATCAGAAATGTAGTCTTCGAAACAATCTAGTGACAACTCACGTACGAAACAAGTTCAACCATTTATCTATCCAACAGACAGATTACATCCAAAATATTTTCAGACTTTTGCTTCTTGAGGGATTCCACCAACTTATCAGATTATCTTGTACTTTGAATGCAGCTTAATATCAATAAGACAACATCATTTGATAAACAAGATGATAAAGATGAAGACTTAAGGTTGTTTAGAAGCAAATCAGTTCGGTTGTGCAGAGCGGAAGATGGTTGACCAGAATCGAGTGAGTGCGTCTAGACATTGTGACTTAATGGCTCAGCTGCAAAAAGATGCACTCAGTTGCTGCTATACAACAGTTGGCTGCATTAAGCTGTCGAAAACATATAAAAGTAAGCTGTCAGATCAGATCCGTATCAATCATTAAGCTGATGTATTAAGCTGCTGACAGCATAAAGCTATCTACATTAAGCTTTCTGCAGTAAGCTTCTGAATGAGATTTAGCTTTTGATCTTCTAGGTGCTTTGAATAAGCTTCTGATGAAGCTAACTGGACAGCTTCTGGATGACAGCTGGTCTGCACACCAGATACATACAGAGGTCTCTGTCGGCTTCTGATTGAACCTTCTGAGATTAAGCTTCTGAATATCTTCTGAATGACAGCTTCAGAAAGCTTCTGAAAACAAATTGCTTCCGGCTTCTGGACTGCAATACTTTCTGATCTGAACGAAGCTTCTGATCAGATTGTAACTTCTGAATAAGACTTCTGATGAGTTTGTTATGACCAGAGCTCTGTTCAGCAACATATAAGAGCTCGAATCATTAGCTGCTTTCATGTTCAGATCACCCATTTTATACAGAAACTCAGTTACACATTGACCAATTTAATAACTGAAATCAACTATTGTGCATATCTCTGCTTGGTCTGCAACCATTGAGAGTTTGATTGACAAGGCTCACTGGATATTATTACTGTTTTCAACCATAGTTTTGACACAAGTCTTGCTGTCAGCGTTCTGGATCTTAATTTGGTCATATCAAGACTCCATTGAATTCTCCCTACTCTGGACTTGTGTGTTCTCTTCTCTTTCTTCTACTTCTTATGGTATGTTCTTTGATGAAGCAGCAAACAGACCTGAACTGCAGTTGTATGTCTAAACTTTTTAACTTGGTATCACAGATTGCAACTACTACTTCACTAACAAACTTACTTAATTTGAAAGTTCTTAATTCGTCTGTCAAACTTTCACGTTGCACTTCATTAATTCCAGAATGCAGCTGGGAGCAGACCCTAGGAATGATGTACCATCACCGAACCATGAAGATATCCATAATGATGCTAAGAATAAAGCTCTAAAAGAGAGTGTGGACCATGTTTCTTTCCCTGATCATCTTTAAAAAAAAGCATTTCTCTTCACTTGGCGATGATGGATCTGATAAAGTTGAGTTAGCTACTCCAGATAACAATCTGAATAGAATGATGTGCAATAAGACCAATCTAATCAATCTCGTAAATAGAAGAGCATCAATCTTCAGATTTGAGAGAAAGATAAACTTCAGAGAATCAGCAACTCTATAAGTATTATATACAATCTCCATTCTGTTTAAAGCAACATCAAAACTTCCTGTTTTGGAATTTGAATAACACAAATGAAAGATGGGACAACCTTGAACCATAATCAGTTCATATCAAGGTTGTGTCAACGTGTTGCTATAGAAAATCGACCGTGGGCAGTGGCAAACTTTAAACCAAATCAGAGTAATTGATTCTATAAACAAACCCAACTGAAAGAGAAAAGAGAGAGTCCAATCTCGGACTAAAATAAAGCTAGATCAAAGATCGACAGCCCTACTACCAAAATGCTTAGAAGCAATGGACTCAAGCACACAACAAGATGAGATCAAAGATCAACCTCCTACTTAGTGCTTAAAATATTAGACAAATGAAAGAGGGAGATCAAAATTAATAAAAACACATACACACATGTGGTAAAATTGATCAGGTCTAATCAAATTGAAATTAAATCTTCACAGACACATTTCATCAAACATGTGGTGTGCAGAATCAAATTGGGTTTAGAATCAATAAAATCTTCTATGAATGATCATCCAAATATTGGATCTCAAATAAGCACAAAACAGAAAATTATATCATAGAAGTGATATTTGGGTTTAGGCTCATGTGATTGAAACAATCTAAGCACCAAAAAACCAAAATCATTCACCAATTCTACAATTGTTGCCATAGATGACCGAATTGAAGAAAAGTTTCTTCAATTTGCTCTGATACCAATTGTTAGATCCCAAACTAGCAACAATTGAGAAAACTCCATAAAATGTAGAGAAGAGATAGAGAATTAAAGAACATTAATCATAAATCATCAACTCATCATCATGTATTCATCGTTATGGAGGGAATTGTGAAGAACACCACATATTAGAATGAACCGACTTTCATAAGTCTGTATGTGTGAAACGTGTTTTCTCTCCTCAAAACTCACTTACAAATGAAGCTAAGACACCATATTTATAGGTGCCCAATACATGTGTTAAGCCCAAGCCCATAAAACTACAAAGCCCAAAATACAATTCTTTATAAAACTTTATATCTAATTGGGGCTAATTAGATCGAACAAGCATCCACCATTTTAGAATTGTAAGAAAGAATCAAGTATGAATGTTTGAAAATCACCCCCCCTTGAATTATGAATAATTATATTTCTCCCCCTTGAAAATTGCTAAGCATAGAAATAGTTAGATAAAGAGAAAAGAGAGAAAGAAAAATAAGTATTATGATACAACAACTTCTGAAAGAAAGAATTAGTACTTCTGAGTAATGAAAGATAGACTTCTGAAAAGTTAACTTCAGAACTTCTGAAGTTAAGATTTTCAGAATTTTGAATGAATAATACTCAGAACTTAATTCTTATTTCTTTGTTGATGTAAAATACATAAGTAGACAAATTCATCATGCCTAATTTGCTTACCAAAAAGTTAAATCTTTTTCATCAAGTGCTTTGGTAAACAAATCTGCTAACTGATAATTAGTCTGAACAAAAAACATTTCAATATTACCTTTCTCAACATGATCCTTGATAAAATGATACCTCACATCAATATGTTTGGTCTTTGAATGTTGAACAGAATTGGCTGTGGTAGCCATGACACTTTTTGAATCACAATACAGAGGAATCTTTTTGAAAGTGTAGACATAGTCTTTGAGTTGAATTTGCATCCAGATAACTTGAGAACAACATATTGCAACAACTACATATTCAGATTCTGTAGTAGAGGTTGAAACACAATTTTGCTTCTTTGAAGACCAACTCACAAGCCTATCCCCTAGAAATTGACATGAGCCAGATGTACTTTTCCTGTCCAATTTACAACCACTATGATATGCATCTGTGAAAGCAGTTGTTCAAATCCAGAATCCTTTGGATACCAAAGTCCCAATGAAGGAGAGCCTTTGAGATATCTAAGGATTCTTTTAGCGGCATGAAGATGAGATTCCTTAGGATTAGCTTGATATCTAGCACAGATACATGTAGCAAACATTATATCAGGTCTACTAGCTATTAAGTAAAGCAAAGATCCAATAATGCCTCTGTATTTCTTTTGATCAACAAATTTACCAAATAATAAATCTGGTTCAAGTTTAGTTGCAGTGGCCATTGGAGTTTGAATACTAGAACAGTCAGACATGTCAAACTTCTTAAGTAAGTCAGAAACATACTTAGATTGATTTATGATATGCCAGTGGGAAGTTGTTTTACTTGAAGACCAAGAAAGAAAGTTAACTCTCCCATCATACTCATTTCAAATTCAGTTTGCATGATTTTCTCAAAATATTTACAAAATTTTGGATTAGTAGAAGCAAATATAATATCATCTACATATATTTGTATTAAAATCATGTCATCACCTTCCTTTTTCAGAAATAAAGTTGTATCCACTGTACCTCTTTTGAATTTAGAATTCAGAAGAAAAGTTGTGAGAGTCTCATACCATGCTCTTGGTGCTTGTTTAAGTCCATATAAAGCTTTGTCTAAGATATAGACATGGTCTGGAAAGTCTTTGCTTACAAAACCTTCTGGTTGCTCAACATATACTTCTTCATGAAGAATTCCATTCAGAAATGCACATTTTACATCTATTTGAAAAACTTTCATGTTTATATGAGCTGCATAGGCTAGAAAGATTCTAATGGCTTCTAGTCTAGCTACAGGAGCAAAGGTTTCTTCATAATCAATGCCTTCTTGTTGACAATATCCCTTTGCCACAAGCCTTGCTTTATTTCTCACAACAATTCCATGTTCATCTTTCTTATTTCTGAAAACCCATTTTGTACCAATGATTGACTTCCCCTTAGGTTTTGGAATTAGTCTCTAGACTTTGTTTCTCTCAAATTGATTTAGCTCATCTTGGATAGCTAATATCCAATCTGGATCCTGAAGAGCTTCACTTGGCTTTTTGGGTTCAATACTGCTTAAAAAATTCACATACAAACATTCATTAGATGTGGCTGATCTGGTTTGTACACTTTTTGAGGCATCACCTATGATCTGATGAATTGGATGATTGGATGTCCATTTGTTCACATTTGGTGAAGGTTGAACAGATGAGACTTTTGATTCTTACCTTCGGGCATCTCCAATGTATTTCTCTATTTTACTCTCTATTATAGAGAGTAAAATAGAAAATGTGTCATGTCTTCTCCAATGTATTTCTCTATTTTACTCTCTAAAAAATAATGTTCCAAATATATTCTCTTCTATTTTGATTACATAGATTTTCAATAATACCCTTATATTTATTAACTTTATAAACTATACTCTTATAATTTTATTTTCACAATAACCTTATATTTATTACGAGGAAGATAAGTTTCTTTGTCAAATATATAATTCTAGTTTATTAAAATTGGTATTTGATAACCTTCAAATATTATAGTTATGTGTTCTCTTTTTAAACCTTTTTTCAATCTTTTTACCAACCTAAACACCCATTTGAGCCTTCTATTTTCTCTTTGGTCTAAATTAGTCTCATGGCTGTGAAATAACTAAAAAGTCAGATTTGAACGTTGTAAACCATAGTGGCAACTCACCACTATGGCAAGGCAATAACTGCAAAATATTTCTGCAGGATTTATTCCCAAATCTGTGTAAAGAGTTGCAGACTTCAGAAATGTTAAAGGGGTTGTGCTTTCATGAAAGAAAAGAAGAGAGAAGACAAAAGATGAAGACAAGCAAGATAGAGCCATGAAGAAAAAGACAACAAAGTGAGAGGTCCTTTTCCTCTCTAACATCACTATCTCCATTGCTTGGTCACTTTCAACATCTCTCTCCCCTTCAACTATAAAAGGAGACTAGGGGAAAAGCATTTGAAGGCATCAAGTTTGAGACATTCAGCTGATATTTCAAAACTTATAATTTTACTTTCCAGTAATTTAATTTTCTGCTATTTACTTTCCCGTCCACCACAGTGGGCACTGACCACTGTGGCCATTTATGTTTAATGCAATTTATGTTTCAGTATTTTTACTTTTGCATTCTTTTAATTATGTGCCGCAGCTAAACCACCCTTTGGGTGTGGGTGTAGGCCGAGCCTGAGAGTCCAAAATGTAACACTTGGGCGTTACTACTTTTTGCTAACTCATCGGTTTGGTCATTCGATTTGAAGCTTCATCTCAACGTGGACAAGCTGATCACTTTAAGTGTTAAATATTAGATCTTAGACCTCGAGAGGGGAAGATCCGAAATATGGCTTGAATGATGCAAGGAGGTTTGAGAAAATCTTCAATAATCACATAGAGATATGGGTTGTTGCATAATCGTATTAAGGTTCAGATGTCGGTCGACTGGGTGTGTCATAGAGATATGCGCATCCTTCCACACCCTGCGGAACTAAGATCTTCGAGATCTACTTATGTACGATTGGCAAACCGAAGATTAGCATTCGTAGCAACTTTATAATAAAACCGTTTTCACAACCTATATGACGGAGCTTCGAGAGAAGGAAATTATATGGGACTGCATTGTGACCGGCTTTACTAACTATTTAAGTTATTAAAATACTCTCGAGGGAAACTTACACCCATGCCTGCTTTTATTTAATTGTTATTTTTTAATTTTAAAAATATTTATTAATATTCTAACAAACAACAAATCAACCATTATTATTAAAGCTAAAACTTTGCACCGGAAGCTCGGAAAAATCTCTGATTCTTAATTGACCAGTCGTTGAACGATCTTAGTATTTACCATTATATTACTTATTAAGCGAACGCAATAGCGGTGTGCACTTGCACCATTATTGTGCCACATTTCTCGTGTGTTATTTTGCTATCAGTATTATACAACAAATAAAATAAAAATACAACAATCCAAAAATTGAAGGATCATTTTGTAATTATCAAAAGTTTAGAAAAATTAGAGAGTATTGAATAGTAACTGTCTATATTTAGAGAATTACTATTCATTTCTCTATTATGGAGAGTAAAATATAGAGAGTTCATTGGAGAGGATTTAGAGAGTAAAATACAGAGTTCATTGGAGAGGATTTAGAGAGTAAAATAGAGGGTTCATTGGAGATGGTCTTAAAATGCATCGATTAATATGTGAACCAAGAGATCGATTAGGGAAACAATCGAGCTTTGGGAAAGCAATCGACATCTTGGAAGAGAATAAACTGATGGAAGTAAACCAGAGGATGAAGGGTCACCTAGATCAACGGACTTCTGTAAAGGTATTGCGCAGTGGTAAGTTGTATCGCATGCTTCAAAACTTGTAATTAAGAGATTTTAAAAGATTATGCTTAAAAGAGTCGTTCTTGATGCTTTATTAGTTGTTTTTAAGAGATTATGTTTAAAATAGTTGTTCTTGGTGCTTTATTAGTCGTTTTTAAGACTTTTGTAGATTTACTTTATAAAGTATGTTAGATCCCAAACAATCAAGATATAGAAAGATAACAAGAAATAGATCACCGAATGTTGTATATTGTATTGATCAGATGAACTTTATTACAAAATATGTCTTTACAAGCTTATGAAAATGTTAGTTCTAACTATCTAGGAAACTATCTATTTATACATAAAATAGAAATGCTAAAGTTACAGTACAAAAATGACAAGCATGTTCAGAACTACTTCTGAACTTCTTCAGAACTTCTTCAGAAGTGTCTTCAGAACCTTCTTCAGAATCTTCAGAACTTCTGAAGTTGCCACTTCAGAAGTTATGCCTTAGGCTTTTATCTGCTTGTCTTCTGAGTTCTGAGTCTTTCTTTCTTCAGATCTTTCTTACTCTTCAGAACCCAGTACCTTTTGAAGCTATATTAGTATCTCTATCAATCTCCCCCTTAGTTTCAAAAGTTCAGATCATAATTCCAAAAATTCAAGATTTGTCTAACATCCTTCAAATTAGACTTCTGTATTCCAACAGAGATTCTGCGATTCTGATCATCTCCTTTGCAAGCTTCTTATGCTTCTCCCAATCTTCATCATTCAGATTCTTTGGTCTTCTATTTTGTCTTTTAACCAAACGATTTTTGATAGCCATTAAAGTTCCATTGCAGCATTTATGAAGTTCTTCAAATCTTATAAAAAGTAGTTCTTCAAAGCATTTACAAACAAATCCTGGAGGTTGAAGAACCAAAGTACTTTTCTTCAGATTCTAAATATCTGGTAAACTGAAATTTGGTCTACTCAGATGAACTTTCTGCTTATTCAATACATAAGCAACTTGAAAGTCAGTTTTTGCAGCCCAAATGAACTCTCTAAGTAAACCATCTCTGAGAACAGGAAAGGATTTTCTGAATTTTGCAATTGAATCATGGAAAGGATAAAGACTTCTGTACACCCTGAGCATGTCTCTTAGATAAACACTTTGAAAGTCAGCTTCTGAGAAAGTAGAAATTTCACCATCTTTCCTTTCTACAGTGAAAAATGCGTACTTGTAATTTTTCATTGTCTTCACATCAGCAGTAATCACTTTAACAATTGGACTTTCCTTTCTGACTTCACTCACAGGAATTCTCAACTTTCTTATTATATCAGAATACCATTGCTTCCAACCAAAGGACTTCTTGATCCAGCAATCAATATAGTTGAATTTATGTTCATATTCCATGAACATTTCTGGATGGAAATATTTAAGGAACATGGTGACTGCATTCTCTTCAATTCTTTGCTCTTGTTGTTGTTCTATTTCAGAAACTTGTTTTGTAGGAACAATCTTTTCAGAAACAACTTCAGAAATTTTCTCCTTTTCTTTTTCCTTTTCTTTTGGGCTTACTTCTGAACTTTCAAGATTCAGAGCGAACTTCTGAATTTCTTCCATGTCTTGTTTCTTTGTATGAATCTTGAAATCATAAGCATCACTCAGCAATATAGTCAGCTCCTCTGATTTTGTTTACCCTCTTGTGACCAGCAAGATAACTCTTTCTTATAAATTCTCCGAAACTTATTCTTTCTTTGATCAAATAGATTATCTCTTCTTTGATATCAGGTTCTTCAATAAAATCTATCAAATAGTTCAGAAACCATATAGAGTGGATGTAGAATACTTTGGAATATCAGATGCAATGAATGTCTTAGTGACTCCTTCCACAAAGTACATAAAAACCGATGTCTGGATTAGTGAATAATCTTTTAAGCCCTGATCTTTCAATATAAACAGACTCTAACAAATTCACTTTGGATAATCTGAATTCCAAAGCTAGTTGAAAATCATGCATAATCAAATTTCTAATATAGATACCCAAAATTCGTCTAATCTCTGAAACAAGTTCAGATTCTTCTTTGTTGACACAAAAAGCTAAAGTTACAAGCTTGTCTTGCAGTCTTAGCTTGTACATATCAAACTGAGTAAACTCACATAAAGTACCATCCCTTCTTTCTGCTTCAAACCTGACTATAAACAAGTCATCTTTGATTGACTTTGATAAGCATCTGATCTTCTTTATTAAAGTTGAATCATGAAAGTTCTGAACACCATGATTCTGAATATAGTTTCTCACTTTAGAAATATGATCTTCAGACCATTCATCATTCAGAAAATCTTCCAGAGTTGCACACTTCCGATTTTTCCTGTACATGTAGTAATAAGTATCTTCAGGAAATTCCAAACTACTTTCTCCAGGAATGAACACAATGTCCTTTTCAAAAATTTGATCCAAAACAGGTTCTTCAAGTACTGGAAGATCTATTGCAGGAATAACAATACAAGGTCTAAACCTTACTTCAAATTTTTCTGAAAAGACAATAAGGATTTCATCTGCAATTTCAATTCCTCCCATATGATTTAGATCAAACTCTATTTCAAATCTCTCATCTAGTTGATTCAGAAAGTCTTTAAAAATTGACAATCTGTTATCCAAAAATCTATACTCCAGACTTCTTGGATTGTTCAGAAATAAATGAACCCAACAGAATTTTCTCAACAAACTCCATAAATCTTCAGAAATTTTACTATAAACCTCATTCAGAAGTTGTTGTGGCTTCCAGATCACTAAATCTCTAACTTCATTAACTTCTGAGATTTCTTCCATATTAACTTCAGATTCATTATTTACATCTTCTTCAAACATTACCACATCTGAAAGATCACTTGGTTCACCAATTACATCTTCAAATGCAAGATATTCTCTCAGTATTTCTTCATTAGAATCTAGAGCTATATCTATGTTATCTGAATTTAAGTTTCCTTTAGAGTCAAACGAAATTTTCTCTGTTTCATATCCTTCATCAATAAACTCTTCAGAAGAAAGAACACCAACCTCTTGCCCTTCATTTTCTGCAAGAATATCTTCTATGGCTTCTGAAACTCTGTTTGAACCTTCACCTATATTCTGAGCTTCTTCAGAAGTTTTCTCAGAAGATTGACCTTGAGTATTTTCAAAATTTTCCTCAGATACTTTCTGTCTTTTCTCCCCCTCTTGATTATCAAGACCCAGATCATCAAGATTCATTTTCTAAGTATCTGGCTGAGGTCTACACTCCAACGCAGATAATCTGTTATTCAATGTTGTCTGAGAAGTCTGAATAGAAGATAATTGATTCAAGATTTGATTAATATCATCCTTAGTAGCAAATTCAGAAGTATGAGGCTGAGAACTTGAAGAAGAAGGCTGAGATGCTTTAAGAGAAGATACAGAAGAAACCACTTCAGAGAAAGCATTCAGAAGTGCATCTTTAAAGGAGTTGAGTTCATTTGAAGAAGATACTTGAAAATCATTCAATTTATTCACCATTGTTACCTCCTGTTTTTCCAACCTATCCTCCATCACCATTTTTTATTTGTTCGTCAATTCCTTTAATTCCTTCTGAATCTTTTCAAATTCAGAAGTACAAAAATCTTTGAATTCTGTGAATTCAGAAGATGAGAGAAAATATCCAAGACCAACAGATGGTCTTGTTTGCAGTCCTTCAGAAGAAGGTTGGCCTGTAGATGCCACAGCATCTTGAACCACAAAAGATTCTGTTAATGGGGCTTTTATGATCTTCACCCCACCAGGTCTTCCAACTAATCCTTGATATCCAAGAATAGGAATATCTATAGTTGTTGTTGCAATGTGACACACACACTTTGCTTATTTACATCTGAAAGATATGTGCTGGTGTGAAGGAATTCCATAATTAGTGGTGCATTAGGCTCAACATTGACTGGACTCTCAGACTCTATGTGCTCAAAACAGTGAAGGGGGAGACATATTTCCTTCTTTTTCAACAAAAGGATCCTCCAAATGGGGTCCTAATGGTATATGAGCTGCTTGCCCCAATTGTGTTAATGAAACGCCCTTCTGTTGGGAGATGGGTGAGTGGCTGGGGGGTTAACAAGTGTTGTCATGGGCTCATTGGCCTTTTCAATACTACCCACCAAAGAATGTGGAGTAATAGATAATGTGGGTGCCCGACTAGTAACATCTGGTTCACAAGTTTCTTTATTTTTTACTTGTGTTCTCCCCTTATCAGTTCTTTTTCTCACTCTTCTACCCAAACTCTCATTTACATTTTTCCCCTTCAGACGTTGAGGTTATTCTCCCCCTTGAACAGCCTCCCCACTCTTCCTAGATAGTCTAGACTCCTTAGCATGCTCACCACTCTTGTGGGAATCAGGGGAAGAGACCACTGGTTTTGGTAGTCCCATTGATTCATAATACTCACTCAAAATCCTATTATTTGGATTTACAAGTTCAAGTAAGTAAGCAGGTAATGAATGGCATTTGGAAATGTTAATTTTGCATTTGGTGGACGAAGACTATCCATGGTAAAGACAGGAACATGTACCTCATGTGCAAGATCAGGAATAACAGGAAAAGCTTTCATTGCACCTTTGATAAATGTCTGAAAGAATCTTTGAAAGGGAATGTAGTTATATGTGGATTTCTTCAGAACAGCAGTCTTCAGGTCTTCAAAAATTAGTGAAGCATAGTCATAGTGTTTGTTGAATACTACTCCATGAAATATAATCCTTCCATTTGTAGATGCTTGGTCTAAACTAGAACTTTTTCCAAATAGGCAAGTGTTTAAGATAGAGAATAGACAATACCAGATTGGGGTTAGACACTTCCTTCTGAATGAACTTAAAGCATTGAGTTGTTCAGAATATCCCAAGCTCATAAAATCTGAAATCATCTCAGAAGATGATGGAACTGGATCATATGAAGTTTTCCCAAGAACTTCATCTTCTTTTGGAAGGAAATGTATATTTCTAACATCTTCCACAGAAATACATACCCTGTAGCCATGAATGTATGAGGAAATGTCATGTGCAGCTTCATCGACCTCAGCGTAATACCACCATTGCTGCAAGTAAGAAGCAGGGACTGAAAATTTCCTTGAGAGCAAAGCACGAAGTGGATGTTTCTTCAGAATTTCGATCAAAATCATTTGATCATCAGCAAAATCTGTTGATTTGAAGTTCAGAGCACAGTTATTCCTCTTGATATCGAGCAATTTTTCTTCAGGGACATACAATTTGGATAAATCAGGTCCATCACTGCTCTCAGCACGAGATTGAGACTCACTTTCACCAGCATTTGATTCAGAGACCACCTCAATAGGCTTGATTTGAGTTTCCCCAATTTTAGCAGAACTAGGTTAGGGTTAGGTTTATGGTTAGGAATTGGATTCGACGGTCCGGCTTCACCAATAGCAGTGGTGGTTATGTCTTGTACTACTTGATCATCATTCAAAGGGATCTCCATTGATCCAATCATTAATTTCTGAGGCACAATTTTGAACGATGCATCACTGGATGAGCCATTGTTGTTGCTGAAACTTGAAGAAGCAGAAACCATCACATTCGGAGTCGACATCACTGGAAATGAACAAGGATACGCACTAGATTGAAAATGAATAAGCACAGAGAGGTATTGGAGGGAAAAATCACTTGAAAATGAAGAAGACGATGATTCCATCGATTTTATATGACTGAATAAGCGTAGATGGACTCGTGGCCAGAAATGAAACAAGATTAGAGGAGTAATCATCATTTATTTGGATTAATGAACCGTTTAATCGACGTGGATAAGAATTTTCCAATGAAATTAAAACACGTGGCACACGCTTAAAATCAATAACAGGAAGTAAAGTTCTGAGAACAAGTTCAAAAACTTCAGAAGAAATTCAGAACTTCTGAGAAAAAGTTCAGAAGTCTAAGTGAAGACATTCAGAGACACTTCAGAACTTGCAAGGAAAGTTCAGAACCAAAGTTATATCCCTCCAAAATGACAAAAATCATTTAAAATTACATACTTCTGAAACATATAAATCGTTGTAACTGTTCAGAAGTAGGTTTGAACAATAACAAAGATATTTTATCTATAGAAGCTTGTCCATACTACTTAGATTTGAAGTTCAAGACTTGTAACCAGCACCTCAGATATGTTTGATAGAAAGGAGTATTCATGATTTTGAAATTTAGCATCACTCCCCCTTGAATCATAAGAAATTATGATTCTCCCCCTTAAACAATGTTATTTATCAGAGAAATAAAAATGTTAGAGAAATGAAAGTATTTGAAAGACAATCAACTTTGAAGAAGAAATTAGAACTTCTGAATTTTAGAAAGAAGAAATTTCTGAAAACAGAACTTTAGAAAATTTGAAGTTCAAATTATTCAGAATTTAGAAAAATTAAACTCAGAATATAATTTCTAAATACTTACATAGACATATTCATCATGCCCAATTTACTTACCAGAAAATTAAATCGTTTCTCATCAAGTGCTTTGGTAAATAAATCAGCCAATTGATAATCTGTCTGAACAAAAAACATTTCAATATAACTTTTTTCCACATGATCTTTGATAAAATGATATCTTACATCAATATACTTTGTCTTTGAATGTTGAACAGGATTAGCAATGATAGTTATGGCACTCTTTGAATCACAATACAAAGGAATCTTTTTGAAAGTGTAACCATAGTCCTTGAGCTGTGTTTGCATCCAGATCACTTGTGAACAACAGATTGCAGCTGCAACATACTCAGCTTCTGTAGTAGAAGTGGAAACACAGTTTTGTTTCTTTGAAGACCAGCTTACAAGTCTGTCACCCAAAAATTGACATGATCCAGATGTGCTTTTCCTGTCCAATTTGCAACCACCGTGGTCTGCATCTGTGAAAGCTGTTAGCTCAAAACCAGAATCCTTAGGATACCAAAGTCCCAATGAAGGAGAACCTTTGAGATATCTAAGGATTCTTTTAGCAGCAAGAAGATGAGATTCCTTAGGATTAGCTTGATATCTAGCACAAATACATGTAGCAAACATTATATATGGTCTACTAGCTGTTAAGTAAAGCAAAGATCCAATGATGCTCCTATATTTTTTCTGATCAACAGATATGCCATTCAGATCAGGTGATAATTTTGTTGCAGTGGCCATTAGAGTTTGAATACTGGAACAGTCAGACATATCAAACTTCTTAAGTAAGTCAGAGACATACTTAGATTGATTAATGAATATGCCAGTAGGAAGTTGTTTAACTTCAAGACCAAGAAAAAATGTTAACTCTCCCATCATACTCATTTCAAATTCAGTTTGCATAATTTTCTCAAAATTTCTACAAAATTTTAGATTAGTAGAAGCAAATATAATATCATCTACATATTTTGTATTAATATCATATCATCACCTTCCTTTTTTCAAAAATAAAGTGGTATCAACAGTACCTCTTTTGAATTTGGAGTTCAGAAGAAAAGTTGTGAGAGTGTCATACCATGCTCTTGGTGCTTGTTTAAGTCCATATAAGGCTTTGTTCAAAATATAGACATAATCTGGAAATTCTTTGCTAACAAAGCCTTCTGGTTGTTCAACATACACTTCTTCATGTAGAATACCATTCAGAAATGCACACTTGACATCCATTTGGAACACCTTCATTTGTATGAGCAGCATATGCAAGAAACATTCTGATAGCTTCAAGTCTTGCAACAGGAGCAAAAGTTTCATCATAATCAATTTCTTCTTGTTGACAATGCCCCTTAGCAACAAGCCTTGCTTTGTTTCTCACAACAATTCCATTTTCATCCTTTTTATTTCTGAATACCCATTTTGTGCCAATTATTGATTTACCTTTTGGTTTAGGAATCAATCTCCAGACTTTGTTTCTTTCAATATGATTTAGCTCATCTTGCATAGCTAGAATCCAATCTGGATCTTGAAGGGCTTCAACTGGCTTCTTGGGTTCCATGCTGCTTAAGAAATTCACATACAAACACTCATTGGCTGTTGCTGATCTTATTTGAACACCTTTTGATGCATCACCAATGATTTGATGAATAGGATGATTGGATGTCCATTTGTTCACATTTGGTAATGGTTGAACAGATGAGACATTGTTGAAAGAATCATAATCATTAATAATTGCTTGAGTTTCAGTATCATGGTTGATAGCTGAATGTAAATCTGAATTCTCTTCCTCAAATGGAATATTCTCAGATCGGTTCGAAGTTGTAGGCACAGTTCGAAATGTGAATATTCGAACTGCGTTTCAGAAGTCATGTGTACAGATTCAGAAATAGGAATTTCTGAATTTGAGGTTGAGATAAATGGGGTTGAGTTATTTGATATTGGAATTTCTGAAATATCATGTACTGTTGTGCTTCTGAGAAGAGATGGATTCTAATAATCTGCAGAAACATTAACAGAAATATCAAATAAGTCTTGACATAAGATATCTAAATTTGATTTAAGTAAAGTTTGAGATTCAGAAGTGTGATTTGTCTTGCTATGTTCTGAATCCAAGCTTTCAGAAATAGGGTTAAGTGTGAGTTCTGAACTGTCTTGTTCAGAAGTCAAAGTTGGCTCATGAAATCTAATATTTGATGTCTCAATGATCCTTTGAGTTCCTTTAATTAGCACTCTGTAAGCTTTAGATCTTTGAGAATAGCCAACAAAGATACCAGCTGTACCCTTAGGTACAAATTTATCTAAATGATGTGTATCATTCAAGAAAACACCTGCAACCAAAAATTTTAAAATAATCAATAGAGGGTTTTCTTTGTTTAATAATTTCATAAGGAGTTTTAAGTAGTTTTCTATTCAAAATTGTCCTGTTCTGAGTAAAACATGCAGTTGCAATTGCTTCTGCCTAGAGAGATAAAGGAAGTTCTGAATATGCTAGCATAGTCCTTGCAGCTTCTACCAAAGTTCTGTTTTTCCTTTCAACAAAACCATTCTATTGGGGAGTTCTGGCAGCGGAAAAATTATGTGAAATACCAACAGATTCCAAAAAATTCTGAAGTGTAGAATTAGTAAATTATGTGCCATTATCACTTCTGATCTTTTGAACTGGTAGTTGAAGAAGAACTTGAATTTTCTTCAGAAAAGGAACGAGTCTTTCTGAAGTGTCAGATTTGAGCCTTAAGAATTCAACCCAAGTATATCTTGAATATTCATCTACAATCACAAGAATGTACTTCTTTCCACCCATGCTTTGAGTCTTCATTGGTCCACATCCATATGTAACATTTCAAGTGGAGCTTTACATGAAGATAGCATTTTCAGAGGATGGGAGCTTCTTTTGATTTTCCCTAGTTCACATGCAGAGCATAAAGAATTCTTTTCAAATCTGATCTTGGGTAGGCCTCTTACAGAGTTGTGTCTTTCCAGTTCAGAAATGGCTTTGAAGTTCAGATGTGACATTCGTCTATGCCAAAGGCAACTATCATTTCTCATTGTTGTGGAAATATAGCACACTCCTTGTAATTGACCATCTGCAGTGAAAGTTGTAGTGTAGATATCTCCATCTCGATAAGCATTTAACTCATTTTTGTTTGATGAACTCAGAACATGACAGTAGTGTATATAAAAATTTACCTTCCAGTACTTGTCACAAAATTGACTTATACTGAAAAGATTACGTTTAAGACCTTCCACATAGAAAACTTTCATCACTTTAACATCTCCTTTGGAAAAAGTACCATATCCTCTCACATAACCTTTTGCATTATTTTCAAAGCTAACTGTTCCTCCATATCTTTCATGATAATTAGTTAAAAGGTCTTTGAAAGGTGTCATGCGTCTTGAACATCCAGAATCTAAGACCCACACATGACATATCTGCAAAAATGATTATTGAGATTTAGGTACCCATTTAAGAATGGGTCCTGTGAGATTAGTCAAAAATTTTGAATTTCTGAATTTTAACTTAATCTTCTGAATTTCAGAAGTTAATTCAGACTTTTTCAGTTTGTCAATTTTAGTATTACTTTGAGATTTCTTTTTATTTTTGTATTTGTTTGCCAATGTAGCTGAAAATTTCTGAATTGATTTCTCAAGATTGGTCTTATTTGTTTTGGAGTTTAGATGAAAATTATGATGACCACAGTTAATGCAGTGAATATGATTCTTCAAAATATTTAATAAAGCAATAGATGAACAAGAATCAACATTGTTTGATTTGTCAACAGAATTTCTTTTATTCACTTTATTAACTCTTAGTACATCACTTTTCTTTGAAAAACTATCTAATTTGTCTTTCTTTGATAGTCTTTCTTCTTTTTTTCTCCAACCTAAAGTGGATAGCTCTGTAAAGATAAGAATGAGGATTAGTATAAGAATTTCTTACTTTAGATGTAACTTCAGATTTAGAATTTGAATTCTGAACTTTAGAAGTTGAATTTGAAGATTGTCCTTTTTCAGACCTTTTAATTCTGGTTGCAAAATCAGATGATGATATTGATGCTATAGGTGTTATTGATGGAGTAGAAAAAGTTTTAGCTTTCAGAAATTCAGGTTTCAGAAAACCAGTATTAAACTTGTCAAAAGAAACTTTTGGTACTTCTGATTTTAAAATTTCTCCTTCAGTCATATTTGATTGTAATTTATATATCAAATATCCATCTTTATCAATAACTTGAACCATAGGATCATCATCATCTTCTGAATCTGAAGCATTCATTAAATCTGAGAACTTATTTTGAGTCATACTAGATGCAAAAGATTTTTGATTTAAAGTATTTTCAGACTCATCATCAGAATTATCAAAAATAATTTCTGAATTCTCATTATTATCTTGTGAAGATTCAACATCTGAGAATTCATCATATTTTTCTTCATGTTCTAATTTATTATCAAAATTATCTTCTGAAAGAACTTTAGAGTTTATCTCAGAAGTTTGTTCAGAAGGTAATTCAGAAATCGGTTCAGAAGTTTTCTCAGATTTAACAGATGGTTCAGATTTTTCTTCAGAAATAATTTTAGATTCAGAAGTAATTTCAGAAGGTTTTGAAACATTATTACTCATTACTTCTGATTCAGAAATTATCTCAATTTTATCAGAATCAAAAGATTTTTCTTCAGAAACAGAGTTTCTGATTTGACAAAGGGAATTCTTTCAGGCAAAAAGTAGTTAACAGGTTTGGATATGATACCTGTGTTGGTTTCATTAAAAATTTTCATTTTAGAATAGTCATAAAGATTTGCAGGTGCCTTTTGCAGAATTTGACTCTCATTATATCCCAAACCTGCTTTAATATTGTAAAATTTTGAATTCTGAGCCTGATTTGTCAAAATGTTCAGAGTCTGTTCAGTTTGACCTCTTTTAAAGTTCAGATCTTCTAATTCCTTAATCTTTTTGTAAAGATCAAGTCTTTCTTGGTTCAGAAACTTCATTTTTACATTCAGAACTTCTTTTTCAGATTTCTCATTAATGATATCTTTCTTCAAACTGTCCATCTTTTTTTTTAATTGTAACTTTTCTTCAGAAACTTTTTCAAGAATTTGTTCAGCTTCTTGGCAGTTTTGTTTATAGATTTGGCTTTCAGCTCTAAATTGATTTACCAAAATTCTTTCTCCTTTGATTCTGTTTCTGAGAGTTTCAAATTCAGAAACCATATTCTGAAATTGATTTTGAACTTCAGAATTTTCAGAAATTTGTTCAGAATTTGGTTTAGAATTTGGTTCAGAAAAAGAATTTAATTCAAAAGATGGAGAAGATACCTCAGAATCATGTGCATGTTTTTCTTCTGGATCCATTTGACACATGTAGCAGTTTGAAGCATAATGAGCTACCTCTTCATCGTATTCTCCATCACTCCAGTTTAACCAATTTTCTTCAAACTTGGTTACTAGAGCTGGATTTTGTTCCTTTTTCTTTGCAAGAAGATGCTTCTTCTCATAGTAGCCTGAGTTCTTGACTTTGGGCATTTTGCACTATCTTGCATAATGACCAGGCTTACCACAATTAAAACACCTTGCTGGTTCAGATAACTCAGTTTGACCAGCATCTTGACCTTTCTTGGGTCCAACTTCAGACCTTGGTTTATTCTGATATTTTTGATTATATCTTTGGGTGAATTGTCTTGTCATAAAAGCAATATTATCATAAATTCTTTTAAGTTCTTCATCTGATTCATCCCCATCACACAGAGTTGTCTCTGGAATTTCACAAACTTTGTTTTTAGTAGAGATGGTCAAGGAGTTGTTGTACTTTTTGCTTAACAAGGCTACAGTTTCATTTGCCTTTTTCTGCTCATACTGTCTAGTTTTGATCTTGTCCTCTTGTTGGAACAAGATGCCATATATATCATGAATAGTCTTCCTAGACAGATTCCTTGTAACCATGTTATCAGAAAAGCTTGACCATTCATTTCCCAAGTTGTTCAGAAATTTGTTGTTTATCTCTGAGTTTGATTTCTGAACACCATTTCTTCTCAGATCATTCAGAATATTGTTGAATCTATGATATGTATCAGTAATTGATTCATTTTGTTTATATCTAAAATTCTCATAAGTACCCACATAGATATTTAATCGTTGTGCTTGGGCTTTTGTGCTACCTTGCATCTGGGCTTCCACCTCATCCCACATAGCTTTGGCAGAAGTCAAACTATCTACCCTATTGAATATTTCATTTGGAATGGCCATTGTAAGAAGAGTTAATGCCCTTTTGTCAATTTTAGCTTGAGCTTTCTCAGCAGTACTGTACATACCTGGGCTTTTCTTGATTCTTGATGCAGGTATTTCAGGAGTGGATTCAGTTCTTGGAACTGCAGGGATTTCCACATAGACCTCCAGAGGGCCATTTATGATCAATTGCATTAAAGCTTCATCGATATTGTCCAAGAATTGAATCATCCTGATTCGCCATTGATGATATTCCCCTAAAAACAAAGTTGGTGGTTTGGTTTCTGATCCAATGGAGACGATTTCTTTCGACATCTTTTATTTGAAAAAGATCGAGAATTCACCTGAATTTGAATCTTGAATTTGTCGATCAAGAACTCAACAAGAACTGTCAGATCTGGCAAGTTCTTCTCTAACCTTCAAAACAGATGAATTGGCTCTGATACCAATTGTTACATCCCAAACAATCAAGATATAGAAAGATAACAAGAAATAGATCACCGAATGTTGTATATTGTATTGATCAGATGAACTTTATTACAAAATATGTTTTTACAAGCTTATGAAAACGTTAGTTCTAACTATCTAACAAACTATCTATTTATACATAAAATAGAAATGCTAAAGTTACAGTACAAAAATGACAAGCATGTTCAGAACTACTTCTGAACTTCTTCAGAACTACTTCTGAAATTCTTCAGAACTTCTTCAGAAGTGTCTTCAGAACCTTCTTCAGAACTTCTTCAGAAGTATCTTCAGAATCTTCAGAACTTCTGAAGTTGCCACTTCAGAAGTTATGCCTTAGGCTTTTATCTGCTTGTCTTCTGAGTTCTGAGTCTTTCTTTCTTCAGATCTTTCTTACTCTTCAGAACCCAGTACCTTTTGAAGCTATATTAGTATCTCTATCAAAGTAGTATAGATATATATATAGATATTTAGATCATCTCCAATCCACCACTAAAATCACAAAAATGGAGGTGTTTTTCTCTCCAAACTAACACTAAAACATAAAAAATATGGAGGGGTAAATTCTTGGCCTCTATATTTGAAGGCCATTAAAGTATAACACTAAAAATATATATTACTATTTTATTCAATTTTTCTAATTATATATAAAGATTAATAGTTTAATAAATTAAAAAAAAAGTATAATAATAGATAAATATATTATTTTATTTTATTGTTAAAGGTGTTTTAGTGTTTTTTTATAGTGTGAGGTTAGAGTTGAAATTTTTTAGTGTTCAAGATTTTTAGTGTTTATAGTGTTTCTATCATTTATTTTTTAGTGCTTGGGTTGGAGATACCCTTAGCAGAGTTAGTTAAAGACCATTTTCATAGCAAAGTGAAAACTATGAGGACGGTTTTTAGAGTTATGAAAGTTTAGGTTCCATTTTCAAATATTTCACTAAATCAAAGGGACCAAAATTAGAGTTTACTATTTTATATATTATGAAAAAAGAACAGTTTGCTATTTTATATATTATGAAAAAAGAATCCTCATAGTACGTTTCATGATTATAATACATAGTCCTACATATTTTTATTATTATTTTACGTTAAGTACAAAATTGATATAAGATCGATATATAAAACCTATTAATCAAATATGATAAAGATGATTTATATTAAATGTAATACTGATTTTTATTAGTTTAATATCTGATATATGATTGACAACTCATTTAACTTTAATATTTTTTATAAAGAACTATTGGCACCGAGGTGGCATTTATTTTTAGAAGGTGCTGAAGTCTGAAGTCTGATTTCATTTCTGATTTATAAGAGGTCGTGCTGAAGTCTGAAATCTGAATCAGTTAGACTATTTGTTTTTACGTCTGGAAGTTGAATCAGTAATTTTGTTTGTTTTTGTAAACCAACAAACGTATGAAGTCCGAAAACTGAATTAATATGGTTGTTTCTTTGAGATTGAGAGCTTGAGACATATGGAGATGAAGAGTATGACAGATCTGGAAATTGATAGATGGAGATCGAGAGCTTGAGAAATATGAAGATGGAGATCGAGAGCTTGAGAGATATGGAGATAGAGAGCTTGACAATTCTGGAAAACGAGACCTTGAGAGATATGGAGATCGACAGCTTGAAGAAATTGAGACCTGAAGAGATTTGGAGATCGATACCTTGAAGAGATATGGAAGTCGAGAGCTTCAAGAGATCGACAACTTGAGATCAAGATTAGAGATGAGAGATCGATACCTTAAGAGGAGATGGCGATAGCTGTGAGAGATGGAGAGCCAAAGAAGACGATGGCAAGGATGAGAGAACGAAGCTGCAGAGAGAGGAGTTTTAAGAGGTTTTAGGATATCAGTTTTCCACTTAAAGTTTCAGAGGAGATACATGACTTTTAAGCTCTTAATTGGAAAACAAACAAACCCTCTTAATACCAAAACCGTCTGACCGATTCACAGAGACGGGCCTAGAAATGTTTTAATAGATAATTTTTCTCAAAGTTTTTTCCAGATTCAATTCAATCCGTATTAATTTTTTTTCTTCTTCCAAGTGTTGAAACCTCCTCATATTATAGTGTGCCATTAGCCTCCCCCTTAGGCCTTAACAACAGATAGGGGCGAACGTAACTACATATATAAAATCAAATGACATGTAATTTCGCGATTGGTTGGACATGTTTGATATAGTAAAAGTTGGGATAGCCGATATCCGGCCGGACATGGGTGAAACATGAAAAAAGGGACATGCGATTTTCATCCGGGCGCCATTAGTCTCTCCCTTTGGGAAAACCTTAAAATATTTGATGTTTGTCTTTGTTCTGGTAATTTGTGATTTACCATTTTTACCCTTCGTCTCCTTGGTTTATATATTACCCTCGAGGACCTTCAATTCCGTATCCCCCACTCCCATACTTTCGACCCGCCTCTCGCGCCGCAGCTCTTTTGTTCTCAAGCCGAGGTACGGGAAGGCACTAGACCCCATGGTACACCCTATATATACATTATGCACAAAAATCAAGATGACAGGAACAAACATTGATTTTTTAAGAAAGCGGAATTTTTCATAGGAGGCCCAAACGGAGTCGGTTTTGGCTGAAATTTTTCATGACGCCTCGGGAACATAAAAAACAGCATTCCAAAAAATCTGGATTTCAGGCGGGAATTTTCCGAGGGCAGGCCCAGGGGTGCCAGGACGACTCCGCACGCCGTGTACGTCCATTTCACGATCAAACGGAGTCGGTTTTCCATGAAATTTTGCGCGAGCCCTCGAGAACATATATGAACATCGTCCGACCCAAAAAATCTATTTTTCGGGTAGGGATTTTTTCGGGTGTCTAGACGACTCCGCGTGGCGTGTACGTTCGTTTTATGATCAATCGGAATCGGTTTTCCACGAAACTTTACGTGAGCTGTTGGGAACATATATGAACATCGTCCGACCAAAAAAATTTGTTTTTCGGGTCGGAATTTTTTCGGGTGTCGGGACGAGTCCACGCATCGTGTATGTCCGTTTCACGATCAAACGGAGTTGGTTTTGACCGAATTTTTGTGTGAGCCTTCGGGAATATATATGAACGCCGTCCGGCCGAAAAAAACTGTTTACCGGATCGGGATTATTCCGGATGTCGGGACAAGTCCCCGTGCCGCGTACGTCCGTTTCACGATCAAACGGAGTCGGTTTTGCATGAAACTTTGCGTGATCCCTCGGGAACATATATGAACGTCATTCGACCCAATAAATTTGTTTTCCGTATCGAGGTTTTTTTCGGGTGTTGGGACGAGTCCGCGTACCGTGTACGTCTGTCTCACGATTAAACGAAATCGGTTTTGCTAGAAACTTTGTGTAAGTCCTCAGGAACTTAGACTATTTACATCCATGATCTCAAATATGAGATCGTGGATAGGACAAAAATATTTATATAAAAAAACAAAAAGTAATTAATTAAAGGATTCTCGAACGATACACATCACCCGGTGATTTGAGATTGCACAATTATTTTAATATATCTTAGACACATGTCACCATGTGATTGGTGATGTAAAATTTTTTAGGATAATATTTATCTAATTAAAAATCAGACTTTATAAAATAATTAAAACTAAAAAAATATACCAAAACTCAAGGTTTTCAATTCCTTACAAATAGAGACCAATATTGATATATTTTCCTCACACCAATTTTTCTCTCTTTTTCAATCCTCTTGTTATCTTGCGACTTCCTTTATAATATCTCTTATGGATCCAAACTTTCCAAAGAAAAATCAAATTCTGAACATCCTGATAGCTCTAAGTATGGTAAATTTTTTTATAATTAAAATTATGTTTTAAAATAGGTAATTGTTCATTCGTTTTATCTATTTATATATTTATAATTAAAAATTAAAAATTATATGTATAAAAAATGAAAAATACAACTATTATAAAAGAATATAATAGATGAGATTGGATTGTAGAAGATTGTGGTTGAAGTGTGAAAAATTCGAGATTGGATTGGAGTTGAATATTATGAGATGGATGAGAGAGAAAGTAATATTTTAATTTGAGATTGGATTGGTTGAGATTGTTGATGTGGGTAGTCTTATATGAACGTCGTCCGACCCAATAAGTCTGTTTTCCGGGTCGAGATTTTTCCGGGTGTCGGGACGACTCGACATGTCGTGTAAGTCCGTTTCACGATCAAACGAAGTCGGTTTTCGATGAAAATTTGTGTGAGCCCTCCCAGACATATATATAAGAACGATTACAACAGATGGATGTGGGTTTATTTCATGGAAGGATGTGGATCCCAGAATATGATCAAGTACGTATGATTTAATGTAAGAACATGAAGAACACAAGAATATGATAAAGATCCGAAGTCGGATATCTCACTTGTATATTTAATATTGATGGGAGTACAAATATAAGTTCGGCTCTTTCTAATGATAATCTCGCACACCTCTAAACAAGGACCCTAGACCCCTATTTATAATGAAAGGGTTTAATTGAAATAACGAAACAAAGAAAATGGCATTATACACTTGCTATATTTACATCAAGGCATATTTTCCTTATTTTGACACAAATAAAATTAACCCAAACAATCTCCCCCTTTGTGTCAAAATACGCCTTTAACGTTTGAGCTCGAACATTCCTTCAAATCTTCATAGGGTCTGACGGTAGATGATGCGTTTGTCAATCAGCTCTATTGCATTCAACAGATTTTCTCTTTCGTTTGCCTTTATTTTCTTTTTCTTTTCTCTTCGTTTATCATCACCTACTTCAGCAGATAGTCTATTCCGAATTACCCATAATGTTCCTTCTGAATAGGAAGCTATTTCACAAAACCTTAAGAATCGCATTTCTCCGTTAGTCTTCATGTATACAACTCCATGAGCTGGTCGAGTCAATACTTGAGTAACTTTCAGATTCTTCAGACCAGGGACATCTTGATCAGGTTTTGGTAAATAAACTTTCTTTTTCCTGCTTTCAATTGCTCTTTGAAAATCGTGTAGGTAACTTAATCGAAGTTCCTTTTGAACATGCCTTATAATAGCTCTTAATGTTTTTTGCTCATCTTCCGATCTTCTGGATTTGTCTTTGAGTTCGGTGTACAGTGTTTCCATATCCATCACATCTAGTCTCCGAAAGTCAGCCTCAGAAAAACAATACACTTTTCCATCATATCATCTTACTTTGAAAGTCGGATATTCCACCTAAAACACTCTATCACATCCAATCTCCATGATCGCTACAGTTCTGTGTTTTGAGACTACTTCACTAGGATCTTTAGCTTTAGTCTTCAATATATTCAAGTATTCAGTCACTTGTAGCGCATTCATTTCCATGATCAGATGTATGCGAGACTGGTCCTCCGGTTTCTTTTTCTCTAAAAAAATCTTTTTCATAGACTCTTCTAGGTACGGAGTTCTCACCTGAGGGTTTATCCATTTACTGTGAAAGAATTCGTTCCCAACGAATTTGGTGAGGTAGCAGCGGTGTTTCATTAACATTTCTTGGTAGAAACCTCTTTTCCGCATGCATTATATTTACATAATCTTCTTCTTTCAAAACAGATTCATATGGATCTCTGAACCAGTCTCTGACAGAATTTCTCAAATTTTGAACATTTACTTCTTTTTCATTCTCCGGTTCAGCAGATTGCGATCCACTCCCAATTTCAGAATCTACCGTGGGCTTTTCAACCGTTGGTGGATTTACTTGTTGTTGTGTGGGAGGTGGAGCAGTTCGTTTTTGTTGTCTAGATGGTGGAGCAGTAGAAGATGGACCAGAAGTTGTAGCAGCTGATGGTCGGGATTGAGCTTGGGACCTTGTAATCCGACGGCGTGTCTCCCCCTCAGGGCAATTTGGACCAGAGGTCGGATCATCTTGATCAGGTCGACGCGGTGGAACAGACATAGCTGGACGACAAGACTGTTGAATTTCCGTACGAAGAGCAGTAATGGCACCCATAATTTCGTCAGCAGTGTGTTTTCCATATCAAGGAGCCTCATTTCTATATCGGCTTTAAAAACCTCAAACTCATGGAGTGACAGAGGGGATTGTGATATTTCTTCGTCTTTCCCATGAGTGTATCTTCAGGAAGACCCGTAGCAGTAGCTTCATTCAGCAGATTTGCATACAGAATGGACATCAGCTCATCATTATTGTATTCATACCGGTGTGGAGAAGGAGGACGATTTGTAGGATCTGGATGCGGTTCAGAAAATGGAGGTGGCGGAGGCGAAGTTCGACTTGAGCTTGGACGGGAAGAGCTATCTCGAGTTTAACGGGTCTGAGCTTCAGTTAATTGCCTGATCAATTCTCTCATACGTTCTTCATGAGCAGACACGGTGTCTTGAGCTCTTTTGTAATGAAACTCAACGAACGCTTAAGTGGCTGGATTGACAGTAAAAGTTGGCACAGATGAAGTACCTGAAAGTGAAACACCGGGATCACCTAGATTACCCGTTGACATCACAGTTGAATCAACTGTGTGACCTACGTTCAGCGTTGGCATTAAGGTAGCGCATGTAGGATTTCCTTCCAATCCTCGTGGAATGCCCGAAATGGACATCACTATGGAAGTTACGACCGGGCCGCAAAGGCTCTTAGTGTGTAAAGACGCGTGTTCCCTAGAGGGCTCTAGACTCGAAGTGCTTAGAATTGAAGTCGAAGTAGGTGAGATACTACTTCTGGTTTCAATAGTTATGCCTCTCGAAGAGAGGGCAGCTAGATGAGGAGCTAAACTCACAAGTATATCTGAAACTGTAGGCTGTTGTGAGCTCACAAAGTGGCTAGGAGGGGCGTGCATTTGCATTGTTGGGTTGACAACGTCTTGTCCAATGTCGGAACCCAACGAATGAGTAACAACAACGGACTCGGTAACCCGGGTAGAGGTGACAGGTGTCTCACTCTCCGTAATATTTACCTCTCCTTCACTCACTCGCACTTTGAAATTTTCAATTAATTCGCCCTCCGTTCTCTTTATTTCTCCAAGTAAAGGCTCAAGGATACGGTCAGTTTGAGGTTCGGAGAACTGTTCAAAATCAAAGGCTTCAGTAGTAGCGTACGAGGAGGATTCAGGAATTGATGGTTGTCGGCTAATTCGATGCAAGGCAATGTCTTCCGTAGCATCAATGCGTCGTCGTTTTCTAAGTTGGAGGTCATCGGAAAGGGTTTCTTCGGTATCAGAATCGGAGGATGGTTGATAAACTCGACTTCGGCCAATGCAAATCTTTAAACGGCGGGTGGATGGAGTGACGAATGGAATGGTTGGGGCAACGGTAGTAGGAATAGGGTTTGGCTGATCAGATGCACCTCCCACTTCATTTCCCCTCACATCCATTGTTCTCTCAACACCCTGTTCAGGATCCCTTTGATCCTGAACCTGCTCATCTAATCTAATACCCTCGCCCAGTCTTTGACGTTCCTCACGGTTTGGCTCTTGGGCAGGCTGTCCCGGTTGTTGGGGAGCCATTAAGCCGATACTCTCCCTATAAGCTATCACACAAGGTGCATTCTGATCAGCGAGGGATAGTAAGGCTTTAGGTAGAGGCATTGTGAAAGGAAAACGAATTTTGCTAAGCTTTAAGTACTTTTGAACATACGATGGCCCGAGTGGTGTGCCACTGCGTCCTAGAATTTCCGCATGTGCATTCATTGTCCGATGGATGGCTATTTGAAAGAATCGTTGGAATGGAATAAAATTACGTGCTCGTCGGTTTTCTTTATCGGCGACAAAGGCAACAAGGTCGTTCCAAATGAGTAACGCATAGTCATAATGAAGATTGTATATGAACCCATGGAATATGCATAGCATGGCTGCGCTGGCCCGATCCATTCCTGTATGCTTTCCTGTGAGACATCGGTTGATTAGGGAAAATATAGAGAAGTATATGTGGGGAAGAAACATCTGCTTGAACTGGCCAAAGGAAGTAAGTTCATCATTATCGTTATAGCCTAGAGCGCAAAAATCACGGCACATTTCGTCCTCGCTTGGTGAATCTTCAAAAGTGTCAAGGCCGGGGACGGAGTCTTCAGCTGGGAGATGGAGAATACATCGAACTCTAGCCAGTGTGAGTTTGGTAACAAACTCATCTATTTTCGCGGTAAAATGATGGTTGCCTTCAACCGGGTGATATTCCAATGTGTGCCAGAACTGTTGTAAGTAGAATACAGGAACCCGGTGTTCGAGTGCTAAATCAAATCGAAGGGATGGTTGCGTATTATCTCCATGATAACGGGGTGATCTAGTTTCATGTCTAAGTTGAGATGATGGTTGTTCTGTCTGAGTTTCCTTATGGCATTTGGGGGTAGTAAGATATCATCTCGATTGGTCGCGTTGATGCTAGGGGCAGTGGAACGCTCAGACGGCATTGGGTTCTCATCATCAGACATGTTAGGATCTTGGTGAGCCGCCATTGAAACAGAAATTATTGAGTAAACCATAGATGAAATGTTAGGTTTCAGAGAGAATTTGTTTTTGCCAAGTATGGATGTCAGGTGTCATAGACTCGATATAAACGTATGTCGAGTGACAAGGTATCGATATAAGTACTTTGAAAGTTTAAGGAAAAAGCTAAGGGAGGATGTCGGGCTTTGTAGAACCGACAAAAAAGTATGTCGGGTGCAAAGGGGCGACATAAAACATAGACTTATTTTCTAAATAATTTGAAGCAAGAATATCGAGTCCTTAAAGGTTGACATCAATTTATGTTGGGTCTAAGGTAAAAACACTTAGATTAAACTTAGAGAACAAACCTGTGAGATGCGATATAAAACATGTTGAGTATGAGGCATGCGACATAAAGACTTAGGAGATTTTAGCATGTAAAGAACAAAACATGTCGAGGAAATATGATGCAACAAGAAAGGTTATCGGGTAAAGTAGACATGAGATAACCACTTAGAACATGTTTGAAGATGAACTTGTCGAGCCTTTATCACCTGAAAAGAAAAGATGTCGGGTCATACGGATACGACAAGTTTGTAAGAAAACCTAAAGAAATTTCTAAGGGTTTCTTAGGTCCGATAAGTCCAAACTTTTCAGATCATATTAAAATTTTGAGATTTAAAGAATTTTAAGCCTAGATTAATGATCGATGGGCGTCGCCTAACCCTTACAAAACTAAGACTAAGTGTTATTTATCCTAAAACATGCGCAAATCGATCAAAATCGGGATTCCAAGGGTTTTGGTAATTCGAACAGTCAAGGACAAAATTGACTATCATGCAATGGATTAAAGTAAAAAGTGCAAGAATTAAAGTTGATTAGAAATACAAAGCGAACCTGGTGGTGGTTTTGGACTGCAAAAACTCGAAGATTCGAAAAAATTTGTGCTACAGTTGATGTCGAGGGGGTTTTGAGAGAGAGAAGAGGGAAAAATAGATTTTGAAGCTTGAAGGGCAAGTCATGGGAGGGACCCGAGTATAAATAGTAGGGTCATCGAGTGATGACACGTGGCAAAGAATGATCAGGTCAAGGTCTCCAGATGAGAGCTTGTCGGGCCTTTGTAGGGCGACAATAATTCTTGTCGGGCCAAACGGGGCCGACAAGTGGTAGCTGAGTTTAAAAAAAATTAAGTTTAAAATAAATAAAAATTTGAAGTGCTCCCTCTTGAACACTACTAGAAAATTGAGTATTTTCAACGGAAATTAATTTTCAACGGAAAATGTCGTTGAAAATTTTCTACGAATTTTAGAGGATTATTGACAGAACATAAATTTTCTACGAATTTTCAACGAATTTCCGTTGAAAATCTCTCACAAACATATATGCATTTTCAACCAAAAAAATTTCAATGGAATGTCTCGTCAAAAAGTTTTTTGTTGAAAATGCATTTTGGGAGAGATTTTCAACGGAAATTCGTTGAAAATTCGTAGAAAATTTATGTTTTCTCAATAATCCCTTTAAAATTCATAGAAAATTTTCAACGACATTTCCGTTGAAAATACTCAATTTTCTAGTAGTGGAGTAATGTCGAAGGTAAGAAAAACTTAGCTCCCTCTAGAAGTGTGAGTTAAGAAAAAACTTACCTGTCCGCTCCCCCTTGAAAACTGAACGGTATAGTCAAAAACAAACATCAAGACAGATTTTAAAACGAAAGTTGTACGAGACAAAAATAAATTGAGAATACAGAAAAATTCAAAATCCACAAAACGAGAATTCAAGAATAAGGAATATTCACACAAAAAGGTGAATGTACATTGATACTTGAATAGGCTTTTTGTGTATTTAGTGAATACTGATCGTGAATCAGGTTTTGAGATTAAGCATACCCGACTTGGACACTAGGAATTGGAAGCGTTTTTCATCCAATGCTTTTGTGAACAAGTCGGCAAGATGAAGTTCTGTATTAACAAAATATAATTCAATCGTACCTCTTTCGACATGGTCTTTAATAAAATGATACCGGACATAGATGTGTTTTGTCTTTGTGTGTTGAACTGGATTGCTTGAAATGGCGATCGCGCTTTTGGAGTCACAATAGATGGGGATCTTATCAAACCAGAAATCATAGTCTTTGAGTTGCGTGCGCATCCACAAGACTTGGGAACAGCAACTTGCGGCAGCAATGTATTCGGCCTCCGCAGTGGATGTGGAGACGCAAGTTTGCTTCTTCGAGGACCAACTCACCAATGTATCTCCTAAGAACTGAATGTGGCCCGTCGTGCTTTTTCGATCAAGCATGCATCCAGCGTGATCAGCGTCTGAAAAAGCAGTCAACTCGAAACCCGTATCCTTGGGATACCATATGCCAAGATCAGTAGTACCTTTTAAATATCGAAAAATGCGTTTTACAGCACTAAGGTGAGATTGTTTAGGAGATGATTAATATCTAGCGCATAAGCAAGTAGCAAACATTATGTTCGATCGACTAGCCATTAGGTACATTAAGGAACCAACCATTCCCCGAGAGGTTTTGGAATCCACCGCTTTTCCCAAGGGATCAGCGTGTTGTTTTGAACCTAAAGGCATGGGAGTTCCAATCAGAGTACATGTCGTCATGTTATATTTATGTAACATATCCAAGATGTATTTTGATTGGTTGATGAATATTCCCGTTGAAAATTGTTTTACGTGAAGACCGAGAAAGAAATTCATCATTCCCATCATACTCATATTGAACTTGGCAATCATGAGTTTGGAGAAATGCTTACATTTATTTGGGTTAGTCGAACCGAAAATAATGTCGTCTACATAAATCTGAATAAGCATAATATCACCATTTTCCTTTTTAATGAATAGAGTTGGATCGGTTTTACCTTTGGAGTACCCGTTTTCACCAAATAATCAGAAAGACTGTCATACCATGCGCACGGGGCTTGTTTCAAGCTGTAGAGAGCCTTATCGAGGATGTACACATGATGTGGTTTGGAAGATCGACAAACCCGTCGGGTTGAGAGACATAGGGCTTGTTTGTTTTTTCCATTTCAGAGCTTAAACCCACTTATATCTGAATCGGTCAGACGTTTCTTCATTTCAGACTGTTTGTTTTGTTTTTCAATTAAGAGCTGAAAAGAACCCTAAAACCTCTGATAGTTTAAGAGGTAAACACGCCTCTTATATCCTCTTATGAAGTACCGCCTCCAACATACCAGTGTGCATCCTAGGCTCTCGATCCTTGCTCTCGATCTCTCCCTATACCAGTCTCGATCTTCAGGTAATTTCTTGCTCTCGATCTCTCCTTATACGAATCTCAATCCTTGCTCTCGATCTCTTCTTTTGCAGAACTCGATGCTCTCATCTCTCGATGCTTTCTCTCTTCTCTTGATGCTTTCTCTCTTCTCTCGATCTCTAATATGTCGATTTCTCATCTGTGGGTCTCTAATCATCTCTCTTCTCTTCAACAGGTCGAACCAGCACATCATCACTTCTTCAACAGGTGGAACCAACAGCACCGCAGGTATAATTTTTTTTATACAAACTCGATTTCAGAGGGTTAATTGGTCTGATTTCATATAACGATTGAAAAAAAAAACAATTTCAGAGGGTCTACGAATGCTTTTTATGCAAAAAGAACCCAAAAAGCTTTAGCTATTATGCAAAAAAACTTTAGCTATTAAACTTTAGCTATTATGCAAAAAACCCAGAAAGCTTTAGCTATTATGCTTTTTATGTTTTTAAATTGATGTGGATGCTTTTGATGTGGATGCTGTTAGTAAGGACACAAATGTATACATGCAGATTGCAATCTCCATTATCCATTTGTGTGTTCTTAAACAATTCAATTACATTTGGGATAACCTTAGAAGAGAAATTGGATTTGATTAATTTCATTTGTTTGTCTGTTTTAGAGGTAGGATTGGATTGGATTGGATTCATTTCATCTTTTTTCAAAAACCATTGGGCAAGAGGCCGGTGGCCATGATGAGGATGAAGAGGTTCAACCGCACGGGAGTACCGATAACCAAACATATATGGCCACTTTAAGAGAAGAAATTGCAACACAATTAATACAAAATGGAGAATGATTTTAGTTGTTATTAGACTTTGTTCATGTTTTCTATTGTATTCGAATCTATTGACGTGTTTAAGTTGAATTTTTGAATGTGTTAACAATGGATGGTAGTATGATTTAATTAAAATGAATTGATGCTTTTATAAATAGAACAGTATAACATTTTGAGGAATAAAAAAGACGATTATACATATTCAGATGTTTGTCAGCATGCAAAAACAAACAGTCTAACTAATTCAGATTTCAGAGTTCAGCACCACCTCTTAAAGTTCAGAGGTGGTATCAGACTTCAGACTTCAACATCTCTTAAAAAACAAATGCCACCATAGACTTCTTCACATAGTACGCCATTTAAGAAAGCAGTTTTGACATCCATTTGAAAAACCACGAAGTTCTTGTGTGCCGTGTATGTTAAGAACATGTGAATAGCTTCAATGCGGGCGACAGGGGAAAATGTCTCGTCATAGTCAATGCCTTCTTGATGGCGGTATCCTTTTGCGACAAGTCGGGCTTTGTTGCGTATGACAATCCCATCTCCATCTTGTTTATTTTTGAAGATCCAATTGGTACCAACGATGGTTTTGTTTTGTAGACGAGGAACGAGACGCCATACTTTCAGACTTTCAAATCGTCTTGCATGGACACAATCCAATCAGGATCGGACAAGGCTTCTTGAATGGATGTGGGTTCGATTTTGCTTAGAAAGGACGAGAACATGCAATCGTTGGCGGAGGCGGATCTCGTTGTAACTGGTCGTGTTGGGTCTCTGATAATTTGGTCGGTTGGATGAGAACGAACCCATTTAGTTGTGTGGGGAAGAGGTTGTAAAGTGTTGGGGTCCGGATTATCGTCCTCATAAGTGCCAAGTGGAAGATCTTGAATTGATTCTAAGGCAGGAGCCACTTTCGAAGATCGAGTGGAACTTGTGACATCCTTGGGAGTTGTGGTCGATGGTGGGGGATAGGATGTTGGTTCCAAATGAGGTTGAATTTCAGGAAGTAGGTCCGTAGTGTTTGAAGGGATAGGATTATCTTGGTTTGCGGGTTTTGAACAAGATTGATCTGGAGGAGGGACTGGGGTAGCAGTTGTAGGTGAACTTGAAGTGGCAGCAGTTGAGACAGTTTCCATGGATAGTGGTGGTCCAGAAAGATTAGTGGTCTTGGCAACCTTCAAGGTAGGCGGGGTTAGGCTCTTTGAAATATAGGTGTAGGGGCCAAAATAATCCGAGTAAAAGTACTCGAATAGATCATCTAGATCTGAGGTAGCAGATTTGGAAGTGGAAGCTCAATGCAAAGAAGAGGGGTTTTAAGCAGGTTCCGAACTTAGTTGTTCGGAAGCTAATACACCTGAGAGTGCGGGTCCAGAACTGTCTTGTCAGGAGCCATTTCGGCCTTAATATCAAATTGGACACTGGCACTTTCAGTGACAAAGCGAGCACGTTTCATGTAGACCCGATAAGCTGCGGCGTTTGGAGAGTATCCAAGAAAGTAGGTTTCATCGGCTTTTGCCTTGAGTTTTCCGCGATCTTCTTTTTCATTCAGAATGAAGCAGCGACCTCTGAAGGTGTGAAGGTGATCGATAGAAGGGATGCGGCTATAGACAAAATGGATAAGGTGTCTTGTTGAATCGCTTGTTGATGATCTAACGGTTTTGAGTGTAGCAAGCAGTATTGATTGCTTCAACCTAAAGGTAGTGTGGCAGTTTGGAATAGGCAATCGTAGTTCGAGCAGCTTCAACTAGCGTACGATTTCGGCGTTCGACCACACCATTTTGTTGTGGAGGTCGAGCTGCAGAAAATGTGTGTGAGATTCCAACCGATTCGAGATAGCTGTCAAGGGATCGATTTTTGAATTCGGTTCCATTATCATTGCGGATGGTTTGTGCGGTCAGTTCTAATTTGACTTGGATGGCTTTCAAGAAATTGATGATTGTATCGGGGGTTTCGTCTTTTGACCGAAGCAATTTAACCCACGTAAATCGAGAAAAATGGTCAACCATAACGAGAACGTATTTCTTGCCATGCATACTTTGAGTCCGCATTGGGCCGCACAGATCCATATGTATGAGCTGGAGAGGTCGAGTTGTGCTATGTACCACCTTGGTTTTGTGTGTAACTGTAACGACCCAAAAACTAAGGCCCAAGATGGATATAAATTTAAAGTCCAAATCATTCAAATGATTAACCCAAATAAAAGATTAATTCATTACAACCATTGAATTCGAATAAACTAAAGCAGCGGAAAATATGAAGTCTAGTCAACAACTGAATTTACTAAACAAAACATAGGATAGCTAGCTAGAACATCCTCTAGCCTTCACATTCGACCATTTGCCTTCTCTCCCCTATCTACCTTTCTCATGCCTGAAAAAGGTTAGTTTTGAAAACGTGGGTTAGACCATAAGGTCTAGTGAATTCCCATAAAAACAGTAAACAGTTCCACAGTTCAAAATCAGTAAAAAAACATGCAATGATTTACGAATAAATAATCATATTCTCATAAGAGATTAATTTATATAGCGGAGAAACATGGCAAGTCAAAAACACACCTAGACATAGGATTTCAACCACACCTATATGTAGGATTTTAATTACACCTATATGTAGAATTTTAATCACACCTAGATAGGATTTATAAAAGAACTTGCCAGTTGAACCCCAAGTAAAACAGGTAATGCGCATACCAAACCCCCAAAGCTTATAAAAGTGATCATGGTAGTTTACATTTAAAAGATGCATTTAAAGAACGCCATAATCAGTAAGTAAGCAATTAAATTATTCCACATTGCATTTTAAGTGATAGGGAACTCACCTGGATTGGACACAACGGGTCCGAAACTTAAACGGTCTCAACTTCCAAACCGAAACCCTAAAATCAATAACAAGAAATAGGCGTTAATTCCAACGAATTACCCCAAAAGTCTTCCATTAAAGACCTAAGATGAACCCCTAAACTATGGGTCCAAACTCCAACTCGAATTGGAAAACCACCCGACCAAACTCACTGTGAAACAGGGAGTTACGCGACCTATGTCGCGGCTTCAACCCGCGGGGAAAGTCGCGGGACTTTCTGACTCAGCTGGTTCGAACCAGCAAACCCAAATCAGCCCTAAACACCAAATATGCTCCAAATACCGATTCCAATGATCCCCAAAACATCTATGATGACCATAACAAGCTCTAAAACCAACATTTAACTACATGGAATCATAAGAGCAAGATTTACCTAATAAATCAATCTATATCCATTTGAGATTGAGCTACAATGGTGGTTCTATGTTAAGGAAGCACCAATAGATGATTAACCAATCAATAGCTCATCATTTCAGTCTCAAAACTCTCACTAAACTTCCAACAATGGAGTTCAGCCAACATGAGAGATTTACTCAATAAAAACTTAGGGTTTTAGAACCTTTGAAGCATTTAATACTCTTCAATGAAGAAATACAGAATGGAGAAGAAGATATATACCTGAAACAATGGTTTCCTTGAAAAAGCTTCTACTGATTTGTCCTCCTTCCTCCTCTTTGCGTCGCACACACAAACTTGGTTACTGATTTAGGTGAATGAGAGAAATAAGGGATTTCCTCTTCTCTTTGCCTATAAATACCATGGGCTTCCAAGAAACTAAGCCTTAGCCCAACAACTAATCAGATCCAAATAAAAAAAGCCAATCAGCTTAAATTAATAACCCAAGGATTAACATTAATTACCCTTTTATATTTTGGGTTATTAAAGTAACTTTCTTCATCTTTCCCATCTCGCATGCTTCGCATAGATGAGCTTTGTTAAACTTGATCTTTGGTTCCGGCGACTAATCCGTTAATGGAGAGGCGATTGATATTTTTGAAGTTTAGATGAGATAGTCGTCGATGCCAAAGCCAGTTCTTGGGATTAGAAACGTTTGATAATAGACAAACATTTGAAGGAGGTTGAACTTGAGAAAGATCGATGGTGTATAAGTTGGATTTGCGAGAGCCGGCTGATAATTCTTTTCCTTCAAAGGTTCGCACACAGCATCGTTCGGGTCGGAGGTTGACTTCGAGTTGTTTATCACAGAATTTGCCAATGCTCAGCAAATTATGGCTCAGGCCTTGAACATAGGAAACATCCGAACTAGTGATGTTGTTTTGAATGATGCTAAATGATTGTTGCCAAAACGTACATATCCTCCCTTTTTCTCTTTGAAGTTGGCAAGCAACTCCTTTTGTCCGGTCATGTGTTTGGAGCATCCAGAATCTAAGTACCACACATGATCGATCTGCACAAAATCAGGCATATTTAGGTACCCATTTGTAAATGGGTCCTTTTGGGTTAGTTGACTTGGCACCTTTGAGTACCCAATTGAAGTGGGACTTAGGGGCGTTAGTCATGGTCTTTTTAGGAACCCATTTATAAACAGGTGGATTTGGAAAATGATTATGATGAAAATTGTAAGAATAATGCATGTCCGGATAATAATCGCAACCATAATCTAATGAATTTAAGCGCATAAAGTCATTCACACCGCAATTTGAGCAACAAATTTTATTACGAGAAAAGTGAATTAAATGTCGAAACGAACGAATAGTATATGGAAATAGAAAGTGATTATTGGTTCTTTTGACATAATTAGAATGCGAAAAGGTAAATTTGTCATTATTGCGGGATGACGTCTTTGGAGCGCGTTTGCCTTTTTCAACCCAAACTTGCTTTGATTTTAGAGTATGAATTGCTGAAAAATCCACAGGACCTCGGTTAGTATTTCTTGGGAAAAAATTAGTTTGATTCGTTTGGTTAGAATGAGTGGTTTTAGTTTTACTAGTGGAACATTCATTCTGAACCTCCGGAATCAAAACTGTTTCTATTGGTTTCTTGCCTTTGTCTAAAAATT
Organism: Silybum marianum; assembly: GCA_036898165.1. NCBI lineage: Eukaryota > Viridiplantae > Streptophyta > Magnoliopsida > Asterales > Asteraceae > Silybum > Silybum marianum. The sequence goes on from CM072541.1 coordinate 7,024,026, forward strand.
CCGTATAACTTGGAAGTGTAAGATTGAAGTCAAAGTTAGCATTCATTTCATGTAAACATTCGTCGGATTTAGGTTGAGATGGATTAGTATTTTGGTGAATTGTAAAGCTTCGTTTTCAAGTTTTTGAATTTTAGAAATTAACGCCTCCTTTTCCTTTTCCGACGAAGAACGTTCAGATTCCAACACCTTTTCAAGTTGAACAATTTTCTTTTATAAAAACAAGGTGGGAATATATGGTTTAAATTCAGGAGTTTGAGTTTGAATTTCTTCGTCAGTATAAGATGGAAAATAGTCGTTCGGAAGAGTATCTTTTGAAGATTTCTTTTCTACTTGCTTAGGATAGTAGAAAGGAATTTGATGATAAATCTTGTTTTCCTACAAAAAAGAACAAGTCATTTTATGGAAGAGAAGATCTAAGTTCCCAAGTCCCCAAAAATATCAAAAAAAAAGGAATTACTAAAGTTTAAGACGTGTACTTGAGAACTCTTAAACCAGAAAAGTTGCAGAAGTCAGTGACCCTGAGTTTTCCAATAAAAATGAATCAAAAGTACTACGAATTAAATTAAAGTAAAAAAATTCAAATTTTACTAAGGTTTAAGGCGTGTACTTGAGAACTCTTAAACCAGAAAAGCTGTAGAAGTCAGTGACCCTGAGTTTTCCAATAAAAGTGAATCAAAAGTACTACGGATTATATTAAAGTAAAAAATTCGAATTTTACTAAGGTTTAAGGCGTGTACTTGAGAACTCTTAAACCAGAAAAGCTGCAGAAGTCAGTGACCCTGAGTTTTTCAATAAAAGTGAAGCAAAAGTACTCCGGATTAAACAAAAGTAAAAAAAAAAATTAATTTAAAAGAATCTTGTCGATAAGAATGGTGCGATATAAACTCTTGTCGATATAACAAGATGAAAAAAAATTATCGAACTTATGAGGGTGCGATATAAAATTTTTATCGATATACTAGGATGCGATAAAAACGTTTTATCTATAATTAAATGTGCGATAAAAAATCTTGTCGATTCAGGCTTTGAAAGCTTGAATCGATAAGTTTTTGAACAATGACAGAATCGAGATCTTTTACCTTGATTTTCGAACTCGATTAGAATTAATCCAAAACTTAGATCGTGTAGCTCTGATACCAATTGTGGATCCCAGAATATGATCAAGAACGTATGATTTAATGTAAGAACATGAAGAACACAAGAATATGATGAAGATCCGAAGTCGGATATCTCACTTGTATATTTAATATCGATGGGAGTACAAATATAAGTTCGGCTCTCTCTAATGATAATCTCGCACACCTCTAAACAAGGACTCCTAGACCCCTATTTATAATGAAAGGGTTTAATTGAAATAAAGAAACAAAGAGAATGACATTATACACTTGCCATATTTACATCAAAGCATATTTTCCTTATTTTGACACAAATAAAATTAACCCTAATAAAGGACCTCCGAAGGACGAATTTTTATTTTCAATCGGTTTCGTTTCGTGTATCGATGCTAATCATGAAATATCGTGTTTGAATTGCTTATCCAACGCAACTTGCTAGGAAGCCAAGCCAAGATGCAAGGGACAGGAAAATTTAGGCAACGTGCAAGGAAGCCAAGCCAATAAGACCAATGATACGTGCTAGGAGGGCAAGCCGCTATGCTAGGAACGGACAACGTCATGAGGGGAAGCCGCTATGCTAGAAATACATGACTTTTAAGCTCTTAATTGGAAAAAAAAACAAACGTTCTTAATAACAAAAACGTCTGACCGATTCACAGAGACGGACCTAGAATTGTTTTAATAGATAAATTTTCTCAAAGTTCTTTCCGGATTCAGTTCAGTACGTATTAAATTTTTTTCTTCTTCCAAGTGTTGAAACCTCCTTATATTATAGGGTGCCATTAGCCTCCACTTTGGACCTTAACCACACATAGGGGAGAACGTAACTATTTATTTAAAATCAAATGACGTGTAATTTAGCGATTGGTTGGACAGGTTTGATATAGTAAAAGCTGGGATAGCCGATTTTTATCCGACCGAACATGGGTGAAACAGGAGAAAAGGGACATGCGATTTTCATCCGGGTGCCATTAGCCTCCCCCTTTGGGAAAACCTTAAAAGATTTGATGTTTGCCTTTGATATGGTAATTTGTGATTTACCATTTTTACCCTCCGTCTCCTTGGTTTATATATTACCCTCGAGGACCTTCAATTTCATATCCCCCACTCCCATACTTTCGACCAGCCTCTCGCGCCGCGGCCCTCAGTCTCCTTGGTTTATATATTACCCTCGAGGACCTTCAATTTCGTATCCCCGACTCCCATAATTTCGACCAGCCTCTCGCGCCGCGGACTTTTTGTTCCCATGCGGCAGCGCGGGGAGGCACTAGACCCCATGGTACACCCTATATATACATTATGTACAAACATCAAGATGACAGGAACAAACATTGATTTTTTGAGGAAGCGGAATTTTTCGTAATAGGCCCAAACGGAGTTGGTTTTGGCCGAAATTTTGCATGAGGCCTCGGAAACATAAAAAAAACAGCATTCCAAAAAAATTCGGATTTCGTATCGGGAATTTTCCAGGAGCAGACCCTGGGGTGCCGGGACGACGTCGTGTACGTCCGTTTCACGATCAAACGGAGTCAGTTTTCCACGAAACTTTGCTCTCGAGAACATATATGAACATCGTCTTACCCAAAAAATCTGTTTTTCTGGTAGGGATTTTTTCGGGTGTCGGGACGACTCCGCGTGCCTTGTACGTCCGTTTTATGATCAAACGGAGTCGGTTTTCCACGAAACTTTACATGAGCTCTCCGGAACATATATGAACATCGTCCAACCAAAAAATTTTGTTTTTCGGGTCGGGATTTTTTCGGGTGCTGGGACGAGCCCATGCGCCGTGTATGTCCGTTTCACGATTAAACGGAGTCGGTTTTGCACGAAACTTTGCGTGAGCCCTCGGGAACATATATGAAAGTCGTCCAGCCAGGAGGCCAAGCCACGGTGTTAGGAACGTTCAACGTCGTGCGGGCAAACCAAGTCGTGTGAGGAAACTAGGCCACGATGCTAGAAAAATAAGTCGTGTGTGGGCAAACTCGGCCATGGTGCGAGAAACAAAGCCGTGGCACGATAAAAACAAGCGACATGCGAGGAAACTAGGCCATGGCACGAGAAACTAAGTTGTGTCACGATAAAAACAAGCGACGTGCGAGGAAAGTCAGTCGCGACACGAGAAAACCAAGCCATTTGCGAGGAATCTCGGCCACGACACGAGAAAACCACGCCGCGTGCGAGAATACTCGGCCACGATATGAGAAATTCAAGTCAGGTGCGAGGAAACTCGGCCACGACACGAGGAAACTCGGCCACGGCACGAGGATCTCGGCCACGACACGAGTAAACGAAGCCACGTGCGAGGAATCTCGGCCACGACACGAGGAAACCAAACCGCGTGCAAGGAAACTCGGCCACGACACGATGATCTCGGACACGACACGAGGAAACCAAGCCGCATGCGAGGAAACTAGGCCACATCACGATGATCTCGCCCACGACACAAGGAAACTCGACCAAGGCACGATGATCTCGGCCACGACATGAGGATTCTTGGCCACAGGGGGTTGCTGGACAAAAACTTCTTCTTTCATTTTTCCATTTAGAAAGGCACAATTGACATCCATTTGAGAGACTTTGAAATTTTTGTATGCAGAGAAAGCTAGAAACAATCGAATTTGCTTCAAGCCTTACTACAGGAGCAAATGTTTCATCATAATCAATATCTTCTTCTTGACAATATCCCCTTGCAACTAGTCTGGCTTTGTTTCTGACAACAATTCCATCTTCATCCTTCTTGTTTCTGAAGACCCATTTTGTACCAATTGATGTCTTATCTTTTGGTAAAGGTACAAGCTTCCATACCATATTTCTGTAAAATTGAAGAAATTCCTCTTGCATTGCATCAATCCAGCTGGAGTCCTGTAGTGCTTCATGAACTCATTTTGGTTCTACCATGCTTAAGAAGTTGACAAAGAAAGCTTCATTTGTAGTGGCAGATCTGGTTTTGACACCTTCAGAAGGATCACCAATTATTTGATCAGTAGTATGATCTTTCGCCCATCTTTCATGCGAGTTTGGGAGACTTGTGGGGTTCAATCGCAATTTCTTGTTGTTGTACGGCTTCTTTTGTGATTACTTGTTCGACTTCTGGTTCAGTATTCTGAATAGCAGAGGAGCCCAATCTCTCCCCCTCAAATGAAGGTACATAGGAAAGTGGATCACGAACAAAACTCTCTACATCATGATGAGGCAGAGGTTCCTCTGGACTTGCATTTGAACTCGTGGAAGGCTGGATGTGCATTGTGGAAGGCTCCTTATTAGTAAACTGTATGTGAAACAGAGGGGGACTGAAATGGTAATTCCAGAGGCTTGAAGTACCTCTGATGGATTGAGTGGTGTACTTCTGTCTATTTCTGCAGAGGGTATTTCTTCTCCAAGAAAATCTTCAAATATAGCATCGATTTTAGATTCTCTGACACTGGAGAGATAGTCAGAAGTAACATTATTAAGCTTGAGTTCTGAATCAGAATAATCAGAAGTCAATTGTGCCTGATCATCAAAGTCTACATTGATGCTTTCCATGACCGTCTTGGTTCTGAGATTGTAAACTCTAAAACACTTTCCGAATTGATATTTCGACCCTATGCCTGGGTTTACGAAACTCAATTTAGGATAAGACTCAAAACACTTGCGTTTTTAGGCACAAAAATGAAAGGAAACTTTCTGGAGAGTGTATGGAAGTGTTCAAAAACCATGTACTTAATTCATGAGTATAAATTCTTATTTATAGTCAAAATAACATAACTGAAATAGTAATCATGGTTGAAATCTAGGAGTAGCGGTCAGTTACACAATTTCTAGTAACTGCTCAATAACTGCACCATTAATGCACAGTAACCGTTCAAAAGTAACTGATCAGAGTCGACCAAAAGAGCTCTGGTCTAAAGTTCAGATGAGCTTCTGGTCTAAAGTCCAGAAGAGCTTCTAGAGCTTCTGCATAAGCCTCTGCTGCATAAGATATGCAGAGCTTCTGGACAAGCTTCTTCTGCATAAGTTATCTTCTAAATCCCAATACAGAAGCTTCTGTATAAGCAATACAGAGCTTCTGTATAAGCTATCTTCTGAACCATTTCCTACTTTACTCCAAGTACAATAAAATCTTGAGTGGCTCGACTGGCCTAGTCGAGTCTTCCAGAGGATGTCAGCATCGAAACCAGTTTAGACTCGACTGGCCCGGTCGAGTCTTCCAGAGGTTGCCAACACCAAAAACACAGAGGTTGCCTGGAACCAATCGAGCTTGACTGGGGTCCAGTCGAGCTTGACTGGCGGGAGATCTGGTAAGAACCAAAAGGGGATAGCAAACTTTGGGATCCAGACCCAGAAGGTGGAGAAAGGCAAAGGAACCTACCCTAAGTGGGATAAGTGAAACAATCGCCATGGCATGAGATGCATGATTTGTCTCAAATGCAATAAAGGAGTCCATTTCGCTAAGGATTGCAGAAGTGGTGGAAGGCGAACTTGTCACGAGTGCGGAAGCCCAGACCATCTTCGAAACACATGCTCGAAACTGAATCGAGGACCAAACGTTAATCAAGCACGACCAGCTAATCGGCTATTTGATGACCACGCATCCATAGCCATCCAATTTTCAATTTAGGCACACCATGCATCTTCCACATTGGCATCCACAATCAATTTCCTAATTATTTAATTTATTTTTCCTTTCTTATTTTTATTCTTTAATTATCCATTAGTTTTAATTATCTTTTTTATTTGCTAATTAGATTTTTATTAGTTTTAGTAATTATCTTTTCCTAATTAAGTTTGATTTATTTCCATAGTTTAGATTATAAATAAGGTTTAATATTTTCATTATTATTTAAGTTATTATCAATAAAATTCTTCTCCTTTGAGATTTTTAAGAGTCTTTTTTTTTTTGAGTTTTACAAACCCTAATTCTCAACCCTAAAGGGTTTAGACGCTTGTCGATCCTTTCGCAAAACCCCGCTGCGTCAGGACCACAACTAAGATTGTGAATTAACCATGCAAAATGCGTTGCTACATTCGTTCTACTTATAGTTCTCAAATTGACGTGCCGGTTATCCACACACGCTCCATTAGTAAACTATAAAAATTAATTTCCATATCACCTTGCCTATCACAGTCTCAAATTAATATGTCGGTCATCCACACACGCTCCATTAATAGACTATATAGAAATGATGTGCGTTTTCATGGGTTTGCCAACCCATGAAACGGTACCGGTCCGGTACGAATGTCACTACCGATTCGGGATTCGGTATTGGGTTTTTCCACTTTCGGGATTCGGTACTTTCGGTATCGGGACTAGTCCCGGTAATCCCGAACCACTACCGGAGAATTTAAAGAGCCACTTTTAAATTAAATTGGTAATAAAACTTTTTCCTTTTCCCAACATGATATCTTCTATTTTTATAGAAAATCCACCTAAATATATTACAATTCTCGGTTATTGTATTTTCCACTCAAATACCGATTTTTTTTGCAATTCTTCGTATTTCGGTTCCTACAATTCTCTAAAATCGGTTCCGTAATTTTTCCAAAACCCGGTTCTTGATTAAGTTGGTTAATTGATTTTGGTATTTGTTATTGCGTTTAATGGTCAACGGTGAAAAACGTTAGTCGTTCCAAAAAATGGTACCAAACGGTTCTAGTCCCGAAAATCCTGGTACCGAACCGGTACAGGTACCGATTTTCACCAATCGCTTCGGTATTTGGTTTTTCCACTTCCGATTTCGGTACTACCCGGTTTTGGTACCGGTTCGGTACCGAGCTCATCTCTAGGTGACACGGTGACACCATATAACATAGACAAAAAATAAATATAGAAAATACAGTTTTTATCGACGTGCCTTTACGTTTTTACTAATGGTCAATATCTTGTGATGTGTTTTTAATCCAATTCTACCGTTTCGGAGGATTTTTAAAGTTTTTTGTTTGATTTCGAGAGATTTTTAAGTTTTTTTATTGACTTCGAGGGACTTGTTCGATTTTTTGGTTGATTTCAAGAGTTATTTTTGGATTTTTAAGTTTTTTTTAATCAATTTATAATGATTTTTTCGGTTTTTTTTTATTTCAAGAGTTTTTTTTTGTTTTAGTATTTGATATTGATGGACTTTAATAACTAACAACAAATTAAAAATATTTTTGGGAAAATTAATGATTAAATATGAAATTAATAGGATATTTATTAAATGTTTTTTAAATACAAAATTAATAGAATATTTAATATATTATTAAATATTATATAAGTTTCCATCAAAAAATTTAAATTATTTGCATCAAGTTGGGATCGAACCTGGGAGGCGGGGACCATCCATCTCTAGGTTGAGCAAAGCCTTAACTAAGTTGAGAAAAGCCATTTCACCAGTTGCATTATTTGAGTTATAACTTTAGGTTTAAATTATTTAAGATCACCGTTAAGACGGTACGGTTGCATCACTAACAAATCCAAAAAATTACCCTTCGATAAAGATATAATACGATGGCCCGTGTCACCATTTGAACCACTTAAGGTCCGGCCCCTACCGAATCAGAGTTCAGAAGTATTAAGAGCTTAATATAAAAAAAAACAAACATGCCCCAAATGTCAAACACTAGTTATTTTTAAATATAAAGTATGGACCGGTTGAAGGGGGTGTTTGGATTTGCTTATTAACTTATAACTTATTGATTTCCTGGAAAAGTTCGTATCAAAAATTGATAAGTTAAAATGTTTAACTTTTTGAAAAATGATTTATCACCGATTTGACATCGAATAAGTTGTTTTTTTCAAACACTTAAAATAACTTATTAACGATGCCACACCCAATTAACCGAATAAGTTAATAAATTATTTTTATAAGCTGATCCAAACACCGCTCGAAAGCTAGAGTTGCTCCGAAGGAAATCCGGTCCTTTTTATATTTTTATGTTATTTCAAGGGATACAGAACGAATAAAACTGTAATTTTGATTTAAAAAAAAAAAAAAAAAAAAAAGCACCAAATGATATGAAAGAGGGGGGAGGGGTTCAAATTTTTGAAACAAACGCCGGCGGCTCACTATCTCGGCTCTCGACTTGAAGCTTCTTCCCAGCGGCCCTGTTCTCTCGACTGTCACTCAAGCTCCGCCGGCGCCGCTCCGGCCAGTTCTAAGTCTCGAAGTTCACACTCTCACACTCATTCAGTCACTCTCAATCTCTAATTCAGGTTTTCCTCCAAAACCTAACTGAAATTTAAAGTTTTGCTTTAAATTTGATATTAGTCCTTTGCCCTAAATTGATTAGTTATAATGCTATACAATTACATTTACATGATTTCATTGATTTGTTTACATGAGTACATTGAGTGGTTTACGTGATTTATTTGTACATTTGAGTAATTGAGTTTGACTCTTCACCTATATTTTTACCCTAGATTTTCTTTATATATATGTTGATTTGATCTTAATTTTCTTAACTTATGTTTATTTTCTCAACCTTAGTTGTTGTCTTGTTGATATGTTAGTTTGTTTAACCAATCTAGGTTCTTTAAATTGGGTTGGTTAGGGGCCGTTTACCAAAACTTACCCCAGTAAATACTTACCGGAAAAAAATCACACTATCACTTACTTACCGGGTAAGATTTTAGTCTACCAAAATGATATCTAGTATGCAACAATTTACCCGGTAAGCTCTTACTATGGTAAGAGCCGTCGTCGTCACTTACCGGGTAAGGTTATTGGTCCTTGCCGTATTTATCCAGTAAAGTAATATACTTGGTAAGCGCTTACCCGGTAAGCGTTAGGTAAACGGTTCCTTAATTTTAATTTGCAAAACATCCTATTTAGTACTAAAATTCCAGATGCATAAAGAAACAAAATTAGAAACCTAAAAAAGAAAAAGTAAGAGATAACGAGAATCAGTTCGTTAAAATTGAGAAGTTTTACGAAATCAACCAAAAAACCGAATAAGCCTCTCGAAATCAACCAAAAAAACTTAAAAAAACCCCTCGAAATCATAAAACTTAAAAAAATCTCTCAAAGGCGAAATTCGACTAAAACACATCAGGCGGCTTTGTGGGCATTTGATTCAATTTAAAGATGCACCCACTCTGCAAAAAATCCTAGGTTCGCCCGCCACCGGATATAAGGGGTTCATTTGTCATGAGTTGCTGATAAATTGTAACCAAGTTTGAGATAAAGTACATAAAACTAAGTATGATGTGGATGTTAATGCCAATTGTAATGTGTTCGATGAAATGTCCTAGGGAAATGTGACATGCGTCCAAAGTTACCTCTTTTTAGTGTTGTATTAAAAGATTGTCTTGTTCTTGTATGGTTGAGTAGGGTTGTATACAATTAATATACTTAATAACATTTAAGAATTAAGGATTAAGAGGACCCACCTGGATCCAAATCTCGGCAACCATTGCTTAGGGGTAAGGCTATAAAAGATCATGACTGAATGCAGAAAATGAAAACCTAGATGACCGAAAAATTAAGCCATCTATTAATTATTAAACCATAAACAAATAAATAGATATAAGTAACCGAATAAGCTTCCTAAGCAATTCAGAAGAAACAAACAAGTTGTTTTCATTCAAATTTTCGGAACGGAAAATCCCAAAATTGTACACAACCTGGCATTAGCAAACGATTCATAAAACTGAAACTGAAAGTACAACATTTGTTCCCGAATACAGGTTTTGCTTGCACAATGCTGCTCTCTCCAATTATTGCTCCCTCCTACTGACCAAACAACAGCACTCTTAACCATTCATATGCCCTTTTCTCTTTCGGGGTTTTGTATTGTGTTCTTTTTCTTACTTATTAAAACTTGAAGTTTTCTTCTAATTAATCTTTTCTCTTTCAGAAAAAGGGTTTTGTTTGTTGTAGAAATGGCTGGAATTTTGAAGCCACAAAGTGGGTTTGTAATTACTCCCCACAAAGTATCGATCTGCATACTTCTTCAGGTCTATGCTCCTTCTGGTCAATATTCTGTGCCGTTCCCTTTTGCCTCGATTTCTCAGCATAATCGTCTTGGATTGTTCTTGATTGCACTTACAAAGGTAAAATTTATTCTTTAACTTTTTGCCAATTTTAGTTCATTCGCCTCGAAAAGCATGAGTCAGGGCGTAGAAATTAAGCAAATCTTGATTTTCTTGATATGTATTTACCACAAGTTCCCATTGTTCATTTCGTCTTCTAACATTGATAGATTTATAGAAAAAAGGAGTTGAAAAACGGGTTCAAACCTATGAGCAGAAATTTATCAATGGGGCGTGTATAGTAGTAGTTTTTGAATTTCTATAAATTAAAACAAGTTACCACAAAAAAAGATGTAGATATTGTGTAACTCGTTTAAAATTGCATAAAACTGAAAGCCAAAAGGTTCATATAATTTGAGGCTCATGGAATTATAGTTTATATATGGTATTATGTTTATCCATTTGGTGGCATAAATTTGAGTTTATTTGAGGTTTTCAATGATTGTAGTTAATTTTCGGTGTGTACTATAAAACCTTGGCCACCCAACAACACCATGCTTGATTTCTGTGACATTTTGTCAACGTCACTACAACTATGTGGAAAGGCCCCCCTCCCTTTTTTTGGTATTATGGGTACCCGAGCTAGCTTGCATGCACCTTGACTAATCTCATGGGGCCGGCGTGAAGATAACAGCCAATAAAATCCTCAGTGGCCCTGAGGAGACTCGAACTAGCGACCTATGGGCAGGAGCCCCAAGAGCGAGCCTTTATTTGCCAGTTGAGTTGTTGAAAGGCCCCTTGTAGTTTTGCAAAACAGGTTTAAACTTTTATAAGCTCATCCAAATAGGTAATTGAGATAAGAACAACATTTACGAAATTTTGGGCTCTTTGTTAAATGCTTATCAGTAATGCAAATGTACCTCCTCTAGATAACCATCCCATCTTGAGATGGATAACCTAGCGATGAACTAAATGATTAACTTATTAAGGACCCAGACCGAGTAGCTCATAAATCCCAGCAATCTCTCTTTAGGTCAATTATTCCCACTCTTGATTCCACAATTATTCCATAACAGCCTAGAAGAAAATTTGTGGTATTACTCGTATAGAGAGATTCATTAGGAATCTTTCACTTTTTATGTATATAATTTGGGCCGTGGGAGATGGATTATCAATTTATTAACCTTATGGTTCCAGTGATCAACCAATCATTGTTATTCTTGCTTTTTTCTTCATGTTTTGCTTTTATGTCTTTGTTAAATTTTTCAATATGTTTACTTTCCTTATCTGTCTTGAAGTCATGTGATGATATTTTGGAGCCAACATTGGATGAATTCCTGAAGCTACTGAAGGAGTTTGGTGGATTATTAGATAATTGGTTAAGTGATCATGTAACCGGTAGGTTATCGTCATTATCATCACCAGATGACCTCTTTACCTTTTTCAGTGAGTTACGAGGTGAGCACTCTTTTCTTTATAACTTACATCCTGACGTCTTCATTTATGCTATTCTCTTTGTTGCATTGTGTAATACTTATGTGAACAATATTTATTATTTATGGTTGCATGTCATGTACACTTTATGGAATTTAATGTAACTGTGTCAGGGATTCTTGCGGGTCCTGAAACAAGCATTGTTGACGATGACCAAATAAATTTGGATCCAAATAGCAACCTTGGAATGTATCTTCGTCGTTGCTTGCTTGCCTTCAATATTTTGTCATTTGAGGTATCCTTTTTCTCTTAATTGTTTAAAATGTAAATCCTGTTAATAGACTTTATCTATTCCCTTGGTATATAAAAACTAAATCTACCTTTTCTTTAAAAAAAATTTAAATCTACCTTTTCCTATGGTATCTTCCATATTTCTCAAATAGACATCATCGGCTTCTTAGATTACATTTGTGGTTGTGCTTAATTTCCCAACCTTCCCTTTCTATTTTTGTTGTTCACAGACTAGGAGTATCAACCTTTAAAGTCATTTAGCTAAAAGGTGGCAATTTGTTAATGGTGGTCCTTACTATAACAGAACGTGATTTACCTTCCTTAACCTTCTTCTTTTCTCTTTCATTACATGCAGGGCATGTGTCACCTTTTGACAAATATAAAGACATATTGTAAGGAAGCCTTCTCGTGTCCTCCATATGAAATGTCTCATTTGGATGATCCTACTAATGACCTGGAGGCACCAGTAGAATATGAAAACATGGAGTTGGAGAACTTTGTACTTCAAAACTTTACAGAAGAACTTGAATCAAGAAAAAGGTCCACTGAAAGGGTCCCTTTTCATAATCATTCATCAAAAGCATTACCTAGTTTAATTGAAGGTACGAGATTCTGATCATATGGTACCTATTTCAATGGTGACATTGTATATTTGGAGATATGTAATGGATGCTCAGAGAATGCTTGAAATCTTCTTTTCTCCAGCATCCGATCATTGATTCAATTTCCATGACAAGCTTATCAATTTGGGGGGATTCTGCTAATCAGAGTGCTTATTCTGAATTGTGATCCCATACCTAGATTGATGCTTTATTTTTTTTTAAATTATGGAATATTGAAGTTTCATCTATATGGGTTATTTGTGTTTTTCTTGATTGAAAAAGGACTTCTAAGCTAGGTCTATTTAAGTGTTTATTTTTGGTTTCTTAATATTGGTTTTTGTTAGCTGAAAACTTGGATGTGAAGGTAGGCTGCATATATGCATTAGGCTATTTGATAAACAAATCTGTTGTATCACTTCAATAATCAACATATATTTTTCATGTCCTAGATGATTTCCAAAGTTTCAATGTATATATAGATGCTTCCTTCAAGCACTAGATGAGTTACTAATGGGGAGAGAACCTCAATTCGAAAAACACTTTGTAAATGCAGATATTATGGTTTCACCTGGCCAAAAAGGCAAACACAATCACAGGAGTGCAGAAAGTAGCCAATATATGAGCTCCCCTACCGCTGCATTACCAAATGCTGAACCATCTGACGTGATTCTTCAACGGACAAACTGGCAGATACAAGGATACTTGTCAGAGCAAGCAGACATGATTGAAAAGTAAGCTATTTCATAGATTTTATTTGACTTATATTGTATCTCACTTTATCAAGATACATTACCATAGATACCTAACAGTATTTTGATTTGTAAACTATTGTTCATAGGCTTGGAAGCTCCTTTCCAATGAGTGCATTTGAATCTGTTTTAAAGCTTCTTCAGAAAGTGGCCCCAGAGTTGCATCGTGTATGGTACTTTGTAATCTGTATCCCCATTTCGTTGAAGTCTGTATATGTTTTCCATAAGACAATCTTTTAATCATTATTTTATTTAAATCTTTACAGGTTCACTTTTTGCGTTATCTGAATAGCCTTTATCATGATGATTACCCAGCTGCCTTGGAGAATCTTCATCGTTATTTTGATTATAGGTATTCTCCCTCTTCTTTTACTTCTTGGTTTTAGGTTGTTTCCTGAATTGTGTAACCTAGATATAACTCTTAATTTACCTAGAACGATGATCATAATTTATTTTAAGCGTTAGGCATCTTTTTTGATTGAACAAAAGTTGGCTTAAATGCAAGCTATGTGTTCTCATATTATAGATATTTTAAAATTTGTAACTTGAGTTATACTATTTAATGGATAATAAGGCCTTGTTTGTTTTTTCTAAAAAAGCTCTTAATAGCCTCTTATATCTGATTCGTTAAGAGGTAGCACCATTCAGACTGTTTGTTTTTTTCAAATTTTCAGAGGCACTTATCACTTATTATCCTCTTATCTGTTAAGAGGTAAACCAACCTCTTATTTGCCTCTTATTATTCTCACACTCCTCAACAACGACATTTCTCAATCGATTAACCTTAATTTATCCTTTCACTCAGTCGATCCTTACTAAATTGATCCTCGTCTATCTCAATTGATATATTTTAATAGAATTTAAATGTGTTAAATACCATCAATGACATATTTCCGTTTAAATGAATGCTAATTATATAATGTAGATGTAAATTTCATAATGATGATGAATAAATATGTGAAAAGTATAAATGTATCTATAAATTCAACACTATCATTTTTAATGGGTAAAATAGACAAGTTAAACAAATCAGACATTAATCTATTTGCAAAAACAAATAGTCTTATTGATTTAGATTTCAGACTTCAACACCCACTCTTATTAATCAGAAGTGAAATCAGACTTCAGACTTCAGCACCTCTTAAAAAACAACTTCATTCTTATCTGCATAGCAACAGTTTTGTCATAGATGAAAAGAGCTCAAGCTCAACTGGCCACCACACTGTTGACAAAAGATGCAAAAGCTCAATGTAGAAAGTTCAAATGACAATTTTTAAAGATCCGTGTCTTAGATTGATGGGGAATATGCATGGTATCGTTGTATTCAGACTTAACAGAAACAGGGGATCTGTCAGTTGCTTGACTGCTTTTACCGTCTGTTGAGTTTACTAAGGAGCCATTTTTAGATAAATATTTAATTTCTTTTTAATTAAGTTTCAGAAACCACTATAGTGAGGCTTTATGCTGGAGATAAGATGAAACCATATTTTTGATTATTTTAAACATGGAAGTTTAGTCTGCTGAGTATGAAATTTTCATTGTTCCTTTTTCTCTTATCAAAGGGTTTTTACTGTTCCCTTTTAACATTTTGTGATAAACATTGGAAGTAAGCTTTGGAAGCCAATCTTTCTAGTTCTCACTTTTGTCAGTTGAACTTATAATATTGACACTGTAGTGCAGGGATGGAGGGATCTGATTTTGTTCCCACATCATTTGGCTGCACCAGCTTTGGAAGATATGAAATTGCATTACTATCTCTGGGAATGACACATTTTCATTTTGGTCACCCTAAGTTAGCTCTGGAGGTATATATGATGATGCTTCCTGCAGTTGACTTGCCTTCACTTTCTCTTGTTTTTTAATTGATTATTGCTGGATGGATGGTTTTACCATATGCCATTGTTTCTACACTTGTTATATAATCTGGTGATCCTTTTGCTTCTTGTTCAGGTTTTAACTGAAGCAGTCCGTGTCTGTCAACAGGTACACTTTTTAGATATAATTGTTCTTTCCTCATACTAGGTTGAATTTGCTTATTTTTCATGAATGTGGTTGTCCCTTGCATTGTTGTTTTGCATCTTTCTTATGATTTTCTGATAACAGTCTGAATGTTCCCTCCAGCCTACATTAAGCATCATACTCCTCTAATTTGTCTCAAATTGAATCATCTCTATAAACATCTGTATGTGTATCTGTATTGGTTTCACTTCACCATGGTATCCTTCGCATAGTACACAACAATCCTCACAATGTATTTTCTTGGAACTAATGGCAAGGCGCCGGCCATGGTGTAATATCCCACATTGGTTGGGGAAGAGAACAAAAGTTTCCTTATAAGGGACTACGATACCTCCTCTATTAGACACGTTTTAAAACCGTGAGTCTAGGTGGGACAAAGCGGACAATATCTGGTACGGTTGGCCTGGGATGTTAGTGTTACAGATGGTATCAGAGCCGGGAACCGGACTGGTACCAGCGGAGACGCCGGGCTAGGGGGTGGATTGTATATCCCACATTGGTTGGGGAGGAGAACAAAAGTTTCCATATAAGGGACTTGGATACCTCTTCTATCAGACGTGTTTTAAAACCGTGAGTCTAGGTGGGACAAAGCGGACAATATCTGGTACAGTTGACCTGGGATGTTACACATGCTATACACGTTGACACAGTAAATTTTTTGTCTCCATGTTGTTACCTAGGTGATGCTATGCTTAAAGACTACTGAGCTGGTGCCAAACAGCCCAAAACCAATAAACGCATCTAAAACGGGTTTGAAGGACCATCTTAAAAAGAAAAAGAATCCATAATCAAAGAAATGTGAAAAGATAGAGAGGAAGTGAAGAGAGATAGAAACCTACATGTCATTCTTTCACAGCTTGGTGTTACTGGCTCATTAACGTAGTGCTTAGAAGACATCTCAGTCCTTTGCATGCCTAATAGCCCAAAACCAATAAACCAGTCTGAAACTGGGCTTAAGGGACCATCTTATAAAGAAGTTTTTTTTTTCTTTCTTAATCGAAGAAAGGTGAAAAGAGGAAGTGGAGAGAGAGATAGATAGATAGAGAGAGAGAGAGAAACCTGCGTGTCATCCTCTCACAGCTTCTAGTTACAAAATAATTCTGATATACACATATTAAACTAAACGTTAATGCAACATAATTCTGATACTAGTTAGAAATTACAGGGATTTTATAGAATAAGATTATGGTTTACCAGATGCCCCAAATTTTATTTGCTTATTGTGTTGAGTTTTTTTTCATTACTTAGTGATAAGCCTGATTTTATGGCAGAAAATCTGCTTTCATTTCCAATATATATATATATATAAATATAATATGCGTGTGTATATATGTCCGATTCCTCAAGGAAATAAGAAACTTCTCTCTCCAAATCTTCGTATTTCCAATTCCCTTGCTTTGATTTCCTATGGAATTACGGCAGCAATCATAAACCTATCAGGTATGCTTTAGGTATATGCTAGATGTGATTGTTTTTTAAATGAGACTTCAAACATGCTACAAAAGGTAGGAGTTGATTTTAAATTACACTGAAATGTGTTTTGATTTTGAGCTGAATTAATCTTGAAACTGGGTTGACATGTACCATGCCTCTTAATTATCTGCTGGATTAATACTTAGGGGGCGTTTGGTTCGCAGGATTCCGATGGAATTGCAATGATCAATTCCATTGACCAAATTCCATTCAGGCGTTTGGTTTACCTATGGAATGGAATTGAATTCCACACATTCCACCATCCATGGATTTAGTATTCTCAAGAAGATAAAATTATCCCCATCTTCCCTACTTTATCTGAACCACCATCAATCTGAACCATTGCCGACCACCACCAATCTAAACCACCGTCAACCACCACCAACGACCACCGACAGCCACCGATCTGAACAACCGATCTGAACCACCACCAACCACCACCGATCTGAACCACCACCGACTATCGCCGATCGTCAACCATCGTCGAATTCAAAAAATCCAAAAAGGGTATTTTGGTCATTTACCAAGATTTCATTCCAATTCCAAAGCTACATTATGTGAACCAAACACACAAATTCCAATTCCTTTAACAAATTCCATTCTAATGTATGTCAACTAAACAGGTGGTCAAACCTGATAAAATTCCATTCCAATTCCTTCAAAGCTCCAATCAAAAACATTCTGTGAACCAAACGCCTCTTTAGTATTAGGACTCAGTCTTGATAAAATTCCATTCCAATTCCTTCAAAGCCAGATGTCTACGTATAGATTAGGACTCAGTCTTGTTGAAAGATGGTATCATTTAGAAGAAATGTTGCTTGGGAACTTATAATACTTATGCTGTACTTTTGGATGCTCTTCCATCAAATGGCCTAGTAACTGATTCCAAACAAGGCACCTTAGTCATTATTGCTACTTTTCTCCATAGTGATCTGTTTAATTTGGTAACTAAATGTTTCTGCAATGTTCATTTATATTCTTTTTATGTATATTTTTTTTTTATTATTATTCAATGTTTGTTGCCTCCAATTTGCAGCACAGTGATGATACTTGTCTTGCCTACACATTAACAGCCATTTGTAACCTGTTATCTGAAGTTGGTATCTCGAACATGACTGGAATTATGGGAACATCAGATTCACAGATGACCAGTATCGGCACATCATTATCTGTTCAGCAACAGTTGTTTGTGCTTCTTAGAAGATCTCTAAAAAGAGCAGATTCCTTAAAATTAAAGCGGTTGGTAGCTTCCAATCATTTAGCAATGGCTAAAATTGATTTAACGGTAAGTGCCAGATAAAAGTGTGGATTCCCTTGCATGAATGGTTGTCTAGTGTGCTATGCTGTTAATAACGGCGTTATAACGGTTAACGGCCCTAAACAGTGTAAGGGTGGTAATATAACGGTAGTTTTAACGAAACCGTTAATAACGACGTTACAGAGCGCAATATGGACCGATATTTTGGAAATATAACGGTGCAATATAACGTTATAACGTTATAACGGTCTGGTACTTTTTTGGACTTTATTCTCAATTTTTTGGGCTTGTGATTAGGTATTTAGCTCGTTTATGAACACTTTTTCTATTTCGTTTTGTGTAACTTGTTTAAGTTAGTGCTTTGATGTTGAAAGTTGAAACTATATCTTTTATTAATGCAAATTATATGTTCACTAAAAAAATAGGGAACTATATATATTATATATAATATATATAATTCTACGAAATATTATATGAACCGTTATACCACCGATATAACCCCGATATAACCGTTATTTCAAATATCGGTCCCGACCGTTATATGTTATTTTCACCGTTAGGACAGCATAGCTAGTGTGTTATAACTAATACAAATATTCATTTGTTGTGATGTAAGAGTGTCTATTCATTTATTCATTTCAGAGCATAGGCAAATGAAAATAGTCACACTATCTAGTATACTCTTGCTTTTGTGTATTGTATATTGTGGATCAAAATGTCCAATGTGATATAGACTGAGCTGAGATAGATTGTGCTGAATAGGAGTAAGAAAAAAACTAAAATCTTGTAGTCTGATCTAAGGATAGTGTGCTGAAATATAATAAGAAATAATTAAAAGTTTATACATTCCTATAAGTTGTACTTGTTGATCAGTAAAATTTGTTTGTTGAGCTTGAATTTAAGAGATCAAATAGGTTAGTACTACTCATGAGACCAACGATTTAGTCACCATCTAGGTGAGAAGAAAGTTAAGACTCCGATAAATGCACTTTTTCCATTTCGAGGGACAAAAATGTCTTTTTCTTACAAGCTGATTCATTTGAAAAGTAGAGTGGAGTAGAGCTCTATATTCTTGCATAGTTGCATTCCAACTCATTTGCAGTTTCTTGTTAGACAATTAAGTGTGATATATGTACATAGTTATATTAGAGGGTTTAGAGTGTAAATATCTCTCTTATATATATATATATATATATCCCTGGTTGTAATCGTATTTTACACAACAAAAATTACCAAGTTTATCTTTACTTGTATGGTCCCAAAAAAGCGCTCGTACTCAAGTGGAGATGCCTTTGATAGTTCTATTTATCAATTTGGCCTAACTTATCGGTTATCACCTAAAGTCTAAAGAGTTCTTAGGGTGTGAAACTAGTTAAATGTTAACTTATACTTTTAGGGTTGCAAAATATAATTTGATATGGAAAAGGGATGATGAGAGAGTTGATGAGGTTGCTAAAGTTGTAGAACTAGTCATCTTCAGTGTTGTATATTTATTCTCTACCAGGGGCACAACAAAGTTGTATAGATGTAGAACTAGTCATCTTTTGTTTTATGCATATATTCTGTTTTTATGTACATATTTTGTTTTTCTATTATGTATAATCTAGTTTAATGTATATAGTATATATTATGGCTTTTATGTTATTTTTATTAAGTGTAATGGATTTATGAATTTATAAACTTTGTTGTTTTATTTTTTAACGCTTACGCCTTACATACCGATGGAAAAAACGCCTTCGAAGCTCATTTTCGTTCTCTAAAATCTTGTTATCAATGCAGCATGTTCAGAGGCCTTTGCTATCCTTTGGGCCCAAAGCTTCCATTCAGCTCAGAACTTGTCCAACTAATGTTTGCAAGGTACCTAGATCTTAAATTGTTGTTGAAGTGATTATCCCAGAATTTGGGATTAAACTTTTGTTGATACTTTGTCTTCTTTACTGCTCCAGAAACTTAGATTAAGTTCTCAATTGATCCACCAATTTGACAATGAAAGCTCGGTAATGACAATTGATGGTGCTTTGAGTACTTCATGGCTAAAGAATCAGAGAAAACCGACAACTTCATTGGTTTTTCCTCCAGAAAGTGGATCTGAAAGCAATTGTGACACGTTTTATTCATGGTTACAATCAGGTTCTGTTCCTGGATCTGTATTACAACTCGTAGGTTCTTCCTATCTAGTTCGTGTGACATCTTGGGAGCTATATGGAAGGTACTCTTATGTGTGTCTTCTTTCATAAGTACAAATATTGGGTAATATATTGTTTAGAGTTGATGTTATTGGCATGCCTTTGTGCCCTTTTTATAAAAGAGTTACTCTAGATATAGAAACTAGAGCCCTGTTTCACTTTTTAGTGGGAACAAGCAAACAGAGTTATCGTTTATTCACGAGATGCTGTTCAGTCTTTCATTGTACTGTTCTGTACTCCTATAAATACCTTTAACTTCCAGAATCATGGATTACACTGAACAAACCCAGTATATTCCATCAGGAGGTGGTGTCCCGCTGGGGGGGGGGGGTGTTTGCAGATCTGACATCTACCCCAAAGAGTAGAGCGGTTGTTTCCGTGAAGACCGCCGACTTGTGATATTTTTTTTAATTTTTTTTAATTTTTTTGTATTGGTACACGCCCTATTTATACACAAGACACAACAACTAGGAAACTATCACCAAACAATGGAAGGAACTCTCACAATCTAAGAATCTTCATACTTAGGAAATTATCCAATGTATTGCAATTATAATCTCCTAAATTAATTCTAAATAAAGGTCGTATGACTCATATCTAATCTATTTTAAATGGAAACAATTTTATACACAGTGTTTTAACTTAAAATTCCTGAATGCATTGATACACATGATGTGCAATGGTACAGCTGTGATAGCTAGACAATGATTTAAGTAATAGTCTTTGTTATTGCAGGCTCTGACTACCCTCTTGCAACTATCGCATAACCAACAAACATGGAGATCATAATATAATACTCCCTCCATCCCAATTTAAATGTCCACATTTCTATTTATATTTGTCCCAAAATAAGTGTCCATTTTCAAAAATAAATAATCAAATTCTCAAATTTACCCTTAACTAGTGCATAAATATTTAAGAGTTGTAAATAGGGAGAAATTAAATAAGGGTAAATTTGTCATTTGGTTTATCAAAGAGTGTACCACAGCTGAAACACTTTAAATAAGGAAAATATTTAAGAGTTGTGAATAGGGAGAAATCTCATTGACCGTCATACAAGAGATTTATTTGAAGACAGGTACCTTGCTTGCTTAAAGGAGGCCACATATCTTATTGCAAATGCTCAATGCATATTGTGTATACATCTATACAAAGAAACAATTTGTAATTTAAAATTACTTGTTGAAACACATTGCTTTAATTAATTGCCAAATGGTAGTTGGTGACCCAATTTTCATAAACTAATTAATCTGTTTCTTGTATCATGTTATATAATTATATTCATGTTTCGTGACCAATATGTGTTCCACAGTGCTTCTCTTGCTCGATCAAATGCTCTGCTTTTTGCGACCTGCTTTGCTGACTCTTCAAGGTAACATAAGGTCACTGTTACTGCTTTAGTCATATATATTTTCATTGGAGAAAGTTGCTTTAGTGTACTTAGAGCATCTCCAACAGCTATGCTATAGATTTTTTAAAATAGAGCACAAAAAGTAAGAATCTCTAAAAACATTTACATTCAACTCCAACAGCTACTCTATTTTAGCAATTTCATCATTATTAACTATATTATTAAAATATTCAATACACTTAATAAAATATAATTTCTCTCACCTTGACACTTAATCTCAATGTATCCTATTGGTGAGAGAATAAAATATTATTTCTCTCTCTTACCCAAGGAGTTTTAGAGATTTCTCTAAATTTAGATAATTTTATCATCTCTCTCCTCTTTTCTCTATTTTAGCATACAAGATAACATAGTTATTGGAGCAAAAAATTTGCTAAATCTCCACTTTTCTCTATTTTAGCATACCTCTTGGAGATGCTCTTATATGTGAGTCTGTCAATCAATGAAGTTCATCCATGAACTGTTCTCCTTTATTTTGGTACAGTTCAGCTGATCTTGCGTTGGCATATGGGAAAGTCATCCAACATTTAGCTGTGTACAAAGGATACAAAGGTCAGCCTAAATTCTAGCATACTTCAAATTTGTCTTGATCAACTCTGCAAGAGTAATCTTTCATTTTGTGTCAGGGCCATGTAAAAAAATGAATCTGATGTGTCATGCAACATATAGTAGGTTTCTACATCTTGTAAAACAATCCTATTTTGTTTCTATATAAAATGACATTATCAATGTTGGTCTCTCTGTTATGGTTTTTTGCTATAACATAAGGATATTTTTGCCTCAAGTTCCACTAAATTTGCAATCTATTTCTGAAATGGACAATAGCAGATGAAATTAGGTAAATATAATTCCAATATTTGTGGTTTTCTGATCCAAAGTTAAAATTGAGCTTGCTTGTAAACTTGTGTCTGTAGATACTTCATACTTAGAAGGCATCAATTTTTGTCTCTCTTTCCTTTCACTTGAGGAATGGTCTAAACATGTAACAGGATATAGTAAAGAGGGTACTGCCAATGCTTTTATGTCATATTGTCAACCATCTTTCTTGAAATGGGCCATTTGTGTCTTTTTTCTTCTCTTCAATTCTCCTAGTTCCTTCTTAGAGCTTAGATTTCTAATCTATGCTGTCATAACGGTGAAAATACATTATTTGAAATAACGGTTATATCGGCGGTATATCAGTGGTATAACGGTCCACAAATTACGGTTCATATAATATTTCATAGAATTATATATATATATATATATATAGTTCCCTATTTTTAGTGAACACATCATTTGCAGTAATAGAAAAATATAGTTTCAACATCAAAACATTAACTTAAACAAGTCGAGTGTGAAAGTCGTGTGTGTCAAAACTCAAAACCTAAAACATATCAGATGATAGGAAAACCTAAGAAAGAAAGGACTTTCTTGTTGGGTTGATAAAAAGGAAAGCAATTAACAAAAAATAAACCCAAAACCAAAAAAGATGGAAAATAAGCCCAAAAAATTACCCAAGAAAATAACGTTATATCGGACCGCAATATGACCTAAATATCGGTCAATATTGCGGTATATTGCGCCATTATTAACGCTTCCGTTAAACTAACCGCTATATGACCACTTTGTGTAGGTCCGTTAAACTAACCGTTATAACGCCGTTATTAACAACATAGTTTCTAATATACTATCGTATTCAATCCACAGAAGCCTTTGTAGCCCTTAAGATAGCAGAAGCAAAGTTTTTGTCCATTTCAAAGTCTGGAATCTTGCCAGTTAAGCTGCAGCTGCTCCATGAGCGGGCTTTACATAGGTACGGTAATCTCTCTATAAATCTTCCATATCTATGAAATTCCGTTCTTTTCACATGTCATTTTATATAAAAGATGGAAACTATTTTGTAGGGGACATTTGAAACTAGCTCAACAAATATGTGATGAACTTGGAGTATTGGCTTCTTCTGTAGCTGGTGTAGACATGGAGCTAAAAACTGAAGCAAGTCTTCGTTGTGCTCGGACATTGCTTGCCGCTAATCAGTTTAGTCAGGTTAATTTAAATCTTCCCATTGTAACTTTCTTTTAATATTAACAATAGTTTCTAACCCGTGTATCACACAGGGTAATTTAAAATAAAGAATAAAATCATGCCAGGAAAGTTATCTTACAATAATGGTCATAACATAATATCATTACTTCATTATATGATAATTTATTGAAAAACACTAACCATTAAATATTTCCCAATGTATTACGTGTGTCTGTTGTTGATGTTACCTAATCCTTCATTTGGCGTGATGTCGACCGTGGCTATATCAGATACATATACTGACTTCCTTTTTAATATTAACAATTAATCCATCTCCATGAACAGGTGAATTGATTTTTCCAGCCAAAACCAATTTTTGTCCTGCTTTGTCTTATCGTCTGTGCAAACCTGAATACCATTGCCCATTTTTGTCATTCTCTTTTTAATGTTGATATCATGCTTAAACCACACTCAAGTGGAAGGAGATGAAACATTTTTCTTTGCGTGTATGTAGAGCTATCTAAATTAGCAAGTGACCTGATTTTTTATAGGCAGTTGTTTGTTGTCCAGATTTTAAAGCTTCTAAATTGCTTCTTAATCACACCCAAATAACACTCCAGCCTTTTGAACTGTGCAGGCAGCTTCCGTTGCACATTCTCTCTTCTGCAAGTGTTACAAATTTAATCTGCATGTGGAGAATGCCACTGTTCTACTCTTGCTTGCTGAAATCCACAAGGTATGATCTGTAAAATCTTAATTTTGGTCAATGGGTCGTATTTTTTTCTCTCTGACATGAGGAGGAAGGTGATATACTCAGTGGCCTACGTCTATATATATAGGGTTGGGTTTCGGTAAGAAGGAGAGTTACGGTGAGAAGCGTAAGAAGGGATCTCCACCCTTGGATTCACATTAGGATGAGATGCACCGAGATGAGGTGCGCCGAGATGCACCAGATCAACTCCCTTCTAAAGCGTAATTCATGGGCGGGTATGAGATTAAAAGTGATCAAGGGTTCAGATCTCTTCTTACGCTTCTCACTTAACTCTCCTTCTCACACGATCCTAAGCCTATATATATATGTGTGTATATCTATATCCAAGAAAAGACCGAAACGTTTGTACCTAGGTATGTGAATGACTTAAACTATATAATCTTTATAAGTTGTGGAAATCGGGTTTGCGCTACCCTCCTGACCGCCCTCTTGGTACTTGCCACATGGCCATCATGGGGAAGGTAAATCACTGTGTCCTAGGGTAGGTGGGTGGGGCCGGAATCTTTATAAGTTTGTTAGTAGATATGCTTTTTTCGATTTTCTAAGTTCTTATGTCTTGATTGATTGGCCCATTGATGTCGTGTGTATATATATATATATATATGTATATTTTTAGTGATACTGTTACAACTTTTGAAACAATCACATCTGAAAATCCTTCGACAATTTATCCTCGTTTTTTGATAATCCATCTTTTACCATCATGTGAAATAGAACTTTTTAGTTAATTTATGTCTTAGTAAAAGCTTATTTTTTATTACTATTGTGCAGAGATCTGGAAATGCTGTTTTAGGAATTCCATATGCTTTGGCAAGCCTATCTTTTTGCCAATCATTTAACTTGGATCTTCTCAGAGCCTCGGCCACTTTGACACTAGCCGAATTATGGCTCTTGCTTGGCTCAAGGCATGCAAAAAGGGCTTTGAACCTTATTCATGGTGCCTTTCCAATGATACTTGGTCAGGGTGGTCTCGAACTTCAATCTCGGGCTTATATTGCAGAGGCAAAATGTTACTTAACAGACTTGAGCATTTCAGGTACTGCATTTTATCAACTATTGCTAGAGATAGAGAGCTATCCAATTTTTTTTTATCATATCCATATTCATATTCATCTTTATCTTTAACATATATATATATATATATATATAGGGGTGAGATTGGGGGAGAACCTAAAAAAACTGAAGAACCAGAAAAAAACGGATGAAAAAAATACATCAACATGGATGTCAAATTAAAGATAATAAAGAGATTATCTTTTGTGTAATCACTCCTATTTTCGCTATATTTTGCCGATTTTCGATTTAAAAAATAGGGGGAAGTATTTTTAGGTTTTACAAAAGGTGGTTATAACTATCTTTTTAACCACATCCGTAATGGTTTGGATGAGTTTTTTTGGTTCTTTCTTTAAGGGTTGCCTTTGGATCTTTTCCACACACACACACACACATATATATATTAAAGAGAGAGAGAGAGAACACGTTTGTAAATTGTGATTAATGATATAAGTGTTACAAATACCTTTTGTAGTTCTTCATGTGAGCCCTAACCGCGCCCCGATCCAGCTGCTCATGTCCAATCAAACCAAAATCTCTAAGAATCTTTAGGTGACTTGTGATATGTGGTTTTGTTTCTTTTGCGAAATGGAGAGACAGAACAATGCTAGTAGTTACAAATCGACAATGACTATTAAGGTAGAGTTGTTTTCAATTATGATCAAAGCTAACCTATAGTAAATCCCACGTAGAGGTAGGGTAGAGTGTATGCAAACCTTGCCCATACCCCAAGGGGTAAAAACGTTGTTTTTGTGAAGTCCCTCAGCTTGCAAAACAAAAAATTAAAGAAATTAGTCATTTTAACAAAGAATCCTCCCTGCCCTATCAAATCCAATGTGGCATATCGTTTATATTTGATGTGTGCACCTTTGAGGGAGCCAGGAAACGAGTTTGTAGCATTCTAATGGCTTGTGGGACGGCAAAAGTTCTTTTTGGGATATGCTAGTAGCCACATATTCAAGCTTGAGTTCTATCTCTTATGCATGCATATAATATACACATTTCATGAAACTCGTTGATGAACTAGAAATGGTTTTGCATCAAGTTTTGATCCTTAGAGGCCTTAGCTTAGGTAAAGGCATGGGTAGAGCATGGAGGTTTACTTGGGATTCTGTTCATTATCATCACAAGCTTAACCAGATGAAGTGGACATGCCTAGATTTGCAACGATGCATGATGTGTTAACATGGCACATGATGCTTCAATCTACCTCCTCTAGTTGGAGCAAAGATATTAATCATGTCTAACTTGTTGCAAATAAAGTCTATTTATTCTTTTCTGAGACTTTGTGAGAATGTCTGCAAGCTGATGCTTAGTTTTGATGTATAGTTGCATCGAAGGGGTTTGTCTACGTTCCCACAACAAAATCTCTATTAAGATGACAGTCAACCTCAATGTGTTTGGTCATCCAATGGAATACATGATTCATGGGTACATTGCATACAGTCTTGTCAAGTCGTCTGTAATCACTCCAAAATCTTTTAGAAGTCCCCTTACCCATGTCTACTTGATTGGGTGCCAGTATGTTGTTTTCTTGCTTTTTCAAGAAACTAGATTTCCTCTCGACTAACACGAACGCACAATACCATGTAGTTGATATGAAAATAGGATAACCGACGAGGAATAAAATTGGGCTCCAAAGGTCAAAAGTGCCCGGAGGTCCCAGGTTTGAATCCTAGGAGGAATAAAAATCCCCTTATGGCCACGGAGGTTCAAATGCGGTGACTCCGGGATACCCACAAAGCAGGTGGTCGCCCTGGATTAGTCGGCTCGCATAGCGGGTTGGATATCCAGGTTAATAAATAAATAAAAAATAGGACGACCAACCCAATCTGCATTGAAGAAAATAAACTAAATATCAAGCATTTTCTTCTTTCACTAAATGCACCCACTCGACAATGGCCCTATTTTGAATAGAGTTTTCATAGGCCTATAGAAACCAAATGGTTCATACCCACATATAAAACCCAATGTTTTCACGAGGTTACGAGGCGTATCGAGGTAGACTATCATTTTACTTGTGAGAAGGTACTTCTTGTAAACCATCGACTATAATACCAGTCTGGGTCCTCATGAGATCAACTAATTGACATCTTGACAAAGCTGCCTCACGAATCTCAGATTTGTCATATTTTTTATTAGGGATTACAATCTGGAACAGAATGAGGACACAACAACCCCTTAAAGGAAGGGCCAAGAAAGGGGGATTAGAGCACGTGGCTACGAACCACGGTGTCGGGGGTTCGAATCCCTCCATTTTGGGAAGATAGCGGGAATCGAACTGTGTGACAAATTGGGAATAATCAACATCATATATGCTTCCCTATAGCCGTTCAAATATATATATATATATATATATATAATATATATACATATAAATATATGGGGCGGGTTCAAATGAGAATTCAAATTTGGTTGTGAACGTGAGGACAAACGAGGGCGCGACACGTGTCATATTCAGACTGAATATAGTATTTATTCAGTCTGAATAATGCTCATTCAGTCTGAATATTTCTTTGATTATTCGCTCTAAATAATCTACATTCAGACACGTGTCGCGCTCTCATTTGTTCTCACGTTCACAGCCAAATTTGAGTTCGCATTTGAACTTTTCTCTCTCTCTCTCTCTCTCTATATATATATATATATATGCTTCCCTATAAGGGGAATGTTGTAGTCTTGTAGACAGAATTATTCCTATCTTATATCTTTGCCATATTCATGTTTAGCTTTATTTTGTGTGAATCTATACAACTGTTCATATATGGCTCTTTTGTTCATCCCCTGATAGATATTTCAACTAGATGTTTACACCATCTTTTTTCACTCAAAATTCAAATTTATTTCTTGATGTCTTTTGAAGCCGTTGTATTCAGTAGCATTTTGTAGTTACCGTATGCGCATCTTTGACTTTCTTTGACTTCTCAGTTTCTGAAGATCCTGATATCGTTCTTGATTCGTTAAGACAAGCTTGTGAAGGACTTGATGCTTTGGAGGTTAGTTGATTCCTGTTTTACCACATACGAAATTTACCCTTAATTAATGTATCTATCTTATCCACTTTTAAATATTAGTGAGTTAATTAAGGGTAGTTTTGGAAATTTAGTTATCAACTTTTTAAACTAGACATTTATTTTGGGACAAAACATAAATAGAAATGTGGACACACTTATTTTGGGACGGAGTTAGTTTAATAAAATGTTATGACGTGATAAAATGTCTAAAACGGGCCTTATATCACGACAAAAAAAGGAAACTTATGGATCAAAATCAAAGTTACAAATTTCAAGCAACGATAATTATTGACCTCAAAAGTAGAATCAAATCGTAAACTTCTCAAAAAGGAAAGATTGCAGTTTCCTAGAGAACCCAAAATAGAAAGTTTTGCATTTTTTCAGGGATGGAAGGATTGGTTTTTAATGCTTCGGATAATATCGTAGCATTAGGTTTTAAACCTCTACAAACATGGTGTTTTTACCGTCCTACCTTTAAATGGACAACCTTACCAATGTTGCTTCTCTGTACTCCCTCCGTTCCTAAATAAGTGTCCATTTTCAAAAGCAGGTGTCATTTTTTTCAATTCTACCTTTTATTATGAGATGTAAAATTCATTACTCTCTCTATTATCAGGGGTAAAATTGTCAATTACGAAATACAAGTGTAATAATTACACATTTTAAAAACTGCGTGCCTTTTTCACTGTAAACATTTGTTTTTGGACGGAGTGTTAAAAAGTTAATAGTACACCATTTGTCACATTAAAAGAGTAGAGAAAGGTTCATGCGAGAATCATAACAATTTATGAAAACAAGAAAAACTTTTTTCATATATAAATTCACATGTGATTTTGTACTAACATCAAAATTCACATGTGAATATGTACTAACATCATAATCACATATGATTTTGTACGTGAATCATATATGATTTTGTACATGAAAAATGTTTTTCTTGTCTCTGAAGCTTTCCCCGCCACACCGGGCCCACTGCCATCATGGGGATGAAAATTGTGGGGCCCGGATTACAAACCCGAAATGAAATATCGTCCAACTGTTTTGATTTCTGATCGCTTTCCAATTATTTCATAGTACCATGAATTGGCGGCCGAAGCATATTACTTGATGGCTATTGTGCTCGACAAGTCTGGGCAAATAGAACAAAGAGATGAAGCTGCATCTCGTTTCCAACAACACGTTATTGCGCTTGAAAATCCCGTTAAGCCAGAAGACCCTCTTCTTAATCTGTTGTAGCTTAACCATTCAGTCATTCCTTAGGTTTGATCCTCATTGGTCACCTGTTCAAGGTGTTAACTTCAGGGTCCCACAGAAGTTGAGATGTGCTCAAGCTGATCTGGATATACACGGTCATCTACAAAAAAGAAAATATGTTGTAACGTAATTGTATATTTCGTATGGTGGGAATTGTAAGTCTTGGGTTGGGCCTTTGTGTTGTGCAGTATGCTTTTTTTTTTTTTTTTGATTAACCTGGATATCCAACCCGGCTATGTGAGCCGACTAGCTTGCAGTATGCGTCTTTACTCTTTAGAGCTGGTGTATGTAAGTTTTGCTCCAACTAACCTTTAAGATGAGAATGTTTAGGTTAATGTCTTAGGGGTCGTTTACCAAAACATACCCGTGTAAATGTTTACCGGAAAAATTCAACGTTATCACATACTTTTTTTTTGGAAAGGGTATCCTAGGCATTTGCCTGGACTAATCCTTGGCAATTTTAAGACTGCTAAAGCATGCATCCCTGAGATAATTCCCCAGTGGCCACAAGTTGTTTGCGCCTGGATTCGAACCTGGGGTAGATGAGTTATTTAGCCTCATCCCCACAAGCCTTAACCACTATCACTTACTTATCGGGTAAGATTTTAGTCCATCAAAATGGTATTGTGTGCAACAATTTACCTGGTAAGATCTAACTATGGTAAGAGTCGTCGTTACCGCTTACTGGGTAAGACTCAGTCATTGCTTTTGCTCATAGCTATCTTACCGGGTAAGATTTCTGGTTCTTGTCATTGTCATGTTCATCTGATAAAGTAATATGACTTGGTAAATTTTTACCCAAATAAATGTTTAGGAAACGGTCCCTTAGTTAAGTTGTTTAATTAAGTTTAAGATTCGGTGGATCGGATGTATTGGTAAGGGGTGAAATGGGTAGTTACTTGGTATGTGTTTAAATTTAGTTAGATCAACTTCAACAACTTCTTCAAAATTAGAAAGAAAAAACTAGATTTTGGAGTTTTTAGGCTCTTTTCTTTTGCTCCAATAGTTCTCCAAAAGTTGCTTTAGAATGCGAAAAGTATGAGAGATAGAAATCTTCTTAAATTTGGAGAATTATCCATTTTGTTTTGAGTCAGGTCTGTACGAGTACAATAAACAAACAAGAGAATTTGAAAAACAAATGAATCACATGTAATTTTATACTAAAGTCATATGTGATTCATGTGACTTTGAGATCGTGAGTCATGTCTTTTGCATACAATTGCGTTGACGTTTAGAGTAAAATACAGACGAATTAGGAACTAAAAGACTATGCTCCCAGGTCTTGCTCGTGTTATGCCACGGGTCATTATATGATTTTGTATGTGATTTGATTGTTTTCGTGTTCTTTTATTTGATTACTGTTCTAGTTTGAACTTCCTTGCCAATAGATTTAAAAAGAAACGATGGAATATATTTGCTATATTTTTTAGTACTATTTATTAAGATATAATTAATGTCAGAATTTTGAATTAGTGAGACAAATTAAGTTGAGTGTAATTTCTTTTAGAGAAATAATGCAGAAACTCATAGATAACCGTTAATAAAATTATTGTTTTTTTTTAACCATATAATATTTATATGTAATAAATAAACTTTATCTTCAAATAAATGAGATTGGGACCATCTTTAGTGGATACCTCTGCAATATCCTTTGAATCAAGATATATTAATTGTATAAAATTTAATTAGTGAATTAATTACAATTACAAAAAGGAAAAACTCCAAAAAATTCAACCTTTTTTTTTTATAGAATGATTAGGGGTTGTTTACTTACTGCTTATTGGCTCTTATTGGATAAGAAGCTCTTATCCTAATAAGAGATGAAGTATTTACTATTCACTTATTATGAAAAGAGGCTCTGACCTAGCCTCTTACCAGATAACACTCGGTCAGCAACAATCTTTGCTCTTACTATGGTCAGAGAAAACAATTATAAACTTTTCCAATTTTATCCTCCATAGCCACCTATTTTCATCATAATAATAAACACTAGATTATAGAACTCAGAAATCTAAAATTTTCTCTGTTTAACGTTCTCTCCCTTTGATTCTCAATAAAAGCTCATCGATTACTCTCACGGTTTGATGTTAAAGAAAACATGGCAACACCTCTACATAGTGCACAAGAGTCTGTACCCCACCCATTGGTTTTGAAATCCTCGTTATCTTCATTCTTCACACTGGAAATCAGTTCAGCAGGTAGTGGCACCAGGGTGGGTTGACGACGACAGCAAAGAGTGGAACACAAACGTAAGGGGTGGATGGTGGTGAACAGTGGCGGATCCAGGAATTTTGTCTATTGGGGTCCCATTAAGGTAGATTGACGGTGCGTAAAGTCATACAACGTGTTTCGGAAATTTTTATAAGTTTTGTAGTTGATTTCAAGGGATTTTCTTAGTGTTTTTGTCGATTTTAAAGGGTTTTCTTACTTTTTTGTGGATTTCGAAGGATTTTTTCGGTTTTTATATTGATTTTAAGAGACTTTTTTGGTGTTTTTGTCAATTGCGGGTAAGATAGGGTCCCTTTGAATTTTTTTTTACTGGAAGGACGAAAGGCTAAATTAAGTATTTTTGATATTTTTTACCCTATATAATTTTATTTTTTTAATATTCAATGGGGTCCTGGACCCCTTTTGTTAACCAGCTCCGCCACTGGTGGTGAAGACCACCGAAGAAAACTGGGAAAAAAGGTGCTTCTAAATTTGGGATAGCAGTGAGTGGGTCGGTGACGTGGTGATGGAATTTTTAATTTTGGGGTCACCCAACCCTATTCTTAAATCTCAATTAAATAACACTGATAATAAAAATATTTATTTTAGAATGATAATATTTCGTTTTGAGGATTGTGCACGAGGATGGTTTGTGTGAATATAATTAAAACTCATTTAAAAAATATGCATCAATTTTACATAGTAATATTTAAAGGAAACCATATTTGAGATATTCATTATCTCTTATATGATATATCTCTTTTTATATTAGCATTATCTCTTCCTAGTTTAGCCTTATTTCTTATATGGCATATATCTTTTCTAGAGATAGGTGACTCAATCTCCTGTATTTAAACCTCTTTCCGTACCTTTCAATAAACATAACAGGAATAAGAATAACCAAAAACCTTTATGGTATCAGAGCGGGTTTTGTGAAACCCCATCAACGGCCACACCATGACCGGAGAAGACCCAAAAACCAACCCCAAAAATGATGAAGCCTTCATCAACTCCAATTCTCCTTTCTACATTCACCCATCTGATTATCTGAAACAAATGCACATCAATGAAGTCCTCAGGAAAGAGATCCACTACCGAGGCAGCAGCCTTTCAAGCTTACAACCATACTCGACGCGAGAATAACAGCCACCCAAGCATGCACCGAAGTAGAACTTCACAAGGGGACATAAAGAAGGTGAGCGGTGAAGAAATCGAGCATTGCACACATTGTGGATGGAATGGACACAACAAAGACGGATGCTTCAAAATAATCAGATACCCGGAGTGGTGGCCAAGCAAAGCGAAAGGAGAGAAAGGCAAACCAAAGGCAGCTTAAGTTGAAGCCGATACAAGTCCCATACCAGGACTGACCGCCGAACAGCATCATCGATTGATGAAGTTGTTCTCAACTGAAGCAAATATGGGATCGACATCTGCCAACATGGCTGGTAAGAAAAATTACAACAAAAGTTGGATCATTGACAAAGGTGCCGCCAATCACATGGCCAACGATAACACCTTCTTCCAAGTTAAAGAAGAAGGTGAACATACAACACCAGTCACCATACCAAATGGAGATGCTATTCAAGTCAAAGGAATCGGAAAATGTGTACTACCAAATGGGATAAAACTTGAAAAAGTTTTATACATTCCAGATTTCAACTGCAACCTTTTGTCTGTCAGTCGACTAACAAAGGATCTTAATTGTGCTATAACACTTTTTCCGGACTTTTGTGTTATGCAGGACTTATGATCGAGGAGCCTGATTGGAGTGGGTGAATGCAAAGGTGGTCTCTATCGTTTTAATTCCGTGGCAGCAAAGAATGAAGCAATGATGACTAAGGTTGATGTTGAAGTTTGGCATAAAAGGTTAGGACATCTGTCAGAGTTAAAGTTGCAAGAAATTAGTTTTTTAAGTAGCTTTTCTCATGTCTTGAAGGGAGAATTAAACATACTAGATTTTCGTTTCCTGATAGCTCAATAAAATCGTTAAATTGTTTTGACTTAATACATTGTGATGTGTGGGGAAGCTACCGTGTTCCATCATTATCAGGGGCAAGATATTTCCTGGCCATTATTGATGAATTTAGTAGAGCTGTGTGGGTCTACCTCATCAAACATAAGTATGATGCAAGCAATTGTTTGGTCACCTTTTGCAATATGGTTAAGACACAGTTTGGAAAGAATTTCAAAATAGTAAGGAGTGACAATGCAGGAGAGTTCACTTCCAACTCTATGATTGATTTCTATGCAAGCAATGGAATCCTCATGGAAACTTCATGTCCTCATACACCCCCAACAAAATGGGGTAGTCGAAAGAAAACACCGACACCTCCTCGAAATGGCTCGAGCCTTGAGGTTTGAAGCCGACCTCCCGGTAAAATTTTGGGGAGAATGTTGTTAGTCCCTGCTTAGAGATGGCTAGCTAAGTGAGGGTTTGTAGGGGGGGGGGGGGTTGAATACAAACACACAAAATTTTACTCTTTTAAATTTTTTAATATAAATATTAAAAATTTACACACAGAAGTTTGTTGAGGAAAAGAACAGACACATTATTCTAACAAACTTAAACACATGAAATTAACTTGTACACTAAGGAAGTTAATATAACATTAATTAACTTGTACACTAAGGAAGTTAATATAACACTGTTAGAACACACAGGATTGCCGGAATCAAACAAATGAACACACAGAGGATTTGTTGAAAGCGTAAGATTTATGGGAAGGATTTCATCTCCTTTTATAGTGCCAATGCATGGGATGCATGGGGACAGCTGTCAAGGATTCATTAGCTGGAAGTATATCTGATGGACAAAGGAAGAGGCCACTCCCTTTGTACTAGGATAATGGATGAACCATTCTTTGTAGCACGCAATGTCAGATAACTTTATCCCTTTTTCTTCATGCTCTGTGAAGTCCCATCAAACCTTTTAGCTAAAAGACAAACATCCCTTTTATAAGAATAAAAGAGAATGTCTTTATTTAAGGTTTGGTGCCCACGTTCTTGCTGCCCACATATCTTGCATTTATTGTAAGTCAAGAACTTATCTCTGAAAATTGCTAAGTGATATATGGAACCATGTATCACATCGGGTAGTGCCTTGTAAGGTTGGAATTGATAAGTGTACACATTGCTTGGTGAACCTCATTTTTCACTAAGTGTTGGCAAGTGTACATCCTTGTATTGGTGACTTGTTATCTCAACCTTAAGTAAAGACAACTGCAATTTTCGGTGACCATGTATGAAAATTGGTGACCTCATGTACAATGTCGGTGACCTCCATGTAATGTCGGTGACCTCTATGTACCATGTCGGTGACCTCATCTTTTGGGTCGGTGACCTCATATTGTATCGGTGACCCAATACAACATCGGTGACCTCATCTTTTAGGTCGGTGACCTCATCTTGTATTGGTGACTCAATACAACATAGGTGACCCAATCCTCATCTTGATTGGGCAAGTGGTCTGAATATTAATGTTAGTTGATACATCAAAAATTCCACATTTTGATGTACAACCCTTGATTGGATAGTCTTTGATTTTCCAATACTTGAAGTATATTTCAGACCTTCAAAAGAACCTATAAAAGATCAATCAAATAATAGAGAAGGTTCATCACCAAATCATCGGCGACCCAACAATTTCCACCTATTTGATGATGATACCTGTATGTTAGAAAGAAATACTTTTTGACCCTTTCTATTTTTCTTTTGGGTTCTTTTGACTCAGATTTTTTTAACTGAGTATGTACAGTATAAGTATGTGAAAAAAAAATGAAGGTATGAACAAGAATTGAGATGTAGAAAAGTATGAACTTTTATTAATCAACAACAGGATTGTACATCACACAGAGTACATGATTATGAAGTTCATACTATATGTAGAATGATCAAGGATCGGTGGGTTCTCTTCTTTTTAGCTCATCCAAGATAAGTCTTGTGATTCCATGATCTTCAATAGGAGGCACACCTAGAATAGCAGAGAGGAAAGAGTTGTGAGCCCTTGGAATGTCAGAAGCTCTGAAGAAACCTATGTTTCCAAAGATGTCTTCAAAGAACACCCCAAGTTCAGGTTCAGTGATCATAGTTTGCTCCGGGTACGTAATTGGAGTCGGAATGGAGAGATTTGTACCCGAAGCATCTATCTTGATGTTACTTTCGTGAAGCATGGCAAAGTGCCCCTTTTTCTTGTTCCTTGGGGCAGGAATGACTTCTCCAGTGAGGCCTTGCTGGATGAGGTACATTTGCTGCCCTTCTAATCTTGTAACTGCAATATCATGTTCCCTCTGAATTTTAACCATTTTGATGAAGAATTCTCGGAGTGTATCAAGTACAAAGTCTTTGTACTTGCTCTTACTCTTGGACACATGATTGCCAATTTCCAACCATTCAGTAATCCCCAAGACCTCCAACCACTCTATCTCATAAGTTTTGTTGAGAGAGTCAGCTATTTTTATGGTGATGAGTAACTTAGGAGAATTTTTGGTTGGAGGGTGAATGGTGGCGCCGATGATTTTTGAGTCGTCCTTTCGATTTTTAAGTCTCCTTTTGAACCAATCAACCTCCTTGGTTTTCTTGGCTTCGGCAACAGTCTTTACAGCTACAGAATTTTTCTTTATGTTTTCAAGCTCATCTTTCTGAGCTTGAAGGGCATCGGCGACCATGGCATGGGTAGCCTCATCTTGAGCCAAATTGAGTACATTTGTCTGATCATACTCAAGTTGAGCCCTTATTGCTTCCTCCCTTTCAGCTTCAGTAAGAATAACTCCAAGGGGATCGGTGAGTGAAATGGCATGCTGCAATCGAAGAGAATCAGCTTCTGGACCTCTAGTTCTTTTCTTCTTCTTTTGCTCTTCACGATGTTCTTCATGAGAAAGAGGCTTCTTTCCTTTAGCCTTTTCAAGTCTTTTCTTCTCTTTATCTTCTTCAGTCTCTTCAAGGGATCGAGCACTGATACTCTCCCCCTCAATTGTTGCTCCAGCTGACTCGGTGACCACGTGAGGAGTCACCTCGGTGATCAAGGGAGGGGTCACGTCGGTGACCGTCACTTCGGTGGCTGTGGCTGTGGTCTCGGTGACCATAGCAATATCGGTGGCTGTGGCTGTGGTCTCGGTGACCATAGCAAGATCGGTGGCTGCAGCTGCGGTCTCGGTGGCATCGGCGGCTGTATCAGCGGTTTTTGCTTTCTTTAATTTCTCCCCCTCAGTGGTTGAACCCTTGAAACCCACTGAAGAGAGAAAAGTCTTGATCTTTTCAACATCAGAGCACAAACCTCCCATTTTCTTCTCAACCCTTTGAAGTACAAAATGATCTTTATCTTTAGAGAAAGTGTCACCAACGTCAAGCTCAACTGTTGGAGGAGAAGTTGGGACCTTTTCAATCTTTGAGTGAAGAGAGGCAAGAGACTCCAAAATTGCCTGTTGGTTAAGAAGGATGGAGGCAATGTCGGTAGCCTGTTTGTCAAAGGCATTGTGAATCTCTTGGATAGAGGAGGTCACTGAAGCTTGACTTGAGAGAAATCCTTGCTGAAGATCAAGGACATCCATGTGCAAGAGATCCAAGCATGTCATAAGAGTTGGGTGACTCACTGACAACTCTTCAATGCTTGATCTAAGAGTAGTAGAAAGAGAGGTTATTCTTTCCATCTCCTTATTTGCATGATCTTCCGAAACTTCAACCCGACGGATAGTATCACGAGAAAATTGGTGAAAGCCTTGATAAGATCATCTCCCTGTTGAGAAGTCATGGGAGCATATGGTTGAGGCTTAGGTGGCTGATCATCATCATCATCATCATCATCACTAGAAGAGTGGGGGAGACACATTTAGGAGATTGTCGAAGAGGGGAGTCCTCAGTAATGGGTTCCTCAACAGCCTTGTCATGTACGGGAGACGTACTTGGCCAAGGTGTAGTGTTGGAAAATAAGAAGTCAGTAAAGTGGGATGCTCCATCAAGTGCACCTGGTTGTGATGCACTCTCATGTGGAGTTTGGAAGAGGAGCTGTGAGAGCTCAAGGGGTGGTGAAGAGGCGCCTTGGATGGGAGACTCCAAGTCATCTTCATCAACTAATGAAAAAGTTGATGAAGGCCTAGTAGGGATATCCCTATGTACAACCGTGTCCTTTTGGGAGGACATGGAGGAGCTGGGAAGGGTTGAGTGTTCCTTGGGTCTAGTGAGGATATTTTCAACACCTACTGACTTTTGGGAGTCGGTGGGTGGCTTATGTGTTATGACCCTTTGGGTACCCTTGGACTTCTTTGAGCAAGTCCTTGGGGGGGCTTTTTGAGTTTCTCCGCTTTTGGGATTTTGATGCCTGGGTGGAAGCCAAAGGTTCTTTTGGCTTCGTGGCATCGGTGGCTGCGGAGGTAGATGTGCCCGACGCCTTGGATCTCTTTCGAGATTTGGGCACATCAGTGACTCGAGGGGCAGAGGGGATGGCTTTGGTGGCTGCAGATCTCCGAAGTCTGGGTTCATTTTCACCCCAAGCAAGAGTTTCATTTCTTGCAAACTCAATCATAGAAGGTCTAAGGGGGTTGTCGGTTGCCAAGACTCCCTTTTTCATAATTTGATTGCCAACTTGATGAAGAGGGAGATCATATTCAATATCATCCCTTTTCTCAAGTTTATCAGCAAGCTTGGCATTAATAATGAGGGAGAAAAGGCGCTGAAATGGTACCTAAGGTCGCCGATATGTAGAGAAGGAGGAAATCATTTCATTAAAGTAATAAGCTGCAAAGTCTATCCTTCTTTGAAAAATTAAAGCATGAGCCAGCTCGGTTATCTGAGATGGTGCCTGATCCAGACCGCCTGTCTTCTTGCTCAAGCAAAGAATAAGATGGGCAAAGAAGAAGTTCCAAATGCTTCCCATATTCTTTCTTAGCAGTGTACCTGGACCCTTGGATTTTGGACCCCTTTTCTCTTCAATATAGTTCAGAACTAACACCACCTGCTGGTGTTCATTCCCAAGTGGAAAGGTTTCATATGAGTCATATGAGGGAAGATGGAGGATGTTACGTACATCTTCAACATCGAAGACCACGTCAGGTTCATCATCACTTAAGACATATGCCATTATTTGATCCGAAGAGGCATCAAAAGTGCAGGTTAGCCAGAGTTACCCAGAAGAAACTTACTCATCTTGGGTTTAGCAGTGAGAGCATACTGAAGAGGGCACCTTTGAAGAAACCAACATACATCATTGTACTCCGGATGAGCTTTGTCTGTTCCAATTCGACCAAAGTAGTTGCATGCAGGGAAGGAGAGTGATCCAAAGGTGAGGGTTTGTTCTTCAGAAGCTTTGGGAGAGTTTGATGGGGACGCCATTGAAGTGTTTTGAGAGTTGCAGGTATGTTCTTGAAGTTGAGAGAGAAAGAAGATGATGGATGCGATAAAGAAGGTAAATGGAAGTGGGGGGAACGGTTATATATGAGAGGGAATTCCAACTTTCAAAAACAATGATGACCTGAGGTGATTGAAAGGTCAAAATTCTAAGGGTTTTAGGGTTGAATTCAGCGCATGCTTTCTGACATTAATGACGTTGATGATGTCATTAGGGATAAGTTCAACGAATCTTAGTCACCAAGAATGGTAAACTAAGAGTTATCCTTTAAAAGGTTTAAAGAAACACAACGTCGGTGGATGATACTTACCATCGGTGGATGGAGTGTGGCGTCGGTGGTTACACACGTTGGTGGATGATCGTGTGAGGGAGACGTCGGTGGATGGAGTGTGGCGTCGGAGGTTACACACGTCGTTGCATGATCGTGTGAGGGAGACGTCGGTGGATGATCGTGTGAGGGAGACGTCGGTGGATGATCGTGTGAAGGAGACGTCGGTGGATGGACCGTCGGTGGGTTCGAGGTGTGTGCGATCGTCGGTGGGTGTGTGTGTGAGGGAGACGTCGGTGGCTGCGAGAGGTGGGTGGCGTCGATGGATAACGTCGGTGGCTGCGAGAAAAAAGTGGCGTCGGTGGATAGTGTCGGTGAGAGAGAGATGGTTGCGATCGTCGGTGGTTGGAGAAAGGTGGTTGAGAGAGACGTCGGTGGCGTCGGTGGATGGGTGGTATATGGTTTAGGGTGTTAATGATGAGTGGTTTATACAGAGAGAGAGAGAGAGAGAGAGAGAGCGACAGTGAGGTGGAGAGAGAGAGAGAGAGAGAGAGAGAGAGAGAGAGAGAGAGAGAGAAACCACGTCGGTGAGTACCTCACCGACTATATATATACCTATATTTTTTATTTATTTATATATATATATATATGCACATATATAAATATATATAATATATATAATATACATTAATGTATATAATATATATACATATAATATATATAAATATACATATAATATATATAAATATACATATATAATATATATATATATTAGCTATATTTATCATACCTAATTCACCGATGAGGAACTTGAACCTTGCTTCATCAAGGGGCTTTGTGAACAGATCAGCTAATTGATACTCAGTGGGAATAAAGTGTAGTTCCACATCACCTTTAGAGACATGAT
Organism: Silybum marianum; assembly: GCA_036898165.1. Lineage (NCBI taxonomy): Eukaryota > Viridiplantae > Streptophyta > Magnoliopsida > Asterales > Asteraceae > Silybum > Silybum marianum. Next base: position 7,064,318 of record CM072541.1, read on the forward strand.
CTCTTATAAAGTGATACCTGATATCAATGTGCTTAGATCTTGAATGAAGCACAAGATTGTTGGCAATGGCTTGTTGGAACCCAGATCCCTTTCTATCAAGTAATCAATAGATCTAATAAGTAAATATGAGCGGAAACAAGTAGATCTAAGATTAACAGTAAGATTAGTAAGAACAAATAGGAAGAACAATCGTAATTGATATTGAATTGCGTTTGAATAATTGACAATCGTGTGCACAAAACAATAGCTCTCTATTTCGTATTTCTCAATCGATACAATTACAAATAGTGAAAGAACTATTTATACTAATACAACATTGAAAGTCAACTACATGGCCTATTACAAAGAGACACGTAAGCAAGGAAGTAACAAACTAATAGACACACGGAGGGTATGCTTGCCACGTCATCTGATGCATAGTAGTTACTTAATTATGTTTCATACTTCACCAAAATTGAGGTCTAACAATCTCCCCCTAAGTATGAAAAACAGAATGATGCACGTGTAGCTTCGCTATTTAGTTAAAGGCATGATAGTTGATTGTGATTGTTTCAGAAGGGAGCTGTTTGAGAAATGACTTTGTAGACAACATCTGTAACTTCTCTGAGCTTCATAAGTTTGTCAAGTCTCTTTCGATTTTCTCTCTGATTTCTGCATCTTGATTGTCAACTGCTACAGAAGCAAAACATTTTACAATGTAGACAACTTCTGTAGAGTATCTGTGAGCATCTTTAATTCTGAAGAAGCTTTTTCTGTTAGGCCTTCTGAAAACAACCCCAACTTCTGGTTTGGTTATTACTTTTCAAATCCTTTGAGCATTAATACCCTCCAAATCTTCGTTTGGTGCAGCGATACACAAGTTATCAACTTTGTAGTTCAAACCCGTTTGGAAGTCTACTTGTCTTCTGTATCGAATGAAAGACTTCATACATTCAATGATACGGAAGTAAGCAACTCTGGTTTGATCTTCACTTTCTCTGTTCTTGCGAGTCTTCATATTTTTCTCCAGAGTAAGCAGATCAGAAGGATTTATTGACAATAGATCGTTGTCACAGAAAAATGATTCCTTGTTATCTTCTCTGACAACCTTATAAATTGTGTACCAGATTGGAGTTTGTTCGAATTGAGTATGCCTGACGGAAAGGGTCTTGATTGGGATTATGGAATAAGCCTCCTTTCTTGATTGCCTGTGAGTAATAAACTTATCTTTGATTTCATCACTGACTTGATAATCGTTAGAGAAATTTGGCATCATCAAATATATCTTCTGATCCACAGGAGCATACATATGCTTATTCTTGATTTCTATGTTGGGTAGCTCAAGTCTTCCCAACTTCTGTATTTTTTCTTCATTTGCAGCTTTGAACTTTGCAGATTCTTTCCTTTTTGCTTCTTCAAAATTTTCACGAGCCTTTTCAACAGCTTCTTTGGAAATTTCAGCTTCTTTTATTTCTTTTTCTGCTTGCGCCATGGCTTTCTCGGCTTCTGGTTTAGCTTTCAGAGCTTCTTCCTTAGCTTTTTCAGCTTCAGACTTTAGTCTATTCTCTTCTTCTGTTCTTGCAGCTTCAGCTCTGGCAGCTTTATCTCTGGCTGCTTCTTCTGCTTTGGCAGCTTTAGCTCTAGCGTCTTCAACTTTCTTAGTTTCAGCCCTGCCAATTTCTGCTTCAGTTGCTTTTGCTCTTGCAGCTTCTGCTTTGGCTGCCTCTGCTCTGGTTTGTTGAGAAGATGGCGTTTTGCTATTCCCTATTACCTCTAGTATGAATTTAGCAATCTCTGGATCTTTAGGTAGGGGACCTCGATGAGTGGCCAGAGGAGTAGGCGTTAATGGAGTTTGCTTAGGAGGAGGAGGTGCAGAAGGGGAGGAGGTTGATGCTTTACCTTTCTCTTGATTCTCCTTCTGACCCATTTCTTTTTTCATCTTTTTGAAATTTTCCATGTTCTCCCCCTTCTGAGAATCAGGATCCTGATCCTCAGATCTTTTGCGATTCAGTTCATCCTTCTTGCACGCTCGGGTTCTTTAGATTTCTTTTTTTCTTCGAATGAGGAGGATAAGGCGCTTACCAAAGAGGAAAGCTGAGACATGGTGTTACCCAAGGTAGTAAGCTTCTGTTCCATGTTAGAGTTGCTTGAGTTAGTCTTAGAGGCATACTTGGATGTCAGAGAATTGATGAGGTCAATCATGGCCTTCTGAAATTGTGCCATATCTGATTTTTTGACCAGTGAAGAAGCAGAGGCAGATGCATCCTCAGAAGGAAAGACAACAGTGATAAGCTTGTTGATGTCAGCAACAAATGTCCCATATTCATCAGCAGAGATGGTGACCTCTAGAGTGGGTAGTTCAGAGGGTAGATTAAAGATAGCCTCTGCATTTGATTTAATTCCAGCGTCCAGAGCCTGGAAGTGAGCAGTTGCAGAGGTCTGTTGGGCTTCTGCATTATTAGAAAGAAGCTTTCTGATTTCTTCCAAAGTCTGATTTTGATATACCTGTTGAGCTTGTATGGCTGACAGAGTTTGTTGTTGGGAGATAAGGGATGTTTTAGATCTTCCATAGATCTCTGAATTTGATCTCCAAAAGCCTTGAACGCTGCAGTGGTGACAAAATCAGAAGGGGTAACAGGTGCATCTCCAACGAATGGAGCCCCTTGTCTCTCGCGTTCAGAAAGGCTCTCTTTCACACCTGTTTCGACGTTGAGTGTGGAGGGACTTCCAATCTGTCATCGAGGGCTGTTATTCACAGACACCTCTTCGATTGTTTTGAAAGGTCCAGCTTTATCCCGATCATCAGAGGATGGGGAGTTGAACACAATGTGCTTACCTTTACGAAGGGTAAAGACCCCGGTAAGTGGTGCATCCTGTGGCTGTAACCCCTCTGATGGGATTTCATCAGCGTCTAAACTAACAGAAGGCATGGACGTACCTTCTGGTTGCCCTATGACATCGTTGGTCACGAAGATATCAACATTTTGTGTAGGTGATGACGAGTTCTGGGACGACTGAACTCTTATAGTTTCATCAACATCCTTTTGAGAGGATGATGATGATGTGGATTCCCCGGATGTGCGTGATACAGAGGAACAAAGAATTCCCTCTGATCGGTTTGGGTGTTGGTGGTTTGGACTGGGTTGTCCTTTTTCAATGAGTGTAGATGTGTTGACATCTACCTCAGGAGATGTGGGTACCCTTGGGGATCTTGGAGAGAATCGCTCAAATGTGTCTCTATGGACATCTTCTGTACCCTCTTGCATTAAGAGGTCGGGATGGGTAGAAACTCTCTGGTTGGCACTCGAATTCTTTTCAGACTCAGTCTCACTTGACCCCTCACTTTCTAATCTGGCTCTAATTGCTCTAGGGTAGATACTCTCTGTTCTGAGAGTACCATAGAGCGTCTATAAGAAATGAGAGTAAGAGAGGTTGAAGGGATAAGGTCAAGCATGTACCTGGAAAGTTCTCTGGCAGCAGGATAACCATTGATGTCGATGGTTGTCTTGTGAGAGCTCATCGAGGCTATTTTGCAGAAGGGCTGGAGCAGAGGAGCTTTCAGTGCACCAATTGCTGGGAAGGTGAAGAGTGATAAAAATCGTGGAAACATCAATGCAGGTAACGGTTTCCCTTGACTCTGGAGAGAATTTTTGGTCTGAACCGCAGCCCTTATTTCCTGGAAGATTAGGCTTGTGTAGTCCAGAGGTCGATTAAAGAACATCCCATACATGATTGTGAGAATGTTCTTACTAGCTTGATCGAGAGACCCAATTTTACAGGTAAGGCTTTTATTTAGGATTGAGACGAGAACGTTCCACATTGGGGGTAGCTGCTTTCGTTTGAACTCAGAAAGCCTATGGATATGTTCATTGTACCCCAAGAATCGAATAAAGGCCAACAGAGCTTCTAGTGTGGGATTTGGTTCTAGGGCAGGGTTTGGAATTGTTTGACCTTCAGCTTCAATGAATGGTTGAGGGAGTTGGAAATACCTGGCTATTTTCTTGCGAGTGATTGGGATTTGGACTGCAGATTCAGATTCAGTGGGGTGACCAAAGACTCCAATTAGGGTATTTTCATCCTTGATAAACATAGTTTACCAGACCTCTTGTACATAAATTTCAGGAACATTAGGGTTTGTCAGGGTTAGGGCTCGGTTCAAGGAATGGTTTTGCAGGAATTCGATCATGATTCTGAACTCTAAGAGATAAGTATTGGGATCAAGAAGAACCTGAACATTGTTCGACTTCAATGGTAGCTTCAAAACAGGAGCACTATCAGCTGTGGAGGCGACCAAGTTGCCATCATCAATTTGGGGATTAGGGCTTGCAACTGGAGACACCATTGATGAAGAAAGCTTGATGAGAAGCAAACGCCGATTAGGAAATTTGAAGATTTGTGAGGAAGAAGATGAAGCACAGTACTCTTGAAGTTCTAAATCGAGGTTTATATTTGAGAGAGAGGGAGAGAGTACTTGAGTGATTTTTGAATGGGAAGGGTTTAATTTGGGGACTAACAAAAAACGGTTCGGGTTTAATGCTAGAGTTGATTTTACTTTGGTGTCTAATGCAACCAGACGTTTATCATCTTCATTATATTTGTTTGGTTGTTTGATGATATATCTGCCGGTTGCATCACTCCTGTCGTCATCAGACTCTATATCTTTTCCTTCTGTATCTTTTTGTGGGCCAAAGCGAGCCCATACTTTTGGAATGATAGGTCCCTCAGATAGAATTTTAGGATACCTACAATCAATCCCTTCCAAGAACAGTAACATACGACTTTTCCATAACCCAAAGTTATTTGGATTAAACCTTGGGGGTTTGGCTAAAGAGCCGAAATCGTATGTACCAGCGAAAGGATTTTGTATAGCACCTTCAATAGATGGAGGGGTAGTAGCCATCATAGATCTAGTTTATTGAATTAAACTAACTGCTCTGATACCACTTGTTAGTCCCTGTTTAGAGATGGCTAGCTAAGTGAGGGTTTGTAGAAAGGGGGGGGGGGGAGGGGGGGTTGAATACAAACACACAAAATTTTACTCTTTTAAATTTTTTAATATAAATATTAAAAATTTACACACAGAAGTTTGTTGCGGAAAAGAACAGACACACTATTCTAACAAACTTAAACACATGAAATTAACTTGTACACTAAGGAAGTTAATATAACAGTAATTAACTTGTACACTAAGGAAGTTAATATAACACTGTTTGAACACACAGGATTGCCGGAATCAAACAAATGAAAACACAGAGGATTTGTTGAAAGCGTAAGATTTATGGGAAGCACTTCATCTCCTTTTATAGTGCCAATGCATGGGATGCATGTGGACAGCTGTCAAGGATTCATTAGCTGGAAGTATATCTGATGGACAAAGGAAGAGGTCACTCCCTTTGTACTAGGATAATGGATGAACCATTCTTTGTAGCACGCAATTTCAGATAACTTTATCCCTTTTTCTTCATGCTCTGTGAAGTCCCATCAAACCTTTTAGCTAAAAGACAAACATCCCTTTTATAAGAATAAAAGAGAATGTATTTATTTAAGGTTTGGTGCCCACGTTCTTGCTGCCCCCGTATCTTGCATTTATTGTGAGTCAAGAACTTATCTCTGAAAATTGCTAAGTGATATATGGAACCATGTATCACATTGATTAGTGCCTTGTAAGGTTGGAATTGATAAGTGTACACATTGCTTGGTGAACCTCATTTTTCACTAAGTGTTGGCAAGTGTACATCCTTGTATTGGTGACTTGTTATCACAACCTTAAGTAAAGACAACTGCAATTTTTCGGTGACCATGTATGAAAATCGATGACCTCATGTACAATGTCGGTGACCTCCATGTAATGACATGACCTCTATGTACCATGTCGGTGACCTCATCTTTTGGGTCGGTGACCTCATCTTGTATCGGTGACCCAATACAACATCGATGACCTCATCTTTTAGGTCGGTGACCTCATCTTGTATCGGTGACCCAATACAACATTGGTGACCTCATCTTTTAGGTCGGTGACCTCATCTTGTATTGGTGACTCAACACAACATAGGTGACCCAATCCTCATCTTGATTCGGCAAGTGGTCTGAATATTAATGTTAGTTGATACATCAAAAATTCCACATTTTGATGTACAACCCTTGATTGGATAGTCTTTGATTTTCCAATACTTGAAGCATATTTCAGACCTTCAAAAGAACCTGTAAAAGTTCAATCAAATAATAGAGAAGGTTCATCACCAAATCATCGGTGACCCAACAAATGTGTTCTTACAGCAACATATATTATCAACAGGTTTCCTACAAAGGCGATTGGTAATAAAACTCCTTATGAAGTGCTTTTCAAAGAAAAACCAAACTATGATTAACATGAGAGTATTCGGGTGCAGGAGAAATACCGGCACTAAAGGGGAAAAATTCGAAGTGAGGGGGAGACCGGGTGTATTTATTGGGTACCCACAAGAACAAAAGGGTTATCAAATCTATGACATCGACGATAATAAGATTTATGTTTCTAGAGATGTGAAATTCGTGGAGCATAATTTTCCATTTCGTGTGTCTAAACTGGATTGCCATACAACTCTAAATGAGCATTTAGACCCCTTTGAAGAACAACCAATGGAACCATGTAACGATTGGGAAGAAGAACGTGAACCTGAACAACCCTTGCCCACGGAAGAATCCTCTGAAGAAGACATGAGGGAAGACGAATTGCCTCATACTACAGAGGCAGATCATGAAGAAGACGAAAATGTGGAGATAGAACAGCCCACAGATGTCCCTAAAAGGAACAGATCACAGCCTAAACGTTTTCAAGACTTCGTCGTTGAGCTGCCACCATCGATAAACCACACGTAACCCACATCCAATCAAGGTTCCTCGACGGTACATCCTCTCTCTCACTTTGTTTCTTATGAAAAGTTTCCGATTCACACAAAGCCTTTTTGTCGGCCATTAGCGCGTGCGATGAGCCAAAAGATTTTAATTAGGCAATACATGACTCTAAATGGAGAGATGCGATGCAAAAGGAAATAAAGGCCTTAGACGAAAATGGGACTTGGACCCTAGAGACGTTGCCACCAGGAAAATGAGTGATAGACTCAAAGTGGGTATACAAAATCAAGTACAAGCCAAATGGGGAGATCGAAAGATATAAAGCGCGCCTGGTTGCGAAGGGTTTTTTGCAAATGGAAGAGGTTGACTTCCATGACACGTTCGCCCCCGTTGCCAAGTTAGTCACCGTGAGAAGCTTGCTATCCGTCGCAATTAAGAAGGACTGGATCATACATCAACTGGATGTAAATAACGCCTTCCTGCATGGCGATTTAAAGAAGAGGTCTATATGAAGATTCCACAAGGTTTCTTGAAGAAAGGTGATACAAGAGTATGTAGACTACGGAAATCTCTTTATGGTCTTCTCCAAGCCTCACGAAATTGGTACCAAAAATTCACAGTGGCATTATTAGGACAGGGATTTAGACAATCTCATGCCGACCACTCACTTTTTCTGTACAAGAAAAACGGCGTGTATGTCGCAGCTCTAATATACGTTGACGATGTCATCATCGTTGGGAACCATGTAGCAAGGATACAAGAAGTGAAGAATTATCTCAATAAACCATTCAGCATCAAGGAACTTGGCCCATTGAAGTATTTTTTGGGCATCGAGGTGGCAAGGACAGCTGATGGGCTTGTGCTTAGCCAACGAAAATATACCTTGGACATCTTAGACGACAGCGGGATGCAAGGTTGCAGGCCGAGTGCATTTCCAATGGAGCAAAACCTACAACTCAATCAATGCATTGAAAGTCCTAGCGTCGATGCCAACAGATACAAACGTCTTATTGGGAGACTCCTTTACTTACAAGTAACGAGACCAAACATCGCATACGCCGTTAACATGTTAAGTCAGTTTGTCTCAGATCCACAACAAGAGCATATGGATGCAGTGACAAGGATTTTGAGATATCTAAAGGCTGCACCAGGTCAAGGAATTTTCCTTCCAAAGCATGGTGACCTGAATCTGGTTGCCTACTGCGACGCTGATTGGCTTGGTTGTGCCTCCACGAGACGTTCCCGAACTGGGTACTTGATCCTTTTAGGAGGTGCACCAATATCTTGGAAAACAAAGAAACAGTCGATGATTTCCCGATCGTCTGCTGAGGCGGAATACAGAGCCATGGCGACTACTGTAACTGAGATTCTCTGGATACGATGGCTCCTAAAGGACCTTGAGGCAGCCCCCACTACACCTACACCACTTTATTGCGACAACCAGGTTACTAGACAAATAGCAAACAATCCCGTTTTCCTTGAACGAACAAAACATGTGGAAATGGATTGCTATTTTTATTCGAGAACGTGTCGAGTCACAAGAAATCCAACCTCAACAAATAGACACTGCTTCTCAAGTGGCAGACATCTTCACCAAAGCCTTGGGAGCAGTACACTTCCGATATCTCCTTGGCAAGATAGGCATTCATGATCTTCATGCTCCATCTTGAGGGGGAGTAAAGGAAACCATATTTGAGATATTCATTATCTCTTATATGATATATCTTTTCTTATATTAGCATTATCTCTTCCTAGTTTAGCCTTATCTCTTATATGACATATATCTTTTCTAGAGATAGGTGACTCAATCTCCTGTATTTAACCTCTCTCTCTACCTTTCAATAAACAGAACAGAAATAAGAATAACCAAAAACCTTAAATATTAAATATAAATAATATTAGAATTACATAAATATAAAGTTATCATAATGACGTGAATGTTATTTTTATAAAGTATTTGGTAAGTAGCAGTAACAACAAACAAAAGGGTATAATTGTCATTTTTATTGGTCAGAAGTTAATACAAAAAATTAGGTAAACACCTTCTTTTTATCTAACACTTATTTGAATCAGACCTCTTACCTCAATCAGACCTCTTACCTTAGTTAGCGCTTACCCAAAAATGTTGGTAAACAGCCCCTAAGTCCATTAACACTCTTTCAAATAAATAGACCATAAAACTTTTAAAAATTGGTTATCTTTATTATTTGAACCAAAAAAATATCTTTGCAACCGACTAAGAAAGTTTTTATAAAAATCTGATCGAATTTTGGATGGAGGAACAAGCTCCGAATTTTGGGGTTTCAGAATGTTTTGGGTACGGGTTAAGTTTGGTCGGGTTCAAGTATATATGTGTGTGTGTATATATATATATATATATTCCATCGATTTTGTATGATCTATATTTGAAGCATTAGATCATGTGAGAAGTGAAGTTAAGGTGAAAAGCGTAAGAAGGGATCTTGACCCTTGATCACTTTAATCTCAAAGCCACCCATGAATCGCGTTTGATAGGAGATTGATCCGGTGTGTACATATTGCATATATATACACACATATATATAGGGAGAGATTCAAATGAGAACTTTGTAAATTTAAAAGAACAAAGGAAATTTGTGGACCACATATGATGTGGGTCCCACACATTAAAAAAATCATATCTAATTCAATGGTGGGCCCCATTGAATCAAATATGATTTTTTAATGTATGAGTTTGTGAGACCCACATCATATGTGGTCCACAAAGTGTTCTTTTGTTTCTTGAAAGACGGGGTGTTCTTGTATGATACATCCCCTCCATATATATATATATACATATATAGGGGAGAGATCATACGAGAACCACCCCTTTTTAAAGAAATAAAGGAACATTTGTGGACCACATATGATGTGGGTCCCACATAATATTAAATCATTTCTGATTTAATATTAAATCATATTAAATCAGAAATGATTTAATATTATGTGGGACCCACATCATATGTGGTCCACAAAGTGTTCCTTTATTCCTTTAAATTTACAAAGTTCTTATTTGAACTTTCCTCTCTCTCTCTCTCTCTCTATATATATATATATATAGGGAAAAGATCATACGAGAACCACCCCTTTTTAAAAGAATAAATGAACACTTTGTGGACCACATATGATGTGGGTCCCACATAATATTAAATCATTTTTGATTTAATATTAAATCATATTAAATCAGAAATGATTTAATATTAAATCATATTAAATCAGAAATGATTTAATATTATGTGGGACCCACATCATATGTGGTCCACAAGGAGTTCCTTTATTCCTTTAAATTTACAAAGTTCTCATTTGAACCTTCCTCTATATATATATAGGCGGGTTCAAATGAGAACTCAAATTTGGTTGTCAACGTAAGGACAAATGAGAACGCGACACGTGTCACCCTCTCATTTGTTCTCACGTTCACAACCAAATTTGAGTTCTCATTTGAACTTTCCTCTCTCTCTCTCTCTCTATATATATATATATATATATATAGAGGAAAGTTCAAATGTGAACCTATCTTTAATTGTGAACATGAGGATGAATCTCAGCCCTTCATCTAAGCCATATTCAAGCTAATCTTTAAACATGGCTCGAGGGGTAATTTTGGAAGTTTTTATCTGAATTAAATTTTTGAGTAAAAATCTCCAGTTCTCAATCGAATCTGGAAATCAAAATCCAAAATCGTAAGACAAAGACAAAATCGAAATCCAAAATCGTGTTCATCAATCGAAATTCATGGTCAAAGAAATTGAAATCCAGGCACGATGGAGGCACAAAAAAGAAAATAAGCAGAAAAGAAAAAAGTTGCAGGTGTGGGGGCTCTCCTTCTTACCTTTCTTCTTTGTCTGAGTTGACGAAATCTGAGGTTCGAAGGAGATGGTGTGAATAAATTTGGGGAAGTTCGGGGAAGATGATGATGCCTGGTTCTGATTTGAACAAATATGAGGAAGATGATGATGAAATTTGGGGAAGATGTTGATGTCTGGTTCTGATTTGAATCGTCAGGTTGTATTTAGATATTTGAATAATTGTAGCTTATATTCAGACTGAATATAAACTACAATCTGGGGTTTGTATACCTATAGCTTATATTCAGACTGAATATAAGCTACAATTTGGGGTTTGAATAATTGTAGCTTATATTCAGTCTGAATATAAGCTACAATTTGGGGTTTGAATAATTGTAGCTTATATTCAGACTGAATATAAACTACAATTTGAGGTTTGTATACTTGTAGCTTATATTCAGTCTGAATATAAACTAGAAGTATACAAACCCCAAAATGTAGCTTATATTCAGATTGAATATAAGCTACAATTTAGGGTTTGTATACCTGTAGCGTCTGAATATAACCTACAATTATTCAAACCCCAAATTGTAGCTTATATTCAGTCTGAATATAAGCTACAATTTTCAAACCCCAAATTGTAGCTTATATTCAGCCTGAATATAAGCTACAATTATTCAAACCCCAAATTGTAGCTTATATTCAGACTGAATATAAGCTACAAGTATACAAACCCAAATTGTAGCTTATATTCAGACTGAATATAAGCTATACTTGTAGCTTATATTCAGTCTGAATATAAGTTACAAGTATACAAACCCCAAATTGTAGCTTATATTCAGACTGAATATAAGCTATACTTGTAGCTTATATTCAGTCTGAATATAAGTTACAAGTATACAAACCCCAAATTGTAACTTATATTTGGACTGAATATAAGCTACAATTATTCAAACCCCCAAATTGTAGCTTATATTCAGTCTGAATATAAGCTACAATTATTCAAACCCAAATTGTAGCTTATATTCAGTCTGAATATAAGCTACAATTATTCAAACCCCAAATTGTAGCTTATATTTAGTCTGAATATAAGCTACAAGGATACAAACCCTAAATTATAGCTTATATTCAGTATTAATATAAGCTACAATTATTCAAACCCCAAATTGTAGCTTATATTCAGTCTGAATATAAGCTACAAGTATACAAACCCCAAATTGTAGCTTATATTCAGTCTGAATATAAGCTACAATTATTAAAACACCTATTTATAGAATATATTCAGTCTGAATATAAGCTACAAGTATACAAACCCAAAATTGTGGCTTATATTCAGATTGAATATAACCTACAATAGAACCAAAGGTTTTGAAAAACAAGAATTCAAGCAAATGTGTTTGAAAGAAGCTTTCTCTGATAAAATGATGAACGATCATATTAAAGGGAAAAAGACATTTGAATAACCTTATTATACTTCATCAAGAAAAAGAATCTGGATCTGAAAAGACTTGTGATTCTAAGGAGGAACACAAAGCAAAAACAAACTTGTGCGAAAATTTATTTTAGGAAAGATGATGAAGAAATTTGGAGACAGAAGTGAAATTTCTTTTGGGGAAGAGGATGAAGAAATATGGGGAAGATGATGAAGAAATTTGGGGAATATGATGAAGAAATATGGGAAGATGATGAAGAAATTTGGGGAAGATGATGATTCCTGGTTCTGATTTGAACAAATATGGTGAAGATGATGAAGACATTTGGGGAAGATGATGATGTCTGGTTCTGATTTAAATCGTTAGGTTGTATTTATGATTTAAGCCATGACCTGAGTTTTTCACTTATTTACAAAAATGTCACCGTGAATTTTATCCCTCATCTTTTGATCTGATCTAAAATGGATGGTTGTGATTCTCATGTTCACAATCAAAGATAGGTTCACATTTGAACCCACCCCTATATATATATATATACACACACACGGGTTTTTGGAAGGATCGGGCTGATAAAAAGTTAAACCCAATCCAAACTCAAATATCTTCCAAATTGAATTTTGGATTTTCAAATTTCAAAACATTTATGTCTATACAAACACTTTATGTAGGGGAGGCTATTGGCACCTCTAACCATTGCTAAGGGCACCTCTAAACCTAGATTAATCATTAGCTTTTTATTTGTTTTTTTGTCTTTTAGTTGTCTTTTCTTTCTATATTTTAGTTATTTAAATATTTATATTAGGTTAATTAATAGAAATTATTAATTAGCTTATTTTATTTTTTACTGTTATTATTTTTAATTGATATAAATTATTAATATTTTCTTTTTTATTATTTTAATGTATATAAATTATTAATTGCTCTTTTTTTAATATAAATATATGTTTAATTTTTTAAAACTTTATTTATATAAATATATATATAAACGTTCTTAACTTTTTTATAATTATAAAAATAAAACTTAAAAATTGAGGTATTATATCTTGTATGTGTCTAAGTTTTCCAACAAATTAAACCGAATTATTGGCCATGAATCTTAATAAAACCAAGGTTGATAGTTATTGTTCGAAATCCATAATTTCCACCACATCTTACATCATATATATATATACACACACACACACGTTGATCTCTTTTTGTGTTTTTTTTTTAATTTTGTTTGAAAATAAATAAACTTTTATTGATATAAACATTACTAATTTTATTTTAATAATTATATAATTACAAAAATAAAACATAAACATTGAGATTTGACATATAAATAAAAGAAATAGAAAGCAAAAAGTACATATAAATAAAACATGAGTTAACATTGTTTGCACTACAATTAACACGTAGAAATTATGCACACTCATCAAAAGTTCTTTTCGTTTTACCTTTGAGTTACGTTCAACCATTATAACATAAACACTTAACAACACTTATAGAGAAAATGATCAAAAAAATTTAACCCAAATCTTATACGACAAAAGATTAACACAAAAGTTTTTGGATTTCTCAACTTTTTGAAACTAAATAATGTAAGGTATTACAAATGATGAATATATATGCATATAATTAATATAAATATACAATTAAAAAATCGTTTTATAAATAATACATAATAATACTAGTATGTTTGTAAGTAATATAGTAGTGAATATATATATATATATATATATATAGGGGAGGGATGAGAACACTACCAATTTAAAGGAACAAAAGAATTAATTTGGGACCACATATGATGTGGGTCCCACATAATATTAAATCATTTATGATTTAATATTAAATCATATTAAATCATAAATGATTTAATATAATGTGGGACCCACATCAAATGTGATCCACAATTGTCCCTTTGTTTCTTTAAAAATGTAAAATTCTCATTTGAACCTTCCTCTATATATATATATATAATATAGAGGTTACATTTTTTTTAAGAACAACGGCAATTTTATTAGAGAAAAGCTAGCGAGAGGCTAGGAAAACAACAAATTACAAGAGAGGAAAAGAAAAGGATAAACAACACCAATTGATCCAATCTAACTTGAACTTAAGCTTTTTTCTTGTAATAATCCAGAAGTAGGAGCAGCCTTGAATGAGGAAGAATATCTTGGGGATTGACTCGTACTTCTTGGAGTGCAGTAACTCGTTCCTAACTTTCCACATATAACATAAAAAGGAGAGGACCACCGCCTTGAAGATTTGCAGCTTGATACCCGAGAAATTATTGGATTCTCCCAAAGTGAGCAAAGAGTCCACTGAGTTGGCAGGGGGAGGAATCTTCCACCAATTTGCTATCTCCCTTAGGACGCTTTTTTGCAAACAGCAGCCCGCAAATAAGTGATCTTCAGTCTCTAACGCCAAGGCACAAAAGGGACACGATTTGGGCTCAGAAATGATTCCCTGCTTGAGAAGGTTATCAAAAGTGGCAAGCCTTTTATGTTGAGTCTTCCATCCGTGAAGGCTAACTTTCCCGGGAATTAAATTGCTCCAATACGTTTGTACACCGTTATCATTGTGAAGGAATTTGGCGTCCAAAAGGCATCACAACGAGGATACAGAAAACATCCCAATTTGGTCTGATGACCATGTCTAAGATCCATTCTCTGCTAAATTGAACAAAAAGGAAAGATCAATATCAAACTCCCATGTCAGCTTATTATTGTTATATGAATTTAATAATAATAATATACAAGGGATTATATATACATGTTTATATATTTAAAACAAGTTTATATATTTAAAACAATAATAATAAAATATAATATAAATGGTATATAATAATATTTATATATTTATTAAAAATTCATAACATAGATAAGATATATTTGTTTAATAATAATTAATGTGAATTATATATATAAAATAATAATAATAAGAATAAAATATAACTGATTATTGAGATTTGAGATTTGAGATTTGATAGATATAATTGACATTTGATGAATTTAAAGTACTTTTTCAATTTCTTAGACATTTAACACCTTTACTAAGGGATGTTATTAACACTTCCTATTATTTATACGAGAAGGTTAATGATACCTATATAAAAGTAAATCTCTCTCATACATGTCTATGTCAAAATCTTTCCCAAAGCTACATCGTACAAGAATTTCCCTACGCACCCTTCACTCCCCTATTTATATCATTCGGGTTCGAACTTCTCACCATTCGGGTTTTTAATGGGTCGGATGATGCGGTTCGGTCCATTTTTTTTGGCGGTTTGCGAAGAAACTGGAGTGACCCACTGACCATTCCTAGTTCTTCGTACTCCCCCAATCCCACCAAATTCACGAGGCTTGAAATCACAATTAGGAGGATATGGAAAACAGAATTTGAGAGAGATAATCATGGCGACTGCTGAAAACTTCAAAGTAGTAGTAGTTCCATCGGATCGTCTTGGCGTAGACTCACGCCCTCTTACATCATCTGACCACCATGAAACCACCACCGAAGAGAACTGGCATGATTGCCCTTCCGATCTTGCCTATAACGACGATGAATTCCCAGCTCTTGATGCCTTGCAATTCTTCCGCCTCGAATCTGGTTCTGATAAATCTGGAAATCGCATATTTCGAATCGTTGGCAAATACTTCCCAGGTATTATCTATATCATATTTTATAATCTATGTAGTTTTTGAAGATTGAATTTATTGTGGTTTTGATGATATGTGTGTTCAATTGGTTTTGGGGATTATGATCTTATCACATTAAGCTTCCAAAATAGGACTTATAATTGAGCTTTTTGTGATTCGAATGAACCGATTATTAATTATATCCTGGAATTATTCAAAAAGTTTTAGGGTTCACCATAGAATTTTTTTGTTTGTGCTAACGTTTGATTATCTGTGAGGATAGATAATATTCTCTTTCTGTTCATGTGAATTAACCCTTTTAACCCTAAAAGGGCGTTTGTTTGGTTTGATAGAATGGTTTTGAGGGACTTGGAATTGTGTGAGGATTTGGAATTCTTTTGGTGTGTTTGGTTTGTAGGATTTGGAATGAAATTGAATTCCAAATTTTATAAATAATTGTAAAAACAAATGTAAGATATTAATTAATTAGTAATTACAAGTTTTTAACATATTTTAAAATGTTGTTACATACAAATCCTAAGAAATCCGGTAAAATATCAACCACTCATTTAGGGTTTCAAAATCCTGTGGTTAAAGGGATTTAATAATATAGGAAATCCTTTGAATCAAACATGGGATTGGAATGGAATTCAATTTCAAATCGCTCCAAATCCAATCCATATTTAGAAAAAAGGGTATTTTGGTCATTTACCAACATTTCATGCCAATTCCAAAGTTACATTAGATGAACCAAACAGAAAGATTCTAATTTCTTTAACACATTCCATTCTGGTTCTGCCAATCAAACAAGTGGTCAAACCTGACAACATTCCATTCTAATTCTTTCAAAGTCAAATTCTTTTGACAGATTCCATTCCATCCAAAAACATTCTGCAAACCAAACGCCACTTAATATTCTCAGAAGGATTTGGTTCAGGGTACCGAAAAAGGTAACTTAAGCAAACCACAGGAATAGTTAAAGAATTATAATAAGTAAAGGAACTGATGGAAACTCATACCTATCTTCTGTGGTATACGAAAAATGTTGTTTACCATTTCTTTTACAAAGTACGAGTAAATGAGTTTTCAATTAGAAGCATGATCTGTTAATTGTTTAGGATGTAATTAGGGCTCTTAATGGTTAAGGGAGGTCCAGGATACAAAATGATTCAGAGGGTTTTGGAACCATTAAAAGGCAAATTTATTTGTTGGCCAAACAGGATTCACCTCTTAGCGATTCAGAGGTTGTCTCTTAATGGAACTGTTAGGTAAACAAACAGCCCCTTAATATGGCCTCATATGTGAAGTGTAATGACTGGAAGCCCGCTATTGATGAACCATGCATTGCCCTAGTGGTGCTAAAATCACAATTGTTACGGCATTGCCACTTGGCATCCCGGCAGTGGCCAATTAGTGACATCCACCCTCTTGAAGGAGGTTTTAGGGCATCACTAAATCTAGCCCGATACAAGATATTTAAATGGAGAAAACTTACTTTTTTCGGTAGTAAAACATTACTGAAACCCAAATTATAGACATGGTTTGGTTTGGTTTGGTTTGGTTTATATATGTGTTTAATTGTATTGTATTGCATAAATTGTTGCAATGTATACATATGCAAATACCACATTATGAACAACTATGGTTAAACCAAATCGACCTAAAAAACGTGTATGTTTTGTTTTCTGTACAGCTTTTCACAAGAAATCAACTATATTTAGATTGCACTAATCGGGTTCCAAATTTTTTATTTATCTTTTACTCTAGCTTTCTAATAACGTTTGTTGTTGACCAATGAATATATATATATATATATATATATATCAGCCCCAGTAATTGGGGGAGAATGGCTGAAGAAGTACGTTATATACAAAATCTCAACGGAATTGCCAGAAGGACCATTCAGCATTGTCTACATGCATTCGACCGTGAGGAAAGAATATAACAACCCTGGAATCACCATCTTAAGATGGATCTACGAAGAGCTTCCTTCAGACTTCAAGGATCGGCTTCAGGTTATTTACTTTGTTCATCCTGGATTGCGATCTCGGCTTCTTATTGCTACTCTTGGCCGATTCCTGTTAAGTGGAGGGTAAGTTGCATATTACTTGTTGTACATTTTGCTTGTTTTTTGCACATTAATTAAACCAAATCAAACGAACCCAGTATGTCACATGAAGGTGGGGTAAGATTTACGCAGACCTGACCTCTACCCTGAAGAGATTCTGTGAGTAAATTACCTTTTTCGTCCCTATGGTTTGTTCTAAATTGTGGTTTTCGTCCATGTGGTTTAAAAGTTGCTATTTTCGTCCCTGAACTAATTCTTACTTTTTTAAGTATAAGGGATCAAGATAATAAAGAATTATAAACCACAGGGACGAAAATAGCAATAAATTTTAAGGACAGAAATAGCAATAATTTACAAACTATAGGGACGAAAATCACAATGTCTAAACCACAAGGACGGAAATCATAATTTTTAACAAACCATAGGGACGAAAAACGTAATTTACTCAAATTTTGTTACTATTTTTTGGAAGGGTGTCTTAGGCTATGCTCGGAGTAATCTTGGGTGTGGCAAATTGTGACCTCAAGAAATCTGATAAACTCAGTGTCTACAACTGTTGTGTATGCCTGGAATTGAACCCTAAGCAGATGGGATATTCCACCACATCCCCCAAGGTCTCAACCATTAAGTCACAAACTTTGTGGTTAAAATTTCGTTACTTCCCGTACGTGTTTCTTGTTAAATTTTTGTTTTGCAAGCCGAGGTGTTAACAGAAATAGTCTAGGCAGGTTTGCGTACATCCTACTCTCCCCGGACCTTATAACTTTGTGGAATAAGAATCTTTTGTCCCAAATTCTATGTCCCTATGGGAAGACATATCATTATTTTATATATTTTAAATTTATTTAGATTATCTTTTTATTCTATATGAGGAAAGTCCAAATGCAAATGCAAATTTGGTTGCGAACATTAGAGCAAAGGAGAGCACGACATGTGTTCCAAGGGTATTCAGAGCGAATAACGAAGATGAAGTTCATACATTATACAGTATGAATAACACAACATTCGGTCTGAATAACACTCTTCTTTGTCTTCATGATTGCAATCAAATTTGAGTTCGCATTTGAACCCGCCCCTATTCTATCTCCTCTGTAAAAGTGATCATGTGTCTTCACATCGGGAGAAGACATGGAACCTAGGGACAAAAGGGATTTTTACTCACCTGTGTATTGGATATACTGGGATTGTTTGGTTTGGTATTAATCATGAATAAATATGAAGCAAAAACAATTTCAGAAAGTTGAAACATTATGTTGTAACATCACACACAAAACACACGTTCATCACGAGAGTGTGTGTGTGTGTGTGGGTCCCGGCTCATAATGTTTATTAATATCACAGGTTATATTGGAAGGTGAAGTATGTTAGTCGACTGCAATATCTATGGCATGATATGAAGAAAGGATCAATTGAGATTCCCGACTTTGTAGTTGAACACGATGATGTTCTTGAACACAGACCACTTACAGATTACGGAATTGAACCCGACCCCCTTCACTTCACGGGGCTTCCTTCCAACAATATCGCGTATGGTAGGTATGAAGATCGGTGGATGAATGGTCAACTTATGTCTTAAAATGTTGGTGTTGTTACTTTGTTGCAAACCAAATTAAGCATTGTGTAAAAGTATTAAGAACAAGTAACTAGTTATGGATTAATTTGTGTTTAATATAATTAGCACGTTTAAGAGCCATGCTTTTCTTTAACCATGGGTGTCCGGATCAACTTTTTAGGGGTGGCAATTCTCGACACGACACGTAAATAAACGGGCTTGGGTTGAATTGAATTTTCTGACCTGCCAACCCGTTTATTATACGGGTCGTCTTCGGGTTGATGTTTATGTTTGCATGTTGACCCGCCAATACGTTTAAAATTATAGTTTTTTAACCACCCACCAACCTGTTTAAAATTGCAGATTTTAAAGAAATTATTTTACTCCAACCCTAACCTAATCAGTAATCACTCGGTTCACGTCTTCATACTCTCAACCGACCAACCCGTGAACCCGAGCGTATATGGATCAGGGTTGATCAACATGACACGATTAATTAAATGGCTCGTGTTCGGGTTGAGCCTTCCTGACCCACCAACCCGAACACGACACAATTTTCACCCCTACAACTTATGCACACACGTCTAAACCCCCGTGCTTGAAGATGGAGAATCTCATGTGGCATGAGGAGGCTTCAACTAATGACCTATACGGTTGAGCCTCAAGGCGCCGGTTGAGCCTCAAGGCCTGACCTTTATGTTGCCGGTTGAGCGAGCCCTCAAGATTAGTTGTCACAGAGAGGGTTGGTTCCGAATGTATATGTGTCTTGTTTGTCGTAGCATTTAGTTTATATGATAGTTTGTGTGTTACTCTTTCATTTGACTTATCTTACGAACTTTAACCAATTGGATAAACGTATGAACCAGAAGTCTTTATATATTAAGTAGGTAACAACCCTGAGCGCTTTTACGGAGAATATGATATGAGAATATAAGTAGAGGATAGGATAACTGGTTGAGGTCAGGCCGTGGGGATACTGTGCCTTTTATAGGTAGTCACGTGGCGATAAAGCTTGTTGTTGAGTGTGCTGGCAGGTTCTTTGATGACTAGCTTGATAGATTGATATATTATAAACAAAATATCTTCATTAGACACATATCATGAGTATAATCAATAGTTTTACACATTCTTTTACTATTTTGAGTCAATTGCGAAGTTTGATTGTACACTTTATGAGTATAATCAATAGTTTCACATATTCTTTTATCATCTTGAGTCAATTGCAAAGTTTGGTAGTAAAAAATATTGATAAGTGAAAACTAAGTAAAAGCTTCTAACTCTATTCGACAATTAATTCGCGGTAAAAGACATCAATGTCACTCACACATGCATATTATGAGTGAATTTAATTTTTGGTGGGGGGTATAAAATTTAACAAGATTTTATATTTGTACACAAAAATAAGTTATAATACTCACACACCAAGGTTGGTAAAAATAATATTAGAGAGAAATATTGAAACCGGATAACAGATAATGAATAAATATATCCGGTAATTTGTGTTATTAACTTAGGGATGATCATTTAAATCGCATAAAGTGTACGGTACCGCATATTTTGCATAATTTTAACTTTTTATTTTTATCTATGACATGCATATACACACATAGAGGATGTTAAAATGAGAACCTTTTGGGTTTAAAGAAACAAATTAACAATTTTCAAGCCATATATATATATATATATATATATCTTAAAGAATTAAAAAATTAATTAAGAAAAAACTAATTATTTTAACGGTATTATGGTCAAAATATTACTTTATAAATGTTACTATTCATGATTTCCATAGATTGTAGAATATACAATCTTGATTAATTTTTAACAATTTAAATATTAAATATATTTTAATAAATACAAGATCAAGATAAATATGAAATATCGTTAAATAAATATAAGATCAAGATGAATATAAGAAAACTAACTTAATATCATATATGATTTTAGAAAATTGAAAGTTTATTATTTTTAAAAACTGAAATATGAAATATCTTTAAAGAAAAGTTTATTATTTTTAAAACTTTAAAAATTGAAAAAGTGTACTATTTTAAAAAATTAAAGATAAGATTTTTAAACGAGAAGTGTTGATGATTATGAATGTTTACTTATCCAAATGATGTATGAATAAAACACGATTACAACGTCAAGTATGTCAACAAAATCACATATGTTTCAGTATCATATATGATTTTATACAAATGTTAATATAAATTCATATGTGATTTTGTACAAAGATAAATATAAAATCATATATGATATAATTCTAATATACTCTTTCTACCAAGAATTCAAAAAGTTTTTTGTACGACAGACAAATAAGTCCTAAAATATTGGAATAATCGGAATGGATTTTACTCGAAAAATTCTTACCATAAAAATGGCTGCATGCGCAACATATAATATAAAATTATAATATATTATCAATTGATTTTACGAAACTTGTATATTCATAATATATTATAAAGTAAGAATATATTATAATAGTATATATATTATTACTACTGAGTCATACCAATTTTACCCCTAAAAGAATTAACTCTAGGTGGAAAGTAAATATCAGCATCCATTAATTAATACAATGTCATCTAATATAATATCAATTGTTTTTACAAAATATGTGGTTAAAATCACATTCATTGGTTTCTTTAAACAAGGGGTGGTGATTTCTTCTTTCTATCAAATAATCATACCGACAGTTGATTTGCACGCGATACACTGTGGATCGAAAAAGTTTTAGTCGTTCCAACAAATTTTTTTGAATTGCAAATTTTCTCGAATCGGATCCTTTCAATTTCTATATCGAAGATATACTTACGAAATTGTTCCAATTTATTGATTGGCATTAACCCTAGATCGTTGCCCTTGAGAAATTAATTAATACTTCCTACTCGAGCTCCATCATGAACTATTTACATTACAACCCAATAAAAAAACAAGGGTTCTAGTAGAGTAGAAAAAACGACGTCGAGCCAAGAGCACCTTCATTCCTATATAAAATGGTGGATGTAAGAATAAGAATCCACACCGGATCGTGTCCTTCAAATGACATGCAAATGTAACTGAATCATTTTGTGAACCAGATAAGATGGGACATAGATCACAGTTGCAGAAAGATTACTTAACTTCAGGTTAAACAAAATATGAAAATATATATAAAACGAGGAAGTGCTTAGCCTATAGGTATGTATTGTTATCCTATTTCAGTGACAATAGTCTCTCTATTTTTGTTAAAAATAATTTGCCTCCCTAAAATATTAAAATTTAAATATTTAACAATGATAATTATTTTTATTGTTCGATCTATTTAGCTTATTTTCTTTAAATCATTGACAATTCGATTCGAAAAGAAAATAAAGATTTATCTTTCTTATGATAATAAAATATAGTCTTTACTGTAAAACTTGACTCAAATAATGATGTATAAGCAGGAAACTTTTCAATTATCAAGATTTGTAATGATTCCTTATGTGTTGAATTTTTGGGAAGTTGGAAATGAGTTTATCTTATTGAGTCACTTTGAAGAGGCAGAGTCAAATAGAATTTATTTATTCGTGTTATTTCTGTTAGTTATGGTATTTCTATATTTATATTTCTGCATATTTCTAATAGATATTTTTTTAAGATAGAGATTTATAGAAAAATGTTCCATCCATACAAAAAAGTCGGGGTCTTGATAAGATTTTTTCAGAAAAATATTTATTATCTATGTAGATAAGAAAAAAAAATATAAATTACTATGTCTCTGTACCGACTGAACCACTGACTATTCATGATTCCATAATTGAATCAATTCCATACTGGTTTCAAATTAGAGGAATGTTATGGGTAAAACTTCGTTTAAAACGATGAGCATATAATCGGGGGATGGGTGCAGGGCGGACAATTTTAAAGCAGACTCCCCATTCATTAGATAGAGAAGATGACCAAGATTTCGTGATCCGCTACCGAACTTATTCCAAGAGAGCTCGGATCGAATTGATATTGCTATCCGAGCTCTCTTATTGAATTGCTCATTCGATGAGCATTCTCAATATTATGCCTTAAAGAGAACTCGAACCTCCACGCTTTTTAGCACGAGATTTTGAGTCTCGCGTGTCTATCATTTCACCACCAAGGCATCTTGAAAATGAATCGTATTCCATGAATATGATATCTCTATCTAGTGTGATATATGAAACATATGACAAAAGTGGAGTGTTGGAGTATTTCTATTGATCGGTCATGTCATATAGGCCAGAATTGGACATCCAATTGCTTTGATTTGAATTATCCGGAGAATGCCTTATATAGATATCCAATATATCAAAAAGATGGACAATCAAACCTATTTTTCGATTGAAT
The DNA here is from genome assembly GCA_036898165.1 of Silybum marianum. Taxonomy (NCBI): domain Eukaryota; kingdom Viridiplantae; phylum Streptophyta; class Magnoliopsida; order Asterales; family Asteraceae; genus Silybum; species Silybum marianum. The sequence continues at coordinate 7,087,951 of CM072541.1, forward strand.
AGAAGCCCAAGAGGATGAATAGGGTCCCAAATAACGAGAGATATGTAAAAAGCAGGTCCGATTACGCCTATTCCTAATCCTAAATGGAATGTAACAACGTAGGGATCCATATGTAAACATAATATCTATTTAGATACGCTCAAATGACCCCTCCTCACAATGAGAAGGTATATAACCCTATTTCGGTCTGGTCCAGTATGAAATGAACTTATAATCATAGAATCGACTTGATCATCAGATTATAGATTATAAGTTCATAACCCAAGCCCATTACCATTTTGGGCGGAACATATCTACTAATTCTTTGATTCCAGTTAGTAAGAGGGATCTTGAACTAAGAAATAGACCCTAGAAACTAAAAAAGGGAATCCTGAGCAATTGCAATAATCGGATTCATTGATATTCCTGGTATAGTAGATGCTATCACACATACCATCATACTCAATTTGATGGAATTGTTTAATCTAAAAGTGGATCTTCTATAATTTCGCATGTGAAGGGTTATTTCTTGGTTTCGTCCAGTCATTAATAACTTGATTATTTTTAGATAACAGTAGATAGAAACAACGCTTGTAAGGAGTCCTATTAAAACCAGGAAATATAGGCATGCCTGCCATCCACACCAGAATAAATAGAGTTTTCCGAAAAAACCTGCTAGTGGAGGAAGACCTCCTAGGGATACGAGACAAGGCTAAAGAGAAGCCCAAAATTGGGAGGGGGCATCAAGTACATGTATCTTTACCGATTAACCAATTTCTAAATGCTGGAGTAGATCCTAAAGAAATACCACTTCCTCATAAAATTATCTTGAATCGGGATCTTTTGGCACGTATGATCACCCCCCTATATATATATATGTATAATAGTTTAATATTTATGTAACATATTTGGACTTTATGTTTTGGATAAACAATTGGTCAATTGGGAATCTGCGCTTAAGGATCGAGATGATAGAAAAAGTTGGAGAAGTTACAACTACACGTCTAATTTAGTTTGAATTTTTTTTTTGTATTAGACTATTTATAATTATGCAATATGTATTTGAGAATCAGATGTATTGAAACTTTTTATATTTCTAGACTACGGTCACTTTATTGTTGATTTTATAATGTATTTTTAAACTAATAATTTTAGATTGATGCGGTTTGAGATTTATGCGGTGCAGTTTGCAATTTGAGAAAATATTCAAACCACATATGTGATTCGGTTTAACCCAAAACCGCATCAAACCGTTATTATCGAGTAATTTCACGAATCCCAAAAGGATGAGGTGTATGTACAATTTGATCAAAACAAGCCATCAACCAAGCCTTTATGTAATGTCAAAATACATTCTTGTAGTCTAACATGGACCACATAATATATATATATATATATATATATGTATAGAGTCTAGATCTTATACAAACTTTTTCCTACATACAAACTATGCAAACTATGATCAGCCGTTGATTTCATGATCTGACGGTGGGGAATTTAGAAGTATTATAATTTCAGTTAAATAATGGTATGAATGGCAAAACAGTAATTGCTTGAAAAGAGCAAGGGTTCAAATGGGATTACAACATATATGAATTCCAAAAAATTATTTTATTATTAATTATAATTTGACGGAAGATTAGGGATTCTTGTACACGACACCTCCCACGAAATCCGAATTCGCCGGTGTTCTATATTCGTCGGAGTTATGAACGCGAATACAGTTGCGTATCATTCATTCTGAAATCCAAGATTATCAGGTTTAATCGATGGCCGAAAACCCAGGTATTTATCATTCTGGTGTTAAAGTTTTTTCATGTGCAACATCAGCTCTCATTTATGCATTCCTCTGTAATGATTGTTGATTGATGTTAAAATAGGTCGTAGAAGAAGTAGTGATCGTATATGACTTCTTACTTCATTCTCAAAATTCACGAATGATCCGGACACCCCTTTGGATGAAGACGGAAATATCATAACCTTTCAACCAAAAGGTTTTCTTCCTGAACTTAATTTTTGGTTTGAAATTGTTTATTGTGTTCTTATTTCATCATCGAGAACAGGTATTGACACAATAGCGGCTCAGGAAGGTGTACAACGGGTGAAGCACACAAAATCGTCAATCAGAAAAAGAGCAATGTCTTTAAATGAAATTATGTTAGAAAACATAAGTAAATGTGTTAATAAAGGCATCAACAGTCAATCGCAAGGAGGTATGGATTTTTTTTGAAATCTTTTTGATTCATTGCAATCGTAATGAGAATAGGTGACAGTTAGAAACATTTAAACTTGATTTTGGAATGAAGACTTATATGTGATCTACATGTCATTGTGTTTTGAGACTGAAACAATGAGATCATCAAATAATGCGTAAAAGTGATAGCAAAGTTGTTGAGACCATATGAAATAGGGATTTGCAAATGTGTATGTACGATTGAGACCATATGAAATAAGGGTTTTCATAGGTCTATATAATTGAAAAAACATTCAACATATATGGTCAACACAGTTTCATAACTGTTTGATAAATGGTGAATGTTTAGTTTTCAACAAAACATACGAACTTGATCAATTCATAGAAATATATTCAAAATCTAACAAAAATAAAAATAAATGAATTGTGCATTAAACAAACACAGCTTGAAAATTAATTAAACTTAGATACAATATTTCAGTCATAAATCATGCAATAAAACTAAATCATGGTGATATTGATTATACAGATGATTTTTACTATATTCATGTGGGTAGTATGTCATCAAAACACATTAGTTTTTGGAAAAAAATAACGTCCCTGACATCACTAGCAGCACCTTAAAAACCTTAACAACCTTTATTAGTTCATATTAAAGCATTCTACAAAGAATCACTAATGTAATTTTATAATGATAATTGTAATTGCGCACAACTCAAGACGTGATGGGAACCAATAATAAAGATGTGATTGCTATTCAAAGTGCTAGTATTGGGTCGACAACAGGTAAATCAACCTTCCAAAATGAAAGAAATATTAACAATGGAAGATTAGTAAAAATTAATTAACCAAAAAATGTTTTTTGAAATATGTGCAGGTCATAAACCAAGAGAATTCAACAAGGTTGATGTTGTTACAATTGATATTCCAAGCAGTAGCGAACCATTAGGTATCATATTAACATGAAAGTGATTCACTTAAAATAAATGTATGTATAATTATGTCAAATTTCAATATTATAAACCATCATGAATGTGCGTAACAGGAAAGAGGCAAAGGACGTCATTCAACGAGGATGACATTACAACAACGGTTAACAAGGACTATAAAACTTCAGGTAACTGTATTTGGCTTTCCGAGTTTTATCCGTAGTTATTAAATGATTAAAGTAACAGCAGTCAGCAAAAGTTAAATAACTGTTCTGCATATGTTTAGCAGTGGTTGTTCGAATGGCGAATCAATCCAAGGATGTAGCCAACATCCAGTCTAACAACAGTGGAAGATCATCAGGTCGTTGGAACTAATTCATAATCTTGATTACATTTATAGTTGAAATTATTATTATAAGAACACGTTGTAGTTGGTAATGCATATATGAAACTGTTATGTTATGCAGGTATCAAAGGGATTCTAAAGAAACCTACAAAATTGAGTGAACGATTGAAGAGACCTACAGTGGGTAAGAAAACAACGAAACATGTATTAGATTGTTTGAGTAAATGCATAGTCAGGTTTCCATTGAACAATTACTGGTTTCATTAGATAGTCAATACTATGTTGTTACAGGTTCTGTTGATCCACTGTACACACCAGAACAACACGAAAATTCGCCTTCAAAACATAGTGATGGAAATAAACGTAGAACACGCAGTGATGCCAAAAAAGTTTCATTTTTCAAGTATCAAGAACACCGATGAAGAAGGTATGAACATGATTATACCATATCTATTAATTCAACACACCTATTGAAATGTTCGAATATGTCGTGAACACAGAGGTTATACGCATAACAGCTAATGATGATGACTTTCAAGTTGAGCAACCTTTTATGCAAAGTTCGGTATTGCTGACCATTTAAATTGTTAGTCCTTTGGGTTTTTTTTACTAATTCTTATTGACGGTTTTTTGGTATACTAAAGAAGAAAAAACACGTCCCAAAAGTGGTAAAAAGCAAAGGACCACAGAAAATTCTCATAAGAAGGGTAATGTAAAGAAGAAGGGAAGTGACATTAAGAAAGCGCGAACAGTTGACGGAATCAGAACCCGAACGTCACCAATAACATTATACAGCACCATAAAGAACTTAAATCCCGAGCAAAAAGAGGCAGTGAAGCAGATTGGTTTTGGTTCTTTGTTGGGAATGACTGTGGATGGCATCCCAACAAAACTAGGATTCTTTGTTGTAGACAATCTTGACACGACAAACATGTTTTTGCGAGTGGGGGACCGTAATATAGTACTCAATGAAAGCATGGTTCATGATATTCTGGGTGTTTCAAAGATTGGGTTAGACCTTGACAAACTTGATGTTGATAACAGAAGTATGAAGTTGATTTCTGAATAGAAGAATTATGTTAAAAAGGACAGACCAAGGCCAACAGATGTTATGAATTCTATCTTATCTTCTACCAACGCATCACATCTATTCAAAATAAGTTTCCTCAGTTTGGTTGTTAACTTGCTCGGAGAATGTTGTAACACAGGTTCATGTAACATAAACTTCTTGTACAAAATATCTAGTGTTGACATGATTCGGAGGATAAACTGGAGTAGATATATATACGAGTGCGTAAGGCGTAGCAAAAGTAAATGGAGACGGGACACCTACAAAAGTTTCTACAACGGACCATTAACTTTTCTCACGGTAATAATGCTTTATTTTTATTTTAATACTAAATTACTATGAAATAAGCTAATTTGTAATCCCTGACATGTTTAATTAAAAAATTGAACTTCGCAGTTATTGTATGCTCATAAGACGGTTTGTGAAGATGTGCAAGTGCCAAGGATGCTAAAACCCATCAACGAATGGACAATGGAACTGTTAAGGCAAAGGCAAAGATGTGGGTTAAAAAAAGGAGGACTAGAAATGGCAGAGTTAAGGGTAGCTGAGGATCCCCAAACAACAGAAACAGATCAAGACAATGACGCAGAATTCCGTCAGTATGAGGAAGATCAAGAAGCACTTCTGAAGAGGGTAACACTACTTCTACTTTGTCCTATTTAATTAGTAATGTATGTATTTAAATATTTAAAAACACAGGAGTACACTGAGAAAATCAATACAAAGATTACCCTTATGGTGACTACAAAATGGGAGGCAGAGATTGCAATCGACGAAGCAATTCAGCGATTTCCAAATGATGACTTATTCCGGGACTTCAAAGAGAACCTACGCACGCTTCTCAAATCAGAATTTGATAACAAATCGAGGCATTCAAATGACTTTGAGGCAGGAACATCGGGTGTGAACGACGACAACAACAGCAGTGACGATATTGGAATTTCAGATGCAGACGAGGAAAATATGATAGACACCATTACACCAACCAGGTTAAACTTTGACGAAAGGATTCCACTCGAGGAAATTCAACGTCTCTCCCCAGTCCTTGTCAGGCAAAACCCAAGTGTTATAATAGACGACTCGGTGCATAAGAAGACCCAAACTTGCGACAACGAAACAGACGCAAACAACAATTCTAATTTGGTTAACGATGATTACACAACTCCACCATCATATGCACAACATTCGTTCGAACTCCCAAGATTTATTCTTGGATTTAAGCCAGGACATTCAGTGTGATTCGAAAATGGAAAAGGAAAAGGGTAAAACAAAATTAGAGGAATGTGATCAACCAATTGATCAAAATAAAAGGGTTATAAAGATAGGTGACAAAATTCGATCTCCATACTATCAAAGACAGGTAACGATTGGACAGCTTCTTACCATTGAAGAGAAAAAGTTGAATGCATGAATGATAGCTGCTTTCGGAAATCCAAGGTATGTATGAAGTTTTCCAATTTTTGTGTATCATGTAATTAAAGATTACTTGGTAATTAGTCACTTCATTTATTTGGGTTGCAGGGACATTCTGTATTCAGCAGATTCAGGCCAAACCATTACACGAGACGAAATGGAGAGTTTGGGTGGGGATATGCATGTCCTTCGTGGTGTCATTGACGGGTGGCCTGATGTGTTAAACTACGAAGAAAGGTTTCGAAGTCGCGATTCACCAAGGAGGTTTTTCTTCAAAACTGGAATTATGGTAACAAATATAGTCGATGTTAGTTATATCCACGTCAAATTAGAAATTATTATGACACCCTATGGGTTTGAATATTTATTCGATGACAGTATATGGGTGTTGAACTGTACGACATACACACATTTAAACGACGATTTGCAACCTTCACGACAAATCTTCACCGTGTTGCGAGCTTCAATTCAGAAGGATATAATTTGAAGAACCTTGATTTGGTAACAACTACTGTAACAAACTTAACATAACAATACACACATATGCATGCCTTTCAATTATAAAATCCCCCTAAATTTATTTTGTAGGTTTTTATTCCCATGTCAATGAAAGCACATCATTATTGTGTTGTATTTAACTTCAAAAAAATGGCAATTGAGATATTAGACAACTCATATTCTGAATTGGAGCTTAACGATTTGTACGACTACGATGTGTACATATTGGTAAGTAAAGTACTATTATTTGAATTTTGTTATAAATTCATATGCTGACGTTACTTCAAACTGCAGCAACAAATGATGGTGCACTATTTGAATAGTATTGGGAACCCAGCTGGAAAAGCTTTTCATAGGATGGAAAAAACAAGATTTGTTATGGGTTGGCAAACTACAAACAACACAGTTGATAGCGGAGTGTTTCTAATCAGGCATATGGAAACATATATGGGAGGCGGTACACGCGGTTGGAACACAGGGTTTGTCAAGGATGACTACACACAATCGAGACAGATTTCAAGTCTTAGGAAGAATTACGTGTCTAAAATTATCACATGCGAAACAAACAAAAGACACCCGTTCGTAGAGTTTTTAACGTTCATTGAGCTTGATGACAATACAAAGGAACTACTTCTCAAAAGGGCAAATGAAACTCGTGCACGAAGACTTGTAGGTTGAACTTTTAAAAGGTAACAAAGTTGAAAGTAGACAGATGAAGTGGTTTTTAATTAGGATGTAGAAATGCTCTTAAGCTCTGACTGGATGGTTTGTTTTTTTGTGTTTCAATGGCATGAATGGGTTTGTTTTGTTTGATCAAATTCCATATCTTCATGCACTCGCTACTACGTGACCCATTTCAATCATCATAACACAATCCATTAAACTTGGCACACAGTCAACTCTGATCGGGTTATAGTTTTATTTCATTTTTTAAATATTCAATATGCAACTCAACTACAAAGATTGATTCACGTGGGCCATATGCAGCAAACAAACATTCAGGCCTACATATAACATATTTACACACACAAATAAAATGTTAAATGATGAAACTGAGTTTGTAATTGATTAACACACGGAAGTAACGCCCAAAAAAATTGCGAAATTAATTTTTCTGAAATTCATTAACACAAGAAACAATCGTTATTAATAGCCTAATTAAATGGACAACCCCAAAATAAAGCGTCTACAGACTCGAAACCCGTAACGAACATAAAATGAAATCCAGATTGTGTGAAACTAAAACCCAAACATCAATAAACCCCACATATTAAAAAACGAACAACGAACGTTAACCAATATAATGAACACAAAACAAACATAATGTTTAATAGTTTCATAATATTCCAAAATATGACAAACATCCATATTTCATAGGCCCATAAAATGTACAAACTAACATCAAAGTCAATCTTTAACCCGAGCAGGACAATTTCGAGAATCATGGTTACCCATGTTTTTGCAATAGCTGCACATACGCTTCGGCTTCTTAGTTTCTTTGACAGCCTTCTCCCTTGCACCTATCATTCGTTTCCTAGATCTGCAACCCTTATTCCGAAGACCGGATGGAGGTAGAATGTCAACGTTCTCGGGAACTTCAACACCGTATGTCTCCTTTAGTGCTTCCTCCTTATCTTTCGCTGGGCAACTTGCGGTGGCACTGACATCGTAATCAGCTTTCAATTTTCAAAAATTTCATGTAATTTCTTCAACTTACCCATATCACTACGTAGACGACTAATCAACAAATCAACCTGGGCGTAGATTTCGTTTATCAGACGTTCCTTATCAACGTCAACTTCGCCATACCTTGCTCGCGCAACCTGAATTTCAACAGGGACTAATGAACGAGTCCACCTACGACAAATAAGGGATTCTGGAATCTTCGAAAAATCGCTGTTAATCATAACTTTAAACATATGACGACACGTTATCCCATGCCGTATGAAGAAGTGGCAACTACATGTTAACGATCCATCATTTATACCATGAATGACCTACAATTTAATATTGATAGAAATTCGAACTAATCAAAGCATAAACATATTTATGGGAAAACACCGGATCACTGAATAAATAATCAAGGAGTAAAAAAAACCTCACCTTGTATGTAGCTTTTGTAATTGAATTCTTGTTTTTGTGAAAGACATTGAAGCATTTGGAATCACCATCATTGGAAACTAATTTCTTCCCACAAAACCATACAGCTTTCCGAATCTCCTTTTGAACATCGAAAAATATCTTACGTGTATAAATTTCGGACGCATGTCTTTCTAATAACAAAGGAGTTACACACCTTGGAAATGTGTTCCGTGTCAAAAATTCTAGGCATCGATGGTTGTTTCTTTGACGTTCAATTGCACCATCAAATGCATGCAGAAATTTAACCAAATCGTTGCAATAGTTGGCATAAATTCTAAAAAAGGCATTTGAACTTTCTGATCTTGAGGTTGTTTTCATCAACCCCGACATGGGATCATCAATGTAATATGTAGGGATCCATGAATGTCTTATCTTGAACATATCGTTCAGCCAATCATTTTTTTGCAATGAATATTCCTCTATGATTTCATGCCATTTAATCTCAAACATTTCTGGTGTAATATGGGTGTTCCAAACGAGCTTGTTAAACCTATTGTGAAACTGTTTATTACTTTCTAAATCAGCTCTTATCTGTAAAAAACAATCAAATCACAATGTATGTAATATAATAATGCAGTAAAACTAATGTGGAACACGAAGGAAAGGAAAAATGTCTACATGTCTCGAGTCACTAACCTTGTTGGGCAGCTTCTTCATAATATACCACATGCACAACCTATGTTTCGACTCCGTAAATACGAAAGGGATGGCTTGTTTCATGGCAGGGCACTGATCGGTTATAACGAAAACCGGTTGTTTGCCATGAGCTTTAAGAAATGCTTGCAACAACCACTTAAAGGTGTCAATATCCTCATGACTAACCAATGCAGAACCAACTATAACTGACTTTTTATGATTGTCTATAGCTGTGAATGGTATGAAAATCATAGAATGCCTACACAACAAAGTAATTCGTATAGAAAATGTCTTAAAAAATGAAACACAATAATCAATTATAAGACATTTAAAAAATAATAATTTTACCTGTTTGTACGAAATGTGGCATCAAATGAGACAGTATCACCGAATTCCTTGTAGTTCAATCGGGAAATTTCACCAACCCAAAAAATTGCCTGTAGTTCACGACCTTTACACAAATATTCGAAATAAAAAGAAGGAACTATACGCCTACGGTTGGTTAACAAGTTAACGAGCATTTGCGCATCTTTGTTGGCAACAAATTTATGCATGTATCATCTAGCATTCCGGTAGTCAACTGATGTGCCACCCATATATTCACACCCACCTTTCAAAGCAGCCTGAATCATGTGCGTTTTTGAAGCTCCGATGCTAGCGGATGATGCGTTGTATATATATATCGATAATCAGTGTACTGCAGTTGCCTTTTACATCGTGACAAAGACCTATCTTCAGAATTAAACAACGGATGGTTGTGTTTCTCCTCGAACTTATACACCCCATAACGTTGCGAACCTTTTATGAGCTTGAATTTACTTCCTGCTTTACATTGAGATCTTATAATATTTGAGTTTCAAAAACGTCCTTTGCCACCTCCTTCAACCAATGAGTTGTACTCCTTCTTGCTTGGCACGCCCTCCTTGCTACATACCAAATATCTATTTTGCACCATTTTCGTAGGATTCATTTTCCGGTTGGATTTCCTTACATTAAACCCAGCTTCTTTTGCGTAATTCATGTATGCCTTCTCTGCAATCTCGATGGTCTCAAATTCTGAATCAGGACCTATTTTATTCTGATCATCAACTAATGGAACCCAATAATTTCGTCCTCCCGGGGATTCCACAACCTTGGCGGTGTCGTTTGGTTCACCTATGAAAAACGAGTAAAAAGTTATGATTGATCATTGTATGAACCAAAATAAAATTTCTCAATTTTAATCCATTCAATATTTTTAATTCAAAAAATGATGCATACGATATTAACTAATACTAAATACGTGGTGGAAAAAAAATTGAAAACCAACAAAGAATAGTCTAATGATGATATTATGATATGAAACATAAGTTAACATATGATGTCTATCATTGTTTAACAATCACAAATTCATTACAAACACTTCAATATTACAAATTCGATACACCAAAGACAGTAATAATGATTTCATAAATTTTTCATACACACCAACGACAGAAATAACGACTTAATCAAAAAAAATTCATCCAGAGAAGGTAATCAACAAACCTATTAATGGTACACTGGAAAATTGCATATCATCATCAGCCACAGAAGTTTCGATGTTGTTAGTAACATGTTTTTCAGTATTTGATTGTTGATTTCCATCGTCGTTTGGAAAAAGTTCATGATCATAATTTTCCGTATGAAGCAAATCATATAAGAAACCTTCATCCATCAAGAATGGAAGCAAAAAGAACACAAATATTCGGTGGAACAATTTGAAACAATCAAAAATGCATAAGTGAAATATAAGTTGTTTTTCATAGAAGTAACTACCATTTAAATAATAAATAATTAAAATAATGCAGAATTTAAAAAATAGTTGTTAACTGCCTCCATAACCGTATATTTTTTTAATATTAAAAAAAACAAAAAACAAAAAACAAATAAATAATAATTAAATAAACATATTTAAAATTACGCAACTACCCTTTATATTATTTAGTTTGCATAGTTTGTATATAGGAAAAAGTTTGTATAAGATCAAGACTCTATATGTATATATATATATATATACATAATTTATATATAGGGGCAGGTTCATATGAGAATGCTAACTTTTTATGAGAGTGTGAAGAGCTCTTTTCATGTATAAAATCATATATGATTGATGTAGTGATTTTGATTCACACACAAAATCATATGTGATTTGATGTTAATATAAAATCACATTTGATTTTTAGATGTTGGTACAAAATCACATGTGCTTGGGATAAACCAAGGTTTCTTTTTATATTTATCATAGTTTTTTTGGTTGGATAATTGGTCACATTTTATTCATGAAATGGATTTTTATTTCCTTCTTTTCTTGCTCTATTCGTATCTATTTATCATTGCTATACATGAAAAAAAGTTCCTCGTGTTCTCGTAAAAAAAATACCGTCCTCGCAAGAACCTCCCTCTTTATATATATATATATATATATATAGAAAGAGGTTCATACAAGGACGGTAACAATTTACGAGAATGCGAGGACAATTCTCGGCCAATCATTTTGTATCTGAAACTTTTCATGTACAAAATCACATATGATTCATGTACAAAATCATACATGATTCACGTACAAAATCATATATGATTAGCCGCGACTTTTCCCGCGACTTACCCACGGGAAAAGTCGCGCTTGTCCTTTTTGATGCTTACAAAATCACATATGATTTTGAACATGAAAAATTTCATGTACAAAATGATTGGTCGAGGATTGTCCTCGTATTCTCGTAAATTGGTACCGTCCTCGTATGAACCTGCCTCTATATATATATATAGGGTTTAATCAAATAAAAACCAAAAAAATATTAAAAACTTGAAGACTAATCTAAACCTTAGATTAAATTAATCATGTGGCTCTAATTTTGAAGGGGACCTTTTAATAAAAAGAGTAAACTATAATTTTTGTCCCTGTGGTTTATCACTTTCTTTGAAGCTCGTCCCTATGGTTCACTAACTACAATGGTCATCCTTACTGTTTCGATTTTGCTTTGAAAGTGGTCCTTGCTCGTTAACTCCGTTAAAAAATCTAGTTAAGTGAAGGATACTTTCGTCTTTTTACCACCTTTTGTCCTTTTCTTATTTTTCTTCACTTAAATCAAAGATGAAGGGCCACAATTGTATATTGAGAATTTTGCTGAAATAGCCATTCTGGGAACCAAAATTGCAAAAATAGCCATTGACTACGCCAAAGTGGACTACGCCAACTTTGACCGATTTTTTGCAAAATAGTCCCTGACTACGCCAAAAATGGACTACGCCATGGCGTAGTCAGTCCCTGGACTTTGGGAAATTGTTAAAATTGTCCCCTGGACTTGAAAGTATGGAAAGAAAGTTTGAAAAATGACAATTTGGTCCCTGTAGTATACTACGCCATGGCGTAGTAACGTATGGCGTAGTTGCCATTTTGGGAAATTGGCAAAAATGGCCCCTGGACTTGAAAGTATGGAAAGATAGTTTGAAAAATGACAATTTGGTCCCTGTAGTATACTACGCCACGGCGAAGTGGCCAGTTTGAAAAATTGGCAAAAATGGCTCCTGGACTTGGAAGTGTTTTGAGTAAGAATTAAAAATGACATTTTGGCCCCTGGACTTATTTTTTTTTTAATAAACTTTTTTTATATAATTAATGTTATAATTAAAAATGACACTTTTATAATTAATTTTATAATTAAAAATGACACTTTTATAATTAATTAATTTTATAATTAAAAATGACATTTTTATAATTAATTATTTGAACCTTAAGGATTTCGTTTTTTTTAATAAACTTTTTTTTATACTCATATTAAAACCGAAAATACAATATTTAAACCGAAAATACAATATTAAAAACAATAATCGCAACATACATTTAAATACTACAAACAATAATTTAAACCGAAAATCTAGTGCGGATAAATATTTTATCAAGAGATGATCCAGTCAGCCTTCTTGTTGATTTCTGCCTCTAGATATGTGTAGGTTTCTTTGATGTCATTAATCTCCGCCTCATCTATACGTAATTCCTATTGTAGTACTTTTAGTTTGTGTTTTTTTTCATCAAATAGCGCCTGTTTTTCTAGTTGAATCTTCCGGTTGTTTTTCCATAACTCTGCTAACCTTTCAATTTCTTCGTCTGCCTCTTTACACGATGCCTTGAGCTTTGAAGGCATGACTTGAGTTGCCGGAGGGTTTGAGTCTCGGTTGAATAAAAGGCTCTCGTCATAGGTTGGCAGGATATCTCCGTTATGTGAACGCCTATAGTTTCGCCATGCGGCATCGTATTCTAGCTCTTCATCATCTGTTATTGCATGATGGGCCCTAGTTTTTCCAATCTGTCTCCACTCCTCGTCCGTTTCAGGCGCTTTCCATCTAAGCCTGAACCTTCCATCATTCAGCTGTTTTTTATTGGCTGAGCCTGAAGAAGGTCCAGACTCATCAACCGATCTCTTGCTGTAGCGGCGGTTTCCAGACATTGGTTAAATGTAGTAAGTTAGAGATTGCAAGTAATTTCTTCAACATATCACGTATTTATAGTTGCGATATTCGTCACGAGATAGTTAGACGTATTGGTCTACTTTTAAATGTAGTAAGTTAGAGATTGGAAGTATTGACTACTTTTTCAGACGAATCTGTCATAACTTTTCAGCCGAATCTTGACTACTTTTTTCAGACGAGCTTCCGTCAGGTACGCCAAGGCAATTACGCCATGGCGTAGTACCAGAGTTTTGGGGACTAAATGTGGTAGTATTTTAAAGTTCATGTGCTAGCGGGTATTTTTTTAAAACTTCACCACTATAAATAAAAGGTCTTTGAGAAGTTCCAACACACACACAAATTTGTTATCTACCATTTCATTCCTTTTATAACACTTCGTAAATTTAGCTAACCTTCAACAAACCATGTCCGGAAACAACCGATCTGGCAAGAAGAAATCAGCTTCCAAGGCTGGAAGTTCTCGATTTGCACCCTTACGACAATTGAATGATGGAATGTATAGGCGTACCTGGCATGTGCCCGCAACAGAAGAGGAGTGGGCAATGCATGGGAGAACTTTTGCCGACGAACCAATAACCGATGAAGAGCGTGCCGATTGGGAAGACGCATACTATAACTACACGGAGACATCTCCATACAATGAACCACAAATGTTTTCTTCCAGGTTTTTATACCCTGACCCAAACCCTCCGGCATCACAAGTAATGCCGGCGAAATTGAAGGCAGCGATTAACGAGGCGAACCGGGAGATCGTAGCGCTTGGGGAGAAATGGAATAAGAACAGGGAAATACAACTTCAAAAAGAGGCGGTGATTAACCAAAGTAAAGCAGAGCTTGCAGTCCTAGAGCAAACAATTAGTACAGAGGAGATGTTGGTAAAGGAAATCAAAGAAGAATACGATGTTCTTGAGGACCAGATCAACGAAAAGGCTCAGTGGATCATCCAATGCCAAGACATCTATCCTCACTAACTGTCTCCTAGTTGAATGTTTGTTTTAAGATGTTTGCACTGTAACATTTTCCATTGTTTAAGATGTTTTTTTAAGATGTTTTTTAAGATGTTTTTTAGTGTTGTGATATTTCAAATTTGATAAAACAATAATTAATATTATAACAAGTGAACATTATAATAAAAATTTGCAATAACGTTAACTTTATTCAAAAACATTATAATAGTTAACAAACACTTGAAACAGTCAACTAAAAATCAGGAACAAATTTTGGCAGCTAAAAATCAATATTAAGGTCAATACTATTATAGTCCAAAGTTCCATGTGGTTCCAACGACGTTGATGACTGAGACTGCCTTCTTTGGCTACCTGAAGGCCTTCTTGTAGGCTCGCTTGATGCAGCAGGAGTTGGGCAGTTTGTACGATTATGACAGGTTTGGCCACACCTACTACACTTTCTCTGTATTCGACCTTCACCACGAGATGGCCTTCGATCGTTGTTACGGGGTCTGCCCACTGGGTTACTTGTTATTAGGGGTGGATAGACTGGTTGTAGAGGGGTATCTGGAGACAACCATGTTGAAGTAGGTCCAACAGGAAGAATTACGTCTTCATATGTTTGCCGGTATACTGAGGCATAAAAGAAGGCTGAAGCCAAATGGCTACAATCTGTATATCCGAGATGTCTTGCAACGGTGATGGCATGACCGCAAGGTAACCCAGATAATTGCCATTTTTTACATGTACATTCATTTGTACGCATATCGACTTTTGCATCCCTATGACCATCTCGAACCTCATACCAACCATCTACAATGCCGTATACGTTCCATCTTGTAGACTTACCCATCCTCCTTTGGATCTTGGCTTGCGCCCACGGTGTTAAATTGTGAAGCATTTGCTCTACAAAAATGTTAAATATATGTTAGGATTTATATATTTTTATTTTTATTTATTTATTTATTTAAAACAATATCATATTAGGAACCTCCTTTTTGTCGGCGTAGAAAGTACCACCGTTGTTGAAAATCTCTGAAGTAATCCATAAGCATGACTATCGGTAATCTGCAGGCAAAACGGGACAACGCATTCACCGATTCTGCACTATTGGAGGTTATAATATTGAACCGAACACCAGGAAAATATGCCCTCGACCACTTATCCGGGCCAAGCTCATCCATTAATTGAGCTCCTGCAGCTACATGGAGTCGTAGAGCATTCATGTTTCGGTTGAACTCATATTCCGTATAGGCTTTGCATGCCTTCCAGAATTGATATTTATAGTGTTTTATGTTTGTGTCCCTCGTTTTGACGTTCATCTTGAGATGCCGACAACATAGAGCGTGATGGGCCGTTGGGAACACGGCTGTAATACTGGCCCTTATTGCCGCAGCCCGATCGGACATAAACACCAAACCAGGCAGATCTCCAATACATTCCCTCAACTTTTCTAGAAACCAGGTCCACTCGTCCGTTGTCTCAGATTTACCTACTCCGAAAGCAATTGGCACAATGTTGTTATTTCCATCCACGGCAACGGCCAGGAACATTGTACCCAAGAATCGTCCTTTTAGATGTGCAGCGTCTATTATAAGCACACGCCACAACTTTGTCTTGAAAGAGACGATCTGCCAATCGTAATGCAGTTAGTTTATCAAAATTATATAGTTTATAATATGTAAATAATTGACAGAATTACGCGTACCGCGGGGCGAAGGGCAGCAATACACTTTTCAAATCTTCCTTCTGAATCTGTCTTTATTCTGGTGAAGGTACCTGGATTTTGGTGCTCCAAGTTATATAAGAACAGAGGCAGTCGGCTGAACGAGTCCTCAGGGATGCCCCTAACCATTCGTATGGCACTCCATCTAGCACGCCAACCTTGGTGGTAGCCAATCTTAACACCGTACATCTCTTGTAGATCACTAATTATGTCTTTTGGTCGACATGTCCTGCTAGCATCTAGAAATTTATGTTTTAGTATACTACCCAAGATCTTTGTGTTCGCTTGACGGTGGCGAGGGATTAATTGGGTCTCGGAACAAGTGTGTACGTCCACTAACTTTCTTATTTGGAACATCTTGTTTGGCCCTCCTACGGGGTATGCCGTCATACGCCAAGAACAATCATTTACACGACATTTAACCCTGTACCTGGTTTTTGAAGATCTCGACGTTTGATACTGGAAGCCCCCTTCAAGAAACTTTCTTCCCAACTCTACAATCATCTCGTTTTTCGTGTCGAACGTCTGGTTTATTGCTATTCTGTAACTACGATTATAAGACACGGGGTCCTTAGTTGTGACATATGACTCTGGAGTTTCAAGAGGAGAAGGCATATCAAATAGATCATTTATAATTTCATTTGAATTATTGGCAGGAGTCACCCTTTCTCGTACCGTTTCGTCTTCATCCGTATCAGTCATGTCAAAAACAAAACCTTCATCTTCAGCAAAGCCAACAAAACGACTTTTTTCTTCTTCATCGTCTTCTTCTTCATCACCCACTTCTTCTTCTTCTTCTTCTTCTTCTCCTCCTTCTTCTTCTTCGTCTTCAACGTTGGAACTACAACCGACATCACCTCTACCGTACACTGGATAATCAACGTGCACATAGAGTGTAGGCGGACTCTCGCACCCCGACGCGTAATTCATGAACCAACGAGCACATTCATCGTCAGATATCTGATAAATTTCGCCATTTGTCTTGTGCACTATCTTCATTTCACCGCCATCATTATCGAAGTTAAATTTTTTTTACAGTAACCGGCCAACTTAAATTGTGTAATGTTTTTGGGCAATAGTACCTGAAATTTACTTTGTGGACCTGAGGGAATGTATTCCCACCCATAGTTTGCAAACTCCCATTTACCACCGGAACGAAGATATACTTTAACTTTTTCCATGAGGGATGGTGTGCTAACTGAGAAGAGAGCGATGTGTTGGTGGAGGGTGTGGTAACTGAGAAGAGAGCGATGTGTTGGTGGAGGGTGTGGTAACTGAGAAGAGAGCGATCTGTTGGTGGAGGGTGTGGTAACTGAGAAGAGAGCGGTGTGTTGGAGAAAAGCACCACCTGCCTTCCTTTTAAAGACCCATTAAATTGCAGTTACAACCCTTAACTTTGTTTCATTGAAAATTTTGGTCCTTTATAAAGAGAAAGTAGGACGACCATGTGCTTTCTGTTCCACATGTGATAAGAGGATGTGCCATGTGATATATGAAAAAGTTTTTTATTCATCTGACAAAGTTGGACGACCATGTGCTTTCTGTTCCACATGTGATACTGGGATGTGCCATGTGATATATGGACGATAAAATTTATTGTTTATTAAAATTTTATAAAAGCACTAAAAGATAAATATTCTATTTACGTTGTTTTTTATGAATTTAAATAATATTTTTGTATAAAATTCAAGCATTTTAGACAAAGACAAAAAGGGGGAAAAATAAATCAAATACAGAGATGCACCAAAAATGTATTTATTTATTTATATTAGTTGTGATACAAAAAAAATAACAATGGCAAACCCGCTAATCGGTAGTACTAGCATAATGATCTGTATAAAGATATAAAGTCTCCGCCATGTAATTTCGCCAATTCTGGGCAGCTGTCACCTGATCCCCGACGGAAGTTATGGTCTCATTATTAATCAGCCGGTATAGGAACATGCACATAAATACTCCACAATCTCCACGGCTAGAAGCCTGTTTTGGTACATTGTTAGCGTACTTATAACTGAATTTTCTGGCGGCGTTTTTAAGGCGTTGCGAATGAATTTTGGACATCAAATACGGCAGAGTAACTTTCCATTTGTCCATTATTTCGCCAAAGACTTTCCGATAAGCAGGGGCATTGTTAAAGCTGTCGTAGACAACCATAACGAAATCATCTAGGTTCAAAACCCCTAGGACCCAATGCTGATGTCCAATTACAATCGGGCAGTAGACCTGGAACAAAACGCCAAACATATAGTTAATAATGGATAGGTTTGAATACAAGTTGTTTCAAATTGATGTAAACTAATTTACACACCCGTTTTAGGTTGCCCCACGGTATTGAACCTTCGGCCATCCCCGACACCATGTTGATGACAAGGTCAGCACCACGACCATCACTCATGAACTTCCCAAAATTGGCGTTCATCACCGTCCATTCTGCGTCTTGATGACGGCTAAGCATGGTATAGCCTACCCATGCATTCACATGCTAGTAAATAGTACGTTAGTAGTTAGAGAATGAATACGGTATATTTTTAAAAACACTGAACTCAAATTTATATACTCACATCGCCGGTGAAATCACCATCGCCTTCCTCGCCCAGCAGCATGCCCCACCACGTTCTGTCAATCGAAGCCGTCAAAAAAGGAAGACTCATCTCGGGCAAACGATTTTGTTTGTATTTTTGGAGGATCATGGCCGCCACCGTTGATGAGGCTTTCTTGCCCTTGCCCTTGCCCTTTTGTGTCGCCTTAGGGCGCTTTGGAGCTGGCGCCGTATCCGGTTGTTTTGTAAACGGAGTGGTCACATATTGACTTGGTACCCTCTCTCGTTTGTCCTTGACCACCGGTGTTGTCTCAGCTGTGATGTTGGACGGCGACCGGTATACTTGTAGTCCAGGAATCGACGGCCCAGCTTGCTCATCACCAAATAACGACCGTTCAACAGTTGCAAACGGCTCGAACGATGAGCCGAAATCATCAAGTGTAACCTACAAAATAAGATGAATTGTTTTTAGTTAATTTTAAAAAAAAAACCAAACTTTTTTACTTACATTAGGCATGTAGGGGATAGGGGCGGTGGAGTACGGCAGCTGTTGTTCCCCAAGCTCGACTGGGGTACATAAAGTCCTAGCTCCGTAGCAACTGACGTACCCTATTAAATCAATATCGATCATTACCAAGTAAAATATTACAAATCCCGATATAGATAGGTTTTAATACTACTTATTTAACTTACAAGAAAATTAGAAGGGCTCGGTGACATGTATGAAGACGAGGGCATACTCATGATTGCCGGCTGGGCTGGATACTGGGATTACCCCAAATGGTCACCGCTTGTGCCCTTAGAAAGAAGGTTGTTAAATACCACAAAATGGGGTAAAGAAAGAGTTAAATGATTGCAATATAACCATGTTTCATAACTTACCTGCTGCGGATAACAAGAGGCCGGAGCCGAGAACATGGCTGATCCGAACGGCGTAGATCGGGAGGGTTGGCCCCCCATCTAAAAAAAATATGCAAATGTTGTTTAGTAAACACATTAAAACAATTTTAATCCAAAAGGTTAAACGAATAACTTACATTCATCCTTTCAATCTGCAACTCCAACTCCTTGATCCTTGCACTGTAGTCCTCATTTATTTTTATTTGATCGGCATTTATTATCTTTTGCTGGTCATAGTGGGGAAACAAATCTCTATCTACTCGCTCCTGGTGATAATAGAAATCATAGTATACCTCATTCAACCTTTGCCGATCCAAACTGTCCCATTGGGAATCAAATGAGTCCGCATACGGCTCATAATGTCCACGTGCGTTCCAATCGTCATGGCGGATATAGTACGAAAAGGGTGGCGTAGCCCTACGGACTAAACTGGGGGAATGGGGGCGGTCCACTTCCATAGACGAGTGGGATCCATTGCCGGAGCCGGAACCATTGCCGGAGCCAGATGGGGAGGGAGAGCCTTGCGTACGTCGGGGCCTCTTCGATGCTCGAAGGCCCTCATGGCTCTCGAAGTAAGCATGGCTATCCCTATACCAATCCGTTTGCTGCTCCGACGGATAAGCTACAAGAGGATAGTGTGGGCGCCGCCCTTCCTGGAAAATTGAAAACATAACACGTTAAGCAAATCATAGTCTTAATTACCATAAATAGACTTCCAAATACACACAAAAACATACCTCTTGACACTCAAGGAACTCAAGGCAGGCACTTATATTCAAATTATGGTTCCTGGTCCAACGAACCCCCCTAGGGGACGCGTCGGAGCATGTAAACCATTGTCGGGAGATTGGAAACACCTCCACGATCCATATCTACAAACATACAACAACACATAAATGTATGAACATTATCATAAAGGAAACACATTTCAAATTAATAATTATCTAACCTTTAGGGCGTATGTAAAACCCGTAATCGACATCTTGTTGTGTTGGTCGCGTCGAGCCCAAGCACGATTCAACTGCTTGTAGGTCGGTTCCCATGTGTAGCTTCCCCATGGATAGCGATTAAATGTTGTAAAACGCTCCATGATATTAAATAGATCGGGATTAACTAACTGGGAAACCTGACGTCCAACAAATACCGCTTCCACCATCCCTAGTAAGCAGACTCGGACAGCATCCTCGTCGCTTAAGTTTAACATCTTATCCTTAATTGTACTAATAACCAAGGAAAGCTGCAGACGAGGATCGGGATGAACTGTCTCTCCGCAAGCATCAGGAAAGACCCTCCTTTCGAAGTTGTGCCTTCGGAGGGGAGGGATGTTCGGTAGGACCCCAAATGATAGCCCTGTGATAAGGCAGTAGTCCTCTCGGCCGAAACGAAGAATGTGGCCGGAAATATTAAACCATAACTCCTCCTCCTGTCCATCAATAGGAGGAATTTGTCTTTCTAGGAACAAGGCTGTCAAAAGACTGTCTTGGGGCTGCACGTGGAGGTCCAACCAAGGACCGAAGGGAGTAGTCCTAAAAAGTTCTTCTCTAGCCGGAGAAACTAAAATTGCAGCCCGAATCTCCCTAATCAAGGAAATTTTATTCCTTATTGTGAGCATAGGGACCTACATATTGAGTTTGTAAAATTCGTGAGTTAAAACCATGATTTATTAAAACATTTTTAAGAGGTCTATTAATTAAAAATTTGTATATTAATTAAACAGTTGTATATAACATTTAGTGTCGGTGTTTTTCGATTTTATTGATAGTCGTTCATCAATATTTCATCATTCGAAAATAATGGCAGTTCCACTGTTGGATTTCCAGGTAGCAGGGGAATCACATGGATTACTTAAGTCCCTACAACCTTAGGGCTATTTACACCCGTTTGACAAAATCTTTCAGTGTTATGCAATTATTTCGTTTAACGATATACGATTGAACGCTTTCGTTGGGGTGGAAGTGTGACTTCCAAAATTTATTATAACATTTTTAAGGGGTCTATTAATTAAACAGTTGTATATTAAATAAACAGGTATATTCTAATTAAAACAGATAAATATTAATTAAACAGATATATATTAATTTAAACAGATATATATTAATTAAAACAGATAAATACTAATTAAAA
This sequence comes from Silybum marianum, assembly GCA_036898165.1. NCBI lineage: Eukaryota > Viridiplantae > Streptophyta > Magnoliopsida > Asterales > Asteraceae > Silybum > Silybum marianum. Next base: position 7,109,881 of record CM072541.1, read on the forward strand.
CAGATAAATATTAATTAAACAGTTGTATATTAAATAAACAGGTATATTCTAATTAAAACAGATAAATATTAATTAAACAGATATATATTAATTTAAACAGATATATATTAATTAAAACAGATAAATACTAATTAATTAAACAGATAAATATTAATTAAACAGTTGTATATTAAATAAACAGGTATATTCTAGATCAATATTAATTAAACAGATATACACTAATTAATTAAACAGATATATATTAATTAAACAGGTATATACTAATTAAAACAGATATATATTAATTAAACAGGTATACACTAATTAAAACAGATAAATATTAATTAAACAGATATATATTAATTAAACAGATATATATTAATTTAAACAGATAGATACTAATTAAAACAGATATATATTAATTTAACAGATATATATTACTTTAAACAGATAAATATTAATTTAAACAGATAGATACTAATTAAAACAGATATATATTACTTTAAACAGATAAATAAATTAAACAGGTATACACTAATTAAAACAGATATATATTAATTTAACAGATATATATATTAATTAAAACAGAAAGTTAAGAATCTTTTTTTAAAAAAAATCAGAAAGTTAAGAATTTTTTTTTTATAAAAACAGAAAGTTAAGAATTGTTTTTAAAAAAAAAAGTAAGTTAAAGATTTTTTTTTTTTAAAAACAGAAAGTTTTTAATTTTTTTTTAATATGGAGACTGTTTTTATTTGTTTTTATTTTTCACAAAAATTAAAAAAATCACAAAATTACCCTAAATCTTTAAAAAACACAGAATCTTAAAAAAAAATTACAAATCAGAAAATTAAGAAAAATATTTATCAAAATTCTCAACTAATTTTTTTTTTTCCAAAAATCGAAATTTAAAAAAATATTTTATAAAAAACAGAAACTTAAAAATATTCTCAACTAAATATTTTTTAAAAAACAGAAAATTCTCAACTAATTATGATTGCAACGATAAACTTATGAAAAATGATAAGAAAATTAAGAATGCATGATACAAATATTAAGAATGCAACATAATTTAAAAACAATTAACTAATGTACCATTATATAACTAATTATGATTGCAACGATATAAAAATAAAATTTATTGAATTTAAAATGAAATAACTTACCGTTGCTTGTGGGTGTGGAAATTCCATATTTTGACGTGTATTACTGCTTTTGACGTGGATTGCAAAATTCTCGAAGGCGCGTGAGCTTGAAAAAAAACTCGGCTTTTGACGTGGATTGCAGAATTTTTGTCGTTTTTGAAGCAACAAAGATTCAAGGAGAAAATAAAGTGATAGCAATTGATGGTGTGGACCACAACCATCAATTTATAAGAGGGAAATAAGAGTAAACCCGTGATTTCTCGCTTCCCAAACAATTCAGCTACCCTATTAATTGCTCAGCTACCCTATTAAATGTTTTGTGCGCAATGCGCCCTTTGCTTTGCTTGAGTTGAAAAACTTCTGACCCGCATCCAGATCCCGGAATTCGATTTCTTAATCGATAAGCAAGCAGCCCATAAGTAATCTTAAATCGTCTTTTGCTGGTGAACTCCTTTTTTTTAAGTGTCTAATCGATAAAAAATGGAAAGAACTACGCCAAAAAGGTACTACGCCATGGCGTAGGGACCTTTCCTGCCAATTTTCCAAAGTTTCAAGGACGGTCAAAGAGCATATTCCCAAGGTATCTTTGACCACTACGCCAAATGGTACTACGTCATGGCGTAGTATACTACAGGGACCAAATTGTCATTTTTCAAACTATCTTTCCATACTTTCAAGTCCAGGGGCCATTTTTGCTAATTTTTCAAACTGGCCACTTCGCTGTGGCGTAGTATACTACAGGGACCAAATTGTCATTTTTCAAACTATATTTCCATACTTTCAAGTTCAGGGGCCATTTTTGCCAATTTCCCAAAATGGCAACTACGCCATACGTTACTACGCGATGGCGTAGTATACTACAGGGACCAAATTGTCATTTTTCAAACTTTCTTTCCATACTTTCAAGTCCTGGGGCCATTTTTGACAATTTCCCAAAGTCCAGGGACTGACTACGCCATGGCGTAGTCCATTTTTGGCGTAGTCAGGGACTATTTTGCAAAAATTCGGTCAGTTAATTCTGTGGCGTAGTCCACTTCGACGTAGCCAAATAATATTTTTGCAATTTTGATTAATTATTTATTGAAAATTCTCTTGTATATTTGCTATGGTTTTGATCTTTATCTCTCTCTCGCTCTCTCTTACTCTGAGGACATATACATATATATATATATATATATACTTATATATAATATCAATAATATATTTATATATCAATATAATTTATGCATACATATACCCACCTACAACCTTAAACATATAATATGTGTATACATACATACACCTGCAACATATAATATGTATATATTATATACAACTTTCTATATATATATATATATATTATACAAACTTGCAATCAACCATCGAAGGGTGGGTTTATGGGTGGAGGAAAGGAGGGTAGGTTTATTGATATTAATATAATATATATATACGTATAATATATAATATATTGTTTAGTGGCAAACCCACGACCAAAGAGGTCGTCTCCATCTCCGGGACCAAGTCAGACGGCCACCATCTCCGACGAACAAGATCCTTCTCCGGTGACGATGAAAAAACAACAAGTATATTTGTTATTGTCTGATATTTATCTCTCTCTCTCTCTCTCATACACAATAAAAAAACACAGGTACCATCCCCTTCACCGACGACCACCTGCAACTCCGGTGGGTCTCCTCCGGCCACCTCCTTCGCCATATTTGTTTGTCTCCAGAGCCGCCCATTGAACTACCCTCGTTCTACAACCCTTTCTTTTTGTTTTTCCGTTTTCCAGTTGGAATCCATATTGGAGAGAGATCGAAGGCAAAAAACTTTGGGTTTGTGACAAACAATGGTGCATTCTGATTTCTGATTTGTTTATGGGTTTGGTGACCACCACAGTGGAGGGTTTTGTCGGATGAAGAGTGTTGTGGGATGGAGGGTGCCGGAGAAGACGGTCGGAGAAGGCCACTGGTGGTCCTTGTGGTCCTTGTGTGTGTCTAGGGGTATAATCAAACGAGAACCTTATAAAGGTTGATAACCAAAAGATCCACTCCTAACCATACATAAAAAGGGATAATTTCGTAAATTAACAAATTTAATAATTAATAATATTAATATTTATTTTTCTGTTACAAATAAGATAAAACTGAATAATATCAAAACAAATCGGAAAAACTATTCATTCAATCGATTCCCTTCATAGTCCGGATTCAAAATATTTGAAGATATATGGTACCTTTTATGTATGGTACATATGATACATTTTTTGATCCGATATTTTGAATGTGTGGTACATTTTACGAAGATATGTGTATGGTATCTTTTATTCCTCTATAAAGGTACCACCAGAGTTACCGAATATTTGAAGATATGTGGTACCTTTTATGAATGTTTATGGTACATATTCGTATGAAGGGAGAGGGTTTTTATCCGATATTTTGGTTGCCGAGTTGATCGTATTTACGTATGATATACTTTTTGATTCACCTCTGATGTTGTTATGGATTCATTCCTATTATTTTGAACCCGCCTAAATTAGATAGGAATGAAATAACAAGTATAATTACTATGATATCCTTATCCTTTTATTTTAATAATTTATTTTCCTTTAATTTAGGCAATATATGGGATGTTTAAATATATGGACCTTTATTTTCCCATAAAATATGGGACGTTTTAATATGGACCATTAATCAAGATATTATAGGGTTGAGATGGGATCTCATGGTTATCACAATTAACCTAGATCTCTCTTGAAGAGCCCTCTCTCTCTCTCTCCCTATATATATATATATATATATATATAAGGGAGATTTTAAATACAAACCACGTCAATTCGTACAAACCGTACAAACCGCGTGTTTCATTGTCTTTTTGAATAAATTTTTTTCATGAAATTATATATATATATATATATATATATATCGAGAGAGAGAGAGAGAGAGAGAGAGAGAGAGTAAGCTAAACTTTTGGTCCCTGAGTAAACTAGATGCGCAGGATGTTGTTCGCCGGAGATGGCTTTTATTAGCCGGAGATGGGAACGACCTCTTGGTCGTCGGTTTGCCAAACAATATATATATAATATCAATAGAGAGTAGAATAAAACACTTTGGCCCCTTATAGTTTAAAAAATGGTATATCCCTTTACAGTGAAAAGACTAAAATGCCCTCAACTTAACAGAAAAAAATAACGGAGTTAACGATCAGGGACCATTTTCAGAGCAAAATCAACAGTAAGGACGACCATTGTAGTTAGTGAACCATAGAGACGAGTTTCAAAGACAGTGGTAAACCACAAGGACCAAAATTGTAGTTTACTCTAATAAAAAAGGGCATTATGGTAATTTTGACAACAAATATTTATATTTTATAATTAATAATAATATACTTTCCTTTATTTCATTTCGGTAACAAGATTCACCATATGAAACATACATATTAATTTCACCATATGAAATACACAAATTCACCGGATGAGACATACAAATTTATTCACCATATGAAACACATAGATTCACCATATGAAACGCAGATTCACCATATGAAACACCTATTCACCATATGAAATCCAACATAGTTTTCATCTTATTTCACCTTATGAATTGTATATATTTTTTTGTCTACATGTTATTTCATCTCATCAAACTAAATACAATTTTCGGATTCTATGCTATTTCCACCAATGAATTCCATGGTAGCTGCTCTTTCTCAGATTTTTTATTTCCTTCAAACACTAACATGATGCCAAATTATCTGATAAGAACACACGATTCCCGATTATGCCAAATACAATTTTCTTCTTCATCCTCTGCTACCCTTTCATTCATCTTAGGTGTGTTTTCTGCCTCAATCTGTTTTCTCGTTGTCTACCCTGATCTGGTATGTGTATTTCGGGCCTTCGGCTAAACAAGGAGGACGCTTCCTATATAAAAAACATGTCGGAAAATGGATCGATGACGTGAAATGGATAGGAGACTAAGTGAAATAGATCGAAAACGGCAGCAATAGATCGATATGCCCTGGACCAGATCGGAGACGGCCTATAATAGATCGACAATGGAGAATGACACCCTGGAATAGATCTAAAGATGGACACTGATGTTTGGAACAGCAGTCGCCGAAATCTAGGGTTGGAATGGAAGGAAGATGAAGAATTCAGTGTGCGTGAGAAATGAAAGAAGACAAGATCTGGAAAAGAGGAAAGTAAATACCCCTTTCAATTTTCATTTATTCAATAATCGGTTTTAGATTTCAAGAAAATCACAAAAATGCCATTGTATTTAATGTCCATTGATTAAAAGTAATAAACGGCTTACACTGGTTTTTACGGTTCACAACATTTTTTTGGTTTTTATTTGATTATTACCCTATATATATATTTATATATATATATAGGGGGAGCTTCTTTTGATAACCACAATTATTTTGAGAATTTGAGATCCATTTTCACCCACTAATTAATATTAAATTAGGAAATTTTTAATTTTGGTAATTTTTAATTTAAAAATATAATAAAGGGCATTATGGATATTTATAAATTTTCTCTCTCCTCTCCATCTTCGTCACCAAACCGTTCTAACACCTACACCCAATTTTGTGAACACACATTCGTCCCAACTTGTTCAATTTGCACCCCAATTTTTGTGAACACATAGTTTACTAGCAGGGTCGTACTGCCAGGGTCGCACTGTCAGGGTCGCACCTTCCAGAGGTGACCTTCGGTACACAAACTGCGACCATTGGATGCGATGGTGGCATGGAAAGGTCGCACCTTCCAATCTCTACCTACGGTACACAAACTGCGACTATGGGGTGCGAGGGTGGCACTGGCCAGGTCTCACTTTTCAGGTTGCAATTCTCCTCTGATAGTCCCAAAAAACTTTAACACCCAACCCAATGAAATACCAAACTTGTATTTATTAAAAAAGGGGTCGACAAATGTGAAATTCAGTGTGTTACAAGTTCAAATGCGAACTCAAATTTGGTTGTGAACGTGAGGACAAATAAGAGCGCACACGTGTCTGAATGTAGATTATTCAGACTGAATATAGTATTTATTCAGTCTGAATAGTGCTTATTCAGTCTGAATAGTGCTTATTCAGACTGAATAAATACTACATTCAGTCTGAATATTTCTTTGATTATTCAGTCTGAATATGATATGTGTCGCGCTTTCATTTGTCCTCACGTTCACACCAAATTTGAGTTCTCATTTGAACCCGCCCCTATATATATATATATATATATATATATAGAGGGGCCTTCTTTTGAGAACCCTATATATTGTGATAACCATGAGGTCCATTATTAGCCAATCATTCTAATTTAATTAGAAAGTTATTAAATTTAGCAATTTTAAATTACAAAAATAAATAAAGCGCATTTTTGGTATTTGAAAATTTAATCTCTCCTCTCTCCTCTCCCTCTTTCTCGGCCCCCTCTCTATTCTCTCTCATCTCCTCTTCTTCGTCTGCAAACTCTATCCCCAATTTTTATGAACACGGTGTGCACAAAACATCCATCCTCAATTTTTGTCAACACAGTTGTACAAAACCTTCATCCTTAATATTTGTGAACAAAGTGTGCACAAAACCTCCATCCCAACTCTTTGTTCACATTGTGAATTTTGCTTGTGAACATGCAGATGAGAGAGACCACCGTGAACACTACAATATATAATGAATAATGGGTAGTGTGCATATCGTGAACACTGTTGAACACATTGTGAACACCCATAAAAATTGGAATGTGAGGCTCAGGTCTGTAATGAATCGAACAAAAATGATGAATCTGCCATGGCTGCAAGCTTTCTCCAGCCCTTTCATTCCACCGGCCAAAACCTCCATCCCCCGTCTCCTCCAGCCCCTTTCTTCTCCACACTAAATAGAGGATGTGTAGTCGTGGTCGAAATAAATCGTCATCGGTGGTTGTCTTTTCGATGGAGAGGTCTCGGTTGTAGCCGTAATCAGAGACATCTACAAAGAGAGCATCTTGTAGTGGTGTTCCGACGAAGTCGTAACCTATGGTGGTGGTGGTGGTTTCGAAGAGGATAACTCGATTGTTAGGGTGATGTATTGGTGGTCGTCGGCGGCTACGTGAAGAAGAAAATGATGGCATAATTTGAAATACCTAATTAACTTAATTGGCTCCTACAATTAAGGGTGAGACTAATTAAAAGCATTATCTATTTAGATTTTATGTTTATTATTATGAGTTGTCAAATAATATAAATGTCTAATTTACCCTTTCATATTTATTTACAAAATAGATAATTATCTAAAATGAGTGGTTTAGAAGGGTTCTCAAGTCATCACAAAATATGAGGTTCTCAAAAGATTATACCCCTATATATATATAATATATATATATATATATACAGAGAGAGAGAGGGAGGGAGGGAGGGAGATTTTTTTTTGAACATGGGGAGAATGCGAAACTATCGAGCTTCAGCATGGCCATCACCCGATAGAGGCACATTCGTTTCATTAGAACTTAATAAGTAACAATTATCGTTAATACAAGGAATCATAAAGTGAGGAATAACATGGAAAAAAGTAGGACAAGAAAGTAAACGAGAGTGACGCACAAGAGCATGAGCCGCCTCGTTATCTTGTCTTCCAACTGCGTAGATCGAAAAGTTGCCATGAGTGATTAGAAGGCTTCGTATGTCTACTATAATGTCGCCAAACTCAGAGTAATCCCGACTAGTGTCATAGATAGCATCAGCGACGACCTTAGCATCGTTTTCAAAAATGACATGGGTAAGACCCCGAAAAATAACTCAAAGCATAGTGTTTCTCAGAGCATGAGCTTCACATTCTCTGACTGGAGGGAGAGTGATGAATGGGGTAGCACTAGCAGCTGTAAACGCCCCCTACAGTCATGAATAATTGCACTGAAGCCCGTCGAATTAGAGTCAACAAATGTAGCGACGTCGGTGTTGCACTTGAAAAGTCCTTGTCTTGGGGCAATCCACGAGCTTGGGCTCGATTGAGGAGGATGAAACTGATCAACACTGATGGTCCTACACTAAACCGTCCACTCTGAAAATATTCGGGAAGCTCTCTGGACAACGGAGGTGGGATCCTTCGGAGCTGCATTCCATAAAATGTCATTCCTACGAAACCATATGCTCCAAAGAAGAACAAGAACCTGGTCATCAATGTGAAGCGGACTATTTTTAAGAAGCTTAAAGATCAATTCACGAAAGGAATCGACTTCTCCAGCCGCCTCCACCCAAACGGGTGCAGCCGAAGGGCAATCCACAAAAATGTTCCAGTTATTTTCCACATTGCAGTTGCATAACGGACACAAAGAGGATATACGGATCCCTTTCTTTTGAAGGGAATCTCTGGTTGGTAACACGCCTCGTAAAGCACGCCAAGCAAAAAATCTGACTTTGAAAGGACATTGGCTTTCCAGATGCAGTGCCAATCCAAGTCGATAAAGAGGTGAGAGTTCTAGGCCAAGAGGTCCATGATGAGGCCATAGCTGGACTTGACAGAGTAAATCCCATTGAGGGTCCAGTGCCAAATAAGTCTGTCAGGACCAGAATCCGGTGGGGGTGGAAGGTTCAGAATGTAAGACTGATCCTAACGATTAAAGGACCTCTCAATCAACTCCATATTCCACAACTGAGAGTGTGTATCAATAAGGTCGCCAAGACTCAAGTCGGAAAGATTTCTATCCATGGGTGTTTCCAGATTAAAATTGTGGTCATCTCGTAGCCAAGGGTCACGCCAAATGTTAATCGAACGACCATCTCCTAACTTCCATTGGAGCCCTTCTTGGAGCACACGTTGAGAGTGCCAAATGTTTGTCCATACAAAACTTGGGGAGTTTCCCAACCGGGTCTCCATAAAATCCCTATTCGGGTAGTATTTGGCTTAGAAGTTGATTTTGACACGAGCCGCCGGCCTTGTTTTCCAAGCATAGCTACGTTAAAAGCAGTGAGGTCACGCAAGCCCAATCCGCCAAACTTTTGGGGTATGCAAACCTTATCCCATGAGACCAATTTATGGATCGAGAGCCATCAATCTTACTACCCCACCAAAAGGAGTTTAACATTATTTAGAAACACTTTAAAGAGTAGAAATTGTGAAAATCAATATAAAAATAAATTCTTTCATAATATTTTTCATCAAATGTTAATGATTTAAGATATTGTTTCACATATGTTTGTGTTCATATGGAAAAAAAACATTGATTCACAAAAGTTATAATTTAAGATATTGTTTCACATATATTTGTGTTCATAGGGAAAAAAAATATTATATTTGAACAAAAAACGGTGGTTTACTTTCACATATGAAACAAAATTCATATGATAAAACAAATAAGTCAACCATCATTTTTTATTCACATGGAATATTTTTTTTCCATGAACACAAACATATATGAAATAATATCTTAAATCATAACATTTGATGAAAAAATTTATTTTATATTAGTTTTTCCCTTGGTTTCCAAAATTTATACTCTTCATAGACTTTTAAAAGATTGTCTATATATATATATATATATATATAGAGAGAGAGAGAGAGAGGGGGGGGGGAGGTTAAAGGAAGAACACCAAAAAAAATTTGAAGAACACCCTAGGAGCGCTTCATACGGACGGTATGCACAAATGCATACAAGCGATTGAGACAATTTTTTCTTCTATGTACCACTGAATATATATGCATTAGTGCATATGCACAAATGCATGTTACAAATTACCAGTATGCATTTGTGCATACCGTCAAGACGGAGGGCTCCCAAATTGGTCTTCAATTTGTTTTTGTCGTTTTCCCCTAAACCTGACCCTATATATATATATATATATATATATTACGACTCCCATTAGATAGCCGTCCCTTTCTCTCTTTCCACAACCTCGTGGACGGGCGTAGGAAGGTAAGTTACAGAACGGGGCAGTGAAGGCTCGCGAAGTAGATAGCAAGCAAGAAAGTGGACTTCGAAGCGGATAGGTCAAAAAGCAAGAGCAATTCTACGTTTCCCCATCTAACAACTTGACTGCAGAGTGAAGCTCAAGGAGATGAGGGATCTATTCCATCTATTCAATTTCCCAAAGCTCAATACCTACTTACTGAAGACTTCCCTTTCCCATGCTGACTTAATCAAGGTCATTTCTTTGCTTGCCAGCATGAGTAGTCAGATCTTATATATATATATATATATAGAGGGAAGTTCAAATACAAACTCATATTTACGTACAAACTATACAAACCGATTCAAATCAATATAAAAATAAATTTTTTTCATGATTTTTTTTCATTAAATGCTATGATTTAAGATATTATTACACATATGTTTGTTTCATAATGTAAAAGTTTCACATGTATTTGTTTTCATAAGTTGAAAGTTTCTCATATATTTTTTTATGAAAAAGTTTCATATGTTTTTGTTTCATAATGTAAAACTTTCACACATAATTTTTTCACAAGGTGAAACAAACATATGTGCAATAATATCTTAAACCATAACATTTGATGAAAAAAAATCTTGAAAAAAAATTATTTTGTTATTGTTTTGAATCAGTTTGTATAGTTTGTACATAAATATGAGTTTGTATTTGATCATCCCTCTATATATATATATATATATAGGGGTTAAATCAAATGAGGACCAAAAAATGGTTGAAAACCATGATGATCAATCTAAGCATTAAATTTGTTTTGATCCTATGGTTTTAATTGAATGTTGTTTTTAATTAAAAAAGACATAATCGTCATTGTGGTAACAAGATTCAACATGATGAAACATACATATTCATTCACCATATGAAATTAAACATATACTAATTCACCATATGAAACACAAAAACTCTTTTGGATGAATCAAGTGTAGTCAACGATGATTAGAAAAGTTAAATAAGGTGGCACACACAGATTCACCACATGAAACACATACTAATTCACCACATGAAACCCAAACATAGTTGATCGTTCATTATGGAACACATACTAGTTCACCAGATTTACCATATGAAACACAAAAACTCTTTTGGATGAATTATGTGTAGTCAACGATGAATTAGAAAAATCAAATAAGGTAGCTGTAACAAAATCCCTATTATGGCCTTTTTTTTATTAATTACAAAAAAGAAATCATGATTAATAACCTTTGATTAGAACTATTTAATGATTGAGATTAGTCTCACGTTCCTCGACTTTTTTATGGTTTTCATTTGATTACCATTATATATATATATAGGTGGAGGTTTAAATGAGAACACCCCCATTTTACGAGAACACTCTTATCACATGTGATAATACACGTGAAAGGACCTAGTGGTGTGCGGACAACTTGCACTGTGACTAGGTCGCCCCAAAGGTCGTTTGCGTTTATGATTTAGTATCACATGTGATAGTCTTGATGCATTATAGTATCACATCAATAACACCCTTATCACATGTGATAATACATGTGATGGGGATTAGTGGTGTAAGGACGGCTTGACCCGCATCATAGATCGCGTCAACGTGACCCGCGTCTCTGATTTACCATCACGTGTGTATCATATGTGATGGAATAATAGTATCACATATGATTTTATATAGTAAAAGGTGTTCTCATGTTCTCGTTATATATATATATATAGGGGATGGATCAAATGAGAACCTCTCCTCCTTAAAGGAACAAAGGAACAAATTGTGGACCACATATGATGTGGGTCCCACATAATATTAAATCATTTATGATTTAATATTAAATCATATTAAATCATAAATGATTTAATATTATGTGGGACCCACATCATATGTGATCCACAAGTGTCCCTTTGTTTCTTTAAAAATGCAAAGTTCTCATTTGAACCTTCCTCTCTCTCTCTCTCTCTCTATATATATATATATAGAGAGAGAGAGAGAGAGGGAGGGAGGGAGGGGTTTAGAGGAAAACCTCAAATAAAAGAAAACTGAAAAACACCCTAGGAGCCCTCCATTTGGATGGTCTACACTTGTACATAGACCGTATGCATAAATGAATACAAGCGATTGAAACTGTTTTTTTTACGAGTGCATGTTATATACGTGTACATCTTACAAATTATCAGTATTCATTTATGCATACTGTTCAGATGGAGGGCTACCAGAGTGTTATTTAGTTTTATCTTTTTTGAGGTTTTTCTCTGAACCTCACTATATATACAGGGACAGACCCCAGAAATTTTTCCAAACGGTTGCACCGTTGAACTATAAGAAACAAATGCCAAGATGTTTTTCACAACATCATAATTGTTCTATTGGTTAGTTCATTTAAATTTTGTTTAGAAACATAATAAATTTGAAATTAAAAGCAACACTAGCAAGATTCAAACTTAGGTCTGAAGTGTATGAAAATCTTTGCAAACCAACTATGCAAAGGAAAACTTGTGTCCATATCGTAGTTTTAAAATATATATGGTAACACAAAACAAAACGATACGGTTGCATTCCACAAACCTAAAATTGTTTACCCTTTGTCGAAGAAATAATACGGTGGCACGGCCACCACTACAGGTCCGCCCTATATATATACATATATATATACACATATATATATACATAGAGGCGGGTTCATACGAGGACGATGCCAATTTACGAGAATACGAGGACAATTATCGGCCAATCATTTTGTATATAAAAATTTTCATGTACAAAATCATATATGATTTCATGTATAAAATCATATGTGGTTTTGTAAGCATCAAAAAGGACACGCGCGACTTTTCCCGTGGGCAAGTCGCGGCTAATCATATGTGATTTTGTACGTGAATCATATGTGATTTTGTACATGAAATGTTTCATGTACAAAATGATTGGCTGAGGATTGTCCTCGCATTCTCGTAAATTGTTACCGTCCTCACATGAGCCTCTTTTTATATACATTTATATATATATATATATATGCACGAGATCGTGTGAGAAGAAGAGTTAAAGTGAGAAGCGTAAGAAAAGATCTGAGCCCTTGATCACGTTTAATCTCATACCCACCCACGAATTACGCCTTAGAAGGGAGTTGATCCGGTACATCTCGGTGCACCTAATCTCGATGCATCTCATCCTAATGTGCATCCAAGGGTGGAGATCCCTTTTTACGCTTCTCACCATAACTCTCCTTCTAACCGAAACCCAACTCTATATGTATATATATATACACATACAGGGAGTGTTCAAACGAAAACACCTTCATTTTATGAGAACGCGAGAACACCTTTTACTATAGACAATCACATGTGATACTAAATCAGAGACGCAACCAACTTCTTAGATCGATCTAGGTTGCGGGCCAAGTCGCCCTTAAACCATTAAGCCCCCTCAACACAACATTAGGGCCGTCCCCTTCATTCTATACTGACCCCGGCCCGGGCTGGCTTTTTGGGAAGCCCGTCCCTGCTTTTCTACTTATAATTTACGTAAAAACAGTCAGTCAAAATGATTAATTACTTTAAATGAAACTTCACTTACATGTGATAAGAGTGTTGTTGATGTGATACTATAATCCATCAAGACCATCACATGTGATACTAAATCATAGATGCAGACGACCTTTGGCGCTACCTAAGTCGCACGACACGTCATCCGCACACCACTAGATCCCCTCATATGTATTATCACATGTGATAAAGGTGTTCTCGCGTTCTAATAAAATAGAAGTGTTTTCGTTTAAACCTCCACACATACACACACATATATAGGATCATTTGCACACCTGTCAGTTTAAACTATACAAACCATTTTAAACCATACTTTTTATTAATGAAGGGCCCAAATCATTTCCCTCTATTTCTTTTAATTAAATAAAAAATTAATGACGATCATTAAATGAAATGATGTCGTAATGGTAAAGTGGTCATTTCCCTAACGTTGTGTTCTCGAATTTGAAGAGATAAGAAATGGATGGAAAAGAAAAGGAAGGAAAAAAAGGAAAGGAAAACAAAATTTTAATTTGTGTTCTCGAAAGTGAAGTAAAAGGAAGGAAAGGAAAGAAAATAAAACAATTTTTATGTTCTTGAATAGGAGAGAAATGAAAGGAAAAATATCATTTTTACTATTATTCTCTTTAAAATAATATAATTTAGGATGAAAGATTGGATAGTTTTGTAATTTTATTAATTTTTTAAATGATTTTAATTTTTTACTTTCGTTTCCTTCCATTTCCTCCCACATTTGGGAGGAAAAGTTTGGAAGGAAACTAAGTTTTATTTTCTCTTCATTTCCTTCTCTTTCTTTTCTAAAAGAGTTTCGAGAACACGAGTTTTATTTACTTTCCTACGTTTTTCCTCACTTTCTTCGTTAAATGAGTTATGAGAATACAACGTAAAAGAGCTCCTAACAAAATACTAAAAAAATCTGTTAAAAGAACTTGCCATTGTCTAACTTGTTTAATAAAAATCCAAAAATCAAATAAAAAATCTTGGTTAGGAAACTTATTACAAAAAAACAGAAAGAAACATGACTCGTGATTTTATGGTTTTATTATTAAAAAAAACTCATGATTTCATGATTTCGTCTATAAAAAAACGTATGATTTTATGGTTTTGTTTTTGAAAAAACTCATGATTTCATGCTTAAATGAATATTCATATAAATAAAACACCCACTATTGATGAACGAATCAATATTTTCTACACTATCGATTATGAAAAATCTGTAGTTTCGATCTGTTTTTTAGAAAAAAAATAATAAAAAAATCCCATGATTAAATACTTATGTTAATCAATATTCCAAAATATTAGGAGATTGTTACTTATCATATTTTACGACTAGAACATTAAAAAAACGAATTGACCCTTATAATTAAAAAGACAAAAAGAAAAAGAAGAGAAAGTGTGATTCATTGAACGAAGTTTATATAGTTACTCCTCCCCTACATATACACTAAATTAAATTTCTCTATCACATATGTCAAAATCAAATTTGCTATTTTATATTTATGCATTAGTTAATTTTATGAAGTAGGTTGTTTAACAATATCTTTTTTATTTCAATTATGTGAAAGTTGACTAATTAGTATATGCCAATAAAAACGAAAGGATAATTGTCTACTCTTTTGTTGATGGAATAAAATAAAGCTAACAAACAACATAAACATAATTAGTTCATTAATATATTTATTGTCAAAATCTTTGATGCGTACCAAAGATTCTAAATGCTCACCATCCTCAAACTCTTGAAAAAAAGTCTTTGGGATAAAAAATTATACCAGAAAGTATTCACGTAATACAAGCATGTGCAACTTGGAACATATTACAATAAAAAATGAAAGTCTCCCCAACTATTTATAACTTATAAATAGCCCTTTAAACTGTTACGTTTTTTACATTCAAATGATGACAAAAACATTCTTCTTTCTCATCTTTTGTTCCTTGATTAGATCTTTAGCTTCAAAGAATACGTTACAGTATCGTCTTCGAAGAGGCTCCTCTGTATCTGTTGATCATGATTCACACTTTATAACCTCCCAAGATAACTCTTTTACTTGTGGTTTCTATGGCTTCCAAAGAAACGCTTATTGGTTCGCAATCTGGTTCACAAACTCCAAAGACCGCACCGTGGTTTGGACTGCCAACCGCAACACTCCTGTCAACGGTCATGGCTCGAAGGTGACGTTTCGAAGAAATGGAGCCATGGTTTTGACCGATGTCGATGGCACGGTTGTATGGGAGACAAACACAACGTCTACGGATGTAAATAGCGCAATATTGCTTGATACAGGTAATCTCGTATTGAAGAACCATAAAGGTCAGATTCTTTGGCAAAGTTTTGATTATCCAACAGATACACTTTTGCCTTCTCAAACACTAACAAAGAGCAAAAGCTTGATATCTGATTTAAGAAAAGGAAGTCTTGAATCTGGGTATTTCCATTTGAGTTATAACAGTATTAATGTTTTAACAATGATTTACGACGGCCCAGATATATCAAGTGTGTATTGGCCTAGTCCTGATCCTGGTTTTAATGTATGGGCTTATGGAAGAACCTCTTATAATAGTAGCAGAATTGCAGTTTTTAATGATTTTGGTGTGTTTAAATCGAGTGATAGGTTGCAGTTTAGTGCTTTAGATATGGGTTTTGGGATCAAAAGGAGACTAACTATGGACTATGATGGTAATCTTAGAATTTATAGCTTAAATGAGTCAACTGGATTATGGTTGATATCATGGCAAGCTCTTGCACAACCATGCAACATTCATGGAATTTGTGGGAGAAATGGGATTTGTATATATGGAGAAAAACCGAAATGTTCGTGTCCGCCTGGTTATCAATGGAACAACCCTACTGATGTTACTCAGGGATGTAAACCTACTTTCAACAAAAGTTGTAAAAACTCAACAAAGTTTGGATTTTTAGGATTGCCGTATACAGATTATTATGGATTTGATCTAAACTTTTCATCACCCATTTCTTTTGAATCTTGTAAAAGTATTTGCTTGAGAGATTGTCGTTGTGAAGCATTTAGTTATAGGCTAACCGGTGAAGGTGTATGCTTTGCTAAAAGTGTCCTTTTCAATGGCTTCCGATCTCCAAATTTTCCAGGAACCATATATTTGAAAGTACCAATAGGCATGGAAACACTAGATTCGACGTCAGTTTTTACTGATTTTGAGCCCCTATGTGTAGATACTACCATTATGGTGGGTTCACCATCTATGTATGAATCGTATGGCAAAAAGGTGAAATGGGTTTATCTTTACTCGTTCACTTTAGCTATTGGTGTGGTTGAATCTTTGGCCATCTTATGTGGGTGGTGGCTTTTCTATGGAAAAAACGAACTCATAGTTAACCTACAACATGGGTATCGTATGATATCAAGTCACTTTAGGGGTTTTAGTTATCAAGAACTAATGAAGGCGACACAAGACTTTAAGGTGGAGATAGGACGAGGAGGGTCGGGGGTCGTGTATAAAGGGATTCTCGAAGACGAAAGGGTGGTGGCTGTGAAAAGACTTGGAGATGTGTTTGGAGGAGAGTTTTCGGCAGAAATAAGCACCATCGGTCAAATCAATCACATGAATCTAGTGCGAATGTGGGGATTCTGCTTAGAGAAAAAACACAGACTTATAGTTTACGAGTATGTGGAAAATCTATCTCTTGACAAGAGATTGTTTTCGACAAGTTTTCTTCAGTGGGATGATCGTTTCAAAGTTGCCATTGGCATAGCAAAAGGTTTGGCCTATCTACACCATGAATGCCTAGAGTGGGTTATCCATTGTGATGTAAAGCCGGAAAACATTCTTTTAGATGGTGATTTTGAACCAAAGATTGCAGATTTTGGTCTCGCAAAGTTGTCTATGAGAAGTGGACAAAATTCGGAGTTCACTAAGATTAGAGGGACGAAAGGATATATGGCTCCAGAATGGGCACATAACCTGCCTATCACAACAAAAGTCGATGTTTATAGCTATGGGGTTGTGGTTTTAGAACTAGCCAAAGGTATTCGGCTTTCTAGTATGATTGTACAAGAAGGAGAAGAGGAAGTATCAGAGTTCACGAGGTTTTTAAAGGTAACAAGAAGAATTATTCAAGAAGAAAATGAGTTATGTCTAGAAGAGATTATTGATCCGCGTTTGGAAGGGTTATTTAGCAGGCAACAAGCTAAAAAACTGGTTGAAATCGGTCTCAGTTGTGTGGAGGAAGACAGAAATAAAAGGCCAACAATGGATTCAGTGGTCCAAATTCTAAATGATTGTGAGAGTGAGTAGAGGTGCTACAAAGAATAACACTTCAATGTTTTAAGAAACAACATATTAGGAATTTCAGTATTTAATTGTTAATATTTTGCTAATAAATCATATTATATTTTTATTTGAGTGTATTCTATGCTTTTATTCCTTCTTGCTTTTGTATTGTCTTTTATATAAGAGATACATAAACAATTGAAAAATGGGAAAACAAAATTTTGTCGTTTGTGACTGTGATGTGAAGAAAAATGATCATGACGTCTGAAACTTTTCACATATGTAACAACAGGTTCTCAGAAACTGACTTAGGGCATGCGATAAACTCAAAAACCTTTGATTTTAAGATTTGATTTGTGTTGAGATTCCATGGGTTTTGTTGTACAAAAATATATGCAACTTTAGATTCATATATCGTGAATTTTATAGACTTGCATAGGTGACAATTACTTTGATTGCCCTTATGAGTTCTACACTAGTGCAAAATCGGCTTTTATAAACGGTTGTTTTGGGGTTTATATACGGTTTTAGAACTGTGTATAAGGCCAGTGTTTTTGAAAGTTTCAGACTTTTGTGCGCGGTTCCACAACCGTGTATAAAAGTCACCATCTTACACGGTTTTTAGATGAAATCGTTTAAAAAAACATTAATAACTGTGTATAAAAGCAACCATCTTACACGATATTTTTGATCAAACCGTTTACAATTGTAATAATTTATCACGGTTTTCATAACAAAACCGTGTATAATTGTAACCATATATAAAATTATGCTGACTTTTGTACACATTATTTTACTAGAACCATTTATAATGAGTTATATTTATATTTTTAATATTTTTCTCGATTTTGTTACTATCCATTATTCCAAATGTTTGTGAAGCTGCATTATATCCAATAAGCTACATTTCCAATTGGAATAATGGAACATTTCAAACACAATTCTAAATATAAAATAAGCTAGACACATAAATGTAACTGATAACTCTATATTTTAGAGTTATTACATGCCTTTTATTTGCACTTTATTTAAGCAATTTCGGCCATTTTATCTCCTAAATCCCCATTTTTTGTCTAAAACATTTTCTTGAGCCATTTGTGAGTGTTTTCATATTTTGGAACCATTTAAGGCGTTGTTATGCCTAAAAGACGAGTTTTCATCAATCTGGTATCCGGAGTGTCCACTCCGAGTGACGAGTAGCTGATTCATTAAGTCAAACTGTTGGAGGCCAAGATGGTGCTGACTGGGGAACACAAAAGCAGGATTAGAAAGCTCCTTTACATGCTTTGTGCTGGTAGTTGAAAAGCAAAAGTAAAAGAATGTCTATAAATGATATTTTATTCCTTAGCCCCATTTTAGGGAAAAGCTTCATTATCCAAGGGATTTTTGTGCTTTCTCCATGGTCTTTGCCCTCAAGATGGTGTGCTTCTCCATGGTCCTTACCCTCCAGTCGTTGTGCTCCCTCCTGGATCTTACCTTGAAGTCATTACATGGAAGACCCTTGGCCTTCTATATAAAGGTCAAGGCATTCATTCATTCAAGACATCCAACAACCAAGTAGAGATAGAATTAATTACTTAGGTGGCGTTTGTTTTTTAAGAGGTGCCGAAGTCTGAAGTCTGAATTCACTTCTGATTTATAAGAGGTGGTGCTGAAGTCTGAAATTTGAATCAGTCAGACTGTTTGTTTTTACATCTGAAGTCTGAAGTCTGAAGTCTGAAATCTGAATTATAAGACTGTTTGTTTTTACATCTGAAGTCTGAATTCTGAAATCTGAATAATAAGACTGTTTATTTTTGCAAACTAATAAACGTCTGAAGTCTGAAATCTGAATCAGTTTCATTTTAATTAAATTCAACTTAAATTTCCAACTAATGCACACTATTTGTAAACTACCATCTATTTTTGACGCATCCAAAAATTTAACTGAAATACATAATTGATTCAACACAAAAGGAAATATAAACAAAAGTCTCATAACAACTAGAATCGATATTCAACACAATAGAAAACATAAACAAAAGGTCTCATAACAACTAGAATCGATATTCAACACAATAGAAAACATAAACAAAAGGTCTCATAACAACTAGAATCACTATTCATTTTGCATTAATTTTGTCGCAATTTCTTCTCTTAAACTAGCCATATATGTTTGGTCAGCGGCACTTCCATGTGATTGAACCTCTTCAAATTTCATTCTCGTCATTGTCCCATTGCTCGTTGGTTTGATCATACTCAGAAAATAACTCATCACTTAAACCTTCCTTTCGTATGAAGTTGTGAATCGCAAAGCATGCAATAACAACGTCTCTTTGAACCTCAAGTGTAAATGGTGCCATTCTTTTCAATATCGGAAAACGTGCTTTCAGGACACCATAAGAACGTTCAATAACATTTCTAAGCTTTGCATGGGAATGATTAAACTTTTCATACTTGTTCATTGCTCGTTGACGACGAAAATCTTCGAGCCAATATCTAACATTACGATATGGCGCCATAAATCCTCGAGTATTTGTATACGCAGCATCACATAGATAATATTTATCTGAAAAAGAAAACAATAAATGAAATAATTATTATATGGTAAATATGATACCTCTATAATCATTAGTATACCTGAAGGAGGAAACGGGAATCCAATAGCACCATCTGTTAAAGCTTCAGATAGAATTCTAGAATCATGTGCAATTCCTTCCCACCCGGCAACAACAAATGTAAAAACCATGTTGAACTCACAAATTGCCAAAACGTTTTGATAACATTCACCCTTTCCTCGTCCTCTATATAAATGTTGTTCTTGAATAGGGACGATAGCATGTATTAAAGTTCCATCAAGGGCGCCAATTGCTCCCTACATTAAAGCTAATAGTCAAAATAAATTTAGTAAGGAAAGTGATACAACAATTATCGAATTATTAATTACCTTAAATATTCTTCGTAATCTCCTGTTATTCCCAGGGATGTCTGGATTAGGATTGAATGATGTAGGAACTATGATTTCTTTAGCAAACTCGATCATTTTATCCAACACTTCATGAAAAAATTTATGAATTGTTTGTGTCGAGTGTTGAAACCTGTTTTTCACCAATCTATATCGTTGATTGTGACCAATAATCATCAGGAAGATAGCCATCTTTTCTTCGACCAATATATGTTTGCTATCTGTTAACCAACCTTTTCCTTTAAAGTGATCACATAGACGAACGAAAGCATCACGTGACATTCGTAACAACTCAATACACTGTCGATCAGTACCTCCAAGTAGCTCATTCGTAAATTGACGTCCAGTCAATGCAGATGTATTATCTCTTTTCCTTTTCAATCGCTTTTGTCGCAAATAGATATACAAGAATATGAGGATGAGAAGCATAATTTTATTATTATTATCCATGATGATTTGATTAGTATCCATGATAAACCTGTTAAAAGCATAAATAAAATTATAAATAAAAGTTTGTTCAATATCAAATGCATTACTACTTGTTCAACTTCCAAAAACTTGTTCAAATACAAAAACCCACATAATCAAATAGTCAAATATCAAATGATAAGCAAATAACATGTTCAAATACAAAACACACAACCAATTAAGTTGTTTAAATTCCAAAAACTACTTCATGAGACCCAATGATTTTGCGTTCCTCGAAATCCAATCTTTTAATATATCAGGTTCTGAAGGGACCATCAACCATGTCTCTCTTAATAATAATGACCGGCCAAAAATGTCAAGTGCCGCACAATAAAGAGGACTCCTTTTATCAAGGTCAAGAGCGTTCAATCGTTCCATACACGCATTTAGGTTTGAGGTTTGTGCAACAAGTGTGGTTTGTTGTGCAACAAGTGTCTGAATTGCACCTCTCACTTCAAAAGCCAATTCTTCCATGTCGACCTTGGTTTTACTCTTTTTATTTGGTCTAGATGGAGTTGCGCTCGATTTATCGACAGTTGGTCCAACCTCCTCATCTCCATCCTCCTCATTTTGAGTAGTGGGAATACTAGATGTAAAAGATGATGATGAAACTATAGTCCTCTCACGGGTTGCACTAGGGGCATAAGCACGAGATCCTGTAGCAGAAGTCCCCTCAAACAAAGCTATACATAAATCAGGGAATACCAATGGTGCTGTTTTTAAAGTTTTTGCTTTTGGATGTCCCTGCATTCAAATTAAAGATAATTATTTATATAATACCCGTTTATTGTCTTTGCTATCTAAAAATGTAAAAAAGAATACAAACTAACCTTGAAAAATGCTTCCCATTCTTGATTAGATAAGGTGAAGGTATTCATCAGAGGATCATAAATATTCCCTGTTTTGTTCTTTAAGTATGTCCATCCTGAATACTTCCCCTTCAAATAATCATATTGATTTTTTAACTGTTTTTGATTGAGTTTTACACTACAAACTTCCTCAAGCTTTTTCCCCACCTTTGCCCAAGTCTATTTTCTTAGGCTACCCCCATTACGACCCACTTTGTTAGTCTCTTCAATACAAGCCTCTAAAAAACATTGTGTAAGTCCATCACTCCACTTTATACGTGCAGGCTCATTTATACGTGTAGGCTCATCCATCACTGATTAGCACACAAGAAAAAATCACATTCATGAGGTTTACAAACACAACTAGATCATGCGAAGATTCCTATAATTTGAGATGAAAACCCACAAAAATTACTTAAAACCCATGAACATGAATCAAAATATGAAGATGGGATTCAATCAAACCCAAGAAAATTGCAGCAATTAAGAGACAACCATCATCAAGAAAATGATCATACCCTTTGATAATATTATGCAAAGATTCTTATGATATAAAAAATTACTGAAACCCCATGAACAAAGTAGCAAAAGTAGAAATAAAATCACTCACCACACAGGTTTGTTCAATGTGTTTCTAAGCTCATTATGTTCAGTACAACAGTTGACCCATTTATGCCTAGAAATCATCTTTGAGATATTATAAGATTCACTTGAAGTTAAAAAGAAAACTATTGGAATTGATTGCCATTCAATATGAGCAAAATTCTAAACTACAACATTAGTTGTTAACATACTCAAATTCCCATGGTACACTGTCATGTACCTACCTTTTGCCCCCTTAGGCCCAAGCAACATTCTCAAAGATTCTTATAATTTGAGATGAAAACTCACAAAAATACTTAAACCCATGAACATGAATCAAAATATGAAGATGGGATTCAATAAAAACCAAGAAATTGCAATAAGTAAGAACAGAAATTGAAGAATTAAGAAACAACCATCATCAAGAAAATGATCAGAAACTGATAAATAATATTATGCAAAGATTCTTATAATTTGAGATGAAAACTCCCAAAATTTACTGAAAACCCATGAAAATGAATCAAAATACGAAGATGGGATTCAATCAAAACCAACAAATTGCATCAAATAAGCACAGAAATCCAAGACTTAAAATGTAATGATTAATTTAAAACTCAAAATTTTAAAATAGAAATGTAAATAATTACAGGTAAAATAGAAATGTAAATAATTGCCAAGGCTTGAACCATCTCATTTGTTATGCAACTATAGGCAAATCATGTGATCACAACAAATATTTCTCAAATCAAGAACCAAAAATGTTTTTTAGATGCTTGGTAAATGGTAACAAAATGAATGGCAGATCATATAAATAAGATAACAACAACTAACTACGATGTGAAGAGAAGGGGAATTGCTCATCAAAATGGGTATCTAATCAATGAACAATCCAACATATTGTCTCATAGATAAAATAAAAAAATAAATAACTTCCTAGGTTCACACAAATGTTGCAAGTTTCATCATATATTTACAGAAGTCACGAGGTGATCTTTTATTTGTATTTCGCAATATTTATTTACAGAAGTCACCACGTGATCTTCTCTTTGTATCATCATTTATTTATACAAGCTCATACTTTTTTGAGGCTTATGCACTAGCTGAAGAAGAGATCGAGAGCAGCAAGAAATCATACAGAAATCATCCATAGCCATTTCCAAATTTCAACAAGAAATCATACAGAAATCGTTACCTTTCCTGTGAACAGCAAAAGCAAACCAACAAAATCGAACTAGCTGAAGAACAGATCGAGAGCAGAAATGTTCATAACCAGCAACGAAATCGAACTTCCTGTGAAGGGTTTTCCCAAAATCAAACAGCGCATAAATATTCATAACCGAAATCGAAATCTGAACTTGTAATAGAGATCGAGAGTGGATTTTAGAGGTTACCAATATTCATAACCAGAGCTTGTAATCGGAATCTGCACTTGAAATCGAGTGAAATCGAGTAGAGACCGAGAAATGCTTGGAGATCGAGAGCGATATTGGAGGCAGAGGTGGATTTTAGAGGTTTTCAGAGTTAGGTTTACCACTTAAGAATTAGAGCACCTTCAGTGGATTTTCAAGTCTTACTGTTAAAAAAAAACAAACGGGCTGAAATGAGAATCCTCTTACCGAATTAGACTTCAAAGCCCATTAAGAGGAAATTTATAAAAAACAAACAGGCCCTTAGAGAGCATAATTTTAGTTCTTAGCATTTATTTTCATGTTTTTAGCTAGAAGCATTTAATTTTCAGTAGTTAGCATTTAATTTTCTGCAGTAGTTAATTTTTACTTTCGGTATTGTACTCCGGTGAACACGACAGTGGGCACTATTCTTGCAGTAAGTAAATCTTTCGGTATGTCTTCTTGCAAACTTTTAATTTCCGTTTTCTACTCCTTCTTAGCTATGAACTAAACTCTTTTTGAGATGTAGAAAATGAGAAGTACCCGGACTTTATGTAAAATTCTTGAGTAGTTTTATATACATTTTTACCCCTTTTTGATTTGGTCATTCATTGTTCAATAATGCCAATGATGCGGACAAGCTAACAACTTGAAAGTGTTTACTGTCTAGTTTAAGAACCAGACCTGGGCGGAACGTAGTGACACGAGCTTGGATGATGCTAGGGAATTTGAAATAATTCTTTACATAGTAAGTTTTCACCATATGGAGTAGGAGAAACCATTTGGGCATTAAAAATACTTATGGCTTTTTGTTTACTGCGTAGACACCATCGAAACTCGACCGAGTTCAGAAAACTTACTAACAAATCAAAGAAGATTAATTATATATATAAAGCTTTAGTTAGAAAAGATGTGAGTGCTAGATGAGCCGGCATTCTGGACAGAGAGTGACCACTGCTCCAGTACCATGACCATTTTTATAAATCAAGTATTTAATGTAAAATCCGGGGAAAATCATAACTACATCTCTCCTTTTAATTATAAGAACTTTGTTAAAATTATTTTCAACAAACCAACTCAAAATATTGCTTCCTCTCTAATCGAAACTTGTAAAAGGAAGTTCATGAAAACAATTGTCTTGATTAAGTTCTAGTCCTTGAGGATACGATATTTGGTTCTTACCACTTTATTACTTGGTAAACAATCATAGTGACCAGTGTATACTTACGTTGTCCACTATGGACTGAGTTGCTAACCTCACTGCGATTACATATTTCGCATTACGTTTCACACGTATGCCAGTAACATATCAAAGTAACCATTAACCGTTAAACTTTAAAAATCATCAAAGTAAATGTAACATCTCAAAGTAACCAAAAAATCTAATAATAATTTTTAAAATAATCACCACACTCATTACTAAATTTTACCATTCATCATGCGCTTTAAAGTAATCGTTCTTGCGACATTGCAAGCCATCTCCTCTACTTGTGTAATTTTGAAAGGAGATGTGGTCATCCATGTGTCCTATATATATAAATTTGAAAGTAGGTGTAAGTGTAATTACAAACAAAACAAAGTGTTTTGTACAATATGTAAATAAAATGATTTTTTTAAGAAATACATATTTTGAGAGAGGTAGCATATTGTTCACATATCACAAATTGAAAGATATGTTTCACAACATAGTAACCACACTCCCAACCATCTTGTTGTTGATTACACTACAAAGTGAAAAAAAAATAGTGATTAGACAACTTAAAGTACGAAATAAATTGTTGGGATATATAAATTATACCTTGTTTAATCTCCATTTAATCGGAGTGTTGGTTTGACAAGATCCTATGGCATGATTCTATTTTGTAATAGCCCTAAATGAAAAATAACAAAACATTTGTGTTAATAGTCGATTAACTATATAAATAAACATCAATTATATACTAAAGTAATACAATACATACGTTCATTAGGTCTTTGTTGTCATCATCGAATCTAATACATAGACCAAGCTACGTCTAGAAATAATGATCAGTAATGAACAGTGGTGCCTAAAAATGTACAAAATGGTAAAGTGAATACAACTTAAAGTGTAAATTGTATATTATCATCATCATGTAAGATATAAATATCTATCTTACCCTTGTGTGTATGGTGCCAAAAAAAAAGCTCGTTTTCTTTTTGGTGCATCATCGTTGCCAACATTGAGTTTGTGACCCCATGATAATCCCATCCAATTTCAAGTTCATTTATTGTGCCCGGTGTTATAAACACACAACTGTTCCTTGCATTTTTAGAAACCATTATGTGTAAGTCCCTGAAAATATTATAATATGATAACATTATTATTGATAAGACATATAAATATTGACTTACGCTAGAAACCAAGTGATATGGTCGAGCCACCCAAAAGTAAAAGAAAAATTGATGGAATGACAATGTGTACAGTGTGCACATCACCTGGTTTGTTCACACCAAAATATTCAGACTGAATGTAGTATTATTCAGTCTGAATAATGAAGGAAAATATTCACGCTGTGCACGACTTGCATTGTGCACACTGTACACATTGTCATTCCACCAAATTTTCTTCTACTTTCAGGTGGCTTGATGTTAGGACTAAAAGTCCTAAGTTTAGAAAGTTTTATAAAGAAGGAATGAATTAATTATAACATTCCATATTATGTTTAATACCTTATGGGCTTGGGCTTACCATGTAATAGACACCTACTATATAAAGGAGTCTAGGGTAGAGGATTCGTTAATGAGAGTCGTCTAAAGTACATTCGCGTTTGTAATCTTTAATGCTTTCATAAATAAAACATACGACTCAATGATTTCCGTATGATTCCTCTTTTGATCTTGTTGAATCGGACCTAACACTCGACCAGAATATTATCACTTGGTTTCCAGCGTAAGTCAATTCTTTTCTCCTCTACTTTATCTTAGTATTATATCTCATTTACTTATTTCATTTAATTTCTAGTCTTTACATTACTATATTTTAATTATTCGTCGAGTTATATATCTTATTACATTCTCATACTTATATTAGTCTAGACTTTATATTCTAGTAACTTTTAATTTACCATCATTTTTATTTTACTGTCATTTTTTTATTCATCGTAATATAGTTTATCGTAATCTTTATTTTTTTATCATTAATATTTACTAGTCATAAACGTTTTTTTTTTTTACTTTAAAAGATGCAAGGATATCGAGCTAGACTCACAGGACCGGTCCAAAGGCTTTTGATGCCTTGGACGAAAATGTTTATAAATTCCCCCTCAAAGAAACACTAATTTGGAGATAAAAGAAAGGGATGGAAAAGAAAGAAAAGAAAAATAAAAAAATTATTTGTGTTCTCGAAAGTGAAGTAGATGGAAGGAAAGGAAAGAAAGAAAATAATTTTCATGTTCTTGAAGAGCAGAGAAAGGAAAGAAAAAATGTCATTTTTACTAATATGTTCTTTAAAATAATATAATTTATGATGAAAAATTGGTAATTTTGTAATTTTATTAATTTTATTAATTATTTTAATTATTTTAATTTTGTTTTCTTTCATTTCCTTCTCTTTCCTCCCACATTTGGGAGGAAAGGTTTGGAAGGAAAGTATGTTTTATTTTCCCTCCCTTTCCTTTCCTTTCTCTCCTAAAAAGATTTCGAGAACACGAGTTTTTTTCAGTTTTCTTCGCTTTCCCTCCCTTTCCTTTCCTTTCCTTTCCTTTCCTTTTCTTTCCTTCATTAAATGAGTTTCGAGAACATAACGTAAAATTTTAGGAGCTCGTGACATTTCTCTGATAGAGGCTCGCTTCTTCAATTCAAGTTCAGCTTGCTGCTTTTCATTTTGATAGGAGTAGATGCAGCAAAGGTTTTTTTAGGTTTACTTTGGAAAGGCGCTAAACAGGCCTATAGGTTCTCCTTTCTATTTATAATAGAAGAAGTCTAATATAATTAGTATAGAAGTATATATAATTAGCCAATCGTCTGAAGCATGAACATAATCGCCTTTGTTCCGAAGGCCTAGCGAGTTAAGCGAGTTTTTTTTTTCTATTTTTCAAAGGTTGCCCTTTTCTTTCCCTGGACCAATGACTCGCTTGTTCAGTACTGCTAACTATTATTGGAGGATTTCGTCCCCTCGGGCCTACTAGTAGCTTCGGTTGTTGAATCTCGTGCAAGTTAGGTTGTGGTTGTATTGGCTGCAACTGGAACGTAGGCGCTTTAGGTGTGTGTTGGCCATGCACTCTCGCATCGTGTAATGTCGTATGTATGATAGAGGTGATGTGGTGATTGACCTCAATGCTAATGGTTATCCCCAAGGTTCAACGAATGAATGAAGCTATGCTAGGAAGTAGGACCTTTTTACCCCGGTTGTGAGTTATTACTGACTCCTCTCTGTCTCTCCCCGACTCTGTGAATGAAGTGAGTAATTCGTTGGTGCTTGCCATTCAGTAAGTAGTTCGGATGGCTGGATACATGGTACGCTCTGCCATGCTTGCCTGAACTTCCTTGCTAGAAGGCCTTCCTCGCTAGAAGTACGATTAGAAGGCAAGGTAAAGCAGTAGCAAGCGAGGGCTTTCGTGGATCCTTCACCGAATGTTGAATCCGGTCAATAAATCTACACCAAATGTACACTTGCGATAAGATAAAAGAACTTTGTTCAATAATTTCTAATTACGTAAACTTCATATGTCAAGGAACCAATTTAAATAAATCGGAAAAAAAACTATATATCTAGCCCCTAGAGGACTATACAAATGTTCATGCTAAAACAACATTCTTTATTGATTATTTTATAAAGGAGTTTGGTGTCATTAAGCTAATTATTTTTGTAGACAATTTTCAAACAAGAGTTAAAAGAGTCATTTTGTACCAAGTTGATCATATCTCAAACAATGATACAATAAAGTAATAAATTTTTCTTTAATATTATCATAAGATTTTTTAATACAAAATATTAATTTTATTCGGTTTTTATTTTTATTTCAAATAAAAATATGTTTTTCATTCAAATCAGAGGAAAAAGATCCATTGATAAAATAGGAATTAAAGTATAAAAGTAAAATATGAACAGAAATAAATCAATAATAGCTTTAGTTGAATGCTAAAGTTGTATAATTTTACAAATAAGGTAAATTTTCTAGTAATAGCAACTTAGACTAGTGCTACCTGGGCTGACTCTGGGCTTTGATGCCCTAGGAGAGTGCCCACTTCGGCCAACCTTGGGCCGCCCCTATAGTCTGACAACCTTAGCTTGATTGTATGATAAAATTAAGACTAGAACCAATTTTTGATGGTGAAAATTGTTATTTAATAATTCTTTCCAACTATTCATTCAAGGTTATATTTATAAAAACATTTTTCAACAAGTTGATCATTATTAAAAACGTTAAAGTGTTATGGTCTTGAAGATAAGTTGTTTTGAACATGTCAACTTGAATTATATAGAGGTATATTCCACATATTAGTTAGATACAAGGAAACTTGATTTCATTCCATAGTTTATACAATGGATAGATTGTATCATTGTCTAGACTTTACTCTATTTTAGAAACATTAGAGTTAGTCTATGGATGGGTGCATTTCTCAAACCTCGAAAGAGTGTCTTAGAAAATCTGATGGTTGGATAAGTTATTTGTAATGTATCACCGGATTTAATTGTAAAAAGGCTTAACGAATCTCTACACCCTTTCTCCTTTTTAAAGAAATTTATTTTCACCAAGTAGTTGTTAAAAATCCACCCACAAGCATTTATTCAAAATCGTCATATGAAATTATCTCTTTTACCAGACTTTTAATTTAACTTTTTAGGTTTTTCATGGTGGATCGATACTCGGTATTTTACTGTTCTAGTACTTGTAAAAGGACGACAATGAATTGATAAATGAATACTCACACACGTCTCCTTTTGTCAATAGCTCGAGAGATTTATTTGATATATATCTCGCAACAATAGGACAAAAGGGTTCCAAGAACAAGGGTTTTCATGAAGGGGATAGAGTTTGCCAGAGAAACAATATGAGATACCACTAGAGATGGTCAAATGGGCCCAGTCCGGGACCGATAGGGACCGGTTACTGGCCCGAAAATCAGAACCGGTTGCATTTTTGGAAGTTTTGCTGGCCCGGCCTGCAACCGATTATGGCTCGGCCAGATTTGTTTTTGAAATCTGACTGTTATAGAGGCGTTAAGTGACGATAATTTTTTTTTCATTTTCTAGCTGTTTTTTTGCATGTTTAACCCCATTAAGCACTATATATAAGGGTTATTGTGTATAGAGTTGAATAGCAAGTTAACAAAACGCAAAAAACGCAAACAATTCTCGTTATTCTCGTATCCATTTCTCGCAAAAAAAACGTTCACATTTCTTTCTCTTTGGTCTCTATGGTTCAACTTCTTAATTCTCATTTATTTCCCTCTTTATCTTCCAAAAATGGTCGGTGAAGGATCAAACTAACGAATTGTCAAGGTTCTCGTCGATCACGGTCGAAAGTCCAAAGTTTGGAGTGGGTACAACATGGTTTTCCTCGCGAACGCCAACGGTAAGAGAAAGTAGAATATATATTCCTTTTTCGCTTCTTCGTCAAGCTTTCGAGCAGCTCTTTTTGCAATGCAAATCGTTTCAAACTCTACTTATGGCATAAGAAAATTCAACCTTAAAGCAGCACACCGAAAAAACGTGCCCGCGGTTGAAAGCAAGGGACGATCCAAACCAACCTATAATTGACAATCAAGGTCAAGTATGGTCGTGGGATGCCGGGTTGAACCGAGAAATGATGACAAAATGTGTCATTCAAGTGGGGTTGTCGTTCGGATATTTCGACAACCCTCATGTTACAAAGATGATCCAAATGACATTACAACCACACTACATACCGGTAGGTCGTCAAACTCTTAGATGCGATGCACTTAAAATGTGGAAAACGGCCCGACTTGAAATGACCCAAATGTTTTCTTCCATGCCTAACAACGTTTCTTTAACGTGTGATGTTTGAAGGGCACCATACGGATTGCCGCAATCTTATATATGCATTACGACATATTGGATTGAGCCACAATCGTGGCAATTATTCAAACGTGTAATCATGTTTGAATCATTTGGTGCGCCACATTCGGGTGATCGTCAATTTAGAATTATTAAAAAAAGTCTCGAATTTTATAAAATAGATTCTAAAATTATTAGCATTTCATTTGATAATGCTAGTAATAATAATTTATGTGTCAATAAATTAAAGTGTGGTTTGATCCATATTTTAGACGGTAAAATATTTCATACACGTTGTTGTGCACACATTATAAACTTAGCCGTTCAAGATGGTTTAACTCAATGTAAACCTGTATTAGATAAATTTAGAATTATCTTACTGAGAATTTTCACAAAGGGTAAAAAAATGCACGCGACGTATAGAACATATTGCCAAGATTGTGATTATAGACCTAACCATGATATGTCCGTTAGATGGAATTCCACTTATTTTATGATTGAAATTTTGCTAAGACAAAAACAATATCTTGATGCGTTTTATAATGTTCATTACCCTTGTAATAGTATTGGAGTTTTTGATTGGAACGTGATTGAAGAAATTATACGATATTTTGGACGATTTTAGAAATGCAACAACTCTTTTATCCAATATTTGTTATCCAACAAGTCCTTTACTTTTGAATCAATTATTTATTTTGACGAATAAAATTTCACAATACGAACACCATACTGATCGGGGAGTATGGTGAGTGTAATGAAGAAAATAATGTTAAAATATTTTCTCAAAATCCCATTTGGTTTTCTTGTTGCCGCAACGTTAAATGCTTATTTAAATGTTACCGGTGTTGAAATTTTAATTACACAAATAAGCGAGGCCTTTGGTTTAGATACGGGTACTGATGACTCTTTTTTACGTGGAACGAAAACGTGTGTATAATCGTGATTTGAAAGATTTATTTGATCATTATAAACTCTTTTATGGGGGAGGAAGCACACACTATAGTTCAAGTCGTTTATTTTCGGGGTCGAGTTCTAGTTCTAGTTCTAGTTCGAGTGCTCGTTGCCAAAACCGGCAAGAGTTGATGACAAATTTAATGAATCAAGTTTAAAATGAATCAAGTAAAAAAGGTAGATTTGATACCGATTTGGGTGAACTAAATATTTATTTGCATACTAATTTTATCGCGGAATGCCCCACAAATGATATCGACTCTTTTGAAAAAAACTGATATATTAGATTTTTGGAAACAAAAGTAACCTCAATTCCCGGTTTTGGCATGCATGACACGTGATTACTCACAATCCAAGCTAGTACAGTAGCTTCGGAATCCTCCTGTTCTCTTAGTGGTAGGATTATTTCCGTACGGCGAACAAGACTAACCCCGGAGTCCCTAGAGTGTTGCATACGTTTGAAAGATTACTTTGATAGTGTTGATAGAATTCAACACATAACATCATTAGAGGAGGAAATTGAAGGCGTGGAAGAGAACTTGGAAGAAAACAAAATTACCATGGGACTAAGTACCCTGCCAATTATCGACACCGATAATACAAGCAATGTATCACACAATGATGATGATGAAGAAGTCGACATTGATGACCAAGAAACAAGAATTCAAACCGTCTGAACTCTTCAAATCAATCCAACATGGGAAACCGATGAATATTGGAATTAGTAAGTGTATTCTTTATAATCGAATTTCAAATGTATTTTTAAGTTTTTTAATAAAGTTGATTTTAATATTTATAATAAAACGTATTTTTGAAGTGTATTTTAGTGTCTTAAACTCTCAATTACGTTAAATTAATAATTGTAATTTTAATATTTATAATAAAACGTATTTTAGTGTCTCAAACTTTCAAATCTCAACTACATTATACACAATTGCATTACAATTATATAACATATATAATATATAAAATTAATGTTTTTATAAGAAAAATTAAAAAATAATTTTTTTATTGAAAAACCGGTTTGGGCCCGGTTACAGAACCGGTTTTTGTAACCCGTTATGGAACTACCTTAAACTGGCCGTCTTGAAATCGAATGGACCGGCACCAGAACCGGTTACGAAAGGTCCGATCTAAAAAGCATTGTTGAGGTCCGGGACCGATTTGGGTCTGGCCCGACCCAAGACCTGTTTTTGGCCACCTCTAGTTACCACTCTACTTTATGAATTATATCTCTAGTTACCACTCTACTTCATAAAGTATAGAGACAAAAACCAAAAACAACCCTTAATGATAAACAAAAATATAATTCACTCTAAAGATAATGCTATTGGTTATTAAAAAAAACCCACCATTTTTTATGTTGTGTTCTCTAATTTGGAGAGAAAAGAAAGGAAAAGAAATAAAAGTAAAAAACGGGAGAGAAAAGAAAATAGAGGAAAAAATATTTTTTATTTGTTTTCTTGAAAGGGAAGTAAATCGATGGAATTTTTTTTCATGTTCATGAACCAAGAGAGAAAAGAAAACAAAAGACGTCGTTTTTAATAATATGTCATTTACAATTATATTATTTAGAATGAAACATCGGATAATTTTATAAATTTTAATAAAAATTTAAAAAAAAATTATTTCCTTTTATGGGAGGAAAGTTTTATAAAGAAACCAACCATTATTTTTATTCCCCTGCATTTCCCTTCCCTTCTTTTCCTTCAATGAGTTTCTGGAACGCAACATGTGGTACCAGTAATAAACAGTTTTTAATGTTTGAATGAAAAAAAATGCTTATATCGGTTTGGCACCGATAATAAGAAGTTTTTAATAAGTCATTACATTTTAACTTATTAACTTATTTGAAAAAAGTTATCCGTTTTTTAATTATTTTACATGAATAAAAAATATCAAACACTTTTAAAATAACTTATTAACTTATTACATTTTAATACTATTGTAATCATAAGCTAATCCAATTTTTTTTTATAAAACTCCAATTTAATATCACATCAATTAATAACCCCTTCTACAAAAAAACATAAATTATTTTAAATAATCAATCCCAAACACCTTAGGCATTGTTTGGCAAAAATAAGTTAGCTTATAAGCTGACTTATAAGCTAGCTTATTTTTTAGTTAGACATTGTTTGGTGAAAATAAGGTGACTTATAAGTCACCCTATAAGGTACCTTATTTTTAGTGTAATTGTTTGGATGACCATAAGTTAATTTATAAGATACTTTATTGATAAGTTAATAAAAGTAAGGTTTTGATAAGCTATCTTATAAGTCATAAGGTACTTTATAAGCTACTTTTGCTAAACATAGTCGTTTGGATGCACATAAGGTAGCTTATAAATCAGCTTATAAGTTAGCTTATTGATAAGCTACTTGAAGTAGCTTATGAAAAGTTTTTTGAAACTTTTTTCAATTTTAACCCTGATTCATATTATTACTTATTATTAATGAATATTAATTATAAATAAATATTAACTATTAATCATAAATAAATATTAATATTAATATTAATATTAATAATTAATATTAATTTATACCAACTAAAATTAATTAAAAATCATCAACTAATTTTAACTATACATTATTAATTAATTTTAAATATACAATAGATATTTTTTTTTTAAAACAAGTATACAATAAATATTAATTATACTATACCAATTTTAATTTTAAATGTACAATAAATATTTTTTTCAAAAAAACAAATATACAATAAATATTAATTATACTATACCAATTTTAATCGTACGTTATTAATTAATTTTAAGGTTTGATGTTAAAACATTTTTGGATCCTTTTTTCTATCAAGGGGATTGAAATCCTTCAGCAAGAGTTGGCTTGTGACGCAAGTGAAACCCTAACCTGCCAAATCGTTCTCGTTACACCCTCTCCAAAGAATTTACCCACCAACTATAATCATCATCATCATAGATCAACAAATATTCCAATAAATCAAAGGCACTCTCAAGATTGAAGGTCGTTGGTTCACGAAGATGAACGGCGGCCCATCTGGTTTCAGTATGTAACTTCTTTCAAATTCTCTTTCTTTTTTTTAATCACTAATAATCTGAATGAATCAGCTGTTTATAATTCTTTTGCTTATTCATCAGATAATGCTCCCATCACTAGAACCTTTGTTGTTGCGTGTTTTCTGTTTACGATCCTGTTTGGGATCCAAGGTCGTTCAAATAAGCTCGGATTGTCTTATCAGGTGTGGATTCGTTTTCTTTTTTTCTTCTTAATTCTTACATTAATCCATTGGCTTTCAGCCAGCTTGACATTTTAGGGATTTGGAGTTTTTAGTGATTCGTTTTATTTGAGGTCGGAAATTATGATTTTGATTCACCATTTGGTGAATAAATGTTATGGAAGCCTAACTAAACCCTGATTCTAACATGTAATTTGATAATTCCAATTCTATTTCTATCAATAATCCGTAACATGACATGACAACCAAATGACCGATGATGTTGATTTTTGAAGTTGAGAAACTAAAACAAGAAAACTAAAAAAAAGAAATGATCTTTAACACTCATACAAGCTCATGCCCTCCCATAACTAGATCACATGGAGAATTGGAGTGCTGAATGCCCAAGATCACATTGAGAAGTGAGAACTGGAGTGCCAAATGGCCATGATCCTTTTTGGAGGGTTGGGTGCCGGTGAGAAGTGAATTTATGGTGAGAAGGGTAAGAAGGAATCTTCACCCTTGGATGCACATTAGGATGAGATGTTCGAGATAAGATACACCGAGATGTACCGGATCAATTCCCGTATGGTGGGATTGAGATTAAAAGTGATCAAGGGTCAAGATCCCTTCTTACGCTTCTCACCTTAACTTCACTTCTCACATGATTCCATGCCCTTTTTGGATTAGTAGTGGAGCAAACAAATGAGAACATGATGATGCACATGAAATAAAGTGAATGAACCACAAGACCAATTTAGGAAAAAGAAAATCCATACCATTTTTTTAAAACATAAAGTTGATCACAACAGTATAGCCGGTGTTGTTGTGCATCACCAAACCAGTGATCGTAATCTGTGTCTAGACATGGGAAAATGGAGAACTCCAATTTGATCCATTTTTTTAAACTTTAACTGAGCAAGCTTGAGACCAGCCTGTATTCTGATTAGTATCATATTCATGCTTCGCTTCCTACTTCCCTCTCAAACACTCCGAAGAAGGGAAAATTATACAAAATTAGGCTTTGTTTGTTTAAAAAAACACTCTTAATAGCCTCTTATGTCTGATTCGTTAAGAGGTAGGACCATTCAGACTGTTTGTTTTCTCCATTTTTCCAGAGGCACTTGAGTCTTATTTTCCTCTTATCTGTTAAGAGGTAAACCAACCTCTTATTTGCCTCTTATTATATCAGATGTGAAATAAGATTACTTTTGAGATGCAAAATGGTCACCTTTATATAAACTTTTTTAGCTACTTGTTGATCTATGATCATTTTTGTAAATGTCAGGATATCTTGAAGAAGCTTCAATTATGGAAACTGATTGTTTCAGTTTTTGCATTTTCATCTACACCGGAACTGATATTTGGCGCTTATCTTCTTTACTACTTCCGTGTATTTGAGAGACAAATAGGTTCTAACAAGTATTCTGTGAGTATTTTCTCAACTGATACTGAACACCAATTATATATTGTTTTTATGTGCATGTATATGAGTATATATTTATAAAAAGACTAACAAATCATCAAATTTTCTCTTCATCTTTTGATGGATTTGAATACCCTTTTTTCCACTGAGTTTCATTTCTTAAAATGACCGTTTCTTTATCTGTAGGTATTTGTCTTGTTCTCTATAATTGTCTCTTCACTGTTACAGCTTTTTGGCCAAGCATTTCTTAACGGTAATTTACTCACTATATTTCATTTTGTTTACAATTTATTACATGATTACTATCATTTCGTTCGTCAGCAATTGATTGCCTAATTTGCACTTTTGACTTCATTTATGCAGATCCAACCTTGAGTGTGCTCACATCTGGGCCCTACGGCCTTATATTCTCTTCCTTTGTACCATTCTATTTCGACATTCCAGTTTCAACACGGTTCCGTGTTTCTACCCTAACTTTCTCCGACAAATCTTTCATATATTTAGCTGGTCTTCAGGTAGATATATATAACTTCAGTTTCTTAACTTACAGGCTGTTGAAAGTATTACCTAATTGGGAAACTTTTTATCCAAATTATTTTCTACCATTAGTTACATTTTTTACTATGGTTCATCGTTTGTTTTCAAATTATGCAGCTTCTACTGTCATCGTGGAAAAGATCCTTAATACCAGGTCTATGTGGCATTCTTGCTGGTTCCCTATATCGAATAAATGTTCTACGCATCCGTAGGCTTAAGGTTATCAATTTTTCTTTCTTTTTTTTTCTTGTCATCAGACTATTTTTGCTATTATATGATTCCCAAACTTTTAAAGCTGATTTCTTTTCCAAACTTTTAAAACTTTATCCTGATAAAGTATAACAAAATATCGTGGTTCACATAGTAAATCTAAATATTGCATAGTATGGAATTGAAGCCTTCTAATCTCTTATCGTTTTTTACTTTTTACTCTTCTCATAAAGCAGTAGAAAAGTTCATTCCTGTCATTCTCACAGAAAGGGAAAAGAATAAAAGGGTCAAACCATCTAACAATGATTTTGTTAGTACTAAAATCTTATGATGTTTCAAGAACAATAATTAACGTTCTTGTTTCTTTTAATAAATTCAGTTCCCAGAGCTCATTGCCTCTTTCTTCTCGAGGCTTTCTTTGCCATCTGTTGGGGGACCCGCTCCACCTGCTAGAAATGCACCACCCTTTACAGCTCGTCAAGTGGAGGTAATTAAAACTTCTGATTCTCATCTTGAATATATATGCAAGAGATGTTATAGGAACCTTATTTAAATGTTTGATCACCTGTTACAAGTGTTAACTCTTTAAATATAAAGTTCACTCTATGGTTAAGATGCCTCATTCAAATTGCAAGATAGTTTAACTTTCTTTGCGTTGTTTCCCATGTTTAAGTTGGTAATATCTTGCACGAATATCTCATCAAGGGAACAGTCATTTCTCTTATCTTTACTTCTGTAATTGGTTTGAACATATATACATATGTTAGTAGTTTGTTTTATAGACATGTCTAAACTAATTTGATTTCAAATGAGCACGATAGTCGATAGAAGAATGTAACCAAAAAGTTTTGAGTGGTTTAAATGTAAAAGGAAATTATGTTGAAATTCCTTGCAAAAAGGCGGCGAATATTGTTTTGGTGAACAATGTAAATAGAAACATTATTTGGGAATGTTCAAATCACGGTTTAGGTTGGTGATAAATGCTCTTTTGATTGGTCTTTTTGGTTCACATTGCTTCTTTTTTCTCGAGGTTTCAACATGGATGATGCCTTTCTCTTATAGGGGTGGGTTCAAAAAAGAACACTAAAAAAGGAGAACAAGTGAACTCCGAACCATCAATCTATTTTAATGCAACGGTTGTGAATAACAGGGGCGGTTCTTAGGGGGGATACATGTCATAGAATACCTTAACTATATATATATATATATATATAGAGAGAGAGAGAGAGAGAGAGGAAAGTTCAAATGTGAACTCAAATTTGGTTGTGAACG
The DNA here is from genome assembly GCA_036898165.1 of Silybum marianum. Taxonomy (NCBI): domain Eukaryota; kingdom Viridiplantae; phylum Streptophyta; class Magnoliopsida; order Asterales; family Asteraceae; genus Silybum; species Silybum marianum. The sequence continues at coordinate 7,148,447 of CM072541.1, forward strand.
TGAGGACAAACGAGAGCGCGACACATGTTTGAATGAAGTTCAGACTGTAATAAGCATTATTCAGACTGAATATAGTATTTATTCAGTCTGAATAAGCATTATTCAGACTGAATAAATACTATATCCAGTCTGGATATTTCTTTAATTATTGACACGTGTTGCGCTCTCATTTGTCCTCACATTCACAACCAAATTTGAGTTCTCATTTGAACCCGCCCCTATATATATATGCATAAAGTAGTAAACCACCACTCCTATTGTTCCAAGTAAAATATACATGTTTTTGCCTTTTTCATCAGATGGGGTATTATCTTTAAAGTGATATGAATTCTAAGATTTTTGTAGAAGATGTTGATTATTACATTAAGCTATGTGGGATGGTCCAAGTAGGCAAAATGTTGGCGGTAAGAAAAATGATATCAACCTGAGGGTTGGAAAGCAGATACAAAGTGGAATTAACTATATGCTTGCATTTTTCTGAGTGGAGTAACGCTACTACTTCATCTGTTTCAAAAAGGGATTTCATTTAAAACATATAAATAATTTGAAGGCAATTTTTAGTCAAATTGCATAACATTGATAGGTGTTTAAACAATTGACTCTTCATTCAATCTTCACAAGTAATGGTATGTAGGAACATTTTACGGTACCATATTGACTTTATTTATTAATTGTTAATTAAATTTTAAAATATTTGATTATTTATTTCTAGACACTAATTAATTTTTAATTTATGTGTGTTAAGATTAATAGGCTAAAACAGAAAGTTCTTATCAATGATTTATGGTTTCAATCCTTTATATCAATCTTCTTTCCCTTCAAATGTATTGTTTCTTAGTTTCTGTTTTGCTGTCTATGCATTATTCACTTCTACAATCTTCTATCTTTCTTTGGTATTCATCTAAATGTCTACCTTTGCTTGTATTAGTTTTTGAAGTATGAACTAATGAACCTTGTAACTTCAAACTTTCGCAATGTTGGTATAAAACCAATACCAACATATACCAACCACAAAAAGTCAGTACTGATTAAGGGGTTGTTTGGTTGGTTTTCTGTTAAGTCCTGTATGTATAAAGCTGTCTGTGTGGATTAATCTGTCTGTAGGGATTGGGAAGGTTTTTGTTAAGGAGGGTTTTTTCATAGATGAAAGGAGCGTGTTTTTTTATTGGGAGGTGCAGGTTTGTAAAAAAACTTAGGCTTTCTGCATAAAGCTCCCCCCTAAAAGTTACCGAGTAAGCCACTTTCTATATCATTAAGCCACTACCAAACAGTCATGTATAACTAACAAAATAAGTTGCGAGTCCCATTAAGCTCGTTATGATGCCAATAAACTGGCCCTAAATTGGTACTAAGTAATGTTGGTTGGTACACATTAAGCCACTACCAAACAGTCATGTATAACTAACAAAATAAGTTGCGAGTCCCATTAAGCTCGTTATGATGCCAATAAACTGGCCCTAAATTGGTACTAAGTAATGTTGGTTGGTACACAGTATGAGGGAAAAAATTATGGTACTGTACCATGTTCATCCCCACCGCATCCACTAGTTTGTACATGGAAATACTATTATCTTAATTCTTTTACTATTTGTGAGATGTAGTTTTCCTCCTGCTTTCATATTTTGTCGGTACAATGCATGGTTTCCGTTTCATCTCATGTCCCTTGCATGTCCGGATCCCAAAATAAAGGTCCGCAATAAAAAAAGGCATATAGTTTTTAAAATGTGTAATTATTACACTTTTTAATTAACTAAATGATAATTGTACCCTTAATAATAGAGTGTAATGAATTTTTTTCATGTCATATTTAGGGTAGAATTAGAATGTGGGCACTTACTTTGGGAGAAACTAAAATAGAAATGTAGGCATTTGTTTGAGATGGAGGGGGTATAATTTTTGCTTTCAGGGGTTTTCACGTAAACATCTCTTCCCCTTGGGACAAAGGGGACATCTTTCCCTCCCTACCCTATATTTGTGTTATATAAATAAATAGGGGTAGGTTCATACGAGAATGGTACCTGTTTAAGGAAATAAGAGAACAATATAAAATCATATATGATTCACGACTAGCTGCCGCCGGCGAATTTTGGGGCCACTTAAGTGGCATGGAAGAATTCGCCCGGAATCATGGGTGATTTAGTACATGAACGACCATTCTCGTATTCTAGCGAATAGGTTTCATTCTCGTATGAACCTTATTCTCTCTCTCTCTCTCTATATATATATATAGGGGCGGGGTCAAATGAGAACTCAAATTTGGTTGTTAACATGAGGACAAAGGAGAGCGCGACACACGTCATATTCAGACTGAATGTAGTGTTATTCAGTCTGAATAATGTATGAACTTCACCTTCATTATTCACTCTGGATGCCCTTCATTATTCAAACTGAATGGGACACGTGTCGCTCTCTCCTTTGTCCTCATGTTCACAACCAAATTTGAGTTCTCATTTGAACTTTTTTCTCTCTTTCTCTCTTTCTCTCTCTCTCTCTCTCTCTCTCTATATATATATATATAGAGAGAGAGAGAGAGGGGGGGGGGGTTTCAAGGGAAAAACCCCAAAAAATGAAGAAAACAAAATGAGGAACACCTTGCCAGCCATTCATCTGGACCGTATGCAAATGTGTATACAAGTAATTGAAGTTGTTTCTTGGTTTTTATGCACATATGCATACCGGACAAATTGCTTATAAATTACTTGTATGCACATGTGCATGCGGTTAACGGGTGTCCTCAGTTTTTCATTTTTTTGTGGTTTTCCCCCAAAGCTCACCCTATATATATATATATATATATTAAGTTCCTTTGGATTGGTTTATACGAACATGAAAAGCGTACTACTCAAACCCCATGACTAATTTTTGGTCATTATAATTCAGGGCAATTATCGCGCTCCAATGTCATCCGCCGCCCTAGAGCCACCAGAGGATTCCATTGCAACACTGGTTTCAATGGGGTTTGATCGAAACTCAGCCAGACAAGCCCTTGTTCACGCCAGAAACGACATCAATGCTGCCACAAATATTCTTCTCGAGGCACAATCTCATTAACAAAAATCTGTTGCTGCTGCTACTGCCGCCATTTTTGAGTTTGAGCGTTAGGGATAATTTGGTCTTTTCACAAATTTGTTGATGGTAGTAGTGTGGTTTTCTTTATGTTATGTTTACTTTTTATTTCATAGAGATGTGTATAACTCACTCAGATTCATGTAGGTTCAAATATTGAAAGACTAGATGTATAGTTGCATTTGCATGTCAACATCTTCTCTCTTTTGGTTACATAGTTTATGCCATAGTGTCTTAACTTAGGGTGTTATTTGGTTTGTTTATTCGGTTTTCAATAGTCTCTGGATTAAGCAAACTTGATCTGATTAAGTTTAAATGTAGTATTATTCAGTCTGAATATTTTTCTTCATTATTCGGTCTGAATATGGCACGTGTCGTTCTCTCATTTGTCCTTACGTTCACAACCAAATTTGAGTTCTCATTTTGAACCCGTCCCTATGTGTGTGTGTGTGTGTGTGTGTATATATATATATATATATAAGAGACTGAATGTATATATATGGAAGGGAATTATAAAACTAAGGAAGGATGGAAGAACAAGTAGAGATCGTATGTAATTTAGACTAAAGTTTGTCCTTTATTTCACATAGATGATAGAACACACATATTTATAGTACAAGGGATTCAAGGATAGCCAACGATAGTGGCAAGATAACTATCACTACACTTAACGGGAGACAAATGGAAGAATATGAAGAAACCAACTAACTAAATACAATTTTTTTCACCTGTCTCCTCCCACTAACAAGAGTGGCCTTATATAGGCAAAACCCTAGATATTGTTCAATAAACAGTTACAACAATAATTGAAAACGGTAACTACCATCATATTTGCAGATGTCGCTCATAAACCTTTAATAATAGAGGTTGACGTCAGCAAGGTTATTCATCCAACAAATCATCATCATGTCAGATTCCTGATCTTGAGCATCTTGCATTATGTCGTATTTTCCACTCGCACTTGAGTTCTTTTCCTTAATCAATGGAGGGTTCTTTGGAGCATCTTCTGGCATAAAGATCACCTTAAGCATTTCTTCTGAGTCTTTCTTAGAAGTACCTTGTTTGTAAGATATCTTGGGAACTCCCTGAATTTGATGCAATCGCTTGGAACTGGTGGAGGCTCGAGATTAATAATCCCTTTTACTGGAATATACTGAGCATTTTTGAAAGAAATCATATTTATCCCACCATTATATCGAAATCCTTCGTCCTAAACAAGGAATATTTTCGTATTTTTCTCCAAGATTAACAAGGGATCTTGGACCTAAAACATAATCTCATTTAAGAATAAGGGACTTAATATAGGATAGAAAAATAAAGTTTAGGAACTCAAATTTGGTTGTGAACGTGAGGACAAATGCGACCGTGGCACGTGCATATTCAGACTGAATAATGAAGGAAAACGTTTGTATGCATTTGTACATACCGTCTTATGCACAAATACATATTATCCCGAGAAGACCCTTGCTTGCAAAGAGAGATAAGGCGCCAGAAGAGGGGGGGGGGGGGGTTATCAACTTATTATATATTTGTAATGAGTTGTAGATGGAGGTTAAGGGGAAAAACCTCAAAAAAAAGCTAAATAACAACCTGGGAGCCCTCTCCATCTGGATTGTGCATAAACGGTATGCACAAATGCATACAAACGTTTTTTCTTCTATGGACAAATGCATGTTATCCACAAGTGCATATGCACGAATGCATGTTACAAATTACTAATATACATTTTTGTATACCGTCCAGATGGAGGGCTTCCAGGATGTTCTATAGTGTTTTTTTTGATGTTTTTCACTGAACCTGGCCCTACATATATAGGGTCAGGTTCAGGGGAAAACCTCATTTTTTTTTTGAAAAACACTCTGCGAACCCTTCATCTAGACGGTGTGTACAAATGCATACTGATAATTTGTAACATGCACTCGTGCATAAAATAAACAACGTAATTGCTTGTATGCATTTGTGCATACTGTCCAGATGGAGGTCCCTTAAGGTGTTCTTCATCATTTTTTGAGGTTTCTCATGGACCTCCCCCCCCCCCACCTCCCCTCTCTCTCTCTCTCTCTCTCTATATATATATATATATATATATATATATACATATATATACATATTAACATTCACATTGATCCGGAATCTCGATTATAAATTGATTCCCGCACAAGTCCTAATTAAGACTCACATGCGAATCTATGTTGAATTTACGTGTTCACATGTGAATCTTAAACTGATTTAGAATCTCGGTTATAAGTTTTAAATTGATTCACGTACTACTTTTGATTATGATTTTCATGTGTATCCATATTAGGATTCACATATGAATTAATATTAGGATTCACATGTTCACATATAAATCAATAAACACTAATTATCACTAACTGATAATAGTTTGTTGGGATCTTTCGTGTTTGGTTACATTTCAAACAACCAATGAAGAACATTGATATTTGTGTTCACATATGAGATTTGATTTGATTTATAGATTGTAAAATCGTTAGTAAATTCAAAATGGAAAATTGGATTAAAAATAGATGACTATCAATATTCAAAAAAATTTATAGAAAAGTTCTTTAAACTAGTGGTTGAGATTGATTTACCGATTCTCAAAATCTTGGACTTCTAATTTGAGCCTAACAATATGTAATGATGTATATAGGGTCATGTTGAGGAAAACCTCAAAAAAATGAAAAATATAACTGAAAAATACCCTGGTGACCTTCCATCTGGGACGATATGCACAAATACATACTGGTAATTTGTAACATGTACACGTGCATATGCACTTGTGCATAACGTGCACTCATGCGTAGAAAAAACAACTTCAATAGCTTGTATGCATTTATGCATACCTTCCAGATGGAGGGCTACCAGAGTGTTCTTCAGTTTTTAATTTTTTGAGGTTTTCTCCTGAACCTCCCCCCCCCCCTCTCTCTCTCTCTATATATATATATATAGGGGTTTGTACAGTTGTTAACCTAATAATTAGTTTAACTATGTGAACTAACCATAGCATTTAATCTTTGCAATCTATGGATAAAATCCATCATGACATTTATGTAATAAATTAAAAAGAGATGCTCAATAAACATAAACATAGGTGAAGAATCATGAAGAAATGGTAATTTTGGAAAAGGTTACGGAGGGTTTTTTAACACTAATTACTTTTCTGGTATTTACTGCATCATTTTGATAGTGACATCAAGTTTAATTACTATTCATTTATTAATATGTCATGTGTAAATTATGAATGGTGTGAACAAATGAAGAGTTGTCATATATTAGTAGCTTATGAACAATATTCATGAATTAAAATACAACATATATGAACATGTTCATTAGTGAGCGCATACTTGAATGTGTACGTATGTGTGACTGATGAATGGTGTTTAGCAATGAACAAGTTGCAATGTGACCATTGAGTGCACGTTCATGCATGTTGATTGCTATTTGCTACTATGTTCATGTTGATCATCCATATCGTACAATACACCAGACGTAACACGAACTCGTTCGATTGAGGACGCTGACTGTTGAAGTATTATTAATTATTTCTCAAAATACATTAGTTTATAAACAATCACAAACAATATAACTTACAACATATTGATAATTTTAAAATGAATAAATTCAAGGAGTAATGTAACTCTCCTTTAAATGCATTAAAGTAATACAAAACATAACTTTACTATTTTGTCCTAATCATTAATTACACATGAGTCTATAAACCATGTGCTAGATTGATTCCTAATGGTCTAAAAAGTTTATATAGTTAACACAAATGAAATGGTTAACAAAAGAGCACAACTCTCTCTCTCTCTCTCTGTGTGTATATATATATATATATATGTGTGTGTGTGTGTGCGCGCGCGCGCGCAAAGTAATTTTTTAATTTGAAACACGATCATATTTCATTCTCCATAAAATCATAAAAAGGGTTAAAATCGTAATTTTTGTCATTCAGAGAGTCTAATCAGAATATTTACCAAACAACCAATTTTTATTATATAAAAAATTATGCAGAACCTCTTTTATTTTACACTAAATCATTCAACAACTATCAAACAACCCTCAACATAATTTAGAGAACAAACTCAAAATCAAAGACATAATACAAGGACCAATGATATAATTCATTCATAATATTAAAAGTTAGGTCTTAGTCCTTGTGGTTTGAGAAAGATTACGATTTTTGTTCCGATGGTTTTAAAATTACGATTTTTGTCCTTATAGTTTGTAATTTATTGTTATTTTCGTTTATGAAAATAAATATGTAATCTCCATTAACATAGGGATGTTTTAGTCTTTTTTATTTAATAAAACTATATATTTTTTTATTAAAAAAACTAATGTATTAAATAATTATATTGTTTTGTTATTGTTATTGTTATTGTTATAGTTATAATTATAGTTTAAGAAAGAAAAAATAATCAAATATAATTTTTTTTTATATTTTTGTTCATAGCGCGTATAACTGTATAAGGCTTCAATTATATACCAAACAAATGTGTCTTATATAAATATGTTACAATAAGGGCATAAGTGTTGAGACGCCTCCATAATGGCTAAAATAGTCATTACATTCTCGTAAGAATTACGGCCAAGCCCATTGGCGGATGTAGGCAAAGCACATAGGGTCAAAGGACCCCAAGTAATAGATGAACTTAAGGCCAAAAATAATAATTTAAAACTTTTTTTCTTATTGAGCCCCCAGCTTCAGTCTATTAAGGGACACCAACTAAATTTTTAATAACATATTTTCTTAAGCCCACAGGCCACAACCCACAGGCCACACTCACAGCCCGTTTACTTCATAGACCAGTTGCGATAGTGAGAAGCCGATAACTAGTCTATAACCAAGAGTCGTCCAACAATGAATCTATGAGAACGAGACTATGAGAGTTAGCTTCTATTTTGAAATCGAGAAGAAGACCTGTTATCCGTTGTCGAGCAGTGAACCATGAACGCGCGTACCAATCCAAAAAGTTGATTCTTAGTTATCAGGTAAAACCCTATAACACTTCTTAATTTTATTTTTAATTTTGATTTCTAATTTAAAATAGAATCGAGCATCTGATTGTTATAACCAACCTAGCAATCTGATTTTGTTTCCTTTGTTTCTTTAGTTAGCTTCTGTTTTTATTTCTGATTTAGAATAGAGTTTGATTCTATTTTGCTATTGTTATTGCTAGAAAAAATAGAAAAATTCTTTAAAAGAAAAGCATCAACACCGAAATCTAGATTTGCTTCTTCGATGTCTAGTGAAGTTGATTTTATTGATCTTCCTTGGGATCCAGCCGACAGGAAAAGAAATTCAGAGTATCATCCTAATCAAAGAGATGAAATAAAGAAAAAAATTTGATTAGAGGACCTTGCCAACCACGTGGCCATAATTTTCCAAGAAAAATTATCATGGGTAAGGGAAGTCGTTTTTGTCCTTATTGGTTTGATTAATACGCTAATTGGTTGGAGTATATGTAACACCCGGAATTTTGTAATCAAGATAATGATTTTCGCATCCTAAACGTTTTGATATATTTTCGCATCCTAAACGTTTTGATATTTATAAGTTTAATGGAGTGTTTCAAGGGTTCAATGTTGGGTTGTATTGATTTGGAAGTTAGGAGCGAAAAACGGAGCAAAATGAAAGTCGGTACCTTCTAGGCGACCATGACAGGCTAGGATGCCATGTCAAGGTCGCAGGACATGGTCGTGGAGGAGGAAAAAATCAGCCAAATCAGTGGAAACTCTCGGTACAGGTTTGGCTACGATGACACGGCGACGATGCCATGTCAAGGTTGCAGGGCATGGTCGCGGAGGAGGATTTTGCTACGATGACACGACGATGATGCCATGTCAAGGTCGCATGGCATGGTCGCGGAGGAGGAAAAATCAGCCAAATCAGTGGAAACTCTCGGTACACTCTTCGCTAGGATGACAAGCGACCATACCAAGGCAAGGTCGCAGGGCAAGGTCGCCCGCTTGGTCAACAGGCACATTAAGGTGAGATTTTTCAGCCTCTTTCTCATTTATTTAGATATCAGTGTTGGCTTTGAGAGCAAAGGAGCATAGGCGATTTCTAGGGTTTCTTAACTTCCACCTACCTCTTTCCATCTCATTTATTGCTGCTTTAAGTGAGGATTCAAGTAGAGCTTTGGGATTTAAAAGCTTCAAGTGGTGGTGTTTTTCACCCTTTCAGCTAGTTCCACCATCTTCATCTTCTTAAGAGATTTTCTAGGGTTTTGTCAAACTCTAGCTTGTGAGTTCATTCTTACCTTTAAAACTTTATACATGTCAAAATGAAGTATTTTACCTTAATATGATGTTTAAAATGAGTATTTCTATACTTGGAAGATTTTGGTAAAACTAGGTCAAAATGTATCATTTAGGGTTTTTCTTTGAAATGATGAAATGGAAGTCAAGAACGGTTTTGGAATACTCTTATGAGTTTTAAATGCAAGAAAAACGATGTATAAACCTAAATGATTATTTGACCTAATTTTGGGATGGAAGGTCCTAGAAGCATGATGTTATACTTCACAAAGATTTGTGGAGAGAAGCTAATACATTGGAAACAATTGTATTAAGATGTTAGACTAGTGTAATGGATCCATAGGCACATATAGTCAGAAGTACTTGGGGAGGGCACTTGTAATAGATCCAGGTTTGGGGTTGAACTCGTGAGGATTAATGTGATGACGGGTCATTCCCGTAAAAGTTTCCCCCAAGAGAAGTAAAGCGTAACTTTCGGTGTGTAAATCGCAGAAGTAAAGAAAAAGAGATGTTTTGAAAAAGCTTTCGGTTATATGTTTATTTACCGCTTTCGAAGTTTAAATGGCTTTTTCTATATTTTGAACTGTTTGTTCTCACTAGGCTTTAAGCCTAACACTTTTTCTTAAAATGACATGTATATCAGGTGATCAAGCGGATGGGGCTTGAGGGGATGACAGAATCTAGATGCCGGTAGTGGCATCCTTTTTGGAGTACACCTCGTGTGTACAGATGGAGTTGCATAGAAGATTATTTTGAGAATTTTAGTGACACCCGAACTTAATCTGTATTTGGATTGTATAGATTATTAGGTTGTCATTTAATATTCCTATAGATGTTGTAAACTCACTCTAACTTTCTCCCCATCTTTATGGGTGATGTTTTATGAAGTAGAAGTTATTCCGCATTTTATTTTGGTTTAAATTAACTCCCATTTTTAGGGGTGTTACAGTATAGTGTAAAAGAAGATAAAGTTGTTTGCTTGTGTTGTTACTTGTTTAGAGATCATCATGTGGGTAAATATGGGAATGATGCTTTTGTGACGGAGGGATTTAAGAGTTTTTTTTAGTATATAATATTTATACATGACAAATGGAATAAATAAACTCACACACCCTCCTCACATTTGGTGAGTTTTGAACCCCCGAACTCCTAGGAGACCAGAGGCTCACATACCGCTAGGCCAAATGCCCTTTGATAAGGGCTTTAATAGTTGAAATAAAACAAAAATACTTAAGTCTTCATGTGGGAGACGTTAATAGTTTTCACAATAGAGTAGTTAAGAAAAATGAGGATCTAATAAGACAAAATCAATCTATGTTCGTTGCCTTTCATAAGAAAACCGAGATTGAGAAGAATGAGCCCCAAATTCGATTAAATGTTTCAATAATGGCTTCTAGATTCTTGTTGAAGAATGCATCACCGTTTCGTGGTCACAAGGAATCTGAAATGTCTATTCCGGTATGTTCTTGGAAACATTAAGCTTAATTGGTGATTGCAATGAAGATATTGGTAAGTTTATATTAAAAATGCTCCAAAAAACAAACAAATGGTGTCTCTAAGTATTCAGAAAGATGTTGCTAGTTGCTTTACAAATCAAATGCTCAAATCCATTCGTAAAGAATTTGGTGATGATTTTTTTTGCATTGTTAGTTCAAAGTTGATGAGTCTAGTGACATTTCTAAAAAAACATATGATGGTGGTTTTGCGATATGTTGATGCACGTGGTACTGTTAAGGAGAGATTTTTTGCATTATTCGTGTGATAGAAACGTCTTCTTCAATTCTTAATTTGTCATTGATATTTTATTTGCCAAACATGGATTGAGTTTGAAATAGGTAAGAGGGCAAGGTTATGACGAAGCAAGCACTATGTGCGGTGAGTTCAATGGATTAAAAGCTTTGATCTTGAACGATAACAACTCGACATATTTATATCCACTAGTGTTTCCAACCGCGCGTTGCGCGCGGTTATCATATATCATGTTAATTTTGTTTTTGTAAAAAAGGTAAATAATTATTTTCTATATTCATTAAATGTGATATACTTAAAAATTGTTATTCCCAATTTAACTTATAGGAATTGGTTTCAAGCCTATGTTGGCATACATGTATACTATTTTTTTAGTTTAGATGGAGTATAAATAGATTTGTAGAAAATGTTTTATGGAATGAATAGTGTATTTGAATTGATATAAGTTGAAAAAACAATTTTGATTCCTTGTTTCTTATTTGGTATTAGAGTTCAAAGATAAAACCGTTCGAAAGGTAATGCTAGTATTTTTTATTTTGTGAGTATCAATCGAATAATGAAAAGATTTTATAAAATCATTAACAAACAGATAGAGATAAACCAATAAAATAAGGATATATAAAAATAAAAATAAAAATAAATTCATACATAAAGTGATATAAGTATACAAATAAATCAAAATGAAAATCACATTTGGGGTTGAAGTTACGATTTTAGAATGCTATAGAATTATTTATTAGCAAAACAATAATTGACTGCTACAACTCATTTGCACAATTCTATAGCAATAATTGTCGTTGCATAATCATAAGAAAGAAAAAGACTATCACCGGTAACAAACAATGTTTCCCCACCCATCCCTTAACTTGAAAATTTGTTAATCTAAAATTGAAAAAAACTAATGCATTTTTTAAGGAAAAACTTGTATAGTGTGTTTTTCCTTCATTTTGGTGTCAACATCCCATTAAATATAAGATTTAGTACAAACTATAAATAACAAAGTATTTAGCACCATCAATTAACAATTTCTATTCTAATCATGTGCAATTGAACTGCGCCTTCAACCACCAAATCTTACACCCTCAAGAACTCCAAACCTTCAATTTCTCTACAAAAAAAAACTGAGACGGTTACTCGCAAATCATAAGAATAAAACTAAATGCAATGATGTTGATTGATATGACAAACATCGATAAATTTGAATTGAATATGAAGTGGTAAAGTTATCACCATAATTATGATATAATATTAGATTGTCAAATGGTGGTGAAAAGTAATAGTATAATGTATAAATAACATCGGGGGAACCCTTATCTAGAAAGCTAAGTTTTTTCAAACCCGTCCCTCTCACTTAAACAACATGTTCCTTACATCTACGACAAGATCGTCCCAAACAAAAAGTTTTCCCACATATACAGACAACTTAATCCATACAGGTTTTATGGAAAACCAACCAAAAAGCCCCCAAGAGACTTGACGTTATAGCCTAAAAGATGTAGAGATCCTTGATACTAAAAAACAATGATTTGGAATTATACACTCCGATCACAAACCTGAAGCATAATGTATGTTATAAAATGCAGGGATTTTTAAACTTCAAAGTTGATTTTTGATAACAACATTAAGCTTACATATTGGTTGATAGATTAAGTTGATGATATGTTTGTAACATTCGATATTTATTATTTGAAAACTAATATGACTGGCCTATAAATTGAAATTAGTATCAAGCATGACAAAAAAAATCCAAATCAATGAACAAATTGTGAGTTGAATAGGTTTACTTCATTAAATCGATGTGTATATCTTTCTTTGCCGGTTGGGGTAATTGGTAAGAAAAACAATATAGATACATAGTTAAGGGATGGAGAGAGATCGATACAAATAAAAACAAACCAAAAACAAAATGAAAAAAATTAAGTGACGGAGAAGAGAAACAAACATGAATCAAAATGTAGAAATTGAGGGATGAAGAAAGTAAAATGGTTATATGTTGTGGATGGATTAAGAAATGAGAAAAGTAAAAAGTCTTCAAGAAGTTAAAGGGTTTGGAGGTTAAAGGTTGATTAAAAAGATTGTAAAATGACCAAAATGACCCAATTGTAATAAAAAATTCACTATTTCATATAAGGGCATAAAAGTCTTTAACATAATTAACATTAAAAAAATCAAAAAAAGAGGAGGAGATGCCACATGGACTCCCAAAGGAGATGCCATGTGGACTCCAAATGTTTCTCCTTTATATATATATATATAGATATAGATTGTTTTGTTCACCAACTTAAATTAGTTGTTGTGGCAGGTGCAAATAGACACAGACAATATTGAGACTTTTTTTTAATATGTAAGGCATGGTGATCAATGTGGTGAACACTTCATGCAAAACGTAAAGACATGCTTCAACAAAGTTACAAAGATAGAGTGCAACTTAAATTAGTTGTTGTGGCAGTTGCAAATAGACACAGACAATATTGAGACTTTTTTTTTTAATATGTAAGGCATGGTGATTAATGTGGTGAACACTTCATGCAAAACGTAAAGACATGCTTCAACAAAGTTACAAAGATAGAGTGCAAGAAGCAAATGGTAAGTGTGAAATTGAAACTGAAACATGTACCAAGAGCTTTCTCTTATACGAGCTGAAGATACAAGACGAATTTTCATTATAAAACCATTTTGAGCTTGATTGGTTTGTTTCTGAATGTTGTTGATGTGCTCCAATATGTTGAAGAGGATGTCAATAATGGTTTTAATCGCACTCAAACAACTGGTATTCTAGTTTATTTGAAGACATTTGATTTTGTAATTTATTTGCACTTGATGTTTCATATTTTAGTGGTCCCTAATGAAGAAGGAAAAATTAAAATATTATCATATGAGGTGTACTCATCGGCTTGAATGACGTTAGTGTCAGAAATCTAATGACCAGTATGAAGAAGAAGAAAAAAATGTGTGAAAAATATTTGATTATGTTATCATAAAAGGTATAACAAAATAATATAATCTCTTTTATGTATCAATTCATTTTTAAAAAATATATGCACTTTTATTAAATAAAAAATGACTAGAATACCATATAAGAAACCAGAAGGATTTTTTTTTCAAAAAAACTAAAATACCCTAAGGGGACGTTTGGTTCGGCGGAATGGAATAGAATCTGGTATAATTGGAATCTGAATTCCTTTGACCAGATTCAATTTCTTTGTTTGGTTCAATCTTTTTAAGGAATGAAATTTGGTAAATTCCAATGAATTCCAAAATAATTCAATTTGAGATTCCTTGGGTAAGAGGTGAGATTTCATTGGAATGAAATTTGATCTTTTTTTAATACCCAAAATACCCTCATCATAAAAAAGAACTATAACCCTAATCTCTAAAAAAGAAGTCGACACCCCTTCACTTGGATTTTCGGTTCGGTTTTTTCGAGGGTTTTTCAGTTTTCGGTTTTTCGATTTCGGTTCGGTTTTTTTCGGATTTTTTTTCCAGTTTTCGGTTTTTCGATTCCAGTTAGATTTTTTCGGGGGCCTTTTCAGTTTTCGGTTTCGGTTTCTCGGCTTTTTTCGGTTTCGGTTCGGTTTTTGCTCAGCCCTAGCAGTTAGTTTCTCCATCGTCTCCTGCAACAACTAAAATATGTCTTGCCCTAACATATGTTGTTTTGCTGTTTTTCTGCAGTTTTTTGCTGTTTTTGCTGTAAAAAAATTATGATTTTTGCTATTTTAGCAGTTTCTGCAGTTTTTGGCTGTTTTATGCAGTTTTTAGCTGTAAAAAACTCAAATTATTCTTAGTGTTAAAAAAATTGAAGTAATTAATAATTATTTTATTAAACTAATTTTAGTTTTAAAAAATTAAATTTAATAAAAAGAGTATTTTAGTCATTTACTGGAATTTTATTCCAATTCCAAAGCTACATTTTGTGGACCAAACAGACAGATTCCAATTCTATCAACAGATTTCATTCCAATTCTGCCAACCAAATAGCTGGTCAAACCTGACAACATTCCATTCCAATTCCTTCAAAGTCAAATTCCTTTGACAGATTCCATTCCATCCAATTCCATTCTGCAAACCAAACGCCCCCTAAGTTAAACGATGGATTTTTAATAGATTTAATCTTACAGACAAAAACAAAAATAAATTACAAACTATAATAATAAAAACAACAATAAATTATAAAAATATAAATTACAATTTCAAAAAATTACAATATTTTATAAACCACATATCATATGATGGTTTACTATAAATATTTAACTAGTTATCGTTCCATGTTTGGGCAAAATGGAAATATTTATATTGTCGGGATACAAAAAAAGAGTTGTTTTGTTACAAAAATTGAAAACGTGAAAAAGCAGACATACAATTTACAAAGCAGAACTGAAAACCTGCATTCAAATTTCATTTCTGCTGCCACACTCCCTCGCTCGCCCAAATTCGAAACCCAAAGGTAATTTCTAAATTCCAAGATCTACATAGGGTTTCCCCTGGATTTATGCTTCGATAATTGAAATTAGATCTGATATTTGGAATAATCTCCGTCTTTTTCTACCGTTTCTTTAATTTTTTTTTTCCCACTAATGAACCCTAGTTTTCGTGTCTTCGTTCCTTCTCCTTGTTGTTGTTACCTCAAATCATGTGTTGTTGGGTTTGAATTATCGATTTCAGATTTCTGTGTATTTAGGGTTTTAAAATGTTTAGGCTTTTTGTCTTTATTTGTGTTAAATTTGGTGATCTTACTGGAGGCTAGATGGTAATTATGCTTTATATCGAAGTCAATTTGTATGTTTCAGAAGTGCAGTTTTCAACTGCAAGTTGTTGTTCAAGTTTGCTTTTTTGTACCTGTTTTGGGTTTTTAGCTGATTAGAAATGGTTGGTTTCGTTGTCCTAATTCAATGCATTTGATATGTATGTAATTTTTTTTTTCAGGTGATGACAATTGTGGTTCTCTTTTGGGAAAATTTGAGTTTGTGAAATTTTTGGAGAGCTTTTGATTTCCATGGAACATACTTTTGGTTCTGATTCTGTTCCTTCTGGTCATATGGACAAGTCTAAGGTTCTGACTGTTAAGCCATTGAGATGTCTTGTCCCAATTTTTCCATCACAATCTGATTCATCTGCACCACCCCAAGCTTCTCAATTTGCATCCGTCCCTCCAACTGGGCCATTTCCACCTGGCTCTGCACCGTTCTTCCCCTTCTATGCCTCAAATGAGTCTCAAAGGCAAGGCAATGGACCTGCTCCTGGTAGGTCTTACCCAATCCCGTCACCAGTTCCTTTAAATTCTTTTAGGACACCGGTAACAGCATCAAGAAATGGTGAGATAGGGACATCAAGAAGGAGCTCTAGGAGTCACACAACTGTAGATGAGGATGGATATAGTCAGAGTGATGGTTATGGTAACAGCTTTGGTATGGATGGAAGCGATGACGAGAAAAAGCCAAAAACTCGCAGAAGGTCAAAGGGTGCAGCTACGATTGCTGTTTCTAATTCCGAGATTGACATTGACTCATACGTTACTCATCTATTGAGATCTTTCAATCTCTTGGAAATCGATACTTTTCGTCAAGCTGACAGTGATAAGGAGTTGGTTGGACGTGTACTCGTGGTTTATAATTTGCTCCGGAGAAAGATTAACCAACTTGATGATACAAAGGAGGCTGTTGCTGGGATGGCACGTCGCCCTGACTTGAGGGCCGGTACTATTTGTATGAATAAAGGGGCTCGGGCTAACGTCAAGAAGAGGATTGGGGCTGTACCTGGTGTCGATATTGGTGACATTTTCTTTTTCCGGTTTGAATTGTGCTTGGTGGGATTGCATGCTCCAAGTATGGCTGGGATAGATTATATGGGTGTTAAGTTCTCTGCAGATGAAGAGCCTGTGGCTGTCAGTATTGTTTCCTCAGGAGGATATGAAGATGAAGGGGATGATGGCGATGTGCTGATATATAGTGGCCAAGGGGGTGTTCAAAGTAAAGGTAAACCACAGATGGATCAAAAGCTAGTAAGGGGTAACCTTGCTCTTGAAAAGAGTTTGCATAGGGCTAATGAGGTAAGAGTCATTCGGGGTCTTCGGGATTTTGCTAATCCTACTGGCAAGGTATATGTCTATGATGGTGTATACAAAATACACGAGTCTTGGATTGAGAAAGGGAAGTCTGGTTGCAATGTTTTTAAGTATAAATTGGTTAGAGTTCCAGGACAGTCTGAGGCATTTACATTGTGGAAATCAATTCAGCTATGGAAAGATGGTGCTACTACAAGGGTTGGTGTAATTCTTCCCGATCTTACTTCTGGGGCTGAAAATGTACCCGTTTGTCTTGTAAACGACGTGGATAATGAAAAGGGTCCCGCTTATTTTACATATTTATCCAGTCTCAAGTATAGAAAGCCATTTGCTTCGACCAAATCTTCTATAAACTGCAGCTGCTCAACTGGATGCCAACCTGCCAGTAACTGCCCTTGTGTTCAAAGAAATGGAGGCTATATGCCGTATACCTCACTTGGTGTTCTTCTTAGTCATAACTCATTGATTCATGAGTGTGGTAAATCTTGTTTATGCCCCCCTAACTGCAGGAACCGAGTTTCTCAAGCGGGTCTGAAAATCCGACTAGAGGTTTTTAAAACAAGGGATAAGGGTTGGGGACTCAGGTCTTGGGATCCCATTCGTGCAGGAGCTTTTATATGTGAATATGCAGGTGTAGTTATTGATTCTTCAACAGTGGAGGAAAATGGAATTGACCCTGATGACAATTACATTTTCGATGCTACTCGCTCTTTTGATCCTGTGGAATCTCAGCCTGTTGATGAACCCGCAAAATTTCCATTTCCTTTAATTATCAGTGCCAAAAATGAAGGAAATGTGGGCCGTTTTATGAACCACAGCTGCTCACCTAACGTTTATTGGCAGCCAGTTGTTCGTGAGAATCACGATGAATCATATCTCCATGTTGGCTTTTATGCGATCAAACACATTCCTCCTATGCAGGAGTTAACATATAACTATGGAATGGTACGGGCTGACAAAGCTGGCTCGCAGAGGAAAAAGTGTCTGTGTGGAACGCCGAGATGCAAGGGCTCTTTTTACTAGTGGTCTACAAAAACTTTGCGAGGATGATGCATGCCAAATGGTGTCTCCTCAAAAAGGTAGCCATCTTCTTTTATCCTCTTAAATTTATTGGTCATTTTTTTTTGCTTTTTGTTTGTCCTATCAATCTAGAACCATCTTTTTGATAATTCCTAGCTCTAAAATCGTCTGATTCATCTTTGATCATTTTCAAATCTTTTGGATTTTTGGTTCCTGTTTACTGTAAGCTTATTCTGTGGTCCTAGAATGCATTTGGATTGTTTTTAGGTCAGTGCATGTGTAGTGCTGCCCCCATCATATGTAGGGTTGACAGACCAATACCGTCTTTATGTAGTACATCCAATATGGTTCTCAGTTTGATACTTCAATTACATTTTTTAATTGGAACTACGACTAAATTTAAGAAGGAAGACAATTTATTATCAGTCTACTATTCTCTTATGTTTTTAGTTTAGCCTAATGGAAATATATATGGTCAATACATATGAAACATGGATTAGAACAACCTAGATCATGTTGTGTTTTGGTTTGAGCAATGATGAGGTTAATGGCATTGTAACACCGTTGTGTTTGAGGTTTTCTTTCCTTTTTCTAGGGTTGATCATCTTTGGAACTGTCTTGTACGGGAGGG
The DNA here is from genome assembly GCA_036898165.1 of Silybum marianum. NCBI lineage: Eukaryota > Viridiplantae > Streptophyta > Magnoliopsida > Asterales > Asteraceae > Silybum > Silybum marianum. The sequence continues at coordinate 7,167,241 of CM072541.1, forward strand.
TGGAGATGTGACCATGTGAGCAATGTTGGAGTGCAGTTCCCTGGTCATTGTTGATGCACCTTTTTCTTAAGATTTATTATATGCATGTTTTAAAGTACTAGACTAGTATTATATTGGTCCAAAGCTATAGTGCCTATTATCTAATTACTTTATAGTGCGTATATTATACGAAGCGTACAATATTCCATGAAAATGAGACACCAAAATGCTTGGAAGGTTCCTAATTACTAATATTTAGGACTTGTTATATGTTGCCAAGTCACTGAACAGAAGAAATTAGTATGTGAGTCATACTGTCATAGTGCTCAATCAGAAACTAGAAGATGATCTTTAAATGTTTTCCATAATTAACGTGAGAAGGCAAGAATATTCACTAGTTGAAGTGATGATTTATTCATATAGGAAAATCCTAATAATTGAAGTAAATGATGTGGGTTTGTGGTAAGAAATACATAGCAAAACTCTTTAGTAATGCAATGAAAAAACATGACAAAAGTTAATGAGATATTAACACTTCAAGTTGGGGCACAAATATCTATTAGGCCAATTTGTTGCTTGATAAACTCAATATTAGTTTTCAGTAAGGGTTTTGTTAAGATATTAGCCAAGGTTTGAAAGAACGGAAACGAACCTTGATGCGTTTTCTCCTTAGGCATGTGAGACGTAAGGCTTGAGACAGTCGAGGCGTAAGCCCAAAAAAAAGAAATATATATACTTGTACGTAGCAGGCTATAATAGCTGTATGCATTAGCAAGTTCAGAAACATAATATATGTAGCATATACACAAAAACAACATATATATATACTTGTACATAGCATATATAAAAATACAAAATATAGATATACTAACAGTTGGTGTACAAGTCTCCAATGTCAGCAGGGTAAAGAGAAGAGAAATCGTGAGGTTGTATGAGGAAAAGTCACAAGGTTTGAAAAAGAGAGATGGCATTTTTGTTTTTGATCAAAATATAATCTTAAGGTTTTGACCCTTTTAGTCATTTATTTAAATAAAATAAAACACATTCACGTCAGACGATAGAGGTATCAATAACCCACTAACCCACTAACCCACTAAAAGTCTAACCCACTAAGACTTTAACCCTGTAAAAATCTAATCCACTAAACTTTAACCCACTAAAAGTCTGATGCCTCTTCATAGTTTCACTCGGTCTCATAGATTCTTCACCTCCCCACACATGTAAGGCGTACGCATCATCAACCTAGTAAAAGGCGACGCCTCAATAGACATTTTTGGGCCGCCTCAACATGATATTAGCTAGGTCAATCTTGGTATCCGAAAATGAACCAGTCAATGAGGCACCATAGTAGTCATGGCCATCATCGTTACATGGCACATGTGACACATAATTTTTCACACAAAAATTGAAATTATATGGTAATCAACCTTCCACAATATTTCAAAATCTTAAGCTCATACTTCAATATTGAAAATCATTAAATGAATAATTAAATAAACCAAATTCTTACTCTTTCACATTGACCTATTACAAGCAAACCAAAAGTAGACGATAGATAAAAGTGACCATCATACAATTAGGAAATTTTTTAGTTTTACCATTTTGATTTTTGAAATGATGAAATCAATGCAAATTGTTCTCTATTATTGACATTCAAGACTACATGTATTTAATATTTATACAAGACTTTTGTGAATCAAATCCCATTAAGTTCCCTAATTTAAATGTGATTTTGTTTTTGTAAAATATTGTTTCCATAATGCTCCCCTCAAAGCAAGCATAGATATTGATCATGCCCACTTTATTACAACTGTAGTCAAATACGGGTCCTATTCATTACTTGTGTGAAATGTTCCCTAAGGTAGCGTTTGGTGCGCATACTAGGTTTTGGTGTGCAGAGTGGACATGACGGACTGGACTGGACTAATTGTCTATCGTGTGTTTGGTACGACTAGAATAGGATTGGACTAATTGTCTGGCTGGACAGGAGATGATAAACTATTAAAATAATCCTATTATCCCTAAAATGTTTTTAATGTTATATAATAGTTATTAATGACATAAATAAACTAAATATTTAAATGATTTTATTCATAAAAATTAGAACACATTACATATATCATCCATGAACCTTGAAATTTTGTTTTTTTAATGATTTTATCAACATAAAATTATTTAAGATATATGTAAAAATCATTTAAAAAACCTAAAACATAAACTAAGTTATTCCCATGTCAAAATCTAGGAAACTTCAAATCAAATACCATCTCCTACACCATCACCACCTCAATCCATCTCCTAACACTTCGTCTTCCTTTAGGCCATCTTCTTCTCTTCAAGCCACCGCTACCACCACCCATCTCCTACACCACATTTTGCACCGGTTCTTCCCCATCATGACAGTGACATCTTTCTTCTTTGGTATTTCTTGGGCTTCATAGGTGGCAGTTCAAAACCCATCATGACATCTTTCTTCTTCAGTCTTTCTTGTACTAGGGTTCGACTTGATAGATGAAATGGATTTGGGCAGACTAGGGTTCGATTTGAAACGAAATCGATTTGTAAAAGAAATAGTATTGAACATGCCGTACCTTGTTTTTCGATATGGATGTCGAGGAAGTGAAGATGGTCTGCCTTTGTTCTAGGCTTCGATCGAGATGTTGGGTCAGAAAACAATCGGTATCTTTCGGTAGAGGTGATGGATGTGATTTGGTTTAGGTTTCGAATGATGTTGGAATTATGAGGGTAATATTGTAATCTTATGCTTTTGTCCCAGGTTGTTCCATCTCTTTGGGTGGAACAAAAAAACTCAACCTTGTCCCATGAAAATTCCTTTTTGTCTCACTTTACTATTGTTCTATGGCATGCCAAACATGAGACTATATTTTTTTCCGTGCCATCAAGTCAGTGCACCAATTGGTCTTCTATAGGAACAAGCTCTGTTCAATCCTTCCTCAATCTTGTCTCGAGTGAAATAATAGTGGATCTCAATATTCTTAGTTTATTTATGGAAATACAAGGCTTTGAAGCGAGATGGAAAGCTGCCTGATTATCACACCAAAGCTTTGTTGGAACTGCAAGCTAATATCCATTTCTTTTAGTAGTTGATGCATTCATACTATCTCACATAGAAGTCAACGATCACCTAGATTCTAATTCAACCTTGGAACATGAGACTACATCATGTATCTTACTCCATGAAACCAAAATTCTCCAACAAACAATATCCTAGAAAACGCTTCAGTTGGACGAGTGAAGCATTCTACCTTAGTGTGATCTTGGCGTCCATAAAATACTCCTCGTCCTGGCGCTCCAATAAGATAGCAAATAATTTGTTCTAGAAGGCCCAGTGGCTTGCTTTGAGTAGACGTAAATCGACTGACTGCACATGGAATCTTTGGCCGTGTTACCATAAGGTAATTCAACTTTTGAACAAGTCTTTGGTACCTCTCACGGTCGTGAAATGGATCTCCATCATTCTTTCTTAGGTATACAATAGGAATTATTGTGATGCTACATGGTTTAGCTCCCAAATTTTCTATTTCTTTTAAAAAATCGCCAACATATTTCTTTTGAGATAAGATCCCTTATTTCTCATGATCTCTATTCCAATGAATATTTCAGTGGTCAAATTCTTTGTCTACAAGTGAGATTGAAGAAATGTCTTTAGTCCTTAGTTCTCATGATCTCTATTCCAATGAATATTTCGGTTGTCGCGTTAAGTAATCACAATATCAACATAAACTATAAGTAGGATCAACACCAATTCTAGATTGCCTGTCGAAAACTATATAATTGGACCTACACGGCTACACTTTTGTATCCCATATATCAAGATAACCTGAATGAATTTGCTAAACCATGCTCGAGGACTCTGCTCCAAGCCATACAAGAATTTTTGGAGGCGACATACTTTCCCATACTATACTCCCCTTTAGAAACGCCTCAAGTACGTAATGCGAAAACGCCTCGTGGCTCATTTACGTTCTTAAACCCTTGCTTACGTAAAATATATATAAAATTCCAACACAATTGTTTATAAATAAAATAGCTAAACAGAAGTTGCCTACTAAATAAAGTAGCATAACATTTAGTCTTGTTTAAATAAAGAATAGGCCTACCTACCAACTCATATAGAAATTACACCCACATGCATAAAACATTCCAGGGACGGACACCTTAGTCTCGCCTCCCCCCCACCCCAAACCACCTATCAAAGGCATATAACCTATCAGAGCATTAAGAGGCGACACCTCAAACATGGGTTTTAGCCGCCATCCATTTTTAAAACATTGGATATTTTGGGTCCCTTTTTGAAGATGCAAAAATCCAAGGAAAGACACTTCAGATATTTTGGGTCAAGTTTTGTGATTTGAGGTCTACTATCTCGGAGGAAGCAACTACCACCAAAGATCTTAGGGGGCGTTTGGTTCGCATAATGTTTTTGGATGGAATGGAATCTGTCAAAAGAATTTGACTTTGAAGGAATTGGGATACCTGTTTGGTTGACAGACATTGGAATGGAATCTATTAAAGGAATTGAAATTTGTTTGTTTGGTTCACATAATGTAGCTTTGGAATTGGAATGAAATATTGGTAGAAGACCAAAATACCCTTTCTAAGTATTTTGAAACCGAAATCCAACAACTATGGTTCAGATCGATGGTGGTCGGTAGTGATTGGCAGCGGTCGATGGTGGTTTAGATCGGCGGTGGTTCCGGTAAGCGATGGTCGGTGGTGGTTCAGATCGGCGGTCGTTGGTGGTGGTTCAGATCAGCGGGGGTCGACGTTGGTTCAGATCGGTGGTGGTCGACGGTGGTCGGCGGTGGTTCAGCCAGGGGTGGTTGGCGGCGGCGGTGGTCGACGGTGTCAACGGTGGTTCAGACCGACGGTGGTTCAGCCGGGGGTGCTTGGCGGCGGCGGTGGTCGACGGTCGTCAACGGTGGTTCAAACCGGTGGTGGGCGATGATCGTCAACGGCGGTTCAGATCGGTGGTGGTTCAGATCAAGTAGGGATGATGGGGATAATTTTGTCTTTTTGAGAATATGGGATGAATGGAATTGAATTCCTTCTCAATTGTGATGGAATGACCAAATCCATGGATGGTGGAATGTGTGGAATTCAATTCCATTCCATAGGTAAACCAAACGACTGAATGGAATTTGATCAATGGAATTGATCATTCCAATTCCATCAGATTTCTGCAAACCAAACGCCCCCTTAGGTTCAACAGGAAACAAAAGTTCCATTAAAAATGATTGAAAATGGAATATCAACACCAATTAGGGGCACCAAAATTATTAGAAATACAACAGTTGAGAATGAGGCAACATCTGCCCGAAAAGGTTTCTGAATAGCCATTTGAATCAAGAAGTCCTCATGCAACGTCAAGAAGGTGATGATTTTTATGTTTGGCAACCCCATTTTGAGCTGGGCTGTCAACATGAAGAATGTCATATTGAAGCATGTAAGATTGGAAAGACTCGAATATATATATATATATATATATATATATATATATATATAGAGAGAGAGAGAGAGAGAGAGAGAGGAAAGTTCAAATGTGAACTCATTTTTGGTTGTGAACGTGAGGACGAATCTCAGCCACTTATCCGGTCAATAAAGGCGGCTTTGACCTGGTTCCCCTCCTTTAATAATCTCCACCCTCCCATGAATCGCGTCAATCCTCCGTGATCGCGTCCACCATAACCGAAGATGTGTGGCTGAGATTCGTCCTCACGTTCACAACCAAAATTGAGTTCACATTTGAACCTAACCCTATATATATATATAGGGGCGTTATTATGCAACCCCTTGTATTCGTGCAACCTTTACAACCAAATCAGGAACGTCCATTTGATCATCAACGGTTAGGATTTTGTCGGTTGTAACTTCCTTTAATTAAAAGAAAAACTAAAAAGAAAATGGATGGTGGATAAGTGGGTTGCATGGGTTGTAAGATTTAGAGGGGTTGTATTTGAACGGCCTCTATATATATATTTGAAATTATAACCAAGCGTTGTCTGTACTGAAACACCAGACTGGGTCTATTTCAGCAAGACAGAACAAAAAATTGCGATATTTAAGATTGAACTTTCATCAAATAAAGCCTAATATGAGAGTAGTCATCAACAAAGATAACAAAAATACTTAAAATCAGTAATTATAATTGTGATTTTGTTTTCTTAGCATATTGAGTCCATAACATTGTTAAAGCCAACCCCATAGAAAAAGTTCATCTTGGATGAATAACTAAGTGTAAACAAAGAATGCTTGATGCGAAAAATATCTAATGACAAAAGTAGAAGAGATAAATGAAAAAGATGCACTAAAAAGATGTATATAAGCTGCTTGAGTTTGATAAGTAGAAAATAAGCTAAATATTTGACTTAGAGAAAATAGACATTGAAGCTTACTGTTACTTGGAGAGAAGAGAAGGATGTTGAAGACTTAACAGCAGTTAGGTGATGTTCTCCTTTAGACTAATATATAATTTTTTTGGCACTTTAATTGTATCGATTACATAAAAGAATTTTGTGCTCATCGTATGATAAATCTAAAAGGGGAATCGCCTAGCTGTTAATTTCATTAGAATAAACGGAATTTGAAGGTCTGATATTGCACCATGGCACTATTCCCGTGACCAAAATTGTTGTGCTTTTCTACCTTGGCAACATGGCACATGCCATTTTCACTTTGGGGCTGTTTGGCAGTTGCTGAATGGTTTGGTGCTGAATGATTAAGTGGTCAGAATGGTTAAGAGACTCTTACGATATAGTGCAAAATGAAATATAATTGTTTGGTAATTGTTCAGGATGTAATTAGGGCTCTTAATGGTTAAGGGAGGTCCATGATACAAAATGATTCAGAGGGTTTTGGAACCAATAAGAGGTAGACTTATTTTTAGCCAAGCAGGATTCACCTATTAACAATTTAGATGCTACTTCTTAATGGAACTGTTAAGAGGTATATCATATGGCAAGGTGCAACCATCAAAATCATGGTGTGTGCCTTTGATAAATTGGACGAAACGCAGTAGATCCCATGCTACATGAGAATTGATTTCTATACGTTTTGTATATTTGTGGAAAAGCCTGCTATATGATGGTAGACTGATTATCATAGTATACTTGCTTCCAGTGGCGGATCCAGGATTTTTGTCTACTGGGCTCACCTTTAAGTTAGACCATTTTAGCCTAATTACACCGTTTCGAGGGATTTTTAAAGTTTTTTTAGTTGATTTCGAAAGATTTTTTTAGTGTATTTGTCTATTTCGAAAGACTTCCGTTTTTTTTTTCTGATCGATTTCTAGAGACTTTTGTGGTTAATTTAAAGAGATTTTTTTTGGGTTGATTTCAAGAGATTTTTTTTGTAGTCGGCAATGGTCAACTAGGATTGTGGGGTCCCTTACAAAAACCTACCGGGGGGATTAAGTGAGAAGCTAAGAAAAATAAAATTTAACCCTTAAAAAATCTTTTTTCTTTTCTTTTCTTTGAATGGGGTCCCTTCCCCCCATTGATCATAAAACTTACCGATGAGGTAAGTGATAAGAGTCGAATCTTACTAGTAAGCGCTTACCAGGTAAGTGTTTAGGTAAACGGCCATTGAACTCAACTGAGGTTGGCTCTAAATAGAAAAGCTGTGAAATGACCCAAATCCTGTTATTGTCAAAATAGAAGCCAAGTTTGAATTTATAGAAATTGAATATGATTTTATTTTTACCATAATCAAGCCATGTTCATCTTACACCAAATTATTCATACAAGAAAAGTCATGAAAAAAATGCTAGCAGCATCTTAAAAAGAGTTTTTATTCAAGGGACATAAATTGACCTTAAGGATTTTTGTATTAGCTTTTCTTCACAACTTGAGGATCTATGGATAAAGGATTTTGTAAGTTAACAGAACCAAAGTAGTCGATAGATAAATGTATTGAGGTTGGATATCCAGGTTAATAATAATAAAAAAAATGTATTGAGTTTTTTTTTTTTTTTTGGGGGGGGGGGAGGGGAGTATTTATGGTATAATCCAAACAAACCTTGGATATCCCACCTGAAGGTGGGGGTATCTATGGTATAAACTAAATAAACCTTGGATATCCCACCTGAAGGTACAATCCGGGGTAGGATATATGCAAACGTCACCGACATTGTTTACGAGAAGACCCCCTGCTTGCAAAAGAGATGTTTGGGGGGGGGGGGGTTATTAACTTATTATATATGTAGAGGGAGGTTCAGGAGAAAACGCTAAAAAAACTGACGAACACCCTAGGAGCCCTCCATCTGGACGGTATGCACAAATGTGTACAAGCGATTGAAGCTTTTTTTTTTTCTATGCACCGGTGCATATATATGCATTAGTAGTGCATATGCATGAATGTATGTTACAAATTACTAGTATGCATACCGTCCAGATGGAGGGCTCCCATGATATTCTTCAGTTTTTTTTTTTTGGTGTTTTCCCCTGAACCTGACCCATGAGTTGTAATATTTAACTATTCCAGTATTTTGTATCTTGCATGCATTGTTTTTTAACAACTGTTCAATGTTGATGTTACGTGATTCACGTGTGCAATTGGGAATTATACTAACCGTTTGTGGTTTGTTTGTTTATTTTTGCAGAATCATAAGAATCTGTAGTTTGTAGGCGGGAAAATGAATCGGAGTTGTTTTTGGGCAGAAATTGTTATGAAGAAGCATCAGGACCTTGGTGAAAAGGTCATATTTAAGTTGTGTTTAAGTAGTAGTATTTATTTAGTACTTGAAAATTGTGTATGGAATTTGGGTATTATGTGTAAACCCTTGTTTCTTATGAATTATTATTAGGTGACTTAAATGTTTTAATGTACTCTTTTTATGATTTATGATGCATCTACTTAGATCATTTGATGGTATTTGAGGAAACCTAATGTTGATTTTGTGTGCCGATTGGCTTTATGGCAGCCGAAGATTATTTTGAAAACGACTGCTTCCTGTTGTCCAATTCTGAAAACCATTAAGAGGGTTCCCCACCGTGTTAGGGTCAAGTGGATGGACACTGAGGCTGTTTACTGAATACTTATTGGTTCTTATCGAGTAACTAAACACCTTATTGCTTTTAATGGGTAAAAGATGTTTAGAGCATGTTTGTTAACAAATTAATGATCTTAACGAGACTCACAACTTATTTGGTCAACTGTAGATAGTTGTTTGGTAGTGGCTTAATGATGTAGAAAGTGGTTTATTTAGTAACCTTTTAGGGGTGAGTTTTATGCTGAAAGTCTAAGTTTTTTCTAAACTTGTCTCTCCTACTTTAAGAACATGTTTCTTCCATCTATGAAAAAACCCTCCCAAATAAAAACCTTCTCAATCTATATAGTCAGATTAATTGCACCTTCCTCGGTGGCTGTTAAATCTTATTATAAGTTAATAACCGACCATTCCTTAAGCTTTCAGATAATAAGCTTTCAGACAATTGTCAGAATATACTATGAGTTAGGGGTTGTGTATTTTACTGGTAAGAGGTGCTTACCCGGTTAGACATACTACGGTTCACCATGCCCTTCTTACTGGTTCATGATATAACGATTGATATCGTGGCATGGTAAGCTAAGGGTTCGTTTTGTTTTGCCCGAATGTTTTTTACGGATATATGGAATCTTTGGTATGGGACATAATTGAAGTTCATTTTTTTATACAATTTATAAAAATAAATTATAAAAATTTATAAAAATACTTAAATTACCGTTCTATTAATTGATTATTACAAAACAAGTGTTTTTAACATACAAACAAATTCCATGAAATACCAACTAACCCCATGGGATTTCTAAATCCATGTTTGTGGGATTTAATTGAGATCCCGGGAATTTGAATCCAAAAGACAATATTGAAATGAAATTCAGTTCTAAATCCTATAAAATCCTGTGAACCATGCGGACCCTAAGGGAGGGACTCTTACTCTGGTCATTGACCTGAAATTTACTTTTATCTGATTAGTTTTTACCTAATTTGTACTAGTAAACAACCCTTTAATCATTTCTCAATGATTGATCTAAGTTCAGGATACTACCAAACACCAGCTGGAAGTCAAGGAGTCCAGATGATCCAAGACAACCTTTCGGACTTGATATGGTTATTAAAAGTCAATGGACATGCTTTTCGGATTAACTAATACCCCGTGTAATTCTTTGGGCATGGTAAATCACGAATATATCGAAGTAGATCCAACAAAGATTGATGCAGTAAGAAAGTAGAAAAAGCCACAAGCTCTAATTAGATGTTTGTAGTTTTCTACGTCAAATGAGCAAGAGACTCGTTCAAGACTTCTCAAAAATAGGCCTAAGGCAAGTAGATACGAATAAATGTAACCGGTTCCTTAGGTATCTGTGGAAGTTAACTGAAACCAGACATGATCCTTAACCAGTTAAGGATGGACCGATTGTAACTGGTTTGTAACTGGTCAGCCCAACCGATTAACCCAACCAAAACCCAAATCGGTCCTACACCATCCCCAATATAACCGGTTATAAGGACATGTTGAGTAACCGCTCAGAGAGCTCATACGTCAGTCATATAACAGATTTATTTAATTTATGTTTTTTAATTTATAGTCAAATGATTAAAATATCATTTAATTAGAGTATATATAACATTTTATTTACTTCATATAATATTTATATGTAACAAGGAAAAGAGTTAAAAACTAAAAAAAATACCAACCAGTTAACCCAATTGGTTGTAAAATACATTTGTGACCAGTTAAACCAATTATTACAGGTCATTTTTTTACCCGGCAACCGGTTATAAGCTAAAAAACAGCAACTAGTTAGCCCAATCGGTTATAAAAGACAGTTATGTGACCGGCTAAATTGGTTACTACTACCAATCATGTTTTTTCTACCCGAAAATCAGTTATAACCTAAAAAACAGCAACTAGTTAGCCCAACCAGTTATAAAAGACATTTATGTGACCTTTTAAACCGATTACTATCAGTCACGGCCTTTTAACAAGGACTGGTGGTTACGGCTCCAAAGCAATTGGGACAAGATTCAAAATTTGGACCTTTCACGGATCAATAAACAGAAGGCTCGACCATCGCTACAAAATGCCAACATAAAACAACTCATTATATGCACGAATCTTGTAAACCAGAAATCAACATAAAACAATCCCATCAACAACACAATCCAATTGCCCAAAATATATTGAAAAACAAAGTACCATAAAAAAAGAGCCAAAACTTTTAAACAATCTAAAAGAAAAAAGATTGAAAAATGAAATCCATAAAACATGATTGAATTCAAGCCTCATCGACTACACAACACATCGTGGCTGCTACAACATTGCCGATCGGCATAAGTTTGTATATATGGGAATCAGTGGGAAGGAAAGGAGGGTCGGATTCTGTTGTGAATCGATCCATAAAATTGACAAATATGCCCCCAAATTCAGAGCGCTGAAGAATTTGTGAAAAGTTGCATTAAGTTATCCAAAGTTTCGGGAAAGAACTTTCTTGCGAATAAGAAACAAGGCCGCTTTATTCCGTTCCATATGCATGGTGTTGTCAACACGGTCTTCTGCAAAAGGCGATAATGGTACAATAAATTGGTAAGTAAAAAGAATGATAATAGTACAAGAATCAAAAGACATAAAACATGTCCAAGAACCCCTATTCCGGATAAGAATTTGGGTTTTTATAAGAACCTGTGACTGAACAAGAACCTGTAGCCAGGGGCATGTAAAAAGGGGGGGGGGGGTCCAAGGACCCCAGTGAATTGTTAAAAAAAATTATACCGGCTAAAAAATATCAAAAATACTAAATTTAGCCTTAGTTCCCCAGTAAAATTTTCCAAAGGACCCCATCTTGCCCGCGATTGACAAAAACACTAAAAAAGTCTCTTGAAATCAATAAAAAAACTTAAAAGATCTTTCGAAATCGACAAAAACACTAAGAAAATCCCTTGAAATCAACTAAAAACTTGGAAATTTTCCCGAAACACGTAGGGTGACTTTACGCGCCTTTAGTCTATCTTAATGGGACCCCAGTGGACAAAAATTCTGGATCCGCCACTGCCTGTAGCCACAGTGGAGGTTCTTATAAGAACCTAATGAAGAACCGGGTTGGGTTCCGGTGAGAAGAAGAATTATGGTGAGAAGCGTAAGAAGCGATCTCCACCCTTGGATGCACATTAGGATGAGATGCATCAGGATGAGGTGCACCGAGATGCACCGGATCAACTCCCTTCTAAGGCCCAATTCATGGGTGGGTATGAGATTAAAAGTGATCAACGGATCAGATCTCTTCTTACGCTTCTCACCTTAACTCTTCTTCTCACACGATCCTATGCCATGAAGAACCTATCCAAGAACCACCATTGTGGATGCTTTAAATATCCCCATTTTTTGGAGGGTTGGGTTCCGGTGAGAAGCATAAGAAGGGATCTCCACCATTAGAAGCACATTAGGATGAGATGCACCTAGACGATGTGCACCGAGATGTACCGGATTCTAAAGCGCAATTCATGGGTGGGTATGAGATTAAAATTGATCAAATGGTTCAGATCTCTTCTTATGCTTCTCAACTTAACAGCCTTTTTTGGAAGGGTGTCCCAGGCATAGCCTAGAGGACTAATTCCGGAAAATTGTGATTGCAAGAAATCCACACTGATAAACTCAGTGGCTACAATTGTTGTGTACGCCTGGAATCGAACTCTTGGCAGATGGGATATTCCACCACATCCCCTAGGACCCCATCACTACCCCTGTTGTTCAAATGTAGTTTGACTTTTGTGGTCCACTCCACTACTAATCAAAAGATGACATGAATGTCTTCTAGTTTCGAGTAAGAATTGTAAGGAAAATAACATTATAAGAAGCATTACAACTTAAGAGATCATGATCTTTATATACTGTAACGCCCCAACGCCCCAAAGCAATAGGCCGGCCCAATAACTTTAGATTCGAACTTAAAACCACGGTGAAAGTTATTGGTAGCCCACAACTTTTAGCTTATAAGGAGCTCACAAATCTACTTATCTATCCATGTGGGACGAGTTGTTACATATATATATATATATATATATAGAAAAACTGTATCAAATTTTAATTTAAAAATGTAAAGTCTTTGACCAAAAAGTCAAAATGCTCCCTTTTTTTTTTTGAAATGAAAATATAAGAGGTAGAAGAAGTGATAAACTCTTACCTTTTCATCACTTGTGAAATGCAGGCTAGTATCAAAGGCCTGCAATACAAAATAATGTCAATTGGCTACTCATAAGAACCCAAATTCATCGAGATTTGGTGCTAACTGGTTCGACTCCCAATCAACGCTATCAACTTTTTTATGAGGACGAGTTTTGCATGTAGTTTATCGATCAGTTGGGCCAATGGTGTCATATAGCAAAGTATTTCTTCCGCCCCAAACCAAGTGTTAACATTTCTATTTTAGTTTGTCCAGAATAAATGTCCACTTTCAAAATTAAATGCCTACTTTCCAATTCTGCCCTTAATTTTGAGATGGAGAAATTCATTACTCCTATCATTAGGGGTAAAATTGTCATTTAGTATTTCCTCCGCCCTAAAACAAGTGTCAACAATTCTATTTTAGTTTGTGCAAAATAAGTGTCCACTTTCAAAAGTAAATGTCTACTTTCCAATTTTGCCCTTAATTTTGAGATGGAGAAATTCATTACTCCCTCTACCATTAAGGGGTAAAATTGTCATTTAGTATTTCCTCCTCCCAAAAACAAGTGTCAACATTTCTATTTTAGTTTTTCCAGAATAAGTGTCCACTTTCAAAAGTAAATGTCTACTTTCCAATTCCCCTTAGTTTTGAGATGGAGAAATTCATTACTCTCTCTATCATTAAGGGTAAATTTGTCATTTAGTTAATTTAAAAAGTGTCTTAATTTCACATTTCTATAATTGTGTGTCTTTTCCGTTATGGACATTTATTTTTGGGACAGAGGGAGTATTCGAAGGAAAAAATGGCTACTCATGAACATGGTTAAATGACTTTCCATGGCTCGAATTCATGACATCACGGTCACAAAAGAGTTAAACTTTATTAAAATACGAGATTTTATATGTACCGTTAGGTTTCTAAGAAGCTTGGAAGTAACATCTGGAGATTTATAGGACTTTGGGTGCCACTTTCTTTCAGACCAATCTACATATGTTACAGACCAATTAGCAATTCCACCAGGATCAACCATCTGAGAAAAAGTGATTTTGAGAAGCACGTTAGCAACTAGAAATAAAATCGAAATGATAAAATAACAAAAGTTAAAAGTACTAACCCGAAAAAGTGTCGGGAAGTAATGTTCATCGGCGTAGCAATTGCGCCCTTCCATGCCTGGCTGTTGAATTCAAAATGGAAACTTGATGAAGTGTTTCTCAAACAATTTTGAAATTCAACGGAAAACAATGAAATATACGGAGGTTCTATATAACAAAATACTCCCTTAGGAGCCATGGCGAAGCATAGCATGGATTAACATGACAAGTTTGTATATCATATATATATATATATAGAGAGAGAGAGAGAGGGAGGTTCAGGGGGGAAACCTCAAAAAAAAAGAAAACTGAAGAACACCCTGAGAGCCGTCCATCTGGACGGTATGCACAAATGCATACAAGCGATTGAAGTTGTTTTCTTCTATGCACAAATGCATGTTGCAAATTACCGGTATGCATTTGTGCATACCGTCCGGATGGAGGCCCCGGGGTGTTCTTCGTTTTTTTTTTGACGTTTTCTCCTAAATATAATTACATATTTACACATGTTTTTATCTATTACTCAATGATATTGAACAATATAAATTCTTAAGAAGAAAAATATATCATATATATAGCGTTTACCGAAGGTGTTATATCAAGAGCTCATAACAAAATAGAAAGTATAAAAATGCAAACTTAACAAAAAACAATTAAAAAGTCAAAACTTGAAAAAAAAACAATTAAAAAGTCAAACAACGACTTCAAAAAACTCGAGTCATAACACGCCTCAAGATGTCATGGTGTGCGCCTGGCTTACATATCCGCTATGGGGTTTAACGTGGCGTCAAAGATGCGTCTCACGCCATGGTACGCCTTTTAGGACCCTGCTAATAATTAATTCTGAATTTATCTAAAATACACCTTAATAAAATAAAATTGACAGCCCATGGATTATAATCAAATTCACAAATAACTTACAATGATTTGTAAATTTGAATTGAAATCTTAATAAAAAGAAAGTTTTGTATTTTTTGTGACAACACAAACAAGGAAATGCTACATTTCTTTTGGCAAGGAGGGAGCAAGTACATTACTTCTTGTTTGAGATTCCACAAAAATGTGATTCGATATAAAAATGAAATATATTTTTGTAATTTATACTGAATATTTTATTTGTCTTTAACTGTTTATTCATCAAATAAGAATGTGTGGGAATGTACTTACCCTGCAGTAAAGCCGGAATTTCTTGTAGTAGAGACTATCGGCCATAATTAGTAGAGCATGCCGTCGAATCATAGTGAACCACTGCAGATGTACATAAACAAATAAATATATATATATATATATCAAAATTTTCAATTAAAACTCACACTACAAGTCAACACTCTGATATCATGAATCCATCATCTATCACATACAAGTGGTATTTGTGACCATGTAGATTCCAAGAAAAATGGCGATTCATACCTTCGTAGCTGTCGATATATTTATATCGAGCATCATACAAATATATCGACATGTTATGCTTTATATGTATATATTTTTATAAATAGTTTGAGCATCATCTTCAAGTAGTTATGATGTTTTCTTTGCAACAATCACAATCTTCATAAATTTGAAAGTTAGTAACTCCTGCTATTGACCGACACATTTTACAACTTTAGATCCTACATTAACTTGATAATATAATTGATTAGGGGCAGGTTCATTTGAGAACTGTGAGAACCAAACTATTCATGATGAATATCATGAATATTAATGAATGAAATGCATGCTGCTCATGATTAATATTTATGTATATTCATCATGAATAGTTGATTCTCAAGGTTCTCAAAATATTTACAGCTCCTAAATGAACTTCCCCATAATAGATTATTACCCAAATGCCTAAATAAAGTTGCATTGATCTCCTATACTTAAATAAACCATGTGGACCACAATGAGTAATAACTACTCTTGCAATAATTACCAAGGGCAAATAGGTAATTTCACTACGGAAAGTCTTGAAAAAGGAAATGGTATACTTCTTTCGGAAAGGAGGGACCAAGTATTTTTCACACCCAAAATTCAAATTTTAGTTTTTGGAGAGGAGTAAATATGACCGTAGATTGGGAAGTGCTTATTGTGGTCTATTTCCCTTCTGGATGCTGGAAAAAGTTAGATTTGTAGATTCCTTAACAATATTTGTTCATCTGTTTTTGTTGTTATCAGTTTTTTCCAGCTAGACAATAGTACCATATAACAAAGTAAAAGAAGTCAACATTTTAATATAGATGGCAACCCATAAACCAAAATCGTTCAAAACACATATATGGTAAAAAAGAAAAAAGATAATATGTTTGAAAAATACCTGTGAACCCTTACGAAAATCCTTATATTCAACTTCAGGTAACATATGCTCTGAATACCTACCACCTCCATGTGGACCTGGATCATCATAACTACAGACAGCAGGAAGTTAAAGATAGATAAATAGATAGGGAAAAGAGAACATATGAGATATCTTTTAAAAAGTACAATAACTTACCAGTCGATGAAACTAACATTTGTGAAGATTAGGTAGTTGTACACATAATCGAAGTGATGCAAAGGTACACAGCTGCAACGAAACTTGAATAATTAATAAATAAATAAATAAAAGTTGTGACCAACAAAGTTCATCTCAACCACAAATGAAATAAATCCAATTTCTTTTACCTGTCAGATAGCAAAACAAACTGTTGATTGTCTGGATCTTGAAGTGCGTTCATTAATAATCTCTTCTCTGCATCAACCATGGATATTTTCCCCCAATCAACCTACCGATAGCATAACAAGATCAGTTATGAAAATATCATAATCATACTCTTTTTCAATTTTACATTAAGGGGCTGTTTTGCAGCTGAATGGTTTGGTGCAGAATGATTAAGTGGTCAAAAACTCAAAATGATCAAGAGGTTCTTATGATATAGTACAAAATGAAATATAATTGTTTGGTAATTGTTCAAAATGATATCAGGGCTTTAAATGGTTAAGTGAGCTCCAGGATACAAAATGATTCAGAGGGTTTTGAAACCGTTAAGAGGCATACTTATTTTTTTGCCAAACAAGATTTACCTCTTAGTGATTCAGAGGTTGCCTCTTAATGGAACTGTTAAGAGGTAAACAAACAGTCCCTAAATAATGGTAATTCTAGCTGTTATAGCTATAGGCTAGTTTTCATTTACTCACTAACATAATTTTCATTCATTTTTTTCGTACTCATTATCAATGAAGAATGATGATACTAAACCATTGTTACAGAAGTATCAACAAGGAATGCAAGTTACAAAATATATATATATATATATATGCAAGAAAATTAGATACCTTGTCGCTTCGTATATTCCGACCAACAAAATGAGGACTACGATGCTCTGGCTGTTCTCTTGAGGCATGCACGTAAACAGTGAATCTATCTTCGTTTCCCTGCAAAAAGATTTAAGAAAAAGTTGTTTGGATATAAAGTTATTTAAAGATAAAGATAAACATAAAAAGAAGCTCAGGCAACGATTAACTTCTAAAAATGTTTCATTGTGCAAGTTAATGGAAAAGCTTTCCCATTTATACCTATCCATGTGCAAATAAAGGTTGGCATTCATCATTTGGTCCAAATCTTGACAAAAACTCAAAAGGATTATCACATTGAACGATTTTGATTCACTGCTACACTTTTGAAGTAGATTCTTTAGGACATTTTGTCTTTCTATTAGGGCCTGTTTGTTACAGCTTAACGAGCTTAATGGGACTCACAGCTTATTGATCAGCTATACATGATTGTTTGTAGTACCTTAATGATATAGAAAGTGGCTTATTCATTAAGATTCAAGGGGGGGGGGGGGGGGCTTTATGCAGAAAGCCAAGTTTTTTTTCTTCCAAACCTCCCCCTCCCAATTAAAAAACAGATTCCTTCAATCTATGGAAAAACCCTTTCAAACAAAAACCTTCTCAACCTATACAGACAGATTAATCCCCACAGACAGCTTTAAATATATAGAACTTAATGAAAACCAACCAAATCCCTTAGTAGCCTGATATGTTTAAAAGATCTTCTTTTTCAAGGTTTCTATATACTTCCCAGAAATGGCCAATAGGAGCTCAATAATTCTCAACAGAAGCAACAAAAAGAACCTTAAAGTCCTCTCTACTACCTTGAAAAGGAAGCACGATCTTAGTCTGAAAGCAAGTTACTTGCTTTCATCACATGTTTCATAAGTTACAAAAGAAGCCTAAAATATCACCATCATAGCATAAAATCAAGAAGATTAAGTGGTAGCATATAATTAATAAAGCCAGCATTAATTACAACAAAATTGAAGGTGATTCATCAGATAACTTAATAAACACATTCTGATGTGTCAAATAATGGGATTCTGAGGGGCTGTTTGGCAGTTGCTGAATGGTTTGATGCAGAATGATCAAGAGACTTTTATGATATAGTGCAAAATGAAATATAATTGTTTGGTAATTGTTCAAAATGAAATTAGGGCTCTGAATGGTTAAGGGTGGTCCAGGATACAAAATGATTCAGATGGTTTTGGAACCATTAAGAGACAGACTTATTTTTTGCCAAACAGGATTCACCTCTTAGCGATTTAGAGGTTGTCTCTTAATGGAACTGTTAAGAGGTAAACAAACAGCCCCTATTCTCTGTTCCTTTTTTTCTCGGTTTGGCATTACCTTCCTGTATGCATCATCTCGAGAAGTCTCAACTCCCTACAAGCACTATTTTCTCTTTATTCTCGGCCATAATTCAATTCTCATATTAGCTATCAAGGTTTTAAAAAGCGGAATCGGGACTCGAGGCGTTTTCCTTCCACGCCCTGAGGCGTAAGCCTCGAGGCGGTCCGAGGCGCAAGCCTTGAGGCGTAAAACAAATAAAATTTATAAATATTAATAGTAAGCAAAACATAATTCCATACCAAATTTAAAACGTCATAGATTCATAAAATGAGTAGTTACAAGTCTAAAAACATATCAATCTACATCTTATACAAAAAACAGAAAGTAGAAAACAGGAAAATAATACAGAAAACCGAAAATAATACAGAAAACAGAAAAATAACACAGAAAACTGAAATTAAAAGGTTTATTTGTACTTTTATAGTATTTAAAAGTACGATTGAGTGCTTGACTTTAAAAAACAACTCAAGTAATTTTTTATTCTCACCTCAGCGGCCACCTATTTTCAACGAATCAAGGGAGCAAACTGAGGCTTAAGCCTCAGAAACGCCTCACGCCTCAACGCCTCAAGGCACCGCCTCACGAATTGAGGCTCAAGCCTCGTCTAGGAATATGAGGCTTAAGCCTCAGGAGCGGTTTTGGACCGCCTCGCCTCGAGGCGTACGCCTCAAACGATTTTGAAAACCATGTTAGCTATTGAGCCTCAAAATTCAAGTTTATGTGATTGCAATGCAACATAAAGAGAACCACAAATATACTCCTTCCGTAACTTATTTGGATAAAAATTTCAATATTATGTAGATCTTTTGACTGAGAGGATCAATATATAAGCAGATAATGGACAGTAATAAGAAAATCGAAAACCATGAAAAAGCAAGATGGCATTCAAACACCAAAGGGCATTTGGCCTAGTGGTATCGTAGCCCTTGCCCTCCTAGGAGGTCAAGGTTTCAAACCTCATCAAAGATGAGCAGGGTGTGTGAGTTTATTTGTTGCATTACCTGTATATATAGGGGCGGGTTCAAATGAGAACTCAAATTTGGTTGTGAACGTAGGGACAAATGAGAGCGCGACACGTGTCATATTCAGACTGAATATAATATTTATTCAGTCTGAATATTTCCTTGATTATTCAGTCCGAATAAGCATTATTCAGAACGAATAAGACCAAATAAGCATTATTCAGACCGAATAAACATTATTCAAACCGAATAAATATTATATTCGGTCTCAACATTTCTTTGATTATTCAGTCTGAATAATCTACATTCAGACACGTGTCGCGCTCTCATTTCTCCTCACATTCACAACCAAATTTGAGTTCGCATTTGAACTTTCCTCTATATATTTATATATATATATATATTATATACTTAAAAGAAAGGCATTCAAACAGAAGCTCACTTGAAAGAACTTGTCCCAGAGCATTTCAAATGGTAACGGACCAGGAGTCAGGAACATAAAAGCAACTTTCGGGTTCTTTAAGGTAATAGGAGATGACTTCAAAATTTCTGTGATCACCACCTGTGCTGCATTCTCTTCATCGGTTAATTCTCTGGAAGGAATGGCTGGCACAGTTTCCTGCTCAGAACAACTATCGGAGAAAAAGATATAGCAAGCTGCAGAGTTCCTTGGTGGATATATATAGACTCCAATCAGAAAAATGCTCACTAAACACACTAATAAAATAATCCAATTTGGCCCTTTCAAATGTGGTCGTTGCCGAGTACCAGACATCATTAGGAAGTCTTTTATGCCTACACGCCATCCTCTAGCCGTCTTCATTTAGTATCAAGGCATCACAAGTATGATGAATACTAGAAAAAATGTCTGATTTTATTAAGAATTTGTGAAACCAATGGATTAAATAGGAAAAGTGTTTTTCTTCCAATCATCAACTCCATCCCCATTATGCCCACATCTGAAAGACACAATACAAAGAATCTAATTATTGAACTTTAATAACAAAGAACTATTAACTCATACAAGAATGGAAATTTTACAAATAGATAAAGGCAGAAAGAATATGTATATGATTGGTATTTTTAATTAAGCGTTTGTCGAATTGCTCTTATGTTTCCGAAGGGTGACAACATGTTATTATAGTTTATACCATGAACTAAGATTTGCTGAATCCTTATAAATGGAAATGATTAATGGTAACCACATCCAAAACTTCGAAATTGAACCTGTCATTTCTTACTGCAATGCAAAACAATCTACTGCAGATGTTACTATTCTCTATCCTTACAATCAAGGTATTTTTTTGTTCCGCCAAAATAGGTGGAACCAGGATGGGACAAGGATAGGACAAAACTAAAAAATTACCAAGTTACCCTCATTTGATACAACCCTAATATGGTATTTGGTTTGATGAGAGATCTTGTTTACTTTTAAAACATTACACGATCCAGACAAATGAGTAGATCGATGTGTAGGTTAATTGAAGTAACAAAACAACCAAAGAAAAGCGAAGAAAAGACCAGTTTTAAAGCAGATGAAATAACATTAGTTGTAAAAAGTTAAAAGGACTTTAAGAGAAGCATATGTTTTAGTTGTTTCTTACAGGTTTAGGCAAGGTGCAAAGCATGCTCAAGAAACATTTCTACAGAGTGACGTTCTGTTAAAAAAAATTTACATTAAATACCCATTTCGTATTTCAGCCTTGATGGTCTAACACTTTAACTTAAATTTACAGCATGTGCATTCCAATTATAATTAAGATTTAAGAAAACAAAACCTTGGGAAGAGTTTGAGCATAATTTAGCATATAAGCTTCTATCAACTACTTTTCATCTTGCACTTCCATTTTTTTTACTTCTTTTTGTTGTACTTAATTATGCTCAAGAGAACAGATAACTCTCTAATTTATATTGCCACTTATGACATGAATATTTTCTATATGCTAGAGAAATTGATCAATTTTGAGAACAGATATATATGTTAAAAAGAAATTAACAACTTATTGAACTTCGATCATGTCCACAAATTGATGTTCAAAATTTAAATACATCTTCTATACGATCTTTACCTTGATTTGAAGGGCACACACCATTCTTGTAGGCCCAGGGATACCTTTGCACCTAGGAGGCACTTTGCACCTCAACAACCAGGATCAGAACATCTGCAGCCAAAAACAAATGTTTTGTTTGTCAACTCATGTCTTCTTATAACTTATAAGTTTAATTAATTTGTATGCATCACAAAATATGTTAAAGGAGCTTAAAGTGATTTACATGGTTCCAACAATCAGCAAAAAAATTAGAAATTTTACAGATATTATTTTATTCATACCCATGCATAAAATAAAGGCATAAGAAGAAGACAACCATAGTAAGGAGTATAAAATTTGAAGCATGCAAATTTATCTTCCAAAACAAGTTATTAATTTCATCCACCCCATTCCCAGTTTGTTATCACCCAGAAGCCTGAGATAATAAAGGGCTGGTGGAAGGACTATCAGCACTAAGATAACTGCTATGATAACTCAGTTACCAGTGAACTTCTGAAAATGCCTTGGCATACTTAATTAGCATTGAGAGTCGTACATTGATAGATTTTTAGTACTCCTTCTTACCGAAAATAAGTGTCCACATTTCTATTTATGTTTGTTCCCAAATTAAGTGTCCATTTACAAAAAATCAACTAAATTTCCAAATCTTCCCATAATTAATGCACAAATATTTAATGGTTGGTGAGATAGATGCATTAATCAAACATAAAGTTGTAATTTTGTTAACTAAAAAGTGTAGTAATTATTAATGTCTAAAACTATGTGTGATTTCTATTGTGGACACTTATTTTGGGACGGACCTAGATCATAAAATTATACTGCTAAAGGGATAAAATCTAAACAAGAAGGTCATGGAATATAGTGAAAAAACTCCCTTTAGGCACCTAAACAATCATGTTTTGAAAGAAATGTAGGAAACTGTTATTTGTGTACTTAAAAAGTGTATCCAAACACAACACAGCTTGTAGAAGGAGCATTGCAAGGGTGTTGCATGTCCCAAATAACACCTTGGGCAGTCAATTGTCTCCCTTTTCAAAAAAAAAAGGGAGAATTACAACCACATGGTTCTCAAGATTACCTAAAGAATACCCAAAAGGAAAAAAAAATGGGAATCCAACTTATTAATAAAGTTGAAAAGAGACGATAAATATCAAAAGAAAACTATAAATCGTCAAAGGATTCCTCTCCTAGCTGAATTGTGGTAGTACAATACAGAAAAGTGAGCTTTGAATCAAGAGATCTAACAAGCAAAATAAAGATCAACAACATTTCGGTTGAATTCAAATGTCACCTGATCTAATGCATATCAATAAAATTGAGATAATAATAGTACTGAAAATAGTGTGAATGAACATACATTTCCACCGGGACGGGCGGCGGCGGCGGCGACTATGAATACGGTGGTCAATGATAGAGTCTTCGTCGCCGGTGGAAGCTGCAGAAATCGCCGGCGGCGTTAGGTTCACCGTGGACAGATCAAATCGAATGAGAGTGACCAATCACTGATCCCTTTCTTCACCTGGATTTGTGGTCTGGCTTTCTACGACAAATGCAAACCTCGACGTGACATTTATGAAGCATCCGAAGGATGAATTTGCTTAGGATTGCCAACTTTTTCCAAGTATTTGCTCTAAATTATCACATTTGGTCCCTATATTATGAAAGAAGTACAATAGTAACCCCTAATATTTTAAAACAGTTAGATTGGTCCGTAAACAAACTAAACACCATGGAGATGGAGTCGAACCGATTGAAAAGTTTCCGGCATTGTTGTTAGGTTTCGGTTCGATTTGGTTTATGGTTTGTGAAACGAAATCAAAACAAACTGAATTTGATCAAAATATACATGCATATACATAGACTTATGGTAGCGAAAAATCGTATAGGTCCATAGATGTGGCCATAGTGTTGCTATAATCATGGTACAAAGTGTACACTAGTAGTGGTTGACCCAGAATTTTTGTCAAGCATGTGCACCTTTAAGGTAGATCAAAGACCCGCTAAGTCTCCTAATGTGACTTTAGCCTAATTTCACCATTTCGTTTTTTTTTTTAACTTTTTGGTTGATTTCGAGGGGTTTTTAAGTTTTGTGATCGATTTCGACAGACTTTTTTGGGTTTTTTTTTGTTGATTTTGAGATACTTTTTCGATCTTTTGGTTAATTTTGAGGTACTTTTTTTAGTTTATTGTTGATGTTTCTTATAGTTTCTAATATCTCGGAGTACCCCTCAAAGTTTAGCTGGTGCACTTTTCCTACCTTAAAATAAATACTACTTGCGAAAATAAGTTTAGGGGATGCTCGAGAGCCTGCTCGGACATACATAGGTCTACATCTGCACACTGGACACTATGATTGCTACAAGTAATAAAGTGATAGTAATATCAAGATTGTATCTACAAGGATCGGACTTCATAGTTTCGAGTACTAAATAAATAATACAATGACTTCAATTAAAAAAGAATAAAATATCGTTGAACGAGTTTGGTGCTTTTAATAACTAAATAAAAACAACTAATTATGATTTACTAGTGAATGTCTTCATCCCTACTTCCATAATCATCATGAACCAATCTAATTATGACTAGCGGATCTTTATATCCACTTTTTTTACACCCAATCATAGTAGCTTTGATTATTTTGGCCTTACGATTTCTTCTGAAAATATGTTGTTGAATTCTTCAAGTTTCTCATCTCTCTCTATCTGAAGATCTTTGACGACAGCCAACTCTTCATCTAAAAGATTCATATCTTCAAGGTCGACGGGGATGAGAAAGCATGTGAAGAATATCCGAAACTGAGTTGCTTCGAATGATCTTTTCAGCTTTCCTTTATCTAATATTCATGTTTAGACGATATAGGAGTAGGTTCATATGAAGCAATAGTGGTATCTGATTGAGTTGTTGAAATTTCTTTAACTACATTGACAACATCAGATGTAATCACAACAACAGTAGTGTCGAATTCTCTAATAATAATATCATAAAATTGATGAACTTCTCTTTCTAGAGTTTGAACATTCCTTTCAATGGCCTGTTCAATGAT
Source organism: Silybum marianum (assembly GCA_036898165.1). Taxonomy (NCBI): domain Eukaryota; kingdom Viridiplantae; phylum Streptophyta; class Magnoliopsida; order Asterales; family Asteraceae; genus Silybum; species Silybum marianum. The sequence goes on from CM072541.1 coordinate 7,192,175, forward strand.
CGAAGACAACAAGTTGTTCTCCTTTAACGTCACCTTGAAGTTCCTCCCCTTCAACGTATAAATCTTCTGGAACATAGCCAATAAATTATGCACTAGATGAGTCTTCATCTGATGGCTTGTAGGAGTCATCATTATCTTGTTCATGCGTTCCCATGCTAGTGGACTAATGAGCACTCTCCCCCTCACTAGCACTAGGACATGGATCAAACAAGACCTTTAATTGAAGAACTATATTGTTAAATAACACCCCAAGCTGTTTGGTATGTCGCTTTGTGATATACAATAGTTCACTGTTATCAGTAAATGAGGAACTTGTTCCAGCAAAATTGATCGGTTGATTGAACTTCCGAAGTACGGATTGATTTACTTCGCTCTGCACATCAATTTTCTTATAAAGCAAATCAAGAGATTCCTTGATCTCATCTGAGTCGATCTTTTAATAACTTCTCAACTTCACTAACAATGGTTCCAATATAAATTCCCAAATCATGAGCAATAAAAACCATGCTACATTGGTGTGGATCAATTTGTGTTTTGATGGTAGGGATTCTGATGCAAGACCATAGAGAATTACCAACATCCTTTTGAAGCTTGATTTCTTCATTCATTATTTTATGAGTCCGATCATGTGATTGTTAAAGAACCTCTGTCTTCTTCAACACTTCATTCATACGCTCATAATGAGTTTCAACATGTTTCCTTATAGGATCTTACTTGTTTTTGCATTGTTTATCTCACATTCAGTTTTGATCCAAAAGATTTTGAGTGAGGGTGGCGGTTTGAGATGCTGTTAAGTGAGTTTGGAGATTGAACTCACATAGTTGGTCAACAACCTGAGTAGCTAGAGCATAAAGTATGTGAAGCTGATGCATATGATCACATCCCAGATGAGTAGCAACTTGTGGTTGAGGTTGATTAGTGAATCGAATATGAATGATCATTGATAGGCGGGTTTACCCCCCCCCCCCAATATAACTGCAAGTGTACAATATCGAATCAAGTACGGTAAGTACGAATATCAAACCAAGAGAACTAGGTACTTGTAACACCCCTAAAAATAGGAGACAATTTCAACCAAATAATTGTACAGAAATATGACTTAATGGAATATAATCATCTAAGAATGGGGAAGTAGTATAGCATTTAAAAACCTAATTAAGGAGATGGTAAATAACAACCTACTAATATAAACATTCGATATCTAGTTACAGACATGTGTCTTTATCTTCTCCTAAAAATCATGTCGATATATAAATGTAACGCCAAAACATCAAAAGGCTAACATCTAACAAAAGAGCCTTTCATGACAACCAACTCCCCGTTCAAATCTTGGGAGCCTCACCGCTAAGAGAACCTGATATACATGTCATTTGAAAAAAAGTGTTAGACTTAACGCCAAGTGAGAACAAACAATTATTGAATAAATCTATAAAACTTTAATACGGAAAACATTGCTTTAAATCAAGTTATATTACATTTTAACTCACACTTACCCTTGGAAAGGCATAAGACATTATAAAAGAACGGGGGAGACCCGATCACCATTAATCGTGACAGAATACATAAGTAAGTCACTATTCAATGTTGTATGGGCTAGACTTGATCAAGCCCGTTCGTGAGAAATTACATCTTGTTGGTTAATGGTCGATGCTCGACTCCAAGAGCCCACACCTTAATGCCTATGAAGACCTAATGCCTATTTCAAACTACTATACATTAGAAATTAAATTTTTATCGGGCAATAGTCGATGCCCGACTCCAAGAGTCCATACCTTAATGCCTACATAGACCCAATGCCTATTTCACGTTAGAGTTAGGAATTAAAACTCAATTCATATTAAAATGACCCGACTTCTATGCCTATGGATCAATTGCATTCTAGTCATAAAATATATATCCATATAGATATATCAAGTTTTACCCATCCTAGATATTCTTCTATTCAAAATCCTATCACGTGATAAAATCCCATTTTATTAACAAAATCGCAAATGTGTGACCATTATAGTTTTGAGTTTCAAATCCATCAATACTTTGAAATAATCATTTCCCAAGTGTTTAAGCCATTCTCCATACTTATTTCATCAATATATGTAAATCCCCAAAATCACCATTTTCGACTGGCTCAAAATCAACCCAATGTGGAAGGTATGAAATCAAAGTTAACCAAAAACCATCCTTAAACTACTAAACTCGAAACTTAAGACATGAATACACTTGTCTCTGTGTGTGTGTGTATATATATATATGTATAGAGAGAGAGAGAGAGGGCAATTCGAGGAAGAACTGATTAGTTTGTGGAAATTGTGAGAACCAATCTTAATCACAAATTAATGGTTAAATTACGAAACTTATAATTTGGTATTTTTGGTTAAATTTTTAATGAAAGATCATTTTAATTATTTTGAACTATGCTCTCCCCGTCCACAATCCACCATGATATAATTATGTGATACACATTGTGATACCATTATAATACCCTCAATATGATACACAAATACATATAAGATGCACTGTGATACCCATTGTGATACCCAATTTTACTAATTTACCCTTTATGCTATTTTAGTAAATAATATTTTCCACAAGCTAATCAGTTCTTATTTGATTAGACCCTTATATATACATATATGAACAATTATAAAGGAAAGTTCAGGGTGTTACAATACTAAGTAACACAACGACTATAACTACAATTAACTAGACGATATAAATTGGATGAATGGTTGATTTAACTAAATATATTATTGATTAAAACTAAACACATAATTAGCAAGCTTTTGGGAATATTTATTAAAGAGAAGGGAGTTGAGAATTAGAATCCTAATAACTTCCACGAACTGAATAATTATCAAAGTATGCCATTAATGAATACCCAATCACTATTGTAAATGTTACCCTTTCTCAAATTATAACATCTTATTCTTTGAATTCATATGCTTCATCTCCCGATCTCAACCCACAAATTCAGAAATTTTTATTTACCAAGACTGAAAGCCTGGTCCTGGGTTAATTGGTATATCTCTATCTACGTTCTCACCACGGGCATATAATTCACAAATCTAACCTAAGAATACTTTTCTCATATGTAAGTTAAGATCAACAAATCAATTGATAGGTGATCAGGCTAACAACCGCATTACACCCAAACATATGCTTCAGTAATTCACAACTTCAATAATAATCCAAACATCTACGTGTTCATAACTTTCTAGCTAAAATTCATCCAACATCTAAAGAGTAGTTCATGTTGGAGTGATAAAAAACAAAACAAAAATGAGAAAGCTTTAGATCTAGACATTGATTTTCAACTTATTTGGATAAATGTAAAACTCCCTTTATATAGCTCAATACCGACGAACGTAAATCAAATTCTTGTTGATAATCTCTTCCAAGATGTCCCTTGAGCTTCAATCGCTCTGAAACTCCGTGAATAATCGCCTGCAAAAATTGCCCCTAGCCGCGATATTTGAGGATAGGAAGTTGGATCCCTTCAACCATAGTTGAAAAATACGTTTAAAACACGACCAGGTTTCGCAGCGACCTGCCATGCGACTCAGGTGAACATACCATTTTCATTCGTTAGGATCAAATAGGTCTGGCAAAAAAAAGATCCTATGTCAGGCGAATTAATTTAAAACATTGTAACACCCTCAAATTTTGGAAAGGGCGACTAGTTTAAAATTTTCAATATTACATCAGTTGAAGGATAAATCTCTTTCTATAATCAATACTTGAATTTTCTCGAATAACAATTCTACATAAACATCAACAAAAGATAGATTGAGTCTTATACTAAGACATAATTATGATCGGGTGTTACTAAACCTAAAAAGAGTCGCTATCTTCGAATGTAGAAAATGTCACCAAATAGCTAGATCTTTAACATGCTACTCTCTAGCACTCAAGTCAACACGTTTCTCTAGTACCAACCTCAACGAGAACCTGATGAACATGCCGACAAATAAAAAGGGTTAGGCTTAACACCTAGTGAACTCAAGAGTTTATAATATATTTGTAATCAATAAGAAATTGAAAGATTGCTTGATCAAATAATAGTTTCGCAATTAGAATGACTTCTTTATAAAGCAACATCTAAGTTCATCATTTTCGTAACAAAAGCTTTAAATCAAAATACCGTAGTAAATGAAAGCTTTAAATAAAAATACCCGTTCAAATATGAACTCTACATCTTTTACTCACTCAAAACGTGAATAAGTTCAGATGCTTCAAATACCAAAATATGGACAAAGCTCCATTTCTATAATACCAAAATATGGTTAAGTCTCAAAGATCCACTATTACAAAATGTGGATAATACTTTATATTCCAAAATGCGTCACCGAAATTAAGGAATAAGACTTCATATCCAAACAACACCTTTCGGTGACTGGGAGACTCGTTTTACCATATGTTGTGACGGAACACAAAAATTAGCCACGAACTAATGTTATAGGAATGTTATCTACTGATAAGCATACCCTGACGTCAATCGTATCCAGTATATAGTCAAATAAGGTAATAGGCTTATAGATAAGTACACCTTGACATCAACCATATCCAATATATATTCAGATATATGCACGATGACATCAACCGTATCCAATATATAGTTCAATGAAATCATATGCATGTAAATATGTATACCTTGACATCAACTATATCTAGTATATAGTCAGACATGTGCACGATGACATCAACCGTATCCAATATATAGTCCAATGAAATCATATGCATGTAAATATGTACACCTTGAAGTCAACCGTATCCAGTATATAGTCAAATAAGAAAAGTGCACACCTTACAAAGAGAAACCGACTTTTATGCCTATGGATCCATTGCATTCTAGCCAGTAATTACACGACTCTGATTGAATGATCAACACACCCAAAACATGTAATATTCATAATGGGTATGCCTTAAATGTATATAACTTCCAAAAGCCCGGTATAGAGTAATTTAAACCGGATAAGTATACTCACGACTTATTTTAGTCAAAATCGAGCAAAAGCTCAATAACCCAAATGACTATTTTATAAAAGTCATCAAAAGTAATAAAACGTATTTAACTGACGTTTGTGCAAATACATGTTCCAAAAATATGCTTAACTCAAAACTCATCATTGATTAGGACGAATCATTTTCCAAACAAACTATCTCGTTTATATTTCCAAAATATCCCATAACTCAATAATATACATTTTTCAACCAAATTGCATTTAACAACAAAAAATATTCTTTTAAAGTATAATTCACCAAAATAACCCACACTTATGATTTATTTACCAAAATGTCTAAAAAACCAAAATATAACATTTACAAGATGTATTATTAACCCAAGAACACCGTGTATGTAAATTTCATCAAATACTCAACACATTTGATAATTAGTAAGTAAACATGTTAATACTTAAAAATGAACGTTTTTGGCATGTACATAGTTTTCACAAAGTAATTTGAAATCACCTTGCTAGATTTAGGCTAAATCTAGATTTACCCCAAACTTGAGCTTTATTTGGTGAAGACTTTAGATCTTTAAGCTAAACCTCTAGATCTATGATGTAAATCCTTCAAGAACACCTCCTTATGCTCTAAAACATACACAAAAGAGAACCCAAGAGAGAATGATAGTATTTGGTGCAAAATGACCAACCTTAGATTCAAGAAATCAAAGAGGTGATCTTACCTTCCACTCCTATGAGCTCCAAAATCATCAAATAACCTACAACCATCTTTGTTTCCATGTTGAAGAGCTTCAAAATACGAAACTAAAGAAAAAAGAATTGCTCTACTCGGCTGAGAAATGAGAGAGATATGGCCAAATGAAGGAAATCCCGATTTTATGCGTTGTAGGTCGTGCACGACAGTGGCATGCGATTGTGCCATGTCACTATCGCATGGCACAATCGCCCGAATCGTTCCAAGAGCTCCTTCCCCTCGCTGGCGATCCTGACATGCTATTGTGACATGTCACCATAGCATGGCACTATAGCATCAACTATACCGAGGTGTTTTTCCGTATTTTTCACCTGTTTTGAGCCCGTTTATCGCCTAAAAGATGATACCCAATATAATTCACTTCAAAAATACTTATTTCAACTATTCTAAGAGTGGAACACAAAGAGGACTCAGGATTTCACTTTACCAAAGACCCGGTTGATACATTGTGTCATTGTCACTATAACATGGCATAATTGTTGGGACCACCAACCACTTGGTACCACCGACGTTATTATGACAGATGTCACTATCTCATGGCACCACTGCTCAAACTCTGAAATTAACTCTTTTTTTACTGAATCGCTCGGTTCAACACTTTCTTCAACTGGGACAAAAAATCGGGATGTTACAAACATAGGAATCTACAGGAGCAATGTTTGGAAATCGGAAGGCAAACATTGACAAACTTATAAAACCCTAATTACAATCCTATGATGAAACCATCTCTATGGTCTTTATCAAAACAAACTTGTCTTTTCTAAGAAAGTAAGTTACATAAGTAGGAGTGTTTTGCAAAAAATATGGTAGTTTTTAAAATGCTTTATAAAAATAGGATAACTCCAATTTGTTGGGTAAACTAGGGTTGAACACCTCAAATGTTAAACACTTTTACAACTTCAATCCCTTAATTTTTTAAACAAATTTCAATTAGACTATTTTATTATCTTTATTTTTATATTACATCTTTGTTGTATTTTTTTCTACATAAATTTTAATACTTCTTTTATATAGAGGGGGGTGACCCCTCCAATCAAGAAAAAAAATTATTCATTAAAGCTTCATTTTTAAAGGTTTTTTGGGGGGGAAAGCAAAAAAACAAGAACCAAGCAGACAGAGAAGAAGAGGACAGAAAAGAAAGGAAGGGAAGAGAGGAAAGAGAATGAACAACCCTAGGGGAGGTTCCAGACAAGCCTGGCTCGAAGAACGTTTGGATAAGGCTTAAGGTTCAGGCTAAGAAGCCTAGAACAGACATCATCATAGATGGTCTTGATCACCATATCATATGATCTACTCTTATCTTTGAATATGTGATTATTCATTTCTAACCAAAGATGGTAGACGATTCCAGCAAGCACTAATATACGAATAATATACTAGATGGTGTTGCCTTTGGTGGCTTGCTGGAAGACTCTGTTGATATCATCCAAGTTGTCCGGGACAACAGGTAGGTTCAGCTTGGGCTTAATCCCATTCCAAGCCTGATTTGGGAACGGGCACTCAAAGAAAAGGTGCTGATGAGAATCAGGCCCGTTATGACAAAACCCACAAGACAAATTAGGATAGGCTTCCCAAAACCGAAGTCTATCATGCGTCTTAAGACGATGTTTCATGGCAACCTAAAGAACAAAAGCATGTCCCGAAATGTTCTACGAGAACCAGACCATGTGGTGCCAATCAATGTTCGTCTTATTGGGACGAATAAAGAGCCACACCTCATGAACCGAGAAAGGAGTGAGACAACCATCCCTTTTCCTCCAAAGGATTTTGTCAGGGATGGAAGAGGAAAGAATTGAGGGGGAGGAATCACGAAGAACGAGATTGGGACTATCACACATTTGGGGACAAATCCAGCAACCACTAGCAAAGATATCCTTGACCCGAGCATCAAGAGAAAGGTTCGCATTAAAGATATTGCGGGGGGTAATAAGTTAGCACAAGGGCCCAGCAGGGTGCCAATTATCAAACCAGGCAGAAGTGGAAGAAGCATTGCTAGTCTGGGAGACAATAAAGTCTCTTATCTTATCCCGCATGCCCAAGATCTTCCTCCAACCAACCTATATCACTGCGAATCGGGGCATCCCAAAAGTTACGCTCTTTAATCCTGTAGGAATGGATCCATTTAACCCAGAGAGAGTCCTTATTGGAAATAATTTTCCATGAGTGGGAAGCCATTAGGGAAATATTCCAGGTGGCAAGTGTAATAACCCAAAATCTTTTTTGTATAGATATTCACATATGGAGGGATGGAGCCTAACTTTCTAAACTTCAGGGATTGAAGTTGTAAATTGTAGAAAGTAGGTCAAATAAGTGATGGAAACCCTCATTTGGAATTTGTTAGGAGATAGATTTGATTGTATTAAATTAAGGTAAGGATAAATATCAATGTAAATAAGGCAAGTTTATAATGCCTTAAACTCTACCTTCCTTATAGTATTAGAACTCCTAGCATTATAAATAGAGGTGATGGGTAGGCCATTATATACGATGAGAAAGAGAGAAGTATTGTTATTATTGTGCGCTTTCATTGTAACCAAATTCACAAGTTAGATGTTCAACTTACGTTTTTCTCTATATTCTTCATTGTTATCTCTTTACATGTTTTAAATCGTACTTGATTGTGAATCTGGGATCCACAATTGGTATCAGAGCCGACGATCTGAGTTTTGGACTGAATCTAATCGATTTATGAAGTTTAGGTAAAAATCTCAATTTTTCTGCTGTTAAATTCTTATCGCATCTTACTTACTCGATATGTCTCCTGTCTCTGTTTTCCTTGCATTCTTGTCGAGTCTTAGGTTTACATAGTAATCGATATCTATTTTTGTTCTGAGTTTTAATCGAGTCCACTCTAATAGCTTAATTCGATATAAGTTCAAAACCAGATTCAATAGATTTTTGTCGATTTCTGTTTATTCAAGTTAGCGATCTAGTCTTTGTTAGTTTAATCGAGTTAGTTTATAACTTTTTTTTTCTGATTCTGTTTGAAGTCTTGTCGCATAAATCTTGTTACTATAACACCCGATAAGTATTCAAATCTTTACTCAAACAAAATTATTTCTTTATTGTTAATTGCAAATTACTCTCGTTTATTTTGTGTTACTTTTGCTATTCTTTATCAACAGAAAACTCTGGATATTTTGACTCCTGTAGCTTTTCTGGTTAAAGAGTCCTCAAGTAAACCTCATAAACCTCAGAAAGTTTGCGTTGACCTTAATTGAGAAAATCGGAAACACAAGGACTTAGCTATCCTTTTCAAAGACTAGATAACTATTGTTACGCTAGATCTTTTGTCAAGAATCCTTCGTCTTTGCTATGTGACTTATCGATTATAGACCAAAGCAGATTTTTTTTTTGTCTTATCGAGTCTGTTAAAGCAACTTTGAGTTTATTCTTATCAAGTCAATCTCAATCGATATTATTTCTTATCGAGTCTGTATCAATCGATATAATTTTTTATCGAATCTGTCTCAATCGATATAAATTCTTATCGAGTCAAACTCACCCGATATAAATTCTTATTGAGTCATTCTTAGCCGACATTATTTGTCTTCTCGCATCTACCTTACCCGACATAAATCTTATCGCACTTAGTAAATCGATATCATACCTAAGTTTCAAGAAAACTTAGATTTTTTCCAAAACTCAACGATCGAGATCACATAAAAGCAGTACAAATGACCACACGCGAAGCTATGGCCATTGGTTCCGACACAAAACCACCAATTCTTTTCCGAGAAGAATACTCACAGTGGAAAGATCGATTCCTTGACTTTGTTGCTAGACATGATCATCACGATGAAATCATGAGTTCCATCAATAATGGTCCGCCACCTGTTATTTACCAAGAACAACTAGCCATGCTTAACAATAATTCTCCATTGTTGCAAGTCGAGAAATCAAGCCTATATCAAAATATACTCCCAAAGAAGAAAAAATGTTCAAAGGAGATCAATATGCTCGATCATATCTTCTCATGAGTATTCCCAATGATATCTACATGAGCATAGATAGCCATTGTAAAACGACTAAAGGAATGTGTGAACAAATTGAAAAGATCATGCTCGGTACAAAGACCGGTACTCAAATGAAGATCAAAAATTGTATCTCACAATATGAGGAGTTCAAGGCTAAATAAGGAGGTCTTACGGAAACCTATGAGCGTTTTGTCCATCTACTAAACGAGCTTAGCAAAAATGACATCCGTAAGACGAAAATCGAGAACAATGTTAAACTTGTTAGCAATCTTCAACCGGAATGGCGTTGGTTTGCCAATCAAATAAAACATAGCAAGTTTCTCGCCGAACTGGATCTTCTTGAAGTCTTTGAAACATTGAAACAAGATGAAGACGAAGTTTTGGAAGCTATGGAAGCAAATAAAAAAATCAAAAATCCGTTCGATACAATAGCTCTTGTGGCTAAGGAAGATCTGACTCTATCAAGAAGCATTCTACAAGATAATTTTCCGGAGTCGGACAATGAAGAATTTGATGATCCCAAACTAGCCAAATTTCAACAACAATTGGCTCTTCTCACTCAAGACTTCAAACGCAAATTCTCTCATCGTCCCAACTCAAATAAACAAAAATATGCTTTGGGGTCAAAATAACTTCGAACGGAAAGCTAATTTCGATCCAAAACCAAGGAAAGATGAAAGACGTCCACAGGGAAAACCTGAAGATAAATTCAAAGGGGAGATGAGTTTGTGCTACAACTGCGGTAAATCTGGTCTCGACGCCCGAGAATGCAAGAAACCAGTTGTAAAAGATGCCAACTATTTTGCGTACAAATTCATGCTTGCCAAACAAGAAGAAGCTGGCAAAGTTCTTATGGTGGAAGATGAACATTGGCTTCATCATGATGATGATGAACCCGATGACGAAATTCAAGCTCATTTCAGTCTGATGGCTTACTCTGATCCTTCTAATGAAGACTCCTCTTCTCACGCTTCCGACTACTCACCCGAGGTAAGTCACTCTGACTATGATAACTTTGTTGCACAAATGAATGAGTTGATGATACAATTACATGAACTACAATCTAAGTTGAAAACCGAGAAACTCTTGGTTTCCGACTTAGAAGCGCGTCTAGATAATAATTATAACCAACTTTTAATTGCAAGATTCGATATTGCCAATTATAAGAGTGATGTTCTAAAATTAGAAACGGAAAAGACTTTGTGACAAGATGAGAATTTAGTTCTAAAAAACAAAATTCAGATCTCACTAAAAGACTTAATAAATCCGAAAGTGAGGCTGAATTTTTTTCCTCAAAATTTGATTTTGTCACTATACAAAGAAACGATCTTTTAGAAAAACTCAAAGACTTGGAACTCAAACCCAACAAATTGGGTCAAACCGAACAAACAATTCGTCTAAATGCTCCAAAAGACTTCTGTTCGAAAGCGGGTCTCGGTTTTGAAAATCTTAAATGTTTAGCTAAGGCCTTCAACAACATTCCGATTACAAATTTGAGTATCTAGATCTTGGTCCTAAGTATAAAATTCAATTTATGAACTCTCCGATTAAAGTCGAGAGACGGGAAGATTAGAATAGGAAGAACAAGAACTTACATCAAAACAAGAACTTACATCAAATTCCATTCTGCTATCCAACGGTAGTGGAAAAGGAATCTTCAAAAGGATCTCTCCCTAAAGATTACTTTCCTGCCTATACCGATGAGGAACTTAAAACTGAACCACCAGTTTTTAAACCTTATATACCCACTTTATTTTTGGAAAAGAAAATTGTTCAATTAGAAACGGTGTTAGAAAATGAACGTTCTTCCTCGAAAAAGGAAAAAGAGGCATTAATCACCAAAATCCAAATGCTAGAAAACAAAGTTCTACAATCTCAAAACCCCGAAGCTGAAATAGCTTCAAATATTCTTCTTGTAAAGCCTTTGTTAGCTCATATTTGGATGATTGTGATTTTTCCTATTATAAACTCGATCCTAATTATTGTCCTACACAAATCTTCCCTCACTCAAGAATAAATGGATAAAGAGTTGGACGGAATCGAAAGATTAGAACTTTCTAAACAAAACTCAACGTAGTATTCAAATGAGTCGGTTGATATTTTTGACTTCAATCCAGTTCTTCCAAGTCATGAGGATTTTGTTAATTAAAGGCAAGAAACCCATTGAGATAGATCTAGTTCCTATTATTGAGAATGACTGTTCTACCAGTTCTTCAAAACCAAGCTCATCTCAACAAAAGGAGAAAATCCACTTTTCACAAACAACTAAATCTCAACCCACTAACAAACGTCTGTTTCCTATTGCAGCTGTACGCTCTATAAAGCAAGTTTGGATTGCAACAGGAACAACTCAAGCAAAGTCTTCACCCCGCAATAATAGAGAAAATTTTAAACATTCGAATCATAGTTTTAAATTTTCAGTTACTATTTATTCTGTTAAACATTTAATTCGATTTTCAAGAAATAAAATTTGTTGCTCAAATTGTGGTGTGAATGACTTTGCGCACTTAAATTCTTAAGGTTATGATTATTATTCTACTATGCATCATTCATATGACTTTCATCAACACAATTCGTTTATGCATTATCCTGTTTATAAATGGATTCCCTAGAGGCCCTTGGCTACGGCACCTTCGTCCCCTTTCAAATGGGTACCAAAAGTTGCCAAGTCAACTAACCCCGAAGGACCCATTTACAAATGGGTACCTAAATCTGCTTAATTGTTTTTGAAGAACGATCATGTGTGGTTCTTAGACTCTGGATGCTCCAAGCACATGACTGGTAGAAAGGAGCTTCTCGCCAACTACGTTGAAAAACATGGCGGATCTGTACGGTTCGGAATCAACCATTTTTCATCTATTCGAGGACATGGTGACATTATCAGCAACAATCTCACGATCTCAAAAGTTTCTTATGTTCAAGGCCTCAGTCACAACCTTCTAAGCATCAGTCAATTTTGTGACAAAGAACTTGAGATGAATTTTCGATCCGAAAGATGTTGTGTTCGCACCTATGAAGGGAGTGAAATTTTGGCAGGATCTCGCAGGTCTAATGTCTACACCATTGATCTGTCTAAAGTTAATCCACCAACCGATGTATGTCTCGTCTCGAAAGTCTCAAATGACAAAACCTGGATGTGGCATCGCCGAATCTCCCACTTAAATCTCAAAAACATCAATCGTCTCGCAAGTGGAGGACTGGTAACCGGGTTGCCCAAGATCAAATTTGAGAAAAACCATCTATGTGGAGCCTGCGAGATGGGTAAAATGAAGAAAGTTTCACACAAACCAAAGGTAGAGCATAGCACGACCCGTCCTCTTCAACTTATTCATATGGATCTATGCGGCCCCATGAGAACTGAAAGTATTCATGGCAAGAAGTACGTTCTTGTTATGGTGGATGACTATTCTCGATACACATGGGTGAAATTTATTCGCACAAAAGACGAAGCTCCCGAGATTATCATTTCTTTCTTGAAGAATGTTCAAGTGAAACTAGAGCTTTCAGTCCAGACTATTCGCACGGATAATGGAACTGAGTTCAATAATCGCACGCTCGACTCCTTCCTCACCTCGGTTGGAATCACTCATACATTCTCTGCGGCTCGAACTCCACAACAAAATGGTGTGGTCGAACGACGTAACCATACGTTAGTCGAAGCTGCTCGCACTATGCTCGCTTATTCCAAATTACCACACTATCTTTGGGCTGAAGCAATCAACACCACGCGCTACACTCAAAATCGTTCAATCATCAACAAGCGGTTCACAAAAATCCCATATGAGTTGATCAACAAACGTGTTCCATCTATTCATCATTTTCACACATTTGGAGGACGCTGCTTTGTGTTAAATGACAAAGAATATCGTGGCAAACTTCATACCAAATCCGACGAAACATATTTTCTTGGATATTCACCAAACGCATCTGCCTACCGGATCTATATGAAAGGAGCCAAATGTGTCATCGAGAGCGTAAATGTCCACTTCGATACAAAAGCTGAAATGGAACTCGAACTTCACAATTATGTCCCTGAACTTACTGGCGTATTAGCTTCCGAACACCTCCGCTTGGAACCTGATCATAACCCGTCTCATCCAAATCAAGCTTCCTCGTCCAAAAACGCTTCTTCTGATTTGGATGACCTTTTCGAGCATTTCTACTCAGACCATTTCGGACCTTCCACTGCAAAGCCGAAAAACATCTCTACCCCTATCTCAGAAGTAGTCGAGACCACAACTTCTACTGGCTCGCCCTCATCTTCCGAAACGGTCTCACCACAAGCTACTTCACACACAACTACACTACCTACAACTACTCAAACCCCTAACGCTAACCCCCCTCCAATGGAACCACTTCCTCAAAACACCACACCTTCATCTACAAATCCGGATTCAACATCCCCTCCCCCACCACCGCATCACACTCAAAGGGATGTTTCTTGTTCCGCTCGACCTTCCGAAGTGGCTCCAACCTTAGAATCGGTGCAAGATCTTCCACTTGGCACATATGTGGATGACAATCCCGAAATTACAGCACAACCACCACTTCCTCACACTAATAAGTGGATCCGATCTCACCCACCCGAACTAATTATTGGAGATCCTTCAACACCGATCACAACGAGATTTGCCTCGACCAACGATTGCTTATTCTCTTCTTTTTTGGGCAAAATAGAACCCAAAACTACCATGGAGGCCATGTCTGATCCCGATTGGATCGTGGCTATGAAAGAAGAGCTCAATCAAGTCGAAAGTATGAAAGTTTGGCGACTTGTTCCGCGACCGAAGAACAAAACCATTATTGGCACAAAATGGATCTTCAAGAATAAACAAGACGAGGACGGCATTGTCATACGTAACAAGGCTCGACTTGTTGCCAAAGGTTACCGTCAACAAGAAGGCATCGACTATGATGAGACATTTGCATTGGTCGCTCGCATCGAAGCCATTCGCATTTTCTTGGCATACGCGGCTCATTAAAAATTTGTTGTTTTTCAAATGGATGTCAAGACGGCGTTTTTGAATGGTGTGCTAAGGGAAGAAGTGTATGTCTCTCAGCCTAACGGATTTTTCGGCCCCGCTAAACCAAACACCATGTTTACATACTCGACAGAGCTCTATACAGCCTCAAGCAAGCTCCCCGAGCCTGGTATGACAGCCTCTCTCAATACTTAGTCAAAAACGGGTACTCCAAAGGTAAGATTGATCCTACCCTTTTCATTAAAAAGGAAGATGGTGATATTATGCTCATTCAGATTTACGTAGACGATATTATTTTCGGTTCGACTAACCCACAACAATGCAAAAACTTCTCCGAACTCATGATTACCAAGTTCAATATGAGTATGATGGGAGTAATGAATTTTTTCCTTGGTCTTCAAGTAAAACAATTTTTGACGGGAATATTCATTAACCGATCTAAATACATATCGGACATGTACATAAATATAACATGACAACCTATATTTCGATTGACACTCTAATGTCACATGGTTCAAAATTACGCGCTGATCCTTTGGGAAAAGCGGTTGATTCTAAAACCTATCGGGGAATGGTTGGATCGTTAACGTATTTAACGGCTAGTCGACCAGACATACTGTTTGCTACATGCCTTTGTGCAAGATATCAAGCCTCTCCCAAAGAATCCCACCTTAGTGCTATAAAAAGAATTTTCCGTTATTTAACAGGTACTACTGATCTTGGCCTATGGTATCCTAAGGATACGGGTTTCGAGTTAACTGCCTTTTCAGATGTTGATCATGCCGGCTGCATGCTTGATCGAAAAAGCACGACGGGCCAAATTTAATTCTTGGGAGACAAACTAGTCAGCTGGTCGTCAAAGAAACAAACATGCGTCTCCACATCCACTGCGGAAGCCGAATACATTCTGCCGCAAGCTGCTGCTCACAAGTCATTTGGATGCGTACGCAACTCAAAGACTATGGCTTCTGGTTCAACGAGATTCCTATCTATTGTGACTCGAAGAGCGCCATTGCCATATCCAACAATCCCGTCCAACACACCAAGACAAAACACATCGATGTCCGGTACCATTTCATTAAAGACCATGTCGAAAGAGGTACACTCGAAATATACTTTGTCAATACGGAACTTCAGCTTGCCGACTTATTCACAAAAGAATTGGATGAGAAACGCTTTCAATTTCTAGTGTTTAAGTTAGGCATGCTAAATCTTAAAACCCGATTTACAATCAGTATCGCTTAAACTTCACAAAATGCCCATTCAAGTGTTAATGATCATTCTCTCTTCGAAGTGCATCTTCATTATACCTGCATTCTCATTTTGAGAAGTTCAATTTCTCAAAGATTTTTATTTTTCACAAGTTTTTTCGTATTTGTACAATTTCTGTCTTTTAGTTTTCGATGCTTGTCTATCTAACGATTTCAGTTTTCGAGGGGGAGCGGTAAAGGTATGATTTTTCTTAATTCACATCATCGTAGGGGGAGCTACGTTTTCTTATCTTAGGCACCATTCAAGGGGGAGCACTTAGAACTTGTGGTCAAAAACATTTTTTTTTCGCATCCTATGGGCTCGACATACTCAGCTTGTCGCCTCACAAGGAATCGACATCTGATGATGTCGAGTTACTAAGGCTCGACAACCCCCCTCTGTCTTGCCCTCGGGCAACTCACATATGCCACGTGTTTTTTGGCCCACTATTTAAATTCAAGGACCCCACTTTCACTGTTCTATTCTTCAAAATCACTATTTCCCTCTTTCTCTCTTCACACCACCCGAGCACTCACCGGTCTTCAACAATTTCTCGAAAACTTTGATCTGTGCATATCTGATCCCATCACCAGGTTCGTCTTCAATCCTTGATCATGTTTAATTCTTGTTGATTTCAATTTTAACCATTGCATGCTACACTATTTCTTTGAAAACTGTTCGGTTTCCAATCCCTTGGGGTTTACCGATTTTCGTGTTTTTGGTGCTTCTGGATCAATTCTGACCTTATGACTCCTTATAAGAGTGTTAGACAATGCTCATCGACCCTAGCTCTAGGATTAATTTCATCAAATTTTGAACTTTAGAATTTGGTCGATGTCAGTTCATAATTAGGTTTTTTTGAAGCTCTTGGAGACTTGTCGAGTCCCTTGGGTTCGACATAAATTCTTATCGTCTCCCAAAGGTTCGACAAATTTCACCAAGTCTTTTTGTCGCATCCTAAACATGTTGATGTGCTCTTGTCGCGTCCTTAACCATCGACATATTAGCCTAAGACTTTATGTCGAGTCCTTCACAATCGACAAGTTTTATATCGACAACCCTTATTTTCCTCCCAAAAACGTGTCGACTCAGTTAGGCCCGACATAAATTTATCTCGAATTCTATAGGTTTGACATACCGACTTGATTTTTCTTCGAAAGTATTAAGTGTCTATCTCGCAGCTATTTCATTCGATATCTATATTTATATCGGCTCCTTTGACTAGACATCTTACCTTGTTGACCCACGAAGACTCGACTTATGTTCCTAATTCCTTTTATCGAGTACCTTTGACTCGACATCTTACCTTGTCGACTCACGAGGACTCGACTTATGTTCCTAATGCCTTTTGTCGAGTATCTTTGACTCAACGTCATATCTTGTCAACTCTCAATGATTCGACTTTTGATCCTAAGGATTCTTGTCGAGTATCTTTGACTCGACATCATATCTTGTCAACTCTCAATGATTCGACTTATAATCCTAAGGATTCTTGTCGAGTGTCTTTGACTCGACATCATATCTTCTCGACTCCTTGGTACTCGATAAATCTTCATTCAGGTTTGTTCGTCTCTCGACATAATTCTTACCGAGTACCTCTGTCTATTCATGTAACACCCGGAATTTTGTAACCAAGATAATGATTTTCGCATCCTAAACATTTTGATATCTGTAAGTTAAATGATGTTTTCAAGGGTCTAATACTGAGTTGCAATGAATTGGAAGATAGGAGCGAAAAACGAAACCAAATTCGGCCTCGGTACCTGCTAGGCGACCATGACAGGCTAGGATGCCATGTCAAGGTCGCAGGGAATGGTAGCAAAGGCATCAAACTGTCGGTACATGTTTGGCTACGATGACACGGCGACGATGCCATGTCAAGGTCGCGAAGGCATGGTCGCCGGGCTTTCACCTGATGGAAAATTGAGTTTCGGTACACTTCGGGCGACCTTGCCAGGCGATCATGACATGGCATGGTCGCATGTCATGGTCGCGGACGGCATCCAGTGCATAAATTCGGGATTTCCTTCATTTGGCCATATCTCTCTCATTTCAACTCCGATTTGGGCGATTCAAAGTGCCGTGGTTTCGTATTTCAGATCTCTTTAAGATGGAAGCAATGAAGATTAAAGTTTACTTGTTGATTTGGGGTTCCCATACGTCGAAAGGTACGATCACCTCTACGAAATCTTGAATCTAGGGTTTGGTTCTATGATTTCTGATTTGGGTTTGATTTTGGTGTATGTTGGGTTTGTTTATGATCTAGATGAATGTTTTATAGAAGGAAACTTGTGGATTTGAAGTCCTCGCCTAATGAAGCTCGGTATTGGGATAAAACCTAGATTTAGCCTAAATCTAGCTTGTGAGTTCATTCTTACCTTTCTAAAACTTTATACATGTCAAAACGAAGTATTTTGCCTTAATGTGATGTTTAAAATAAGTATTTCTATACTTGGAAGGTTTTGGTAAAAACTAGGTCAAAATATGTCATTTATGGTTTTTCTTTGAAATGATGAAATGAGTACGAAGAACGGTTTTAAAACACCCTTATGGGTTTTTGATGTGAAATATGATGTATAAACCTTAATGTTGTTTTGACCTAATTTTGGAAGGAAAGTTTTGGGAAGCAAGATGTTATACTTCACAGGTGTTGTGAAGAGAAGTAATACATTGGAAACAATTGTATTAAGATGTTAGACTAGTGTAATGGATCCATACGCACATATAGTCAGAAGTACTTGGGGAGGGCACTTGTAATAGATCCCGGTTTGGGGTTGAACTCGTGAGGATTAATGTGATGACGGGTCATTCCCGTAGAAGTTTCCCCCAAGAGAAGTAAAGCGTATCTTTCAGGTGTAAATCGCAGAAGTAAAGAAAAAAAGATGTTTTGAGAAAAGCTTTCGGTTATATGTTTATTTACCGTTTTCGAAGTTTAAATGGCTTTTCTATATTTTGAACTGTTTGTTCTCACTATGCTTTTAAGCCTAACACTTTTTCTTAAAATGACATGTATATCAGGTGATCAAGCGGATGGGGCTTGATGGGATGAGAGAAGCTAGGTGCCGGTAGTGGCATTCTTTGAAGTGCACCTCGTGTGTATAGATGGAGTTACATAGAAGATTATGTTGAGGATTTTAGTGACACCCGAACTTAATCTGTATTTGAATTGTATTGATTACTAGGTTGTCATTTAATATTCCTATAGAAGTTGTAAACTCACTCTAACCTTCTCCCTATCTTTATGGGTAATGTCTTACGTAGTTGTTGTTATTCCGCAATTCTTTTGGTTTAAATTAACTCCCAATTTTAGGGGTGTTACAGTTGGTATCAGAGCTCTAGTTTAAGCGAACTAGGTATGAATCTAAGATGCCTAGACTTAAGCTGAGACTTTAAGTGATGTTGTGTGAGAATGGGTAGACACTCTTGAGATAGTAGAGCTTTAGAGTCGACGGAAATGCACAAATTATGAAACGTGACTGTGGTAATAAGAATTCTTATACGAGTGATATATCCAAGATATCACGTAGCTAATGCTATTTTGGGTATATTGTTATGTGAGTATGCTTACTTACTATGGTTACGATGATTGGTGAATGTCTTATACGTATCTATGTTAGACTTGTCTTACTCCGATTCTATGTTTGTGGCCGACTGAGATGATTAATACGCATACTAGATCGTGTAACGAAGATGAGGACGCGAACGACAATATTTCTACTTTGGATCTACAAGTGACAGTGGAAGTCACTCAATCACCTATGATCCCTCTGGTTCCGTCAAGGGATGTGCCCAGAATAGATCGCCTACTTGAAGTCAACCTTGATCAGGGTAAACCTTTAATGGTAGAAGCGGGCTTACAAGATGAGTTCTGACTCAGTATGTTGCAGACGGTTATTTTCGTTATAGTACAACAACATGAAACTTTGCGCAAGATATTCGAGGAGAGGGATGCTAGTAACCGAAGGCATGGAGCAACTGTTGAGGATATAGTAGTGGGCCTCGGGAGTAACAGGCAGGTCCCAGTACTGAAGAGACATATGTGACGGAAGTAAGGAGAACGAAAAAGGGTTGTTCGTACGAGACCTTCGTATGCTCTAAATCACCCAAGTTCTTCGGATAAGATGATCCGGTGGGTTGTATGAATTAGTTACGAGAGATCGAGCAAGTTTTGGCTCAAGTGAATATAAAGGGAAGGAAAGGGTGAAGTTCTCTTCACAGATGCTTAGGGGAGAGGCTTTAGCATGGTGGAGCACACCACAACTACTTTTGGGCCAGTCATAGTCTCTATGATAACCTTGGATTTATTCAAAGAAAAAGTTTTGGAAGAGTATCGCGATGAGGGAATTATCGGTCGTATCAGGGATGAATGTTCGGGTTCTCAAGAAAGGAAACGAGACGGTGAGAGAGTATACTCACTTATGTCCTTCTTATTTTAGTGCCACTTTTCTTTTGTGTCCACTTCTTTCCACTCAAATCTACACGTACCTATGAGTACTTTGGAAGATGCCTATATGGTTGAATTAGCCGATGGCAAGTGAGCTCTGGTTCGGAATATTCTTAAGGATTACATGTTGGAAGTTGAAGGGAGTAAGTTTGGGATAAATCTCATGCCTATGTCGATAGGAAAGTTTGATGTGATGATAGGAAGGGATTGGTTAGCTGAGAACCAAGCCGAAATTCGATGTTCTAAGAAGTTAATCCGGACTCCGTTATTGGATGGCAGTGTGATGGTAATCTACGGGGAAGGAAGGAAAGGCGAACTAGCTTGGTTAACCTTGGCAAAGGCGTGCAAGTGTTTAGCCAAGGGATGTCTTTTGTATATAGCTTATGGTCTAGATGCAAAGTTAGAGAAGAGGAAGTTAGATGATGTGCGGGTCGTTAGTGAGCTTCCCGATGTGTTCCCCAAAGAATTACCCGGTTTTCCACCCGATAGACAAGTGGAGTTTCCAATAGATATAGGGTCGGGGGCCGATCCAATTTCTAGAGCACCCTACCGATTGGCACCACCCGAAATGCAAGAAATGATGACGCAATGGCAAGACCACCTCGAGAAGGGTTTCGCGAGACCAAGCTCATCTTTATAGGGAGCTCTGGTCTTATTTGTGAGGAAGAAAGTTGGCACGATGAGGATGTGTATTGACTATAAGAAGTTGAATAAATCAACCGTGAAGAATGAGTATCCACTTCGGAGGATTGATGATCTCTTTGATCAACTGCAAGAGACGGGTTGTTTCTCAAAGATTGATTTACGTTCGGTTTATCATCAAGGTGAAGGAGGGTAATGTAGCAAACACGGCGCTTAGGATGCGGTACGATCATTATGAGTTCTTAGTAATGTCGTTGGGTTGACAAACGCGTCAGCAATGTTTATGGATTTGATGAAATCAGGTATATCGACCGTTTCTAGATCAATCAGTGATGGTATTTATTGATGATATTCTTGTCTACTCTAAGGACGAGTTAGACTATGAGCAACACTTTCGAGAAGTCCTCGAGGTGTTAAGGAAGAAGAAGTTATACATCAAATTCTGTAAGTGTGACTGTTGGTTGAAGGAAGTACAATTTTGAGGCATGTTGTTACTAAAGACAGAGCGAAGGTGGATCCATCCGAATTGAAGGAATGATGAATTGGGAACCGCCTTGGGATCCGTTCAAAATTAGAAGCTTCTTAGGACTGGCGGGCTATTATCGAAGGTTTATGCATGACTTCTCAAAGGTTGCATCATCCTTGACGGGCTTGACGAGGAAGAATATGAAGCTTTTTGGAACGACAAACATGAAGAGGTTTCCAAACTCTTCAAAGGAAAATTGTGCGAAACATCGATTTTATCTTGCCAGAAAGATCTGAAGATTTTGTGGTCTATAGTGATGCATCAAGGATGGGTTCGGGTTGTGTATTGATACAAAGAAGCAAGGTGATTGCATATATGTCAAGGCAACTCAAGGAACACGAGAAGAATTACCCAACCCACGACTTAGAGTTAGTGGCAGTGGTAATTGCATTAAAGTTATGGCAACATTAGCTTTACGGAAGTAAGTGTACACTCTACACCGACCGTAACAGTTTGAAGTATGTTTTGCTCAAAAGGAGTTAAACATGAGGTAATGACGTTGATTTGAATTGCCTAAGGATTATGGTTATGTGTTATTATGCCACTCGTGTTATGCAAATATAGTAATAGATGTTCTAAATCGAAAGGAGTACGGTAGTGGAACACGAGTCGTACTTACGGAGATTGAATTAGTGTCAAGATTGATCGGTCGGATCAACACCTCCCAAGCGGAGGTACTACTTGAAGGAAGTTTTAAAGACGAGGTTATGGTGAAGCAACGCTTGTTACTAACGGAAGATAGTCGTAGTTTGAAGTTATTTCGTGGGCGTATTTGAGTGCCCCAGATTGGAGGCAACCGGGAATTACTATGGGAGGACGTCCATGAGCCTAAGTAATCCATACATCCGAGCAGTATCCAAATGTGTGGCGATTTGAAGTTGACGTATTGATGGCCTGTAAGGAAGTTGGATGTGGCTAGATATTTAGAGAGAGGTGTAACATGTTACAAGTAAAGGCAGAACACCAACGACCGTATGGAAGTCTTCAATCGTTGGGAACTCCGGAATGGAAATGAAAGCACCTTGCTATGGATTCCGTGACAAAGTTACCAAAGACCTTGAAAGGTCACGATCCTATATGAGTAACGGTGGATAAATTTACCAAGAGTGTTCACTCTTGGCAATGCGAGAAGCCGGTCCAGTTGACGAGCTAACTAAGTTGTATGTGGATGAAATTGTGTCAAGGCATGGTGTGCCTTTGACTATTGTGTCGGATTTTGACTGTTGTTTTACTTCACACTTTTGGGACTTCGGTCTGAACGACCGATAGTTATAGGAACTTCGGAGTAATTGGACTTTGGGTCATTTCGAGGTAGTTACGTGATGATCCTCTAGCTACATAAATCCTTTGATTGGAAGCTTTTAGGCAATTATTTACCTCGAGAAGTGTTTTGGCTTGACGCCAACCTTGGTTGTTCTTAGGGTCATATGGCATTAGAACGATTGGAACACTTTGGTTGATTTTCAAGTGGTGTTGAAGGCCTGGGGTGGTGATCTTGAAAGGGATGAATCGTAATAATCGGTATTAAATGCTAGCAATCTTTTGAGTTGCTAAGAGTTTGGGGAAGTTTTGGAGCGTCGTACTTCGACAGTTGGGGTTTTCAGTTTCAATCGGTAATGTTTATTAGAGAAATTTAGTGTGATTATTTATTAAGGTAGACCTTAACTGAAATCATTTGTAAAGGAAGAGTAAATTTGTCGAGGTTAAAACATTGATGTGGTAGTGGCCTATTCTGAACTACTTATGCCGGATTCCTTTACCACCGAGGTAAAATCGTCATGTTAATGAGCAATCTGATGTGTAGAGGATTTGTTTGGTTATATTCGTAAGAGCTTTTGCGAAAGAAGCCAAATGTCAAATGCAAGGAAAAGAGCATCCCGACTTTAAGCATCAATTGTAGAATTAATCTGTTAAAGTCAGAAGCTACTCCTAAGGTGGTGGAAACCATCTAAGGTTGGGAGGCAACCTCGATCTTAGATTCGAAGTTTGGTTCAATGTGGGTCAGTGATCCTTCTGTCATTAGTGTGATGTATTGAGTTTAACGATCGGGTAGCGATGACTCGCTACGAGAAGTGAAGTGCCCATCGTGGCAATGAAGTATTACGTATTATAGTTGAGGACGAATTACGTTTAAACTCTCCCAAGGAAGTAAAGTTATTGTATTGCTCGGGTATAGTATTTTGAGGTCTCTTTTTCGTTGGGATGGACGAAACGAGTAATTTATCGAGCTTGTGCTACGGGTCGTATGACGTTCGAAGTTTTGGACCAACATTAAATTTCGAGGACGAAATTAAATTCAAGGGTGGGAGGATTGTAACACCCGGAATTTTGTAATCAAGATAATGATTTTCGCATCCTAAACATTTTGATATCTGTAAGTTAAATGATGTGTTTCAAGGGTCTAATACTGAGTTGCAATGAATTGGAAGATAGGAGCGAAAAACGAAACCAAATTCGGCCTCGGTACCTTCTAGGCGACCATGACAGGCTAGGATGCCATGTCAATGTCGCAGGGCATGGTAGCAAATGCATCAAATGGCAAGAAATTCAACAAAACTCTTGGTACATGTTTGGCACGGCGACGATGCCATGTCAAGGTCGCGAAGGCATGGTCGCCGGGCTTTCACCTGATGGAAAATTGAGTTTCAGTACACTTCGGGCGACCTTGCCAGGCGATCATAACATGGCATGGTCGCATGTCATGGTCGCGGACGGCATCTAGTGCATAAATTCGGGATTTCCTTCATTTGACCATATCTCTCTCATTTCAACTCCGATTTGGGCGATTCAAAGTGCCGTGGTTTCGTATTTCAGATCTCTTTAAGATGGAAGCAATGAAGATTAAAGTTTACTTGTTGATTTGGGGTTCCCATATGTCGAAAGGTACGATCACCTCTACGAAATCTTGAATCTAGGGTTTGGTTCTATGATTTCTGATTTGGGTTTGATTTTGGTGTATGTTGGGTTTGTTTATGATCTAGATGAATGTTTTATAGAAGGAAACTTGTGGATTTGAAGTCCTCGCCTAATGAAGCTCGGTATTGGGATAAAACCTAGATTTAGCCTAAATCTAGCTTGTGAGTTCATTCTTACCTTTCTAAAACTTTATACATGTCAAAACGAAGTATTTTGCCTTAATGTGGTGTTTAAAATAAGTATTTCTATACTTGGAAGGTTTTGGTAAAAACTAGGTCAAAATGTGTCATTTATGGTTTTTCTTTGAAATGATGAAATGAGTACGAAGAACGGTTTTAAAACACCCTTATGGGTTTTTGATGTGAAATATGATGTATAAACCTTAATGTTGTTTTGACCTAATTTTGGAAGGAAAGTTTTGGGAAGCAAGATGTTATACTTCACAGGTGTTGTGAAGAGAAGTAATACATTGGAAACAATTGTATTAAGATGTTAGACTAGTGTAATGGATCCATACGCACATATAGTCAGAAGTACTTGGGGAGGGCACTTGTAATAGATCCCGGTTTGGGGTTGAACTCGTGAGGATTAATGTGATGACGGGTCATTCCAGTAGAAGTTTCCCCCAAAAGAAGTAAAGCGTATCTTTCAGGTGTAAATCGCAGAAGTAAAGAAAAAGAGATGTTTTGAGAAAAGCTTTCGGTTATATGTTTATTTACCGTTTTTGAAGTTTAAATGGCTTTTCTATATTTTGAACTGTTTGTTCTCACTAGGCTTTTAAGCCTAACACTTTTTCTTAAAATGACATGTATATCAGGTGATCAAGCGGATGGGGCTTGATGGGATGAGAGAAGCTAGGTGCCGGTAGTGGCATTCTTTGAAATGCACCTCATGTGTATAGATGGAGTTACATAGAAGATTATGTTGAGGATTTTAGTGACACCCGAACTTAATCTGTATTTGAATTGTATAGATTACTAGGTTGTCATTTAATATTCCTATAGAAGTTGTAAACTCACTCTAACCTTCTCCCCATCTTTATGGGTAATGTCTTACGTAGTTGTTGTTATTCCGCAATTCTTTTGGTTTAAATTAACTCCCAATTTTAGGGGTGTTACAATTCATAACCCAACTTCTATACTTAAGAAATTTTTCCCAACTTATGGTTAACATTGAACTGACTATTTCTCTATGGTGTGCTAACTTTACGTTTCAGATTTCATGGCGGCCATAAATGATCATGACTTGTCCGACGATAAACACCCCATGCCTTCTCAATTGTCAGATGCACCGAGCATAAACCTCCCAAATAGAGATGAAGTACTTCTACCCCCGACTGAAAACAAGAGGCTTGACCCAAACAACCATTGCCTGGATTTAAGTATGGTTCTGGAACAACAAGTGATAATGGAGATTCTGAAGCGTCATCCTCTTCGCTTTGACTTTTCATTGGAACACCGCGTCCCGGTCTTTTATCTGTGGTAATTTTGGTACTCCATACAATATCATCCGGAGGAAGGCAATCATCGTTACACCGCACAAATCTATGACTTTGTCACCCGCTTAACTCCGTTCCGTCTCCGACGAGTTCTCCACCTCCCTGTATCAGATAATTATGAAGACCCAGTGAATGAAGAGGAGCTATGTCGAGACATTAGAGCCTTGGGCTTTAGTGAACCACTTACCCTTGTCGGTCAATTCAAACGCATGTATCTACCACAGATCTAGTTCACCTTGTTTTCACTGATCAATCGCTGCCTAACGGGGAAACACACTGGAATGGACAAAGCTAGTACGGTGGTACTAAGGATCTTTCATGGCATCATCTACAGTCGCAACTACGACTATGCATCCCTTATATGGACCGACTTAGCCGAATTCGTCTCACAAAAAGGATCTGGACGAGATCGACAATTCTTACCCTACCAACGGTTTCTTCAACTAGTCATTCATTCAATGATGAACTCACGCCAGGAGATTCCACGAAGAGCTGGCACACCTGTCGGACCATCCTTCCTCCAAAGGTACATCAAACTAAATGACCGTGAGTTTCCTCATATTATGCACATACCTGAAGCCCTTCTAGCCCTTGTTGATCAGACTGCACCTAGTGTGATAGCGTATAGGGAGAGTATAGGCTTAATGGCTCCTCCAATACCGGTTCAGCCTGCCCAAGAGCCAAACCAAGATGAACAAAATGAGGGAAGCGAGGGTCTTAGACTAGACGAGCAGGTTCAGGATCAAGGGGATCCTGAACAGGGTGTTGAGAGAATAGATGAAGTGAGGGGATATGAAGTGGGAGGTGCGTCTAATCAGCCGATCCAAAATATTGTCGACCCTACCATTCCCATCCCTCCTCCATCCCGTACCACAATCGCAACCACTTCTCAACCAAATGTTCACTCGCAACGCTTAAAACGTCTAGTCAACCGAAGCCGAGTAATTTCCCATTCCTCCTCATCCGATGAAAATATGGAACTAGAAGACTCGTCTGCGGATCTCCGCCTGAGAAGACGACGCCGACTTAACACTGAGGATGATGCTCTTACCCGTATTGGTCGTCAACCTTCTATACAAGAGTCATCATCCGATGCAGCTGATTCTGTCAATGAATCCATCGATACTGAACCCATATCTGAACCCGTTTTTTGAGAGATAAGGAGAACGTAGGGAGATATAGTCGAAAATGTCAATGTGAGCATGAGTGGAGGGGAGAAGAATATGAACGAGAGTAAGATACCTATTCCCCCTTTCTTGGTAACCGAGTCCTATATTGATACTCATTCGTTGGGTACTCATATCGGAAAAGACATTATGGACCCAGCAACGCAAGTGCACGCCACCACCGTCCACTCCGTAGCCTCACAACAGGCTACGGTTTCATCACTTGTTGCGGGCTTAGCACCTTATCTAGGTCCCCACCTTTAGGGAGGCATAGCTATTGAAAACAGAAGTAGTATCCCGCCTACTTCGACTTCATTTCAAAGCACACAAGGTCTAGAGCCCCCTAGGCCACATGAGTCTTTACATACCGTAGATCTTCGTGACCCGGTCAGAACTTCTATAGTGATGTCATCAATTGACACTTCACGAGGATTGAAAGGAATTCCTACCAGTGCTACCATATTGCCAACACTGAACGTAGGTCATACAGTTGATACAACTATTATGTCAACGGATGTTCTACGTGACTCCGGTGCTACTATTACCCTTACAGGTGCTGCTTCACAAGCTTATGTTGAAGCTCACTTTCAACGCGCACAAAATTCCCTGGATGAACATGAAAGATGCATGCGTGACTTCTTTGCTACATTGTGTTCTACTTCAACACTTGCTCAAGCTTCACATGCAAGTACCTCTCATCCGAGTACGAGTCGATCTCCGCCCCCTCCTATACCGCCTGATTCTTCTTCTGACTCCGAGCCTCAATCAGACCGTGAACACCGAGCTAGGCCACCTACCCCATGCCAGACTCAGTTCAATATTGATGAACTGATGTCTATGCTCGTGGCCAATTTACTTGCCGAAGCCGAAGCTCGTGGTCTTCCTGAAGATGAGGTTACTGGTCTCCTACGAAGAAATCTTGTCATCCCAACGGTCACAAGACATGAGTTGGATGGCTTCAAAGCACATGTTGATCAAAGATTAGATACCATTGAAACTCGAATACAACAAAGTGAAGACACCGTCCTAGGTGCAATTGCATATCTTCGTCTGGAAATACAACAACCATGTCAACCGGCCGAACGATTCAAACGACGTCGACCTGATCAGGACAATCCGGATTCCGGTCCTAATCACCCTGAGGGGGATACATGTCGCCGAGTTACACGATCTCGACCTTCGGCAACACCAGTTTCAACTACAGCTCCGGGTACGTCATCTTCTGCTCCTCCGACGTGCCAACAAGCTCAACCTCCTCCAGTGCAACAACAAACAAATCAATCAACAGAGAAAAGCCTGCGACCGATTTTGATTTTGAGAGTACGTCCCATGCCATTGAACCGGAATCGATAAATGAAGAACTCGTAGATGTTCAGAATCTACGAACACAAGTAAAGAATTGGTTCAAACGGTCACAAGACATGAGTTGGATGGCTTCAAAGCACATGTTGATCAAAGATTAGATACCATTGAAACTCGAATACAACAAAGTGAAAACACCATCCTAGGTGCAATTGCATCTCTTCGTCTGGAAATACAACAATCGTGTCAACCGGCCGAACGATTCAAACGACGTCGACCTGATCAAGACAATCCGGATTCCGGTCCTAATCACCCTGAGGGGGATACATGTCGCTGAGTTACACGATCTCGACCTTCGGCAACACCAGTTTCTACTACAGCTCCGGGTACGTCATCTTCTGCTCCTCTGACGCGCCAACAAGCTCAACCTCCTCCAGTGCAACAACAAACAAATCAATCAATAGTTGAAAAGCCTGCGACCGATTTTGATTTTGAAAGTACGTATCGTGCCATTGAACCGGAATCGATAAATGAAGAACTCGTAGATGTTCAGAATCTACGAACACAAGTAAAGAATTGGTTCAAAGATCCGTATGCTCTAGTTCTGAATTAGAAGACTGTGCATCTTCAGCATACAAGCAACAACTATACACCGGGAACGAATATCACCACCGGATTATTACCTCATCAAATTCGATGGGAAAGACTGCTGAAGAATCAAAATTTAAAATGGGTAAACCAACAAATCAAGGTGCCCTATCTTGATGAAACAATGAGTAAGATATTCGTTGAACAAAAGAACCCTACTGATCTTTCACATATTCATCTAGTCATAGAAATGAGTGCTGAACAAGTTAACGAGTATGTATGGCTACTGAAGATGAAAACTCTAAAAACGGAGGAAGTCATATTAAGGCACAAGATAGTAGGAATACGAGAGATAAAATTTGACAAGGTACTTCAAGTCAAATTTCCTACTTTCAATGTGCTTCGCGATAATGGCAAAGAATACTTCTTCACAGAAGCAGATTTTGCTAATATTGATGTGCTTGACTCTAAGACGTTGTATACGGAGTAAGAGACAAAGAAAATAGGTCTTTTGATGAGCAAAGATATTTAAGAGCAATTGTGCGGCATGTTCAGAAAGAGCTAAAATACATCTATCTTCATGATTTACAAAGAGGCTTGGAGAGTCAACAAAAGAAGATATACTTGGAAAAACCTAATCAGTCAGTCCCCGATCTGGAAAAGTTAAGCGTGCTAAAATTTCTGACTATGCCTTCTTATGGTATGGTTTACTTAAAGGACACTAGGGAGAAAAGGTTTATAAGGTTCTCTGAAGTTGCTGCTTATTCAGATGGAACTCTATGGGGAATTCGAAGAAGGTTAACTACTGAGATAAATGCTGAAATGAAGAAGCACATCAAGTTGAAAGTTGAACAACGGAAGAACATTTTGAATGCGTTGGACATCATTGATAAACGTTTGATCTACCGGCAAACTCTACGAAGATTCGAAGGAATGTTTGATATACGGAAGTAAATGCTTATTTTGATACAAAGGGGGAGATTGTTAGGAGATAGATTTGATTGTATTAAATTAAGGTAAGGATAAATATCAATGTAAATAAGGCAAGTTTATAATGCCTTAAACTCTCCCTTCCTTATAGTATTAGAACTCCTAGCATTATAAATAGAGTTGATAGGTAGGTCATTATATACGATGAGAAAGAGAGAAGTATTGTTATTATTGTGAGCTTTCATTGTAGCCAAATACACAAGTGAATATTCAACTTACGTTCTTCTCTATATTCTTCATTGTTCTTAGTGCTTTACATGTTTAAATCGTACTTAATTGTGAATCTGGGATCCACAGAATTAGTCGGCTGAAATTATGTGTGTGCATTCTTGAGGTGCGATTGGGAGGTGAAGAGGAACAAAGTGAAAAAAATCTTGGAGAAACAAGAGTTTAGCAAGAAATTTCATGTGTGAATGTCTATCTTCTTCATTTCCTCTAATGGTTGAGTCATTTGGATGATTTAGAGTTGGGTTTTATGGCTAGAGGTTTTTGAATGGTTGAATAAACCTTCAAATCAGTAATGGTTGGGTCAATAGAGTTTGTATTTAAGCATTCTTCAAGTATTGGGATTCATATTTCATTCTAAGGGATTGAAATCAATGGAAACCACCATAGAAGACCTAGAGTTCATCTATGGAGATGCAATACCATGAACTCAATGGATGAAATGGTTTATTTGTTGTTGGGAATGGTTTTGGTATGAGTTTGGAAATGTTTCATATCAATTTTTTGGCTGGAATCAGTGGAATGGTTGGTTTTGGAGTTTTCTGGTTCGTGCAGGAATTTGTGCAGGACAATGAGTCCCGCGGCTTTTCCCGCAGCTTCAAGTCGCGCGGTAAGTTGCGTAACTCACTGTTTCAGCATTTTGAAGTTTTTGCTTAAAGGTTAATTGAGGGTGTTAGGTGGTGTCCTAGCCTAGAGGGTTTATAAGTAGGATGTGTGGAAGTATAATTGGGTCATTAACTCGTAGTTAATTGATCTAAATCAGGTATTCGGTTGGTGGGATCATAGTTGGAAGTGTGTTAAGTGGTTTGGCAATTAAGGTGAATTCCCTTCGTGTGCTTTTTTATATAAAATGAATGTTTTAAACCATTCAAATTCGGCGGCGTGTGCCTGGCTTTTTGGGCGTTGTGGGCCCGTTAAAGGTCACGGTGTGTGTAACCCTCACTAGTCACGGTGTGTGTGACCAGCATTAGTCACGGTGTGTATGACGAAGGTGTGATGTACTATTGCAACAAGTACGTGAAAGGTGTTTCAAAAGTGTGAGCTGATATTCATGACAAACCGTTTTTCTCTTATAACTGTCATGCATGTTAACTGTTGTTTTGGGGAATTCACTAGGCCTTATGGTTTAACCCTCTCTTTTATAAAACTGAAAACCTTTTCAGGATGGCACATCATAGAGAGCACAAGTAAAGGGAAAGGGAATCTGTGAGCTTGGGGAAGAATAGAAGTGAGGCGCTACTTGTATAGTTAGTTGCTTAGTTTAGAGTTATATGTAATAATCTTAGTAGTTGTTTATTTATGCTGCAAACCTTTGAGATTAAGTTTATATTTGGGACCATTTATGTTCAGATTTGGCATATTTTAAAGAAATAGTATGTTATGCCTTTGTTTTATAATCGTGGTTGTTACAGCAAGACTCTTGATGCCAAGCCCGCCTTGAGATTTAAGAAAGCACACAGTCTTGCAAGAGACCTTGGTTTTCCCTTTTTTAACTCACCATGGCACCAAAGAAAACCGCTCATGAGCTTCTGAATATCTTTATTAATAGATATAGGGAGAAGGAAGATAGAAGCCCAACAGATCTGCATCAAGGAGAGGACCGAAAGGATAAGCTGGAGTCTACCAGCAAAAAAGAGAGATTTATAGTTCCAATCACTCAACCTCGCGTTGACCTTATCCACAAGACACTTACAATCACTATGATAGAGACGAGTAGTGATGAGGGGGTGTTAGGTGGTGTCCTAGCCTAGAGGGTTTATAAGTAGGATGTGTGGAAGTATAATTGGGTCATTAACTCTTAGTTAATTGATCTAAATAAGGTATTCTGTTGGTGGGATTGTAGTTGGAAGTGTGTTAACTGGTTTGGCAATTCAGTTGAGTTCCCGTCGTGTGCTTTTTATATAAAATGAATGTTTTAAACCATTCAAATTGGGCGGCGTTTGCCCGACTTTTTGGGCAGTGTGGGCCCGTTAAAGGTCACGGTGTGTGTGACCGGCACTAGTCACGGTGTGTGTGACGAAGGTGTGATGTAGCGTTGCAACAGGTATGTGAAACGTGTTTCAAAAGTGTGAGTTGATATTCATGACTAACCGTTTTTCTCTTATGACTGTCATGCATGTTAACTGTTGTTTTTGGGAATTCACTAGGCCTTATGGTCTAACCCTCTCTTTTATAAAACTGAAAACCTTTTCAGGAAAACCAATGATAGATAGC
Organism: Silybum marianum; assembly: GCA_036898165.1. Lineage (NCBI taxonomy): Eukaryota > Viridiplantae > Streptophyta > Magnoliopsida > Asterales > Asteraceae > Silybum > Silybum marianum. Next base: position 7,224,614 of record CM072541.1, read on the forward strand.
ACAAATAAAAGGTAAGGGAAGATGTGAGCTTGGGGATGAATAGAAGTGAGATGCTACTTGTATAGGTAGTTGCCTAGTTTAGAATTATATGTAATAATCTCAGTAGTTGTTTATTTCCGTTGCGAACCTTTGAGATTAAGTTTATATTTGGGACCATTTATGTTCAGATTTGGCATCTTTTAAAACAATAGTATGTTATATCTTTGTTTTAGAATCGTGGTTGTTACAAGTGGTATCAGAGCCCTAGTTTAAGAGAATTAGGTGTTCGAGGAGCATCTAGACTTAAACATAGGGATATGTGGGACTGAGATTTAAGTAGAGTTGGGGAGAATGTACTGTAACCGGTGAGAGTATTGATAAGGTAGAAAGGACTAACATGTAAGGTAAATTCAAAATCACATTTGGCCAGTGTTATTGTGAATTTACAAGTGCATGAAGGTGCTTGAGTACCTTGTTATGATCTAACTCGTTGTCTTATGTTATGTTCGTTTCAGTATCAAGAAGTATGACTCATGGTTCCATGAGATCGACATCAGTATCAATAGCGGAAGGAGATCTTCCGATTGGAGATACTCAACCCGATCAAGTTGAAACCGTTGTAGCTGTTACTACCCGAGGAAGGGGTAGAGGAAGAGGTCGTGGAACCCGAGGAGGTGCAGTTTCTGTGGGAGCCCTTGAGGGTAGGACTCGAGGCCGAGGAAGGGGCTAAACATGGCCGTGGAGTGGCGTCTGAGCCGTTGAATGAGCCTGCGGATTCAATCCAAGAAATGCGTGGTAGAGGACGCGGTAAAAGGGGAGGTCGAACCTAAGAGCGAGGGTTTGTGACCAAGGATGACTTTAATGCGGGAATGGGAAAACTTGAAGCGGCTATTCAACCTTTGATGGGAAAGCAATAATCTTCAAGTGCAACAATTCCCTGTGAGGATGATGATGCGGAGAGGTCTAAGGGAGATGGAAGTCGTAGCCACTTATCCCAAAAGACTACCCCCGAAGTGGAAAGTAAGCAATCGAAAGGATGTAGCTATAAGACATTCCTAATTTCCAAGCCTCCTACTTACACGGGAGAGCGTAACCCGGTGTTGGCTTTGCAATGGATTAGAGATATTGAAGTGGTGTTTGCCACTAGTGAATGTGCGGATAAGATAAGGTGTTGCATGCCACCACTATGCTTCAGGTGGAGGCGAGATGTTGGTGGGATTTGGAGAGTGGCAAGATTGGGTCGGGAGCGGCCAAGAAGACATCTTGGGAGAAGTTTGTAGGCTTGTTTAAGAACAAGTATTGTCCTTAGACTGCATTAAGGCAACTTGAGGAAGAGTTTTTGCAACTAGTTCAAGGAGATATGACGGTACAAGAGTACACCGCAAAGTTTTTGGAGAAGTCACGTTTTGCCGAGGCTTATGTCTCAACCAAGGAAAGAATGGTGGATCGTTATGTGTGGGGTTTGAAAGCTTCTATAAGAGAGTTGGTAATGACAATGAACATATCAACTTTCCAATTAGCGGTTGATGCGGCCGAGATGACCGAGAAAGAGAAGAATCGCCAAATGATGGAAAAGGGTACCGAGAAGAAAAATTGGGAAGGAGCATCAAATGATTCCAAGAAAGCTAAGTTCTCGAAGTATGATAATCGTGGGAGCCAAAGGTTTGTGGAGAAACCGTGTGGGAAGTGTAATCGTGTACACCATGGGGATTGTGCTTCAGAATCAAAAGGGTGTTTCAAGTGTGGGAAGATGGGACACATGGCTAGGGAGTGTCCCAACTCAAGAGCATGTTATCAGTGTGGGTCTTTTGAGCATATGAAGTCGGATTGCCCTCAAATGAAGAAAGGTGCAGTGAGCAACTTTAGCGTGGTGGTGGAACGAAAAGGAAGGTGGAAGCTCCACGAGCTCAAGTGCGGGCTTTTTAAATGACTACCATTGAAGCGGGGAAGGCACCTGATGTGGTGACATTTACCTTTCTTATTAATTCTACTCATGCCAAGGTGTTATTTGATTCGGGTGCGAACCGTTCTTTTATATCAACTGTTTTCATGGGGCTCTTGAATGTCAAGCCTAAGAGGTTGGATCATAGGTTTGAGGTAGAAATCGCTGATGATAGGCGAGTTGTGATGAAAGAAGTTTTAGAAGGTTGTAGCATTGATATAGAGGGTTGTCTTATCTCGTTGTTGTTATACCCGATGGCGATGAGTGAGTTTGATGTAATTGTGGGGATGGACTGGTTGGCTACCAACAATGCGTATATTGTGTGTAAGAAGAAATTGATTCGAATTACTTTACCGGAAGGAAGAGAGGTTGTGATTTATGGTGATCGAAGTGAGAGGAAGTCGTGCATTATATCCATGTTAAAGGCTAAACAATGTTTAGCCAATGGATGTTGTGGGTTCATGGCATATGTGATCGATGCCGAGAGAGAAAAGAGGAGCATGAAGGAAGTACCCGTAGTAAAGGATTATCCCGAGGTGTTTCCTGATGATCTTGTCGGATTACCTCCGGATCAACAAGTGGAATTTAGAATCAATTTGGTACCTGGGGCCGCACCAATAGCCCCTACACCATATCGATTAGCACCAGCGGAAATGAAAGAGATGATGACACAACTTCAAGAGTTGCTTGATAATGGTTTTCTACATCCTAGTACGTCACCGTGGGGAGCACCGGTGTTGTTTGTTAAGAAGAAAGACGAGTCTATGAGGATGTGTATAGACGACCGTGAGTTGAACAAGGTAACAATCAAGAATAAGTATCCGTTGTCTAGGATAGACAATTTGTTTGATCAACTTCAAGGAGCAAGTCATTTTTCGAAGATAGACTTGCGGTCCGGTTATCATCAGTTGAAAGTGAGAGAGGAAGATGTATCTAAAATGGTTGGTTATGCCTTTTGGCTTAACGAATGCTTTGGCGACGTTTATGGATTTGATGAATCGAGTGTGTGGTTCTTTGTTGATGAATCGACGGTTATGCCTTTTGGCTTAACGTTTATGTGATTGTCTTTATTGACGATATTCTGATCTACTCTCGGACGGAAAGTGAGCATGAAGAACATCTTCGTCTAGTGTTAGAGTTGCTAAAGCATGAGAAGCTTTATGCGAAGTTTTCTAAATGTGAGTTTTGGTTGCGAGAAGTTCAATTTCTAGGACATGTAGTGTCTGAAGGCGGAATCAAAGTGGACCCGGCGAAGGTAGAGGCTATCAAGAGTTGGGAGCCACCGAGAACACAGTCAGAAGTGAGAAGTTTCTTAGGTCTAGCGGGGTACTACCGGAAGTTCATTCAAGACTTTTCGCGTGTAGCAACACCGTTGACATCTTTGACTAAGAAGAATGTCATGTTTTGTGTGGACCGAAGTGCAACAGTCGACATTTAATTTGTTGAAAGAGAAATTGAGTAGTGCACTGGTTTTGTCATTACCGGACGGAATGGAAGGGTTCGTGATATATAGTGATGCATTCAAGTTGGGATTGGGTTGTGTGCTCATGCAACACGGGAGGGTGATTGCATATGATTCGAGGCAGTTGAAGGATCATGAAAGAAACTACCCTACTCACGGTATGGAGTTAGCGGCGGTCGTTTTCGCTCTTAAGATTTGGCGGCATTACCTCTATGGGGTAAAATGCCAAATTTATACCGATCATAAGAGTTTCAAGCACTTGTTTGATCAGAAAGAGTTGAATATGAGGCAGAGAAGATGAGTCGAGTTATTGAATGATTATGATTGTGAAATCGTATACCATCCGGAAAAAGTGAATGTGGTAGCTGATGATAGAGGAGAGTTGACCAAGATAGCGGCCTTTAGAGTTGAAGCTTCACCTACTATCTTGGAGGAGATCAAGAAAGTTCAAGATGAAGCCCTCTTAGAAGAAAATCTAAAGAGTGAAAGGATGGTGGGAAATGTATCGTTGTTGGTGAGTGATAGTAAAAGTGTGAAGTGTTTGGGGACTGCGTGTGGGTTCCTAAACTTGGTGGTTATCGTGAGAAGGTGTTAGAGGAAGCGCATAAGTCAAGATATTCGGTACATCCGGGCACAAATAAGATGTATCGAGATTTACGACAGTATTATTGGTGGCTGGGGATGAAGAAGGATATAGCTTATTATGTGGAGAGATGCTTGACATGTTTGCAAGTCAAGGAAGAACACCAAAGGCCGTATGGTAAACTTCAACCTTTGGATATTCTGGTGTGGAAGTGGGATAATATAACAATGGACTTTGTTACAAAGTTGCCAAGAACACCAAAGGGGTACGATTCGATTTGGGTGATAGTGGACCGTCTCACCAAGTCGGCCCATTTCTTACCGTATAACGAAACATACGCGATGGAGAAGTTAGCAAGGTTGTACATCGATGAGATCGTGACTAGGCATGGTGTGCCATCGTCTATAGTTTCTGATCGGGATAGCCGTTTTACGTTGACATTTTGGGAAAGTTTCCAAAAGGAGTCGGGAATAGAGTTGAATTTGAGCATTGCTTATCATCCACAGACAGATGACAGAGTGAGAGGACGATCCAGACTTTGGAAGACATGCTTAGAGCGTGCGTGATTGACTTTGGTGGGTTATGGGAGACGCATTTACCGTTAATTGAGTTCTCATACAATAATAGTTATCATGCGAGTATTCAAGCGGCAACGTATAAGCCGTTGTATGAACACAAGTGTAGAACACCCTTGTATTGGAATGAAGTGTGGGAAAAGAAGTTAGCTGGCCCGAGAATTGTTCAGATCACTGCGGATAAGATTGGACAGATTCGTGAGAAGTTGAAAGTAGATCAAAGCCGACAGAAAACGTATGCGGACAAGAGCAGGAAACCGATTGAGTTTCAAGTGAATGACAAGGTTATGCTAAAGATATCACCTTGGAAAAGGGTGGTGCGTTTTGGAAAGAGAGGAAAGTTGAGTCCCCGGTATATAGGACCATTTATTATAAAGGCACGTGTGGGTGCCGTGGCATACAAGTTGGATCTTCCGGAGAAACTCCGAGGTATACATAGCACGTTTCATGTGTCTAATTTGCGCAAATGTCTAGCGGATACGGAGGTGTCGTTACCGCTAGATGATATTCAAGTGAATGAAAAGTTGGAGTATGCAGAAGAACCGGAAGCGATCGTGGATCGAAAGATTAAGAAGTTGAGGAACAAGGAGATTGTATTAGTGAAGGTGCATTGGAGGTTCCAGAAGGGGAAAGATGCGACGTGGGAACCAGAATCAGAAATGAGGAAGAAATACCCTCAGCTTTTCGCTTGATGAATTCCGGGGACAGAATTCTTTTAAAGGGGGTGAGATGTAATAACCCGAAATCTTATTTGTATAGATATTCGGATGGAGTCTAACTTTCTAAACTTCAGGGACTGAAGTTGTAAATTGTAGAAAGTAGGTCAAATAAGTTATGGAAACCCTCATTTGGAATTAGTCGGCTGAAATTGTGTGTGTGCATTCTTGAGGTGCGATTGGGAGGTGAAGAGGAACAAGGTGAAGAAAACCTTGGAGAAACAAGACTTTTGCAAGAAACTTCATGTATGAATGTCTATCTTCTTCATTTCCTCTAATGGTTGAGTCATTTGGATGATTTAGAGTTGGGTTTTATGGCTAGAGGTTCTTGAATGGTTGAATAAACCTTCAAATCAGTAATGGTTGGGTCAATAGAGTTTTTATTGAAGCCTTCTTGAAGTATTAGGATTCATATTTCATTCTAAAGGATTGAAATCAATGGAAACCACCATGGATGACCTTGAGTTCATCTATGGAGATGCAATACCATGAAATCAATGGATGAAATGGTTTATTTGTTGATGGGAATGGTTTTGGTATGAGTTTGGATAAGTTTCATATTAGTTTTGTGGCTGGAATCAGTGGAATGGTTGGTTTTGGGGTTTTGTGGTTGGTGCAGGAATTTTTGCAGGACAGTGAGTCCCGCGGCTTCATGTCGCGCGGTAAGTCGCATAACTCACTGTTTTAGCATTTTGAAGTTTTTGCTTAAAGGAGGTGGTGTCCTAGCCTAGAGGGTTTATAAGTAGGATGTGTGGAAGTATAATTGGGTCATTAACTCGTAGTTAATTGATCTAAATCAGGTATTCGGTTGGTGGGATCATAGTTGGAAGTGTGTTAAGCGGTTTGGCAATTCAGGTGAATTCCCTTCGTGTGGTTTTTTATATAAAATAAATGTTTTTAAACCATTCAAATTGGGCGGCGTGTGCCCGGCTTTTTGGGCGGTGTGGGCCCGTTAAAGGTCACGGTGTGTGTAACCATCACTAGTCACGGTGTGTGTATGACCAGCATTAGTCACGGTGTGTATGACGAAGGTGTGATGTACTGTTGCAACAAGTACGTGAAAGGTGTTTCAAAAGTGTGAGCTGATATTCATTACTAACCGTTTTTCTCTTATAACTGTCATGCATGTTAACTGTTGTTTTGGGGAATTCACTAGGCCTTATGGTCTAACCCTCTCTTTTATAAAACTGAAAACCTTTTCAGGATGGCACATCATAGAGAGCACAAGTAAAGGGAAAGGGAAGCTGTGATCTTGGGGAATAATAGAAGTGAGGCGCTACTTGTATAGTTAGTTGCCTAGTTTAGAGTTATATGTAATAATCTCAGTAGTTGTTTATTTCCGCTGCAAACCTTTGAGATTAAGTTTATATTTGGGACCATTTATGTTCATATTTGGCATCTTTTAAAGCAATAGTATGTTATGCCTTTGTTTTAGAATCGTGGTTGTTACAGCAAGACTCTTGATGCCAAGCCCGCCTTGAGATTTAAGAAAGCACACAGTCTTGCAAGAGACCTTGGTTTTCCCCTTTTTAACTCACCATGGCACCAAAGATAACCCCTCATGAGCTTCTGAATATCTTTAGTAATAGATACAGAGAGAAGGAAGATAGAAGCCCAATAGATCTGCATCAAGGAGAGGACCGAAAGGATAAGCTGGAGTCTACCAGCAAAAAAGAGAGATTTATAGTTCCAATCACTCAACCTCGCTTTGACCTTATCCACAAGACACCTACAATCACTATGATAGAGACGAGTAGTGATGAGGTGGACAAATGAAGTTGAAATTTGTAATAAGAGTCTTTGATTACTGCAAATCACTTTCATCCCACAATTAGATATTGTAAGGGACCCTAACCTAATAAGGTCTTTCGTCAGAAAAAGGGTTACTCCGAGATAACGGAAATGGAGGGATCCCTCAGGGAACTAGATGACGTTGTGGAACTGGATGATGCTCTTAGTGTGTTGACCAATATTGCAATAGAATGCTTCACTTTTAGCCTGGCTGGGGTAGAGGCCTGACACTGCGGAAAACTCATCCTACGAGTCTTTCATGATCGCTATCGCCATGACAGAAAAGGATAAGGTCATCGGCAAAGCACAGATGAGTGATCTCCTGATCCTCACAATTACGGTGATAGGTAAAGGTACCCAACTCCGTGATTTTCCTCTTGATCATAAGGTTAAATACCTCCATGACCAAAGTGAAAAGATAGGAGGAAAGAAGATCTCCCTGCCTTAGGCCCCGACTCCCCTTAAAATAGCTGTGGAGGTTACCATCTATACTGACCGAGTAGGAGGCAGTGTAGACACACGTCATGATCCAACCAATCATAGTGAGGGGAAAACCAAAGACAAACAGGACGGTATGAAGAAAATGCTAATCAACGGTATCATAAGCCTTTTGAATATCAACTTTAAAGGCGCAGCGGGGAGATCCTTTGCCTATGATAACTGCGCATAAGCTGTTGGACAAGAAGGAGATTGTCCGTGATGAGTCGACCCGGGATGAAAGCAGACTGATTTTAATTGACCAAAGAGAGAAGATAATCTTTTATGCGATCAGCGATAATCTTGCTGATACATTTATAAATGATGTTGCAACATGCAATGGGGCCGAAATCAGTGACTCTAGAAGGGGCCGCAGACTTAGGGATAAGGACAAGGATCGTGCTATTGAGGGACTTTAAGAGTTTACCGGACGAGAAGAACTCACAAACGGCCAAGAAAACATCCTTTCCAACAATATCCCAAGAAGCCTTAAAGAATTTAGAAGTGAAGCCATCAGGTCCAGAAGCCTTGTCATCACCTATCTGGAAAAGACCTTGTTTAATCTCGGTATCAGACACATGATTGAGCATCATGTTCATCAGACTGACATTAATCTTGTTAGAAAATAACGAGACTGGGCCACGTATTGGAATAGTAGAATGAGACGTTCCCAAGAAGTTTTGGAAATGAGAGACAAAGAGAATAGGAACATATACCCTATCGACCCAGAGACCGTTAGCATTTTGGATGGTATCAATATGGTTCCCGCTGATACGGCCCTTGACGAACTGATGAAAGAAAGCGGATTTTTATCTCCCTCGCGGAGCCAGTCAATTTTGGGTTTTTGCTTCAGAGACCGCTCCTCATCAAGGCAGGCACTATTGTAGGTAGACAAGTACCCACAATGCTCCTCTTGGAGGGCCTCATTTTCAGGATCCCTATCAAGCGTGATCTGGACCCTGTCAAGCTCAAGCCTAAGCTTCGAAAAATTTGAGTGGACATTACCCTGATCTTTAAGAATCTTACGAATAGGGCCTTTGAGAAGTTTTAAATTTTGAGAAATCTTATACATCTCATAGCCGAACAGATCAGGTTTCTAGCTCAAGTTGACGACATCTTTGAAGCCCTCCTTGTGAGAAAGGAAGTTAGGAAACTTGAACGGTTTGGGCTTATGGGACGAGCGAGACAGGAGGTTCAATACCGCCAGAATGATCCAAGGAACGGTAAGGGTGAAAGATGACAGAGGCAGACGGGAAATGAGAAATGGCCTGAGAGTTACCAAAGACACGATCAATATTTTTAAGGAGACCTTTCGTGTCGTTAGGGCTCTTAGTCCAATTATAGAAGAGACCTTTAAAGTTGATATCCTCACCTCAAGGTGACAAACACAATCACGGAAATCCTCCATACCACGAGAGATTCCCGACACTCCAAACGTGTTATCTTTAGTGTCGAGAGCAACATTAAAATCACCCATGCTAAACCACGAGGTGCCCTTGACAACCTGCTTATGTGCTTTAAGGGAAGCCCATAGCTGGCGCCGAGTGATATGGTAGTTATCCGCATAGACAAAAAAGACAAAAAGATTTTTATTTGTCCCGGATCTGGACATGGAAATGCGTCACCTGATTAGTGGCATTCAGGAGCATCATGTCAACGTGGAGAGGATTCCATGCAATAATGATGCGGTACCTCTAGGGTTAAGAGAACCGTCAGAGGCCCAAGACCAAGATCCAAACACTTTATCGCAGACATAGCAGTGCAAATTTGAAGATTAGACTCCTGAATGAGATGTCTCAAAGGATTCTGGTGAGATTGCTTGTCGAGACCACGGGTATTCCACGAGGCAAAGCTCGTCATTGGGAAACAGGGGTAGAGGTGGAGTCTATCCATTCGGGCTCTGGAGTGTGCATAGGATCACGAATTAGAAATTTGGTGGTGGCACCATCATCCGAATCAACCTCGATTACATTCTCGTCGCCGAGAAGGTCATCATGATCAAATGGGTCCTTATCATGCTCAGAATGAACCATATGGATAGCGGGGGAGTAAGAAGAGGACCCATCGGGTTTAGAAAATTCCGGTTCACTAAGAGAAGCAAAACGGTTGGAAGAGATAGAGGTGACCATGGTTTGTTTTGAGGTATGGTGATTCGGGTTAGTTGGGTAAAAGAGGTATGGCTACGGTTTTGATGGGTAGGGGTTGGGGTGGGGGTTGTAACATTTTAGGGAGAAACCCTTGGGAGGGGTTGAAATGGGGGGGGGGGGGGTTCTTTTTTTGCACCGGCCTGAACTCTTGGCTAGAGTGAATCTTGGTCTTTTTCTTCAGACTATCTTGATTTTTCTTTCCACTATCAAATGGGGTACGAGTATCTTCTTTTAGGTTTTCCACATTAGCTTTTTTTTCTACTCTTTCGGGGTCGGCTTAGGAATCCCTCGCTGCCAGTCACAATATTTTTTCTAGCAGTAGCATGCCCTACTTGAGATTTATCAGCCAAGTCATGAGTAACAATAACATGCATGCAAGAAGAATCACTATGACCAAAACCTTTACACTTAGAACACAAAGAAGGCTTCCAATCATATTCAATACGTAGAGAATGTAATGTCATAACAAGTGTGTCTAGATCCGGGATGCGAACACTAACCGTGCCATCCAACTTTTCCTAAAAGGTACTTCAAGAAGCACCCTGGCAAACGCAGATTTTCCCGTGGCATAGGTGCACGTATTCGCGGTCCACGAATCCATACCTGGGGGCTTACCTATTTTGCTAGCAACATAGCTTAGACCCTTATCATTCCACGCATCATAAGGGATGTCATCGATTTTCACCCATATTGGGATCCTATCGTGTTTGTTGAATTTAAATCAAGACCGGGTAGCCACTTTTGGGTAAAGATAGGGACATTTTTAATGGTCCAAGGACCATTATCAATCACATTTTGAAGACCACTCTCATTGCTAAACTTGAACAAATAAATACCACGGCCGTTTAAAAGAATATTCTCTAATCCATAATGGGACTAAAGTTTAGACACATAATAACAAACCAAGGGAAATGGCAACCGTTGACCAACGAAATAACCACACATAGTTTTAGAATAGGTCTTGCAACTCATTTGGATAACCGAAAGAGGAATGTCAACCGGAGAATCCAAATCATCACAATGTGAGGAATAAATTTGAAATTCTCATTAGCATGCTTATGCGATCTATTAAGCACATTAGCAAAAGAGTTAGGTAATAAAGATTTGTTAGAACCATCCCAAATTGCTTTGGGATTATCAGATATTTCAAAAGAATATTGGTTGTTTTAGATTTTTTGAATTTTCTTGACATTGGACTTTGGATTAACATCAGACGCATGCATAGGCGGGTTAAATCCATGGGCAAAAGATGTTGAGCCAACTCCACATTATTACAAACAGAAAGGTCTAGGGGGAGATGAAAAAAACAAAAGATGAGGGGTTGGAAGAGAGATGTTTAGAAGACTTACCTTGGGCCGTCGGATGCTTTCCGAGAATCGAAGGCAATCCAGCCAGAAAAGTGGGTTGTTCACCAACAGATTTCAAAATTGGACTATTTGGTCCACTACCAAAATTAATATGGGGCTCTTCGTTTTTGGTAAAATCCATATCCATGATATCACCATCGTTTTTTTGTGATCCATAACATTTGGATCACCACGTGGCCCACCACTTAATGCCAAATCAATAGAATTAGAAATGGTCAAAGCCTTTGGACTTGTGCCATCTTGATAACAATCTACATTTGCAAGTGGTTTGGTAGCACCCAAAGTGATAAACAAGAGCAAGGGAAACAGGCCCAGATTCCACGAAAGGGCCTAAGATTTTTTTTTTTAAATCGGCCCACCGTTGTTGACTAACAATTCAGTTTTTTCATTTAAAAGAAAAGGCCCACCGATAGGAACATGATTAGTATCCATATCAACCGGCCCATATGTAGTCATGCTTTCTCCATACGATTTATACGATTTATCCAAAAAAGATGCCAGGTTGTCACCTTCTTCTCCTGCCACTACAACAGCCGCACCTACCCCTGGTCGCACATCACCTTCCAATTTTTCTTGTTCGGCTGCTTTGCTTTCCACGCACACTTCTCTAGGCTTTCCAATTTTCTTCCGACCGATTTTCTTTCATGGCCTTTTCAGCATCATTTTCACAATGGGAAAAAACCACAAGGTTTCCATCGATGTAAATTGGGTGACTCAAGACATGATCAGATCTTTATGCCCAGGACTTGAAGACAAAGAGCACATGGGGAAAGAGCCAACTTGATTTCCAATATTATATTAAGCTTCAAGATGATGAACATTGGAAAGCACATGTCCAACCATGGGAGATGACATTTTTAGAACCTTTGTCACCACATTCAACAGATGACAGAACCGCCTCCCCATTCTCAACATTTTCATTTTTCTTTTTGGTAGGGAGGCTCTCCATAGAAAGATCAACACTATGTGTTGTTATGTCTTTCTTTTCCATTGAAAGATCAACACTATTTGTTGTTTTATCTTTCTTTTCCATTTCAGAAACACAACTGATAGGTGAATCTTGAGCCTCCTCAAAAATAGGTCCACGACTTGAGTATGGCTTCCATCAATTATCGGGAACACGAGTCTTCCTAGTTTTCCTATGCGAGGATTCCACCAACAAAGGGGAATGGTCAACCATAGAACTCAAAAGGAACTAAGAACGAAACCAAAAAATTCACAAACCTAGAGAGAGAATTTCTAGAGATAGAATGATCTATTAAAAAAATTAATATTTTTATTTTCATTTATATGGTTTTTATATACATAGTTTTTTTTTTAATTACATCTTTTTTTTTCAATTAAAATCTTTATTGAAGTCTTTTATTTTATTTTTATTACATCTTTTATTTTATTTTTTCAATTAAAACCTTTATTCATGTCTTTTATTTTCTTATTACATCATTTTTTTTCAACTACACAATTTTAAAAAGGTACTTTTTATTAATTTTAATTAAAAAGATTTTACTAATTCCTTTAAATTGATACCAATATTGATTATTATTATTATTTTACTTATTGATATGATTAAACACAATACTTTACCATTTTCTTTGTTTTTTCATATTCACTATTCTATTTTATAAGTTATACATATATTTATATTTTAAAAATATAATAGATAATTAAGAACGTGAAACATAGTACGACAAAAAAATTGTACACAATTATTTTATAAGTTATATACTTATTCACATTTTTCTTTGTTGATTTGACTTTACATAAACTTTAACTTTTTAAGTTTTTTCATGGGGAGCGCTAATGGCACCCCCTATTAAAGGGTGTTGAATGCCTCATGAATCGAAACCATTACTTCAACATCATCACCATCAAATCAGTTATAAATGAATATATATATATATAATGAATTCTTTTTTATTTTATATATTTATATTATGTTTTATATATGTTATAGTTTTTATATTAATTTATTATATATTATTTACCTACTTTATATATTTATTGACACACTATTAAATTTTTATACTTATATCATTAGAAATATTTATTTACATATTATTATGTTTCTTCGATATATATATATATATATATATATATATATATATATATAGAGAGAGAGAGAGAGAGAGAGAGGAAAGTTCAAATGCAAACTCAAATTTGGTTGTGAACATGAGGACAAGTGAGAACGTGGCACGTGTCTGAAGGGAGATTATTCAGACTGAATATACAAAGAAATATTCAGACTGAATAAGCATTACTCAGACTGAATATATACTTTATTCAGTCTGAATATTTCTTTGTATATTCAGACTGAATATATAATATATTCAGTCTGAATATTCCTTTGAATGGGACACGTGTCGCAGTCTCATTTGTCTTCACCTTCACAACCAAATTTGAGTTCTCATTTGAACCCGCCTATATATATATATATATATATATATATATATATATACACTACCTTATAATGCATTTGAGTGAAAACTTTTAAGTACCACCTATATATTTTTTACCTACTTTATATAAAAGGTAAGCTTCAGCACTTCTTTCTTGCAAAAAGACATTCTTCCACCTTATTTTTATGTAAGAAGCTCTCTTCCTTCTTTACGTAGCAGAGCCCAACATGCATTTCATACTCCCAAATTGCTCTTTAGTTTCCAACCCATCTATCTTTACTATTTCGTGTGCATGTGTTTTCTTATACTCAAAACCCTAATGTGTTCTTTTGTTTAAAATTCTTATATAGTTTCGTATGGATGCTTTGTTTAATTTTTTCTTTCAACTTAGGTGAATATGGAAATTTTGATATACATGTGAGTGTGATTTTAATCTTGGAGATCAATTATTTTTATTGTTCATTTTTTAGTGCTACTGTTGATGTACTGCACATATTGTTGTTGTTGTCAATGTTTAATCTCTTTATTTTTCTGCTAACACTTTTGCAGTTTAGTTGTTTTGTTCAAATTTAGTGTAGTTGTTCAACATTCAATTGCTCATCCAACCTCTATAATTAACATTTTTTTTTCTTTTTTTTTTGGTTTGGCGGTAGCTTGAACATTCTATATAATATATTTCATCATGCAATTTTGGATGAAAAACAAATTGCCCATTTGGCTTGGTAGGAAAACATTTGGGTAATGATTGTTGGACTGTAGCTGTGAAATGTGAAGCACATAATCATGCATTTACATTACATCTGGAGGGTCATGCATATGCAAGACGATTGTCTCAAACTGAAAGTCAATTAGTGGAAGATTTGTCGGCCAACCATGTGAAACCTAAAGATATTTTATCGACGATAAAAAAGCAGAATCCAGATAATATGTCTACGAAAAAGACTGTATAGAATCAATTCCAGAAACTTCGACTTAAGAAGAATACAGGTAGAACTCCAACGCAAGTTGTGATGTCATTTTTACAGGAAGAAGGCTATGTGTTTTATGATCGTGAAAATGACTCGACTAATGAGTTGGAAGATCTATATTTTGCTCATCCTAGATCTTTGGAGATATATCGTGCATTTCCACATGTGTTGTTGATGGATGTCACCTACAAAACGAACATGTTTGAGATGCCTCTCCTTCAGATTGTTGGTGTAACTTCAACTAATAAGACATTTTGCGTAGCATTTGTCTTTATGCACAAGGAAAAGATATCCAATTATACTTGGGGGTTAAATTGTCTAATGTCGTTTATGGATGAATGTCTTCATCCACGTGTGATCGTCATAGATAGAGACTTGGCATTGATTAACGCATGCAATATTGTTTTTCCCGGAGCTAAAAGATTACTTTGTAGATGGCATATCTACCAAAGAATTATGAGAAATTGTAGACCAACAATAACATCAAATGATGTTTGGGGTTCCTTTTACAATGCATGGGTGAAATTGATTCAGAATTAGATGAAACGTATATGTCTAATATTGCACAACTTGAAGCAGTATTGCTCAGCTATCCAGGTACACTCGAATATATTATTAATAAAAATGTTGATAGGTTTAACAATTACTATTCATGGGATTGAAAAAAAATTGTTCAATTTTCAGTTGTTTTTGCTTATCTAAATGACACATGGCTTACACCATACAAAGAAATGTTTGTATCTGTTTGGACTGACAAATTTCTACACTTTGGAAATCGAACAAGTAACAAAGTGGAAAAGTCAACATTCCAAGTTGAAATCTTACTTTGATCTCTGCGCAATCAAGTCTACCGACATTTATGAGCAAGGTCAATCAAGTCATTCAGTCCCAAGATACAGAAATTAAAGCAAGTATTCAAGAGAGCAGAATTATCATGAAACATCTTCATCACATACCACACTTCCAACAATTGCGTGGCTTCGTTTCACTTTATGCACTAGACATAATACTCCGGGAATATCAGCGTGCTCAATCTGTTGGCTTATTCTCTGGAAATTGTACTTGTCTACTACGTACATGTTATGGGGTGCCAAGTGCACATGAACAATTGCTATATTCCAACAAAGGTCGTCTTATCCCAATTGATTCGATTGATGTATTTTGGACAAAGCTTGATTTATCCGTGTGCCAAACTTTACAAGATGATGATATTGGTTGTGAAGATGAAGTCAAAATGTTTACCGAGCAATTTAACAAACAATCGGGAGCTGGTAAGTTTAGTTTACTGAGGAAGATAAAAGGGATAGTCAATCCATCAAAAACAAGTGTTCATGAACATGTTGTTAACAAGACTACTCGTGGACGCCCCTCGTTGAAGGATACATTTCTTAGAAAAACTCATGTTGATCCATCTGTTACAGTTCATGTTGATCCGTCTGTTACAGTTCATGTTGATCCGTATTTTTCAGCTCACATTGATCCGTCTTATATGGCTCACGTTGATCCGTCTTTAATAGCTGAAAAACCATTTAGACATAGTTGTTCGAACGCGTCAACATTTTTTGACTTGAATGAAATGAGCTACCAGGAACCAGCGAGACACAGTTCTTTTATCAGCAATAATTATAACACACATCCATATATTAATCAATTTCCAGAAATGTTTCACCCTTACATCAGGAATGTACATAATGTGAGAGGTGATGAAAATTGTGGATTCCGAGCAATAGCTGTCCACCTGGTCTTCATGAAGATGCATGGCCAACAATTCGATTTAACTTGATGGAAGAGTTAGAAGCATACAAGACAAAATATCTCAACATATTCGGAAGTCAATATTGGAATATAATTTACAATATTTTAAACTTTTTTTAATCAGATCGAGGTGCCCCAGTTGAACACTGGATGACGATGCCTGAAATTGGTACATTAATTGCTTCAAAGTATAATGTGATGTTACACGGTATAGACATTACAGGTTGTTCAACGTACTTACCGTTTAGGTCTACTCCGCCACCGTGGTATCGACATGTTGTTTTTGCAATTGGGTACGTTAATGGTAACCATTACATTAAACTAGACTTGGCAGAAGGATACCCAATCCCTAGAATTACACAACATTTTAGGCATTGTTGTTATCCGTGTGCTGCTGCATGGGCTACACTGTATTTAGATCGAATAAATAAGTATAAGTAACTTTTACGTGTTAGTGCTACTACGGATAATGTTATTTTAGAATAAGTAAAAATTGTAATATAAATTACTTATGTGTTATTTATGTGTCAAGTTTTAATTTTTATGTTTTATTTATTATATCATATAATTATTAAATTTGTAATGTTTATATTATTAAGAATTTTTTATTTTTAAATAAAAGTAAAAATAGAAAACAAACAAAATCAACCAAACGTGTATGCAGGTAAGAGTAATTTTTTTATTTTTTGATAAATAATTCAACATTCTAGTAATAAACTACATATGATTTTTTTGAACAAATGAAGAAGTGTAAGAAGGGATCTGGACTCTTGATCACTTTTAATCCAAAACAACCCATTAATTGCGATTTAGAAGGGAATTGATTAATCCAAAGTTTTAAAGAACGGAAACGAGCCTGAAGGGTGGAGATCCTTTCTCACCCTTCTGACCATAACCTTCATTCTCACCGGAACCTAACCCTACAGTGAATGGGCATAGTTTTGTTTTTAAGTTTTTGGCACATATTATACACGTGGGCTAGATACTAGAACCAGGGTACTAATTGACTTAATTCGATAATTTCAGAAAAATGGTGGTCGGACAGAATAAAGGTGGATTCAGAAGCCAAGCAATGACAAAATGGATGGGCCCCTACGTCTATGATTATGATTTATATATATATATAATACATCTTATATTATAAATTTTAGTTTTATATATGTTACAATTTTATATTATTATATTAATTTATTATATTACTTATTTATAATTATTATTACGATTCTATTATTTATTATATTAACATAAAATAAGAAACAAGAAAATTATTTATATAAATATATTTGTATTACGATTGAAAAAAAAATTTAACTAATGATTACGATTTTTATTAAACATATTTTTATATATATATTTGGATTTTTTTTAATTATATAAATATTATTAAATATTTGTTAATAAAATAGAAAAACAAAATAAGCTAGTTTGTAGTTTATATATTATTAAATATAAATATTATTATATATTATTAATAAAATATAAAAACAAAATAAGTTGGTTATTAATTAAAATATAATATAAATATTTAAATAATAACAAAAATAGAAAAAAAGACAACTAAAAGACAAAAAGTACAAAAAACAAAAACAAATCAATGATTGAACTAGGTTTAGGGGTACCATTAGCCTCCCCCTTTTTTGTTGACCTTTCTCTATCTCATCATTAAACTAATGATTAATTATTATTTTTATTATCATAAAATAGTAATGTCTTTAATATTGTTATATAATTATAATTATTATATAATACAATATATATAGAGAGATTTTAACTATTATATAAAATAATAATTATAACTATAGAGAGAGAGCAAAATAATATATAAAAATTAAATGACAAAAATTATTAACTAATTATAACTAATATGTAATTAATATTTATATAAATCAGGATGTTTATCAATAAAACAATTTTTTAACAACTAATTCGCTATGTTTATAAAAGTTTTTTTAGTAGGTTTGAGTTTCTTATAGAATTCTAGACGTGATATATACATAGTTTGCCATCCAGCTAATGACGGAATTTTGTTACGGGTCCATAATGCTGAAATGGGACGCATTGGGTACTCTCCTTCTAGTTGAACCATCACATAAATTGTTATTTACGTGTGAAATTGTAAGGACTCGATAGTATTGAAACTCTTCGGGACCTTTCTAGAGAGGAAAACAAGTCATAGAGCCTCCATTAGTTAAGTAGTGAAGGATCACTCCAAACCTATTGGCTATCAATATACCTGTCTCAGGCATAACCATCCAGTATTGCTCTGGTGCTGGCGATTCCCGAAAAGACAACGAAGTAAGTATTTCAGTGATTCCATAGAAAACTCTAGAATATATCGGGTATGAACTCACGAACTCGTCTAATAATTCATGACGAACATAGAGCCATTGGTCTTCAACATACCCGAGGCATACGACTATTGATCGGAAACCACAATTCCCATCGCCCCTACATCTTGTATATTCGTGATGTATGGATGAAAGATTTCTGGAATTTGCTTCAACAATGAATTGTGTCCCTTCGGCGGTATCTCGTTCAAGTCCATGAAGAATGAGTTATGCCTAGGTGGTTTCTCGTTCAGGTCCATGAAGAATGAACTATGTTCCTCCGACGATATCTTGTTTAAGTCCATGAAGAATGAGTTACACGTAGGTGGTTCCTCGTTCAAGTCCATGAAGAATGAACTATGTCCCTCCGACGATATCTCGTTTAAGTCCATGAAGAATGAGTTATGCCTAGGTGGTTCCTCGTTCAAGTCCATGAAGAATGAGCTATGCCTAGGTGGTTCATTGTTCAAATCCATGAATAATGAACTATGTCTAGGTGGTTTTTGATTTACGTCTGAACAACTGTATTTGTGAGAACTTGAGTTTGACCATGGATACTCTCATCTACGTTTGAATCAGATTATGCAAATGCCACAGTTGTTGACTCTCTTTTTCTAACACCCGGTTTTCACACTTACTCCGATGAAGTTGCAAATGCCACAACTGTTGTCGTTGCCGCCTCCTTAGCTGCCACCCAGGCCGCCATTGCATTATTCAGACTCACTGTCATCGGCCAGGAAATTTCAGCCGCCATAAAAATCCAAGCTCAGTTTCATGGGTTTTGGGTAATTAACAGTTCTTAATCATTCATGACAATCCTTATTATTAACGATCCATCAGATTGAAAAGTGGTGGTTTTTTTAGGCGAGGAAAACATTGAAGGCTTTAAAATCTTGGGTTAAGTTTCAAGCCATTGTGAGAGGTTTTATAGTGAGAAAACAAGTTACTGCAACCTATCATGGAATGAAGGCTTTGATCATAGCTCAATCCAACTCATTTTGTCATCAAAAATCAACTATAAGCATTGTATTTCTTAAGACAAAAAGTATGTTTTTGAGGGTTTATTTTTGTATGTTTCTTATAAGATATATGAATATCTAACCTCTATATCCCATTCATGGCTATGATATATTAGGTTTGTTTGATTTGGTTTATGATAAAAAAAAAACTCTTTGTTAATTTGTAGAAAAGGACTAATGAGGCTGACTTGGGTATCCAAACCCCTTTCTTAACCTGCTTATCTGCTAGCACCAAAACAAGGAATGGCTTTGGGGTCAAAAGGGCTAAGGGGAGGTCCCACCGGACATCAATACAAAGGCCAGATTTTGAATTTGGGGTCAAGAGGGTTGAGATAGGATGTGTTCCAATAAAGTTCAACAATTTCAAGAATTTTATGACAGATAGGATTGGGATGTCTATTTGATTGTTGATGTTAATAGTACCTTTTACATATTCTAATATATAAATATATTTTTTTGTTTTAATTCTTAAAATTTACTTATTTGAAGTAAGGTAGCATTTACATTGACTAGCTAGTCCATTGGTTATTATTACTAAAAAGTTCAAGAATTTTGTAACGGCTAAGGGTTGTTTACTAACCTCTTACCGGTTGGAATATCTTATCTAGGTAAGAGATGAGGCTGTTTACCAAAATGAAACACATGCTTACCAATACCATGGTCAGCAAGGCTACGTTTTCTTTATGTTTTCTACAAAATATTCCTCTATGTTTTCTTTAATTTTATTGATTCTAAATTCTTTAATTTTGATTACAAACATTTTTCTTTGGTTTCTTATTTGTATTACTTGCCTTGCATCTACTTTGAATGACTTACCTTGCATTTACTATTTATTTTGTATTACTTGCCTTTAGGGTGTTCATCGGTTGACATCCATTGGATGTGAGGGAAACCGAACCGATCCAATCATCCATTAGATGTTGGATTTTGCCAACCGAACCAATCCGATTAACATCGGGCAACCTGTTGATCCAAATTCCTTTTAATGATTTGAATATTATTCCTCTTATACATAGTGAAAATTCCATATATAGGATACTGTTTAGAATCAGCGATAGCATACACTGACTACGCTCAGTGATCGCTGATAATCAGGAGCAACATCCTATTCTTGAAGATTTGAAGAACAACACTCATACCACAAAGTCATTCAGCGACTGTCGAAGGCATAGCTGAAGAAATAGATGAATGGCTCGTGATCTGAAACGGTTCAGTGATAGCAACGTTCATCTATCTGAAGTGTGAGCTCTTGCAAAGCCTTAGTGATACCTGAAGTCTTCATCCTTGAAGCTTCTGGTTCAGTGATCAAAGTGGGGCCTACTCAGCAAGATCAATGTTGATCTTATCTTCAATGCACAAAAGTCAAACCTTACTTTGTCAGAAAAGGACGTACGGACTGTCTTTTATGTCCCCATCAAATCTGATTTGGTTACTGTTCATATTCGGACTTTCTATTCCTTAAATTTCTATTGCTTTTCTCTCTATTTCTTGTACATCATCTTCGTGTTTTCTTAGTTGTAATAGAATAATTTTAATACTTGTTCTAATTCTGCTTACAACTGTAAATTTGTTTATTCAATATAAACTCATTTAAAAACTACAAAAATCTTGTGTTTGTATTCAACCCCCCTTTCTACAAACTGTTGCTATATCCGTTGAACTCTTGTATACTCCTTTGCGACCAACAAGTGGTATCAGAGCGGTGTTTATTGCTTTATAATCTTTAAAACAACTAATATCTTGTTATTTTAAAATGGCTAACACAAACCCAAATTATATAGATAATGGATCTTTAGCTACACCTCCTAGATTTAGCCGTGATAATTTCTTAGTCTGGAAGGAATGAATGACTCTATTCCTAGAAGGGTCAGATCCTAAGATCCCCTACGTCTAGAGAATGGACCATATGTTCCAACACTTCTTGTTCTAGCAGTTCCAGCTACTGGTAACACCACTGCTATTCCTCAGAGACGAATTCTCAAAACTCCAAATCAATGGAGTGAAGAAGACAAGAAAGAACTAGCTGTTGACTCAAAAGATAGATCTATTATTGCAATGTCTCTTCCAGATGATGTTTATCACTCTATGATGAAGATCATAACTTCTAAGTCCATGTGGGACACTCTCTGTGTTCAATATGAAGGAACCAATGAGGTTCAGATTACTTGCAATATTAACTTGGTTAGACAATATGAAAGCTTCATGTCTCTAAAAAACGAAACCCTTTCACAAATTCACCAAATGTCTAACTGTCTAATAATAGACATGAAAATAGTTAATCGTGAGTACTCTAACTCTGAAATCCTAACCAAGTTCATGGAAGCTCTTCTTGAACAATGGGAAACTTTTACAATGTGTCTTAAGTTGTAAAAGGACATTGGAACTCTTTTTAAGTGCTCTGTATGGAATATTACTCAATCATGAGCAATCTCAAACCTTAAAAAGAAATCTCATTAAAAACACTAAATCTACCAAAAGTACTTCCTTGGCTTTAGTTACTTCAGAAATAGAACATTTAAAACTTGTATCCTCTTCTATCACCTCTATCACTGAATTAGATCAATCTAACTCAAAAGAGATCATTGATGCTGATATCTCTGAATTTGACAGTTCTCTAGCTCTTTTTCAGTAACAATTTCAGGAGATTTGCTAGAAAGAGCAATTTCAGAAAAACCCCATCAATCACTGACTCTGAGAAAACAAAAACTCTTCCTGCTGAAAAAGCCTCAGCAATCTTCTACAACTATTAGTGCAAAGGTCACTTTGCCAACGAATGCAGATCCAAGAAGGTTGCTACTACATCATCTTCTCAAATCCCTCATAAATCTAAAGCTGAAAAATACTATAAATTAAAAGAGAAATATCAAAATCTGAAGAAGAACCATCGAAAGGGAAAAGTTCTTGTCGCTGAAGAAGTTGACTGGGATCAAGAAGAAGACTGGGCGCAGACCTCTGAAGAATCTGGATCAGATGAAGAAGATCTTACCTTCATCTGTCTCATGGCTAGAATAGAGGAAGCTGAAGAGGAATCTGACACTTTGTTTTTAGAGTCTCCATGGACTCAGGTACCTATTTCCTCTAACTCTTCAATACCTGAAACCAATAGCTTATCAGCTCTTGACTTAATGACTATTGATTTATACAATGCTCTCAATTTGAACTCTTGTAGACCCTTATTGGGACCAACAAGTGGTATCAGAGCGGTTTTTGCTTCTTAAATCTTTAAAATATTTTTTCTTAAAACTATTTTAAAATGTCAAACCCTAATACGAACTACAATGATAATGGATCTTTAGCTAAACCTCCCAGATTTAGCCATGATAACTTTCCATTATGAAAGGAAAGAATGTCTCTATATCTAAAAGGATCTGACTCAAAGATTCCCTACTATCTAGAAAATAGACCATTTGTTCCTACAACCATAGTAGCTAGTGTTCCTGCCACCACTACTACTCCAGCCATCCTTGAAAGGAGTATCGTTAAAACTCCTAACAGATGGACTGAAGAAGATAAGAAAGAAATTGCTATTGATTCTAAAGCTAGATCTATAATAGCAATGGCTTTACCAGATGAAGTCTATCATTCTGTTATGAAAATGAGGACTTCTAAGGCCATGTGGGATACTCTATGTATCCAATATGAAGGAACTTCTGAGGTTAAAGTCAGTAGATGCATAAACCTTGTAAGAAAATATGAGAGCTTTATGTATCAAAAAGGTGAATCTCTTTCTCAAATTCACCAGCGTTTCAACTGTTTGTTGATTGATCTTAAATCAGTCGACAGAGTGTATTCAAACACTGAAATACTGACAAAATTAATGGAGGCACTACCCGATCAATGGGCAGTGTACACTACATGTCTAAAGCTGTCAAAGAATCTTGAAACCTTGTCCTTAAGTGCGTTATATGGAATGCTCTTAAATGAGGAACAATCTCAACTTCTGAGGAAGAACCTCATTAATGAACTCAAAGGTGCCAAAAGTACTTCTTTGGCACTTGTGACTTCAGAGGCAACTCCTCCTAAAAATATCTCTTCTTCTACTATCACCTCCATAACTGAATTAGGTCAAACTGATTCAGAAGATCAACTCACTGATGCTGACATCTCTGAGTTTGATAACTCTCTAGCCCTCTTAACTAACAATTTTAAAAGATTCGCTAGAAAAAGAAACTTTCGAAAACCTTCTAACCTCTCTGACTCTAAAAAGCAAAAATCGTTGCCCGCTGAGAAAGCCTCAGCGATATGCTTCAACTGTCAGCGAAATGGTCACTTTGCTAGTGAATGCAGGTCAAAGAAAGTTGCAGCTCCCACCACCTCCCAGACCTCTGATAAAAAGGAGAAGTATTTGAAATTGAAAAACAAATACAAGGATCTAAAGAAACACCAGCAAAAAGGCAAAGGCCTTATCGCTGAAGAAGTTGATTGGGACGCTGAAGATGACTGGGCCAAGACCTCTAGAGAGTCTGGTTCAGATGAAGAAGATCTTGCCTTCCTCTGTCTAATGGCAAGAATAGAGGACGCTGAAGAAGCAACTGAAACTTCTTCCTCTGAGTCCCCTTCTACTCAGATAACAACCTCCACTCTCTCTTTACCTTCTGAAAGTGACAACTTGTCAGCTCTCGATGCTATGACTGTTGATTTTTATAATGCTTTAAATGGAAAGATTAAGGCTGAGAAAATTAACACTGATCTCTCTGAGCAATTAAAAAATTGCCACATAAGAATCAAAGAACTTTCTAAAATAGAGGAAACTCTTAAGGACCAAGTCTTTGTAAATCAAACCATAAACATTGAGAAGCAGCAAGCTATCGCTGATAGGGAAAAGGCTATCGCTGATCTCAATTCTGAAAAGGCAACCATCGAAGGATGGTGTAAGGCTTCTGATAAAATCAATGAGATCATCAATGCCCAAATACCTATGAAAACTAGAAGTGGGTTAGGCTATAACCTTGAAAAGGAAGAATTAGAGAATGATCGTTCCATGCTCAAATTTGGAATGTTCGTCTCTTCCATCCCTGATCCTTCTTCTTCAACTTCTTCCTCTTCTTCTAGAGAAAAGTTGTCAGTGATAAATTCTAAGAAGGTGATCAAGAACGAGTTTCTTGACCATGTTCCTAAGAATAAGATCACTCGGAATAGGAACAAGAAATCCTCAGAGAAAAATCCTAAATCTGGGAAGAAGGTCTCTGAATTTTCTCAGACACCAACCCCCAGAATTAAGGTCGATCTCACTCCTACCACTGAAAAGGTTGTCATACCTCCATGGACTATGGATAAAGGAATTCTTGATCCTGTCCCTGAAAAGGTTCCTATTTTCTCTCTGAATTCCAAATCCTTTAAATATAGGAAGTGCTATCACTGTGGTGAAACTACCCACATTGCAAGTAAATGTCCTAATGCTACTAGAGATGATAAACTGGCTCATGAAAAGAAAGTAGCTCAAGCTGATAAATCAGCGAGAGTGAAATCCACCAAGGTTGCAAAACCACCAAAGGTGAAGATATCCACTGAAGAGAGTTCTTCAGCTAGTAGCTCCTCCGCCAATCCTCTATCTAACCAAGAAGGACCCGTAGTAATATGGGCACCTTTAAACAATTAATCTTTTGTTGTATGCAGAGTGCCAAAGGTATCCGGTATCTTGATAGCGGATGCTCAAAGCATAAGACTGGCAGAAAATCTCTGCTCTCTGATTACAAAGAAGAAGCCGGTCCATCGGTGACCTTTGGTGGAAATGGCAAAGGATACACTAAAGGTTATGGAATTCTATCCAACGGAGCCACATCGTTCTCTCGAGTTGCCTACTTTGAGGGACTAAAGCACAATCTCTTGAGCGTTAGTCAGTTATGTGACAAAGACTTCAAAAGTTCTATTCTTAAAGAATAAATGTGTTGTCAGTGATGAAAATGATAAGCTTGCCCTTACAGGCAAAAGAGTGGAAAATGTATATGTTATAAATATGAATAGTTCTCACTCTGAGAACATGTGCTTTATCTCTAAAGCATCCATTGACATAAACTGGTTATGGCATAAAAGACTCTCTCATCTCAACTTTAAGACAATAAACGAATTGTCTCAAAAAGATCTAGTCAGAGACCTCCCAAATCATACCTTTACAAAGGAATCTCTTTGTTCAGCGTGTGAAAAGGGAAAGCTGACAAAAGCCTCCTTCAGGTCGAAGCAAATTTCTTCAGTGACCGCTCCTCTTTAGCTACTATATGTGGATCTATTTGGACCTGTCAATGTCCAATCTATTTCTGGGAAGAAATATACTTTAGTGATTGTTGATGAATACTCCAGATACACATGGGTGTTCTTCCTTAGATCCAAAAGTGATACCCCTGAAATGATAATTTCTTTTATCAAAAGAATGGACGTGTTGAACAATCTAATTGTTCGTTCCATAAGAAGTGATCATGGTACTGAATTCAAAAACAGTACTCTGGTAAACTTTTTTGAAGAAAAAGGCATCTCTCACAACTTCTCATTAGTGAGAACTCCTCAGCAAAATGGTGTTGCTGAAAGAAGAAATCGTACTATCATTGAAGCGGCTCGCTCAATGCTCAACGAATTGCATCTACCTACTCAGTTCTGGGCTGAAGCAGTCAGTACAGCATGCTTCACTCAAAATCGATCCTTGATAGTTAAGCGATTTAAGAAGACCCCCTATGAATTGTTTCATGGGAGAAGACCTACTCTGAAATATTTCCACATTTTTGGATTTAGATGTTACATTCTGAATGACAGAGATCATTTGGGTAAATTTGATCCAAAAGCTGACGATGGTATATTTCTTGGATACTCCTCTGTATCTAAATCCTTCAGAGTCTTCAACAAAAGAAGACAACATGTTGAAGAATCCATGCATGTTAACTTTGATGAATCTCGTCCCATTCATGCTTCTCATTCTCATGAGGATGATGAAGAATTGAATGCCTGGATGAAATCTCATTATGGGGAACCTGAAACATATTTCAGCAATCAACCTCCTGCTGAAGAATGTGATGATGAAATCCCTGTAAATCCTTCAAGTGACAATCATCCATCTTCAGGGATGAATGTTACTCCTCTAAATCAGATTCCTATTGCTGACTCCTCTCTTGGAAATTCCTCAGTGAACAACCAAACTATATCTGAAAATCAATCCCCTGAATTGATTCTAAATGAAGTACCTGTTGCTGAAACAACAAGTCCAATTCCAGAAACTAAAGAACAAGTCGTTGAATCTACTGTTGATCTCTCTCCTCAACCACCAGCTCAGCGATGGACTGCAAATCATCCAATAAATCAAATTATTGGTGATCCCAATGCAGGTATCAAAACACGTAGAGGCACAGGTAATATATGTCTTTATGTTAACTTCATTTCTCTCTCTGAACCTAAAAAGATAGATCAAGCTATCTCTGATCCTTGCTGGGTTTCAGCTATGCAAGAAGAACTAGCTGAATTTCGTAGAAATAAAGTTTGGAATCTTGTTCCTAGACCCTCTGATAAAACTGTCATAGGAACCAAATGGGTTTTCAGAAATAAGCTAGATGAAAACGGGACTATAATTCGCAATAAGGCTAGACTTGTTGCTCAAGGTTATAGACAGGAAGAAGGAATTGACTATGATGAGACCTTTGCACCTGTTGCTCATTTAGAAGCCATAAGACCGCTGCAACCGCTGCTGCTGAAGACAACACTTTGATCGCTGCACCAACCTGCCACTTTCCTATGGAAAAAGCCGTCTTCAAGTCATGCAATTACATTGCATTGGTGGATATCCCTGCTGACCGCCCTCACTTCACTGAAGGAGCTACCTTCATAAAAGCGTGCCCGCTGATGTACGCTTTCGTCCACAACCTAGTGGACATCTCCTCTCATCTTCAAGCTCTCTGGTACACGGCTCACTGTACCACGCTGACGACGGACAAGGGAACCGAGCTCCCTGCTATTGGTTTCAAGATTCCAGATCTTGGTTTCTTTTCTTTCACTGCTGGGTTTGTCAGGAAGGCTCTTCGTCTCCCTGTACGCGCAAAGAATCAACAATGGGGCGCTGAACCCACCAAGATGCAAATCGACGCATTCTTGGATTCTATTGGATATGATTGGGAGAATCCTTCTCTGAAGACAGTGGGCTCCAAGGTAGAAAAGAAAAGGCTACCTGCTCGTTGGCAATATATCTTCACCCAGGTGATCCAATGCCTTGGGTCGAAGATCGGCTCGCATGACCAAGCGAGCAAGCACTTTCAAGATTTTGCCTATTCCCTCTGCACTGGTCAGTAGCATCAGCGCCGCAACCAGACACTCTGTCATCCCCTACCCTCTCTTCTTCGCAACCATTATCGAGGTTGCCTTCGGGGAAGAATACCCGAAGGTCGGCGATCACTCCTTCTCCATAGTAGGGAAGAAGTCCCTGGACATTGAAGAACGTCCAGGTGATGCCCCTTTCACACCCTATATGCTGAAAGTGCTTGGGGCCCCTCTCTCTGTATCTACCTCGCTGCCC
This sequence comes from Silybum marianum, assembly GCA_036898165.1. Lineage (NCBI taxonomy): Eukaryota > Viridiplantae > Streptophyta > Magnoliopsida > Asterales > Asteraceae > Silybum > Silybum marianum. The sequence continues at coordinate 7,252,606 of CM072541.1, forward strand.
AACCCAACAACGAGCATCCCGAACACTGCTGCTGCTGCTGCTACCAAGAGGAAACAACCTTCTGATGGTCATAAAAAGACCATCGCATCCAAGAAGCCAAAGAAGTTGGTCTCTCAAAAGACCACCCTCTCTGATTTCGGTGTACTACCAACGCCAACTGCAGCCGCAACCACTTCGACGGTTTTTACATCCGTTGTTGCTTCATCAGCACTACCTCCATCTTCAGGGACTCCGGTCACTGAGGGTGTTATAGCCAGCTCTGCTGAAGTTGGATCAGGTACTACTTTCACAGCCTTCTCATCTTCTTCTATCTCCTCTTCTTTGGTCCTCACCTCAGCACATGACTCAACGATAGTTGTCCCTATCCCTGACAATGCTGAAATGCACGCAGTGCAAACCTCAATATAGTTTAGGCAATCTGAGTTTTGGAAGGCCAATTTAAAAGGACCTCAGAGTATCTCTCTCAGATACTCTAAGACACTGATCAGTGATCCTCAAAACACTACCTCTGCAAATGTAGTCCCTGAGAGTGATCCTCATGACACTCTCAAGGAGAAAAATAAACTTTTTCATCCATCATCTAATCCAGATGTATTTTTGGCTACTTTGTCTATGTCATCATTAGGTGTCGCTCCTCCCTTCTCCTCAGCGACAGCGACAACCACCACCACCAGTGCTCCTCCCATCAGCAAGGACATGGGAAAGTCTCCTTAGGGCCATCCCTGTGCTGCAAAGCTCAGAAAGGTCAAGATCGAGATGGCGGCTCCCAAGCTTCCCACTCCAGTCACTGAGATACCTCCAATTGTCCTTCCCAACCCTACATTCCCTGCAGTTGACTATTTGTTCAGGGAATGTGCTCTCACCAGGGCCAGGGTGGACAACCTTCAGACGTCCGCTGAACTCATCTTCAAACGCATCATTGGGACACCGGCGATCCTGACCAACGTCAGCAACCTCATCACTGACGTTTTCTCTCTGAAGGAAGACAACAGGGCCCTTCATTAGACCCTGTCCATCTTGGAGCAAAAGGTCACTGCTCAGGCGAACGTTCTTGAGTCTATTCAAAAGACTCAATCCGACATGATGCAGATGCTCACCAAGCTCACTGAGGCTGGTTCCTCCTTCACTGCTGCTGATCGGACTACGCTTCAGGATAATGATACGAAGCTTAAGGACGTTCAGACCAATGTTCGCACTCTGATGGTGCATTGTCTACCTTCTGATAACATCGAGGGGGTGAGATGTGCCAAAAAGTTTGCAGATGAACTCATCTCGGAGTATAACCAGAGGTTCCCTGGAGAGAAGATTTCTCCCTACATCCAGCAGACGAGATCATCCCTCCCTGAAGGGATGACTGCTGAAGATGAAGAGCACTTCAGATTGTCAAGGCCTGGAGTCGCTCATCAAGAGCCGTTGGGGGACGGACCACATCCCTCTCAGGGACAATCTGGTCCCTCAAGCAAAGGAAAAGAAGTGGTAGATCTGGATGCCACTATCCCAATATCTGAGGGGGAGACCACTCATGAGGTATCTCTTCCTCTTATCCTTTATATAACACGTCTCTCTGAAACCCCCACACCTCCTTCACCTATAAAAACTCTCTCTGGTAATTCTTTTTCCTCCTCTCCTTCCCTCTGTAATCCCCGTCCCCCAAAGGACTCAACTTCATGGAAGGAACCTTCCTCTGAAGAGCAGTTTATGTACATAATAGAAACTGACTCTGACGAAGAAGAGGGCCTCATTCCCAGGTGTCGCGTTCAAAAGCCAATAATAAGCGAGCCTGAAGAAGAAGAAAGGCGAATAAAATTCCTTAGGGAATTCGAAGCTAGAAGAATAAGGGTGCCTCAAGTTGAACCCATTGACGCTGTACCAATAAAGATGGTAGATGAATTCTACTCTCTGTCGAGCGAAGAGAGAGAACAAGCATTGGAAGCACAAAGAATCAGGGATGAGGAAATAAAGCAAACTGAGAATGATCTTGCTTTAGCACGAAAATTGCTCAGGGAAGACTCTGCAAAAGACAAGGCGGCCAAGGAACAACTGAAAAAGAGTGAAAGGGTCGTTGAAGCTCTTGTACAGAGAGAACTTGCACAAGAAAATTTGAATGTAGATCCAATCCTTGCTCAACAGAAGATTCTAAGTGCACTGTCCGCTGAAGCCACAATGCAGAAAGACAAAGAGCTTGACTGGTGCACTGACAGACTGAAATTTCGAAGATCTGAAGCCAAAATCATTCATGCAACTATCCAAGGGCGACACTCAAACAGAGGTGGTCCAAAGGTATATGTAAGAATGACAAGGACGAACAGAACAGAGAGAGAAAAAGTCAAGTTCTTAAGGATTTATGGATACACTGAATGGTTAGAAATCAGAGACGCCATTCAGGGTTCCAAATCCAAATTCAAGGATGTGGTGGACAGAGTACTGGATCAGTTGCTGCAAAGGATGTCACAACATGTGCAAGTTCCCCCTCTCCCTGAATCATCTAAGAAGAAAAGATCAACTGTTGAAGATAGTTCAAGTTCTAAGAATGAGCATGAAACTAAATTTGATTATCAAAGCATTCTTGGTCATCTTGAGCTCCCTATTATATCAATGCTTTGTACCTCTCTCCCTCAAGACCGAAGATATGAAGAAGATGAAATCATCTCACTACCTGGTATTGTATTCTAGGATAATGAAGGGTTCTTAGGGCTCTTCAGAAACCAAGAGATTCGCAAGGCCCCATCCTCTCTCATAAAGATCATGCTTTGGCGCTGCTGGTCAGATACCCCTCTGATGAATCAACAGAAGACGCTTTATGAGAATGAGTTACAAAGACGAAACGAGAATATCTATGATTAGTTATAGATTTCTATTTCCTTTGTAATATTTCTTCAGTGTACAAGTACTTTACTTTTATTGTTGTAATTTCATTTCCCTGTAATTTCTTCATATTATAGTTAATGAAATTCAATCAGAGTACTTTACTCCATCCTAGTACTGAAAAGATCCCTGAAAACAGTAAAAGGGACAATGAACATAAGAGTTCTATTTTCTTTAAACTATCTTCACTCACTGATCTTTCACTCTGAAAATTCAATCAGTGAATGTACTTTATGCTTATTTACTTGTAAAAATTGTGCTTTCATATCCTTATAAATGAAACTCAATTCAGATAGTAGACTAGCTGAAAAACACTTTACAGATTAGTACTTAGAAAATTTTCTTTAAATGTTTCCTAAGTCCTTACTAGTCTCTTAAAGCAATTTTCCTATGTTGCTTAATCATAATCAAATAAGGGGAGATTGTTGATCATAACTCCTCTCGATGATTTGAATATGATTCCTTTTGTATACTTAGTGAAATTCCATTGTATAAGCTTATGTTAATATTCAGCGATAGCACACGCTGATTACCATCAGCGATCGCTGAAGATCAAGGAACAGCAAGCTTATCTCTGTAGATCTGATGATCAGCTATCACACCAGAAGACCATTAAGTGAAAGTCGAACACCCTAGCTGAAGAAAGAGATAATCAGCTAAGTGAACTGAAGCGGTTGAGCAATAACAGCGATTATCTAATCAAAGTGTGAAGTCTTGTGAACCCTCAGCGATACTGAAGATTCCTTCTTGAAGATTCAGAATCAGCGATCAAATGAAGCCTCCCTTACAAGATTAAAGATTGATCTTATCCTCGATGCACAAAAGTCAAACCTAATACCTTGTCAGAAAAGGACGTACAAATTGTCTCTTATGTCCCCCATCATATCTGATACGGTTCTGTTCATATTCGGCCAAAAGCATGGCTGTCTTATTTGCAAGGACAAGCTTCCTATCCAAGCTTGACACGTGGCATGTACCTTTTGTCTTGCATCAAATGCAAACGGGTATAACTAAGATGGAGATATGTTCTTCATCTTATTGCATGCTTCTTTCTAGCCTAAACCCTCTTGATTTCTTTCTTCCTTTTTCTTGTGCATCAAACTTAGTGTTTCTTAGTTACAATAGAATAGGTTTTAAACTTGTTCTTATTCCGCTTGTAACTGTAAATTTGTTTATGTTATATAAACTCATTTAAAAACCAAAATCTGTGTGTTTGTAATCAACCCTCCCCTTCTACAAACTGTTTACTATTTATTGAACTCTTGTAGACCCTTATTGGGACCAACAAAAAAAAGAGTGAAATACTAGCCGAAAGGCTACCTAAAAAGAAACTGACAAGGGACAACCTAAGAGTTAATCCAATTGTAGCCTAAGAGAAAATTCTATTAGCCCTGAATAGAGAAGATTGAGAACCTAAGGATGCTGAACTAGAATGGTGTACCAAGAAGGTTGATTTTCGCATTCGCTCTGCAACAATTACCCGTGTAACTCTTCAAGGACGCAATCGCAGAAAAGGTCCAAGGATAATGGTAACCATGTTAAGAGGTGATAGAACCGAAGAAGAAGAACCCTAGTATCTGAAGTTCTATGGATTCTATGAAAGGCTGGAAATTAGAGATGTCATTTAGAGTTTTAAATCTCAATTCAAAGGTGTAGTAGAGAGACATCTTGATCAGTTATTGCAAAGGATCTCACAACATGTCAGCGTTCCTCCTCTCCCAGAGAAATCTAAGAAATAAGGAGATCAAAAAGAAGATAAAAAAGGCTCCTTCAAAATTCATCAAGATCATGTACTATAGCTTCGTGTTCACCTATGGACAAAAAGGCATTCAGAAGACGATCTATGAGAAAGAATTACGAAGAAGAAAAGAAAAACTTTTTGACTAGTCTCTGTTGTTTTTCAATTCCTTTGTAATTTACTTCAGTCTACTGTACTTTACCTATGTAATTGTATTTTCATTTTTCAATGTAATTCTTCAAATCATTATTGTCAATGAAATAGAATGAAGTACTCTACTCCATCTATGTACTGAAAAGATCCCTGAAAATAGTAAAAGGGACAATGGACATAAGAGTTCTATTTTTCTTTATAACCTTTATAATCGCTGACATTACACTCTGTAATTAATCAGTGAACGTACTTTATAGCTTTTACACTTGTAATTATTGTGATTTCGTATTCTTATAAAGCGAAACTCAATACAGATAGTATATTAGCAGAAAAAGATCTCACAGATTAGTACTTAGATTTATTTATTTTAAGGTTTCTAAGTCCTTACTATTCTTTACAAACAATTTTCCATGTTGCTTAATCATAATCAAATAGGGGAGATTGTTGATCCAAACTCCTTTCAGTGATTTGAATATGATTCCTCTTGTACTTAGTGAAAATTCCATATATAGGATAGTGTTCAGAATCAGCGATATCATACACTGACTACGCCTAGTGATCGCTGATCATCAGGAACAACATCCTATCCCTGAAGATCGGAAGAACAACACTCACACCACAAAGTCATTCAACGACTGTCGAAGGCATAGCTGAAGAAAGAGATGAATAGCTCGTGATCTGAAGCGGTTCGGTGATAGCAACGTTCATCTATCTAAAGTGTGAGATCTTGCAAAGCCTCAGTGATACCTGAAGTCTTCATCCTTGAAGCTTCTGGTTCAGTGATCAAAGTGGGGCCTACTCAGCAAGATCAACGTTGACCTTATCCTCGATGCACAAAATTCAAACCTCAATACCTTGTCAGAAAAGGACGTACGAATTGTCTCTTATGTCCCCGTTAAATCTGATTTGGTTACTGTTCATATTCGGACAAAAGCATGGTTGCTTTATGAACAAAGGACAAGTCTCAAATAGAAACTTGACACTTGGCATATACCTTTTGCTTTGCATTAAATGCAACGGGTATAAATAGATGAAGAAACCTTCTTCATCTTCATGCATACTACTTTCTATTCCTTAAACTTCTATTGCTTTTCTCTCTATTTCTTGTGCATCATCTTTGTGTTTTCATAGTTTTAATAGAATAGGTTTAATACTTGTTCTAATTCCGCTCACAACTGTAAATTTGTTTATTCAATATAAACTCATTAAAAACTACAAAAAGCTTGTGTTTGTATTTAACCCCTCCCCCCCTTTACAAACTGTTTCTATATCCATTGAACTCTTGTAGACTTTTTTGGGACCAACATAACCGATCCAATGGATGATTGGATCGGTTCGGTTCCATCCACCGGATATTTTTATTGGATATCCAATAGATATCCGTCGGATATCCAACGGATGATCCAATGTGATTAGATCCATCTAATGTGTTAATTCAATCCAAATTTTAACAATGAAAGAAATTAATTAATCATTTTTAATATGTGTTAAAAACAAACACAAGTGAAGCTAAAAATTCAAAAACTAACACAAAAACAAATTTTGATTTAAGCAAATTGAAGACAAACTAACTGGATGATAGTTGGATGGATAACTAGATGTTGGTCGGTTCGGTTCGGTCGGTCTTGGTCAGTTCCGGATTGCCATCCAACAACCGACCGATCCCAATTGGATGTTGAAATTTTCAATCCGATCTGATCCAATTACAATTGGATATCCAATTATAGTCGGTCGGTTCTAATTGGATCGATCGGTTGCAATTGGATCGGTTATTGTTTACACACCCCAGTATGCACACCTTCAATTTGTATCTTAACTTACTTTATTATAACAATAAAAAGATATTTTTTTCAAATGTGATAGTTGGAGTATTCAAATCAACCACTAAAGCACGCCTTTTTTCTTCTATGTTCAAACTACCGCCATTTTCTTCAGCAGCGATTTTCTTCTCTTATCATCTTTGTAGACCTCTTTCCCTTTTAATCGTTGTACCAACTTCTATCGCCGACCACCTTCCATCACCGACCTCAAGGTGTTTCTGAGTGTTACCTTTTCCTTCTTCCATCGCATTAGGGTTTCTATGGATTCAATTTGGGGTTTCTAGGGTTCAATTTGGGGTTTTAGTCTGGTTTTGAAGTTTGTTCCTGGTAAAATTTCTGTAATGTATGTTTTTGAATTTCTTTTAAGCCCTAAATTTTAATGTTTCTGAAATTTTATGGGAGAAGAAGTGTGGAGTGGGGGTGTGCAAAATATAACCGATCAAATTGGAACTGATCGTTCCAATTAGAAACGACCGACTATATTTGGACATCCAATTGTAATTGGATCGGATCGAATTGAAAATTTCAACAGCCAATTTGGATCGGTCGGTTGTTGGATGGCAGTCCAGAACCGACCCAAACTGACCGAACTGAACAGACCAACATCTAATTAACCATCCGATGACCATCCAGTTATCCATCCAACTATCATCCAGTTAGTTTGTCTTCAATTTTGCTTGAATCAAAATTTGTTTTTGTGTTAGTTTTTGAATTTTTAGCTTCACTTGTGTTTGTTTTAACACGTACTAAAAATGATTAATTAATTTCTTTCATTGTTAAAAATTGGATTAAATTAACACATTGGATGGATCTAATCACATTGGGTCATCCATTGGATATCCAATAAAATATCTAATGGATGGAACCGAACCGATCCAATCATCTATTGGATAATGGATGATTGGATCGATTTGGTTCCCCTCACATCCAATGGATGTCAACCGATGAACACCCCTAGCGCATACCAACTCATTACTATGACATTTAAATAAATAAAAAGGTAAATAAGAGATTAGGATTACTATTACATTTGAATAAATAAAAAGGTAAATAAGAGATTTGAGATTTGAATTATTAAGTTTAGACAAAAGGTAAATAAGAGATCTGAATTATTAAAGGGTTATTTGTTTAAAACTTATAATTATTTCAAAGTGTTAATAGTAAAAAGATAACGTAGTTTAGATTGATTTATATTTCAGATAAAAATGTATTATCATAATAAACCAAATTAAAAAATTATTTACAATAAAAGTTATTATTAGAATGGTAAAAAAAAAACTTAAGTCCAAAAAAAACTTCAAAAAAAATGCATCACCCAGGTTTAAACCGGGGTCAATTATGTGGAGTAGCAAGCTTTAACCATTCAGCCGGGAATGCCTCATCCAAACATTTAGCCTAACATATTTTATTTATGAGCAAAAGAAATAGATACAAAAAATATATATATTGCGCAGGTTCGAACCTGGGCCAATCTTGTGGAACATAGAAACCTTTAACCATCCAGCCAGGAATGCCTCATCCGAACATCTAACCTAACATATTTTATTTATTCTCTTCCATTATCGTTTCTTTATTTCTATTATTATTATGGGAAAATTATTATTATAACCATTTCGAAAAATCGTATACCCAAAATGTCCAAAATCTCACCCAACTTACCAAAATAACTAAAATTTTCAGTAAAGCATTTAGTATGATACGAAATCAAAAGTGATTTCGTATAACACACACAAAATTGATTACGTATCATACGAAATCCTTTTATGATTTTGTATTTTGGCCCCACACACACAAAACTATACGAAATGGATATAGGAATTATAACACAAACAAAATTGATTTCGTATCATACGAAATCCTTTTATGATTTTGTATTTTGAATTAAAACTATACGAAATGGATGGATAAGAATTATATTCTACACACATGGGATTGCATTTAGTATTTTTAATCCATGCATTACGTATTTTTCATCAACCACACACACATGGCAAAGAAGCATATTAACCACACATAAAAAAGCATATGCATTTCGTATTAACCACACATATGAGAAAAGCATTTTGTATTAACCCCACACACACATAAATCCTATCTAACACACACACACACACACACACATTTCTAAATGCAATTCGTATGTAATTAATGTTGGTGATTGGTGCAAAAACACATAAATAAAATACATATAAACGCAGCGGAAAACAATCACCAAAAGGAATCAACGTATTGCCAATATGATTAAACGAATAACACAAATAACGGTATACCTTTGTAGCATGATTTGTAGGCAAAACGGATTCTCTTGTGCGGCCTTTTGAAACAAAGTATTCAATGGAGAATACCTCTAGAGAAGTCCACACAACACGTCCTTGATCACCACCGGATGCTAGTCCTCCTTAGTAACGGATCTTGAAGCCTCGACTAATCAAGAATCGAGCTTGAAGATGAAAACGAGAAAACCCTATAAAGGTCTAGGGTGGGGGCCGATTTTAGGAGAGGAGAGGCTAGAATTAGGGTTAGCCTCATTAGGTTAATTAATATCTATATATAAATAAACCCTAGAGCTCCTTGGGCATTTAAGTGAATGCTCTACTAAATCTTTATGGGCCTAGGATTTAATTAAGTATAATGGGCTAGCTATTAACTTTAATATAAATCCATTAAGTCAAACTTAATTACCCATTTAATTACCCCATGTTACTTAGGTTAATTATTTAATGTAAATAAAATAATTACATTAAAATGGTATCTCAGTGTATATGTGTGTGACCCTATAGGCTCACGTGTGTCTAGTTATATAATTATTTATTATGACACGAGTATATTCCAACAGCTCCCACTTGCGCATGTCATAATAACAAGTAATCATACAAGCAAAGGTTAGCATCTAGCAACACGCCAATGCCCCTGGAGACACATGAGGTTAGTTTCTTAAACGTCTCATTTTAAATGGTTTATTAAATCAGTCATACCTTTGTTTCAGATACCTTGTTGAATATTAGACATGGATCATATGTCATTCTAATTGTTCAACGATTCTGTTTCTCGATCTGTATGTTGAAATAGATTACCAAATTAATCAAGCATCATCTTAATTACATTTTGGTACGTCCGTACAAACATCTATTCAATTCATCGAGGGGCCCAGTAGTACTTAACTCCATTACATGTAGAGGAACAAATCCTATTTTGGCTGCATTTGTCTGTCATGTGCTTCACATCGCTCCCGAAGATGGTTTTTATAACAGCCTTATTCAGAACAGTGTTTAACCATATCAAAGACCAACACTCCACCCACACAAAACCTGCCTGCATCTCAAGTCCAAGGACGAGTGATCTAACCATTTGCGAGATTCACTGGTGACGCCGATCCATGCAATGAACTCTCGTAGATTGGGTCAGTCCAATGTTCATCACCAATGAACAACATGTGAGTTTGGTGGCATCATTATTAGCGTTCATTAACCAATCAATGTCGCAAATACGCTCATAGTTGCCTTAATTCGATGATACTCCCGTATCATCAACTGACAATGGACAATTTAGAACAAATAAATTATTCATGGATTAAACATGCAAATATAGAACACAGTTGATATGAATGAAAACGATCATACCAAGTACATCAATTCATTGTGAAATAAAAACTGTTCAACGTTCCAATTATTCAAATTCTAAAACAAATCTACCTGAGACTATTAGTTGGTCGAAGTCCAATGTTCTTAGCATGCTCGACATGTTTGTTACAAAACATTGGTTTCGTAAAGGGATCAGCTAAGTTGTCATTTGTGTGAACTTTGGTAAGATTAATTTCACCCATTTCGATAACCTCTCGAATGTAGTCAAATTTCCTACGAAAGTGTTTAGCACCCTTTTGAACTCCAAGTTCGTTGGCTATGATAATGGCACCAGAATTATCGCAGTACATATCCATGGGTCTTTCATTACTGGGAACAACTCTAAGCCCATAAATGAATTTCCGTATCCTAACAGCCTCCATTGCAGCTTCGGAAGCAGCTATGTATTCGGCTTCTGTAGAAGACATTGCAGTAGTGCTTTGCTTAGCACTCTTCCAGTCAACAACACCTCCGTTCATGATGAAAACGTATCCAGTCTGAGATCGAGTGTCATCTCGATCAGTTTCGAAACCAGCATCAGTGTAGCAAGTAACACTGAGCTCTCTTTCACATATCTTTAGTATTTCTAAGATACTTTAATATGTTCTTAACAGCAGTCCAGTGACTTTCTTCTGGATTCTGTTGATATCTACTTGTAAGGTTATGAGAGAACGCTACATCAGGTCTAGTGCACCTCATCAGGTGTGGAGGGTCCCTGAGTCTTACTCAAGTTTACATTGTGTTGCATTGGAAGACTTCCACGTTTGCAAGCATCCATTCTAAATCGTTTTAGAATTTTGTCAATGTATGCACTTTGACTTAAACCAATTAACCGCTTCGATCTATCCCTATAGATCTTGATTCCTAGGATGTACGCCGCTTCGCCTAAATCTTTCATGGCAAAACATTTTCCAAGCCATGATTTGACATCTTGTAGCATTGGAATGTTATTCCCCATGAGTAATATGTCATCAACATATAAGATTAGAAAAACGACGATGCTCCCACTAGCTCTCATATATACACATGGCTCATCAAGGTTTTGAGTGAAGCCATACATTTTGATTTCCTCATCAAACCTTTTATTCCAGCTTCTGGATGCTTGCTTTAGTCCATAAATGGATCTTTGAAGCTTGCATATTTTCTCAGGATGTTTCGGACTCACAAAACCCTCAAGTTTGCACCATATAAACATCTTCATTAAGGTGACCATTGAAGAAGGCGGTTTTGACATCCATTTGCCAAATCTCATAATCATAGTACGCTGCTATGGCTATAAGAATCCTAATAGCTTTAATGTCAGCAACAGGCGAGAAGGTTTCTTCATAGTCAACCCCGTAGGTTTGAGTGTAACCTTTTGCTACTAGACGGGCTTTGTAGGTGTGTACATTTCCATCCATGTCGGTCTTCTTCTTGAAGATCCATTTGCTCCCAACAGTCTTGCCGTTCGGAGGAAGATCAACCAAGTTCCAGACTTGATTGTCTTTCATGGATTGCATTTCAGCATTCATAGCTTCAAGCCATTTATCGAATTTTGGATCCAACAATGCAGCTTGATAGTTAGAGGGCTCACCATGATCCCCCAAATTTTGCTCCTCGGCATCGATATAATAGCTATATCGTTTAGGTGCTTGAGGTGTCCTTGCGGATCTACGAATGGGAATTACATCATTTTGTGGTTCAACATCTGCATGTTAAGCCTCAACATGATGTTCGCTAGTATTACCATGAGGTTGTGCATCTTCGTCTTGAATCTCGTCAAGGTTTACAGTGCTCCCACTTGCTTATTGTAAAATGAGACTGTTCTCAAGAAACTCAGCATACCGAGCAACAAATATTTTGTTTTCGGGTGGGTGGTAGAAATAGTAACCCATCGTATTCTTTGGGTATCCTACAAAGATACACTTGATAGATCTAGGCTCAAGTTTGTTTGGTGTGTCTCGTTTCACGAGAGCCTCACAACCCCAGACTTTCAAGTAAGACAGATTAGGGACTTTCCCGTGCCATATTTCATATGGTGTCTTATCAACCTTCTTGGTCGGAACCATATTGAGTATACGAGCATCAGACTCTAGAGCACAGCCCCAAAATATATTTCCGAAAAGTCGAAAACTAAGTGATAGGGGCTTTGTGAAATCTTCTAAGATGTTAATAGGTAAAAGAATTGGAGTTGGTTGAATATATTTCCCGAAATAACCTAATCCTTTTTTGGTAAGACCCGCATAGAAATATGCCACTGACGTGAGTAAAGCCAAAGCAACAGTAAAGGCAAAGTGGTTAGAATCATCATGGATCGAACCATGTCTAACAAAGTTCGATTTCTCCTTTCAAATACACCATTATGTTGTGGGGTGTATGGAGGAGTAAATTGTGAGACAATCCCACACTTAGTCAGATGGTCTAAAAACTCTTGACTCATGTACTCTCCTCCTCGATCAGATCGGAGAGCTTAATAGTCTTGCCGAGTTGATTTTCTACTTCATTTTGAAAGGTTTTGAATGTTTCAAAGGCTTTATGTTTATGTTTAATCAAGTAAACATAACCATAGTGACTGAAATCATCAGTGAAAGTAATGAAGTACTTAGCACCTTCCCTAGACACAGTTCTAAATGGGCCACATACATCAGTATGTACGAGTCCAAGTAGATCTTTTGCTCTTTCACCTACATGGGAGAAAGGTTTTCTTGTCATCTTCCCAGATATGCAAGAGAGACATTTTTAAAACGACTCATCATCGGTTGACTTTAGAAGCCCATCATGTTGCAGCTCCATAATGCGCTTCTTACTTATGTGGCAAAAACAGCAGTGCCATAGGTAAGTTGAGTCCAAATTTCTTTTGGATTTCTTAGTGCTACATGTATATAGAGAACTATTGTTTGTAACAAGATTATGCATGTCAATTTCATAAATGTCATCACAAGGAATAGCATTAAAATAAAATATATTATCCTTAGAAACCGAAATACCATAATCCATAAAAACATGAATAAAACCGTTTTTCTTCAAACGAGAAAGCGAAACAATACCCCTAGTAATAGTAGGTGCATAATGACAATTGTCTAAAACAATAATCAATCCAATAGGGAGGATAAGATCAAAGCTCCCTATAGCTTCAACAGCTGCACGCATTCCATTGCCTACGTACAGGTCCAAAGCTCCTTTGTTTAGCTTTCTACTTCCCCTTAGTCCCTGCACATTGTTACAAATGTGAGTTCCACAACCGGTGTCATAAACCCAGGATTTACTAGGAAAAGCATAGAGTTCTATAGTGAAGACCTGATGTGCTAGCCGGGGTAGCATTGTTCTTCTTCAACTCTACCAGGTAAGTAGGACAGTTCCTCCTCCAGTGGCCTACCACTCCACAGTGATGGCAGGTGGCGTCCTTTGTAGGGTGCTCCTTCTTAGCAGGTGGGGGGATCTTGGGTTTGGGTTTAACATATTTACCCTTGCCTCGACCCTTGCCCAGTGCTTGCGGTTTAGGTTTCTGGATTTTACCTTCCCTGATTGCTAGAACAACAGGGGCTTTCTTGGGCATCCCTTGTTCTGCAAGCTTCCGCATAGCATGCAGTTCAGAGATTGTCTTCCCCATGCTATGCATGTTATAGTTCATAACAAACTGGGTATAGTCCTCGGAGAGTGAGGTAAGAATCAAGCTAACTCCAAGAACTTGTGGCATGGGGTAACCAAGACGCTCCATTTGGTCAAGATAACCCTTCATATTCAAGACGTAAGAGCCAACTGACTGGCCATCCTCCTGTTTACAAGCGTGGAATGCTTTGACTGTTTCAAACAGTTCCTGCTCTGCTTATTGTTGAAACATAGTTTTCAACTCTCGTAGCATTTCAAAAGCTGTGAGTTCCTCCAAGTTCTTTTGGATCTCAGGGGTCACGCTCACTAGCATAAGAGCAGCTACTTCTTGTTGTTCGTTAAACCTACGGGTGTAGGCTGCACGAATTGCAGTAGTAGCAGTGGCAGGAGGTGCCTCAGGTAAGGCCTCTTCCAGATGGATCAACTTATTTTCAGCTCTGAGGACGATCCTCAGATTTCGATACCAGTCGATAAAGTTGATACCTGTCAGTTTCTCTTTTTCAAGAACTGACCTGATAGTTGAGTTGCTTAAGGTTTGATTTGTTGTTGTCATCTACATATAAAGTTCAATATTAGTATTTTCAATAATTAATCCTTTTAAAAATTAATTACCCAAGTTTTACATTTAAAACAATTAATTTTACGAAAAGGCTAAGATCCTTATTGAGGTTCTATCATCACATTAGTTGATCTGCTAGCAATGATAGATTCAATAGGTAGGTGACGTTCACCAATTGCATTACAAGTACAATTCTTAGATCCTTATGGGACCCATGGCATCTAGTGGCCGAGCAACTAGTGTCAAGCTGGCATGTTTAGTCCCATCCTTGCCTCGGGTCAAGGTCTCACCTGCTTAACTCGATTAAGTCATCCAATTTGAAATCATGTAAAAATAGATCTAGGTCTCACGCATAGACAATAATCACCTCGGGATTACAATTCAATCTAGGTCTCACGCATGGGCAAAAAGTAATGGCGAGTGATTTCAAGCGGATTGGACGGAATGACTTAAAATTGTGACGAGTATGAAATTTTGATAAAGCGTTTCAATCAAAAATAATGTACGAAAGAAGCATGCATTCTTCATTTGTAGCATAAGTTAAAAAACAATTTTCAACTTAGAGTCTAATTTATTTTATTTTATGTATGTTGAGATGTCCATTTAAAGACTAATATATTACCTACATGAGATATTAATTAGTTTGGACATTACATAAATTAAATAACCGATAAAACAATTTTAAGCGTTATTTATAAAACATTAGTTTTAAGTTTCAAATCCAATTTAAACTTATGTTAACTAAATCTAAAGATTTAGTTTCTAAAATGGTATGTGTTTAATTTTAGGTTTGAAATCCTAGACATAGATAACAAAACAATATAGAAAATAAAACACACAACCAATATGTGCAAAACCTCAACCGATGAAAATCCTATGCTTGATCTCGTGAGCCATCACGACGGACCAAGAGGGAAACTAAGGACGGGCCAACAAAAACCCTTACTAGGCTCCCACTTGCTCCAAGACCATCAAGAGCAAGTAGAATCCATATAAAGATTCGAACATCAAATCTGTCCGGAAAAACGCAGCAGCTTCGGGGCCCGAAAAGTCATGGAAGGAGTCTTCCCCAATCGAAGCATCCTTCTGCAAAGTTATGCCCCTATGTCTTATGTACCATAGTACTTATATGAATAGTAATAACACTATATTTTTTCACAAAGAATCAAAGTTGTACAAAGATCTGAAATATTCAAGGAGCATCAGGAAGCCGACATACCCAACCACTATCGACCCCGCATAATTATTGAAGTCATAGACATGATACTTTTGATCTCAACGTTGATCTTAATGATTAAACCATGTTTGTAACTTTTTAATTAATCGTGTTTGTAACTTTTTAAGTATGTTCACTTATTGTTTTTTGTAGTCTATGGTGTTTGTTAATTTTTTTTGTGTAAAATAAAGTGAACATGAATGCTTGTTAAGTCGTTATGTTACATTAAACCATAAATTTATTAAGATGGCGATTTGAGAATATGGAAATGGTAGCAGTGCATGCATTTAAAACAAACAAATAACACGGAGAAATTTAGTAAGGATAGATATTCTGGCATCGGATGATCCACTGAGCCTTTTCGTTGATCTTGTCCTCCAGAACGTCGTATTCTTTTTTATATCCCTTACCATATACTCTCTTCACTGATTTCGTGCTCCAAGACTGCAAGTTTTGTCTTTTCCATAATCAACGCCTATTTTTCAAATTGTATCTCCCTGTTCGTGTTCCATTTATCCCCAAACGCCTTGATCTCCTCGTTCGTCTCCATAATGGCGGCCTAGTATGGTACGAAATCAAAATTGATTTCGTATGACACAAACAAAATTGATTTCGTATCATACGAAATCCTTTTATGATTTCATATTTTGGCCCCACACACACAAAACTATACGAAATGGATATAGGAATTATAACACAAACAAAATTGATTTCATATCATACGAAATCTTTTTATGATTTCGTATTTTGAATTAAAACTATACGAAATGGATGGATAAGAATTATATACTACACACATGGGATTGCATTTAGTATTTTTAATCCATGCATTTCGTATTTTTCATCAACCACACACACATGGTAAAGAAGCATATTAACCACACACATAAAAGAAGCATTTGCATTTTGTATTAACCACACATATGAGAAAAGCATTTCGTATTAACCCCACACACACATAAATCCTATCTAACACACACACACACACACATTTCTAAATGTAATTCGTATAATTAACACAACACACACATACATATGAAATCCTATCTATGCCCCCACACACACATCTATTCATATGGTTAGAATTTTTGTCAAAGCATTTCGCAAGCATTTTTGTGTAAGCATTTTGTGTGGTTAGCATTTTGTGTAAGCATTTCGTATTGTTAGCATTTTTTGTAAGCATTTCACAACACACGCACATACAAAATCATAACACACACACATGGAATTTCAACTTGAGAGAGATACACGAAAACGTACATTTAAATACTACAAACAATACGTCACCCTTAGAGAGATCTAGTGCGGATAAAGATGCTGACAGGAGACCATCCACTAAGACTGCTTGTTGATAAGCTCCTCCAGTTATGTGTACCTTTGTTTGATGTTATCGATCTCCCCCTCATCTTTACGTATTTCAAGTTGTAGGGCCTTTAGCTGGCACTTCTTTTCTTCCAGTTGCGCCTCCTTTTATACTTGAATCTTTCAGTTATCTATTCATTCCTCTGCCAACCTTTCAATTTCGTCGCCTGCCTCGCTACACGAGGCCTTCAGTTTTGAAGGCATTACTTAACTCGCCTAAGGGTTTGGGTCACGCTCCATAAAATACCTGTCTGAATATATTGTTGGAGTATCGCCGTCATGTGACCTCCTATATTGTCTCCATGCGGCACCATATTCCATTTCTTCTTCAACTGTTATTGAATGATGGGTCCTAGTTCTGCCAACGTTACTCCACTCTTCTTCCGTTTCTGGCGCTTTCCAGCTAAGTCTGAACCTTCCATCATTCAGTTGTCATTTGTTACAGAAGCCTGAAGAAGTTCCAGCCTCATTAACTGATCTTCTGTCGGATCCTCGACTTCCAGCCATTGACATGGGGTATTTAGGAGGATATTTAAAAAGTGTGGTAGAATGTAGGAAATGAGTGATTGCAAGTTGTGAATTACCTTTTCAACATATCACCTATTTATAGTTCTGAGAAAGGTTATATTTGAAATTTTTGATATGATGATGATGTATGCATGATGATGTCACTAGAGCTATTATGGAGGAGGAGACACATGTCACGCCAAGAGCCAACCTCCAAACCCTAATTTTTTAATTTTGATAAAACTTTCACGTCCACCCTTTTGAAACCCTAATTTTATCAGATATTTTACTCCATTTCTTGTACAAAAGTACTGATATGAATTGTAATAATACTGTATTTTTCCACAAAATAAATATATGTTGTACAATAGTACTTATATGAATAGTAATAACACTATATTTTTTCACAAAGAATCAAAGTTGTACAAAGATCTGAAATATTCAAGGAGCATCAGGAAGCCTTTTTCACAAAGAATCAAAGTTGTACAAAGATCTGAAATATTCAAGGAGCATCAGGAAGCCGACATACCCAACCACTATCGACCCCGCATAATTATTGAAGTCATAGACATGATACTTTTGATCTCAACGTTGATCTTAATGATTAAACCATGTTTGTAACTTTTAAGTATGTTCACTTATTGTTTTTTTGTAGTCTATGGTGTTTGTTAATTTTTTTGTGTAAAATAAAGTGAACATGAATGTTTGTTAAGTCGTTATGTTACATTAAACCATAAATTTATTAAGATGACGATTTGAAGAACATGGAAATGGTAGCAGTGCACACATTTAAAACAAACAAATAACACAGAGAAATTTTGTAAGGATAGATATTCAGGCATCGGATGATCCACTGAGCCTTTTCGTTGATTTTGTCCTCTAGAACGTCGTATTCTTCTTTGATATCCCTTACCATTTACTCTCTTCACTGATTTCGTGCTCCAAGACTGCAAGTTCTGCTTTCTTTTCCATAATCAGCGCCTCTTTTTCAAATTGTATCTCCCTGTTCGTGTTCCATTTCTCCCCAAGCGCCGTGATCTCCTCGTTCGTCTCCTTAATGGCGGCCTTTAGTTTTGTCGGCATGATTTGAGACGCAGAAGGGTTCGGGTCAGGGTTAGCAAACCTGTCTGAATATATTGGTGGTGCATTCTATGTGGTGTGTTCATGTAGTTAAAACATGCATCTTCCCAATCAGCGCGCTCCTCTTTTGTTTTTGGATGTTCGGCATAAGTTCTCCAATGCATTGCCCACTCCTCTTCCGTTGACGGTACTTTCCAGCTACGCATGTACATTCCATCATTCAATGGTAATGGTTTTTCCATTGCTGAGCGAGAACTTCCAGCCTGGTTTGCTGTTTTCTTCTTAGTAGATCGGTTGTTTGCAGACATGGTGTTTTTCAAATGTTATAAAAGGTAGGAAATGATTGATATCAAGTTGTGTGTTACTACTTCAACACATACCACCTATTTATAGTTGTGAAAAGGTTAAACTTGTAATTTCGGATGTCGATTTGGTCAACATATGCCAACAGGATTCGTCTGATAAAAGCTTCAATATTCGCCTGAAAAAGACTGACAGATTCGCCTGAAAAAAACGACTGATAAAGCCTGCAATATTCGACTGTAATTAATTTTAATATTTTTTTATATTTTTTATAAAAACTTAAAAAGACGAATAATAATTAATTTTTTTAAGTAACTGGTTCGGATGATGCATGCATGTTGATGTCACAATTTATTTTTTCAATATAAATATCCATGCCTTTGGAAGATACAAATGCACCAATAACTTTCATCTTCTTTAGCTTCTCTTATAGTTTTTTGTTAGTTTTCTTACATGAATGGCAACGCATCCTTTTCGAACCCCCCCCCCCCTCTTCACAAATAATGTCGGAAAGGATGAAACAATCGGTACAAAAAGCAGAAGCTGAGATCGAAGAAATCTCCAAGAAGTGGAAAAAATTGCTGAGCAAGAAAGAAAAACTATTGCAAAGGATGGAAGCGGATAGTGCGGACATAAAAAAGGTTGAATAGAGAAATCAAAGATAAGGAACAACAAATTAACCACGACAACCTAGAAGTCGACAAGATTCTACGAGACTTCGCCATACTTCAAGCGCAGGTAAACGAGAAACATAGTTGGATCGAGCAACGTAACACACTCTATCCTTAAATGGTGTTACCGTATGTTTGTTTCGTATTTTAGAGTTTCATGTTAAACTTTGCTTTATAATAAAATGGCTTGATTTATTTTGTGCTCTTACGATTATAATATAATTAAAGTCATAGAACATAATTGAACATGAACATAAAAAACAATAATTGGAAATACACGTGAAGAGAAACATAAAGCCCAATAACATACATCAATCATTAGCCAATTAGTAAACTCCTGAAAGCTTCACCTGAGGTTAAGCATGCACCATCCCTTTCCAGGTAATCTTCAAGTGGGGTAGTTTCACCGTCCCAATAGTTAGTTATATTCCAAACAGAGTGGTCATCCACGAGTTTTTTCAATCCAGTTTCCAAGTCTTCTTCTGGTGGTTTGAAAAACATTTTCATTCCAGCTCGTTCGTGTTCGTTATAACCAAGTCGATCCATTAATTGATGCATGTGTTCCATACAAATACACTGACCATCTAATAGGTCAATAAATATTTCCATGCCGTTCACATACGACCTACCGGGGGATGGTGTGAAATTTCCGTTATGATGGACCTTCATAATAAATATGAGAGGACCGTCGCTTGTTGCAAAATTCGTCATACATGAAAAAAAGTTATAAAATTAATGCGAGACAATTTATTTATGGATGTGAAAAAGATTTACTAACAAACGATTTCTTCGATCCATTGCATAACTGATTCAGAAGGACTTCTAATTCTCCAAAAATGTTGTATTTCATGAGGGCATCTTCGTAAGGTTAATGTAGACGATAGGAAATGTAGAAGGTAGGAAATGCTAGATAGCAAGATGTGAATTACTACTTCATCATAGTACCTACTTATAGTCGTGAAAAAGTCATCTTGAAGTCACGGGTGTGTATTTGGTCAAAAGATTCGTCTGAAAAAACCTGCAAGATTCGTTTGGAAAAAGACTGAAAAGGTTGTATTTGGTCAAAAGATTCGTCATTATTTCAGTCACGGGTGTATATTCAATTGATATATTTAAAAAACTTATATATTTTTTCATAATTTAATACTTCCATAATTATATAACTTATTTATAATTAATACACAAAAATATAAATATCCAAGCACGTCATCGAATATTGCAAATCCAAAACGTTTAAATAAAGTTATTAATTTGTAACTAGATTTAATATATTTTCCCTACATTAATTTGTAACCACATATTGCTTGCATGATGACGTATGCATGATGATGTCACTAGAAGTTCCTCCATCTATAAATACCAAAGAGTTGTCGTACTTACATTAATTTGTAACCACATATTTAACTTTAACCAGATTTATTATTTTTTTCCCTACATTAATTTGTAACCACATATTTAACTGTAACCAGATTTATTAAATTTCCCTTACATTCATTTGTAACCACATATTTAACTGTAATCAGATTTAATATTTTTTTCCCTACATTAATTTGTAACCACGTATTATTTGCATGATTATGTATGCAAGATGATGTCACTAGAAGCTCCTCCATCTATAATACCAAAGAGTTGTAAAATATTTGATCCATAACTTCTCATTTCATATCCTACTTACAAAATTTATTTGTTCATCATACACATTTTTTGTTTTGAAAAAAATGAGTTCTAGTAAAGAAAGAGTGAATGTATATTTTCGTTCCCATGGTGAATGGGTGCAAGATAACGACGGGTGGAATTTTGCAAATTCTACCAAGCATTGCGTAAAATTGTCAGCAAACGTTAAAGATCGAAAGTTGCTTGGTTATGCAATGAAAAAATGTGGAATCAAAAAATTGGATGTTAGTGTAACCAAGTTGGAGCACCTGATTGCTGGTCAAAATTTTGATTTATCTGACGATGAGCAAGTATATGTTTTTATTGATCTTGCTGCCCAGTCAAATAGCCCTCTTTCTATTGTCGTGTATATCGATTTATCGATGTACGACGGAGGTGATGAGATCGAAGATCAACTCAAGACCTACAAAAATCAGTCCACGTACAAATTCGTTCCGGATACACAAGAAGTTGACGAAGAAGGCGATGACGATGAAACAGAGTTTGCTGGGGTTGCTGCTGACAAATCCCATGTTTTCTCAATCAGTCTATCTAATGATGACGAGGATGTAGATGAAGATGACGACGAAGAAGTAGAAACAGCGTACGCTACTCAAAAATCATTTTCATATGGGATAAATGATTTTTATGATATGCCTCCTCCCCTTCCAAACCCGGAGACCTATACAGAAAACTACGAACCCGCTCCTTATAACCGTAGTATAAGAATAGAGGCAGGTCAGTTATTCGATACGAAGGACGAAATGATTGGAAAGCTCGAAACTAAGTTCTTGGAAGAGGGCTTCGAGTATAAAGTAAAAAGATCTGGCCCAGACAGATTCGAAGCTGTATGCTACCAAGAAGGTTGTCCTTGGCGTATGACTGCAATCAGTGGTGGAGAAAAGGGAGGTATGTTTCTCGTTAGAAAGTTTGAGGACCTACACACTTGTTCCGGTACCCAGTTGATTTCCAACCACCGGAATGCAAACAAAAGAATTTTGGGACATATATTCAAAGGCAAGTTCGTAGATGCTAGCCGGTCATATCGACCAAATGGCATAGTTAATGACATTAACCTACAGTATGGGTTTACTATTAGTTATCACCAAGCCTGGCGTGCAAGATGTAGGGCACTACTACTGGTGAAGGTGTTGGTCACAAAGGAGTCTACAAGAGTTCAAGGATATAGAAACCTTTTGTAGAAGGGGGGGTGAATACAAACACACGACTTTTAGGTTTTTAAATAAGTTTTTATTGCATAAACAAATTTACAGTTGTAAGTGGAATTAGAACAAGTGATTAACCTATTCTATTACAACTAAGAAGTTCACTAAGTTGACGCACAAGAATGAGAAAGAAAAGCAACAGAGGCTTGAGAAATAGAAGGTAGAATGCATGAAGATGAAGAAGGGTTCTTCATCTATTTATACCCGTTGCGATTAATGCAAAGCAAAAGGTATAAGCCACGGGTCAAGTCTCTATTAGAGACTTGTCCTTTATCCAATAGGCAACCATACTTTTGGCCGAATATGAATAGTAACCAAATCAGATTTGATGGGGAATTAAGGAACAATCCGTACGTCCTCTTCTGACAAGGCATGGGGGTTTTCACTTTTGTGCATCGAGGATAAGATCAACATTGATCTTGCTGAGTAGGCCCCACTTGATCGCTGAACTAGAATATTCAAGGATGGATATTCTAAGTATCACTAAGACATGTGCAAGATTCACATTGTGTAGATAATTAAATGCTATCGCTGAACTGCTTCGGGTCACTTAGCTAATTATCTTTTTCTTCAGCTCCAGTTTTCAACTTTTGCTGAATGGTTCTTTGATGTGAGTGTTGATCTTTAGATCTTCAGAGATAAGGTATTATTTCTGACTTTCAGCGATCACTGAGTGTAATCAGTGGATGCTATTGCTGAATTATGAACAATCACTTATACTTGGAATCTTCACTAAGTATACAAGGAATCATATTCAAATCACTGAGAGGTGTTATGATCAACAATTTCCCCCTATTTGATTATGATTAAGCAATATAGGATAGTTGCTTGAGAAGATTAGTAAGGACTTAGAAAATTTAAAGTAAAGAGATCTAAGTACTAATTTGTGAGATCTTTTTCAGCTAGTCTACTATCTGAATTGAGTTTCATTTATAAGGATATGTAATCACAATTTTTACAAGTAAAAAGGATGTAAAGTACATTCACTGATTAATTACATAGTGCAGTGTCAGTGAGAGTATAGGTTTTTATAGTGAGAATTAGAACTCTTATGTTCGTTGTTGCTATTACTTTTTCAGGGATCTTTTCAGTACATATATGGAGTAGAGTACTTCATGGTATTTCATTTATAATAATCTGAAGAATTACATTGAAAATGAAAATACATTTGTAAGGGTAAAGTACAGTACACTGAAGTAAATTACAAAGGGAGAAAAAAAACTACAAGGACTAATCAGAGAGCTTTATTTTTCTTCTTCGTAACTCTTTCTCTTAAATTACCTACTGAAGACACTTTTGTCCATATATGAATAAACAATTGTAGTACATGGTCTTTATGAGTTTTGAGGGAGCCATCTTGATTTATTTGTTCCTGAGAAACAAAGTTCTTCCATCATTTCGTAGAAAAGCCATTCCTGCTTCAGGGAGAGTATTGATTTCATGTTCTACTTTCTCTCTTCTGGCAGGGACATGTTTATCATTGAAAGATCAGGGAGAATGAGATGGGAGAAAAGACTTTCATAGCTGAATTTGGTCTCATGCTCATTTTTAGAAGATGGACCTTCATCAGCATCAGACTTTGATCTTCTTTTCTTTCTCTTCTCAGGAAGAGGAGGGACGTTGACATGCTGTGAAATCCTTTGCAATAGCTGATCTAGATGTCTTTCTACTATGCCTTTGAATTGAGATTTGGAGTCCTGAATGGCATTTGTGATTTCTAGCCAATCAGAGAATCCATAGAACTTCAGAAACTAGGGATCTTCTTCTTCACTTCTATCACCTCTGAACATAGTGACAGTTATCTTGGGACCTCTCCTTTGATTACGTCCTAGGATAGTTGCACGAGTTATAGTGGCAGAGCGAATACGGAAGTCTACCTTTTTAGTACACCATTCGAGTTCAACATCCTTGGGTTCTTCATTTTCTCTATTCAGGGCTTGTAGAATCTTCTCTTGAGCTATTACAGGATCAACTCTAAAATTATCTCTGGTCAGCTCCTTTTCAGCGAGTTTAGCAGCTACTCGCTTACTCCTTTCTTCTTCTTGTCTTTGACGTTTTATTCTTATAGTTTCTTCCCTTGCAATTTTCTAAGCGACCTTGAGACTTTCTTGAGTTTGATTTATTTTAAGGTCTCTCAGTCGCTGAGCTTCAAGTGCCTGTGCTCGTTCTTCAGGGGTTAAGAAGGAAAATTCGTCGAAGGCGTTTATTGGTACAGGAGCTTTGGGCTCAGAGGTATGATGGGAATTTTACTCTGGCCAGCACGAGGTCTCTTATGAAGTTAGCTCGTCTTTGTTCTTCTTCATGTTTAGAGATCGGTTGTCTATTTGCATCCCTTGAAATAAGGCCTTATTCTTCTTCAGATTCAGATTTAGATATATATACAGGAACTGATCTTCAGATGAAGGTTCCCTAAAAAATGGAGAGTCCTTTGGGGGACTTGGATCACTGAGAATAGGAGAGTCAGAGAGAGGGGTGTCAGAGCCGAAATTTGGAGGAGAGAAGGAGGGGTTTACCTACTGGTGGTTTCACGGTTTGCACACCTAAAATGTTTTAGGTGTTTGGAGGGTCAAAACTCCATATTTTCATGTGATTCCACTTGCAAACAAATCCAATCAATACTTTGTGATTTATTTTATCTTTATAATAATACACTTTATCGATTGGATTTCCAGGTAGTAGAGGAATCACATAGATTCTTATGCTTCAGATGCGGCAAACCGGGTCATTACTCCAAGGACTGCAAAGGAGTTTTGCAGACAAGAACTTGATTGAGCTGCAAATGCCTAGGATACCCTTCCAAAAAAAAGAACTTGATTGAGTTGAAAGCGGAGTTGGATGGTTTGGAAATCCGATAAATTTAGAGATAGTGCAAAATCCGATAAGTTCAAAACTGGGATCGGGATAGCATGCAAATCAAATCAAAAATCCAAACTAGAAGAAATCCGTTAATTGATTTGGACGAGCAAAATACGAAAGTTGAATTGGAAATTAGACAAATCCAGTAAATGGTGAGTTTCAATTAGATATTGATTGAATATATAATAATCCGATAATACTAAAAATCCGATGACAACGTAAATTAAAACAATAAAATCCAATGACAATCCAAACCAAAAGTTTACCACTTCAATTCAAATGGGAATAAAACATGGCAAGGAAATAGAATGTGGCAAGAAAATGGAATGTGGCTTAAGCTTTGAATTTAACGTGGCACCAGCTAGCAAGACATGGCAGCAGGAAACTAAATGAGACCCACTGATAGCAAAATAACACACGTGAAATGTGTCACAATGATGGTGCAAGTGTACACCACTACTGCGTACACTTAACAAGTAATATAATGGTAAATACCAAGATCGTCCAAGGACTGGTCAACTAAGAATCGGAGATTTTTTTACGAGTTTCTGGTGCAAAGTTTAGAGTGATAAAATTGATTTGTTGTTGGTGGAATATTTAATAACTTTTAAAAATAACAATTAAATTAAAAGCGGGTATGGGTGTAAGTTTTCCCCGAAGAGTATTTTAATAACTTAAATGGTTAATAAAGTCGGTCACAATGTAGTCCCATATAATTTCCTCCTCTCAAAGCTACGTCATATAGGTTGCGAATACGGTTTTATTATAAAGTCGCCATAAATGCTAACCTTCGGTTTGCCAATCGTACATAAGCAGATCTCGAAGATCTTAGCTCTGTCGGGTGTGGAGGAATGCGCATATCTCTATGACACACCCACTCGACCGACATCTGAACCTTAGTACGATTATGCAAAAACCCATATCTCTATGCGATTATTGAAGATTTTCTCAAACCTCCTTCCATCATTCAAGCCGTATTTCAGATTCGCCCCTCTCGAGGTCTAATATCTAATATTAACACTTAAAGTGATCAGCTTGTTCGCGTTGAGATGAAGCTCCTACTCGAATGACCAAACCGAAGAGTTAGCAAAAAGTAGTAACACCTAAGTGTTACATTTTGGACTCTCGGGTTCGGCTTACACCTGACACCCAAGGGGGGGTTTAGCTACGATACATAATTAAAGAAATACTTTGCAGAAGTAGAAACACGAAAACAGAAATTGCATTAAACGTAACTGGCCACAGTGGTCACGACGGGAAAGTAAATTACAAAAATTTAAATTGCAGGAAAGTAAAATGATAGAGTTGAATTATCAACTGAATGCTCTCTAGCTTGATGCATGGATTGAAGTCCCAAGAGCTCTCTTTATATAGTTGAGGAAGAAAGAGAATGTGAAAAGGACTTGGCTATGGAGATGGTGATGTTTGAGGAGAAAGGGACCTCTCATGGTTGTCTTCTTCCTCTTTGGTTTCATCTTGTTTGTCTTCATCTTGCTTGTCTTCACTTCTTGTCTTCACTCTTCTTTATTTCCATGAAAACACCGCCCTTTGACCCAAACTGAATCTGCATCTTCTAACACATATTTGGCAATAAATCTTCATTAAGGATTTTCTGTAACTACACCGACTGTTCGCTACAATGGTGACTCGCCACAGTGACTCGCCAGCTTCAAAACCGACACATAAACTAATCAAAATACAAACTTTTATCCTCAACAACTCCAAATAGAAATAAATAAATAAAAATGGGAAACACAAATACAAAAAAGAAAAACACATACTAAAAAGGAATAAAAAGACATTCTAAAGAAGTAGAAAAACACTTAAAATGAGAGTTATCACACCCCCAAACTTAACTTGTTACTTGTCCCCAAGTAACGTAAAAGACAAAAAAAAATACTAACATGACTCAAACGTACAAGAAGACTAAGTATCACAAATAGGATCATTGATTCTTTTTTTTCTTTTTTTCGTCCTCATTTTTTTTCCATCTTAAATCCTTTTGATTAAAAATACCATAGATTCCTTAATCTTTCCACTCTTTATTTTTGTTGCAATATAATTTCCATAGGCTAAGCTATAATTCACTCATCTTATGATAGTTAACTTTGTGAACTTAGATCCATAGAGCTTTCACGGGTTAGTCTTTATGGCTTCTCACTCTTCTTACATCTCTCATCTTCCCCCAAACTTGTCTTTTTGGGATACACATAAAATAATCTTTTGTGAACTTGATGTGTATTTCCCATTTGTTTCATGTGCCAAACTCAACTATTTATATGACTTCAACCCAATTTAATAATTTTCTTTTCTCAATGTGGGTGGACAATGGTGACATAGTTGGTGCATTTTGTTCTTTCCAAATGTCATAAGTACCAGGAGGTCCCAAGTTCGAGTTCATAGAGGATTAAAAATCCTCTTATGGCCACGGAGGTTCAAATACGGTGACTCTGGGCTATCTAGCAAAACGGGTAGTCGCCCTGGGATTATTCGGCTCGCATAGCGGGTTGGATATCCAGGTTAATCAAAAAAATGTTTATGATTACTGCTTATTTTTCGGCCATATGTTTTTTGTGTGATTTACAACAGAAGTGTCCCTTATGGACGAAACATTTTATTAATGAAAACAACAACTTACACTAAAACACGAACCCAACAACACATGAAACCAACAACACATGAAACAACAACACATGAAAAAACATCCTACACTCTAATATTCTACCGTTAAAGTGCTTTCAAATTCTGAATCCATTCTCATTTGGTACACCACATTTCCTTAAAATCAGGCATATTTTTGGTCAGCTCTTTGGCACGAGCGTCATATTTATGTATCTCTTTGGTCAGCTTCTCCACCTGCTTCTGTTTTTCATTCTTCCTTTCAAAGATCTCATCCCTTTCAGCAATGGCTTTGGTCCACTTCTCGTCTATGTTGTTGAGCTCAAATTCGACCTTTTCAATTGCTTTTACAATTTTGAAGGCATTACATGCGAATACGAAGGGTTTGAAGATGATGCGTTTACAGACATATTTTTATCTTTGTTAGTTAAGTTGATAGCAAATGGCTTTAGATGATTTATAAAACAAATAATACATCATATATATATATATGAAAACCGTTCAGATAAAATCGAATAAAATCATATAAAATTGAATCAAATCAGATAAAATCGAATCAAATCTAACAATTGAGTTGTCTCGTCCTTAAGGAATCAAATCTTACAATTTATGAGAAATATCTCATGGCTAACGCCGGTCAAGGTCTCCCAATGGGGGAGACCAGGACACGAATACCGAGGGAACATTTTTTAAATCTATTGTTTTAAAAGAAAATTAATAATAAAGACATTGATTTGACACTTGAGGGGACCTGATTTGACCTTCTACTATGTATTTTTTTATTGGGTATTTTCTTGAGAATAGATTTGTGGGTCCCACTTTCGTTCTGGTCTCCCCCCGGGGGCGACCAGAATGGTTAGTTTGGAAAAAACCGAAAAAGTTGGCTATTTAGTTAATATGAATAGTATAAAACAGTTATTTAGGGTAATATCCTTCATTATTATACCATTATTATTATTATTATTATTATTATTATTATTATTACTACTACTACTACTTTTAGTATACGTGTATGTATATGTTCGCATTTGAACTTTCACATATATATATAAAGAGAGAGAGAGAGAGGAAAGTTCAAATGCAAACTTAAATTTGGTTGTGAACGTGAGGACATATGAGAGTGCGGCACGTGTCTGAATGTAGTATTATTCAGACTGATTAATGAAGGAAATACCCAGGCTGAATAATAATATTATTCAGTCTGAATACGACACGTGTCGCGCTCTCATTTGTCTTCACATTCAGAACCAAATGTGAGTTCTCATTTGAACCCGCCCCTATATATATATATATATATAGAGAGAGAGAGAGAGAGAGATAGGAAAGTACAAATGCAAACTCAAATTTGGTTGTGAACGTGAGGACAAATGAGAAAACGACACGTGTCTGAATGTAGATTATTCTGACTGAATAATCGAAGAAATATTCAGACTGAATAAAACTGAATATAGTATTTATTCAGTCTCTTATCTATACTATAATTAGTTATTAAATTTCATTCATATCTCCGACTATTTTATTTTTCATTTTATACTCTATCACATTAACATAAATAATTATATATGAACCAAATTACATTAAAAAAATATGTTTCTTTTTTTACAAATTATATCATTATAATCGTCTTGTCAATATCTTCGAAATGAGCTCAATATTAAATTTTTTGAACTTAATCATATTATGCAGTGAATTGTTTTTAAAACTTACAGTTTATGCATAACGATAGACAATTTGTTGAAAACCAAAATGATCAAAGAATGTACCAAAATGAAACCTACATGTTGAAACGCAAGCTAGACTCTTTAGAAAAACCAAACTAGACTCTATACCAACACTAATCTTTAGAACACTAATTATGCTTTTGTGTACTTCCCAAAGGAAGTACCAAAATGAAACGTGCCATTTGAAAAAAAAAAAGTGGCTATAGCCTACATGTAGCCTTTCACTTTTATTTTTCTTATATTTTTATTTTTTGTTAGGTACTATTAAATGTGAAATTAATAAATAAGATGGGTCCCAGAATTTGGTGTGATGGGTGCCGAAAATAACTGAACCCGAAAAACCAGACCGACCCAATTCAAGTTCGGGTTAATCGGTTTTCGGGTGGCTTATTCGGGTAACCCGAATAAGAGTGATGTTTTTCGGGTCGGTTGACGGTTAGGAAAAGGGTGCCCCATTAACCCGAATAAGAAATTTGAGTTTAAAAGAAATAATTATACTTTGCTAATCAAACTTATAAACTAATTGATGATAGTTTTGAACTTTAGGTATGGTGTCATTTCATTTTTACAAACTTATACATCACTATATTATAAATAAAATGAAATATAAAAAAGAAAGAGAATGAGAGAAGGTTTCTGGTGATTTTTAAACGATAAAATAAAAGGAATGACGATCATAAACTTGTTTAGTGCGCTTATACGCATTCTCGCTATTTGAAATCAGGTTACCATTACTCTTTTGAAGACTTTAAGAGAAGATTATATCAGTTTATCACTAAATGCATAGAGTACAACCCAATGATGCATACACCAAGGAAGTCAAAACTCTTCACATAGTAACATAGGGAATACTTTCCTCTTCTTGCAATTCCACGATCAGATGTAACAACATTAACTTATAAAATGTTTAATTTCAAACTTATAAACTCGTTAAAACATTGTTCCCTTGATTCCTTTCCTGCCATAGCAGATGTTTAGTCTATGTGTTGATTGTTTTAGATTCGGTTGTTTCAAAGAAACCTCGTTTACAATGTTCTTTTGAAGACTCTGGTTTTGAGGATTGTCTGCTATGATAGCGCTTTAATTCTTTTAACACATTGACAACTAACCGGAAGGTTCTTCAGCTTCAAACTGAGTTGTAAACTCTTCTTGTGTAACCCTTCCTCCCCCTGGAACTGATGCTCTAAGGCACTTTTGAACTCAACCTCATCTTCTTCATGTTCCTCATCATAAGACTTATAAAACACTTTATTTAAAAATATTAATGTTTCCTAATAGACTTAACCTAAATATAATTCATACTTTGTATGTATTTTTTATTTTTAGTGTATTTAAAATTTATAAGTTATGAAACATATTACTTAATTTTTTTTCCATATCAAATTATATATTGGTAAATATATAAGGTTTTGATAAATATATTTGAAAAGTATATCAAATTTTATACTGGTAAATATATATTGTTAAATTTTGCGAGTGAAAGAACTGAAATTCAATATATCGATAAGTGAAAGAATTGAAATATGAATAAAAAAATATTTTCTCTCCCTCTTAGAAAATTATTGTTTATTGACAATCATGTATAGTTCAATTGACTTTGTAAAGGTCAATTGACCTATTGGATGTGGTTTGTAATTTTCTATATCCTTTTAAATTGATCTATTGGATATGTAAAGGTCAGTTGACTTTGAAACACATTCTTTTGTTAATGAAGTTCCTAAGTTCCTTAAATTATTCTGTGTTTTGTAAATTACATCTACGTTTGTCTAATTGGAGTTGGAAAGCTATGTTTTGACTTGTATAATTCGGTCAAGAAGAACACTCGTGGATGCCCAAAAATGAAGCGTGTTCATGATCAAACTCAAGTTCCTCACAGATACAATTGTTTGGACTTGAATCAAGAACCGGAGGGACATAGTTCATTATTCATATACTTGAACGAGGAACCACCTAGGCATAGCTCATTCTTCACGGACTTGAAGGAGGAACCACCTAGGCATAACTCATTCTTCATGCACTTAAACGAGATATCGTCGGAGGGACATAGTTCATTCTTGATGGACTTGAACGAGGAACTACCTAGGCATAACTCATTCTTCATGGACTTAACCGAGATACCGCCGGAGGGACATAATTCATTGTTAAAGCAAATTCCAGAAAACTTTCATCCATACATCACGAATATACAAGATGTAAGGGGTGATGGGAATTGTGGTTTCCGAGCAATAGGCGTATGTTTCGGGTATGGCGAAGACCAATGGCCTATGTTCGTCATGAATTATTATACGAGTTAGTGAGTTCATACCCGACATACTCTAGAGTTTTATATGGAATCGATGAAATACTTACTTCGTTGTCTTTTTGGGAATCGCCAGCACCAGAGCAACACTGGATGGTTATGCCTGCCGCAGGTATATTAATAGCCAACAAATTTGGAGTGATCCTTCACTACTTAACCAATGGAGGCTCTATGACATGTTTTCCTCTCTAGAAAGGTCCCGAAGAGTTTCAGTACCATCGGGTCCTTACAATTTCACACGTAAACAATAATCATTATGTGATGGTCCAGCTAGAAGGAAAGTACCCAATGCCTTCCATTTCAGCATTATGGACCCGTAACAAAATCACGTCAGCAACTATATAATACCCTAAATTTCGCTACCGAGTAATTTTGTTATATTCATTTACATGAATATTTGGATGCTTTATTTACTTTTACATTTGTTTAAGATAGGTGTATTATGGACTAGAAATGTTAAGAAAGGTCCATGTAGGGACCAATGGTGAATTAGGCAATTGACGAGGGGTAATTTTTGACAAGTGATGATTTTTATACTAAGTATAAAACCCCTTATTTTCAGCCCTTAGCCTCATTTAGAACCCCATTTTCTCCTTAGATATCTCTCTTTCTCTCTAAAAAGAAACGGGTTCTCCATTAATTTCTCAATTCTCTTCTTGCATCAAAGAAAAAGATGAAGTTTTGAAAGATTGAAGCTTAGGTGGCGTTTGGTTCACAGAATGGAATCTGTTGGAATTGGAATCTGTCAAAGGAATTGGAATATGAAGGAATTGGAATTGAATTTAATCATGTTTAACCATGCGTTTGGTTGACATGAATTGGAATGGAATGTGTCTAAGAATTTTGAATATGCATGTTTGGTTTGTTGGGTATAATACTAGTGGTAGGGTGGAGGCGGTAGTGGTGGTGGCGCCGGTAGTGCTGGCGGTAAAGGCGGCGGCAGTGGTGGCGGTCGTAGTGGTGGTAGCGGTGGCGGTGGGGAGGCGGTGGTAGCGGTGGCGGTGGGGCGACGATGGTGATGACAGTGGTGGCGGTAGTGGTGGTGGATGGGGTGGTGACAATTATGGTTGTGTTGGTGAAGGAGACAGTGATAACGATTAAATGGTAATGTTGGAGGCGACAATGACAATAGTAGTAATGGTGGTGTCGGTAGTGGTGGCAACAATAGTAGTAATGGTAGTTCCTTATAATATAATTAAAATAAGTATTGATAGCCTGATAGCACTTAGTGACAGCACCAAGTTCAAATCCAAAGAATTGATAGCACTTATTAATCTGGATCATTTCTACTTGGAACATCTCTTCGGCCTTCCCTCCTCAAAGGCCCTTTTTTGAAGACTGGTTCCACATATTGTTACAATTTCATAGCTTTACTGTTTAAAAACACTCACCAGTTTCGGGTATATACTTCTAGAGTTGTACAATATAATAATGCACTGAGCTACTCCCCCCATGTATCAAAATATATGAGACTTCTTTCTTTAAATATTGAGATAAGCTCCTAATTGAATAAGACTGGAAAGATTTATGAAGAATTGATACAGGCATATGCAGTCTATGCAGACTGCTACCACAAATTAGCATTTCTAGGGTGCAAGTTACTCAAGAATAAAGTCGCACATAATAATAAGTAAATGTTTAAAAAACTCACAGTTCCATCTAGAGCAGCAATTGCAGCTTTGGCTTCATCGAGTGAGCTCATGGTCACATACCCACATCCCCGGCTTATCCTAGTCTCCACATTTCTTGGGATCTAAACAGCCCACAAAAACCAACACTTTAAACCCACATTATGAGCAAAAGAATGTTGTAAATTGCAAGGGATACTCTGTGGATAACCCCAAAAGGTCCATCCATAAGAAAGACATACCCTTCTGAGAAGCTATACCTTTTACCTCTTCCTATTCAAACTAGATAAGTATTTTGCTATGAAGATAAGTGCTGGATTTCCCAAGATTATAACTATAGGTCAGTCGGTTTCTGGAAAGAAATGGGATCTCTTTAAAGTTAATCATTGTTAACCAACAACAAGAATGTGAGTGTAGATGAATAGAGCACAGTGACAGTGTGAGCTAAAAAAGATAACTGGAAACATAAATGTAATATGGAATTTGAAATGTATTGTTGGAATTATATTAGAATCAAAAGGGATCTTTGTAGGACGGAGCAAGTATCATTTGTTTCTTATAAAAATGGTATCATGTCTGGATGGGGAATTTCAACAAACACATGGAGTACCATCTTAAGGAAACTGAAAAAACAAATAATTACCTACCTCAACAGATTGAACTGTACCATACGTTTGGAACTGATTTAGAAGCTCAGGGATGCCACAGCTTCTAGGAAGATTACATACGTAGAGTTGAAATGGTTTAAAAGAATTCCTGAACTCGAAATCCTCCTGCAAGCTGTACCCATTTCCAGTAGAATACTGTTGTTTTTTTTCATCTTCAACAAGTGCTGAAACGGTGAAAACCTCCCTACTACTAGTAGCAGGCTTTGTGGGACAGAGGATAAAAGAGGAAGACGAAGAAGATAATGGGGAGGTCAAGAAAGAGATTTCATTTCTGCAAGGGAAGCGAATTGAAGGAATTAAAGAATCAGTGGGATTGATTTTGGATTTACAGACCGGTGGAGAAGAAGAACAAGAAGACGAATGTAATGAGGAGGTGAAGCAATAAGTGGCCATGGATGGAAACTGAAAGAGCTTCAGGCAGCCAACCATGCGTTTATGGGATTTTGATATCTAGCTAGCCAGGAAAGGAAAGTGATGAATATTGGGCTTTTTGTGATAATATGAATTGGCCCAATTTGGTTGGTCTGATTTTTTTACCAATTCCTTAAGAGATGGCCAAAAGTCGGTCCCGATATACTATTTTTGTAACCAGTCTCGGTCAAAAATGTTTAGCCTAGTTAAGCTACTTTGTAACTGGTTATAAGAACCAGTTTCACACCCCATACAATGACTTATATATATATTGTATATAAAAGGTATGCGGTTCAAGTATTGTTGTGGAAATAGTTGATGAGACAATTAATGAAACCAGAATATGCATACATATTAAAAGTTTCCTTATGGCAAAGACAGAAGGAGAACAATTCTTTATTTTATTAAACTATTATAAGTTGTTTTTATTTCATTTACTTTGTATTATGACAATTTTATTTCATCCGGATTTATTTACTGATGTAATCGTTATAGCATTATGTCAGGTTTATTTCATTGAGTGTGTTCTGCATCTTGATATATAACTAGAATATGAAATATTTGTTGTTTTATATTTGAGTTAGTTCTTCTTGTATTGATTTAGTTTGTTGTTTTATATTTGAGTTAGTTCTTCTTGTATTGATTTAGTTTGTTGTTATGTTTTGGTTTAAATATAACTACGAGAACGCTAGTTTAAGAAGAGAGAGTGTTAGGGGACAATTATAAGTTTAATTTAGAATAAATAAAATAATAAGAAAAATGGTAAATGACCAAATAATTTTTATGATGTTACATGTGAAGATAATTAACGGATGGACTTAACGTACATTAAAACTAGAAACAACATGTGTAAAGAAATGGAACACTCTAATATTAGACTTTGAAAAATTGCTAGTTGTAAAAGTCAATTTAAGGTATTCTCTCTAATTTGATGATTTAAAATCATAGCTGGCTATGGAATATGTTTAAAGATTCATAAGGTTTAAGTAAGTATGGTTAATCTTTGTTAAAGCATGTTAGTTTTATGTTTTTGTTTGATAAAGAAGTGAATAATTAAGTTCCAATCATGTATTTGGGTTTGATAAAGTTTCATATTGTTTCACCATGGTTTTAGTACCAAAATTTCAAGAAAGGGGACTGTTTTGAGTTGTGAATAGTAGCAGAATTATCAAAAAGAAAACTGTTTTGAGCTGTGTAGAGGATTTTAATAGTTGTTGTTTGTTAAAAAAAATCGTAGAAAATCACTCGTTTATCCGATTGAGGTGTGCGATATATCGTTGGAAAGGTATCTGAATATTCTACAACTTTCTAGTTTACGTCCGGAGCAGATTCCAAATTTATAAGGCTCAAAACATTGGATTTTTATAAGTGGTACTGTGCAAAAACGAGAGTTGCACATTGTTTTTATAAAAATCATATAAAATTGGTCTTTAATCCAAATGACATGAATCCAAAACCATTAGAATCATAATAAACAGCTCTGTAACTTTTGTTTAAACTTTAATACCTGGATTGACCTCTAAGTTTGTTAAAAAGGGTCATGAAAGCAGTAGTTCAAGACTGTCAGGTGTAGGGGAATTGGTAGCATTATTTGCTTATACTTTGAGCTTTAAGAATTTGTATCACCCGTAAATCTTGTTTCAATCATTATCAATCAATTGTAAACTTATTTAGGATCAATCTTGGAGTAAAATGGTGGCATTAACAACGGGATAGGTTATATGCTTATTACGTCGATTACCATCTAAGGTACATATACCTTTATCCAATTCTTTGTGACTTTTCATGGTCATTAGCTACTATAGAGGTAATATCTCACTCATTCGCCATCTAGGCATCTATCACATGATTTCTTCTTTCTAATTAATGAGATCATATCGGCACATTGTGAATTGTTAACTCTTTAACTAATTGGTGTTCAATATGTCTATATATGATGATTCTTGATTGGAGTTATTATCATAGTTTTTGGGCTTTGATGTATTCATTATTGGTTACTTGAATTTGAATTGAACCATCTTTGGAATTGATCATTTTTGGTGTTGAACCGTTTTCGGAATTTTACTTTGATATATAATGACTAAAAGTCATGTATTTTTAAGATTACTATTTATACATCGAATTGACATGTTTTTATGTGATTTGAATGTTTTGTGATTTAAGGCACAACATCGAGGGCAACGATGTCGTGACGCCTCCATCGAGGCTATGATTGTCATTATGTCCTCATTATTCGAACCCCAATGTCAATAAGTGGGTATAGCCTGGTACCGACCAATTTGAGGGCGAATGGATCGATCCTAGGAGCCGTTTTCGGGAGCCGTTTTTGGGAGTCGATTATCGGAAGGGATTTGAGTGTATTGCCCTACACTCATTTTCCATCGTTCAAGTGGTCCGTACAACCCTCGAACCCAATTGATTGTCTTATTTAATCTCAGTTCTTGGCTTGATGATATTATTTTAATTCATGTAGTAAGAACATGTCAATTATCAATTGTTCATTTCATATTCCGGTCTTCAGGTTTTATATAATTATTATCCTTTATTAATTCGATTATACACTTGCGATCTTTGTTATTTTCATTATCTGCTCACTGAGCAATTGGCTCAGCCGAGGTTTGTTTTGTCCTCGG
This sequence comes from Silybum marianum, assembly GCA_036898165.1. Lineage (NCBI taxonomy): Eukaryota > Viridiplantae > Streptophyta > Magnoliopsida > Asterales > Asteraceae > Silybum > Silybum marianum. Next base: position 7,289,802 of record CM072541.1, read on the forward strand.
CAGGTACAAGATCGTAGGTAGGCTTATGACGGGACCGAGAGCGAAGGAATATGACTATTTTGAAGACGACCTTGGATAATATAATAGTTTTTGTTTCTGTATATATTGTAATTATACCCATGTCGTCTTAACTTTAGTCTACCCACACTTTTATTTTGATGGATAATCATAGTAGCTCTGGTTTTTCCATTTACGTTAGTTTTGTTGTTATGTTTTCCATTGTGGCACACCGTCCTCCGGCCACGCAGGACGGGGGTGTTACAAGCTAGATGACAAACTATGTATATGTCACGTGTAGAATTCTATAAGAAACTCAACCTACTCAAAGAACTTTCATAAACATAGCGGATTAGTTGTTAAAAAACTGTTTTTATATTTACTAATCATGTTATGTTTTGGAACAAGATTTTATTATTTAAGCAAATGCTTATTTCTTTAGTCTTTTGTATTGTGTGTATCACCTTTTAAATATAAAAAACCAGATACAAAACCATCCTAATCTATATAAATATTAATTACATATTAGTTATAATTAGTTAATATTTTTTGTCATTTAAATTTTACCTAGAATTTTGCTATTATCAACCATTAAGGATGCAATATCTTAGGAAAATACATATTTCTATTAACTTTTGATATGACTTTTTATTTAACTTAGCACTAATATTATTTTATTTTATATATTATTTGTTCATAAGTTAATAATAATAGATAGCTTTTTAACAACTAATTTAACCAAAACAATTAAACAACTTATAGCATAGTAAATTTTTATTTAACTTAATAATAATATTATTTTATTTTATGTATTATTTGTTCATAAGTTAATATAATAGATAGTTTTTTAACAATTAATTTAATCAAAACAATTAAACGACTAATAACATAATAAGTTAACCGTTAATAATAAAAATATATATAAATATTGCATTATATATGTTAATTAAAAATTTAAAGAAATAAATATATTTAAAAATTTATGGGTTCTTTTCTCTCTCTCTCTCTATATATATTATATTATATAATAGTTATAATTATATAATAATATTGAAGACATTATTATTTTATGATAATAAAAAAATACATTCTTGCTGGTAATAGTTTACCTTTGGAGTAGTGTTTAGATGAAAATTTTATCCATACTTTGTCAAAGATAAATAATATTTGGTTTTTACCATTTATAAAGGAATAGTAATTTAGGAGTATAAATATTCCATCATATGAATGTTAAGAATACACTTCAAGATACTCAAACTTTCATTCTCTCTTTCTCCATATAATTGTAACCTAGTTGTTATAATTGTTAGTTTATAACACGTTATCAACACGAAGCTCTAATCAAGGTATGTATTTCCTTAATACTATATGTTAAGAAGACTAAATACAAAAAATAGTCAAGGTACGTATTTATACATGTACTAACATTTATTTATCCTTTTATATGCTTATAATAACTTTTAGTAATGCATGCTTAATTTCAAGATCATATTTATTTTATTTCATGAATATACTAATATTTACTTATGTTTATTCTCTTTGCTAATTTTATCCAAACATACTAACATTTATTTGTACTAACGTTATACAACTAATTTTATCATACGTCTAACATCATTAATATTATAATCGTTATTAATTATATGTGTTAACTATCATTTACAAAATCATTTTCAAACGGCCATATTTACAACGGTAATAAAAACTTTTTCCAACGGCTATATTTTTACACTATAAATTAACACTTATGTTATTTCTCAACACACTTACTCTTACTCTTATTTTTCCGAATTCATTTGTTCAGAAAAGTTTTTTTTTTCCGAAGATGCTTCATCCAGTTCTAATTCTCATCTTGTTGATACTTATATTACTTATCATTCCTGTTAGTCATCTTCCACTGTATGAATTTTATTTTTTCTTGAGCATGTTTGTACTTGTAGCTCTTCCACTTCTTTGTACATCAATTTTCATCGATATAAATGGATTCTAATTTTTATCTCGTTGTTTGATAGTTACAATATGTCGAACCTTGAAAAGATTGAGTTTACGGCCCTTGACGTAAACGGAAAAAATTAAATGTCATGGATGATGGATGTCAAAATGCACCTTGAGTCTATGGGCATTTTAGACACCTTAGAGGAAAATAATAAACGCTCGTCGCAAGACAAAGCAAAGACCAACATTTTTTTTTCGAAGACATGTTGACCGTATGTTAAAATTTGAATATCTAAATACAAGTGATCCAAGAATCCTGTGGAAAGACCTTAAAGATAGGTTTGATCACTAAAAGGAAGTTTTACTTCCGGCTGCCAGGGATGAACGGAGAACTTTGAGATTTCAAGATTTTAAAAAAGTGAATGACTATAGCTCTTCATTATTCAGAATATGTTCGCAACTTAAATTTTGTGGACAACTGTTACTGATATGGATATGTTGGAGAAAACCTACTCCACTTTCCATGCATCAAACATTACTTTGCAACAACAATATCGATTGCAGAAATTCACAAGATATTATGAGCTTAATTCATGTTTACTTGTTGTAGAACAAAATAATGAGTTAATGAAAAACCATCAATCTCGTCCGACCGGTTCAGTAGCATTTCCTGAAGCAAATGCTATAAATAATGACAATCCTAGAAATTACTATCGTGGACGGGGACGTGGTCATGGTCGTGGACGAGGCCGTGGTTATTTTTGCCAAAATCATTTTTATGGTCGAAACTACAACTTTAGCCGAGACCACCCTCGTGGTCGTGGTCATAGTATTAATTGTGATCGTGGGCAAAGAGCGAGTCATCATCATGCTCCACGAGGAAATAAGACTCGACCACAAAATAAGCTCAACATGGCAAAACGTGATGCAGTACAAGTCATTCTCAGAATCCTGAAGGTTCTTGTTATAGATGTGGTATCACGGACCTTGCTGTCAAGGACATGCCACATACCTCCACATCTCTGTCAGCTCTATAAAGAATCCCTCAAAGAAAAGGAGAAGGAAACAAACCTTGCTGATAATTTGGATTGACAAACACTGAGCTAAATGTTTCTGATTTTCTTTAACGATATAGGGATTTGAATTATATAAGTCTTAATGGTCCTTCTTATTCTTAGTATGCATTTTCTTTTATAGCTATGTAATGTTTCCATTTCTTATGTAACTATGTTTTTCCCATTTTCCTTTTGTAATATATTTCTATAATAATATCGTTTTTTTATTATTATCATTGTCATTATTATTGTTATTATTACGATTCTTATTTTTATACACTTACATTTTCTTTTTTCTTCATATTTTGAAGTTTGATATGAATTCCGTTGGAGCACAATATCAAGCAAATGTTGGAGATCTGTGTATACCGGATAGTGATACTACATACCATCCTAAAAGTTAAGAAATATTTTTCCGAATTAAAACAAACAAAAGGAACCATACGTACTGTTATACCCAAAATTAACGTCGTTAACTTCGTTAAGTTTCGTTATGATTCTGCCGTTAACTCCGTTAGAAATTGTTATAACCTGACTAACGAGGTACTAATTGTGCCACCCAACGTTGTTAATAATATATCCGTTATACCGTTATCTTGGTATTCATATCATTTTCAGTTACGAGTCAAAGGCTTTACGGCGATATTGAAGACAAATCATGAAGATTCATCCGTTACGACCGTTTGGCCGTTACCAAGACCCTCGTCCAAGCTCAAGTATATAAGAGGAGCTCAAATCAACAGAAGATACATTGAAACATAGCGAAACACTGAGAAGAGCCCCGAGAATATCTTGATGAATCTGCAACATCACAAGTTAAAACTCACGACAACAGCACTACGAGTTACGACAATAGTCGTAGACTCACGATCGATCGTTCATACTGTTTTTGTAACTTTATTTATTATTCTTGAGGTCGGCGTCCCTGTTTGACGTCCTTTTTCTTTAGTGCATCGACGATCCCCCTTACGGTCGTCCGCGGTTTTTCTCTCGGAAGGGAGTTTTCCGCGTCAACAATTCTTTGTGCCATTTACATTCTATCTGTTTTGTTTTTCGAAGTGGTTTTCTTTCTTTAGTTGATAAAGGTCCGAATAGTTAGTATACCGTTAAGTCATTTTTTGGCATTAACAGTTTGGCGCCATCCGTGGGAACCAACTAGAGAAGAGATCTCTTCGAAAAACTTCCTTTGCTATTGACTTGTTTAAGAACTTTATTTGAGACAGGAATAGTGAGGATAGAAGACAACCTAGGTGGAAACGCACGAAACCAAACACCAAACGAACTGGAAGCCTTGCGACAATGAGTGTACTTTTTGGAAGAACAGAATCGCAAAGCTAACCAGAAGATCCATGCTCTAAGGAACCCGAATGTCGGCTCGTCTTCTGTCTCAGTCCCGCTCTTTGTATCTCAGGGTACACCGCCACTGCCTCCGCCATGCAGTACTGTGCCTCCCTCATTATCAGGAAGACCGCCACCGCCTCCGCCACGAAGTTCTGCGCCCGCAGCAATTTCAGGTGTATCACAAAGCAATTCTGTTCTGGAGCAAACACACACGACAACATCAATTCCACAAAATACTACAACGTTTCCATTAAACAGCTCTATCATGGATTTGACGTACATATCTATACCATTTTCTCAGTGATAGGCCCTTTTTGTGTACCCAAAAATAGAAGAATGGGATCCACAAAGCAAGTATACAATGTGGTCCACTATCGTCCCTCAAGTAATAAAGTGGTATAAGATACCGAAAATCGTCCACAGAGAATGTAGTAAACGTTCAGTTCTAATAAAAGAGATGGTTTCAGATGGCGAATTTGAAGAATATTTGATTGATTGCTTGTTTGTTTGATTGTTGTGAATTAACAGAATAAAACGGGTAGCATGGGTGTAAAACTTCCAGGTGAGACCTAAATACAAATTCGGGTGGACAATTTTGTTAGGTCTGAAAAGATTGTATCCGAGATCACAAATATTGAAGACATGAAGGGTCAAAATGCAAAGTCATCAAAGTCATTATTTAGGAAATGTTTAATCTTTAAATATAAGGAAACATTCTATTTTGTAAATAAGGCAAGTGTATAATGCTTTAATCTCCTAGTTTCCTTATACCGTATTTCTTATACATATAAATAGAGGGTTAGGGCTAGCAATTAAAGAGAACGTTGATTCATATCATTCTAGAGAGAGCATATTAGATAATATCATTGTAACCGATATTCAATACAAGTTAGATATCCGACTTCGGATCTTCATAAATATTAGAAGTGTTCTTCGTATTCATGCATACATTCATACGATTACCTGATTATCTGGGATCCACAATTGGTATCAGAGCAGACGATCTGAGTTTTTGCGTTTTTCTGAAGTTATCCACGAAAAAGAAGGTAATTTTTCGATTTCTCCGTTTTTTTTTTGGTTTTTATCGATTCATACTGTCTTAGCTTTACCCGATAAAAACTCATAATTTTTAAGATTTTTTTTTCTCGATTCGTTCTTCATTCTTTTGACTGGTTCTCGATTATGCTTTACCCGATAAAAAAATTCATATTTTTTTTAAAGATCTGTTTTTCTCGATTCATACTTCATCCGCTTAATTTTTTGTCGATCCATATTGGGTTATTCTTGATTTTAGTCAAAATTATTTAATCTGTTTTAATTAAAGTTATTCTAGTTTATTTTAATTACTTTTGATATTCTTTACATAAGAAAACTCAGGAACTAGTGACTCTTGCAGCTTTTCTTACTAAAGAATTCTCTAGTAAAAATCATAAACTCTAGTAATTTTAATTTTTTTTCTTGACTGAACAAATAAGAAACTCGAGAACTTAGACATTCTTGTCCATAAAAAGACTTGTTCTTTTTAGTCAAGAACCCTTTGTTCTTGGTTTCTGGTTTATCTGTTAAAGAAAACTAAGATTAAGTATTTTTGATTTTTTATCGAGTCCTTTTAAATCGACAAATTTTATTAATCGTGTCAAACAGGAATCGATATAAATTTTTATCGATTCATTGTTTTATCGAGTCAAATTATTTTTGTCGAATCTTGATTAATCGAGAAACTTGAAGTTATCGAGACCCTTGTGATCGATAAAACTCTTCTTATCAATTCAAAATTTATTAGAAGTTTTATCGAGTCTCCTTTACCCTACAATAATTGTTATCGAGTCTCATACATCCGAGAAATCTTCTTATCGAGACCATACCACTCGACAATTTATTTTTGTCGATCCTTCGTCACCCGAGAAAAATTCTTCTCGGCCCTTCATCACCCGAGAAAAACCTTCATCTATCAAGAACACCTTCTGTTTTCCAAAGAAATCTCAGAAAATTGCCAAAAACTCACCGATCGAGATCACTTTATCAGGTAACCGTTGCTTTCACGATGAGTTCTCAAAACCAAATCTCTGAGCTAAATGCAAAAATCTCTCAACTTGAAACCAGACACACAAACAACATGCAAGTGTTGGATGAACTTTTAAGAGAACATGTCAATCTCAAATCTAGATTTAATAACTCAGAAGAATCAAGAAAAGTTTTGCAAAATCAAAATGAATTTTTGGAGCAACAACTCACCGAGTATTCTAAAACTAAATATTATACATATGAAGAGTTTTGCAAAAAGACAAATCTGATAAAAATAAATTTTGATCTGAAAAACCAAATTTCTGAGTTAGAAAAATTTATAGATCATGAGACGTATAGTGTGGTTCTTAAAAGAAAATTAACTGAATTTCTGGAATGTGAGAAAGAAAGGATATTAACTTCTGATGAAAAACACAAGTTTGAGATTGAGAGAAAAGCCTTTGAAAGCAAAATTAGAACTTGTGAACTGACCATTCAAAAACTTTCTAAACAAGTGTCTGATTTTGAGCAAATTGTGATTTTAGAAAGAAAATCATCTGAAACAAAAAGTCAGGAGTTTTCAAAACAAATTTCTAATCTTGAAAAACTTTTGAAAGATGAAAGAAATGCGTTTAAAACTGAGAAAACAAATTTAATCAAAAAATGTAGTTTGATCATTGCTAAAAGCAAAAATCTGGAAAAAGATTTTGACAAAGAGAAGCAAGTTTTTGAAAATAAACTTGACAAACTTTCAAACAAATTATCTGTTTTAGAAACAACTCTTGTAACTGAAAAGAATTTGAGATCTGAATTTAAAAATAAGTATGATTTGGTCACAAAAGAAAGAGATGATTTATGCTGCAAAATCAAAGAACTTGAAAACGAGCTTTCAAAACAAAAACAAATGAATTCAGAATCAGTCAAACAACTTACTCCCGAACATTTAAATGCGGAGTTAGATGATCTTGAAAATTTGATTTTTCCTCATGATTCTGATTCTACTTCAAGTTCAAAGCAAACTGCTCTTTCTCCTATCTGTAAGAATAACTGTTCTTCAAGTATTAATTCAAATAGTTATTCTAACAGCTCCAAATCATATAGTTTTTCAAATTCTCGAACTCATAACTCTAATCAGTTTCAAAATGATTTTGTTGCTAAATCCGGTAATTTCAAGAAGTTTAAAATGGTTTGGAGGAAGAAATCAACTACAGATGACAGTGTTGGAAACATGTCACATACATCTCCTGTAGTTGATACAAGATCATTTGTTTCCAAGACTAATTTGCCTTATTTTGTCAAATCTATCAATCAGCTAATTAGTTTAAGTGCCACACAGATTTGTTGTTCTACATGTGGAACAAATGATTTTTTCCATCAAAAATTCAATCATAAATGGTATGGTACTTACAGTATCCCCACTTCCCCACTTATTGCATCTAAAGCTAACCTCCGAGGACCCAACAAAGCTTGGGTACCAAAATCTTGTTAATTTGTTTTGTAGGTACGTCATGTATGGTCAAAATTCCGAATACTCACATCACATGACGATGTTTCAAAAGGTTTTCAACATTTGAGGGGGAGTACCATATTTTTACCATTTAGTTAGCTTCATAGTATCTCAGCTATGAACCTGCTCTTAACCCGTTTTACATTGCATTATTACTTCTGAATACACCAGTTCAGAACTCGAACTTCAATATTTCAAACTCTTTGTGCGTTAGAAATAGAAGTTTCAATGGTCAATCCTGAGCCGGAAGGACCTACCCATGAAACAAATCCCTAGGTTAGAAATTTTGAAAGGATATATTGAGTGATTGTGAAATAAAAGAAAAATGTGAGGGTGTGACAAGACTTAAAAGAGAATATTTGGTCTTTACCAAACCTAAACAGTTATCCGGGTAGCCACATAATCTATTCATTCTCGATTCTTTGGAGATGAATATTGAACTAGACATGGACCCAATGTCGATAACTTGTGTCACCCCACCCAACTACTCAAATATCTCACAAAAGATATTTGTTTCATATATCACGGAGGATGAGCTTATCTGCTATCTTTTCTTCACTCGGAAGATTAAGATATTGAAAAAGGAAGACACACCTCCGGTCTCCGAACTTCACATTCAATGCACATTGAGTCTGTGAAATGTATTTTCACATTTTGAGCCTTAAAATTAGCATTTAATGCATAAATTCTTTCTACACATTGCACGAGTCTTTGTGATTCACATTGCATATCTTCGTGTTTATGCCGGAACAGTTTGAGAAGTTAGTTTTATAACTTACTTCTGTGATAAATGGAAGTCCTATCAGTGTCAATCTGCTGCCAACACTGAATATAGGCCACTCGATTAAATTAAGTGATAATAGTTGCTATTTGTCCTCCTATGTTAGATTTTTTACCCATTTTTTCGTATCCACTTATTGTCTTTGATCGTTCATAATGCTTCGGATTCTCCTTATCATTCTGAGGGGGAGAGATTGTATATCAAAGACACGACATGATAAAAGGAAGATGACAAATGCTGATTTGTTGAATAATGATTTTGTCGAGTTTCCTTGTGCTTAAGACCCGACATAAATTTTCATCGACTCATCTTGGCCCGACATCAATTCTTGTCGAATCTACTTGGCCCGAGATTTTTTTTATCGACATCATCTAACCCGACATGCTTTTTGACCCGACAAGAAAGATACCCTGCGACATCACGGCTCCTTCAACTTTCTTTTCGTGAACTTTAAGCTAATGTTAAGGGGGAGCTACGGAAAGTGATCATATTCGTAGGGGGAGCAAAAGAAATCAAAATAGTGATTTGTTGACAAAATTTCATCGTCTTCAAAAGAGTGCTGATTTGCTGAATTGTAATCTCGAATACAAAGGGGGAGATTGTTAGGTCTGAAAAGATTGTATCCGAGATCACAAATATTGAAGACATGAAAGGTCAAAATGCAAAGTCATCAAAGTCATTATTTAGGAAATGTTTAATATTTAAATATAAGGAAACATTCTATTTTGTAAATAAGGCAAGTGTATAATGCCTTAATCTCCTAGTTTCCTTATACCGTATTTCTTATACATATAAATAGAGGGTTAGGGCTAGCAATTAAAGAAAACGTTAATTCATATCATTCTAGAGAGAGCATATTAGATAATATCATTGTAACCGATATTCAATACAAGTTAGATATCCGACTTCGGATCTTCATAAATATTAGAAGTGTTCTTCGTATTCATGCATACATTCATACGATTACCTGATTATCTGGGATCCACAAATTTAGTTAGCAGTAATAAATTTCACCATCCACCTTGAGGGTATTCCTTCCGGACTTAACCATTGTTACTAGTATTTAGCTTTCAGCCCATATTTCTATGTAGCATCCGGACCAGTGATTGTAACAGACAGTTTCCTCAAGGTGTATGGACTAGCAAATTCCTTTGTCTAAAAATCGCTCTTCCGAGCAGATTCCCATATCATCCAAGTTGGGTGTGTCATAGTGGCTCATTCCTGAGTCCACCACACTTTACACTTTGAAAAGCAACCAACTCGTCGAGAATAATTAGTTAGAAAAATATAGAGAGCAACTATTCCAAGTCTACTTCCTATGTCATTCGAGCTGACGTGCATATCGTGGCTCATTCCTGAGTCCACGCCACTTAAACACTTTCAAAGTGATCAACCTGTCAAGAAGTGCATTTGGATTTATAAAACTTGAATGAAATAATGAAACATTATTTTTGCTAATAAAAGTCCACCTTTATTTAATTTAGAATCTCACCCTTTCATTTCACACCCAAGCTAATAAAATTAGCTACTCATAGCGGAAATGAAAAAGCAATATATAAATATAAATATAAGACATAAATATAAATAAAGCAGATAAATAAAGCTATTAAATAAAGCAGTAAATAAAGCGGTAAATAAAGCAATTAAATTTGGAGCGAATAATACTTCAAAGATTACTTAGATTAAAAACCCACTTGAAAGATATTTCCAAGTGTTTGCTAATAGTAATTTAACTTGCATGTAATTGTGTGTAGTAGAGTTGTGTACCAAACTAACACACTTAACCATCTATTTATACTAGATACTAAGGGTAGAGAGGTAATTTCAAGGGGAACCAAAAGTCAACAAAAAGACAACAATGCCCAACTTGTTCCCCAAGATTAGCAAAAAGGAAGGTTCCTACCCTATTTAACTATTACAATATTAATAAAAATATATAATTGTTCAAAAGAAAAGATCTGAAAATCTTTGATAAAACTTTATGCCCAAGTCAGCTTATCCGTTAAGCTCTTCCATCAGCTGCCATCCACTGCATGCCAATGCTCCAGCAATGCTCCAACAATGCCCAAAAGTCTGCAGATTTAACCCAAATTAGCTATAATGCAAGTAGAACAGGAAATCCATCTCTCTTGACTTTATGACTCAACAACTACTTAATAATGGACTCAAAGTTGGGATAAAGTGTAAAATAGTTATCTAAAAGACTCTCTAGAGGGTACTAATGTGTTAAATAATCGACACATATCACACCCCTAAACTTTAATTGTTGCTTGTCCCTAAGCAACCAAAAGAAAAAAAAAAAAAACTCAATTACAGCTGTAAGATTCTAGCATTAAATGCTACTTCATATGATGAGTATACCAATCTTATGTTAGTCACAGCTTCTCATAATTCCAAAGTGGGTTTGCGACATACAATCAACTATTCATATTTACCCAAGCATTTCCCACTTTGTCTCAGTTCAACACACATGTCCTACTTTTGAGGTCCATAGGGCTTTTGATGTAGGGCTTCTTAATTTATGAAATTTATAGCTCACTTTAACCTTTTCTCTCAACAAAGCATATTTCCCAAATTTTTATGGCAATCTGTGTGCTCTTTTGTTGAAAGAAGTGCAACTTGTCCCTATGGGACATTTTGTGCCTTATATTCATGCAAGGTTTTTCAAATTTAGAACAATTTCTTTTGATTTGGCATCATTGTGCTCTTTGGTCTTTTGTTCTTTTGTCATGAAATACTCCTCCCCTAAACATAAACTTGACAATGACCTCATTGGAATGGATTTGTATATAGTATATGGATGCAAGGGGCTAAAAGTGAATGCATGGCCTGTATCATACCCTTGTATGTATGGTGTGTGTGTGAACTTTGAGTTCCATGGTTGTGCTTGTGCCAATCTGAACATTTGAAAAGGAGCACAAACCAAAACTTTGAATTTAATCAAGCTGTGACACATGTGGTATGCTCCTCATGAAGATTATCTCATAAAAAGGACTCCTAAAAATCAGCAAATTATCCCAGACTCTACAGACATTAAGGAAAACTATATAATATACTAATAAAGTCAAGGAGGTGAAATAACCTGGCCTACTCCCCAGGAGTAGGTGTTGTGCTTGCATTGCTGGCCATCACTGTTGTAGCATTCTTTCCAGCACTCAACTTCAGCTTTTCATTCTCAACCTTCAGCCTCTTCACCTCTCTTGACAAGTTCTGAATTCGGGTCTTCATCTTACTTACTTTCACCCTCTGCTGGTTCACCATACTGGTTCTGAGCTGCCTCACCTCTCCTTTTATCTTCTTGGTCTCATCTCCAAATTTCTGTTTCAGCTCTGTGTGGATGTTTTCAATCTTTTTCATAAATTCTCCCCTCTGGCTTAACAACCCGTCCATCAGAGTAGAGTTTTGAGCCAGGAGAGTTTGTAGCATTGTTCCAACATCCTCCTTCTCCAGTGCCTTTTCCTTTTTTAACCTGGACATAGCCTTCATATCAATGGTCCATTTCTCTTCACCATCACCTTCCTTTACAATCACATCATCTTCAAATTGGGGTACCCGATTATCCAGCAGATACCTATGAATTAAGCAGGGGAAAAATAGTTTTCCCGTGTTTCTCTTGGAACAATATTTTATGCCTCTTATCACTAGCTCCCCAACATCAATGCTCAGACCCTCCAATAGACAATAAAGTAACAACATTTTCTCCACATTTACATAAGTATCATGTGTGGTGGGTAAGAGAGAGTGTTTGATAAAATTAAGCCATACATTGGGTTCAGGGAGCATATTGGCAGCTCTAAACTGTCTTAACATGAAATTTTCGTGGGGCTCCCAATCTGTTCCTGGCTTAGCAACCAGATCAAGAATTTTATGCATATCACCCATGGTTGCATTCACTTTGTATTTCTCAAAGTCAGATTTTCTTGGTGGCTCTAGTCCCAAGAAGTCATTAAATCGATATTCTGAGATAATGACCTCTCGACCTCGGACTACAACTGGGCCAGTCCCAGATGTTACGAATTCAGCATAAAACTCTCTTACAAGTGATAAGTTGTAACTTTTGTTTACCTCACAAAGCTTTCCCCAATCATGTACCAAAATGACCTCTGCAATGAAAGTGTTTTCCGCGATGCTATTTGGGTCAAAACCTTTGTCAGGGTGGCCCATCTTGTCTTTGAACTTGTCAAATGCTTTTCTTGCCTCTTTTGAACTGAAGCAATTGTTGGGATGTTTTGGTCTCTTGATGAAGACAGGGGATGAACTCCCTGCCTCTGGATGCTCTTCTAATGTTGAAGCATCGGAGCTCTGCCTTGTAACTCTTCTTGTGGGGGGCTTCTTTGCTTGGGTCTTGACTTTCTTACTTTGGGCAGGTGCCTTTCTTGCCTTCTTTTTAGTCGGCTCACTTTCTGATAGGGTGTTCTTGGAAGCTTGTCTCTTACCTAGTGCCCTCCCTTTCTTTCCTTTATTCTTGGCAATTTTACCTTTCCCTCGTACCGGCTCCTCTCCTTCTGTATGTTCTGCATTAGTGTCTGTGCCACCAGCACCAGATAGATTTTCTTCTGTTGTTTCAGATACATGATCAACAGAATGATCATGATCCAAAGAGGTTCCTGCATCATTAATACCTGAACTATTCTCCACAGATTGGTTAGTGCTTGTTTTTAAGGCATGATCAAAAGAATGATCATCCTCATTTAGCTCAGAGATAGGCTCATCACTATCAATACCCACATTATCAAACAAATCACAAATGCTCTCCGTACCACTTAAACATACATCCTTCTCAACTTCTATCTCTTTTTCTGATGGATGATCAACAGGGTGATCATCCATTTCCATATTCGGTTGGCCTTTAGTTTCAATATCCTTTTCACTTTTCTCAGTTGTAACCTGAACATCTACCTTTTGTTGTTCATTGGAAACGCAAGCACCACTATCATCATCTTTCCACATTAATAAGTACACATGATCGGGGTCCATAAATGTTATGGCATCATCCTTAGTGATGATGCCAACTTCATTCTCATTTTTAGTATTTGAGGACCCTTCTCCTGAATTAGAGGGTTTAAGTGATACCTGTTTTTCCACTTCTGGAGTAAGATTCAAGTCCACCAGTGGTGATTCACGAGATGCCTTTACTGTTGGTGCCAATGAAGGTCTTTCCCATCCATCTGCTGCTGTCCTTCTCATTGGTGGCACGTATGGTGTGATAACAGGATGTGACATAGTAGAGAACACCGGAACAGGGGGTGGTTGGCTTGGTTGCTGAGTGAAGTGCATATGAGGGTAAGTGCAGAAAGGGGGCCTCGGAACAGGGGCATTTCTTAAGTAGGTTTGATTGAAGGGTTGATTTATGGGTCTCGGTCGTGGATTTCGTGAAAATGGAGGAATCGATGGTTGAAATAACCATGATGGATGGTGCATAAACATTCTAGGTAAGGCTGGTGGAGCAACTCTAATAGGATTTGCATCCAATGGAGGCTCCGTGTTCATGTGTGCCCTAGCCGGTGTCGATAAACTAAAATGTGCAGAGGTGAAAGTGAAAGCGGTCGACCTAGGGGCTGGTAATGGTGCTAGTGGTGGTGGGAACGGTGGTAATGTGGTGGTTGGAGGTGTGGGAGGGGTAGGGTTTTGTTCTTGGGTAAAAACAGGGGTTTGGTTTTGGGTATTTCAGGGTGGGTTTTTGCAGGGGATTTCTCGGTGGGGGGGTTAGAGTCTTGGGGTTTATCGTCGACCTCAATAGAGATAGGATCATCGGTTGTACCTGAGGGTTGGGTTTGACGATTTTTGGGGTTTCCGGCCACCACAGTTGCCGCTGGTGCTCCATCTCCACCAGACGACTCGCTAGTGCTCGTCCCTTTACGCCGACCACTTCGTCGGACTACCATGGCGATGTTCTCCTTTCTCGATGATCTTCTCTCTCTCACCATTTTTAGCTTTCTGCGTGTTTTTTTTTTTTTGAAATGAAATGAACTGAACTTTTGGTGTTCTCAGGTGTATTTGAAAGTGAGAAGACCAAGAGTTGAAAAGTGTTTAAATACCCACCAAACTTTCTCCCAAAGAAATGTGGTTTAACTTTTCTTTAAAAATGCACTTTGGGTAAAGACCGCTGGGTAATAAATTCACAGCTGGATTTTAGCCTTATGAAGATAAAAAGGTGACATTTTGGAGGCTGAGAGGTACTTTCCGCTGATGTCATGCAATGAGCTTATCTTGTACCATCCTTAGTTGATAGGAATAGCATTTTCCTTCCTCCTTCCTTATCTAAAAACAAAAATATTTTAAACAAAAACACTAAATTAATTAATCTACTGGAAATTAAATAAACAAGCAAAAGAGATATTTACAGAAAACGGACTTTTAAAAGTCCATGGGCTTTTTCGGATTTTTCAAGGTGCAGCCAACTCCACAGAGCAATGCTTTGGGAATGCTACAGCATCATGAAACAGCTTAACACGTTGCCCATTTACTTTAAAAACATTGTTTGATTCAGGGTTAACAAGGTCAATTGCTCCGTATGAATAGACTTTATGGATCTGGAAAGGTCCTGACCATCTAGACTTCAACTTTCCTGGAAACAATTTCAACCTCGAGTTGAACAGTAGAACTTGTTGGCCTTCTTTTAACTCTCGGTGATTGATTCTAGAGTCATGCCATTTTTTTGTTTGGTCTTTATAGATTTTTGCATTTTCATAGGCCAGGTGCCTATGTTCCTCTAGTTCACAGAGTTGTAATTTCCTATTTCTGCCAGCTGCATTGGGGCACATATTTAATTCTTTGATGGCCCAAAATGCCTTATGCTCAAGTTCCACAGGGAGGTGGCAAGCTTTTCCAAACACTAGCTTGTATGGGGACATACCTATAGGTGTTTTATAGGCAGTCCTATAAGCCCATAAAGCGTCATCTAATTTGAAGGCCCAATCCTTTCTATTGGGCTTTACTACTTTTTCTAGTATGCTTTTAATCTCCCTGTTTGAAAGTTCAGCCAACCCATTGGTTTGTGGGTGATAGGCTGTAGCCACTCTATGTTTGATATTGTATTTTTCAAGTACACCAGAGAGCAGATTATTCACAAAATGGGTACCCTCGTCACTAATTAGTGCCCTAGGAGTACCAAATCTTGTAAAAATTTGCCTCTGGAGAAACTTGACCACAGTTTTTGCATCATTGGCTACACAAGCTGTAGCCTCCACCCACTTTGACACATAATCTACCGCCACTAAAATATATTGACATTTGTTTGATGGGGGGAAAGGACCCATAAAATCTATTCCCCATACATCAAACAACTGAACCTCAAGGATCCCATTTAATGGCATCTCATTCCTTTTAGAAATAGAGCCACTTCGTTGACATTCGTTGCACCGTAGTACAAAATTGTGGGAATCCTTAAAGAGAGTTGGCCAATAAAAACCAGATTGTAGAACTTTGGCGGCTGTTCTTTGGCTTCCGAAATGTCCTCCGTAAGGTGCTTGATGGCAGTGCTGCAAGACAGCTGCTACTTCAATCTCCGGGATGCATCTTCTCAGAATCTGATCTGCACCAAGCTTAAATAAAAATGGATCATCCCAAAGATAGGTTTTAATATCATGGAGAAATTTCTTAAGCATGTAACTAGTGTAATCCGGGGGTTTTATTCCACAAGCCAAGTAATTTGCTATGTCGGCAAACCAGGGTGACTTAGTCTGTTGTATTGCCATGATTTTTTCGTCAGGGAAGGTCTCAATGATGTCTTCTTCTCCTATCCCAGGTTTCTCTATCTAGACAGATGATCTGCAACTTGGTTGTCTACTCCTTTTCTATCCACAATCTCTAGGTCAAACTCTTGTAACAACAACACCCATCTAATCAATCTAGGTTTGGCATCTTTCTTTGAGATCAAGTATTTGATGGCCGCATGGTCAGTATGGACAATGATTTTGGTCCCTATCAAATATGATCTAAACCTCTCAAAGGCAAAAACTACAGCCAATAACTCCCTTTCTGTTGTTATGTAGTTAGTTTGTGCTTCATTCAAAGTCTTACTTGCGTAATAAATTGAATGAAAAACTTTCTCATGTCTTTGACCTAGGACAGCTCCTACAAAGAAAATCATCAAGGCGTCACACATGATTTCAAAAGGCTTGTTCCAGTCCGGAGTTACAACTACTGGAGCGGTCACCAAAGCTTTCTTCAATATATTGAATGCATGTCTGCACTCATCAGTAAATTCAAATTTTTGATCATGCTGCAAAAGTGAACACAAAGGTTTAGAGATTTTTGAAAAGTCTTTTATAAACCTTCTGTAAAACCCAGCATGACCGAGAAAGCTTCGAATTCCCTTAACAGTGGTTGGTTCGGGTAGTTTTTCAATAACTTCAAGTTTAGCCTTGTCTACCTCAACTCCTCTTTTTGAAATAAGATGTCCAAGAACAATTCCTTCTGTAACCATGAAATGACATTTCTCCCAATTAAGAACAAGATCAGTTTCCTCACACCTTTCCAAACTCTTCTTCAAAATTTCCAAACAATTATCAAAAGATGATCCATACACGGAAAAGTCATCCATAAAGATTTCTATAGATTTCTCAAGCATGTCAGAAAATATGGACATCATGCATCTTTGAAAAGTTGTTGTTGCATTACAGAGTCCAAATGGCATTCTCCTAAAGGCAAAAGTGCCATAGGGACATGTGAAGGTGGTTTTTTCCTGATCTTCTGGTGTTATTGCTATTTGATTGTAACCCGAGTATCCATCTAAGAAACAGTAATACTCTTTTCCTGCTAACCTGTCTAACATCTGGTCAATGAAAGGTAGGGGGAAATGGTCTTTTTGAGTAGCCTTGTTTAGCCTACGGTAGTCCATGCATATTCTCCACCCGGATATTACTCTAGTGGGGATAAGTTCATTTTTTTCATTGGAGATGACAGTGAATCCTCCCTTCTTTGGGACACACTGGACTGGACTAACCCAAGAACTACTAGCTATGGGGTAAATTATTCCTGCATCTAGCCATTTCAAAATTTCCTTCTTCACTACCTCTTTCATGACAGGGTTCAGTCTTCGTTGGGGCTCTATGGATGTAAAGTCGTTATCTTCTAAGATGATCTTATGTTGACATATAGAGGGACTAATCCCTTTAAGGTCAGCAATGGTCCATCCTATGGCTTTTGTGTGCAATTTTAACATATCCACAAGCTTCTTTTCTTGATGTATATCTAGGGTAGATGATATGATGACAGGCAATTTGCCTTCTTCTCCTAGATAAGCATACTTTAAGTGAGATGGGAGTTGTTTCAACTCCAAGTCAGGTGGTGATACTATGGATGGTGTGAAACTCTTTGGTTCATTATTTTCTAGCATCTCAAAGGCTGCTGTCTCTTTGGTATCATTCTCACTCAACTCATGTTTTTCCTCACTTTCTATTTCTATTTCCTCCTCATCATTCTTCAACTTACAGACTTCTCTTACTCCCTCCTCATAACAGGCTGTCTCAATCTCAGATACCCGCGCACATTCCTCTAAGTAATCAGGGTATTTGAGAGAATCAAAGACACTAAATGTGACTTTTTGGTCTTGCCATCTCATAGTCATTTCTCCTTTTTGTACATCTATCAAAGTTCTTCCGGTGGCCAAGAAAGGTCTTCCTAAGATTATAGGAATATCCTTATCAGCCTCAAAGTCCAAAACAATAAAGTCTGCCGGAAATATGAACTTTTCAACTTGTACCAACACATCCTCTATTTTTCCTTTAGGATAGGCAATAGTCTTATTGGCCAAAATCAATGTGACAGTAGTAGGCCTTGCTTCTCCTAATCCTAAGGTGTTGTACACGGATAAGGGCATGAGGTTTATGCTAGCACCTAGATCACATAGTGCTTTCCCAACCTCCTTCCACACCAATAGAAATAGGAATAGTGAAACTCCCTGGATCTTTTAGCTTTGGGGGAATTTTGTTGGTAAGGAGAGCACTACATCCTTTAGTAAGGGCTACGATCTCGTACTCGGTTATCTTCTTCTTCTTACTAAGGATGTCTTTCAGGAATTTAGCATAAGTCGGCATCTGCTCAATTGCTTCAACAAGGGGTATGTTGATATGCAATTGCTTGAACACTTCCAAGAATTTCTTAAATTCCTGTTCATCCTTCTGATTCCTTAATCTTTGGGGATAAGGTACATAGGGAGGAACAGGTTTGATGATGTTTTTACTTGGAATTGTTGAGCAGGATGGGTCTTGTGGGTTTGGAGTCTTAGGAACAGGTGGTAAAGGCATAATGACTTTCTTTGGATCAACATCTTGTTCTACAGACTTCTTTTCAATCGGATCTTTTGGTAGGAAAGGAAAGGTGACTTTTGGTGGTAAGTCTTCTACCTCTTTTGTTGGTGATTTGGTCACACTGATTTTAGGCGTACTATCAGGGTAGTCCTTTCCGTTTCTAAGGGTGATTGATTTAACATGCTCCTTGCTTGGGTTTCTAGGGATTTCTGTGTTACTGGGCAAGGTGCCAATAGGTCTGTTGTTCTGGTTGAGAGCAAGTTGACCCACTTGAGTTTCCAAACTTCTTATAGCGGCTTGGTTTTGAGCATGGTTTTGGGCTATGGTTGCATTTTGCTGAACCATTGCTGCCTGAGTATGAGCTATGTAAGTTTTTAACACATCTTCTAATGAAGATAATGTAGTCGTTGATGGTGGAGGTGGAGGTGGCTTGTTTTGAAAATTTTGATGAGGTTGAAAGTTTTGCGTTGGTTGAGAATTTGAACTGCTTGCATGGTTTTGAAAATTAGAATTTCCTTGGTGTTTAGGTGCTGGTGGGTTTAAACTTGGACTTGTCCATGAAAAATTTGGGTGCTGTTTCCAGCTTGCATTGTAGTTGTTTAAGTAGGGCGCAGACTTATTATGAACATAATTTACTGATTCAGAATTTTTAGGACAATGTTCGTAAGAATGTTCCCCTCCACAACAAACACACTGCACTGCCAGAACTGGTTGACTTGATGTAGCAGCAGTCGGCTGTGCTCCCTGGCCGGAAGTAATATTTTTTAAAATGTTAGCCATGGAAGCAAGCTGAGCTGTAATAGCAGTGTATGCGTCAACATCATGTATTCCAGCAGCCTTTTTTTGGTTTGTAGCACGTGGATCAGCCTAGTGCCCATTATTTTCAGAAATTTTCTCAAGCATAGCAAATCCTTCATTGTAGGTACTGCCTGTAAAGGCCCCTCCTGCAGTCGCGTCGAGCATTTGTCTATCAGTGGCCTTTAAACCATTGTAGAACGTCTCGAGTTGAATACAGTAGGGAATGCCATGGTGTGGGCATTTCCTTAACAGATCTTTAAAACTTTCCCATGCATCAGGAATAGCTTCATCGTCTGTTTGTTTAAAAAGACAAATTTCGTTTCGAGACTTAGCATTCCTGGTGGGGGGAAAATATTTTCGCAAAAATTTCTCAGCCATTTCGGTCCATGATGTTACAGAATCAGGTGATAATGAGTTGAACCACTCCCTAGCTCGATCCCTTAAGGAAAATGGAAATAATGTAAGGTTTAGAGCGTCTGTTGACACTCCTGGGATCAAGAAGGAATTGCAGACCTCTAAAAAGGATTTCAGATGTGAAAATGGGTCTTCAGTTGGTAAACCAGCAAATTGTCCATTTGTTTGTAACATGTGAAACATGATCGGTTTTGGTTCAAAATGGGTGGTCGTGAAATGGGGTCTAGCTATCCCTGAGTTCAATTGCTCAAAATTAGGGATGGCATAGTCCATTATTCGACCATCTTTAGAATTTGCTAAATTAATTATATTAGGTTGTGGCCTTGGTCTTTGTGGGTTCTCACCATGATTTTCTGATCCTGTATCATCATCTTCATCATGTATTTCCTCATCATGAAAAATGTTTCTAAATGGGTGAATAGATGGATCTCCAAACAATGGAGGTTGTTGGGGTCCAAATGGTGGGGGTTGATGTGGTCCATTTAGGAGAGGAGGGGGTTGTGCCATGTCGGGAGGTGGCGGAGCAAGAATTGCTCTTTGAACCCTCCTTCTTTGACGGAATGTTCTCTCAATATCGGGATCGATTTCGAGAAACTCCCCTCGTTGAATCCTTGGCATACACCACCACAACTGTTTCAAACGGTGTTAGAAAAATCAAATCTTTTATCTTACTTAAAAATTGAACGTTTAGCTTGCCAGTCCCCGGCAACGGCGCCAAAAACTTGATAGGCCCTTTTTGTGTACCCAAAAATAGAAGAATGGGATCCACAAAGCAAGTATACAATATGGTCCACTATCGTCCCTCAAGTAATAAAGTGGTATAAGATACCGAAAATCGTCCACAGAGACTGTAGTAAACGTTCAGTTCCAAGTCTAATAAAAGAGATGATTTCAGATGGCGAATTTGAAGAATATTTGATTGATTGCTTGTTTGTTTGATTGTTGTGAATTAACAGAATAAAACGGGTAGCATGGGTGTAAAACTTCCAGGTGAGACCTAAATACAAATTCGGGTGGACAATTTAGTTAGCAGTAATAAATTTCACCATCCACCTTGAGGGTATTCCTTCCGGACTTAACCATTGTTACTAGTATTTAGCTTTCAGCCCATATTCCTATGTAGCATCCGGACCAGTGATTGTAATGCATGCTTTCCTCAAGGTGTATGGACTAGCAAATTCCTTTGTCTAAAAATCGCTCTTCCAAGCAGATTCCCATATCATCCAAGCTGGGTGTGTCATAGTGGCTCATTCCTGAGTCCACCACACTTTACACTTTGACAAGCAACCAACTCGTCGAGAATAATCAGTTAGAAAAATATAGAGAGCAACTCTTCCAAGTCTACTTCCTATGTCATTCGAGCTGACGTGCATATCGTGGCTCATTCCTGAGTCCACGGCACTTAAACACTTTCAAAGTGATCAACCCGTCAAGAAGTGCATTTGGATTTATAAAACTTGAATGAAATAATGAAACATTATTTTTGCTAATAAAAGTCCACCTTTATTTAATTTAGAATCTCACCCTTTCATTTCACACCCAAGCTAATAAAATTAGCTACTCATAGCGGAAATGAAAAAGCAATATATATAAATATAAATATAAGACATAAATATAAATAAAGCAGAAAAATAAAGCTATTAAATAAAGCAGTAAATAAAGCGGTAAATAAAGCGGTAAATATAGCAATTAAATTTGGAGCGAATAATACTTCAAAGATTACTTAGATTAAAAACCCACTTGAAAGATATTTCCAAGTGTTTGCTAATAGTAATTTAACTTGCATGTAATTGTGTGTAGTAGAGTTGTGTACCAAACTAACACACTTAACCATCTATTTATACTAGATACTAAGGGTAGAGAGATAATTTCAAGGGGAACCAAAAGTCAACAAAAAGACAACAATGTCCAACTTGTTCCCCAAGATTAGCAAAAAGGAAGGTTCCTACCCTTTTTAACTATTACAATATTAATAAAAATATATAATTGTTCAAAAGAAAAGATCTGAAAATCTTTGATAAAACTTTATGCCCAAGTCAGCTTATCCGTTAAGCTCTTCCATCAGCTGCCATCCACTGCATGCCAATGCTCCAGCAATGCTCCACCAATGCCCAAAAGTCTGCAGATTTAACCTAAATTAGCTATAATGCAAGTAGAACAGGAAATCCATCTCTCTTGACTTTATGACTCAACAACTACTTAATAATGGACTCAAAGTTGGGATAAAGTGTAAAATAGTTATCTAAAAGACTCTCTAGAGGGTACTAATGTGTTAAATAATCGACACATATCACTCAGCCACCGAATAATTCCAATATTGGGCAAACCTACGTATTTGTACCCATCCCAACCACCGCGATATATACATACGTTAATTCACCATACACAACCACTAGTGGCAAAAATCATGATTTCACCCATCAGAGCATACCGTTTACGACCAATCATACGTCGATCCCCATGATGAATGCAAACTACCCATTCAACACTCATAAAACTCCCTACGATGACTCAGTCGCCCGAAAATTTAAGCAACTTGAAGAACAAAATGAGAAAATGTTGTCGTTACTTGCAAAACTGCCTGGAGCAGCAGTGCCCGTCGACATAGAGCCTCCTACCGGTTTCCAAGCTTCACCTTTCGCTGATTCGATCGCTCTGATAGGTGTTCCCAAGAAGTATAACATTCCTACGTTCACACCGAAGTATTCTGGTATCACGGACCCCAACGAGCATGTCGTGCAGTATTAGCAATTTATGTGGACGGCGTCGATACCCCATAATTTTCAAGAGGTCTGTATGTGTAAAAGTTTCGGAGCGTCCCTCACAGGCGCAACACTACAGTGGTTGATCAACCTCAAGCCCAAATCGATCAATTCGTTCGCCGACCTCGTCAACCAGTTTTTCCAGCAATTCGCCAGCAGTCGCAAGATGGAGAAACAAACTAGTGACCTCTATTATATAATTCAGAAGGAAGGAGAGACCGTCAGGAATTACTTCAACCGCTTCAACATGGAGATGATCGGGATTCGTAATTGTGACATCAAAACGGCGATCGAAGCTTATAAACGAGGGCTAGACAACAACTCGGGTCTATACCTTGACCTTACCAAATATCCAGCCGATACATTTGAAGACGTGAGAGCACGAACCTTGGCTCATATGAGAGTCGAGGATGATGCTGCCTTCCGACAACAAAGATCTTTTGATAAACAGGTGCTTGGAGTCAAAAAGCCGGAATTCAAAAATTCAAAAGTGGTTTTTAATGCCAGGCATGAAAAAAGAAAAGTCGAACCCAAGGTAAACCCCAAGTTCACCCATTACCCAAAATTGTCAACTTACGATTTTGCAGGTAATTCGAAGGAACTAGTGGAAACATTGAAAAATCTCCAAGCAACAGTACGATGGCCCAAGAAGAGTTATCGACCAAACGACCAAAAGGATACGACGAAATGGTGCGATTTTCATAATGATCATGGGCACGACACGGACGATCGTCAAGTCCTCAGGAAAGAAATCACATGGCTATCACAAAAGGGTTATCTCAATGATTTGGTCTCAACGCATGCCACAGGTAACACCCCTAGACCCACATCTCCTACGCATACTAAAGTAGTAAATTGTATGACAGGAAGTTCCGACGTACGTGGATTAACATACTCAGCCGCTAAAAGACACGCGAGGTAAAAATTCGACGAGTCTAGCATCCCCGTCGACTATCAAAAAGGAGACGACAAAAAGCTTGACTCCATGGCGGTTGTGTTCAGCAAGGAAGATCTAGGCGACACCAGACGCAGACATTATGATGGCCTTGTCGTTCAACTCACCATCGGGAATTGTCACCAAAAGAATTCTTTGACGAAGGAAGCTCCGCCAACATCATCTTTCTCAATACCCTCAAAGCCATGGGGATAAGCGAGACAGAAATCGTACGACGATCGACAGTCTTAGTCGGCTTCAATGGCGACGCATCCACGACGATGGGCAAGATTACGCTACCCATCTTCGCAAAAGGAGTCAATAAATCGACTTGCCGTAAAGTGGTCGAGTGTTCCTCAGCTTATAACGTTATCCTTAGAAGACCCTAGATACACAACATGAAAGCAGTCCCCTCGATGTACCATCAGACGATAAAGTTTCCTACTCCCTAGGGGTGCAGGAAATAAGAAGTGAACGAAAAGACGCGAGAGAATGCTACAAAGTCGCAATGAGACCTTGAAACCAGAGCATCTAGCAATTACAGAGCCAGGCGGATGACAAATCCCCTGACGATTACGGACTCCAGGAAATCGCCTTGGATCCAGCCAGACCAGAGCGTACAGTATTCCTGGGGGCATCCTTGGATGAAGAAATAAAGAATGATCTCATACAATTCCTAAGGGACCACTCCGACTGTTTCGCTTGGACGCACGAATATATGGTCGACATAGACCCGAGTATCATATCACACAAGTTGGACGTGGACGCAAACTTTCCCCCGATCAAGCAAAAGCGAAGGAAGTTTGCACCTGAAAGGAACAAGATTATCAATGAAGAGGTCGACAACTTGCTAAAGTCCGGCAAGATCAGAGAAGTAAAATATCCGGAATGGCTAGCTAATGTTGTCGTGGTCAAGAAAAAGAACGGAAAGTGGCGAGTTTGTATTGATTTCATCGACTTGAACAAGGCATGTCCCAAAGATTCTTTTCCTCTTCCACACATCGACGCCATGGTTGACGCCACAGCTGGACATGAACTATTAACGTTCATGGACGCATATTCTGGATACAATCAAATACTAATGCATCTGGACGACCAAGAGAAGACAACCTTCATGACAGACAAAGGCATCTATTGCTACAAGGTACTGTCGTTTGGTCTAAAGAATGCAGGATCAACGTACCAACGACTCGTCAATCTTATGTTTAAAGATTTCCTAGGCAAGACAATGGAGGTATACATCGACGATATGCTCGTAAAGTCAAAGCGCAAGATTGATCATATTGAACACCTCAAAGAATCTTTTGAAATCCTAAGAAAATACGATATGAAGCTGAATCCGACTAAATGCTCCTTTGGAGTTCGCGCGGGAAGATTCTTGGGACACCTGGTGACGCGCCGAGGCATTGAAGCTAGTCCATATCAGATCAAAGCGATCCTCGACTTACGATCACCAAGGAACCTGAAAGAAGTGCAATGCTTGACTGGGAGAGTCGCAGCTCTAAACCGTTTTATTTCAAAATCATCCGACATATGTCGTTTATTCTACAACTTCCTCAGGAAAAATAAAGGTTCCGACTGGACTGATAGTCATGAAAAAGCGTTGGGTAAGCTTAAGGAATACATGATGTTCTGTCGAAACCAAAAGATCATGAAATCCTGTACCTATACTTATCGGTAAGTAACACTTCCATAAGTTCGGTACTGATTCGGGAAGATGAAAATTAACAAAGGCCAATATATTACGTGAGTAAATCCCTCGCCGATGCAGAGACAAGATATTCGTCAATGGAAAAGCAACTCCTGTCATTAGTAACTTTTGTAAAAAAGTTACGACATTACTTCGAAACTCATCTAGTTGCTGTCGTCACCAACTACTCGCTCAAGTCTGTCTTGAGGAAGCCGGAATTAGCTGGCAGACTCGCGAAGTGGAGTATTTATCTAAGTGGTTACGATATCTTCTTTATTCCACGAACAACAATAAAATCACAAGCAATTGCTGACTTTATCGCGGATTTTACACCCGACCTAGAAAAGGAAGCCATCACAGAGATTTCGTCTGTGGTGAATTTAGACGACAATCAATGGACGATCTACGTTGACGGATCGTCGAACATACGTGGAACCGGCTTGGGACTCGTCCTAAAATCACCACAGGGGGGCATCATGGTATATTCAAAATCTTGCGACTTCAAAGCAACGAACAATGAAGCAGAGTATGAAGCATTGATCGCAAGACTAGGAATGGCCCGCGAGGTGGGGGAAAAACATCTCCTAGTTAAAAGTGATTCCCTGCTGATCGTCAATCAATTGAACGGGGAATTCGCGACTAAAGACGCACGAATGACAAACTTTCTGAAGTCGCAAAAGAAAAAATGAAAAGCTTGGAATCTTGTACAATACAACAAGTACCAAGAGATCAAAATATGCAGGCAGACGCGTTAGCCAACTTGGGGTCCGCCCTCAGTAAATCCAAGTTCGACAATATACCAATAATTCATTTGGAATCTCCATCGATCGAAAAGCATGAGGTCACAGTGTTAACCAGTAACGACGAAGACGAATGGTTCAAAGAAGTGAGAGACTACCTCGAAGATTGTCGATTACCGGAAGACAAGCTGAAAGCCAGACAAATACGATTCAAATCTTCCAAGTATGTTATCATGCACGATCGTCTTTATAGAAGATCTTCCACCGGGCTAAACTTACTATGTGTAACTAAAAGTCAAATAGAAGAAATCCTTCGAGAAATGCACGAGGGTAAGTGTGGGAATCAATCTGGAGGACGAAGTCTGGCGAATCGAATCTCACGACAAGGATATTACTGGGCGACATAGCGACAGGACGCGTTCCGGTACGTACAAAATTGTGATCCATGTCAGAGACACGCAAGCACATCCCATAAACCTTCAGAAAATCTACATTCGACGCTGACTCCGTGGTCGTTTATGCGTTGGGGAATGGATATAGTCGAGAAATTGCCACCAGCTCCTGGACAAAAAGTATTTCTTCTGGTGCTTACGGACTATTTTTCTAAATGGATTGAAGCTGCTGCTTTCTAACCATAAAAAAAAGGTAATTTGGTAAATTAACAAATTTAATAATTAATAATATTTATATTTATATTTATTTTTCTGTTACAAATCAGATAAAGATTAAAAGATATATATTTCCTAAATTATCTAACCGAATAATATCAAAACAAATCGAAAAAACTATTCATTCAATCGATTCCCTTCATAGTCCGGATTCAAAATATTTGATGATATGTGGTACCTTTTATGAATGTGTATGGTACATATTCGTATGATATATTTTTTTGATCCGATATTTGAATGTGTGGTACCTTTTATGAAGATATGTGTGTGGTACCTTTTATTCATCTTAAAAGGTACCATCAGAGTTACAAAATATTTGAAGATCTGTGTTACTTTTTATGAATGTGTATGGTACATACACTACTAGAAAATTGAGTATTTTCAACGGAAAATGTCGTTGAAAATTTTCTACGAATTTTATAGGGATTATTGACAGAACATAAATTTTCTACGAATTTTCAATTAATTTCCGTTGAAAATCTCTCACAACATGCATTTTCAACCAAAAAATTTTCAACGGAATGTCTCGTCAAAAAAATTTTGGTTGAAAATGCATGTTTTTGAGATATTTTCAACGGAAATTTGTTGAGAATTTATGTTCTGTCAATAATCCCTCTAAAATTCGTAGAAAATTTTCAACGATATTTTCCGTTGAAAATATTTAATTTTCTAGTAGTGATATTCGTATGAAGGGAGAGAATTTTTGATTATCATAATATGTATCATAATAGGTTTTTGATTATTATAATAGGTATCATAATATGGTTTTTAAATGTGTATGATACATATTTTTGATTATCATAATAGGTATCACAAAAATTCTTGATTATCATAATAGATATGATTACCATGGTTTACGAAATAAGTTTGGGAAGAGGGAGGAGAGAGATTTATAAAAAAACTTATTTACCCTTAAATATTATTTATAAATATATATATTTTTTAAAATAATAGATAATTACCAAAATTAATATTTTTAATAATAGCCATTCATTATTAATAATATGTGGTTTAGATTGGATCTCATGATTATCAAGATTAATCTAGATCTCTCTTGAAGAACCCTATATATATATATATATATATGTATGTGTAAAACTACACTACCACACCAACACTTCTCCCAACGTTGACTTCTTCTCCCCACCCCAACAATACCCTATTTTTGGAGGTACCTTCACACTTCAACCTTTTCCAAGTACACCTTCATCCCTTTCCCCTCAGAACAATAATAATAATTCTTCCCCCAATTTTTATGGTTCATATTAACTACAAACAAAAATGAGGCAACCGAGTGAATTAAGTGTCTAGTTGTTTTGTGCCGATGATTTTTTCATTAATTTCGCCATGGTCCTTTTCTTAGTCATGGTTGGCTATCTATTTCTATCAACCCCTTCTACATCTATTATTAACAGATTCCTGAATATCAAGATATGCATGTCTATATATTCTTTCTTAAAAAGAGGGAAAATGCTCAAATTTTATGCTCCGATATGATTTGTATGTGGATACGTTAATCTCTAATCCATCCCTCCGTCTATCCGTCCCTCCGTTCCTCTTCCGTCCCTCCCTCCCTCCCTCCATCCATCCATCCATCCATCCATCCATGATTTAATGTTTATCGACGGTTGCATTATGAGATTTCTGGTGTTTTAAATTGATACATCTTGATGTTGTAAAGCTTCTGGTTCCTTGCATATGGTGCTAAACTTATTTTAGGGGCAGAGTTCAAGTGCCGATTTATAGCTCCAATTCACAACAAGGATTATGTTCATCATGGGAAGAGGGGGTTGTGTTCATCGATGGTAGAGGTGAGGGAGGGTTCAAAACCAATTCATCGATTTACGAAGAGAATGAGGGGAAGGCTGTGTTCATCGATGACAAAGCTCTAGTTTCTTGTAGATGCTGAATTTATTTCAGGGGTTGAATTCAAGTACGATTTATAACTCTGATTCCATTTTTGTTTTTGAAAGTGAAGGGGATGAGGTAAGGGACGATAAGGAGAAGAAGATAAAGATGGGGAGTGGCCGAAGACAATGGGTTGCCGGAGATGGGTAGGCGATGGCGACAATAATCTGTAAAGGGGTTTGGGTTTTATGTTTTAAGGACAATGGTGCAACAAAAGTAAAAGGACAATGGTACCCTTGATTTAACTTGAGCTAAGCTAACCGAGTTAGACCAAGGGACCCAATCCATAACAAAAGTGAAACCATGATGACATGTATATAATTATTTTGTTTGGAGGACCTAATCCAAATTTTCATATAACTAGAGGGACTGAATTTGTAATTTACTCTACTTAAAATAAAAAAATTCTTGAAAATCAAAATCCAGTAACCAAACCCTAGTATACCCTCCTTAAACCCTATTATCTTCTTCATCGCTTCTCATCAGGTTCGTTTTCTCTCTTCTGCAAGTTCGATTTCTTGACATTATAGGCTCAATTTCTACTCTCGATTTGGGCTACTGGTTAGTGATTACCATGCTAGAGTAGATATACCATGGATTGAACCAACAAATTTGCTGATTTATACATATTGTTTTGGACTGTAGGTTAGCTAATTCTATGTCTTTCTGTATAACTCATGCAGCAGAAATTGAGCTGCAAAGAATGGCTTCAGTGACATTGAAAAAGAACTATCGATGCGTTCAGTCATTGCAACAATTTTACTCAGGCGGTCCCTATAGCGTCTCTTCAGATGGTTCGTTCATTGCTTGTGCATGTAATGACACCATAACCATAGTTGATTCTTCCAACGCTTCCATTAAGTCCACCATTGAAGGGGATTCCGAGCCTGTTACTGCTATTGCTCTTAGCCCTGATGATAAATTCCTCTTCTCTGCTAGCCACAGCCGTCAAATTAGGGTTTGGGACCTCTCCACTCTTAAATGCTTGCGATCATGGAAGGTAAGTTTACATTTTTGTTTGCTAATCTCTTAAAAAAAGGGTTAAAAACTCCAAAATCTTCATTTTTTCTGTTTTGGCGAATCTGCTTCAAGTCTTTTTATGATTGGAGTTGAGCAGGGACACCAAGGTCCAGTAATGTCCATGGCATGCCATGCTTCTGGTGGATTGCTGGCAACCGCTGGAGCTGATGGCAAAGTGTTGGTATGGGATGTTGATGGTGGATTTTGCACGCATTTCTTCAAGGGTCATAAAGGGGTTGTAACTAGTGTTATTTTTCATCCTGATCCCACTCGTCTGCTTGTAAGTTTCTGTAATTTACTGGTTATCGGATTATTGTTAGTAGTGTTGCACTCTTTTTCTTGTTTTTCTACTGAAAGATACTGTATAAAGTTATCAGCTTGTTTACCTTATAGATTAGTTATCTTATACTTGTATGTTTATTTGAATCGATAGTTGTTTCTTATGATAAAGTTCGTCGACAGGAAATTGACACATTTTAGTTTGCAATGTCAAACAATATAATCACCGAGAATTATGTGATGTTCTAAGAACAAATGGTTAACACTTTGAAATAGTGATCAGTTAAATCTTATTCAATTTTCTATACCATCTGGCCTAAGTTAATAAGTTATTGCTTGCATAAGCTGTTTTTGTCTTTCTGAATACCATCCACAAGCGCTTGACAAAGTAAACTATCCATACACGGAGCAAAGGAAGGAACGTCTTTCAACTAGTTGTGGATATATAATGCATATTGGCAGAGGGGGTAGAAACAAACTATAAAGCAAAATGTGTGAATTTTATAATGATCTCAGGCACTTTATTTTCATTGCTTAAAAACTAAACATTTCATTGTTTGCACTTCTAGCTATTTTCTGGAAGCGATGATGCAACAATACGAGTTTGGGACCTTACAAGCAAGAAATGTGTCGCAACTTTAGAGAGACATCGTTCGACGGTGACTTCCATTGCAATAACAGAAGATGGTTGGACTCTGTTGAGTGGTGGCCGAGATCAGGCATGTCTCAACTATCTATGTTCTGATGTAGATTAGTATTATATATATCAACTTACTTGTTAATATGTTGTTGCATATCACTACTCACACAATCTTGACAGGGTAGTAATAATCTATTTGTTTTTATGTTCTTAGCCTCAGTTTGTATCGACTTTTAGTTTGAAAATTTTCATAAAATTCACCACTCAGCAGCAATTATATTTTATAGAACCTTGAGGGACGGCTCAACTGACAAATAAAGGCTAGCCCCTCCCTGGTCCTCATAGGTTGCCAGTTTGAGTCTCCCTAGGGCCATTTGGGATCTTTCTGGCTGGCACCCATGGGATTGGTCGAGGTGCACGTAAGCTGGCCCAGACACCCATGTTACCAAAAAAAGGAATAAAAAAGTTATAGTTCTTTTGTAAGTTTAGTAGCATTTTAGGGTCCATTTGTTAAGCTCATTTCATTTTCTATTATTAGTTTGTGGGTCCCATTTCCATGATACATGAACTAACGGATACGAGACCCCTAATGAAGAATGACAAATTGAGGAAAAACAGGTGAAATGATCTGACCTTTGCTTAGCTTATCCTGCTAGGGTGAGTAGGTTGAAGTTGACTTGTAATATAATTACATTTAAAAAGTCCTTAATTACTTTCAGTAACAGGGGTCTTTTTTATTGTGTTTGGGATACCATTTTAATCCTTGAGAATTCATAGCTAGGGTTCCATTTGTTATTCACATACTGATGTAATGATAACTTTAGGTTGTAAATTTGTGGAACCTTCATGACTACAGCTGCAAGATGG
Organism: Silybum marianum; assembly: GCA_036898165.1. Lineage (NCBI taxonomy): Eukaryota > Viridiplantae > Streptophyta > Magnoliopsida > Asterales > Asteraceae > Silybum > Silybum marianum. Next base: position 7,321,395 of record CM072541.1, read on the forward strand.
GTGTGCCTACAAATGAGGCAATTGAAGCTTTATGTGTTATTCCTACCACATCTTCTTTTTCTTCATGTCTGCAAGGCAAGAAAATCACTGATCCGCTTGCATTCCAATTTTTTACCGTCGGCGAACATGGAATAGTACGGATATGGAATTCTCAAGGGTAAGTAATTTTATTCATATTGAACTAATATATAAAAATAAGTGCCTACTTTACTTTCCTATTCTACCCTTAATTATGAGATGGAAATATTTATTACCCTCTTCATTATTAGGGGTAAAATTGTCATTTAGTTAATTATAGAGTGTAATACTTGCCCATTTCTAAATCCGTTGCCTTGTTTATTGTGGACAATTGTTTTGATGTTATCATATTTTCTTAATATTTGTAATTTTGATTTGCAACAGTGCAGTCTGTTTATTTCAACAAGCATCTTCGGATGTTACTGTTAGCAAAGATGATGAGGAGGAAGCAAAAAGAGGTTTCATATCTGCTGTGATGTTGCCCTCCAATCAGGGGTTGTTATGTGTGACTGCTGATCAGGAATTTCTCTTCTATTCCCCAACCGAAGGAACATTTCAATTGAAGCTTAACAAAAGACTTGTAGGATACAATGAGGAGATAGTCGACATGAAGTTTTTGGGTTCTGAAGAACAGTTTCTTGCTGTTGCTACCAGTGTTGAGCAGGCAAGTTTCTTTTTGTCCCACCAAAACATATATATATATATATATATATATATAGAGAGAGAGAGAGAGAGAGAGAGAGAGAGAGAGAGGAAAGTTCAAATGAGAACTCAAATTTGGTTGTGAACGTGAGGACAAATGAGAGCTTGACACGTGTCATATTTAGACTGAATAATGAAGGAAAATATTCAGATGGAATGTAGTATTATTCGGTCTGAATGTAGTATTTTTCAGACTGAATAACACTACATTCAATCTGGATGTAGTATTATTCAGTCTGAATAATACTACATTCAGTCTTAATATTTTCCTTAATATGAGATGTGTCGCACTCTCATTTGTCCTTACGTTCACAATCAATCTTGAGTTATCATTTGACCCCGCCCCTAGATAGGGGCGGGTTCAAATACAAACCAGTTGAATGTTACAAACTATACAAACTCGTACAAATCAATATAAAAATAATTTTTTTCATCAAATGCTATGATTTAAGATATTATTACACATACGTTTGTTTCATAATGTAAAAGTTTCACATGTATTTGTTTTCATAAGTTGAAAGTTTCTCATATATTTGTTTCATAATGTAAAAGTTTCACATGTGTTTTTTATGTATTTTTTGACAAGGTGAAACAAACATATGTGTAATAATATCTTAAATCATAGCATTTGATGAAAAAAAATCATGAAAAAATTATTTTTTATATTGATTTGTACGAGTTTTTGTATAGTTTGTAACATTCATCTGGTTTGTATTTGAACTTCCCTCTAATGTATATATGTATATGTATTCTAGATTTGTATTCTAATGTTGGGTACAAAAAAACTATATTTGTTACGAGGAACATGCAGTGAATATCGAATTTGATTCTAGATTTGTATTCTAATGTCGCAGGTACGAGTGTATGATCTTTCCTCGATGTCATGTTCTTATGTATTGGCAGGCCACACCGACATTGTGCTATGTTTGGATACGTGTACAACAAGCTCTGGAAGAACACTAATTGTAACCGGAAGCAAAGATAACACTGTGAGCTTTCTTTTCTTTATATTTTGGCATATTTGTTTATAAATGACTTAAAGCTGGCTTGGATACCTTTGGTTAAAAAAAACCAAAAGCTACTGGCTGTGTTGGTTACCCATAATGATTTCAAAGAAATTGAAAACCCATTTTTTCCCGTTGTTTTGATAGGTAAGATTATGGGATTCTGATAGCAAATGTTGCATTGGAGTTGGAAGAGGTCACATGGGAGGCATTGGAGCTGTTGCTTTTGCAAAGAAGTTACATACTTTTTTCGTTAGTGGTAGTAGGTAAGTGATTAATTTATCCCCTATTATGTTCAACTTATGTTGCTGCACTTAGTTATTCGTCTACCATTTTGATTCTATTTTCTGAATTGTTAATGATGAATAGGGGCGGGGTTCAAATGAGAACTCAAGTTTGGTTGTGAACGTGAGGACAAATGAGAGCGCGACACGTGTCATATTCAGACTGAATAATGAAGGAAAGTATTCAGACCGGATGTAGTGTTATTCGGTACGAATAATACCATATTCAGACTGAATAATACTACATTCAGTCTGAATATTTTCCTTTATTATTCAGTCTGAATATGACAAGTGTCGTGTTCCCATTTGTCCTCAAGTTCACAACCAAATTTGAGTTCGCATTTGAACCTTCATGATGAATATACGTATTCACGACTATTTTTCATCATGAATATTGTGCATTTTCATTATTCATAATGAATAGTTTCTTAAATGAATCTGGCTCTATGTGAGATAAATTATTAATATTTGTATTGTTTAGTGATCTCACCTTGAAGGTATGGAGCTTAGATGACCTCTCGGATGATGTGAATGATGCATTTAGTTTGAAAACTAAAGCAGTCACGGCAGCCCACGATAAGGACATTAATGCCCTTGCTGTTGCACCCAATGACAGTCTTGTTTGCAGTGGGTCCCAGGTACATTCCATAAACATTCAAATTTCATTTTAGACCTCAATCTTAACAGCTCCTCCAAAATTGATAATTTATAATATATGTTTTGTATGAGTCACTGTAAGTCCTAACTAGATCAGATAATGATGAATCTAACAACAAATATCATGAATTACATCAATGGATCTTCAAATCATATCTATTGAATGTGTTTCTCTCTCTACAACTCTCTCTCTCTCTAGATCTATACAAGATATGAAAGTGAATGAACTAATGAATGATCTAGCAAAGTGTTACCATCAAAGTACATGAGATGGGTATCTATACCCCTACACTATTACAAGAGTAAAGTACAATTTAAGCTTCTTGTTGACTTTGTTGACATTATGCTTTGACCACGACGTCTTCAAGATTGTAATCTCGGATACAATATATTTATACCTAACAGTCACATTTTTTTTTCTTTTCCATCTATTTATGATCAGGACCGTACTGCACGTATCTGGAAGCTTCCGGAATTAACTCCTGGTGTTGTACTAAAAGGGCACAAAAGAGGAATCTGGTCAGTAGAGTTTTCGCCAGTTGATCAGTGCGTTATAACAGCTTCTGGAGATAAAACCGTAAAGATGTGGGCCATATCAGATGGTTCATGTCTAAAAACATTTGAAGGGCACACATCGAGTGTATTCAAAGTTCAATTTCTCACTCGTGGGGCCCAGTTCGTTTCTTGTGGTAAGAAAAGCGTTTTTATTAACTTTTTATGTTCATCTTAATGTTTTTATGTTGTTATAATAACGATAATTTAATTTGTTATATAGGTGCTGACGGTTTGGTAAAGCTCTGGACTGTAAAGACAAATGAATGCGTTGCAACTTATGATCAACATGAGGATAAGGTTGTAAATTGTTTTCAAATTATAACAAAAAATTGGCTTTATAGGATACTAAATATGTTCTAATAGACTGCTTTTTTGGACTTAAAGCCTAGAGTAAATTACATTTTTAATCCCTGAGGTTCTACAATTTCAGTTTTCATCCTTATAGTTTATAATTTATTACCTTTTTCGTCCTTATAATTTAAATTTATTGCTTTATTCATCCTTATGGTTTACAATTCATTTCTATTTTAGTCTTTCATACTTAAAGTAGTGGTTTGGACTAAAGGACGAAAATAGAAATGAATTGCAAACCATAGGGATGAAAACCGAAATTTTATAACCACAGGGACTAAATTAGCAATTTTTAACAAACCACAAGGAAAAAAAAGTAATTTAGTCTGAAGTTTATATGATCAAAATCAAATTACTGCCCATCCTATGTAAAGGTGTTATTATAAGTTTATAGGACGCTTTTAGGCAAGTTTTTTGAAACAATTTTGAAATAAAGCATTTTATTAGTCTTTTTATATGATGACATTATTTGAAGAAATATCTTATAAAAACAATTGTTCTGTATGAAAAGAGGACATTTTTTATATTTTTCTTTCATCAAGTTTTTAATTGGAATTTTTATTCTCTCTAGGTGTGGGCCTTAACTGTGGGGAAGAAAACAGAAATGTTGGCAACTGGTGGCAGTGATGCTATAATTAATCTGTGGCATGATTCTACTGCTGCAGATAAAGAGGACGCATTCCGGAAAGAGGTAAATCATAGTTTCAGTTAAAAATTTGTTTGATTTTTTCGACAAATGCCATTATATTTCTACACGTAATTTATTGAAAAAGTATTGTGAACATTTCTGTGGATACTGTTCATAAACTACTAGACTTCATATTTAATCTGAATGGAGGTAGTCAATGCATGTTAGCTTATTTTTTGAGCTTGTTGAAAAAGCCCTTTTTTGGTAAGTCGTAAACTAGCTTATACGAGCGGAGTGACTAACAAGAACCTCTTTTTTGAGAGGGTAAAATGCAATAAAGATGTTTTTTTCTTCCTTCAATATATCGAATTCCATATTTTCCTATTTTTTCAAATTTTTTATTTTTGCTTATTTGACCGTTAACGTGTTGATCTTGTATCATCTGACGACGTGGATGTCAAGTTTATCATCCACTTTGCCGCAAACGGACATCCATGTCATCAAATGTTACAAGATCAACAAGTTACCAGTCAAAATGGGTACAAAATAGGAAAATTTGAAACTTTGTTAATTGTTACATCGATTGAGATAAAAAAAATTCATAAGAATTAAAGCGAATATTGTTATATTTTGATGCATTTTACTCTTTTTGAAACGCAACTTGAAGTAGGGTTTCGATAAGCCCTCACTTTTCTTCCAATTATGTCCCTAATATTTTTCCATTCAATTTTTCAACATGTTTTTAGGTCATTTTACATAGTTATCTAGCTTATGAACTAGTTTTATACCGTGACTAGTTTATCAGAAAACAACTAGGTGATCACTTATTAGCCATATATATATCAATACTTGGGAAATCTAATTTTGTTTTAAATTATGCAGGAGGAAGGAGTATTAAAAGGTCAAGAGTTAGAAAATGCTGTTTTAGATGCCAACTACACCAAGGCCATTCATCTTGCATTTGAGCTCCGTAGACCACATAAGCTGTTTGAGTTATTTGCCGAACTTTGCAGGTTAAAAACACAATTTAATCTTTTTTATTTATTTCTTATTTGCATCATATGATGCCAATTATCTAAAATTGAAAAGTCCTGCAGGAGGAAAGATGCCAATGATCAAGTGAAACAAGCTCTTGGTGTTCTTGGCACCGAAGAGTACCACCAATTGTTAGAGTACATTAGAGAATGGAATACAAAGCCGAAGCTATGCCACATTGCCCAGTTTGTGCTTTTTAAGGTTTTCACGAACCTTCCACCAACAGAGATAATTGAGGTATTCACTAAACTTAATCAACGGTACAACAAAATCGGTTTTATAGTTTGTTAGCAGCTTAATGAACTTAATGGGACTCCCAGCTTATTCGGTCAGCTATACATGACTGTTTGGTAGTGGCTTAATGATATAGAAAGTGGCTTATTCAGTGCGCTTCTAGGGGAGAGCTTTATGCATAAAGTCAAGCTTTATACATGACTGTTTGGTAGTGGCTTAATGATATAGAAAGTGGCTTATTCAGTGAGCTTCTAGTGGAGAGCTTTATGCATAAAGTCAAGATTTATACATGACTGTTTGGTAGGCTTAATGATATAGAAAGTGGCTTATTAGTGAGCTTCTAGGGGAGAGCTTTATGCATAAAGTCAAGTTTTTTGCAAACTTGCCCCTCCCAATCAGAAAACACGTTCCTCCCATCTATGAAGATAAAATCTTCTCCAATCTATATAGACAAATTAAGACAGCTTTATCCATACAAGACTTAATGGAAAAACCAACCAAAAAACGGTTAGGGGCTGTTAACTTTTTTTTCCCATTAAGTTCTGTATGAGTTAAGTTGTCTTGATAAATTTGTTTGTTTGAGGGATGGGAGACCAATAGGTTTGCGGGATGTAAAGAGAGAGGCTTGGATTATTTATGGGGCATTTTTTGTTTTAATTTGTTTAAGTTGGTTTAATGGGGACAAGTGAACGGCTCTGGCTTATTCCATGTAGCCGTTTTGGCTTAATGGTAGCTGTAAAGGAACATTCCTGTATGGCTGACTGAATAAGCTTCTCAGATCATTAAGCTTATTAAGCTGTAAACAACCCTATGTGTTCTAATAGATTGCTTTATAGGACTTCAATTTTCTAGGACCAAACTGTTGTGTCACATGTAAAGGTGTTACCAACTTACCATAAGCTAATAAAAAGGTTTTGGGCTCTTTCACAAGTTTTTTAGACAATTTTGAAATAAAACGTCATATTAATCTTTTTTAGTGACATTATTTGAAAATGTCTTACAAAAACAAGAGTCTTCTAAAATATGTATTTAATGTTCTATTAAGAAAAAGCTAATAGGATAACTTTATTTCAATGTGTCCAAATTTTTTTGTTAGGATGCTTATAAAGAATCCTATCAACTTATTACAACACTTTTGTCTTTTACATAGGGTGAACCATTGTTTGATCCAATAAACTTAAGTCTTATGAATCATTCTATTATGAAATTTAGGGGCTGTTTGTTTACCTCTTAACAGTTTCATTAAGAGGCAACCTCTTGAATAGCTAAGAGATGAATCCTGTTTGGCAAAAAATAAGTCTGTCTCTTAATAGTTCCAAAACCCTCTGAATCATTTTGCATCATGGGCCTCCCTTAACCATTAAGAGCCTTAGTTACACCCTGAACAATTACCAAACAATTAGATTTCATTTTTCACTATATCATAAGTGCTTCTTAATCATTCTGACCACTTAATCATTCAGAGACTGCCAAACACCCCCTTACACTTATTTGGCAATCCTATAAAGCCGATTTTGTTGTAGTGCAAACAGACCCAGTAAATCACACGAAAAGTGGGGTCTGATTATACAAGTTAAGAGGATGCTGAATTTTAGTAAAATTTACATTTTATATGTTTGTTTTTAAGATGAAAGGCATTGGAGAACTTCTTGAAGGGCTTATACCATATTCACAAAGACATTACACCAGGATAGATAGATTGGAAAGAAGTACATTTCTGTTGGATTACACACTTAACGGGATGTCGGTAGTCGAACCAGATATGGGTGTCGTTGAGAACCCAAAAGACGAGTCTTTGGTGGGTCCCACAGAAGATATGGCTGAACGGGCCAATGAAGAAGAAGTTTCAAAGAAGCGGTCTTCAAAGAAACGGAAATCTAAAATGTCGAATGGAGGGAACAAGAAAAGTAAGGGATCGGTTTCTATCGGTGGTGCGGTTGTTTCTCTAACGAAATGATGCGTTTTCTCTTTTGTTGTTTTTGGAATTTTGTTAGAGGTCTAGAGCAACGATAGGGTTGAGTAGGGTGGCGGTGTAAGGCGGCGAATGGTGGTGTGCCACCGTGAGAATGTATTTTTTTGAAACGTTATACTATATATGAAGTTAAACGGTTTTGAAGTAAATGCTAACAATATTATAATTTGATGCTCAAACCAGTTGTAACGAAAAATGTACGAAAATTTGGTCTTGATATGGATGGAAAATTGTGGGAAATATACGTTACTTTTTAAGATCTTGTGGTTTTAAAAATATTAATTACATTTTTTATGGTTCTAAAATGTGGGTTGGGTTCGGTTGAGAAGTGAAGTTACGTTGAGAACGGTAAGAAGGGATACCACCATTGAATGCACATTAGGATGAGATGCATCGAGGAGATACACTGAGATGAACCAGATCAATCTATGTATCAAATGCGATTTCATGGGTCTGACGTTTCTCATAACTTCACTTCTCACATGATCTTATGCCTTAAAAATGTAATGTTATTTAGTGTCTAAATTTTATTATGTAGTTCTGACTCATTAAACTGTCTTAGACGGCTAAGGTTAGGTTATGGTGAGAAATATCGTTAAGGTAGAAGTATAAGAAGTGATCTCCACCTTTGGATGGACATTAGGGTGCGATGCACCAGATCAATCTCGTATTAAACGCAATTTGTGAGTGATTTTAAAATTAAAGGTGATCAAGGATCCATATCTCTTCTTATGCTTCGCCTAGATGAATAAATTAATTATATGTGCACCGTATGTGCATGTAATAATGAATCACTTAAAATTAGAGTTGGCAACAGAGAGGGTATGAGTAGAGCAAGAGTAATTTCGTTACCCTATCATTTAAAATAGCAGGTAACAAAATGGGTAATTATCCATATCCTACTCTACATCTCTACCCATTAAAATAGCGGAAAAAAAACGAGTAATGGATACTAGTTGATTCAAATGATGGGTTCGTCGGATTAGCTTTGATACCGGAATTTTTGATTGAAAAAGTGGATAACATAGAAATAGGGGACGGTCTAGCATTTTTTACATTTCTTTATTTTTTTGGATCGGCATTTTTTTTTTCTTTTTTCATCCGATTTAGTCATTTTCCTGTTCCAAATAGATTAGAATTTTTTCTTCTTAGTTTAATGCTTTGATTTAATCATTTTGTTTTATTACTAGAGAAAATTGATTCAAATGACCATTTCACACATTCAAAAAAAAAAACAAATTCAACCAGTTTACTGTAGCTGTTGCAGATCTCTATTGGATTTGATTTTTTTTTGTCTTTCAGATATCACGGACCTGAATATTGTGGAAATAGTGACATTTGGGTCAACCGGGAGAGAAATGGTTAGAAGACAAGTTTTTCTCTCTCCAAATATGTCAAATTCAATTAAAACACACTCCTTCCATCTATGAAAAAACTCTTCTAACAAAAACTCTCTTAATCTATACAAACAAATTAATCCATATAGTTAATTTTATTCATACAAAACTTAATAGAAACAAACATGGTCGTTCCAATCTTTTTGGAGGCCTTGTTACACTTGACCAACACAATAGATTGTAGGAGTGTCTAAAAAGTCATTCTATGCATTTAGAACCTAACGAACCAATCAATAACCGAGGAAACATACTTGGATATCCGATTATGATTGAATTGAAACATATTGAATTTCGATATCGAAATTGGATCGATCGGTTGTTTGATGGTAGTTCAAAATCCAATAAAACCGAACTGATCCAATCAAATTATCATCCACTTACTCATCTAATTACAATAACTACCATCCATCTAATAAATAAGTATAATTAATTATGTTTTATGATATATCTTTTAGATGATATTTTTATATAGTTTTTTTTAATAAATTCAAAAAATATATGAATAATGGTATACTAACTGATTTAAAATTGAATCAAATTATTAAATAGATCCAATTGATAAAGAGTAGTAGTATTTGTTGGATGGAACCTATCTAATCCAATCATCCGTTAGATTGAATCGGATCGGATGGCAAAATCCAGGATCCAATGGATTATTGGATTAGATCGGATCCACTTAAATCCATTGGATTTCAACTGAACACCCCTAATAAATTGAATGGATGAGTAAAGAAAAAAAATATAAAAGTTCATACCACATAATGCTATGAACAACAATCTATTGTTATCACGATGAATGAAGTAAACAAAACTGCAAGTGAGGTAGAGGTTACTCGCCAAACAAGAAAGGGAGAACAAAGAACATGATGTGGAAGGTTATTAAACAAAATTGTGATGGGTACTTCAATCATAAAATTAGCAATCGGGATATTAAGATAAATGAGACTAGCCGATTAGGAGAGGTCAATCGTCAAATTAGTGACCCGATGAGAAGGATTGCATATTTCTAGTCATAATAAGAAACTAGTGAAACGCAAAATATAGTAGAAAAGAGAAGAAGTTGGGCTAAACAATTATACTTGCTCAAATAGGCTAAAATAAAATGGAGAATGCCAAAAGAATTGAGTTAAAATATGAGAAAAAAAATCAAAATTTTAAGGGCCAGTTCGAAATCTCATATTGATACAACCTCCGGCTCGACCCTACAAACCAAGCACACTCTCAAAAAAAGTTATAAAATTACAAAGTGAACAACATGATTTGAAAAATGGGTTTGTTATTTTTACAAAAATCATATTATACAAAATAAATAAATAAAATGGACCCCCACCCCCACCTAAAATGATTGGAGGTCCCCTACGACAACACTACCGATAAACCCCCAGGCCGCCCGACGACCCTTTGTAATGCCCAGACGATCGGATTGAATGGCAAAATACAACCGACAAAACACAAAGAACAAAGATAACTTTTAACTAGATTCTTGATATTAATTGAATAAATAATTATCAACCAAAAGGGTCCTTTAAATAGGCTAATGAACTAGAAGTTAACTAGGAAACTAAATATTAGGAAACTAAATATTGAGATAAGGAAACTAAATATTGAGATTAGGAAACTCAATATTAGGAAACTAAATATTGTCATTATCTCCACTTGTACCACTTGCATCATCCACCCCCTCTTGAAAACGACTCGACCTCGAGTCCATTTCGTCATCAGACTCCCCAATGAAAGGTGATAAATCGGCAACATTGAACGTAGCGGACACATTGTAATGACCTGGTAACTCGATCTTGTACGCATTGTCATTGATTCTCTGTAAAACCCGAAAAGGATCATCGGCTCTTGGCTGGAGTTTTCTAAAACGCATGTTGGGAAACCTTTCTTGTCTCAAATGTATCCAGACAAGGTCACCTTCCCGGTAAACAACCTGCTTGCGATGTTTGTTGGCACGATCAACATATTGCTTATTATGCTTCTCAATCTGTATGCGAACTTGCTGGTGAAGCTCCTTAATTTGCTTTGACTGCTCGTTACCTTCAACACTTAGATGATCAACATCCGTTAGAGGAGCTAAATCAAGTGGGGTGATTGGGTTTCTTCCATACACAACCTCAAAGGGACTCTTGCCAGTAGTACGGTTAACTGAACGATTATAAGCAAACTCTGCTTGTGGAAGAGTCAGATCCCATTGTTTTGGACTGTCACCAATCAAACTTCTCAACAAATTTCCCAAGCTTCGATTGACAACTTCAGTCTGACCATCAGTTTGTGGATGGTGAGAACTGCTGAACTGCAACTTTAAACCCAACAGTGGCTCACAAATTTGACATCCCGATCAGAAGTAAGCGTTTTGGGAATGCCATGCAGTTTGACAATCTCAGAAAAGTATAGACGCGCCACCTGACTTGCATCAAAGGTCTTAGAGCAGGCCACAAAATGAGCCATTTTTGAGAACCGGTCAACCACCACCATGACCGAATCCTTCTGTCGCTGAGTGCGCGGCAACCCTAGGACAAAATCCAAACTCACATCTTCCCACGGGGCATTGGGAACGGGAAGAGGGGTACACAACCCGGCGTTGCTTCCATGAGTTTTGGCCAAATGACACACCCGACATCTTGCAATTATTCTATTAATATCTTTTTCCATACGAGGCCAATAAAACTGGGCACGGATCAATGCCAAGGTTTTGTCACGTCCAAAGTGTCCCGCGAGTCCTCCGGCATGACTCTCGAGGATAATGGCATCTCTCAAAGAACTCATGGGGATACAAAGACGGTTTCCTTTAAAAAGGTACCCATCACTGATAGAGAACTCCTTATAAGTACCCGACCCACAGTTTCTCCATATGTCACGGAAATCAGGATCATCGGGATACAAACTTCAAAAGGCCTCGAATCCTGGCACTCGTATCTGCATGGCTGTCACTAGTAGATGAAGTCGACTCAAGGCATTAGCGACTTGATTTTGGGATCCGGCTTTATGTTTGATCACGAAGGAAAATGCTTGTAGATATTCGACCCACTTAGCATGTCTTGCACTCAGCTTGTGTTGACCATTAATGTACTTCAATGCTTCATGATCGGAAAACAATACAAACTCGTTGGGTAGTAAATAATGACGCCAAGTATCCAAACTTCGAATAATAGCATAAAATTCCTTGTCATATGTAGAGTACTTCCTCCTGGCATCGTTCAGTTTCTCACTAAAGAAGGCTATTGGCCTCTGATTTTGACTAAGAACTCCACCGATTCCCACACCAGATGCATCACATTCAACATGAAAAATGTCAGTAAAATTTGGTAATGCTAAAATGGGAGCTTGTGTTACCATGGTCTTTAAGACAGAAAACGCCTTTTTGGCTTCAGGGGTCCGCATGAATCATCCCCCCTTGAGACACTCGGTGATGGGAGCAATAATGCTATTAAAGTTTCGAATGAAACGGCGGTAGAAGGAGGCTAGACCATGGAAGCTTCGAATGTCATGTAAAGTCTTTGGAGTGGGCCAATTAAGGATAGCCTCAATCTTTGACTCGTCCATCTTGATTCCTTCTCCCGAGATGACATAACCCAAGAAAGTAACTTCATGAGCCATAAAATGACACTTCTTTCCATTAGCATATAACTTCTGTTCACGCAAAACTGAGAAAACTTGTCGTAGATGAGAGAGATGCTCCTCTGTTGGTCCCAATAAGGGTCTACAAGAGTTAAATAATAACTAAACAGTTTGTAGAAGGGGGGGGGGGGTTGAATACAAACACACATTTTGGTTTTTAAATGATTTTATTAAAAATAAACAAATTTACAGTTACAAGCGGAATTAGAACAAGTTTAAAACATATTCTATTGTAACTAAGAAACACGAAGTATGATGCACAAGAAGATGAAAGAAAGAATAAAGAGGGTATAGGTTAGATAGAAGCATGCATTAAGATGAAGAAGATACCTCCATCTTATTTATACCCGTTTGCCTTTAATGCAAGACAAAAGGTACATGCCACGTGTCAAGCTTGGATAGGAAGCTTGTCCTTGTTAATAAGACAACCATGCTTTTGGCCGAATATGAACAGTACCATATCAGATATGATGGGGACATAAGAGACAAGTCGTACGTCCTTTTCTGACATGGTTCTAGGTTTGACTTTTGTGCATCGAGGATAAGATCAATCTTTAATCTTGCAAGGGAAGCTTCATTTGATCGCTGATACTGAATCTTCAAGGATGAACTTCAGTATCGCTGAGGTTTCACAAGACTTCACACTTTGAGTAGACAATCGCTGCTATCGCTGAACCGCTTCAGTTCACTTAGCTGATTATCTCTTTCTTCAGCTAGAGTCTTTGACTTTCGCTGAATGGTCTTCTGGTGTGATAGCTGATCTTCAGATCTTCAGTGATAAGCTTGTAGTTCCTTGACCTTCAGCGATCGCTGATAGCAATCAGCGTGTGCTATCGCTGAACTTGAGCAGAAGCTTAACTAAGGAATTTCACTAAGTATAGTAAATGAATCATATTCAAATCACTGAGAGGAGTTATGATCAATATCCTCAACGATTTTGCTAAAAATCAAAATATCATCAAAGTAAACTACTAAAAACCGTCCAATAAATGCCTTAAAAACCTGGTTCATGAGGCGCGCAAATATGCTTGGGGCGTTAGACAATCCGAAGGGCATAACCATCCATTCGTATAACCCATCACAAGTCTTGAAATCCATTTTCCACTCATCGCCTGGCCTCATTCGAATTTGGTGGTATCCACTTCTCAGATCGATCTTTGAGAACACTGTCGCGCCATGCAATTGGTCTAACAAATCATCCAACCGAGGGATGGGAAAACGATACTTGATCGTTATCTTGTTAACAGCTCGACAGTCAATGCACATACGAAAAGCCCCACCATGTTTTGGAACCAACAAAGCAGGAACGGCACAGGGACTCATGCTCTCCCGAATCAAACCTTTCGCTAACAATTCTGACACTTGTCGCTGAAGCTCCTCATATTCTTTTGGGTTCATCCGATAGGCTGCCTTGTTTGGAATGGAAGACCCTGAAACAAAGTCGATACAGTGTTGGATATCTCTCATCAATGGCAATCCCGGTGGGATTTCGTCCGGCAAAATATCCCTAAATTCCTCGACCAGAGGCTGGACCGCAGATGAAATTGGCCCGACCAACTCATTCGTTTCTGCTACCACCAAAGCGAACATCAAGGGACTACTTTTGGCTTCTACCTCAAAATCAGCACGTTTCATAAACAATGTAGTTTATTTGCCTTGTTCCCCCCGTGTATCCAATGGGACCAACATGATGTTCACCCCATCTTTCTGAAAACTGCAAGTGTTTCGAAGCCCATCATGTTTCGTACGTCGATCATACTGCCATGGTCTTCCCAACAGAATGTGGCATGCATCCATAGGTATGACTTCACACCACACCTCATCTGAATACCTTTTACCAATGGAAAATTGTACTAAACAACGCTTACTAACTTTAACAACGTTGCCTTTCTTCAGCCAAGTAAGTTGGTAGGGTGTCGGATGATCTTCCTCTTTTAGTCCCAATTTTTGCACCATATAAGTTGAGACCACATTCTCGCAACTACCCCCATCAATGATCATGCTACATACCTTGCCCTTGGCGGTATACTTGGAGCGAAAGATGTTGTTTCTTAACCACGAATCGTCATTAAGGGATTTCGAAACATCAACATTTAGAACCCGTTGGATTACCAACGACTCTCCATGATCAGGTTCAATTACTTCAGATTCCTCATAGGCAACCTCATCCCCGTCAGTGTCATAATTTGGAATTGGCTCTTCTTCGGTTAAAGTGACAAGCTGTTGGTTCGGACTATCACGAAAGAGGTGACCGATACCCTGACATTTGTAACATCGTGGTGGTCGGTTATTGCTTCCGCTTGGTGCACTAGGCATGGAGGTAGGGGCTTTCGGGATAGGGGCAACCTTAGGACCATTAGAGGCGGTGGTCCTATTTACAGGGACAAAGCGGTTGCTAGTTGTTCGGGTTTTACTCTTAAGTTGCTTCTCTACTTTTAGGGCAAGCTGACACACATCTGAATAGGTCCAATACGGTTGAAGACTAACCATGTCGGCTATCTCAAGTTTTAACACCCCTAAGAATCGGGCAAGTTAGCAATAACTTGTTCTTTTTCCTCTGTCACGTCACAACGCATCCGAAGCCGGTCAAACTCATGAATGACTTCTTGAACGGACATGATTTTTTGGGATAGATTGTGATATTCTAAGAAAGCTTTCTGCCATTTGGTTGGGTGGCAGAAAGTTGTTCTTCATTAATTTCTTCATCTTCTCCCATGAAACGACCTTTGCTTTTCCTGCAAGTTTCCGTTGTTTCTTCACGTGATCCGACCAAAGAGTGGCATGTTTCCTCAATCGCCACCACCTTTACCTTCAACGGTTCCGGTATATCTCGCAGATCAAACACCCACTCCACGGTGCTTAACCATTCTATGAATTCGTCAGAATGAGCATGGCCCGTGAATTCGGGAATCTCAACCTTCATACCAATATTCCTCAACGGATCATCGCGGTATCCTCCTTCGCGGTGATTCCGTCTCAGCCCGGCAAAAGGATTGACCTCCTCGTCACCATCGTCCCAGACGCTTGGATCCGATTCAGTCTCTTCGTCCGGCGAGTCGTGATGCAACAACTCAACTTCTTGGATCCGTCGTTGCAAGTGTTCAATCTCAACGTCACGTGGATCTCGTAGATCGACTCCGTCATTCCGTGGACCGCGTCCACCGCCGCCGCAACGACCACGACCCTCTCCACGTCCACGACCCATCTGATTTTCGGCCATTCTTTGGTTGGCTCTAATACCAAATAATGCCCAGACGATCAGATTGAATGGAAAAATACAACCGATAAAACACAAAGAACAAAGATAACTCTTAACTAGATTCTTGAATATTAATTGAATGAATAATTATCAACCAAAAGAGTCCTTTAAATAGGCTAATGAACTAGAATTTAACTAGGAAACTAAATATTAAGATGAGGAAACTAAATATTAGGAAACTAAATATTGAGATTAGGAAACTCAATATTAAGAAACTAAATATTGTCATTATTTCCACTTGTACCACTTGCATCACTTTGGGTTGGACAGTTTCAAATATTAATGGTCATCCAAGTTTATGTTTAATTGTCTATTTGTCTACACATGTCAAGATAAGTATCACAAGAAAAACATTTAATTAAAATGATACCATCAATCAAGAAACAAATTATTTTTGTTTTCTACTGTTTGACACAGAGTTTGCTCACGATTACATTATAATACATTATACAAAATACATGTTGGACTTGCAGTATCGTATTAAGAATTTAAGCATATTAGTCGAAGTCTTGGAATAGTTAATGGGCTGGAGGATCAATTGATGAGAAGCATTTTATTACTTTTTAATGGACTAGATGGTAGACATGTAATGATTGGAATTCTGAATAACCAATAATTTTGTTGGGTTTGACGGATTGGTTCAGTTGGACATGGGCCTTACCCATAACTGATCCACCCTATTCTCATCGCTTCGTTTAATTTATAAACCTATAAAATCTCGAGTTAGATCGGATTGGGTTATTCAGCTTATTTTTCGGGTTGGATTGGCGCATGTTGACAGTTTGGTTGGTTTTTGGTACATCCCTACATTTTAGTATATACAATAAAACATCTTAAATTGAAAGTTCGATGAAAAATTTCAAAGAATAATTTTTAGTTTAGAAAGTTATTATATGTTTCATTTTTTCCCACAAAGTTATCTTATGTTTCATTAACTACATGTCTAATCCAAAACATATTAAATTTCAAAAATAGGGTTTTTGAAAGTTGTTTCTATAAAATAAGAACCGAAACAAAGTATCTTCTGTTTTAAAAGTTGACTAAATTATAATTACAAGTTAAAATTATTGTTTTTATAAAACTATAGGAAACATTTATATAAAACGGATCAATGCAGATAGATGGTTAAACATAGGGGTGTTATTTACTCGATTTTAATCGGTGTTCAGTGTATTCAGTTTTCAACTTTTTCCAAACCACCTGATAGCCAAACCAAATAAGATATGGTTTAATTGGTTTTGGGTTATTTGGTTCAATTATCAGATAAATCGAACAATGATTTTATTTTAATAAGGTTTGTTGAACAAATGGTTATGACCTCCTTGGGTAAGTTATTGAATACAAAAAAGGTTACCATTAGACTACGAAATGAATATCATATAAAAATACACACAATGTCTATAAATATACAATGTACATAAATAATTATATATTGATTTATTCGGTTAATTTAATTTAACCAAATCTACAAAAAAATAACCGAAACCAAATCAAATAAGATTATCTTATTCGATTAACCAAGCACATTTAACCCGGAAACCATATAACCCAAATTTTGTTAATTGTTCAGTTTTAGTTATTTTTATACCCTACTTGAATACATGAGTCATAGAGGCACTTCTTTCAGATTTTTCTAAGATCACTTCATGCCCATCTCTGTTACCAATTACCATGTAAGAATTTCATGAAAGATCGCCGATCCATGTGCATAATAATCAGATCCAGAGATGGAACCGGATTTTTTTTCAAACAGTGCACAAAACAATTAACGTAATATAAAATAAAATAAGTATTAATTATAAAAATGTAACACCCGAAAATTTTGTATGGAAGATATTAATAAATTTTATATCTTATTGTTATCATAATTAGCTATTTGGATGTTTCAAGTGATTAATGTTGGGTTGCAATGAATTGGAGGAAAAGAACGAAAAACGGAAACGAAAACACCCTTTGGTACATGTTTGGCTATTGTGCCATGTCACAATCGCCAGGGCACAATCGCCAAAGAGGAAAAGATCAACAACATCTCGAAAACTCGCGGTACAACACGGGCGATTGTGACAGGCGACCTTGCCATGTCACAATCACCGAAGAAGAAAAATCGGGAAAAAAGGGAGAGGCTCGCGGTACAACACGGGCGATTGTGACAGGCGACCTTGCCATGTCACAATCGCCAGGGTACAGTCGCCCGGATTGTCCAAAGGGGCTGTTTAAGTGCGATTTTCAGCTCAGTCTTCTCATTTTATCTGATATCAAAACGTGTCTCTGCCTCTTCTATTGAAGTGCGATTCTAGGGCATTGAATGTTCTCACCTACCTTATCCCAACCCGTTTATTGCTTCATCTAAGTGAAGGTTCAAGTCAAGATCAAGTGTTCAAGTGGTGGTGTTCTCCTTCCATTTCACCAAGCTTCATCATCTTCCCCATGCTAGAAACTTTTCTAGGGTTTTCCAAAACCGTAGCTTGTAAGTTCATTCTTACCTTTCTAAAACTTTATACATGTCAAAATGATGTATTTTACCTCCAATATGATGTTTAAGCAAGTATTTCTATACTTGGTAGATTTTGGTAAACTAGGTCAAAATGTGTCATCTAGGGTTTCTCTTGGAAATGTTGAAATGGGTATAAGGAATGGTTTTAAAACACTTGTATGTGTATAACTTCAAGAAAAATGTCATTTGGGAACTAGATACTATTTTGACCTAATTTTGGAAATAAGGTTTTGGAACAAGTAAACTTACAATACAAAGATTTT
This sequence comes from Silybum marianum, assembly GCA_036898165.1. Lineage (NCBI taxonomy): Eukaryota > Viridiplantae > Streptophyta > Magnoliopsida > Asterales > Asteraceae > Silybum > Silybum marianum. Next base: position 7,339,869 of record CM072541.1, read on the forward strand.
GTGAAGGATGATTAATACATCGGAAATGGGTGTATTAAATTACGTAGACTAGTGTAAATGGATCCATAGGCACAATAGTCGGTTTTATTTGGGGATGGGACAAGTGATAGATCCCGGTTTGGGGTTGAGTTTGTTTAGCAGAGTGATAAGTAACATATCCTAGTTTGGGGTTGAACTTATCATTGGAATAGCCGAAGATTGATATCTGGTCGTGCTTACTCTAGCTGACTAAAGATCCCGGTTTGGGGTTGATGTTAGTATGATAGCGGGTCGCTCCTGTATGTTTCCCTCAAAAATAAAAAGGGCGTATCTTTTAGGTGTAAATCGCGGACAAAAAGAAAAAGGATTTATGGAAAGGATTTTTGATTAAATGTTTATTTGCCGCTTTCAAAGATTTACTGGCTTTCCTTATTTGAATTGTTTGTTCTCACTAGACTTTAAGCCTAACACTTTTTCTTAAAATGACATATATATCGGGTGATCGTACTAGTGTGGCTTCGAGGGATTGAGTGGAGCTAGATGCCAGTAGGGGCATCCTTTTTGGAGTACATCGTCGTGTGTACAGTTGGAGTTACTTAGATGCATATATTTTGAGGATTTAGAGACACCCAAACTTAATCTGTATTCTATAACTGTATAGATTAATAGGTCGTCATCTAGTATCCATTTGATGTTGTAAACTCTAAGACTCCTTCCCATCTTTATGGTTGATGTTTATTTCATTAAGCCTAATTCCGCATTTTATTCGGTTTAAATTAACTCCCATTTTTAGGGTATTACAAAAAATATGGTTTCATTAAAAATGGCATACAACCGTTTTTGGCAACACCGAAGTAGATTTTCTCTTTAGTCGGCTCGCATAGCAGGTTGGATATCCAGGTTAATAAAAAAACATATTTTTCTCTTTTCTTTTTACCCATCTATTATCTTGTTTGTTATAAAAAAAACTAAAAGAAAAAAAATAGGTAAACGGATTTGAAATTGCAACCTATAATATCATATATATTGACACAACCACTTTAACAGCAGGTGCACTCTAAAACCCCTAATTTTACTACAATTCGATTGAGCGGTAGTCCGTGCACCCACCTTGGTCAGATAAATGATGTCTGATAATATGATAACAATAACAAATCTATATCACATTAATTATAGCGATTGAATTGACAAAATACATATTCAAAGTGAGGAGAAAATAGGAATTGTTGCCAAACTGGTACCGGCATCTGCAATGAAACAAGTTCCCGTGACATATATCGAAGAGTCGTGGATCAAATAACGTGCAAGTGATGTCAAAGCTGGATTTATTGTGCCCAAAGTTTTCAAAGGAACCGTCCTCAAAGTTACGTTATTGAACCAATCTTTGTCTACTAGTCCTTGAGTGATTTCAGTTCTAAAAATTCCGGGATTTATGCAATTCACTCTTATGTTGTTGATTCCCAACTCCATTGCCATCACCTGTTTTGTCATTATATATTTCAAATAAATTAATATATTATGTAAATAAAGATCTGTGCACATCTTACCTCTTTCAGAACCTGTTCTATTCTGTGTGGGACCTACTAGGTTTGTTTGTTTGTAAACCAAAAACCATAAGCCAATCATGTCAAGATACAAGTTAGGAAAGGGGAAATTTACTCAAATAGCCATTTGCGAAATTGACTTTCACTTTTTAGTCATTTTTCAAGACTTTTTCCTAAAATAGCCAGACTTTACACAGAAACATTCTTTGCGAACCACAAGGGTTGTGGCGTACTGGTTGAGTCCTTGGGAGATTTGGTGGAATATCTCATCTGTCCAGGGTTCGAATCCAGACGCACACAACAATTGTGGCCACTGAGTTTATCAGATGCCTTGCAGTCATAATTTGTCGGGATTAGTCCAGGCTATTGCCTGAGACACCCTTCCGAAAAACAGTCTCTGGGTAAAGTCCATTTTAAAAAAAAAATTAGAGCTTAAGCATAAACTCAAGTTTCTGTGTAAACTTTCCGCGTGAACTTTTTGCGTGTCTTTTTGCTTTGCCAACCAGACAAAGTTTACACATAAAGTTTAAGCAGAAACTTGACTTTCTCCCTTATCAAATGGCTATTTGAGTAAATTTCCCGTTAGGAATGGGATGTTCAGTTAAATGACTTTTTGTCGGATTCTATTTTCAAATCAAATCCATGACCTTTTTCTGACATGTTTGTCTCCTATTTAACAGGAAAAAAACCCTACTTTTATAAATAAATAAAAAAACCTGTCAGAAAGTTATGAATTTAAAAAACAGTTATCAGAAGGGTCATTTAGCTGGTTAAAAAGCGGTGATTACCTTTGTCATAGTATTAACTGCAGCCTTTGAAGAAGCATAAGCAACGCCTCCAGGCAGAAAAACACGATTAGTACCAGCAATCGATGAAATGTTGATGACGGAACCTCCTTGTTTAGCGTTACGCATGTGTATACAAACATGCTTTGCCACTAACCACGATCCCGTTAGATTTGTTCGATAGATATAATTCCAATCTCCCTCTTCAAAATCCAGCGGGTTTCGGGGTTGCCCTGCATCGTAGAATCGACAATTATTATATAATTAAGATAGTTTCTATATAAACTTGTATAAAGTTGTGTATTTAGAAAGAGGTTTATCCAGAAAAGGAAACAGGAATTTGCATCAAGTCTTGTATGGATAAATCTGTCTATGTGGATTAATCTATCATTATAGATTGAGAAGGTTTTTGTTTTGGAGGGTTTTTTCATAGATGGAAGGAGAGTGTTTTTTTTAACTGGGATGAAACTGTTTGGAAAAAAAAAAATTGGCTTTCTGCATAAAGCTCTCCCCTAGAAACTTATTAGCCACTTTCTCTATTATTAAGCCACTACCAAAAGGTCGTGTATAGCTGACTGAATAAGTTGCGAGTCTATAAAGCTCATTAAGCTGCTAACAAACAAGCCGTAAGAGGTATGTATATAAATGTTATATAATATACTTTTAGAAGAAAAAAACCATTTTTTAGCTAAAAGTATATTGGATTGACATAGATGGTTAACTTTACTACTCTCTCCTTTCAAAAGAATTCAAAGCTTTTTCCTTTTCTGGTAAGTTTCGGATTTAAATTTTGTTTTGTTGGTTAATAATCCTTCGTGTTGATAGTTTTCATTCCTAAAAAAGTCGTTAATGCAATACAAGAAATGGTGAACCAGCCGAACCGGTCGGTCCATTTTTGGTTGGTCCAAAAAAAACCGGTCTTACTGAAAATAATCTAATCCCAAAAAGGAGAGTTGTGATCTTTATTAGGCCAAATGCCATCTATATCGACCAACCAAAATTGGCATCCTACATACTTGAGGAACCTAAAATTAATTAAGAACATAAGAACCGTCCACAATAAGACACGTGGCATATTCATCAGGAATATAAATTAGTTATTCATTACGAATGTTATAACATATTCGTTGTGCGATTCATGATGAATAACACTTCCATATTCATTGTAAATGTGTAATTCACGATGAATATTTAGGGACACATGGCACGCTATCTTGCTGTAGGAGGTTACCGGTTTGCTAATCAATTTTGGGTTACTAACAAAACTTTCTTTTGTTTAATATATATATATACATATATAAATATAGGGGCGGGTTCAAACGAGAACTCAAATTTTATTGTGAATGTGAGGATAAATGAGAGTGCGACACGTGTCCTATCCAGACCGAATAATCAAAATAAATATTCAGATTGAATATAGTATTTATTCGGTCTGAATAAACATTATTCAAACTGAATATACAGTCTAAATATTTCTTTGATTATTTAGTCAACATGTTGCGTTCTCTTTTATCCTAATTAATTTTTTTTCATTCTTTTTTTCTGTCAAAAGCTATAATTTAAAATATCACATATGTTTGTGTTCCGGGAGAAAATTACATGCAAAAAAATATTGGTTCATTTTTATGTTATGAAACAAATATTCATGTGGTAAAACAAATATACGTGAAACTTTCACACTATAAAACAAAGATATCTGAAACGATTTCTTAAATATATTTGATGAAAAAAATTATAAAAAAAGTATTTTTATATTGGTTTTAACAAGTTTGTATTTAAATATATATACATATACATATACATATACTCTTATACTAAAGGAGCATTAAATAATTTAAATTCATTTCGAATTGTATTAAAAAACAATATATTTAAGAAAAAAAAAACACACAAGTGGAAAACTACCTGAAATTCCGGCATTATTAATCAAAGCATCAATATGCCCAAACGCTCCCCATGCCTTATCTACAGCCTCCTTAATGGTCTTCTCATCGGCACTCACATCCAGCTGAACCGGAAAAGCTCTCACCGCCTTCGATTCAGATCCATTTATTTCATCACACATCGATTTCAGCAGATCCATTCGTCTAGCACATGCTATTATCTTACATCCAGCTTTAGCTAAATCGATACAGAACTCTTTCCCGATACCAGATGATGCTCCGGTGACGAACACCACTTTTCCGGTCAGATCGCACCATGGCTCCAGTACTTTCTCAACTTGATTCGTCATCTCCGATCGAAAGAGAAAAAAAAACAAGTGCTGAATGAGTGAGCAAATTTTGGGGGTGGCTTTATGGTGATCTGAATAGCAGTCTGGTTTGAATAGAGAGCTGTGTGGAATACTTAACGTGCTTATTGACTTGGAGTTATTGGTTCAAAGTTTGTGGGCGATTGTTTATTATTCATATACGCCAAATGCACGGTAGATGGATGGCTACATAGGAATGGTCGAAAGGGATAAAAATATCTATATATTATAAAGCATTTTAGATTAACTTTTTAAAAATTATTTTTAGTATATCGAATACTCTTTTCGTTCCAATTTAAGTTTCCATATTTTTATTTATACATGTTCCAAAATAAGTGTTAACTTTTAAAAGTAAAAATTAACAAATTCTCAAATTTACCGTTAATTAATGAATAAATATTTAAGAGTTGTGAATAAATATAAATTAAATAAGGGTAAAGATTCAATTGTGGACACTTAAATTGGAACGGAGGGAATAATGTTTATTAATATATTATAATTGAAATTCAATGTTTGAAGTAAATTGTAAATAAAGGGAAGTGCTTATGATACCCCTCGGTAGGAGTGTGCATGCATTTTTTTGTATTATATTAAGGTGTTAATTGATGTAGACCCGAATTCTCAATTTTACCCTTAATTAATGCATAAATATTTAAGAGTTGTGAAGAGAGAGAAATTAAATAAGGGTAAAGATTCAATAATGGACACTTAAATTGGGACGGAGGGAGTAATGTTTATTAATATATTATACTTGAAATTCAATGTTTGAAGTAAATTGTAAATAAAGGGAAGTGCTAATGACACCCCTTAGTAGGAATGTGCATGAAATTTTTTGTATTATATTAGGGTGTTAATCGATATAGACATGTGTGAGTAGAAATTTTCACTTCTTAGGAGGTGTCATTAGTAACATCTAGGGTGCCATTAGCCCCCTCCAAATAAATACAATTATTACAGCTTATGTTTGAATTCGTATAGCAAAATTAAGATATACATAATTAAATAGAGAATTAACATTTCATTTCAAATATAAAAAGTTTAAAACATAATGTTCTAACAAAATACTAATTATTATCCTTATAAAAAATTTATATTTAAATGGGATATAAATTATTTCGTTGTTAAATCTAAATTATATTGTAATAAAAAAAATTGAATTAAACAAATTATAGAAAAAATGAGAACTTTTAAATAGGAAATTTGATATTAATACCGATATATATATAGATATATATATATATATATATAGGGGTAGGTTCAAATGTGAACTCATTTTTGGTTGTGAACGTGAGGACGAATCTCAGCCACACATCTTCGGTTATGGTGGACGCGATCACGGAGGATTGACGCGATTCATGGGAGGGTGGAGATTATTAAAGGAGGGGAACCAGGTCAAAGCCGTCTTTATTGACCGGATAAGTGGCTGAGATTCGTTCTCACGTTCACAACCAAAAATGAGTTCACATTTGAACTTTCCTCTATATATATATATGTATATATATTCAAATTTTTATGAGATCTTCAAATTTTCATTTTATTTGAACATAAAAACAGTATCGTTTTCTCAAAATCACATAAAAACGTATTATCACATCAACAGATACAAAAATAATACGAAACATCAAGTTGAGATGTATCTTGTTGCATTGCACGAGTAACCTTCTAATATTTATTAATTATAATAGAATCTTCATTTATGTTGGAACCCAGATCCCCATTGATACTCAAATGATGTTGATTATGAATGTAGAATAAACAGTTAGCGGAAGCAAATACAATCAACAATCAAACTAGAATGCAAACAGTAATGGAAGAGAATAACAAGATGAATCACAAATGATAATATATATTTCACTCAAGATGCCAATGTTTACAATACTGGAAATACAGATTAAGCTCTCGCGTTCTCTCCAAGACTATCGACCCTCAATACAGTAATGGCTCTATCTATTTATACTATTAGAAATGGAAAATCAATCAGCTAGCCTATCACGTATTGACACATAAGAAAGTCCTCTAACAGATTCAGTTACGCACGGAAGGCATGACTTGGCACGTCATTTAGGCATGCGCGTAGTTCCTTAAGTAATATCCAGAAGATGCTCAATCTTCTGGATCGTCATTGTGGCTTCTGAACTACACTTCTGAAGTGGTTGTCTTCTGGAGAGACTTGCTTCTGGAGAGTTTACTTTGTTCTTCAAGATAAGTTCTGAACCATACTTTTACAAACAAAATTAAGTCTAACAATCTCCCCCTAAGTATGAATTCAGAAAAATGACAGTTATAATGGAAAGAACAAAGTTTGAAATTTAAATTACATTACAAAAAGAATTACAGAAGGATGACGTCCAACATCCCCTCTGAGTACTTGGACGCTTCCTTTAGTCTGAAAAATTGTTTTCTCAAAGGCCTTGTGAAAATAATTCCTTGTTCTGGTTCAAGGATAATATCACCAACTTTCTTTGATTCAACATCTTTTAAGTCTTCATTTGGAGCAGTGATGCTTAATCTATCTACACCTCTTTCAAATCCTATCTGAAAATCAACTTTGCCTCTGTAGTTGACAAATGCCTCCATGCAACTCAGAATCCTAAAGTAGGAGATCTTATCATCTACACTCAAATCCATTCTTTGCTTCATATACCTCCCAAGAGGTATCAGATCAGAAGGATTCAAGGATAACAAGTCATTATCACAGAAATAGAGATTTGGCCATTAGCCCTTTCTACTTGGTATACTGTGTACATAATGTTAGTATCCTCAAAGTACTTTGTTTTGATTCCAGTTATTCTTCTGATTGGTGAAGAGGCAAAGATTGCCCTTATTTCCTGCTTAAAGCTTGAGAATCTGATTTTTGCTTGAGCATCTGCATTAGAATCCTAGCAAAATTTGGCATTACCAAAGTGATCCTTTCTTCTCTTTCAGCATAAAGACGGCCAAAATGTATTTCTATGGTTGCAGAAGTCTGTTGGGTATTGATAATTCTTTCACGTTGTTCTAGCCCCATAGAACTTAATTGCAAATCAACCCTTCTCTTTTTGGTTCGTTCAACGATGGTCTGATCTTCAGATTGATCAACCATTGGGCTTTCATCATTTGGTCAGTATTGCTTTGAATTTTCTGGCTTGATGAGGCAACTTGAACTTCTTGGATTGTAGAGGTAGGAGGTTCTTGAACTTCAGAAGTTGGATTTTCTGGTACGTTTACCTCAGGAACTTGAGCGGTAGAAGTTGGAACAACAGGGGTTGATGTGGATGCTTGACCATGAGCTTTTGGTCGTGCGTTTGTGTTTCTTGGTCTTCTGGGAATAGGAATTGGTTGTCTTCTGTTTCGTTCAAGATCAAGAATAAAGCTTGCCATTTCTAGATCTGCTGGTAAAGGTCGCATGGCTAAAAGAGTAGGAGTTGCAATTTGAGCTTGAGTAGAGGCTAGAGCAGAAGGATTTTCTTGTACAGAAGGTTGTTGCTCTGGTTGAGAAGGTTGTTGCTCTGGTTGGGATGAAATTAGAGCTGGTTCAGAAATAGATCCCACTTTCTGTCGTTTCTCCCCTTTCGAGGATCAGAAGCATTTTGATCCTGGTCCTCAGATCTTTTTCTCTTAAGCTCAACTTTCTTGCTAGCTCTGACCTCTTTAGCAGTTTTTCTCGAAGTCTGATACTCAGAAATAGTTTAAACGGTGGTCCTGATGGCATTTACAGAAGTGTCTAAGGCAGAGACCTTCTGAGTAAGCTCATGTTGGTGCAGTTTTGATATTTGAAACAAACTTGGCGTTTACATCATTAAATTTATCCAGCAGAGCTTTTTGAAAGTTTGCTAAGTCAACTTTAGAGACTAAACCTGATGAAGAAGAGCCTTCTTGAGGAACAACAGAATCTAACATTCTCTTTATATCTGCAGCAAAGACTTTGACTCCTCTGAAGAAATGGTATTTGTTGAAGGAGTGGGGAATTCAGAATGAAGTTTGGAGATGGCTTTTGTATTAGCTTTGAGATCACTCTCAAACTTCTAGAATTGTTGTATGGCCAGATCTCTATGGGCATCGTGTGCAGAGATTAAGAAGTTCTGAAATTGAGCAAGTTTCTTGGTGTGCTCCTTCTGTGTAGCTTGAATATTTTTCAAAGAGTAATGCATGCTTGCGATATCTTTCTGCCTGTTGGATTCTATTGTCTATATTGAGAGTTTAAGATCTTCCATGGATCCCTTCATTTGAGCAGCGAATTATTGAAACGCATAATTCGTGACAAATTCAAGAGTGGGGGTAACCGTTGTATCCACAACACATGTGGCCGCTTGTCTCTCGCGTTCAGAGAGGCCCTCACTTACACCTGTTTTGGCTTTGAGTGTAGAGGGACTTCCATCCTGACATTGAGGACTCTGTTGAGCTACCTCTTCGGATGTTCTGATCTTATTGACTGGTTCTCCAACGTCAGAGGTTAGAGAGTCAATATAGATGTGGGTACCTCGATACCTTAGTGTGGCTTATTGCCATAACCCCTCTGACAGGATTTCATTGGCATTTGGATCAAGAGGTGTCGTGGCAACCTCCATCCAATCTATATCATCGATCCTCATAGACATCGATGTTTTGTTGGGAAAGAGGCGAGTTCTGGGGCAAAGAAACTCTTATAATTGCATCTTCATCCTGTTGAGAGGAAGAAGATGAGTTGGGTTCCCCTGAAGTGCTTGATTCAGAAGCATTTGAGCTAGCTTCTAATTGGTTGGATTCTGGGTTAGGGTTCAGACTGAGTGTACGGCCTTTTTCAATAGATCCTGGTGCTTGAACACTAGTTCTAGTAGGTGTGGGTGCTCGGGAAGGACTCAACTGGTTTCTCTCATTTGTGTCCATTTGGACATCTTCTGTGCTCTCTTTTAATAAGCGCTCGACATGGTTTGAAGCACTCTAGTGGTCACTCTCATTGTTTTCAGACTCAGACTCACTTGACCCCTCACTCTCTATTCTGGATACTAAGTACTCTGGGGTTGGTGATCTTGGTGCTAAGAACACCTGAGAGCTTCTATAGAGTTCAAGAAAAGAAGTTGGGTTAGTTAAAAGTGCAAGCATGTACCTGGAAAGTGGTCTGGCGTTTGGATATCCAGCATCAAGAATGGTTGGGCGATGGGTTTTCATGATGTTGAATTTTTAGAAAGGAGGTGAGCATCGAAGTTCTTTGTAGTCGATCGCACTTCGAAGCAACAGAGGAATGAATCGTGGAAACATCAAGGAAGGCAGTTTCTTGGCTTTGGTTTGAGATGCAACCTTGGTAATTACAGCCGCTTTGATTTCACGATAAAGAAGTTCAACATAGTCAATTGGGTGGTTGAAGTAGATTCCGTACATCAATGTGATAATGTTGGTGCTTGCTTGATCAATAGAATCGAGTTTTCAAGTAAGACCTTTATTCAAAATAGAGACCAACACATTCCAAATTGGGGGTAGATATTGTCGTTTAAACTCAGAGACTTTGGTGATGTTCGTATTGTATCCTAGATGCTTCAAAAATCCACAAGAACATCAGAAGTTGGGTATGGTTCGAAGTTGGTTATTTGCAATGTAGCCAGAGTTGGTAGTTGAAAGACTCTTTCCATCTTTCCTCTAGTGATCTTCACTTCACATGAACATTCAGAGTCTGGCATGTCAAAATCACCTTTCAATGACTTTCCATCGTCATATACATTCAAAGAGTGCCAAAACTCTTGAACAAATTCCTCAGGGACGAATGGGTCTGTTGCAGTTAGGGCTCGATTCAGAAAACGAGTTTGAAGAAACTCAATCAGTACTTGATAGTCAGAGTCATATTTGCTTGGATCAAGAATGACTTGGTAGTTGTTGGTTTTGTTGGGAAGAAATACGATTACCTCACTTTCTGCCGTTTAAGATGGATGTACATTCACGTCTTCGTTATCGTTTCCCATGTGTGCATGTTGAGCAACCAACTTTGAGAGGTAGGGTTTCACGAGTTGCAGCTTTGCTATAATGGGGATTCTTGGAATGCAAGAGATTTAGAAAACAGGGATGGTGAAATGTGTGGGTAGTCCAGAAGCTGCAAGCATCGTTCTGGCAACTTCAACTAAGGTACGATTTCTTTTTTCCACCACACCATTTTGTTGAGGAGTTCGTGTAGCTGAGAAGTTTTGTGATATTCCTTCGCGGTTTAGGTACTCATCAAGTCTAGCAGTCTTGAATTCTGTGCCATTATCACTACTTAGCTTCTGAATTTGACATTGCAGAAGAACTTGAATCCTCTTCATCATGTTGATCAATACAACTGGAACTTCTGACTTTTGTCTAACAAAAGCAATCCAAGTATATCCAAGACTATCGACCCTCAATACAGTGATGGCTCTCTCTATTTATACTATTACAAATGGGAAGTCAATCAGCTAGCCTATCACGTATTGACACATAAGCAAGTCCTTTAACAGATTCAGTTACGTACGGAAGGCATGACTTGCCACGTCATTTAGGCACGCACGTAGTTCCTTATGTAATATCCAAAAGATGCTCAATCTTCTGGATCGTCATTGTGGCTTCTGAACTACACTTCTGAAGTGGTTGTCTTCTGGAGAGACTTGCTTCTTGAGAGTTTACTTTGTTCTTCAAGATAAGTTCTGAACCATACTTTTACATACAAAATTAAGTCTAACAATTTAGATATTAATTTAGGGGTGTATAAAATCTGAATAGTCCGAAATTCGAATCTGAACCTGAACCGAAAATAAGACATTTGTGCAAAACCAGAATACTCTAAAATTCGAAGCCCGACTTGGGGGATATTTCGAGTTGGGTTTGATCTTTGGACACCCGACCTCTTCGAAAACCTGATATACACACACACACACATATGAAGGAAAGTTCAAATGCAAACTCAAATTTGGTTGTGAACGTGAGGACAAATGAGAAGGTGACACATGTCATATTCAGACTGAATAACAAAGAAAATATTTAAACTGAGTGTAGTATCATTTATTCTGAATGTAGTATTATTCAGTCTGAATAATGTCACATTCAATATGAATATTTCCCTTATTATTCAGTCTGAATATGACACGTGTTGCACTCTCATTTGTTCTCACGTTCACAACCAAATTTGAGTTCTCATTTGAACTCGTCCCCATATATATATTTTAAGTATTATATAAATATATTATTTATCTAATTATCTTTTAAAAATCTTGAATTTTAGTCTGTCGAAATGTTTTCTAATTTCTAAATTTATTATCGATATTTATCAATCGATTGAACTCATCCTCAAAATCAATTAAGTTTATATATTTTTTTTCATTATAACTATGCAGAACCCTACCAATCCAAACCCAAAGCAATCCAAAACCTAAAATTCGGGTCTTGGTTTCCTTATCCGAAATCGAATCTAGTTTTTGGTTCGCACACCCGAACCCATCCGACCCGCTGCTACATATTACAATATTAACTATATTAACCACTCAAACCACAAACCAAACGCTATGACTATTTATAAAATTTCAAACTGAGCGGTTTGGAAGCAACCAAATCAGACCATCAAAAGGCGGTCTGGTCTGACCAGTTTGGAGGTTGAACCTCTTATGGGCATTAAACTAAAGAAAAATGACATTTATGTCTAAAATAAAATCTCTATCAATATCGCACTATTAGAAAATCGTATACGGAATTATAAAAAAAAACCCGTCTATCTCTAAAATTATAAAAAGACATTGAACAAATACAAAAAACTCAAACAAATCCACCAACAATAGTTGGAATTTTGGAAAGACAACATTGAGTAAGGCAAACAATGGTTTGTAATTTGATTTTTGAAGGATTTCAAAAATTTGTCAATTTATCAATAAAAACTAAAGAAAATATAACGTCTTTGACGAATTCTTTATAACTAGAACATAGAAGTATAACTTACAATATGAACAATTCATAAATTTTTTTGAAGGTCGCTTCCGTCTAAACCGCTTAAAAAAATTCAAACCACAAACCAGATCTAACCGAATGGTTTGGCTATTTTCCAGAACAGACTGGACCGCCAGACCGCTAAAACCGCCAAAAACGGTCCGGTTTGACTTGATTCGACTGGTTTGAGCAGTCCAATGATTTTTTGAACACTTCTAATAAATATACATTATATTTAATAATAAATATATAATATAATTAGTATACAGGGACGGTGATCGCGTTACCCCGCTTCATCCCCGGGTTTTAACTTTTGGCGATCCCCGTCCGCATCCCGGGTCCCCGGTTTTGAAAGGAATCATCGCCCCATTAGGGTGAATGGGTTCCTAAGACATGTTTCATTCCCATGTCTAGATGACTTTTTTATTTATGTATTATCTTCTTCAACAACTATACTATAATTTTTTTTAAATAAATTATTAAACGTTGATTTTTGGAAAAACATTGCATCCAAATCCAATGTTGTTCTATTTAGCAATATATCATTAACTATATTTTTAAAAAATTCATTACAATTGATAAAATAATATATTTCTCTCCTAAACATTTATTTTCAATGTCTTTTATTGATGTAAAATATTTAAAATTATTTTCCTCTTCGTTTTAGAGATTTTTCTTATTCCTTTTTTTATCTATTTTACCATGTAATATAACATAGTTTTTGGAACACAAAACTCTTTTAAATTATAAAATATTTACTTTAACATAGTTGTTAAAGATACATTAATTAAAAAAAAAGAAAAAATTAATATTAAAAATCCTAGCTATCTTTAAAAAAATGGATATCAGTTTTTATAATCATCAGCTAGTTTGCTGGTAGTTATTTTTCAAAAGTGATCCCACTGCCACGTCAAGAAACACTTTACAATTTGATATAATCAATTATAATTTAATTTATTAAACTCCAATTAGTTTAGATGTTACATAAAACAAATTGATATTGGTTTTCAACAAACATTCAACTAGTACTTTTATTAATATATGTATCTAATTTTCGTAATATTTTGTATGATTCTATAGATATGATATACAACTAATAATACTAATAATTTTTTTAATAAATAGTTAAATTAAAATAAACAATACGATTAATTAAAATAGTGAAAGACAATCATGAATTAATGTGTTTTGAAAGCAGGGTTTGGGTATTTCATCTTGATTATATATGTGAAAGGGTATTGAAAGAAGCTTACAAGTCTCGTTATTCAATTCATCTGTGTACTAACTTCTATGTTCTGAAAGACTTTTCAGAGCGAAACAGTTAGCCATACCAAAAATTGTTTAAGTAATGGCAGATAAAATAGATCAAATCCGCCTAACGATTAAAGATGGCTCAGGAGCAGAATAGTTATAGCTGACAAACACGATAAACTAATAGAGTTTCAGGTTGGGGACAATGTCAGATTGAAAGTATCTTTGTGGAAAGGAATCATTTGTTTCGATAAGAGGGGTAAACTAAGTCTGAGACCTCCAGAAAAGTTGGAGAGGTACCTTACTGATTAGAACCTCCAGAAAAGTTGTGTGGTATTCACAGTGCATTCTATGTGTCTAAGCTGAGAATGTATTTAGTTAATACTGAAAAGGGGATACCATTACTAGAAGTTCAGATGGATGAGAAACTGCATTTCATCGAAGAGCCGAAAATTATTATCGATTGCAAAGTTAAAGAGTTGAGAAATAAATAGAGCAGTTTAGTATAGGTTCAACGACGTTATCATAAAGGTCAAGAGTACATGGCAATAGATAACATCGAATGTGATTGAAATACCCAGAGTTTTTTTTGGATTGATTGAATTCCATGACCAAATTCATTTAAGGGGATGTTGTTATAACCGTATTTTTATTTATTGCAAGTCTAGGGGTTGTTTTTGTTATTTGACTATATATGAGGGTTTATTTTAAAATTTTAGGGGTATAAAAACCCCCCACCACCACCACCTCACTTTATTTGCATTTCGAGAATGATTAGGGGCGTTTGATCGCAGAATGATTTCTGAAGGAATAGAATCTGTCAGAGGAACTGGAAATTGGAATATGGAGAAATTGAAATGAAATGTTATCAGGTTTTACCAAGTGTTTAGGTGATAAAAATGAAATGTAATAGTCTAATGAATTGGAATCTCCATGTTTGGTTTGCAACAAAATTGGTATGGAATGATGAAAAATAACAAAAATACCCTTTATTTGATTTTTTTTTATAATTTCTTTTACTTACAAATAAAAAAAATTAACATTTAATGAGAAAAAAATTTAAGCAACCATAAACCAAACCGTTCATACAAGTTTCCACATCAAATACCCATGTATAAATATTCTTATCAACAAGTTTTTACATGTAGCTAGAAGTTGTGAAACCATAGCATCAAAGAAATATGTAACAAAAATATTTTTCGTACACATTTTATAGACCGATCATTGGTCTAACCGTAACCCAAAAGTTTTGTGTTTAAACCAAACCGATCGTTGATCCAATATAAAATGGGCCTAAAAATAAGTACATAACATGTGTACTTCAAACAGGAACTACCAACAACCAAAAATATTGTTTTTACCACCAACCGATCATTGGTCCAACATGAACTAGACCCAATTTTCACGTCATTCCTCCTTCGAGATCCAGAAAGTGATCACATATTCAGAGTCCTTTGTTATCTTTTGCAATGCACTAAACATTTCAGTTTTAGTAAATGTCTCGAACTTCTCAAGCTCATTGGTAATCATGGAAGTTTTTTTGAGCATTTCAACTTCAACTTCCATCAACGATGTCGATGCTTTCATAAGTTTGTCGCCAAGCATAAAGGTTGCATTGTTGATTAATTCATGCAAAGAATCACTCATGTTTTTCCTTTTCTTACTACCATTTGTGCACTCTTGACTTTGCACATTTGTGTGTGCATGAGATGCATCATCTTGATCATCATAAAGGTTATTGTCAAATTGATTGACATGGTCTTACATGCTTCCATCCTCCAACCCTATGGCATCTCTTACTCTACTCCCATTAGCTTTATCCTTGGCAAAAACAACGCAAGTCCTCAAAATGAGGAAATATCTTGTTTTTTCATTTGTCTACCTCTTTATGAACCTATATCATATCATAAGTCGTAACATTTAATTATAAAACAACAAATTATAATTACACTTTTTAAACATATCTAATAGATTTGTACTTGTAGATAAGCCTCCCAGACTGGTGGTTCAACAATCACACAATATTTTTCGCTATCAAAACCAACCTCGCTAGTATTACTACCTTGCACCATCACTACTAGATTATTGAGTATTTTCAACGGAAAATGTCGTTGAAAATTTTCTACGAATTTTAGAGGGATTATTGACAAAACATAAATTTTCTACGAAGTTTCAACGAATTTCCGTTGAAAATCTCTCACAAAATGCATTTTCAACCAAAAACTTTTTGACGAGACATTCCGTTGAAATTTTTTTGGTTGAAAATGCATATATGTTTGTGAGAGATTTTCAACGGAAATTCGTTGAAAATTCCTAGAAAATTTATGTTCTGTCAATAATCCTCTAAAATTCGTAGAAAATTTTCAACGACATTTTCCGTTGAAAATTAATTTCCGTTGAAAATATTCAATTTTCTAGTAGTGCATGTCATAAACAATTTGCCGATCTTTTTTCATTGTCTTTATCCTTGACTCAGCATTGGGTTTACCCGGTAGTTTCTTCCATGACTCCTCATACTTATGGTAAAATGAAAGTGAACATGATCATGATCATGACCATGACATCAATTCGAACAGAAATAGATAATTCATTACAAATGTAAGATAAAGTTGATAGACATAAATTCAATTGCTAACACTCCAAGATTCAAACATATCTTAAGGTAAACTATCTCTAAATGCCGTCCGCACATTTGATGTCCCAACAAAAGTGATTACATCCTCATCTCCGGTTCCATTGTTTTCATCTTCGATTCCAACCTCTGATTCATATTTATTCTCAAACGGACAAATTGGCATTTCTTGCCTAATAAAATTATGGAGAAGACAACATGCCATTATGGTCCTATTTTTAGGTCAACCGGATAATATAAGTTCTCTCAAATTAACAAACCTTGCTTTTAAAATACTAAAACATTGTTCTGTAACATTTTTTGCAGAAGAATGCTTCATGTTGAAAAACTCTTTTGTCATTGTTGGTTAGTGTCCCTCACGCCAAACATTTAAATGGTATCTTTGACCTCTATAAGGGGAGAGGAAACCCTCCCCATTTGTGCACCCACATCTACCAACTAATAACATGGCCTTGGCACCTTTAATCCATGTGGCCTAAGAAGTGCATCACGAAGAACTCAACCATCTGTAGATGAATCCTCCCATCCAGGTAACACATAAATAAACTGCATATTTTGTGAACACACACGTAACACCTTTTCTTGTTCTGTATCTAGGTTCGTCTTCAGGTGATACTAAACACTTGATATATGTTCCATCGAGCTCCTAAAATATTCTAAAACAAAAAAAAAACAGTCATTAGATATTTTGTGAAGTTCATTTGGACCGAAAAACAAGAGAAAGCTTTTCAGACTCTTCAAAAGAAGTTATGTGAAGCTCCGATCCTTTCCTTACCGGAGGGATCCGAAGATTTTGTGGTTTATAGTGATGCATCCAAGATGGGCTTAGGATGTGTGTTGATGCAAAGAGGCAAGGTGATTGCCTATGCATCAAGACACTCAAGGATTATGAGAAGAATTATCTACCCATGATTTGGAATTAGCCGCGGTGGTTTTTGCTTTGAAGTTGTGGCGGCATTTCCTTTATGGTACCAAGTACACTCTCTATACCGATCACGAAAGTCTCAAATATGTCTTTGATCAAAAAGAGCTAAACATGAGGCAATAGTGTTGGCTTGAATTACTCAAAGATTATGACTGTGAGTTGCTTTACCACCCGGGTAAGACAAATGTGGTAGCGGATGCATTGAGTTGAAAGGAGTGTGGTAGTGGAAGTGCCATACTTAAAAGGATTGACATAGTGTCTAGCTTGATCGACCGGATAAAAGTATCCCAAGCGGAGGCACTTTTGGAAGAGAACCTCAAGAGTGAGGTGATGGCCAAACAACACTTGCTTTTGACGGAAGACGGTCGTGGTTTGGAGTTGTTTCAAGGTCGTATTTGGGCCGTATTTGGGTGCCTAAAATAGCAAATACATCATCACCAATTTTCCCCATGATGGATTTCAACACGTCTTCCGCAAAGCAAGTAATAATATCTTTTCGAATCTTTGGAGATGTCATTTGAAGGTTATTTGGCGCGTTGCGTAAAATAACCTTTTTAATATCCTCATTATTCCGACCGAGGAACTTTAAAGTCCCCAAGAAGAGCCTTTTATACCTAGAACTTTCGGATTCATCGTTGCTAGGAAATGGTAAACCATTCTCCAACAACACTTCAACCGAAACATTCATTCGCTTAAGATACTCGATCCTCGTGACTTCCGTTTGCTTCTTAACGGCATTAATAATTTCTTGATCTTGGTTCATCAAATCGTCACACTTTTTAAGTGTTTTATGGTGAAAACTATTACTCACCCTTAAGAAGTTTAAGTGTGTCCTTCTTACTCCAACTATTCCAACAATCCGTCACAAAGGCATCGGTCCCATGATTCCCACTTTGGCCTTTAAACAAGTAACAATGCAAACAATATGCTCTATCTACTTTCATACTATATTCCAACCATGGAAATTCATCAAACCAAGTAGGAACAAAACGTCTTGCTTTAGCCCCTATATATTTCATTAGAAAATCGTGACCTTGTGGTTGAGAAGCCCCTCTAGTCAAGTACGTTTGTCTAACTTCTTCTCTTTGATTTGCGTTGTAACTTATAATTTTCGGTCTCTCCGATGGTTCGAAAGGAAGATCCTTCATATCAATCATATTAGTATTATTATTAATATTCGATACATTATTACTCGTTGAAGTTGATGGACATGGAGCTTTCCTTTTAAAAAAAATTTCTATATTCACCAATCACCAATCAACACTAACTAATAAACGATGAAACGAACACCTAAAATCAAAGTGAAATCAATTAATCAACTAATCTAAATTTCTAAAATCAAAATTCAAGATTTCAAGTTATCACATATTCACCAATCAATAAATAATCACTATTACTAAATACTAATGACTAAACGTTAATGACTAATCAATAATCATAACTAAAGTTTATAAAAAAAACTTGTACTAAAAATAGTAGGTGTATGGACTGTGGTAGAGATGCAATTTTTTTTTGTCAAAATCCATTCATTAACAACATTCTATAACTAATAATAACAATAATAAATCAAGCGATTTAACAAAAAAAAGACTAATAACTAAAGTACTAAACAAAGTCACAAAATATTAAAATTGTAATTTTAGGGCTATAAAATAGAAATTTTAGGGTGTTTACCATTAATGAGAGGTCACCGGTTGTGCGGTGGTCGGCGACAGAGGAGGTCGCCGATGGTTTGTTGTGTGGTGATCAGCGGCTTGACCCTTGATTTTGGGTTGATTGGCAGCAGTAGAGGGGTGAAATCGTGAAGAAGTCAAGAAGCTATCCGATTTTGAGTTCCCTCCTATTGTATGTGATTGTCTTATTTGGGAGTCAAATTTGGGGCTTGAGCTCTAAGTAAGTTGGGGTTACAAATCAGTTTGGGGCTTCGGCCAACTTCTTAGTTTTTAATCTAAATCTGATATGGATTTTGGGCTTTAGTAGTTTAGTTTAATTAGGATTTTGGGTTTTTATAAATATGATTTGGGTTTTAGTTAGTTAGGATTTAGGATTTTGGGGTTTGGTAATTAAATCTGATTTGGGCTTTTACAGTTGCACCCTTGTACATTTCAAAATATTACTGGTAACACCCTCGAAAATAATATTGTTGCACCTCTATAAAATTCAAAAAAATTATCCCTCGACGGACAAATAATGCGGTGGCCAGTGCTACCGTGTGACCCTCACTGGGTCCGCCCCTGGCCAAGAACGTCCCTTTCAACTTGCCATTTATCTAATAATTAGTTTATTTCAGAATTATTACAAAAATGTCATCGTGCTTCAGACCATCCACATAAGACTTTCAAACCCAATTGCAAAACAATGATGTATGCCACATAGGATTTGAATTCCAAATGTTTCAATTGTAATTGCAAGATGATCCCACATTTTTTTTCTATTCTTTTTAAGTATTTAAATAAATTAATTCCTATAAAAAACAATATATTTTATAAATTAATAATGTTAATTTATTTTTTGTAATTAAATTATTATTTTCTTAAAAAAATATTATATATATTATTTTTTATATAAAATATAGTTAAATTACTGTAAATATTAAATTTTATAATCACCTAAGATTATAGTTGCTGAATCTTTTTATTATGTAATTGTGTTGTTGTTCCGTTATAGTTGATGTTTATCGTACAATTTTTTAATCATTTATTTGAAATTGATGTTTATGTTTTAATTAATATTAAATGAAAATTATATATCATGTATTTATTAAAAAACTATATATCATGTATTTATTAACTAAAAAGTAATTAAAAGGTATATAATTTATAAAAAAAATAATAAATATTGCAGTGAGAACCACTTTTGAAAATGTATGTGAATTGCAAGTGTATAGATAGTAATTGCAAAAGATTATGTGGCATAATTGAAAGCATAAATGAATTGCAAGGATGTGGATGATCTTAGAGCATCCACAAATGACTTTCAAATACACTAACAAAACCAATTGCAATTCAATTATAATGCCACATAGGATTGTCAATTGTAATTGTTGCAATTGACTTTTTAAGCCATGTCACCATGTCGCTCGCCCACTTTTCAATTGTTTTTAAAAAAAAATTATATAAAATAATATATTTTAATTATTAATATTAATTTATTTCTACAAACAATGATTTATGTACTATATTTTTAGTGTAATCTTTTTAATTCAATATATGTTGTGTTTTAATATAATTTAATAAAGTTGAGAGAGGTTCAACGGAAAACGTTAAAAAAAAAGAAAACTGAAGAATACCCTAGGAGGCTTCCATGTGGACGGTATGCACTGATGCATACCGGTAATTTTTGTTCCTATGCATCAATGCATCTATCATTAGAGATGTATTGATGAATATTCACTGATGCATGTTACAAATTATCCGTATGCATCAATGCATATCGTCCACATGGAAGCCTCCTAGGATGTTCTTCGGTTTTCTCTTTTTTTATGTTGTGTTTTAATATAATTTAATAAAGTATATATTAAACTAAAACAATAAATTATAAAATAAATGAATTGATTATATTATATTATTATATCATATATTACTCCTTTATTTCGAACTAATTTTTATATTTTTATGAACAATGAATTAAACTAAAGAATTATATATATATATATATATATGTTAAAAATAATTAAAATGTATACAATAATTTATAAAATAGTTAACAAATGTTGTAGTGGGGACCACTTTTAAAAGTGTAGGTGAATTGCTCGAGTATAGATGGTAATTGCAAAAGCTTATGTGGCAGAATTGAAAACATAATTGAGTTGCAAGAATGTGGATAGTCTTATCGTCTTCTTTAGTGCTGGGAACAACTCTCCTATCATCCACTTGATGATCTTCAATGGTCTCTTGCCCTGCTTTAGAATTGTCCTCTTCACTGAACTCCTGAATGCCCCCTCCCTTATTGCCGACATGCTATGGTTCTCCGTGGTGGGTAGGAGGGGATCGAGTCCATATTGTCTCGAAGGAAAAGATTCAAATCCAGATCCATCTTCTGTCCCATCTTCTTGTTCCTCTTCCTCTAATTTTCCGGACTCAGGACCCATTTTCTATGGTCACCAACAAAAATCAAATTAAAATTACACGACCTAGAATTATGAACTTGAACATTGTAGAGGCCAATTGAATGAAATCAATTACCTGATGAAATCGATCACCACAGTCGAAGAAGTCCACTGTCTTCTGTAGGAGGGAGTTGAAAAGGTCGAATCCAGACTTCATCATGAGACAATCTTCGATTTCAGAGGTGATTAGCGTGAAAGAGTATGTTGTTTGGAAGCGAAACAAACCCTTCTTTAAACAACGTTGTTGTTCCTCACGATAACTAACCTGCTTTCTTACCTAAGACATAAGTAATGTTTACAATTTGGAAGAAAAATGAACCCTCATTCAAACAACGTTGTTGTTTGTTTCTGTCGATATCTAACTGGCTTTCTCAGCTAACATATAAGTAATATTTTACAATTGGAAACTTGCACGCCCACACACTGTCTCCTTTATTTTATTCGTTATATATATATACACTATTCTCTATTTTTTTAAGAAAAAGTACTATTTTCTATTTTTGTAAATAATCTTTTTGATGAATGAAACTATAACCACTTATGTATTATTGACACTGTTGTTTCTAGGGGTAAACATGGTATGGTACCATGTTTTTTCCTCAATATCGTGTACCGACTAATTATAATTGGTATTAAAAAATTTATAGCATATACCAACCAACTGTAATTAGTACCAACTTTTTTCGGTTGGTACATGTTGGTATGGTATTTGTATCAAACATCTCAAAGTTGACAAAGTTTAAATGTTTAATATAAACATGTTGTTTAAAGTTTAAACTATTTTAATACAATGCTTAGTTGTTTGCAAACCTTCTGTTTAAAACATGTTGTCCAAATGATTTAATAGAAGTTTTAGAAAGCTTACAAACCTGTCAAAAAACCTGCCCACAACTCCAAATTATTTAATACAAAGTTTCGACCTAGTGTCCAAAACCCTTACAAACTTGTTGTCCAAAATAATTTAGTACACACTTGTAGTTCAGCCAAAAAGTAATATAAGAAACTTATAAAAGCATTCAAAGCGTAAAAAACAAACTTATAGAAGACAAGGAAACTTAGGGTTGCTATTTTCTAAAATGAAACCAAGTCTGGAGTTCAGGTAAGAGTGTAAAGACAGTAAATGAGGCCCAAATAAATTCACGGAGTAAGACTAAGTTTAAAACAAAAACGGATTAAAAGAGTACTTTGCTACAAAGAATGAAAACGGATGTTGTGAAGATCAATTCTGAATATTTAAAGAAGCCATCGACAGTGAAAAAACCCCCAAAAAAAGTAGAGGTTGAACTACCATATCATAGTTTTTCTATTGTTAAATCTGTCTACAAGAAGCAATTAATAGGGTTGTAGCTGGGATTCTTGACTTGGGGAACATAGAATTTACAAAAGGAAAGGAAATGGACTCCCAAAGATTGAAAATCTTGGTCCTACCTAGAAATCATTTTGGAGCTCTTCATATGAGTATCCAAAATCTTGGACTTCCAAAGATTGTTGAAAGTATGCATATGCATTTTCCATATTTTAATAAAAGATTTTCCAAGAACAAGATTCATTTAACCATAACTATGTAATCTTGACTTTGTATATTTAACATTTAACCATTCATAGTCGTAGTCTCGTAGATTAAATTATTAATGATTAAGATTAGTCATCATCGTCCTCAACCTCTTTTGTTCCTCACATGGTTTAACCCTTATATATATATATAGGGGTATAATCTTTTCAGAACCTCATTTCTTGTGGGGACTTGAGAACCCTTCTAAACCACTCATTTTAGATAATTATTTTTTTTATTAAATAAATACGAAAAGGTAAATTAGGCATTTACATTATTTGACAACTCATAATAATAAATATAGAATTCTAAATTGATAACGCCTTTAATTAGCATCACCCTTAATTGTAGGAGCCAATTAAAGTAATTAGGTATTTCAAATTCTGGCATCTCTTTCTTCTTCAGGTAGCCGCCGCCGACCACCACTACACCACACTCACAACCGAGTTATCCTCTGTCAAAACCACCTCCACCACAGGTGACGACTTCATCGGAACACCACTACACAATGCTCTCTTTGTCGATGTCTCTGATTACGGCCACAACTGAAACCTTCTGGATCGAAAACACAACGACCGGCGACGATTTCTTCCGACCACGACTACACATCCTCTATTCAGCATTGTCTACGGTTTCTGCTACAACCGAGGGCTTCTTCGTCGAAACCACCACCATATATGACGACTACTTCTCCGTCACCATAGGAGACTACTTCTTCTCAACCTCCGTATTTGGGTTATCGGTGTTTACGTTCTTGATCACCCCATCTAGTATGCTTTCGACATATCTTGTATTGATACATGGCTCAGATACATCTCGATCCTGAAAGCGTATACATCTGGATCTCACACATAGTGAAATCCAGTACTGCTGCTTAGAGAAAACAGAGCGAGACGAAGAAAATGTAGAGTGTAGAGAAGAAAGGGGCTAGAGGAGACGGAAGGGGATGGAGGTTTTGGCCGGTGGAATGAAAGGGCTGGAGAAATCTTGTAGCCATGGCAGATTCATCCTCTTTGTTCGATTCATTACAGATCTGAGCCTCACATTCCAATTTTTATGGGTGTTCACAGTGTGTTCAACGGTGTTCACAATATGCACACTACCCATTATTCATTACAGATTGCACTGTTCATGGTGGTCTCTCTCATCTGCATGTTCATAAGCAAAATGCACAATGTGAACAACCTATGTTCACATATTGTGCACAATATTTGTTCATTGTGTTCACTTTGGTGGGGTGGCTGAACGGAGAAGGGGAGAGAGAGAGAGAGGAGAGATAAAATATATATAATATATATAATACCTATAATACCCTTTTATTAATTTTGTAATTAAAAACTACCAAAATTACAAGCTTCCGCAATTAATTAAATGTATTGGCTGAAAATGGATCTCAAGTTCTCAAAAAAATAGGGTTCCCAAAAGAAGGCCCCTATATATATACATATATATATATAGAGAGAGAGAGGCTCGTTCATGTGTTAACCCAAAAAAAGGTGTTAACTTTGTTAACCGGGGTATTTTCGTCTCTTTATATATTGATACTACATTCCTTAATTATTACATTCAATTAATTATCACATTTCTTAATTAACACATTTTTAATTATATTATTCGTTTAACTGCTTTATCTATGAACTTCGTGTGTTCATCTATGAATTTCGTGTGTTCATCTATGAACTTCATGCATTCATCTATGAACTTGTTTAAACTTTCTTAATTATCTTATTCACTTTCTAGTTTCACCTCTGAACATTCTAATTGTTTCACCTATGAACTTCATATTTATTTCATATATGAATGTGTATAAATTTCTTACTTATCTTATTCACTTTTTCCGGTTTCACCTATGAACATTCTTATTGTTTCATGTATGAACATTCTCATTGTTTCACCTATGAACTTTGGTAATTATAAAGAAAATCCGGCGGATTTCATAAGACGATTATGTGAGAATTTGAAAAAGACCAAAAATTAAATAGGGAAAATAAAATATATGTTTCCTTTTTAAATTTGTTCCAAAATTATTTTATCTTCCAAATATAAAATATAACTTTGTTCCAAAATTACCCTTGACTTAATTCTATTTAATATGTTTCCTTTTTTATCAGTTTATAATATCTCATTTAATCAAAATCGTTGATCAAAAAAATAAACGGTTTAGATGGGTTAACAAAGTTAACACATTTTTTTGGGTTAACACATGAAAGGACCTCTATATATATGTATGTATATATGTATGTATGTATGTATATATATATATGTATATATAGGGGAGGTATCCTTTACAAACCCCATGTTCCTTACAAAATTTACAACCCTAATTTGGACCGTCCATCATCATTTGATCAAAATAAATTAATTTAATATATTATTTAAACCTCAAGGATAAAACCGTCATTATGTAAATCATGTAATAAGAAAAATATTTTAAAAACAAATAACTTGTTTTGGTATGATTGATATATCCAGGATTGCATGAATTAGTAAAAGATATATTCCATGATTATGTTTATTTCCAACGAATAAATCAACTAAATAGAATTAGGGTTGATACATTCTGAAAGAATTTGTTAATATCGAAACAAGCTTTGAAACAATATTCATCGAGATGTCGTCGTCGATTAATGAACAAGAAATTACAGATTTATCAATCCATGCGAAACAAATCATTCAGTCGGCGTCGTATAAGAATGGAGAAGAAACTGCAGAATCATTCTTAGATGAACAAGGAATGCATCATGATGAAATACAACGGTCGTTCTCGGATGATGAAGGTAATCAGATTTCAGATGATGAACGTAATCAGTGTTAATTATAAATCAAGACAGTCGAACCAATGTTTAGTAATGTAAAAAATACAGAAGCATTATGTATGTTTCAGATTAATAATGTAATTTATATGTTTAATGTAGTAAGGTTTTAATGAAATTTTTAATTAATTGGAAACACATCATTTAATATTAATTCATTCCTGTTTTTTTTATTGAATCCTTAATTTATAGATTCAATATCCCAATAGATGGAGGAAACCGATGATGGGACAAAGTATTGGATTCCTAGGGTCCGGAGGAACTTACTCCAAAAATAGGTGCCTTTTTCAAGAATGACGTACATGCTGAGGATTTCTACAAGATTTATGCTGATAATGCCAAGTTCGACTTTCTAACAAAAAAAGAAATCGTTCTGGCCGAGTATCAACTCGGTATTATTATTGTAGCAAACAAGGTGTTCCCAACAGGCAATTGTTGGTTCCAGATTCCTTTAAACCGATTGTTAATTGAGAGTATTGAATCAAAGTGAAATGCGGAAGCAGATCAATTAACAATTTAAATCAATAGAACAGTAAACAGAATGAAGAACAAAGATTATGAAATGATAACTTTGAATCAAAGTAGACAAAGTTATGAATTACGCACAGTATTCTTCAAAATGTAAATGTATTAATCGACAGCTTTTACAAACACAATATAATGCTATTTATACAGATACAAAAACAGAAAGTCAAAATGCTAGCCAATTACAAAGTGCCATGTGTCTAAAAGGGAGCGTCTAACAACAATTAGTTATAACAAGAAGAGTGTGTTGATTTTTGTAGACATCTCTTCTTTGACTCATACTTTAATTTCTAACATTCTCCCCCTAAGTATGAAGTCAAAAAAAAACTTCTTCAGAGAGGATCAACAGCAGCAATGATACTTGAAATATTATCGATAAGCTCTCTGTTCTTCTGAAGTCCATCAAGTCTTTTCTCTACTTTCTTTGCAACATCTGGATTTGTCGTGTCTAAGCCAGCATAGCACTTGATGATGTAGACTACCTCAGAAGAGTATTTGTGAGCTTCTTTGATGCGAAAGAAGCTCTTTCCATTTGGTCTTTTGAAGATGATTCCCTCTTCGGTTCGAAGAAGTCTACCCACTCGAATTTGCTTATCCCTTCAAGTTCCTCATTTGGTGCGAGAGATAGCCGGATTATCCATTTTGAAATTTAAGCCAATCCGGGAAGTCGACACCTTTTGTATCTAATGTATGATTTCATACATAGAATAATTCTAGTGTAGGCAACATGGTCTTGTGGATCTTTGCGTTCGGAAAAAGAGTCTTCATAAATTCTTCCGGAAAAATGAGATCAGTGGATGGATGGACAACGCATCATTATCACATATGTAATAACTCTTGTTGTTTGATCCGACTACCTCGTAGATTGTGTACCAAATGGGTGTATCTTGAAAGCTGCTTATGTTTCATGGCCGTGATCTTTGTAATTGGAGCGATAGTGAAAACCGTCTTTCTGTCTTGTTTATGAGCCATGAAGTTATCTTTAACTTCATTGCTTACATTGTATTGGTTTGCGAAGTTAGGCATCATGAGATAAATCTTCGATCCGTTGGAGCATACATGTGCCTTTTCTCAACTTCAAGTGTTGGAAGTTCAATGTTTCCAACTTTGTTCAATTTTTCTTCAAATTCTCCTCTTCCGATCTCTTTGCGCTTCGAGCGGCCTCTCGCTCTCGACTCTTGCTCTTTCTTCAGCCTTCAAAATTTTGTCTCTCGTAGTTCTTCTTCAAGTCTAGCCTTCTCTCTTTCCGCATTCTCTCTTTCGACCCTCTCTATCTCTATTTGTTCTTCAACAATTAGCCTCTGGCGTATTATCTCTTCTTCTTTTTCTTTTTCGGCTACGAACACTTCCTCATCCTCCTCTCCGGCCCTTTCTTCTTTTTCGGCTTTAGCTCTTTCCTTTGCGGCTTTAGCTCGTTCTCGTTCTTCGTGAGCTCGACTATTTCGGCCCGTTCGGTAGGAGAGCTCGGGATTCTCGCTTTTTCCCATAACATCCGAGAATGAACTTAGCTAGATCCGGATCTCCGGGTAGAGGCCCGTAATGCGTAGCCGCAGGTGTTGGAGTGATTGGCACTTGTTTTGAAGAAGAAGGTTCTTTGTGATGGTTTTGGAGTTGAAGAGTCGGCGGTGGTCGTGTTTGGTTACGGTGGTGTTTGTCCGGCTTGCTTAGGCTCGGACCTTTTCTCCCCTTCGAGAATCGGGATCCCCGATCCTCGAATGTTTTCTTTCGGCTACGCCTTTTTGCAAGCCCTTTCTTCCTTGGCTTTCTTCTTGGCATTAAACGCCTCGGCAATAGAAGAAACCGGAGGCACGAGTTGAGATAGAGTAGATTCGATGGCGCAATTTTCCGGTCCGTTGAGGATGTGGAGGGCTTGGAAGAGTACTTTGAAGCGATGGAAGACATTCGCTCAAGAATAATCTTCTGGAAAGAGGCGAGATCAGATTTCGTGACGAGCGTAGACCCAGAGGGATTATCAGAAGGAATGATGGTCTTGATAATCTTCTGTATATCGGGCACCAGAGAGCTGTAGTCTGAGATAGGGAAGGCAGAGGCACGTAGAGATTCTGGAAGTTGAGAGATTGCCTCTGCATTTGCTTGAAGACCATTAGTCAATAGCAAAAATTGTTCAGCAAAATAGGCCTTCTGATCTTCTTGAGAGGTACTCATTTGGCGCCGAAGATCCTAAGA
The DNA here is from genome assembly GCA_036898165.1 of Silybum marianum. NCBI lineage: Eukaryota > Viridiplantae > Streptophyta > Magnoliopsida > Asterales > Asteraceae > Silybum > Silybum marianum. The sequence goes on from CM072541.1 coordinate 7,368,299, forward strand.
GAGAGTTCGACTTTCAATTTTAAATTGAAGGCTCGGAAGAAGAGAGTTGTTAGTGGTCACGGATAATTTTAGATCTTCCACGGATCTCTCGAATTTGATCGGCAAATGCCAAGAACGCCGCATTTGTGACTAAATCGAAGATGTAATCGGTGCATCTCCAACACATGGAGCCCCTTTACCCTCGCGTTCGGAGGGGCCTTCTACACCTGTTTTGACGTTGAGTGTAGAAGGACTTCCAACCCGATCCTTGAGGGGCGTTATTCACGAGCACCTCTTCGGTTGTTCGATCGTTTCAACATTATCCTCATCATCGAGAGGATGAGGTGTCGAAGACGTATGCTTACCTTGGTGAAGTGTAAACACTCCGGTAAGAGGTGCATTCCTAGGCCGTAACCCTCTCGATGGGAATTCATTAGCATCTATCCTAGGAGAGGATGTGGACTCATCCTCTGTGCGTATTGGTATGTCAGTCACGGAGACATGAACATGTGGTGAAGGAAGTGGCGAGTTAGGGCGAATGAACTCTTATATTATCATCATCATCCTTTTGGGAGGATGATGAAGTGGAGGTGCTTTCCCCGTATGAATTTGATTCGGAAGAAGAAGTATCCTGCGAACGGTGGTTTCTTGGTGGTTTGAACTGAGTCGTTCTAAGTCAATGAGTGGAGACGTGGTGACATCAACCTCGAAGTTGTGGTTGCCCTTTGGGGAATAGGAGAGGAACACTCATATGTGTCTCGAGGACATCTTCTGTACCTTCATTTAATAGAAGGTCGGCATGGGTAGAAGCACTCGGATGTTCACTCCTATTTTTTTCAAGCTCATGCTCACCAGACCCCTTACCACCTACACCTGGCTCTAAGTGCTCTGGGGTAGGAATTCTCTGTTCTGAGAAAACCATAGAGCTTCTATAGATTTGGAGATTAGAAGAGCTAGATGGGATTAGGTTTAGCATGTACCGGATAATTCTGCGGGTGCGGAAGTAGCCGATGCTTGTCGATGGTTGATCTATGGGAGCTCATTGATGCAATTTTGCGGAATGGCCGAATCGGGGAGCTTCGATTGCCCCAATTGCGGGATGAGTGATGAGAGATAGAAATCTTGGGAACATGAGTCTTTGGTAGTGGCTTTCCCTGACTCTGATGGATCACCTTAGTGTGCACAGTTGCTTTGATCTCTTGGAAGATGAGACTTGCATAGTCCAAGGGTCGATTGAAGAACATCCCATACATTATAGTCAGAATGTTTCGGCTAGCTTTGATCCGGAGAACCTATTTTGCGGGTTAGGCTCTTGTTGAGAATGGAGACGAGTAGATTCCACATTGGGGGCAACTTCTTCCTCTTGAATTCGGACGGCCTTGTAAGAGGTGCATTGTAACCCGGAAGATTTATGAAGGCTAGGAGTGGCTTCGTGGAAGGGTTTTCTTCTAGGGCGAGATTGGGAATGGTTTGCCCATCCACTTCGATCACAGAAAGGGGAAGATGGAAATATTTGGCAAGTTTTCTTTTGGTGATGGGAATTTGAACAGCAATTTCCACTTGTTCAGGATGGGTGAAAGAACCGGCGAGTGTTTCATCAGTTTCGATGATCATTGTTAGCCACGCTTCTTGGACATATATTTCGGGGATGTTTGGGTTGGTTAGGGTTAGGGCTCGATGCAAAGGTGTTGTTGTAGAAACTCGATCATGATGCGAAATTCGTTGATAAGTGTTAGGGTTGAGCGGTACTCGCACATTGTTCGCCTTCAATGGCGGTTTCACAATGGGAGTACTATCCGCGATTGAATCGATGATTCTTTCTTCATCGTTGTTGGAAGGACGGGCACAGTTGGAAGCCATTTTGAAATTTCGAATGCTTGACAATAGAAAACTTTGTCTTTGCAAAGAGAATGAACACTGATTTAGGGAATTTTTGCGAGGAAGAAGATGAAGGTTGAAATTGGGGGTTTTATGTGAGAGAGAAAGCGTAGAATGGGAAGGGGTTATTAAGTTTGGGGAGAAAAAAAACGGTTCATTTGAGGCCGATGTAAGCACGCGGGTATACACATGCGGTGTTTCGATTGGGGACACGTGTACGACGAGACACATGTATGATGATGATTTAGTAGCGAGGTCATCGTTTTTCTTAAAAGCGAGAAATAAACAAAAGTAATAAAAAAATCGTTTAATTAATCAATTAATTTTGAATTAATTGAATAAACACGATTTTAATCTTAATTTTATTTATTTAAGTTTAAAAATCGATCAAGTGAAAACAAAAATCACATGAGAGTTTAGTTTCTATAAAAGAATAATAAAGAATAATTTGCATTAAACATATAGATTTAAACAACCTTGGAGGCAAGAGTTGATTGAATTTATATATTTAATGGAAATTATAAGAAATATCAATTTATAGAAAATTTAGTTGAAAAACATGTCGACTTGATTTATATTTAAAAAAAATTTGAAATGAATCAAATGTCTAAGAGACCTTGGCGGCAAGAGAAACTCGGAAGCGAGATAGATTCAAATAAAATTTAAGTGAAATAGTAAATCAGAAGACAGCTAACCAGAGTTAGACTTAGACGAATATCTTCTGCATTGTGAAACTCCCCCTTGAATGGTAAACTCCCCCTTGAATGGTGAACTCCCCCTGTAGTAGCTTCTTTACCGCGTTTCTCAATCTGCACTTTATGATTTCTCTTGAAAGAAAAATATTATTATGAAACGAGAAAATCGTAGTAACTCGTAGAGGCTTCGAAGTGTTCGAAGAGTTCGAGAAAGCATCGTAGACTTCGATGACTTCGAAGTATCGTCGAATAGTTCGAGAGGCTTCCTGATGCTTCGAAGAAATCATTGTTACATATTAAGCATTCCCAACTTGCTAATTAAGAAGTTAAAACGTCTCTCATCAAGAGCTTTTGTGAAAATATCAGCAAGTTGATAATCAGTAGAAACAAAATACATTTCGATTGTACCCTTTTCGACATGATCCTTGATGAAATGATACCTGACATCGATATGCTTTGTTTTGGAATGCTGAACTGGATTTTCTGTAATGGCGATAGCACTTTCAGAATCACAGAGGATGGGAGTCTTATCGTATATCGGACCATAATCTACGAGTTGGGTCTTCATCCAAATAACTTGTGAACAACAACTAGCGACGACAACATATTCGACCTGCGTAGATGTGGATACGCTTTTGTTTCTTGGATGTCCAACTTATAAGTCGATTTCCCGAAGTTGACGGCTACACGATGTACTTTTTCCGTCAAGCTTACAACCTCGCATGATCGTAATCTGTATACGCCATTAAATCAAATCCGAATTTTTAGGATACCAAAGGCCCAACGATGGTGAACCTTTTAAGTACCTAAAAATTCTTTTTACAAGACAAATGAGACTCTTTAGGATTGGCTTGATAACGAGCACAAAGACAAGTGGCAAACATAATATCGGTCTACTTGTCGTTAAATATAAAAGAGAACCAATCATTCCTCCGTAGTTGGTAATATCAACGGATTTACCGGAGGAGTCGAGTCCTAATTTCATACCGGGAGAGATAGGTGTTTTCATGGATGATGAGTTTTGAAGATGAAACTTTTTAAGCATGTCGTAAACATATTTTGCACGATTTATAAAGATACCGGAAGGTGCTTTGTTTAACTTGAAGTCCTAGGAAGAAAGTTAATTCTCCCATCATACTCATTTCAAATTCGCTTTCCATCAACTTAGAAAACAAATCAACTTCTGTTTGATGAGTAGAACCAAATATTATGTCATCCACGTAAATTTGAACTATAGTTAACATACCTTTGCCTCTTTTGATGAACAGAGTTGTATCGATTTTACCTTTTTCATAGCTTTTGCTGATCAGAAATTTCGATAGTCGTTCATACCGAGCTCTTGGGGCTTGCTTTAGACCATACAAAGCTTTGTCAAGAAGATAAACATATTCTGGATATCTTGCATCTTTGAAACCATCAGGTTGTTCAACATACACTTCTTCTTTTAGACATCCATTAAGAAATGCACATTTAACATCCATTTGGTAGACTTTGAAGTTTTTGTATGCAGAGAAAGCCAAGAATAATCTTATTGCTTCTAGTCTTGCAACAGAGCAAAGGTTTCATCATAATCGATACCTTCCTCTTGACAAGAACCTTTAGCCACCAAACGAGCTTTATTTCGACAACAATTCCATCTTCATCCTTTTTGTTCCTAAACACCCATTTTGTGCCAATAGCAACTTTGCCTTTTGGTAAAGGAACAAGACGCCAAACTTTATTTCTTTCGAATTGAAGTAGTTCTTCCCGCATAGCATCCACCCAAATTTTGGTTCAACTAAGGCTTCATGTACACGTTTAGGTTCGATCATACTAAGAAAATTAACAAAGAATGCTTCATTTGCGATGGCAGATCGTGTTCGACCCCCTCGGAAGGACTACCAATTATAAGATCTCGGTGTGTGAGATTTAGTCCATTTCGTCATTACGGGTTGAGAAATTGATTGGGTTGTTTTATTTGACGAAATGATTTCATCCGGAAACACAAAATCTTCTTTATTTTCTTCGTATGTCCTTCGGTATCCGTTTTGTCACCTGTCCTTGTGTCTCCCCCTCGGATGATGGAACGAAGTAGCTTCGGGTGGCGGATGTAGGAGTAGTGGGAACTTCCGGACAAATAGACGTGACGGATGAAACGAAGAAGCGAGGACCGAGAGAGAGTAATGCCCGAGGCTTGGAGAATATCCGGTATCCGCAAATGTGGAGGTGACATAGCTTCGACACAACTTCGTCGCCCGTAAAATCTTGAAAAATAGCATCAATCTCGGATTCTCCGGAACCCGAAAGATAGTCGAAGTAACGGTATTAAGCTTGAGTTCGAAGTAGAGTGTTCGGAAGTCGGTTGGGTGTTATCATCGAAGTCAATGTTGATGCTTTCCATAACGCTTTTGTTCGTAAGTTAAAAACTCGGAAAGCTCTTGAATTTAACGAGTAGCCTAAAAATTTAGCTTCATCGGACTTCGGATCAAATTTGCCAAGATTATCTCTCGTCGTTTAAGATAAAACATCCGCAACCAAAGATATGAAAAAATTTTACGAGATGGTTTTCTTTTATTAATCGGCTCATAAGAGGTTTTGAGATGCCTCTTGACAATAATTGAACGGTTTTGAGTGAAACAAGCAAGAGCAACAGCCTTCGGCCCGTAAGTGAATTGGGAGACCGTGAAGGCTGCGAGCATCGTTACGGCTGCTTCAACCAAGGTTCCGTTGCGACGTTCAACTACACCGTTTTGTTGTGGAGTGCGAACGGCAGAGAAGTTTTGAGTAATTCCTTGTTCAACAAGATACGATTCAAGCTTGGCGTTCTTGAATTCTGTACCATTATCACTTCGAAGCCGCCGAATCTTCTCGATGTAGAAGAACTTGAATTCGGTCATCATATTCCGTAGTACCACCGGGACTTCGACTTTTGACGAACGAAAGCAAGCCAAGTATATCCGGAAAATTCATCAATTAGTACCGTAATATACTTTTTACCGTATAGACTACGAATTGCAATTGGACCACGAGAGATCCACATGTAATAATTGCGGAGGTCTAGTACAAGAATGATCACTTTTTGTTTTATGAGATGCTCGTTTAATTTTGCCCATTTCACATGCGGGCGTAGGTGATCTTTTTGAAAATGAATATCTGGAAGTCCAGATACCATTTTGTTTTTAACAAGCATCTCAAGATTATTAAAATTTAAGTGAGACATTTTATGATGCCAGAGCCACGCAACTTCACTCTTTTTGGAGATGAGACATAAAGTTTCCTTACCATCCTTAGAGATAAAATTCATCATATACAAGTTACCTTTCCGTTCGCTCTCCAAAGTTCTTCACCTCGCCTTAGAGAATAAATAACAATGTTTTTCATCAAATACTACTAGTATTTTAGAATCACAAAGTTGACTTACACTAAGGAGGTTATGTTTCAAGCCGAAACATGAGCTACCTTTGATAAGGTGATATTACCTTCTTGTAGAGTACCGTAGCTTTTTATTTGACCCTTACCATTATCACCAAAAGTTACTACTCCACCTGATTTGTCCTTGAATTGGGATAGTAAATTTTGGGATCCAGTCATGTGCCTCGAGCATCCAGAGTCAAGATACCAGATATGCACACGCTGTTTCTGCAATCAAAAATCAGAATTTCTTAGGTACCCATCGCATAATGGGTCCTTTTATGTTAGCTTTTGGAGTATGCTCGTTTTTTGATTTAACAGAAGGTAAAGACTTTATTTTTGGTTTTTGGTTTTTTTGAGTTTTATTCTTTTTGTGACAAACATATCTTGTGAATTGGAATGATCGAGAGGTTTGCGAGAAAAATTGTTTTAACTTTAAGAACAAGAAAAACATTCGGAAGACCGAAACATAGAAGATTGAATTGAATTTTCATTGCGAGAATGGTAATTACAATTATTCTTTCTAAAGTCTTTTCTAGTATCGGTTGTTCTAGAGAACCTATCTAGACTAGACTTTTGTTTTAGTTCGCTTTTTCTTTCTCGTGTTCTTCCTCTCGATCTACTTTTGCGAAGCTCGTTATTTCTTGAAAAAGGAACATAAGAATTAGAGGATTTCCATTTGCCTTTTTGAATATTAGTAAACTTCGGAAGAGTAGAGTTTAAAATCTTTTGATTTTGCACTTTGTTTTTGAGTTCTGCCTCTTTCTCAAGTTCAAGACATGTTTTGGCTTTGAGACACATATCTAAGAAGTTTGGATGTATAGATACTGATTTTCTCGGTTCTGGAACAGAAACAGGAAGAATAGGTATACCACTTGAAAGTTTAGCACAATCTCTATCGAAGCTCGATCTTGAGATTTATCAAGATACAAATAATCATCCTTTTTATCAATAATTTCGAATTATTTGTGATAACTTTTGATGATTTAAAAGAATTAACTTCTAAATTTGAAAGGTAATTTTCGCAGTTATCAAAAAATTCTTCATCATTATTGTCATTCTCCCATGGATACGTAATCTCGGCCCAAGCTTTCTTGAGTTTCGTAAAGATGTAAATCTTCAAATGAACAGGAGAGATCTCTGGATGATTCTCACAAAGAGTTTCATTTCTAAAACACTTATCCAGAGTAGAGAGAATATCGTTTTCAAACATAAGTCGTAGATCTTCCTCTCGCCCGACTTGGAACAAAAATATACGCCTCTGGATTCAAAATTGTATGTTTATTTGAACCAAAATTGAAAATATCATCTTTCTTCTGAACTTTATTTAGATCAACATTTGTTTTACAATAATATTCAATATTTTCGAATTTAAGTTTGCTTTTTTTATGATGGTTTTCATATCTAGATTTTTTAAAAATAGATTTTTCATACAAAATTGGAAACTTTGGCTTCTGTATTTGTCCAACACAAAAAACGTATTTCGTATCCGACCTTTTCTTACACGTATAGGGATCTAGGTCCTCGAAACCAAGTCCGGATCTTCCTACTTGTGTGTTAATTTTGTCATGAACCTTCGTGCATCCGGATATGTTATAATCGTAGCTTTTTCTCGTTGAAGTTCAATGTGTAAAAATTCTCTCTCTTTTACGAAAATAGTTTTTAAGTGCTACGTAGTTGAGTCTATCACTCTCTTTGTCTACGATTTCTTTCTCTTTTCCTCCGTGTTTATTGAGATTCAAAATTTCCTTTTTAAGTTTTTCTTCGTAAAGTTTTAAACTCATGGAAATCGTTTCCTTTGCAGTATTTAATTCGAGTTTTTCTTCTGTAAGTAAATCCATTTCTCTTTTGAAAATATCTCTTTCCCTTTTGATTGTAGAAAGAGTTTTCTCAGTACTTTTTCGTAATTTCTTTTCGATTGTGAGTTTCAGTTTTAGTTCCTCAAAATTGTTTGATAACATCACAATCGTTGGTTCAAGCTCGGATGATCCGCAGAAATTACTAACCGGTGACTCGCAGGGTTGATCCTCCGATTCGTTTGTGTTTGCCATTCCACGAACATGGCTTCATCACCGCCGGATTCATCTTGCACCCGAGTTTTCTTTTACGCAAAGTGTGCTCTTTCGGTGACATTGTACTTATATTTGTTTTTGTAATAAGTCTTATCCTTTTCCGCAGCTCCTCTCCGCAATCTCTCGAGTAATGTCCGGCTTGCCACATCCGTAGCGTACATCTTTCTTCCTTTTTAATTCTTCTTCTTTCTTCTCTTCTTCTCGTTTTCTCTACTCTCTCGTACTTCTTGTTTAGGAACATAGGGACGATCAAATCGTTTATTTCCTTTCAAAGACCTATTTCCAAAACGATTAGTAAATTGCTTGGTTATTAAAGCCGGAGAGTCGCAAACGCTTTAATTTCATCATCTGATTCAGAGTCATCTTCTGGAGCAGTCTCTGATATGAAGGCCTTCGATTTCTTCCTGTCATCACTTCGTCTTCTGATTCCTTTTGTTTCTGAGATCAAAGCCAGAGGACCTCCGATGTTTGTTCTTTTCTGAACAACTTCTTTTTCATGAGCTTGCGATTAATACCGAATACATCATGCGGCGACCATTGTTCAAGGTCCTGATTGGCTTGTAGTGACATGGATAGATTTGACCATTCAGGGTTTAACCTTTTGAGAAATAGAACATTGTTGTCTTCCTTTGATCTAACAATGTCACATCTCTTGCAGAGATTAATCAGATTGTTGAATCGATGAAATGTTTGTTCCGGAAGATTCATCGATCGGCGCTTGAAAACTATTATATTCATTTAGAGTTTGGGCTCTTCTGTTCTTTTTCATTTTCGCACCACCTTCTAAGAGATTCTCCAGTTGATCCCATAAATCTTTTGCTGTGTCACATGAGTCCAGAGATTGAAAAATCTCATTTGGAATGGCCATTATCAACAGAGATTTAACTTTCTTAGCTAATTCCACCTTAGCCTTTTCTTCATCAGTCCAGTTATTCCTTGACTTCGAACCGGTCTTCTTTGGTACCTCATCCGCATTTGCGGTGGGTCGGAATTCGGGAATAGTAGTGGTTGGAACAAACGGACCGTTTTGAATAATTGGATATAACTCAGCATCCAATCCCTCATAGAAGTTAACCATTCGAATCTTCCATTGTGGGTATTCATCACGTACAAGAGTTGGAGGTTTAGTCAGGGACCCAGACGTATAAACAGCATTCAAGCTCGTATTTGCCATTTGAGTAGGATAGAAGAGAAAATTTGAAGATTTGAAAGAAATTTAGAACAATTAAATCTCAATTTGATAGAAGAACGAGTCGATAATATCACCGTTTCTTGATTACAAAATGAATGACTCAATTTAAGAGAAGATTGTTAACGATTTAACAAAATCTCGTAAAACGAGTGGATTAATAAACAAATTTTGAATCCGAGAAAATACCGTTCGATCGAAAGGAATTTCTTCAATGGAAGAGATCTAATAATCAATAGATTGATTAGAAGGCTACGATACCAATTGTTGGTTCCGCATTCCTTTAAACCGATTGTTAATTGAGAGTATTGAATCAAAGTGAAATGCGGAAGCAGATCAATTAACAATTTAAATCAATAGAACAGTAAACAGAATGAAGAACAAAGATTATGAAATGATAACTTTGAATCAAAGTAGACAAAGTTATGAATTACGCACAGTATTCTTCAAAATGTAAATGTATTAATCGACAGCTTTTACAAACACAATATAATGCTATTTATACAGATACAAAAACAGAAAGTCAAAATGCTAGCCAATTACAAAGTGCCATGTGTCTAAAAGGGAGCGTCTAACAACAATTAGTTATAACAAGAAGAGTGTGTTGATTTTTGTAGACATCTCTTCTTTGACTCATACTTTAATTTCTAACAAATTATATGATTTGTTGGAGGCAATGTCTGGTACACAGCAATGACGCAATAGCAACTATAAGTGGTCTGGATGTAAAGCTTGTCTTAAAATACACTTTGTTAGTGAGAGAAACCGTTATGAGGTATTTAAGTTTGTTGAGTGGCACAATCACATGCTAGCTACGCCAGAAGAGATGATGTATTCACTTTCCAAGAGGAAACTTAATTATCATCAACAAAAGAATGTATTTCATTCAATTAATACTAGGGCTGTGCAAAACCCGAATTAACCAGAACCGATTTTTTTTTGGAAAAAAAGATACCCGATTATTGATAAATTTCAAAAACCAAAAACCGACATTTATGTAGGATTGTAGGATTGTAGGATTGTACGTTTCGGATTGGATTTGCATACCCTTCACCCTTCACCCGCCCGAAAACTCGAACAAATCCTAAGCCATTTAAATTTATTAGTAATTACTAATGACACATGAATGCATGAGATGTTTTTCCTATGCATGCTTACCTCACATGGACAAAAGATAGTTTTAATTTCTTCTTGTTACATACGTATATATTAGGTGTTTTTCCTATGCATACTTAGCAACTAAACAAAAGATAATTTACACATACATGCTTTTCTTATTTATATCTAGGGTACAACCGAACCCTTCCTACCCAAACTCCACCCGAACAAACCCCACCTCGAAATCATGAAGGTCGGGTCTCTCTACCCAACCCTGAACCCCGATCGGGTTTTACCACACTCCACCCGAACCCACCCGATGCTCCCCCCTAATTAATATTAAGCTTGGTGTTACCAAAGGTCAGAGGATTATGGATAAGTTAAACGGTGGTGTCAATCAGTTGGGTGGCACAATTATGGATTGTCAAACTATAAGAGAGACATGAATATCTTCGTAGGGAATAAGGATGCACAAATGTTGATCAACACAATGGCTAATCGAAAAAAAGTATGTCCCGAATACTTTTACGAATATAAGTGTGACGAAAAGGAGCTTCGGGCAATTTTCTAGGCAAATGAGACTGCGAGGTTGAATTATAAGAATTTTGGGACGTAATATGATTCGATGCCACGTACCGAACAAAAAAGTAAGTTTTAGTTTTTCATGAACTTGATAGTCATGTAATGATTTTTGTTCCGTTTGTTGCTATTGATGATCATAAGAAGACCATTGTCGTTGGCGCTGCACTAATCCGGAGTGAAACTGTTATTGATTTTACATGGGTTTTAAAGGCTTTCATGAAGGCCCATGGTTCGCAACGGAAATTTGTTCTCATTGACCAATGTGCAACAATGAAGCAATTCCTGATTCGAAGCACAGGTTGTATATGTGGCACATAACGCACAAGATCGAGGATAAGGTTTATTCATTTTTACATTATTAAATAGTCCAAAATACTTGCTTATTTGTTAACATATGACTACTATTTTCTCAATGTAGATTGGTTCACATTTACAGCTTAATACATCGTTTGTCTCGGAGATGAAGAATTTGGTATGGAATATAAATCTTGAGCCAATAGATTTTGAATTAAAGTGGAGAGAGTTGATGCAAAGTTATGGTTTGTGGGGTGACAGTTGGTTTGACCATATCTATGCAATCAGGAAGTCATGGATTCCTGCCTATTTCAAAGACCTTCCCATATACGGTTGATGAAAACCACGTCTAGGTCTGAGAGCGTCAATACTTTTTCAACGTTTATGCAGTGTTTTGGGTTGATCTTAGAGTATTCCTAGGATCATTCGAAAACGCTATAGAGAAACAAAGAAAAAATCATACGCTCGAGGAGCTTAAAACCAAGTCCATGAGACCTCGAATGGTGTCTCCTAACATGATTTAAGAACATGCTTCGTCGGTTTACACGAGGACAATATTTTCTAAGATACAAAAGGAATTGGACAAGGCTGTATGGTTTTGTGGTTGCGAGGGGCTGTTAGAGGTGGATGGGAATAAGATCTTCACAATCAATCACAAAAACCATGCATCAGAGGTAATATCCAACTATACGGTAAGATATACTCATTTTATAATATGAATTTTATTTTAGTGTTGTGAATATTTTGTATTACTTATGATGTACGGAGAATTTGACAGTTAACGAGGCTTTTCACATATCATTGTAAAAGAAGAAAATGGGCTCGAAAGAAGCTCGTAAATCTGCATCGGAAACTAAAAAATAGTTTCTTGTGCGACATGGATCGCGTGCCTGGTCGTGGACTCGTTCTGACGAGTCCCGAATTAATTGCTTTTATTTGTTTATTTAATTAGTTTAGGATAATTATCTTAGGATTATCGTTAAATGTTTCCTTATTATTAGTTTCCTTATCATATGTTTCCTTATTGTTAGTTTTCTTATTATTAGGTTTCTTAGTCCTATTTAAAGGATCCTAGCCTAGCCTTAGTTTTCAAGTTTCTGATTAATAACATTTCTTCTCTTTTGAAAGTGTTTTTGAGTTTTATCTCATTATTTTGTTAGTTCTTACGTTTGTAATATCTATTATCTTTTGGGTTTGACGTTTGTCGACCCTTCCGTAAATCTCGCTGCGTCAGTTGGTATCAAAGCATGCTTCTCCTGTCTTTTTTATTAACAATGGCCGATCGACCCGCTACCAAAGCAGATTCGGCAAAGATGACTGCGGCTATTTCCATGGCACTTGCTGATCTGATAGTGGTTGTCACAAACTCCCTTAACAACGTCAAAGACAACTATCGACGAAGAGATAGAAGAAACAAACAAGTTAGGGTTCCGTGTAATGGAAACCATGACCACGATATTCTTCGTTCAAAATCTCTACAACTCAAGCAACATACCGTTCATTATGATCCATCGGAAAAAGACAAAGTATTACCGGTCAAAGTTCCGCACAGCAATTGCTACAACCATATTATGAATTCGACGTCTCTCCTAAACAAGCATTTGTCTATACGTGAGAATACACTAGAAAAAGTTGTAATCTTGCTCGACAAAGTTGAAGATAAAGTCCTCCCCGTCGTCGTACAACCACACGAAGAAATCTAAAGCGATCCCAACGAATCAACAACAGATTTTGGTTTCGTGATCAAGGAAACCAAAGACGAGTTAGAAGAAGACGTTTCCAAGCTTGTGAAAGAAGTCAAGAAGGTTAAGCTCGAAGAAGATGAATCTATTATTCCAACACCTAAGGGTCCGAATCAAATCAAAATAGTTCTCGGTAGAGTTCTTATCACCTTTTATCTTTTCGAACTTGATAACGTATCACTTGTATGGAGACGTTCACGACAATATCTTTTAGAACTTGAAACCTTTTCGAGTTTGGAAGGTCGGGTTGTGGATCTAAACGTTTTAAAGAAACAAATATTTAGCAAACTGGGTAAAACTGTTTTTCAAGTGAACTCGAGGTCGAGTTCTTTTCAAGTGAGGGTGTCTGATGTAGGGAGAATTCGACAGTTAACGAGCCTTTTCACCTATCATTGTAAAAGAAAAAAATGGGCTCGAAAGAAGCTTGTAAATCTGCATCGGAAACTAAAAAATAGTTTCTTGCACGACATGAATCGCGTGTCGGGTCGTGGACGCATTCTGACGAGTCCTGATTAATTGCTTTTATTTGTTTATTTAATTATTTTATTACTTAATTAGTTTAGGATAATTATCGTAGGATTATCATTAAACGTTTCCTTGTTAAATGTTTCCTTATTATTAGTTTCCTTATTGTAGGTTTCCTTATTGATAGTTTCCTTATTATTAGGTTTCTTAGTCCTATTTAAAGGATCCTAGCCTAGCCTTAGTTTTCAAGTTTCTGATTAATAATATATCTTCTCTTTTGAGAGTGTTTTTTAGTTTTATCTCATTATTATTTAGTTCTTACGCTTGTAAGTTCTAACCCTTTTGGATTTAGACGTTTGTCGATCCGTTCCGCGTTTCCTACTACGTCAACTTATCTAACACCCGAAATTTTAGAAAGTTAAATTATTTTAGTGAAATCGTATTTAAAAGTTTAATGTTGGGTTGGGTTGATTTTGGGAGTAATTAGTTTTGGAAATTAGTTTTTTATGAAGATGGTTTGTTGGAGCAACTTATATAATAATAACAATAATAAAGCCACTGGGCAAAATCGAGATGCATCTAAGGCGAAAACGATGTCGAAGTTGATCAAAGAAAGTTGAATAGGAAAGAAGAAACAAAAGAATTTATGGTGATGTTTTAACACAAAGAAGGGTCGTGGCATAGTGGTAAGCACATGCTGCTATATGGTGGAGGTCAAGGTTTCAAACCCTCTAGTCAGCCGAGAGATACCTTATTTTTTTTACTGAAGCTGACCTTCCCCTCTCCCCTTAGTGCGCGACTTGATGTCGCGGCCTAGCCCGCGTAACTCACTGTTTGAGCTGAAAATTTCATAAAAACGGGTTCTTCTTCATTTCTTCCTATTACTAGCTCCGTTTTGGTCGATTTGTTTTTGGTTCTCTAAAACTTTATTCTTGAAACACTTCGGGTATTTTAGAGTTTTGACCATTTTTGGAAGATTTGAGGTTTTTGTCTAGGGTTTATATAAGATCTGGTTTTTGGGAGTCATTGTTAATGTAATTTAGGTTGTTTGTGAACTAGATGAAGTTTCTAGTGGTGGATGCTTGCAGATCTGGATTTTCTTCATATGGAGCTTTTGGGTAAAACCTAAATTTAGTCTAAATCTAGCAAGGTGAGTTCAAATTGCATTGTGAAAACGTTGTACATGCCAAAAATGTCCATTTTAAAGTATTAACATGTTTTACTTGCTATTTGTCAAATGTGTGAGTATTTTGATGATATGCGAATTATTTAGTATATATGGTTTTATAAATCTTATAAGATGCTCATATTGGGTTATCGACATTTTGATAATAGAACATAGTTATGAGATGTTTTAAAGTTTTTTTTTGTAAATGAGGATTATTTGGTGTCATATGCATTTTGGGAGTATTTGATTTATAAACCATTGGAAAATACATGTTATTGCATTATAAGACATTTTGGAAATATATGAGTATGATTTCCTTTGGGAAAATGGTTTGTCTTAACCAATGTTTTGAGTAATCACATAAGTGTTGAGTTATAGAGCTTTTGCTCCGGTTTTGGCTAAAAGAGTCTTGGGGACATTTGTCCGATTTAAATGACTATATGTCGAGTTTTTAGAGTTATATGTAGTTATGGCATATTTATTTGATATATTACATGTTTTGGGTGTGTTAGTCACTCATTTAGTGTCGTGTAATTTTATGACTAAGAATGTAATGGATCCATAGGCATACAATTCGGTTTTGTTTGGGATGGTCAGTCCCATATTGTTGTTTAAGGTAGGCATTGGTGGTCTCCATAGGCATTAAGGTGTGGGCTTTGCAGTCGGGCATCGACCATTGACCATTAAGCTGTAACCTTGTGAGATAGGCATCGGGTCTTTATGAGCATTAAGATGTGGACTACAAGGGCATTGGCCATTGACCATTAAGATGTAATCCCTAGCATGTTGTAGTGTGAGATAGGCATCGGGTCTTTATAAGCATTAAGGTGTGGGCTTTTGTAGTCGGACATCGACCATTGACCATTAAGATGTAATCCATAGCATGTTGTAGTTTGAAATCGGCATCGGGTCTTTATAGGGATTAAGGTTTGGGCTTTTATAGTCGGGCTTAACCGTGAATGGTGACCCACTTACGTGTCCCGTCACTTTTAATGGTAACATGGGTCTCCCCTGTCGCCAAAAGGTGTTGTTTTGGGTATATAGTCTTTTCCATTATTTCCGGTGACATTTTTATAGTATGATGTATTATCCATAATTTATATTGTTGGATCTTTGAGGCTTAACCGTATTTTGACATTTCAGATAATGGAGCTTTGTACATATTTCGCTATTTGAAGACTTTAAATTTATTCTCATCTTGAGTGAGTAAAGGGTGTAGAGTTTGTATTTGAACGAGTATTTCTTTTTAAAGCTTTCATTTCTACGGTATTTGATTTAAAGTTTTTATTATGGAAATAATGAATTTGGGAAAGATGTTGCTTTTACAATGAAATCGTTCTATTTGAGAAATTATTATTTCATCAAGCAATCTTTCGATGTCAAACGATTATAAATATGTTATAAACTCTTGAGCTCACTAGGTGTTAGGTCTAACCTTTTTCTTTGTTGGCATGTGCATCAGGATTTCATTGGGGTTGGTACTAGTGACACGTGTTGACTTGAGTGCTATAGAGTAGCACATTAAAGATCTAGCCTGGTGACATTTTCCGCATTCGGAAATAGCAACTCTTATTTGTTTAGTAACACCCCATATGTAGGTCTTGTAAAGACTTGGTTTAACTATTGTCGAGGTTCCTTTAGAATATTATTAAGGTAATTCGAGTTTTGATTTATAAGAAAAAGATTTATTCTTTATTTATTTTATTAACGAAATTTTAAATTAGTCGCTCTTTCCAAATTTGAGGGTGTTACAACTTAACATGTCTTTGTATTCAAGTTGTTCAGAACCCTTCTAATGGGACAATAGATTGCAGTTGTAATTTATTTGTTCATAATGGTATACTCTGTCGACATGCGCTAAAGGTATTATTGAGAACTGTTAATATTTGAGAAGTAAGAAGTGATTCTAGCCCTTCATACGGTCAATATCATATTTGATTGGTTAAGAATTGCGACTTTGACCGGAAAAATTGCGGTTATGCCAAAAATAAAGGGTTTGGAACGTATCTTTTACAAATAGGCGGCAAATGAGTTCATATGTGAACCATTAACCGATCGCATGGTGTAAATCAAATACTCACTCAAATCGTATCCTTCATGCTTTTCGGATACTAAGAAATTTTGGATCCTAACTTAGAAAACAATACTAATAATACTTTTAATCTTTATCATATGCTTGTTTGTGTAATCACTAAATCTAAGTAATTGAGTCCCAATGCTTGATCGATTTGGAAAGACTAAGGGGGCATTTGGTTCGTCAGAATCTGATAGAATTGGAATGGTCAGTTCTATTGACCAAATTCCATTCCGACATTTGGTTACCCATTGAATGGAATTTAATTCCAAACATTCCCTCAGTTAAGGATTTCACGATTCCATCACAAAAGAGATGGAATTGAAATCCATTCTATCCAAAAATTTAAAAATGACAAAAATAAGCTCATTACAAAAATAAAAACCCAAACGCACGTTCTTTCAGATTGAAAACCCAGGTTAAGGCTGACGATGAGGGAGGTCGTCCAGATTCTTGAGGTCGTTCTGATGCTAATCATCAAAATGGATCGGGATTTCATCAATCTGGAAATTGGTAAAATTAAGTTGAAATTTGTTCTTGTCGCTTTTTTCAAAGATAGTTGCTTCTTCTTTAATCTTGTCGATTTTTTGATTTGTGGTTGTATAAAAGTTCATCTCTGTGTAGAGTTCTTCATCAATGATCAACCGCTTTTTCTGGGACGCTAGCATGTTCGATCGGTCAACCTCGAGTGGCCAATGTGTTTGATTGTTTATATTGAAATTAGACCCCTTGTTATAGTGATTTGTGTTTGTCCATGATGAAACCACTTCTTTTTCTTCGATTTGGTTGTGTCTGATACGATGAAACCACAAGTTTGCTCTCTTTCTTGATTTTGGGTTTGTTTCTCTCCAGATTCTCTATTTATGGATTTGTTTTTCTCTTGATGGAACTGTTGATAGAACGACATCAGATGTTCACAAGGGGAAGAAGAAGGAAAAAAGAGGGTAATGTTCATGGTGCTACTATGCGGAAGAAGAAGGAAAAGGAGAAGAGGGGGTTACAGTCTAAGGACAAAAACAAGAAGAGGACAAGGAAGAAATAGGGTAACTGGTTCAAACAAAATTTTAACTTTTTTATTATAATTTAATTAGCAAAATTAAAAACAAATTCAAAGAAGAGGATATTTTTGTTAATTTTCATTATTCCATTCCAATTCCTTTGTAAATCAAGCAAACAGATTTCAATTTATTTGGCAGATTACATTTCATTTCCTGCCAACCAAACACTTGGTCAAACCTGATACCATTTCATTCCATATCATTCCAAATTTCAATTCCTTTAACAAATTCTATTCCTTTAGAAATTGTTTTGCGAACCAAACTTCTCCTGAAATCCACATCCAAACACAACCTTATTTTGGAGTTCCGAACCCACCTTATAATGTGCCCTTGTCCCTAAACTTGTCGCAAGTTTTTATGCTTTTGATCATTAAATCGACAGATTTGTAGATTTTTTTGGTTAAAAAAAGAATGGTGTAACACCCCAAAATCTGATTTTTTAACTAATCTAAAAAGATTAATAACACATCCAAATAAAGCAAAAAATTATTTATATTGATCAACGAATTACCTATAATGACGATCTAAGATTTAACACCAACAAAAGTTAAACCAAACCTTACTTAAAGTCTAGGTTATGGACGGGCATTACTAAAATCCAATAACAATCGCAATCTCCAAATGTGGTAGACGTCCCCAAATAGTTAAACCCTTTTCGTGCCTCTAACTAGCACTAAGCTCATCACAGTGTCACTAGTACCATTCCCAACGAGAATCTGATGCACATGTCAACAAATAAAAATGGTTAGGCTTAATGTCTAGTGCTTAATGCCTAGTGAGTTCAAACAATTTTCATCTATAATATAAAATGATAAAATAAAATAATGCTATTTAAAACACAAATTCTCAAACAAAATATATTTAATATAAAACATCTTTCCCAAAATCCATTAGGTACTACCGTTTTCCTATTCCCAATGCCTTACAAATGCCAAACATGATCCCAAGTCCTTAATCGCTGAAGGCTTTGTTGCCACATAAGTCATTTGTAAGCTTACATTAATTACTTATGCACCCTGGTTACCTAAGTCAAAAGAGTGTTCCATCTAAAAGACAAGTCACCAAATAAATGCACTGTTACCCAAGAACAATAACCACTAATGCCAACTCAAATAAAATACTTGATGCTAATGGTCATTGCCATCCACATTTCAAAGATATCAACACAAGAAAAAAAAACTTAGTTCATAGGAATAAGACAGATCAAATGCCTCAATTTCAATCACGCACCGGTCTCCCAAGATGAAGTCCCGAAATCCAAAACCAATCATGAAGCACATCATCTGACCGTTTCAACTTTCAAGGACTCTCGTACTCCTCAAATACGATACTCTCTTGAAAAGGGGGGTTTAAATATACGAGTTTAGTGTATTCATGGTTTCTCAAACATTAGACTCAACAAATATGTCAATTTCTTCTAAAAAGATTTGTCAAACATGAAATATTTATAGTAGTTATATGCACACACAAAATATTACTATCACCACTAGGTGGTCATGCAAAATGGCCACAAATGCCATAAATGTAAACCGAACAAGAAAATGCATTTTGTTGACAAAAAACAATGACAAAAACAAAAGAAATGCAAAAAAACATAACATTGAAATGGACCATCTTAGTCCTATCATAATTTATTGCAAGTTCATCATCCTATGCACCACAAATAACATGTAATAAAACATGTTAATGCAAAGCTCAAGAAACTAGTGCACAAAAATATGCTTTAAAGACTTTCTCATTTAGTAAGAAAATGACATGATTTTTTTCCCAACAACGCTTTGCATGCAAACATACAAAATGAAGTAGCTTCAGGCATTGTAAAACTTGACCTTCACACATGAATCAATTAATTTCTCGAAACTTGTAACACATCTATGTGTGCATTTTCGACAAACATGGAATAATTCATTTCTATTTCAAGTTTAAAGCTACCTAACAGTATGCTTTCAAAATTCACAATACTGGTATAAGTTATTATATGTCCACGATACGTGTACACAAAAATACTGCTAAAGAGTATGTAAACCTATAGAGTCTCACACAGAGAATAGGTTCGCCTCTATTTGTAAAAAACCCAAGTTAAATCATGTTGACTGTTGAAATAAACATTTTCGGAGGATAATCATGAAAATATGTGTTAAAGTGTAATTATGATAATTACAGGTGTTATATGTAAATATGTACAATTATATTAAGGTTTAAGATAATTATATAAGTATTACAGAATATTATAAAACTTTATTTGAGTTATGGACTAACTATAAGACATTCCATATAAATAAGGTGATAAGCTAAATCAAAATTGATTGATCGAATCCTTTAGATTTAAGGGTTGTTTACCAAATTTTCCAATAAGTCGTGTATGGATAAAGTTGTCTGTTTGGATAGATTTGTCTGCTTGGATAAATTCATATTGTTGTTTACTTTTTTATCCCGAACAACCGTCTAAACAATAGAAATGACATTTTTACCCTTCAGTTCATCATATTCATGGTTTGCATCAGATTCAAGGTTTTACCCTCTTTCTTTTTCTTCCAATCAATACAACCAAATGTTATTTTTTCAAACAAATGATGATCGATTTCCAAGGAATAAACATAGTACAGAAGAACAAGAACAAGAACAATGATATTACAGGAAACAACAAGAACAATAAGAGGGATTATTTAAATGGGAAAAAGAAGAAGAACGAGGTTTATATTGGTCTTATTTTACATAATTAATTTCAGTTACTGTATGTTACCATGAAACAACAAATCACACCATTGTTGCTCGATGTACATTAGCTGAAATGATGAAGAAACACAAAAAGGGAATCGATGGTGTGGGATTGGTAAATAAGAAGGGAAAAGGGAATCGAACACAGAAAGATGCTCAGGGGAGGTGCAGATAGAGGAGAATTCTGGTCGTTGGTGTACACGAGGGTCACCGCGAGAGTACAAGTCATCAGAGAGGAGCACATCTAAGACGGGAAGAGGAACAATGATGGAGACGAGGAGGATTTTTTTCTCTGTGGTTAGGGTTTGTGAAGGGATGCGACAGGGAATAGTTTTCTTGAAGAGGCACTTCTTTTTTTAAAGTGGTAGATTTGGCAATATTTTGGCTTAATGGGGACAACCACCCCTTCCATGCTGTGTGAATAAGCCCTTTTTTGTCAATAAGCTGAAAGTAAACATCAATATATGGTTGTGCGAATAAGCCAGAACTACCATTAAGTTGATTAAGTCAAAAGTAAACACCCCTTTAGTCATTAAAGAAATATAGAATACAAACCTTTCATTTTCTGTAATACACTTATAGATTAGGGTCCGTTTGGTTTACATGATTGTTTTTGAGGGATTTGGATTTCATGGAGGGATTTGGATTGGAATGGATTTAGAATCCTTTATGTGTTTGGTTTGTGGGATTTGGAATATATTTGAATTTCATTCCTTCATAAACCATGTTTGGTTTGTAAGATTTAGATCGGAATTTAAATTTTAGTAATGCAATTACAGAAATCCACCAGAGGAATGGGCTTGTCGGTGCTCCGAAGTCGTCCACATAAGGAAAAAGTGGTGGTTGTGATGGGAGCCATCGGTACTGGAAAATCAAGACTTTCTATCGACATCGCCACCCGTTTCACGGCGGAGATAATAAATTCCGACAAAATGCAAGTCTGCGATGGTTTAGATATTGTCACCAATAAAATCATAGAGGAAGAATATGTCGTTGTTCCCCACTCCCTCCTCGGAATAGTCGACCTGAATTCGGTCACCGCCACTAACTTCACCAACACCGTTTCACTCGCCATGAAATCCATCGTCAGAAGAAGGACACTTCCGATAATCGCCGGTGGATCGAATTCGTTCATTGAAGAATTGGTGAAGAAGAAAATTATGAGTTCCGATGGAGGTACAACGTTTGTTTCTTGTAGGTCAATGTCGCAACGCTGATGCTCCACCGATTTGCATTTGATCGAGATGACCTTATTCACCATCAAAGAAGGCAACAAGGCGGCAAAAACCGTCTCGTCGAAGATCGAAATCTCTAATGTTACGGCAACCCTCAAGTATACTAACCTCCAACTACACACTTATCACACCCCTCCAGGATCTGAGGCACATATTGAAAAAAAAGTGTTAGGCTTAAAGCCTAGTTTGGTCAAGCAGTTTTCAGCCCAAATAAATAAAGTGGTAAGACCTAAAGAATGCTATTAAAATCATAATTTCTCAAATGAAATGTATTCAGAGTAAAAGCAACATCTTTTATCAAAACCCACCATTTTCATGAGGAAAGCTCCATATATAGAACACACGATGAATATGGAATCAAAACCAATACTCACTAAAAAACAAAAAAAATACCTCATCTATTCATATGACAAAACATGGATAAAAATCCATTATCCAAAACATCAAAACGTGGATAAGACTAGATATCCAAAATGACAATTTGTGGTCAACACTCCATCTCCAATACAACACCCTTCGTTGACAGGGGAGACCTGTTTCCATCGATCATGGTGAACATAAAGTAATAAGTTTTATAAAGTAACACCTCGATATTCAATTGACATTAGTGTCTACTCATCCGAGTTTCACCTTAAGGCTCATGTCCTTAGTGCCTACTCCTTCGGCTAGCATCTCAAAGCTCATGGGTCTTAGTGTCTACCCCTCTGGATAGCACTTCAAGAGTCAATAATCTTAGTGCCTCCTATATAGAGTTTCTTATCGTTAAGATCTCATTTTGTTTGCCATCCGACATCCACAACCCTTTCATCATGGGGTTAGTATCAACAAGTATAGAAAACTCATAACGTGCACTTGAATATACTAAATAACTCCATAGGTATTCACCTTTCATATACATAATATTATGTGTATTAAACGCCTGACACGATGAATACCATACTATTTAGCACACATATACCATAAGGGGATAGGAGTGAAAGAATCATTATAAAACTACGAGGTCGCCCCCACTTCTTAGAGCTCTCTTGCTACCTTATAATAGGTTCCTTAGACTATAGGCAGAAAGGCCGAGGCAGAGCCAGCAATTCTCGCTGCTCGTTGTTGCTGGCCAGCTTTCCAACAAAACATCGATGCCGAAGGGATCCTCCCCATTATCAGGGCCCGATGGGCCGGAAGAAGGGCCCGGAAGAGAAAGACTTCTTTCTTGGCCAAGCGTTCTCTTGGTTTCCCAACCTGTTGCTTCTAAAGACTGCCCTATCTCGGCTGGATGTTGGTCCAGCCTACTACGAGGATCCCGTATCCAGCAACCCAACCTATACAAAGGGCATCCATCAAAGCCCCTTTACTAGATTGGAGCTATGAAGCTTACCTTCTTTTTATTAAAAAGGGAAAGGGCTTTTTCAGCTGGTGCGTTTCGAGCTTTCTGAGAGCCCCTTTCTCGTATTTCAACCCTTACTAAATTAGCAGGGATGTCTCCATGCAGGCGCTAGGAGGGATGTCTCGCTCATCAGCCAGCTCGACGGTTCTATCAGTCAGTCAGAAAGAGAGATAAGTAACGGTAATGGTAGGCCTTACGGTTTCTTGAGCTGGCCATGGAAGAAAAAGTGGATCTCTATCTGATCTGTGAAGTGAAAGACTAGTCCTGATCTTATTGAATTAATTCCATCTAAGAAGTAGAAGTAGGTTCGCTGAAGCCCATCTATTCAATAAGATCAGTTAAGCAGGTTGTTAGGGCCACTCGACCTATAAGTAGTAGTAGTCTGGGCCCACCAAGAGCCATAGTTAGTTGCTGTTTCCATTTGGTAGTTTTTTTCTCGTTGTTGATACCGGCAAGACCCAGCCAGATGATGTCTGCTGGTTGACATTGAATGATCGGAAAAAGCACTATAGACGATGGATGTCGGAACATGCATGCCAACATTTCATGCGTGGAGGCTGGAGTCATAATGAGAGCCCGGCTTTCCCCAATAAAAGATTGCTCTTCTCGCTCACAAAGCAGGTGACAGAAAGATGAAGGGCTTCGCTCCCAGGTTGATGGATCAAGAAATGAATGAAAGGTTGGAAGATCCTGCCCAGGGGGAGAAGTCTCAATGGGATGCATTTGCAGAGAGAAAACAATGCGATTAAATAATGCCAACACTTCACACACGCCAAATGCAACCGACTGATTTGCCTACGAATCCATTGTATTATGACTCAAAATTACATGACTCCAATTTGGATGACCACCACACTCAAAACATATAACCCTAATTAAATATGCAATGTACGCAAAACTCATGCAAATATCAACATTGAACCATTTTTCGTGGATTAATTTCAAACCACAATCGCATTAATTTCAAACCAACAAAACCTCCAACTTATTTGACTACTCCATTAAAGTCAACATAACTCAATACAAATACATTTACTTTATATTTATGTAAACTTCATTTATCAAAACAGAAATATATCCCAAAACTCTTATTTATTTGGAGCAACCTTCAAAGTATCACACTGTATGATTTGTATATCCAAATGCCTAAAAACCCCAAATATACGCATAGGGGTGATTTCGGTACCAGACCGGTACCGAACCGAACGATACCTAATTTTTGGGACGACGACGTATGGAACCGAATACCCCGGTTCGGTTTCAAGACTAGAACCGTATGGAACCATTTTTTGGGACGACTATGGTTTTTCATCGTTGACCATCAAACGCAATAACGAAAACCAAAATCACTTAACCAACTTAATCAAAACTCAAAATTAACAAAATCAAAAGTTGAACAACCAAAATTCGAAGAATTGCAATAACCGAAATTCGAAGACTTGCAAGAAAAAAATCGGTATTAATGTGGAGAATTGCAAGAACCAAAAATTGTAATAATGTATGTGGATTTTCTATCAAAATGGTGAAGATATCATGGTTGGGAAAAGGAAAGGGTATTATTACCAAATTCAAATTAAAAGTTCCCCTTAAACTTCCCGGTTCAGTTAGGTATTTTTGGGACTAGAACCAGTACCAAAACCGTTTAGTACCAAAACCAAATTTGCAAAAATTCAATACCGAATGTTGAACCGAAAAGTCGAATTCGCTACCGGTTCGGTTCAGGATTTTGGTCCATTCATCCCTATATATGCATTCTCAAGGTTTTATGAAATCAAATGTAACATGGATGCACACATACGAAATAATCATCAACATTTGATGAAATCACATGGAACACATTTCCACTCTCAATATAGACATTTTTACATGTACATAGTTTTCACAAAGTACTTGAAACTTACCTTGCTAGATTTATACTAAATCTAGGTTTTAACTCCGAATCTTGAGATCTACTAGCAAATCTTCCAAAACTTATCTCCAACACTACCAAAAGATAATTTCCACTTCAAGGAACCCAAAACATATGACAAGGATGGAAGAAAAGGAGAGGGGATGAAGAATACACAAAATCCTAACTTTTAGAGTTGAGTTATGAGAAGATTACCTTAACCAATTACTCTAGAGTCTACCTAGAAGGATCTTCCAAGACTCCAAAGTTGGATCTATGGCTTCAAGGGTCTTCAAAAATCGAGACGAAATGAGTGATGAGAGGTGTAGGAAGAGTAAGTGGTGAGAAATGGCCAAAAATTGGGTTTTCACGGCTTCTAGGTGCCAATGCAACGTTCACAGAGGCTTAAGGTGTGTGGCAAGTCACCCGTGTCCTTGGCCTACCAAGACAGTGAGTCCCACGATTTTGGTTGTGACTTAAGCCATTGTCCATGTCACCCAAACCTCCCCATACCGCGTGTTGTCTCGGCTCTCATTCTGCGGTTCAATCGTCCTCAGACCATTTTCTTGGCCGTTCTCCGACCATTTTCCAACTATTCTCTATCGTTTTCCCAACCGTTCTTCATCCGTTTTCCAAATTTATTTTTTAATGGAGACAACAAAAATTATGGGTGTTACATCATTCAAAACGTGAAAAAAGTTTTATATTCAAATATGAAAACTTGAGTAAAAACTCTATTATCTGAAACACCAAAACATGGGTAAGGTTCCATATACGAATATACCAAAACCAAAAATTATGGATACACTCCATACCCCAAAAAACACCGAAAACATGGATAACACACCATCCAAATACTTTACCCCTCGGAGATACAAGAGACCGTATCCATCAAATGTGGCACATACAAAGTATGTTATACGTTAACATTATCAAGTAGAAACCTCAAGATTCAATTGACCTTGCCTACTCATTGGAGTTTCACCTCGAGGCTCATGTCGTTAGTGCCTACCCAATCCGGTATTACCTCAAGGCTTATGGTTCTTAATGCCTACCACTCCGAGTAACACCTAAAGGCTCAATAATCGTAGTGCTTACTCTTTAGATTTTCACTTCAAGGGTAATGAACTTAATGCCTACATTTCTGGGTAGCACCTAAAGGCTTAGGCCCTTAGTGCCTACTCGACTAGGCTAAAGCCTCAAAACAACAGTCTTGAAGTTCGACTCATATAAGTTCATCTCCGCAATACTGTGACGACTGAAATGCATACTTAAGCACTGGCCCCAAAGTGGGAACATCAAAACTCCCTACTTACCAAACACGATCGACTCTTATACCTATGGATCCATCATATTACAATCTAAATTACATGACTCCAAATGAATGGCCAATGCACTCAAAACATATAATTTCCATATAAATATGCAATACGTGTCCAAAACTAAACATTGAGTAATTTAAACTAGACAAATGTCCCCAAAACTCAACTTGAGCCAAATTCAAGCCAATATACTCCACAGTTAGGTGACTACTCAATAAAAGTCAATATAAGTCAAAATATACATTTATCCAAAATTTATTATGCAGGCTCATGCTCAAAATATGATTTGGTCAAAATCCACCATTATTGGGATAATTTGCCTCCAATTGAGAACAAACAATTTATACTTCCAAAATACATTATAAATGTATTAAACATCAAACAATCTTCATAAATACAATAAATCATCAAAACCACACCCTTTATGATTTATCTATTAAAATATCCAAAAGTCTCAAGTATAAGCATTTCATAGTACTTTATTTGCAATATCCTCAAGAAATCATTTGCATTTGATAAATCTCAAAGAAAACACTTTAAGACTCCAAAATAGACATTTTTGACATGTACAAAGTCTCATAAATCAACTTGAATTCACCTTACTAGATTTATGCTAAATCTAAGTTTTATCCAATCTTGAGTTTTCTTTAAGGAAGACTTGAGATCTTCAAGCTAGAATCCTAAATCAAAGATATGAAGCTCCCAAGAACTCCTCTCCTACTTCAAATCTTACCCAAATACCCCATAAAGAAGGAAATGGTGAGGATGGAAAGAACCCAAAACCCTAACTTTTAAAGATAAAGAAGGAAATTGAGGATGGAAAGAACCCAAAACCCTAACTCTTAAAGACAAGAGATGAGGAAGTTACCTTTCAATCAAACACACTTGAAATCACCAAGAAATGCTCTTCCAAGACCTAATATCGAACTTAGGGCTCCAAGATCTTCATAACAGATTGAAAATGGTGCATGAGGAGTGTTGGGGGTGAGAAAATGAGAAACCCTAGGTCAATTTGCACATAAACCCGTCCACATATACAACTCGTGCGTAAACCTGCTCGGGTTTACAACTCGCACGTAAACCCGCCCGAGGATATAACTCGCATGTAACCCAGATGATTATACATGCTAAATCCGCACGACTTTACTTAATAACCATCAATAGTTCTAACCAATGTATCATTTATATTAATAAAATTGAGGGTGTTATAATGGGCTTTGTGGAATTTAAAGTTTTGGAAGTCGGTTTTATGTAATTGTTAGCTTTCGAATTGGGTTTTAACGAAGAAAAAGGATGGTGTTGACTGATGGTGGGTGTGGGAAGATGGTCGGAGAAGAAGGGGAAGGGATAACTGTAGATGTTACGAGAAAGAGAAGAGAGAGAGAGAGAGCATGGGCGGACCTACTCATAGCTGAGCGGGGTCCCGTGCACCCGCTCAATTGATTATTTCAAGAGGAAAAAGTGTAACTTTTTGACGGTGCACCCGCTTAATTTATTAGTCTGCTCTTAAATATTTATAAACCAAAATATTTTCAAGAACCTGAGTTTGGCACACTGGTTTTGTTCATTCTTCATAAGCGCTCCCTACTAAGAAGTTGTGTGTTCGAAACCAGCACAATGCAATACAATATTGGGAATTTTTTTATCTTTCCTTTTGAAAATAAAAGGACTAAACCAAATAATTCAACTTAACATAATTTGTCATTTTCCCTAAATTGATTAGTTGTAAATTATAATGCTATACGTCGTATACGATTATATGTAGATGATTATTTGTTTGTTTAAAGTTTTTATCAAAAAAATTTCTCTTGAAATCAACAAAAAAATTAAAAAAATTCTTATTGAATCAACCTAAAAAACCAAAAATGATTATTTGTTTGTTTGAAGTTTTTATCAAAAAATTCTCTTGAAATCAACAAAAAACCGAAAAATATCTTCTTGAATCAACCCAAAAAACCAAAAAAGTTTCTCCAGATCAACTAGATAACTTAAAAAATTTCATGAAATCAACCAAAAAAAACTTTAAAATATCTCTAGAAATTAACAAAAAAACTTAAAAAATCTCTGATAGACGGTATTTGGCTAAAAACACATTGAACAATTTTACGGACATCTAAAGGTGCACCCGCTCAGCAAAAATCCTTGATCCGTCACTGAGAGAGAGATATAATGTTTTTGTTTATTTTTAAAACGCTAATCACATTTGTAAACAAGTTTCATATATTTGTCCTCTTTAATAAAAAAAAGACAAAAAGACAATATACTCAACCAACGATATTAGAGTTAATCAATTTTCAAAGCAAAATGCATATATAATGATGACCATTTTTTGTACTTACTAAAAACTAAAACACATGGATGATTTTCATATTTTAAGTAAACCATGGGAACCAAAAATAGAGCTTACCCTAGTCATAAATGAGAATCGGTTTTCAAAATAAATCTAGTTCCATTTTGTTAGAAATTGTCCATAAAAATATAAGAGATAGGTTAAATGTACTCTTTATATTACTAAATACATTCATATCATTAATTATTTGTTTATAATTTAGATGTAAATTTATAACAATAACAAATAAAAAGTTGATATCGTAGAAATATATAATTTTAAAATTATAATATTTTAAAGAGGAAAGTAGACGATTAACAAATTCAAGCAATTTTTAAATAATAAACAACAAATGATTTTTTTATATTTATAACTTGAAATCAGAAATCATGTAATATTAAACTATTTTTATAAAATCGGTAAAAACATTTTTTTTATAATTAAAACCTAATAGCAAAACAATGTGAAAATAAGTTTTGATAAAAACCTCAAAACTACACCGAGTAGTTGAACACAAAAGAAAATGGAAATACTCCTTATTTTCTTCATCTCATATTATTCTACATATTAAGAAAAATACAAAGAATATTCATGGAGCAAGCGAGAGAGTGGAGCAGTGCGTCTTCGATGGTGGACCGATTTCTGACTACTTAATCGACTGGGATTCTAAGTGATGCATTTTCTCCATCGAGGATCTGGAGTTATTCTACTGAATTTTCGAATTTTTCGTCATGGAAGGTAAACAATTTTCCTTGTAAATTATCATCCATTCACTTCTGTTTTTGCTGCATATCTACCCCCAATTCACTTATGGATTCACACGGTGTCCTATTTGGGATCGTTAGACTTCTGTTTTGTTAATTCTTCTTTCGAAATTGCCTGTGTCCCCTTGAATTGATTTGCATAAGAGTGATTTTTACTTGACCTAATTCGTTTACATTTTGTGTGATGACTCTTAAAATGGTTTGATTGATGGATGGTTTTGTATTCGGATAAGCTGAATAGTTTCAGCCTTTGGTACCGTGGTGTTTATTTTTTGAATTAACTGAAATTGGGCTTTTCTTTAATGTTCGAAGGGTTGCCATGTTTTTGCAAGTGTTTTAAATTCCAAATGCGGTTATGATATACAAGTAAAACTTCGTCTCATATGATGTATTATTGATTTATTTCTCCAATTCCTGTTAGAATCTGGCATTTTGAATTTACTTTAGTGGATCTTCAATTGGATTTTGTATTTGCTTGTGTTGTAATTTAATCAAAAAATTTCCTTATCTAAAGAATACTCAGAGATTACAGGCCATAATACTCTTACCCTGAAGTTCACTACTTATTTTGAATAGAATACAATTCATTTTGTAGTCATCTACAAAGCACAAGAACAAATCTTGATCTTGGCGAAACAAGTACTCGCCTTGATTTTACCTAAATTTATTTGCTGATAATTTAGTCTTTGAATGAGTCAAGTTACCCTTAGTAAGAGTTTCAGTATCCCTGTCAGGGACGTTCCGATCTTTTTGGATTCAAATCTTTTGATTACATTACATAAATAAGATAACATATATATATATACATATATATATGTAAATCACAAAATGGGCTAAACCGAAACGATTAACAACCTAAACCAAACTAATAAACTATTAATAAGTTGAACCTGAACTCAAATAATTATTAATTTTTGCCTAAACAATTTGGCTATAGCTTTACATGGGTTGATGAAAGACCTTACACACATGTAAAATTAGGCCCCAAACTTTTTGGGGGCCCTGGTCAAAATCTCACATTTAAACGCTAAAGGACGGACCTGATCCCTATAAATCATTTTGATATCCATTTATTTTGTCCAAGGATTGTACGAAAAACTGGAATTTGTTATCCACAATGATTTTATGACAAACTGCTATTTCATCAGCTTCATCAGCTTCATCATTTCTATTTGGAATGGGGAATATGTTGAGCTAGCCTAGAAAGAACCGATCCTACTTTTCAAGGGAACTGGACTCTTTGACATTTGGAAATGGGTGATCCCAAGCTTAGCCCAGACTAATCCCATGGTAAAGTTACGACTGTAGGCTTTGCCCACAGCCCTGGGCTCTTGACATTTGCTTGTTTCTGTAACATACACTCTATTAGTCATGAAATAGATGCTGCAATCTTCATACTGCCTTCTTTCATGGGAATACCTGCAGAAATAGCATTTTTAAGCAATTTATACATATAAGGATAGGGGTTCTTTCTATGCAGAAATAGCATCTTGTTACCTTCTTAGGCAGTTTGTTTTTATAGCGTGCCCTGTCGCGATTTTGTTTTGAGTATTAAGCATCAGAAACAAAGTCATATGGGGATATGGGTTTCTTCCATGTCATTTTTGGGTCAAACAGAGAAAGAGAATGGCATCATGCTGTCTAATATATGCAAAGCTGATGAAACCAGGTAGTCGCCATTGTTGTCCAACAGTTACCAGATATAGTACCACCATAAGTTTCCAATCAATTTGTCGGATAAGAACAATAGGGGTGAGTTTGGTATGCAGACTAGATGGGGCGGGACGGGACGGGACAAAAAAAATTTGTCCCATGTTTGGCATGCCTTGGGACAAAAGCTTGAATTCATGGGACAAAACTTGAGTTTTTTTGTTCACCAAAATAGGTGGAACAACATGGGACTAAATTAAGAGATTACTCATTACCCTTCTAACACCATCTGAGACATAAACTTAATCCAAAATCAGAGCCTCCATCTTAGTTGCACGACTTATTCAGATTCTTCATTGCCTCCCCCCTCCCCCCTCACAACTTCGAACTTGATTTCTCCATTGTTTTTAATTAGATATATTTCTCAGTTCCATGGTTCTTGATTTCCATGGTTTTCAACAATTTCAACATACCTTTTCTTCTGCTTTCTTTACCATGGCTGCCGATTTGCTCCCTCAACATCCAGATCTTGATTTGGACATCGATGAGTAGAAGATAGATAGTTATTGAAGAAAAAGAATCTGGAAGGACGACACGAAAAAAGGTGGAATGGACAGAGTGGCTATGGCGGTGGTCCTACTCAAAGAAAACCAAATTTTTGGGAAGGAAGACGTCAATTGGGTTTAATATGGGGGTGGGGATTATTTAATTTAGTTTATTGTTTAGTTTTTTTAAAATGGGTTGTAATTAAATGTGGTTTAAGTAATTTTACATAATAAAATTATAAAATGTAATTTACTCTAATTTTTAATAGTAAAATCATTTAAATTTTTAGTTAATTGTATCATTTATAGATATTATATATAAAAAAATATATTAGGGACAATCTGGTCATTTTAACAATTTTGTCCCGTCCTGTCCATCTTACCAAACGCAAAACAGACAATTAGTTCAGTCTTGTTCTAGCCGTACCAAACATAGAACAGACGATTAGTCCTGTCCTGTCCCTTCCCATCCAGTCCCGTCCCATCCAGTCTGCATACTAAACGCTACCTAGAAGAACAGGCCCTGTCCCCATTTTGAGGCTTAAGGATAGGGTCATGCTTACATTCCAGGTATTTGGACTCTGCTAGCCACCTTTCTCTATAGATTTCTTGGAAAGCCTGCATGGACCAATTTTTGTCTTATTCAAGTTACTACTTGCTCCAGTTTGAAGACAATCTGTTATTAATACAGCCCAAACATGATTTCCTAACTCCCGCATGATGAAAATTTGTCTGAGCTTTGTACTATCTGTTTCTGTGTCTATGAAATGGCTTAATTTACTCGACTGTATGTTGAGTCTCTGCATATACTCTTTTCAAGTTAGGGAGAGGAGCCAGGTCAAGAATGGTATTAGCTATTAGGACTCGGCCATTACCACTGTTCTTTCTGGTCATTTATTAATTTAATTTTAAAAAAGTCAGTCTGGTCCGACCCGGTCTAGTCCGCCTTAAAAATTCTTGACCCAAACCCGATTGAGGACTGGCGGTGTAGTTTGGTCCGAACTGATGCCGTAATGGTCTAGTCTGGGATCGGTCTTTTTGCCCATCTCTGAGATAGTCTAATGGGCTTAGACGTGCCCCTTACCTTTGTCTAGTCCTGAAATTACCCCTGAGATGCATGAAACTAGTCGGCTAATAAGCTCAGTGAGTTCATGGTTTCGTTCAACAAGTAAACACATACTTAATATGGTTCCTCATGCACATATAAATATCATAAATAAATATGCTCCCAGTTTAGTATAAACTTCCCAAAAATAGATGAGATCTCAGTTGTTCATATAATATGGTTGACTATATTGCCATGTGGTTCACGCGGGAGCTACCGACCCTGCTGTTCTGATCCTCAACTCAATTCCCTGTGTTGGGGTAGTGAAACCATATATACTCTAAAAAATCATTTTTATTTAAGCATGCTCCTGTATATCTCAGGCCCATGTTATTTAAAATAAATGCCTTAAACCAAATGACATGCTTGCCTCTAACATTACGTAGTACATATGAAATGTGAAATAACATGCGTACATCATATTGTTCCTTACTCGCTATCATGTACCATGTAACATAAAATAAAACATGGTCATATATAGGCATGCATCCCAATGAAAAGTTACATGAAACTGACCTGACTCGCTCCAGGTTAATGAGCTACACAATATACACTAGAATATCCCATCAACTGTTTAATTTGCCAAAAAGTCAACAAAAGTCCTATATGGTCAAACCTGACACGACCTAAGCCAAAACAATAATTAAGATTTCTAACTTATCTCCAAATACTTATTTGAACCAGACAATATGACCCATTTGGGTCAAACATGCCAAAAAGTAAAACTTAGTCAACTTTGGTCAACCCTAGTCAATGTTAGTCAAACTGGGTCAATGTAGGTCAAACTTGTCAACATTAGTCAATCCTAGTCAAATGGTCAAAGCCGGTCAAACCTGAACCAACCAAAGGTCAAAACCACCTCTTAATCATCACCCCCTACGCAAGTTGGCCTTTGGCCTTGTTGAACAGCTCCTGGTTTTCTCCATAATCATTTTCTAATTTGATTCAAACTTGATTTTAACCATTCTTTTT
Source organism: Silybum marianum (assembly GCA_036898165.1). Lineage (NCBI taxonomy): Eukaryota > Viridiplantae > Streptophyta > Magnoliopsida > Asterales > Asteraceae > Silybum > Silybum marianum. Next base: position 7,401,889 of record CM072541.1, read on the forward strand.
TAGTCTAATCCGTTCTTCATGTCTTTTAACAGTTAATAACATGCCAATCCTCAATAAAACCCATTTCTTGATCGAATTTCGTGATCATAATCACCATTTAAGAACATAAACATAAATCTCCATTTTTAATACTTCATGCATGAATTCTACTCACTGATTTCATACCAAGTTCACATATAAAATTCATAATCCTAACATAGTACCATAGTCGTATATGAACTCTTTAATTAAATTCTAAATTTCCCTCCTCCAACAATTTAAACCATTAAAATAATTAGTTTTCATAAATTGTCATCTCTAGTCCTTCTGTATGATGATTATTATGATTATTACAAATTTCCCCTAATTTGGGTCCTTAGTGTAGGCATAGCAACATTACATTTATAGTTTTATACTTTGGCAAAAAATATTCAAGAGCATACTTTCGTCATGATAAAAATGTTAAAGCAGCATGTTGACCATGGACCTTTTTTCACGAGTGTTGGAAATATATTGTACACGTGTTTGTGTTAGATTTTAAAGGGTTTCCATCTCAGTGTTAAGCCTTCTAGGTACTCTTTGCACTTAATTTTTTATGGTACAAAAGCATTATGTTTGCACAAAGACCTGAAATATTATCTCACAGCAAGAAAAGTTAAAAAAATACCCTAGAATTACCTTTGGTAATTTGTGTTTCATTCTCTGTTGCTTCTACCTATCGTTGCAATCTTTTGCAAGTGAAAATAAATTTATCAAGATCTTTTGCAAAGACTTTAATGAATTGTTAAATGCAAAAATAGAGGTTGCACATACCTTACCGTCATATTGTACCATCCCAGTTTTGGAACACGCCTTTCTTCTAGTTTATTATTAGAAAAAAGTCCACATGTTCAACTATCTTAAAATGTAAATTACCCTATGAAGTCCTATTTCCATGATCCCGTTTCCACAACTGTTTTTTATATTCTTTTTTGTGCATTTATTATGCACACAACTTAGTAAACTGGAGTGAGTGCTACTAATACTGTTATAGGTTATTTTTTAAGCATGAAAGTGTTGCATGTGTTATACCCTATTGTATTGAGTACTTTATCAGTTTATCTACAAAGATGTCATGTGAAGTCGGGTAGTGAGAAAAGACCTCGACTTTTGTTCTTAACCATCATGTTCTTCAGTAGCATGAAAAAACCGTTTATGGGGGTAAATTAGGAAAAGAAACCACAATCTTGAAATAGAGAAACATTTATTATACAGAAAATATTTAAATCATGAAGTTGTGGTTGGTTTTATTCTATGGTTCCAATCTTGTGGGTGTCTCATCACTCTTTAAAAGGGCACATATAGTGCCATTATTATTTGTTATTGGTGTTCATGATTCTAGTTGGTCATCTCTCTTATTGTTTTTTTTTGGCTTCTCATGAGACAAAAAGTTCTCATTGCTAAATGCTAATGCAAGTGTTACCAAACTTGTATTGCAACCCATTGTGCATTAGACCCTGCTTGGTTTTTCAATTTTACCTCTTAATAACCATTTATCAGTTCAGACCGTTTGTTTTTTTCTTTTTTCTAAGACCCTCTTAAGTCTGAAAATTATCTAAAAAAGAAGTGGTAACCTCACCACTTAAATCCATTTATTTGCGTACATCTGCATTGTTAGGGATTTATAAATCAACGACTGATTCAGATTTCAGACTTTAGATGTAAAAACAAACAGTCTAACTGATTCAGATTTCAGATTTCAGCACCACCTCTTATAAATCAGAAGTGAAATCAGGCTTTAGACTTCAGCACCTCTTAAAATACAAACGCTACCTTAGTGTATCATCTGGTGCACCAGGTTTCTTATGCTCACTTGTCCTTGACCATCTTACCTTTGTAACTACCATGATAGTTAGTATATGATTTTTGGGGTATGTGTGGAAGCTTTTTCTTATCTGGACAATTCAAAGCTATATATATATATAGATACAGTTAGGCATAGGCCATTATTGACCTTACTTTTAGGAAGGATTACATTGGATGTAAGTGGGTGTGCTCCAGCTCTATGCATAAATGCATTTAGACATAGGCCATTGTTGACCTTAAGTCTTCATCTAGTGTGATTTCACATGCAGCAACTCATCATTGGCAGCTTCATGATCTTGATATGATCAAGACATTTCTTAGTGCTGTTTTTGAGGATGATTATATGGTACCAAAATTCGTTGTTTTAGGAGGTCTTGCTATGGTATGGTCTCAATAAGGCTTCTCAACTTTTGTTCTTTTTTTTGAAGTATATAATATTTATATACAGCAAATGCAACAAATAAACTCACACACCCTCCTCACCTTTAGTGAGGTTTGAAGCCCTGGCATTGAAGAGGTTTTTCATTATTTGCAACTTGTATGATCTGTGATATAAAAAATTATAGTTCTTGGGGTTTCAGGTAGATCTTCAGAGTGGATCATTTCTATGTCAAAAACACAATCATGAAGTTTAAGTATCTTATAGTCACTAAGCATGGCATTTTATTTCTTTGAATGTGGTCAATTAGTCACATCTTCCCCTTGTCTGTTATCATGAGTTGTGTTTGCCGATCTTCGATTTTGGTATTTTATGTCTTTATTGGATTCTGAAAAGTAAGAGGTCTAGGTTTCCCTTTCAAGTGTGGAGTTTGAATATTGGGGTTTGGCATGTTTCAGTATATGAGTCAACATGAGAAGGTTGATGGTACTTCTTGTTATACGTAGTTTGTATAGACTTGGTTGCCTATATGTTGACCAAGTCATTTTATTAGGCTTAATTCATTCAGAAAGGTGGGTTATGTCTCATATCTTTACTCCAATTTGAAGAGTAAGAGCATCTCTAACAGCTCCTCTAAAATGGAGAAAATGGGGATTTTGAGCCAATATTTTATTCCAACAGTTTCCCCAAAACTATCTCCAAAATGGAGAAAGTAGGAGAGAGGAGGGGTTTTTCTCCAAATATGGAGAACACCTCAAAAATGATTACTAAGTCAGAGTACCAATCGGAAACTTTGAAAATAAATATTTAGAGAGAGAAATAATATTTTACTGGATGAATGAAATATTTTAATATTATAATCAATGTTGGATTCTTCAAAATGGGGAATCTGTTGGAGATGAATGTAATTTTTTTTGACGATTTTGACTTTTGGTTCTCCACTTTGAAGAAATTTTGGGGAATCTGTTGGAGATGCTCTTAGAAGTATAGGCTATTAGTATGCTATGCCTATGCATATCCATTTTACTTATGCAAGAAGAAAGGAGAGGATTCAGGGTAAGGGAAAGGATCAAGTGGGGTAAGCTCTGTTGGTGGTCACTGACAAGGATATTAGAGGAATTTCAATAAGAAGAGTTTGTTAGTGGGGAACTGAATATATATATTATATAAATAGAAGAAAGAAAAGGGGAGGGATATGCAGAAAATTACCTAGTGATTTATATGGAGAGACTAGTGATTTCAGCCATCCTTTTCTCTTCTACCACTTTCTGTTCATTGCTCATTTTGGGTTTAGTTTTATATCATGGTAGTAGTATTTAATAATTTTGGGGTTTCCTATATGGGTTTATTGGCTTGCTATGTATTTTTTTCCCATTACTAAAGAATTCTTATGGTTCCTATTACTTTCTGCTTTCCCTTTGTCATGGACTCTTGTAAGAAGCTAACCCTATTTAGCATAACATTATTCAATTTTTTGGTTTGGTGATATGCTAAGTGCTTCATGGTATAAGTTGAGTATTGTAAAATATGGTTCTCTAAAAGGATGAATCATCAATCAAACCATGAATACATCTAGCCCAAAGTGGGCCAACGGGCTGAAAGAGCAGAACCCTGCTAAAATTCTAGAGGTAATACATGTCCAGTATATATATATATATATAGCTCCTGCTCAAGTAGAGTATGCATGTGCACATTCCTAACCAAGCACACCCAGAATCAATCAGTGTTCTTAAAAAGGGGATTTGTCAAAAGATTAGCTACATCGGAGGTCTTGTGAGTACTAACGGCCTTCTGATGAAAAAGTGATAATCCACTTCATATGTGCTTCGTCCAGCTCCTGATTAATGTACTAAGGGGCTGTTTACCAAAAAATTTGGGTAAGCGCTGACTACAATTAAGAGGTCTGATTGGACAAATCTTAGATAAAAAAATGTGTTTACCTGATATTTTATATTAAGCGCTGAACGGATGAAAAGGACTATTATACCCTATTGTTCAAAATAAATTTAACTATAAATTATTATCTACCTAATATATTCATTTTATTGTTGTATGGCTTTTACAGTAGTTTAATTATAATATTTTTACATCGATATTAATATGTAAATTTGATGCAAATTTTTTTAATGAGTTTAATTACATCGGTGTTATTATTGTTATGTCAAGTATTTAATATAAAATTATATATATTTAATATACATTAATAGCTTGAGAATAGTGTGAATCTAAATTGAAAAATCCATCATCACACTGCCAAGTGCCAACCCGCCCCTATAACTCTGCTATCCCCAAAGATAAGAAATCCCTATTTTTCCTAACTTTCTTCTTTTCGTCTTTACCACTACCCAACCCTGCTATCATCCCCAACCCAACCTGCCATTGTGCCACCGCTACACAGCATCTGAACTGACTCCTAATGAGACTAGGAATTCAAAGCAAAGGGGGTAATCACAGTCGCATAGGGCATATGTACAAGTCTTATAATATCTTATTTATCAAACAAAAAATAGAGTAATCGGAGTCGTATATGGTACAATGGAAAGAGAACAAGGAAAATGAGAACCACAAGTGAAAAAGTATAGTAGACGAGCTACCAGTGAGTTTTGAGTTCTGGAATATTTAATAGTGTTGATTATGATAGAAATAAGGGGCAATGGAGGATAAAAAGGGAAAAAGTTATGTTGATATTTCTCTGACTATAGTAAGACAGAGGAAGATAGCTGACCGAATTTGATCCGGTAAGAGTGCCGGTCAGAGCCTCTTTCCATGGTAAGTGACTCGTAAACATACCATTTCTTATTGGGGTAAGAGCTTCTTACTCAATAACAGCCAATAAGATGTAAGTAAACAACCCCTAAATGATGCATCCATGTTAGCTCACATACTATCTATACCATGGCTTGGTCATTTCACTTGGCAATTGGCACTATATATTATAAAACGAAGTGCGTCATTTCTTGCTTTTCAAGGATACAAGATTACCACCAATAGACAAATCACCTCCTGGTGCATGGATATTAAACAAGTCTCTCATGAGAATATCATATAGCTCAAATGTGTCTTGATCAATATATAAAAGACCTTGATGCGAAGCACCATTTAGAGACCTCAATGTGAGCCAAGTACAAGTGCAATAGAATCCACAATCAAACACGAACAATAAACAATTGAATGAATCACGTAGTTGCTTGATTGATTGAAGAACAATAGTATGCGATTACAGAGTTAACTCGTACGGCTACTAGGTTTGTCTAATCAAAACTAAGTTAAACAAAATTATAAACTAACTTATATACCTTTCAGTATTTACACATTAAGCCCAGACTTTAATACAATTATAAATTCGCACTAAGACTCAATATCTACGATATTCGATCCCAGTAGTCGGTATGTGGGAAAGATATACACTAATTCACCACACTCATAGAAAGCGCAATACCAAGCTCTAGTGTCTTTGAGATTGCTCTTTCCATTCCCAAATTGTGTAATGCTTTGATCATTCTCAGGATACCACCACCTGCAAATCTCACCCATAGTAGCTGATCAAGGAGGTGTGTTGAGTTAAATATATGGAGATCATTGTAGAGTTTGCACAGGATGTAGATGTAGACTTATCCTCGTCTACATGATGCAAGAGGATAGCTGAACATAAGAACCATAAACTATATAGCATTCAAGTCTCTTGATATGCTTAACGATCCAATTATTTTATACAAAAAAGTATATAGGGTGTATTGGTAGTAGTCTAAAAAGGAGGATCAGTAAGAGGGGTAATCGTTGTTGGATTGTCTGAAGGTGGACCATAAGTCTCACCGGGTGATTCTTATAAGTGTCTCTTCTCTTATAGCATACATGAATGGAGTAGTAGGTGCAGTCACATAATTGTTGGGAACCAAAGGAGCTTCAAAAGAAATCTGGACTTGGAGATTCAACTTATTTGTTCCAAAACGAAAGAAGCAACCTAGCTCTAGGAAAGTGGCATAGTAGAAACTTCATATTTGTTATAAGGACAATAATTCATGGACCTCTTTAGGTAGCATTTGGTACGCATACATGATTGGACATGACTGTACATGACAAGAGGAGAGGACAGGACTGGACATAACAAGTGTCTCTCTGGTGTTTGGTACGACTAGGACTGGACATGACATAACTAGAAAAGTTACCCTAAAAAAGTTTTTTGATGATTTTATGGATCATATAATAGTTATAAACTTATAATTAACACAAATAGAGTAAATAATTTAATTTATAATTTTTTACACAAATTTCACAGTGACGAACCTAGTAAAGTCCTGAGCAACTTATGCACATGATGTTTGATGTAATATTACTATCATAGTAACGAACCTAGTAAAGTCCTGAGAAAACTGCTCATTCACCTCATTGATTATCAACTGAAGAATAAAAAGTATCAAAGGAAAAAGAATGCTAGTATGGGATTTTAACAATAAAATCAATGCTAGTAAGGCTAGTCTAGCTTCGCCCATTTTGATGCAATGCTCGTCTATTATTGCCTTTTCTTTAGGATAGTTAGCAGATAATACTCCTTGGATATCCATTATAAATATCCATGGGAATAGTTGTTTGAGGAATCATTTTTATATTCATTTGATTTAGAGCTTTATAATCTCCATAGTCCATACAGACAGCTTATTGGCTGTTATAAGATTCTTGCATAATTGCTGTCAATAACAAAGCATATTTTTTTTTTCATCATTCCCTTCCTCTCCCAACTATTTTCCCAGCTCTAAGAATAAATATTCATGTATGATATGAACACTCGATATGAGATGCTTTTATGTAGGGTCTTCAATTATTTACTCGATATGAGATGCTTTTATGTAGGGTCTTCAATTATTTACTTTATATATCTAGTAAAGAGCTAATATATATTATCTAGCCTGTGGTTAAGTACAGAATGTGATGACCTTCATAGTAGAGCTTTTCATATTGCTCACTAATATATATGCTGCTTCTCAGCTTTTACCATGATGTTCTTTACGTGAGGTGAGAGATGCAGGATCATAAGTGTTTTTCCTATGAACTTATTGGCCCCCCTTTGTTAAATTATTTACTCCCTCCGTCCCAATTTAAGTGTCCACAATTGAAATGACACACAGTTTTAGACATGCATAATTAATACACTTTTTGGTAAACCAAATGACATTTTTACCCTTATTTAATTTATCCCTCCTCACAACTCTTAAATATTTATGCATTAATTAAGGGTAAATTTGAGAATTTACTCATTTACTTTTGAAAGTTGACACTTATTTTGGGACAGATATAAATAGAAATGTGGACACTTAAATTTTGGGACGGAGGGAGTAATTCTTTAGATATCTATTTTATTGGTCATAGTCAAATTGGCAAATGGTATTTTTTTTGTAGATCCCATATTAACAACAGATTCGGGTAAAGATCACTCAATTCATCCTCATATTATTATTGAATGTAAAACACCTTACAAAACACACAGTAAAGTTTGTAAGTCGGCTCTCATGATCAACATTGTGAGTCCAGATAAAGAGCAAGTAATCAACAGTAGTAATCAAACACGAACAATGAATATTGGATTCAAACACAGTTGTCGGCTTGATTAATCTCGAGAGAATATCAGGTTACAATGTACGGCTATTCTAAACTCCCTCTCTCTCTCAATCCTAGAAAATAATAACTACTTATACGATATAGGTATTTACAATATGAGCCCTTGAACTTCTATTCAACTAACAATATTAGCTCTAACAAACATATTAGCTTATGATTTCCTATTTATATGGCTCATGTTACAAGTGAAAGCTCAAGCTCAAAACCCATTACAATGGCTATTACAGTACAAAGTATTAAATGCTTACTTTATAAAAACATCATAAACTAGGTCTAATTCTTAGACCTAACCTATTCTACTGACAAAAAATAACCATAAAATATCTCACTTTTGCAGGTGGGTCACCGGACCAAGAATCAGTAGTTTCAGGGACCAAAAAGTCAAGTATTTCTTCAGGTGGTAGGATTCGGGAGGAATTCCTTCATAGATTTTGCGATAGTCAAATCTTGACTGCAAATCTTCAAGATTGGTTTCAAAGTTTAGCAGAAAATTCATACGACTTTGATGTTCCTTTTGAGTTAATAGATCTCCAAAAGTTTGATTATGCATTGGAAGGTGTTTCTTTTCAGCAGCTTATTCGAATGCCGAGTGCTTATTCGGAAGCTACTGCTTTTCTTGCTATAGAAGATTTTCTACATGCAAGTATTAAGGGCTTATGGGAAGCGTTTTGGAACCAAGATGAACCCATGCCTTTATCCGTTGCATGTCTTTATGACGCTAATTTAAAATTCTATCAAGCTGAAAAAGCCATTGCTAACGGAAAACTTGAAGGTCTTATTGCTACAGCCGTAATGCTTAATAACCCTAGACACCCACATGGCAAATGGCACGATATTCTCGAGTTAGCCCTATTAAGACCCGATATCGAAACGATCGCAAGGGAAAACGACGTCACTTTTCCTTCGTTGTCGGTTTTGGGTGAAGCTTTGTTCTATGGTGTACGTATTTTATTGTCGAGAAGTCTCCGGAGATCGAGAAATCCGTCAAGTTTAAATTCCGTATTCGTTATTCTGGCTGATTGTCAATATGGTGGTGTTGTGAAAGTCGAAGGAGATTTAACCAAAATGGAATTTGACGTTAATAACGTGTATCAATGTGCGGCTGAATGGATTCAGAATCATTCACGAGTTTCGGTCACTCCTTTCGATAGGATATGGAACAAGCTCGGAAACGCTAATTGGGGTGATATCGGTGCTTTACAGATACTTTTCGCTACTTTTCATTCAATCGTTCAGTATGCCGGAATGCCGAAAAACTCGATTGAAGATTTAGCGGCTGATCACAGTTCTCGCCTTCAAATAAGAAGAAACGAAAGACGATTAGCGGAAATCGGAATAAATGGAAATGGTAACGGAAACGGTTTATTTAAACTCCAACAACGTAGCGTTTCGCCAGAAATCGTTGAAATCCAAGAAGAACCCGTTATTATCGAGCCCAAAAGATCAATTAAGCTCGAAGTTGGATCGGTTTTATTAGTGGAGGATTCAAATTTTCAAAAAAGTTATCAAATTAATCAAGTTTTAAGTGACAGTGAAATGCCGTTTTACGTTGCTTTTTCCGTTGACGATCCCGGAAAACCTTTTTTTTTATACGTTGGTTCGCATCCATCTCAACTTGAACCAGCTTGGGAAGATATGAAGTTATGGTATCAAGTCCAACGACAAACTAAAGTATTTTCCGTTATGAAACAAAACGGTTTATCCAGCAAGTATTTGCCGGAATTAGTAATTTCCGGCAGGATAGTTCATTCCGGCCAATGCCGGAAACCAAACTCCGGCGGAAACTGTGACAACCCATGGTGTGGGACCCCTATTCTCGTCACAACGCCAGTCGGAAAAACCGTTTCTGAAATGGTCAATTTGGGTCAATTCGGACCCGATGAAGCCATTAAATGCTGCCAAGATTGTTTATCCGCTCTTTCGACCGCCGCCTCAGGCGGCATTCGGCATGGCGACATCCGACCCGAAAACATCATCTGTGTGACGACACCTTGCGGTATCTCGCAACCTTATTTCGTGCTAATTGGGTGGGGCCACGCGATATTGGAAGAACGAGATCGGCCCGTTATGAATCTCCATTTTTCGTCCACTTACGCTCTTCAAGAAGGCAAGTTATGCTCGGCTTCCGATGCAGAAAGTCTCGTTTATTTGCTTTATTTCTCATCTGGCGGTGATTTACCCGATTTGGATTCAGTCGAAGGAGCATTGGAATGGAGAGATACTTTTTGGTCGAAAAGATTAATTCAGCAAAAACTCGGTGAAATATCTGCAGTTCTGAAAGCATTTGCTGATTATGTCGATAGTCTTTGTGGGACCCCTTATCCGATGAATTACGAAATTTGGCTCAAAAGATTGAAGAAACATCTTCACGAAAACGAAAAGGAAATCAACCCATCGAGTTAGAAAAAAAAAACAAGTGAAAAATAATAACCGAAATCGATGGGTTTTCGATAAAAAGAGAGGTATATATATGGTAAAGTTGACCTCAAATTTTTATCTTTTGTTTGGAAGTTGATTTTTAGGGGGATATTGTTATTTAATTGCTTTTGTTATTTGTATAACCCTGTCATTAAAAATTTAGGTCAAACCTTTGACTACAAGTTGAGATGGGTCAAACATGCTTTAGTGACTTGTACCTTAGGGTGATTGAAACCCGAACTGATGATGATACAGTATATCTCACTTGAAAGTAGGGTCTGGTTGGTTTATACTGTAGTAATTGGTACGGCCTGAATTTGTTATGTAAAGATAGGAAGTTTTAAAGTTATGTTTTGTTGGTTTGAGTTATATGTATAAAGGATCCTGAAATTTAATTGTTATATTCTCTATGGTTCAAATTTTTCTTTTTGGGCAGGCATTACGTAAATGTAGGAAATAACAACTTATTTTATAAAAATAATTATTGTAATATTGTATTTTTATTTATTTATTTATTACAAGATGCTTTAATTTTTTTTTATTAGGACATTATATTTTAAAAAATCTACTCATCATTATGATTAGGTGGCATAATAAAGTAGTTCAATAGACCTCAAATTTTCTTTTAATCTATGACATTCGAGAATATGTCTATTATATGTACAAAAAGTTTTCTACTGAATTTTAGAAGGTTATCTTGTTAATGGAATTCTTATTTAAGGTTATTGAACAAAATGGTCCACATAAAAGTAGTATTTTCTCGGACTTCCGGATGAATTTGCATATGGTTATTAACTTATTATCAAAAGACTTGTCTAAAATATTTTGTTGATATAATGTATGGTATAATGATTGTTGATAGTATCATTTAGCTTCCATCATATGCCCTTCGTATGTAGGGATCGTGTCTCTATATGGTTATTCTCTTTGATTATGTTTGACAATCTAGTTGAAAGGTAGCTGATAAGTTAATCATGCTTAATGAAAACAAGCTGAAAAGTTAGAGGACAATGTAAAATAACTTGAAATGATATATGAAAAAATTAACTGGAAAACAAATCTTTTCTTTTAAGTCAAGCTTATTGAAATGCTACTTGAAATATCTTTTCTTTTAAGTCATGCCTTCCTAGGAAGTTCTCCAAAAATCGGGAATATTTTGGATAATCAAGAGAATGAAGGAAGCTTCCTTGTAGAAGGTATCGAGAAGAGTTGAGAAATAATCAAGAACAGATAAGCATACTCAATAATTATCCAGACCTTTCAAGGGTTTATGTAGGAACCTTCCTTGTAAATATCTAGAAGTGTTCTCTAGATAATTATATAGAGTTTTGACTATTTGTTGGAACTCTGAGTTCCATTTTAAGCACCACTAAATGTTATTAAGTTAGAAAGTTATTAATTTTGGTAATCTTAAATTAAAAAATCAAATAAAGAGCAATTTATGGGTATTTATAGATCTCCTCTTTCCTCTCTCTCGTCTGTCCTTTTTCGTCCCTAAACCTGTTCGAACACTTCCATCCCAATTTTTATGAACACAGTGTGCACAAACACATTCGTTCCCAACACGTTTGACTACCACCCCAATTTTTGTGAACACATAGTGCACACTTTATAAATGGTGGTTATGTAGTGGGATGACAATGTGCACACTATACACACAATACATTGTGTTAAAGACGTTCATGGTCCTATTAACATATTTCCGAAATTGGTGTTCACACATTGTGAAATAAGTGTTTAGATGTCCTGAGCATCTTTCTAAAACAAATGTATAATTAAGAAATTAATATTTTTGGGTTAAGATACATCTTGTGAATTAGGGATGCTCACAGGTTGAGTTGAATGCATTTGAACAACTCAACCCGATACTTGCAGTTTGAAAAATCTAAATCCAACGCAAACCGAAATGCAACCTAACGCAAACCATACAGGTTGATCGGGTTGATACTATGATACATCAAAATATTCTTCTAACCTAGAATATGTTGTTTCTCTAATCTACTAATAGTTTCCTTTTCATTATCAACCATTTGGTACAACTTACCCATACTTCTTTAATCATAAGTACATCACATTCAATTAATTTTCTCAAATTACATATATATATATATATATATATATATAGAGAGAGAGAGAGAGAGAAAGAGAGAGAGAAAGAGAGAGAGAGAGAAACAACATATTCAAGGTTCATGCAAGGACGGTATCTTTTTACAAGAACGCGATGAGCTTTTTTCATGTACAAAATCATCGTAAAAAAATCACATGTGATTTTGTACTAACATCAAAATCACATATGATGTTGTATGTGAATCAAAATCACTACATGAATCATATATGATTTTGTACTAACATCAAAATCACACATATGATGTTGTATGTGAATCAAAATCACTACATGAATCATATATGATTTTGTACAGGAAAAAAAACTCCTCGCGTTCTCGTAAAAAGTTAGTGTTCTCGTAAGAACCGCCCCTATATATATACATATATATAGTGGCATGTTCATATGAGAATGCTAATTATTTACGAGAACACAAGAAACTTTTTTCATGTACAAAATCATATATGATTAGTCACGACTTTTCTCACGACTTAACCCGCAGCAAAAGTCGCTCGCGTCCATTTGTTGTTAGTATTTATTCTCGTTTGAACGCTTTCTCTCTCTCTCTCTCTCTATATATATATATATATATATGTTTAAAGTTACTGAACATATATACAAAAGAGTTATATAATATAGAAATGAAGAATAGATTGAAAATAATATATATATATATATATATGAAGATGGTTGAAAATAATATATATATATATATATAGGGGAGGGATCATACGAGAACACCCCCTATTTAAAGGAACAAGGGAACACTTTGTGGACCACATATGATGTGGATCCCACATAATATTAAATCATTTCTGATTTATTATTAAATCATATTAAATCATTTCTGATTTAATATTATGTGGGACCAAATCATATGTGGTCCACAAGTGTCCCTTTGTTTCTTTAAAAATCAAAAGTTCTCATTTGAACCTTCCTCTCTCTCTCTCTCTCTATATATATATATATATATGAAGATGGTACGTGATCATGTAGTTATCTAATGTACATATCGATAGAGAAGCAACAATCATATTAAATCAAGACATAAAACGATTTCCTAGGGTTTGAATCCAAACGTACATAACAGTTGTGACCATTGAGTTTAAGAGGGCTGATGTATTGAAGTTGTAATTTGTCGGGATTAGTCAAGGCATAGCCTGGGAGACCATTCCCAAAAAAAATCAGGTTCATTGGGTTGGATTGATTTAAATAAAAGTAACCCAATATCAGCCCAATACATTCGATTTGAAGATTTTATAACTCAAGTAGACATCAGGTTAAGTTAGTTGGCTTTAAGCTGGGTTGGGTTGATCGGGTTGGTAGGGTTTTTGAGCATCCATATTGTGAACCAATATGAACACATTGTGAACACCTTGTAATCTGTTGATCTTATCAAGTTCATACAAAACCTAAAGAACATTCATAGAACTAAAAGAATCATATTCAAAATGAATCACAGACATTTATAAAATTTTAAAGTCACAAATATTCACATAAATCCAACATCATATACAACAACAATTAAAACTAATTCTAAATACAAAACCCTAAATTAAATCCCTAAAAACAAATACTTAAAATCTAGTGTTTTTTAGAGATTAAACATTGGATCTAGAAAAAAAAACCCACACAAACTCGCCCATTGTTGATAATAAGTTCATGGGGGTGATTACCACTTGTCTTGTTTTTTGTGTGGAAAATTATTGTAAGATTTATGCAGTCTTAGATTTCAACACAAAAATTGAACTTAGTGCAAGTATACACCTTGAACTACTATCTTCTTGTAAGTTGTAACAAGTAATAATGGTATATAAGTGACAAATATCGTTCCCATAGAGACGACTAAGCACAAAACTTTCTTTAAAAAGTAGAATCTTTAAAAACTAACTCAGATGGCAAATTTGAGAATTGTGTTTTATCTAAAGTTTGGTTAAGTGAGTTAACAACTAGAAAAATATTAGTTGTAAAAAGAAGCAACTGGTACAAAAGTTTGTTAAGACAAAGACAAACGATCCATTTAAAAGATATTATAACATCACGGACAGTCCAATAATACTATTGATTAGTACAATTTTACTGTCACAAGTATCTAATTATCGGGTCATACGTGTAACACCCCAATTTCTCAAATAAGGTGCCACATAGTTTTCAATAAACAACCATGATAGTTCCGAAAATATAACGGCTAATTAACCAAGTAACAGCGGAAGACTTTCTTAAGTTTTAAAAGGCGGCTTAAAAGATCCAAAAAAAACTAACCCGTCTGAAATCGGGTGGTACTACAAAATAAACATACTAAAAAAAAAGTCTTAACATTCATCCAACTTATTACTTAAATAATAAGAACGAAATCTTCTAAGCCTGTCCCTTGCCCTTGTCCAATCTGGAACCCCCTGCTCCTGAGATGCATACTAACAGTCAACTTTATAAAGCTCAGTGAGTTCATGGTTTATGTGCATCAGACATACAATTTATATCACACATGAATAAAGTGACCCAAGGGATAACATGCAAGTACTTGAAGAGACTAAAAAAAACAATAGAAATATCGAGATCTCTTAAACTGTCCTATCGGGTAGGGTTTTACTGTCATCGGCGTTTCTCGGGTTCACGGCTCACCCTTGTCTGTTACCCATCCCTAAAGAATTGCCATCCCTTATGACATATCGACCCATTCCCATACCCGATTGAGCCCGTTGTAAAACAATAACCCATTTATAGCATACTAAATAATGTTTGCAAACAATAAGCAAATAGCATGCAACTGATATAATAAAATTACGTACATGCATTAGATTCCCATAAACATGTATGTAAAATTTATTATGCATAAATATACGTATCCCAAACAATTCTCATGCCCAAATAACTTTATACGTAAGCATGCATCCCAGTTTAAAGTCTCATGAAAACTCACCTGAATGTGCAGATCGATTAATATCCACTCCCAAAGGACGACCTTAATCGCCACCCGTTACCGAAAATCTAGACAATCTTCGATGACCGTTTTCTTGCTCTTCTCTCGACCCAACTTGATTCGTCGAACGAACCTTGAGCCTCACCCACCGGCGTTTATATACCGGTTTATAAGTGAAACGGTCAGAATTCAGATAGCCAACGGCCTCCTCCATTAAGACGGCGGTTATCCAACTCAAGAGTTTTACACACTTGGCAAAACAGGCCCCTAAACTTTTTTTTTCAAACTTGACCCAACCAACAAAATATTATTATTTTAAATTTTTGAGTGTTACAACTCTCCCTCCCTTAAAGAAATTCCGTCCTTGGAATTATTCTGACCGAATAACTGAGGATATTTAGTCCTCATCTCTTCCTCTCGTTCCCAGGTCATTTCTGCTCCCTTATGAAATTTCCATTTGACGAGCACCAGATTTTTGCTCCTGTTTCTTAGCCTCTTTAACTTTCCTGTCCAACACTTCAATTGGCTCCTCGATGTAAGTCAACTTGTCATTAAGTTCGACTTCCCCTAGACTCACAACTGCAGATTCATCGGCCAAACATTATCTTAAATTTGACACGTGAAACGTATCATGTATGCCTCCCAATTCTTCCGGTAGCTTCAACCGATACGCTACCGCTCCAACCCTGGCAATTACTTCAAATGGTCCAATGTATCTTGGACTCAACTTACCCCTCTTTCCAAACCTTACTATTCCTTTCCACGGTGATATCTTTAATAACACTTTATCTCCCACCTGAAACTCTAATGGTCTACGCCTTTTATCTGCATAACTCTTTTGTCTATCTTGCGCCACCTTTAACCTTTCTCTTATTTGTACGATTTTATCTGATGTTTGCTGAACCAATTCGGGTTCAGTCAGTTTCCTCTCCCTGATGTCAGTCCAACAAATCGGAATTCTACATTTGCGCCCGTATAATGCTTCGAAAGGCGCTGCCTTTATGCTGGAGTGGTAACTATTGTTATACGCAAATTCCACCAACGGAAGATGGTTATCCCAACTACCCCCAAACTCAATAATACAAGCTCGGAGCATATCCTCCAATGTTTGTATCGTTCTCTCACTTTGACGGTTAGTTTGAGGATGGTAGGCTGTACTCAAATTTAGTCGAGTACCCATTTCCTGCTGAAAACTTGCCCAAAATCTCGATGTAAACCTCGCATCCCTATCTGAGACGATTGATATCGGCACTCCATGCCTGGATACGATCTCATTGACGTATAATAACGCTAATCTTTCCAGTGTGTACTTTTCACTGATCGGCAAAAAGTGAGCGGATTTTGTTAATCGGTCAACTATCACCCATATTGCATCATGCCCCTTTAATGTTTTCGGTAGTTTGGTAACAAAATCCATTGTAATCATATCCCACTTTCATATTGGGATCTCCATTTGCTGCAACATCCCTGATGGTTTTTGGTGCTCCGTCTTCACTTGTAGGCATGTTAGACATTTCCCTACATACTTTGCTACTGCCCTCTTCATACCTGGCCACCAGTAATTCTCTCTCAAATTCTTGTACATCTTGTCACTACCAGGGTGCATAGTGTATTTGGATTTATGTGTCTCGTCCAACACTATATTTCTTAGGTCGCCCAAATGAGGAATCCATACTCGATTCTTGAGCCTGTACACTCCATCTGGTCCCATTGTCAACAAGTTGACTTGTCCAACCATCCTTTCCTTCTTAAGGTTCGTTTCATGTAAGGCTTCTTTCTGAGTGTTCTGTATTCGATCTACTAGATCCACCTTGATATCCATCCACATTGCTTGTACCCGGATTGGTTTGACCCTCTCCTTTTGGCTTAACGCATCAGCAACTACATTTGCCTTACCCGGATGGTAGTGGATTTCACAATCATAATCCTTAAGCAACTCCATCCATCGTCGTTATCTCATATTCAAGTCTTTCTGATCGAACAAATATTTCAAGCTTTATGATCCGTATAGATCATACACTTTGTCCCATATAAGTAGTGTCTCCATATTTTTAGCGCAAACACCACTGCAGCCAATTCCATATCATGAGTTGGATACTTCCTTTCGTGTTCTTTTAACTGACGTGACGCATAATCAATGACTTTTCCCCTTTGCATCAAAACACAACCCAAGCCCATCTACGAAGCATCACTAAAAACAACAAAATCTTCTATCCCTTCTGGTAAGGCTAACACTAGTGCAGTACTCAATTTTTCCTTAAGAGCTCTGAATGCGTCCTCTTGTTTCTCCCCCAACTGAACTTGACTGATTTTCTAGTTAAGGAAGTCAACGGAGTCGCTATTTTGGAGAAGTCTTGAATAAATCTCCGATAATAGCCTGCTAATCCTAGAAAACTTCGGATCTCCGACGCAGACTTAGGCGACTCCCAATCTATAACTGCCTCGATCTTAGCCTGGTCAACTTTGATTCCCTCCGCGTTGACGACGTGACCAAGGAATTGCACTCCTTCAACCAAAATTCGCATTTTGAGAATTTAGCATACAACTGTTCTTTTGCTAAGAGTTGGATAATTGTCCTTAAGTGTTGTTCGTGCTCCAACTTTCTCTTCGAATAGATAAGTATGTCATCAATAAAGACTATGACAAATTTATCTAGGTATGGACCACAGACCCGATTCATCAAGTCCATGAATGCTGCAGGCGCGTTAGTTAACCTGAATGGCATCACCACAAACTCGTAATGTCCATATCGTGTCCTGAAGGTTGTCTTCGGCACGTCCTCCTCTCGAACCATCAACTGGTGATAACCCGATCTAAAATCAATCTTTGAGAAGTGGTTGGCCCCTTGCAACTGGTCAAATAAATCATCGATCCTTGGTAACGGATATCTATTCTTTATCGTGATTTTATTTAGTTCACGATAATCAATACACATCCTCATCGTACCGTCTTTCTTTTTAACAAACAATATCGGCGCCCCCCAAGGTGATGAACTCGGTCTAATGAATCCCTTATCCAAAAGCTCCTGAAGCTGTTTCACTAACTCCTGCATCTCTGTCGGGGCCAACCGGTATGGTGCCCTTGCGATAGGTGCTGCACCTGGCACCAAGTCAATTATGAATTCTACTTGTCGTTCAGGTGGTATTCCTGGTAAATCATCAGGAAATACTCTGGGTACTCCCTCAGTAAATGTACGTTTTCTATTCTTTTCTCCTCTGGTTTACCGTCGATTGCGTAACCAAGGTAAGACACGCATCCTTTCCTCAAATATTTGTTTGCCTTAAGTGCAGTGATTGCACCTACACTATTCTTCTTTTGGTCTCCGTAGACATAAATAGTTTCTCCTTCCGGAGTTAGAATCTTGATTAACTTCTTGTCGCATAAAATTTGAGCATGATTTTCGGGCAACCAGTCCATTCCCAAAACCACATCAAACCCCTCTAGACACATAGGCATAAGTCTTACTGGTAGCTCTTTACCATCTATATTGATCATACAACCATCAATGATTTCATCTATCTTAACTTGACCACCGCCAGCTGTGTCTACGATGTAGTTTTTCGCTAGTCTACATGCATCTTTATTTAAGTAGTGGCGGAAAGTACTCGATACAAAACTACCATTCGCACCAGAATCAAATAACACGTGAGCATAGACATTATTAATAGGGAACATACCAGATACGACGTCCGGGGTCTCCCTTGCCTCTTCCAATGTCATAGTGTATGCCCTGCCACGCCCCTTAACTGGTTTCTTTTTCTTATCTACCACTTTTCCAGATCCACCTCCCAAGGTCTTGACATTATTGAATGCACCCTTCAGAATTCTCGGACACTCATACCTTAAATGTCCCGCTGCTACACATTCATAACAAGTTTTGCTTTCTAGACACTCTCTTGAAGTATGCCCCGGTTTCCCGCACCTATAACATGACATGCTTCCAACTTTGCACTCACCCCTATGTCCCCGGTTACATTTGCTGCATGGAGGAATGGTAAATTCCTCACTTCATGGCTTTGTTAAGATTGGTGCTTTTCCCTTTTTAATCGTCTTACTCGGCCCTTCCCACTTTCTTTTACCATCTTTTTTTTCCCCAATAATCTTAGCGTTGTTTTCTTCAGCTACAGTCGCCATTTCTACAGCTTGAACAAATGTGGTCGGATTTGTCATATTAACATACTGCTTTATCTCTACCTTTAAGCCATCCAAGAAATGATCGATTTTCCTTTGCTTTATCGCCACCTGGTAACTAGCAAACCTTGCTTTCTCTAAGAACTCATTCACATATTCATGTACGGTAGAGGATCCTTGTTCTATCCTTAGAAATTCTGACTCCAACTTCTTCACTTCAGACTTTGTGCAATATTTATCCATTAATAACTCCTTCATTTTTTCCCACATCATGGTATCAGTAGTCTCATCCCCTCTAATCGCACACTCGATTTCCCACCAGTGTAGTGCAGAATCCAACAAGGTGGTAGCGGCATAAGTCACCTTTTGTTCTTCAGTACACTTGCAAATTTTGAAGCAATTTTGCATTTTGGTGATACAGTTCATCAAGGCAACTGGACCCTCAACACCCTTAAACTCTTTTTGACGCGTGTTACTAAATGTCTTGTAACTACACCCCTACTTTGCATGACTGGCGTTTCCATCGGTTCTTCTTCCCGATTGCTTGCTTCCTCATCTTCATGATGATTCTTGAATCTGTCTCCCAATAGCGTCTCAAGCATCATTGGCAACGTGTTCTGTAGAACTTGAGTCATCTTTTCGGTGAACATCTCCTCAGTGAAAAGGTTTCCACCTTCTCCTACACCATGTCCCCTTCCACGACCTCTTCTCATAAGTGAACTAGCTTGCACCGTCGGGGTTGCATTCGAATTATGACCCTGACCTCTGCCTCGTCCCCTGCCTCGTCCTCGTCCCGCTGGTGGTACGGTTTCACTAGATCTATTTCTGACGGAAACAGTTCTTGACGAACTACGTGATGCCATACTGTTCAATAAGATACCATTATATTCGAAGATGATCCATAATAAGTTGTTCCAAATATACATATCAGATTATAGTTCGGTTTCCCAATTTTTTTTAACACATATGTCCATAAAAACTTCACTTTAATACATTTGAAATGAAAGTTGATAAGAAAATAACTTTTATTAAACATGCCAAAACTGCATGTATCGCACTACATAGAGTCCAACAAACAAATACCCAAGACCAGCTACAAGTGCATGGCCAAAACACCCTATCATAAACAACGAAAAGAAACAAATAAAACTTCATAGAAAACTTATTTCTCCCACCATTGAGCTTATTCTAAAGTGAAATCCATAGGGTAGTGATAATCTCCCACATACTCATCATAACTCATCTTTGGACGATACTTCTAGAGAAACCCTGAGCTCGGACCCTATTGGTATAGGTTTACCCAACTAGAAAGATAACCCCTGACCAACCCTGCATATTCTGAAGCCGCTCCTTGATAGTACCGAGCCCGATCACCTAATCTCACTCTCCAAGATCGAGCAGCAATCCTCCTTTCCCACTCCAACTCTTTACACTTCCATGCCATCCTAGAGTTGCTTTCCCAAAGATTATCATTTTCTTTTAATACCTTGTTCAATTCCACCCCTAAATTAACATGCTCTACTTGCAAATGGTTCACCAACCCTTCCACTTCAGCTTTTTCCTCTTGAACCTTAGACAATTTCATTCTCAATTCAGTATTCTCACCTTCCAAATTTGCTGCTGTCTTCTCTAAGTCCTCACGAGTGGGTGTGCGTGGGGTGTATTCCTCGGAGGGTACCTCCTCTGGATCATAGGAGGAATCCTCTACAGGTATAGTTTGAGATGACTCCACCCTCAATACATTCTCGCTAATCCTCGAACTGCTCCTCATATGTCGGCAACATGTCACAACTTAAATACAAATTAAGCCAAACTATAACATTATAACTCATTTCTCTAAGTTTAAGCTTAGGCTAAGATTTATAACCTATTTGTCTTAAACTAATGGCTCTGATACCAACTTGTAACACCCCACTTTCTCAAATAAGGTGCCACATCGTTTTCAATAAACAACCATGATAGTTCCGAAAATATAACGGCTAATTAACCAAGTAACAGCGGAAGACTTTCTCAAGTTTTAAAAGGCGGCTTAAAAGATCCAAAAAAAACTAACCCGTCTGAACTCGGGTGGTACTACAAAATAAACATACTAAAAAAAAGTCTTAACATTCATCCAACTTATTACTTAAATAATAAGAACGAAATCTTCTAAGCCTGTCCCTTGCCCTTGTCCAATCTGGAACCCCCTGCTCCTGAGATGCATACTAACAGTCAACTTTATAAAGCTCAGTGAGTTCATGGTTTATGTGCATCAGACATACAATTTATATCACACATGAATAAAGTGACCCAAGGGATAACATGCAAGTACTTGAAGAGACTAAAAAAAACAATAGAAATGTCGAGATCTCTTAAACTGTCCTATCGGGTAGGGTTTTCTGTCATCGGCGTTTCTCGGGTTCACGGCTCACCCTTGTCCGTTACCCATCCCTAAAGAATTGCCATCCCTTATGACATATCGACCCATTCCCATACCCGATTGAGCCCGTTGTAAAACAATAATCCATTTATAGCATGCTAAATAATGTTTGCAAACAATAAGCAAATAGCATGCAACTGATATAATAAAATTACGTACATGCATTAGATTCTCATAAACATGTATGTAAAATTTATTATGCATAAACATACGTATCCCAAACAATTCTCATGCTCAAATAACTTTATACACAAGCATGCATCCCAGTTTAAAGTCTCATGAATACTCACCTGAATGTGCAAATCAATTAATATCCACTCCCAAAGGACGACCTTAATCGCCGCCCGTTACCGAAAATCTAGACAATCTTCGATGACCGTTTTCTTGCTCTTCTCTCGACCCAACTTGATTCGTCGAACGAACCTTGAGCCTCACCCACCGACGTTTATATACCCATTTATATGTGAAACGGTCAGAATTCAGATAGCCAACGACCTCCTCCATTAAGACGGCGGTTATCCAACTCAAGAGTTTTACACACTTGGCAAAACAGGCCCCTAAACTTCTTCTTTTTTCAAAACTTGACCCAACCAACAAAATATTATTATTTTAAATTTTTGAGTGTTACAATACGACCTCCCAAGAGTACACACAGGTCGCGTACTATCGATACGACATCATTTACATTCAACGTCGTGAATCCTAATACAACACCGTGTTATCATCTTACACGATATGAGTATAGTATATGTCAAGACACTAAAGCTATTTTTAGCCTTCTTTTATTACCTCAGATTTTCATGGTTAATACATTTTCATACACTTAGCTAGTTTTCAATTAATTAAATGTATTCTTTAATAAAACATTATCATCTAAAATAATTAATTTTATAAAAAGGTTATATTTAAGGCACCTATTTAATTTATCATTGGTTCTATCCCCAACCATAGGGTGTTTAGTCCATCATTGTTTGGTTTCTAATTATAAAAGATATTAATTATAAAGTAAATAACAGAGATGGAAAATGCAAAGTAAAAACTGCAAATATTAAAGTCTAAAAAAGAAACGTGTTGTGCAAGTTATTAAATTTAAAAGTAAATACTGAAAGTAAAGTGTGGAAAGTAAATTACTAACTTATAAATACTGAAATGTAAATTTCAAAAACAAAAGTACATGAATGTTAATTGCAAAAAAGTAAGAGACTCGGAATGTAAATAACTTGATGCCGGTAAATTAAAGTAAAGACGATTTAGTAACTTGCGCGAAAAGTCTTGTTTAGAAAACTTGAATACTTAAGATTAACACTTGAAAACTAAGGTTGGAACTTGGGAATTTTGGTTTCTACAAATTAAAAATTGTCATGAGCTCTACAAAAGAATGATTAAATGCAATGTATGACCACGTTTTTAAAAGACTAGTTTAATAGCAAAACTGAAAATTAACCAAATAATAAACCGTAAATAACAATAATTTTAACAAGAGAATTTTAACAATAATAACCATGATAACTCTCATTTTAAGTGTTATTTATACTTAAGTGTGTCTTTTATTTCCTTTTACTGTGTGTTTTCCTTTAGGTGTTCGCGTTTCCCATTTTGATTTATTTATTTTCTTTTGAAGATGTTGAGGATAAAAATTTGTACTTTGATTAGTTTATGTGTCATTTTTGGTGCTGGTGCGTTACGGTGGCGAGTTGCCACTGTGGCAGCATGTAACACTCGAAGTTTTCGTTACTATCTTTCATTTTAGGTTCATCTATAAAGGTAGTTATTTAGTGTTCACATTAAGCCCCTTTGAATGCTTTTAGGTGTTATAGTGTTGGCACTTCAAAACTTAAGGTAATGATTGGCGAAGGAGGAAAAAGTGGGTCAAGTTGGTTATGAAGTGAGTTTCAGAGCTGAAACTAGCCTGTTAAGTAGCCAACACTTATGTTTGCCCGTGGCTGGTTATATCGCTAGTTACAACTAGCGAACTTACTAGCCAACACTTCTATTTTCTTTGGCTGGTTAGCTCGCTAGTTATAACTGGCGAACTAACTAGCGAACGCCTCTGTTCAGCTTTTTAAAGACCAAAAATCGGGGTTTCCCTCATTTTAGCCATATCTCTCTCAATTTTGTTCTATTTGAGTGATTCAAATTTCTATGGAATCGTATTTTAAAGATCTTCAACATAGATACAAGGATGATTAAAGGGTATTGGTTGATGTTGGAGTTCATAGAAGTCAAGGTAAGGTCATATCTTTGGTCCTTTGAATCTAGGGTTTGGTTATTTTGCACCAACAACTCTCATTCTTTATATTGGGTTGTTTTTGTATGTTTTGGAAGTAAGGAAGTTTTCTTGAGAGGGTTTACACCATAGATTTGGAGGTCTAGCTATTGGAACTCAAGTCTCCAACTTTGGAAGCTTAAGATTGGGGTAAAACCTAGATTTACCCTAAATCTAGCAAGGTGAGTTCAAGTTGCTTTGTGAAAACGGTGTACATGCAAAAAATGATCATTTTGATGTATTAACATGATTTACTTGCTATTTATCAAATGTGTGAGTGTTTTGGTAAAATGTGTATTATTTGGTATGAATGGTTTTGTAAATCATATAAAATACTTATGTTTGGTTTTCTAGACATTTTGACAAATAAAACATAAATATGAATTGTTTTGATATACATGAAGATTATTTGGTGTCATGCATTTTTAGGAGTATTTGATTTATAAACCATTTGAAAATACATGCTATTGCATTATGAGGCGTTTTGAAATATAAGAGTATGATTTCATTTGGAAAATGGTTTGTCTCAACCACCTAAGTGTTGAGTTATTACATCTTAACCCGGTTTTGGCTAAAATGAGTCTTGAGAACAATTGTCCGAATTAAAACGATATGTAACAAACTTTTGGGGTTACAGGCAAATTATGGAATTATTATATATTATGTTACACGTTTTGGTGCGTTGGTCAATCGATTTGAGTCATGTAACTTTATGGCTAGATGCAATGGATCCATAGACATATAAGTCAATTTTTAGTGATATTAGTTGGGAATAGTTATTTCAATGTTGTAGTTAAACACGGAGGTGATAGCACCGGAGGACTCAAACTATAGACAGTGGGTGGTTGATCTAGATGATCGTGTGTCCTGTAGTATGTTAAATCTGGAAGTTATAGCACTGGAGGACTCATACTATAGACCGTGGGTTGTTAATCTCGATGACCGTGTGTCTATACTCTATTGTATGTTGCTTCTAACTAGAGAGCGTGTCTTGGGTATTGGAGGGTCGAACTATAGACCATGGGTGGTTGATCTCGATGACCATTATACTTAGATTGAAGCTCGATAACGTTGAACATGGCTTACTTTGTGTCTCGCCTTTGTCGATGGAAACGGGTCTCCACCGTCACTGAAAGTTGTTGTTTTGGGTATAGAGTCTTATCCATTATTTTCGGTGACATTTTTAGAATATGAAGTATTATCCATAATTTATATTATTGGATCATTGAGACTTAACCGTGTTTTGGTATTCTGGATGATGGAGCTTTGTCCATATTTTGGTATTTGAAGCGTTTAAGTTTATTCACGTTTTGAGTGAGTAAAAAGTGTAGAGTTCGTATCGGAACGGATATTTCTATTTAAAGCTTTTATACGAAAATGATGGGTTTTGGAAAGACGTTTATTTTATAATAAAGTCATTTTTATTTGAGGAATTATTATTTAATCAAGCAGTCTTTCAATTTTTGTCGATTATAAATATGTTATAAACTCTTGAGCTCACTAGGCGTTAAGCCTAACCCTTTTTCCTTTGTCGGCAGGTGCATCAGGTTCTCATTGGGGTTGGTACTAGCTACACATGTTGGTTTGAGTGCGAGGGAGTGAGATGTTAAGGATCTAGCTTTTGGTGACGTCTTCCGCTTTTGGAGATTGCGAGTCTTATTAGGTTTAGTAACACCCGACCGTATTTATGTCTTTGTATAAGACTCGATCTATCTCTTGTCGAGGTTTATTTAGAATATTTATTCGAGGCAATTAAAGTTTTGATTGATAGAAAAAGGATTTAATTATTATTTGTTATATTGATGAAAATTTTAAATTAGTCGTTTTTACCAGATTTCAGGGTGTTACACATCAGTGGCTGGAATTGCTAGAAATCTCTTTGCATGATTTCTTTGTCAAAAAGTGGAAAATATTTTCAGAAGTACCTTTGGTCAAGGGCTGAGCTATTCACAAAAATAAAAGTAAGGAAACAAGAAGCGTGAAGACAAGAGTGATTAGAAGACAAATGGTTTGAGGTACCTTTGTCCCTCAAAGGTACCTTTCTTCATTGCCAAGTCTCTTTCACCCTTCTATCTTCTTCCACTATATAAGAGAGTACTTGGGCACTTCATTTGAACAAATTTGAATATGAGAATTATCTTTGGAACCTCTAAACTTTTATTTGCTTTCTAGTCAGTTTAATTTTATTCAAGTAATTTACTTTTTGTACGCCCTATAGCCACTTGCCACAATGGCTGGATTACGTTTAATACAATTTACGTATTTCTATTTTACATTATGTTTTCACATTATGTATTTACTTATGAGCAACAATTAAATCCCCATTGGGTGTGGGTGTCAGGTCGAACCCGAGAGTTCAAAACATAACACTTGGATGTTACCACTTTTTGCTAACTCTTCGGTTTGGCCATTCGAGTTAAAGTTTCATCTCAACACGGACAAGCTGATCACTTGCAAATGTTAATATTAGATCTTTGACCCAGAGATGGCTGGATCCAAAATACGACTTGAATGATGCAAGGAGGTTTGAGAAAATTTTCAATAATCGCATAGAGATATGGATTTTTGCATAATCATACTAAGGTTCATATGTCAGTCGAGTAGGTGTGTTATAGAGATAAGTGCATCCATCCACACGGGTGGAACTAAATAATATCTCTTCCATTTTACCAATTATAAAATGAGTGAAGACTGCTTGAGTCCACTAGGCGTTAAGCCTAACCTTTTTTTCTTTGTTGGCATATGAATCACGTCCTTGGGGGAATGGTACTAGCAACAATATGATGAGATGAGTACTAGTTAGAGGCACGAGAAGTAATTAGCTAATTGGAGACGTCATTTGTACTTTGGAGATAGTGACATTTATTGGGTTTTAGTAGTATCCATCCTTAATTATTGACTTGTGCATGGTTTTGAAATATTGTTTATTGGTGTTAAATCTTAGATTGCCATTATAGGTAATTTATTGTGACTTCTTAGAATGGGATTTAACCCTTATTTGATGTATTATTGAAATTTTTTAATTAGTCGCTGTTTCCTTATTTGAGGATGTTACAAGTTGGTATTAGAGCAAAAGTTTGAGAGATTTAGGTATTGAATTAGGATGCTTAGAAACTAGAGTTTTTCTAAGTAAATGAAAGTGAGAATTTACGATTAGGCACTTTAAGATAGAATATTTTGTTGATCATAACTCCTCTCAGTGATTTGAATATGATTGCTCAGTATACTTAGTGAAAATTCCATTTGTAAGCTTATGCTTAAATCAACGATAGCATACGCTGAGTGTTATCAGCGATCGCTGAATATCAGAAGAATCAAGTCTACCCCTGAAGATCTGAAGATCAACCATCACACCCAAAGAACATTCAACGAAAGTCGAAGACCAAGCTGAAGAAAGAGATAGTCAGTTAATGATCTGAAGCGGTTCAGTGATAGCAATGAATATCTAATTCAGAGTGTGAAGTCTTGTTAAGCCTCAGCGATACTATGAAAGTTCATCCTTGAAGTTTCAAGTTCAGCGATCAAGTGAAGCTTTTCAAACAAGATTAAGATTGATCTTATCCTCGATGTACAAAAGTCAAACCTTATACTATGTCAGAGAAGGACGTACGGATTGTCTCTTATGTCCCCATTATATCTGATATGGTACTGTTCACACGCGGCCAAAAGCATGGCTGCTTTTGAACAAAAGACAAGCTTCCTATGAAAGCTTGACGAGTGGCATATACCTTTTGTCTTGCAATAAATGCAAACGGTTATAAATAAGATGAAGATATCTTCTTCATCTTCATGCATGCTACTTTCTAATTAAAACCTCTGTCTCTTTTTTCTCTCATTTCCTTGTGCATCAATCTGTGTGATTTCTTAAGTTACAATAGAATATGTTTACTTGTTCTATTTCCGCTTGTAACTGTAAATTTTTTTTATTCAATATAAACTAATTTAAAAACGAAAAATATGTCTGTTTGTATTCAACCCCCCCTTCTACAAACTGTTTCTATATCCTTGAACTCTTGTAGACTCCTTTGGGACCAACAAGTGGTATCAGAGCAAAGTTTCTCTTTTATCTTTAAAATATCTTTAAACAAATCTTAAAAAAAAACGACTAATACAAATACAAACTACATTGATAATGGATATTTAGCTAAACCTTCAAGATTTAGCCGTGATAACTTTACATTATGGTAGGAAAGAATGACTCTATTCCTAGAAGGGTCAGATCCTAAGATCCCCTACTATCTAGAAAATGGACCATTTGTTCCTACAGCCCTGGTAGCCAGTGTCCCTGCCACTACTACCACCCCAGCCATTGCTGAAAGGAGAATTGTCAAAAATCCTAGTCAATGGACTGAAGAAGAGAAAAAGGAAGTAGCTGTAGATGCTAAAGCTAGATCCATAATTGCAAAGTCTTTACCAGATGAAGTCTATCATTCTGTTATGAAGATGAGAACATCTAAGGCCATGTGGGATACCTTGTGTATTCAATATGAAGGGACTGATGAAATCCAAATAACTAGGTGTATCAATCTGGTAAGACAATATGAAAGTTTTATGCACTCTAAAGGTGAAACTCTCTCTCAAATTCACGAAAGATTTAACTGTCACTTGATTGACATGAAAACTGTCAACAGAGAATACTCTAACGCTGAAATACTGACAAAATTCATGGAGGCACTACCTTAACAATAAGGAGTGTACAGTACATGTTTAAAACTGTCAAAGAATCTTGAAACTCTCTCTCTCTGAGTGCCCTCTATGGAATGCTCCTAAATGAAGAGCAATCTCAGGTTTTAAGAAAGAACCTCATAAATGAAATCAAGGTGCCAAAAGTACTTCTTTGGCACTAGTGACTTCAGAGGTAGAACCATCAAAACTTGTTTCTTCTTCCATCACCTCTATCACTGAATTAAATCAAAATGATTCAGAAGAACTCAATGATGCTGACATCTCTGAGTTTGATAACTCTCTGGCACTTCTTACGAACAATTTTAAAAGATTTGCAAGAAAGAGTAACTTTCGAAAATCTCCTGCTATCACCGACTCTGATATGACAAAATCTTTACCCGCTGAAAAAGCATCTGCCATATGCTATAACTATCAGCGAAAGGGTCACTTTCCTAGCGAATGTAGATCCAAGAAAGTAGCTGCTCCCACCACCTCTCAGAACTCTGACAAAAAGGAAAAGTATTTTAAATTAAAAAATAAATACAGAGATCTGAAAAAGAACCAGCGAAAAGGCAAAGGTCTAATTGCTGAAGAAGTTGACTGGGATCAAGATGAAGATTGGGCCAAAACATCTAATGAATCAGGCTCCGATGAAGAAGATCTTGCCTTTCTCTGTTTAATGGCAAGAATTGAAGAGGCTGAAGAAGTCTCTGAAACTTCCAGCTCTGAGTCTCCCTCAACTCAAGTAAACACTCCTATAAACTCCTCTCTACTTGAAAGTAATAACTTGTCCGCTCTCGATGCTATGACCGTTGATTTTTACAATGCTCTAAATGGAAAGATTAAAGATGAACAAATTAATATTGATCTTTTTGAACAATTGAAAAATTATCATTTAAAAATCAAAGAACTGACAAAGATTGAAGATTCCCTAAAAGATCAAGTCTTTGTAAATCAAACAATTAGCATTGAGAAACAACAAGCCATCACTGAAAAGGAAAAGGCCATCGCTGATCTTAAGGCTGAGAAAGCTACCATTGAAGGATGGTGCAAAGCCTCTGATAAAGTCAGCGAGATCATCAATGCTCAAATTCCTCTAAAAGTCAAAAGTGGGTTAGGTTATAACTCTGATAGAGAAGAATCAGAGAATGATCGTTCCATGTTGATATTCGGAATGTTCGTCTCTTCTATCCCTGATCCTTCTACATCTGAAAATTTGACTACTCTTAAATCTGATGATTCTAAGAAAATGATCAAGAACAACGCTCCTAAAATCAAAAACTTTCAGAAACAGAAAAAGAACTCATCTGTTCCCTCTGTAAGTCATCCTAAAGCTAGGAAGAAGATCCCTGGATATATTCAACGATCAACTCCTGGAATTAAGATCGACTTTACACCTGTCCCTGAATAGATCATTATACCCCCAAGGACATCGGACAAAGGAATTCTAGGCTCTGCTCCTGAAAATGTTTCTTCTCGCACTCTGAATTCTTTCAATTCCAAACCTAATCACAAATATAGGAAATGCTATCACTATGGTGAAAATACCCACATTGCCAGCAAATGTCCTAATGTTACTAAAGCTGAAAAATTAGCTCATGGATAGAAAGTAGCTTAAACTGATAAATCAGCGAGAGTGAAATCCACCGTTGGGAAACCTTCCAAGGCAAAGATATCCATTGAAGAGAATTCTTCAGCTAGTAGCTCTTCCGCCACTCCTTCCACTAACTTAGTAGGACCCATAGTAATATGGGTACCTATGAAAAATTAATCCTTTTGTTGTATGCAGAGTGCCAAAGGTATCTGGTATCTTGATAGTGGATGCTCAAGGCACATGACTGGCAGAAAATCTCTGCTCTCTGAATACAAGGAAGAAGCTGGTCCCTCAGTGAACTTTGGTGGGAATGGCAAAGGATACACTAAAGGTTATGGAATTCTATCCAATGGAGCCACCTCATTTTCTCGATTCGCTTATGTTGAAGGACTAAAGCACAATCTATTGAGCGTTAGTCAGCTATGTGACAAAGACTTCAAAGTTCTATTTCTAAAGAACAGATGTGCTGTCACTGATTCAAATGACAAACTTGCCTTAACAGGAAAAAGAGTTGAAAATGTGTATGTCATTAATATGAATAGCTCTCACTCTGAAAACATGTGTTTCATTTCCAGAGCCTCCTCTGACATAAACTGGTTATGGCACAAAAAACTCTCTCACCTAAACTTTAAGGCAATTAATGAAATGTCACAAAAAGAACTTGTCAGGGATCTACCTAATCATACATTTGCAAAGGAATCTCTTTGCTCAGCGTGTGAAAAAGGAAAATTGACAAAAGCCTCTTTCAGATCTAAACAAGTTTCTTCAGTGACCTCACTTCTCCAACTTCTACATATGGATCTATTTGGACCTGTAAATGTCCAATCTCTCTATGGAAAGAAGTATACTCTTGTGATAGTTGATGAATATTCCAGATATACTTGGGTATTCTTTCTTCGATCCAAGAGTGATACATCTAAGGTTATTGTAGCTTTTATCAAGAGAATGGAAGTCCTTAATAATCTTACCGTTCGCTCCATGAGAAGTGATCATGGTTACCTTGATAAATTTCTTTGAAGAAAAGGGAATCACTCACAACTTCTCTTCAGTAAGAACTCCTCTACAGAACGGTGTTGCTGAAAGAAGAAATCGAACGACTATTGAAGCAGCTCGCTCAATACTCAGCGAATCGCATCTACCTACTCAATTCTGGGCTGAAGCAGTCAACACAGCATGCTTCACTCAAAATCGATCCATTATAGTGAATTGATTCAAGAAGACCTCCTATGAACTATTTCATGGAAGAAGACCCTCTCTGAAATATCTACACATCTTTGGATGTAGATGTTATATTCTTAATGACAGAGATCATTTGGGCAAATATCTTCATCAAACTTTCTAAAATCCCTATTTATTGTGATAACACTAGTGCTATTGCAATTGCAAATAATCTTGTTCTTCACTCAAATCAATGAATGAAAAAAAAACCGCTTACCGAGAAATAGAAAGGAAGGACAAGTTGCGGTAATAGCCGAAGGAAAAAAAAGGGGGGGAGATAGAGAAGAGGAGATTCAGTAAAAACCAAGCATATTGAGATTCGATATCATTTTATCAGAGATCATGTGATGAATGGAGAAATAGAACTTCGTTTTGTTCCAACTGAATATCAGCTCGCTGATCTTTTCACCAAACCTCTTGATGAAGCTAGATTCAATCTACTCATCAGCGAACTTTGTATGTTAAATGCTGAATATTTCTCCATTCTCTGAACTCTGATTCAGCGATACTTGATCTCTCTCACTCAGGTATGAACTTCTAAATCTTTACACTCTTTGAATATTTTCTTTCAGGGAATGTCTTAAAACTAAAAACCCATCACTGACAATCCTTTATTGTCTATTGATGAAGAATTTAAAGATAATGATTAACATTTTTAAAAATGATAATCATTTTCAATATTTTTCAAATAAGAAAAAGGACACGCCAGATCTATATCTGACACACGACGAACCAAGACGTTTCCTTTCCTACTCCTTTCTAGGAACGTGCGCTAGGTCATCATTACTTTTTCAAAAAGCTAAAACCGTCGTTTAGCTATCCTTTAACTCTCCTCATGATATTTAAGCAACTTAATTCTTCATTTGATTCTTTACGCGATCCTTACTCTCCAAGCAAGAACTTTGTTTGAATATTCAAAGCCTTCCTCAAGAACACCAAAACCACGCACTTGTGCGTTTTTTCAAAAAGCTAAAACCACCTCTTCTTCACTTTAAACACAAATGTTGTTTATCACCTCGTTAACATTTTAAAACTCTAAATTAAAATCCGGGTTTAAGTCCAAAACAAATGTGATAAAACTCTATTTCTTTTACCAAAAACCTGTTCTGGGTTTGTCTTAGAATAGAAGACCTTTTTTTTAAGAGGTATTTTTTTTACAAGTTTCTTTCTCTTTTTCAAAAATTGTGGTACTAACAAGTATTTTGATCTTTGTTCATCAAAATCATTGTTTTTCTTCTACACTTTTTGGTAATCTTTGTACCAAAAACACCTTTTCTGGTTTATTACCCTTGTATTAAACCATGATTTTCCTATTTGGTGTTCCCATCTTTGAAACAGACATGGCATCTTCAAGCAAGAACACTATGGCTGCTGATCAAGTTGTTCTCACCAAGGCCCCTGTGTTCCAGTTTGACTTAGAACAAGCTACCTTCAAGTCCTACAACTACCTCTCCCTTGTGGATATCCCTGCTGAATGATCTCACTTCAACGATGGTGCTACCTTCATCAGAGCACGTCCTCTGATGTATGCCTTCATGCACAATCTAGTGGGTATCACTGCGCACCTTCAAGCACTCTGGTATACAGCTCACTGAACAACCCTCTCCACTGACAAGGGAAGGAAGCTCCTTGCAATTAGTTTCACTATCCCCTCTCTCGGTGACTTTGCCTTTACCTCCGGCTTTCTGAGGAATGCCTTCCGCCTTCCTTCAAGAGGAAAGAACGAGTCTTGGGCCCCTGAGCCCTCTAAGGAACAAATAGAGGACTTCTTGGACTCTATTGGTTATGTCTGGGAAAACCCTGAAGTCAAGACTGTAGGGTCAAAGATGGAAAAGAAGCGTCTTCCTAGTCACTGGCAATACATCTTCACTCAAGTGATTTAGTGCTTGGGCTCCAAGTTTGGTTCTCACAACCAAGCCAGCAAGCATTTCCAGGACCTTGGATTTTCTCTCTGCACCAACTACAAGCTGAATTATGCGAACTACATATTCAACGATATGTACAACAAGGTCAAAGCTGCGAAGAGAAACCAATTCGTTCCTTACCCCAGGTTCTTTCCAACCATTTTGGAGGTTGCCTTTAAAGGTGAATATCTAACGGTAGCCAACCAAGGCTTATCGATGGTAGGGAGGAAGTCTCTGGACATTGATGTCCATCCAGATGATGCTTCTTTCACTCCCTACATGCTGCAGCTCATCAAAGCAGCTAAACATGTGTCCATCTCACTGAATAACCCATCAGTGAGTATCCCTGACACCTCCTCCCCCTCCAAACGAAAAGAACCAACCGATGGTCATAAAAAAAGACCATCGCTCAAAAGCCAGCTGCAAAGAATCCAAGGAAGGAAGTCTCTCAAAAGACTTCCCTTCCTAATTCGGGCGTACTACCAATGTCCTCTGTAGCCACTGCCACGACAATGGTCTCTAAATCCGTTGCCGCTTCTTCAGCACTACCACCACCTTCAGTGACTACGGTCACCGAACGTGTTATAGCCAGCTCCGCTGAAGCTGGGTCAGGTACTACATTCATAGCCTTCTCTTCTTCTTCTTCTACCATCTCTTCTTTGGTCCTCACACATGCAAATGATTCAGAGATAGTTGTCCCTATCTAGTTGTCCCTATCTCTGATGATGTTGAATCGCACGCTGTTCAAACTTTAGCATTGTTTCGACAATCTGAACTTTGGAAAGCTATTACAACAGGACCTCAGCATGTCTCTCACAGACATACTAAGACACAGGCTAGTGATCCAGATGACACTACTTTAGTACTCGCTGTTCCTAAGAGTAATCCTCATGATGCTCTCAAGGTAAATAACATGTCTAATCATCCATCAACTAACAGAGAGCTCTTCTTGGCTGCTCTATCTATGTTATCATCAGGTACTGCACCTCAGTCTCTCTCCACATCAGCAACCACGGTCTCTGTCTCCAAGGTCGCTGCTGCTGCTACTCCCTCCAGTGCTACCAAGGGTAAATCTCCTTAGCAACAAAAGACAGATGTTGAACTGCGCAAAGTAAAACAGGAGAAGTTTTCTTCAAAGCTTCCTCCTTTTACCATGGAGATCCCCAAGATTGTTCTCCCTCACCCCATATTCCCTGCACTTGACTTCTTAGTCAATGAATGTGCTCTCACCAGGGCTAGGGTAGACAATCTCCAAACCTCCGCTGAATACATCTTTCAGACAGTCGCTGGTAATCCAGGGATGAAGGCCACGATTAACAATGTCTACTCTGACATTCAGGCACTCAAGGCTGATACTCTGGCTCAACAGCAAGATTTTACCCAACTGGAGAAGAAGGTAGAAGCACATGACCACGTGCTAGAGTCTATTCAAAAGACTCAGTCTCACATGATGCAGATGCTGACCAGGATACAGGAAGCTACCTCTTCCTTTAATACTGTTGATCGGACTTCACTGAACCAGGTCGTTCAGACTCAGACTGCGCATACCAACTCTCTAAGGGACATTGGGTCGAATGTGCGTACTCTGATGGTGCACGTTCTCCCTGCTGATAACATCGAGAGGGAGAGATGCGCCAAGGAAATCGCTAACGAGATCATCGGAAAAGCTAATGAAAGATTCCCTGACACTCCGATATCTCCCTACATTCGGCAAAACCCTCCTTCCTCTTTCGCTGAAAAAGTAATCGTTGAGGAAGATGAAGAGGAAGAAGAAGACGATGGGGAAGAAAATGATGACATCCCTCACTATGGGGGTGATGAAGATGATGATGATGATAATATCCCTCCTGGTGCTCTTGAGCACTTCAAAAACAGTAGACCAGGCAACTTCGTGCCTGAATAGTCTAAAGGGAGCCTTTGGGGGACGGAACACCTCCTTCTCAGGATCCGTCCAGCCAATCAGGCAAAGGAAACCAAGTGGCAGATGTTGATGCCACCATTCTAGTATCTGAGGGGGAGACCGCTGTAGAGGTAAATCTTCCCCTTATCCCTTATACTCCTATCTCTGAACCCCCAACCTATCCTTCTTACTCTCCTCCAAATTTTGGTGCTGACCAATCTCTCTCTCCTTCCCCCATTCTCAGTGAGTCTAGTCCCCCAAAGGACTTTACTTTTTGGAAGGAACCTTCATCTGAGGAGCAGTTTTTGTACATATCTGACTCTGACTCTGAAGATGAAGAAGGCCTCATTCCCAGACGCCGCGCTTAGAGACCTTTAATAATCGAGCCTGAAGAGGAAGAAAGGCGAATAAACTCTTGAAAGAACTCGTAGCCAAAAGAATAAAGATTCCTTCTACTGAACCAGAATGTCCAACTCCTATCACCGTGGTAGATGACTTCTATTTTCTATCAAAGGAAGAGAGAGCACAAGCACTTGAAGCTCAAAGACTAAGGGATGAAAAGATGAAGCAAACAGAGAGTGATCTAGAGCTTGCAAGAAGAATACTCAGGGAGGATGGTGCTAAAGAAAAGGCGACAAAAGACCAGATTGAGAAAAGTCAAAGAGTCGCTGAAGCTTTCGCACAAAGCAAACTGAATGAAGAAAATATCAAAGTGAATCCTATCCTCGCTCAAGAGAAGATCCTAAATGCTCTAACCAATGAAGAACCAAGCCACATAGAAAAAGAACTGCGCTGGTGCACTGAAAGATTCAAATTTCGGAGGTCTGATTCAAATATCATTCGAGCAACGATCGAAGGACGTCCTTCCAAAAGGTATGGACTGAAGGTATTTGTTCGAATGTACAGACATGCGAATGCCGAAAAAGAAGAAGCCAAGTTCTTAAAGTTCTATGGATACTCTGAATGGCTAGAAATCAGAGATGCCATTCAGGGTTCCAAATCAAAGTTTAAAGACGTGGTAGAAAGAGCGTTGGATCAGCTTCTTCAAAGGATGTCACAACATGTACAAGTTCCGCCTCTCCCTGAGCTTACAAGAAAGAGAAGATCAAATGCAGAAGGAGGTTCATCTTCCAAAAGTAATCATGAAACCAAATTCAACTACGAAAGTATTGTCGGTCATCTGGAAATCCCTAACATCTCAATGCTGAACGTCTCTCTCCCTCAAAATAGAAGATATGAAGAAAATGAAATCATCACCTTTCCTGAACCAGGTATGATTTTTTTGGACAATGATGGCTTTCTAGGGCTCTTCAGAAACAGCGAGGTTAGCAAAGCTCCTTCAGCCTTCATCAAAATCATGCATCACTACTGCTGGTCAGATGATCCGCTGATGAATCGACAAAAGAGGCTCTATGAAAATGAAATACGAAGAAGACATGAAGCTCTCTGATTGATTGATAGTTTTTTTTTCTTTGTATTACTCTTCAGTGTATTGTACTTCTCTTTACTTACAAATCTGTAATTCCATTGTTCATGTAATGTCTTCAGATTATTAATGAAATTTCAAATGAAGTACTCTACTCCAACTGTGTACTGAAAGGATCCCTGAAAACAGTAAGTGAGACAATGAACATAAGAGTCCTAACTTATTTACATACCTCCTTACTGATATTTTTCTCTGAAATTTAAATCAGTGAATGTACTTAAGCCATTTACTTGTAAAAATTGTGTTTTCATATCCTTATAAATGAAACTCAATGGCTATAATAAATTAGCTGAAAAAGATCTCACAGATTAGTACTTAGAAATTTTTACTTGATTATTTCTTAAGTCCCTACTAATCCCCTCAAGTAATTTTCTCATATTACTTAATCATAATCAAATAGGGGGAGATTATTGATCATAACTCCTCTCAGTGATTTGAATATGATTCCTCTGTATACTTAGTGAAAATTCCATTTGTAAGCTTATGCTTAAATCAGCGATAGCATACGCTAAGTGTTATCAACGATCGCTGAAAATCAGAAGCATCAAGTCTAACCCTGAAGATCTGAAGATCAACCATCACACCAAAAGAACATTCAGCGAAAGTCGAAGACCAAGCTGAAGAAAGAGATAGTCAGCTAATGATCTAAAGCGGTTCAGTGATAGCAATGAATATCTAATTCAAAGTGTGAAGTCTTGTTAAGCCTCAGCGATACTATGAAAGTTCATCCTTGAAGTTTCAAGTTCAGCGATCAAGTGAAGCTTTCAAACAAGATTAAGATTGATCTTATCCTCGATGTACAAAATTCAAACCTTATACTATGTCAGAGAAGGACGTACGGATTGTCTCTTATGTCCCCATCATATCTGATATGGTACTGTTCACACGCGGCCAAAAGCATGGCTGCTTTTGAACAAAGGACAAGCTTCCTATGAAAGCTTGACGCGTGGCATATACCTTTTGTCTTGCATTAAATGCAAACGGGTATAAATAAGATGAAGATATCTTCTTCATCTTCATGCATGCTACTTTCTAATTAAAACCTTTGTCTCTTTTCTCTCTCATTTCCTTGTGCATCAATCTGTGTGAATTTGTTTATTCAATATAATAGGTTTACTTGTTCTATTTCCGCTTGTAACTATAAATTTGTTTATTCAATATAAACTAATTTAAAAACGAAAAATCTGTCTGTTTGTATTCAACCTCCTTTCTACAAACTGTTTCTATATCCTTGAACTCTTGTAGACTCCTTTGGGTCCAACATATTTTGAGGTTGATAGAGACACTAGTATCGAGAATTATGATGAGGGCATCAAGGATCTGCATGTAAGGTAAATTTATATCCTCACTTGGCCAGTGATAATATGAATTTACATTTACGCATGTGTGCTTGAGTTGCGTGGATATGACGATTGATGTGGTAGTGAGTGTAATTTTTGGTAACTAATC
Source organism: Silybum marianum (assembly GCA_036898165.1). NCBI lineage: Eukaryota > Viridiplantae > Streptophyta > Magnoliopsida > Asterales > Asteraceae > Silybum > Silybum marianum. Next base: position 7,440,179 of record CM072541.1, read on the forward strand.
ATTAGAAAAATTTATGTTATAGCATGGTCACTTGGGTGGCAATTAAGTATGGTGATTACGTTAAGCCGACCATTGTGGGTCAAAAGTATTGGTTAAGTTTGTACAATAGGCTTGTTAAAACTATCTTCACTAGAGTAGAACTTGTAAGGTTAATTAGTTTAGTTATCGATTATTACCTTAAAGATACTTAAGCTTTGCAAAATTGGTCTTGTGACTAGTAGGCTTCGCGAACATGGCTTAAAAATTCGGGTCCCGTCCATGCATGATATGTGTTTTAAAATAAATTTCATGAATTGTCCATGTTTATCAAAAACATTTGTACATGTCAAGTTAATGATTTTGAAAAATGTTTGGTCACACACGAGACAGGAGCCATGTTTTGCAAATTCCTAAACTATTTTAATGGCCTAAAATTTGCATACAAGTTTTATTGAGAGTTTTTTTATACTACTCTACTAGCATTGCATATTTTCAAGTGCATGTTGTAAGCTAATTTTGAAATTGAAATTGATAGAATTTGTTCCATTTATTACTCGAGGGGAGTGCAAATATTTTGTTACGAGTTTTAATAAATTATTTTGGTACATATGAGATTTCAAGTTTTAATTTGCAATCAAACTATTGTATCTCCTACGATTGTTTGTAAGTTTTAATTTGGAATTAAATGGATTTGCTTCATTGCATGTGTTACGTAAGAAGGTTTATTAAAAGTTTTATTTCATGTTATTTTATTGTTAGACGTGAAGATTTTGATGACATTTAGTTATATAATTTTCCCTTGGGTTTTTATAAGAACTGTTTTGTTGCGTGTAATTTATATACATATTTTATTTTGAGTTTTATTGATGATATTTTAGCCGGTATTTTAGATTGACGAAAACATATTGTAATTTGGCTTTAAATTGAAACCAACATAAATGACTTCATGTTGTAACCAAAGTGAATACACATACCAATTTACCAATTTTGAGAAATAACTTGATGCATCCGAGTCTTGTTGGAGAGTTTTATTTCATGTCTTTATGTCTAAAAGAGAGAATTTGGAAGCTCTATTTCGTGTAACTTTCATTTGGAAGTTTTTTACAAAAATTTTGTTGCACATTATTTAGTGCATGCAATTATTTTACATACATGGCGTAAATAAATGCATGTTAAGGCTATAGCATTGCATCTGAAAAGTTTATTAACCGTAATTTCGTTGTTGTCATTATTACTTTAAATAATGACCAAATAGCTGTCAAGCTAGTTTTTTTATGTGTGGCATTTGTGACCACTTTACACGACTACCTACTTACAATAGTATTCTTTGTACGTGCTGATAACTCCCATTTTGAGTGTTATTTACATTTCGTTTGTGTCTTTTTATTCCTTTTTAGTATGTGTTTTTCATTTATGTGTCCACATTTCCCCTTTTTATTTATTTATTTTCATATGGACTTGTTGAGGATAAACGTTTGTATTTGAATTATTGTGTGGGTTGTTTTGGAGGTGGCGAGTTGCCATATACTGAGTAGTGACTGGAGCTGCAGAAAGTCCTTATGGAGATGTATTGCCAAATATGTGAAAGAGGAATGCAGGTTTCAGCTTGGTCAAGGGCCGGAGATATCATGCCAGTGAAGAACAAAGTTGAGAAATGGGACATGACAAAATAGAGGAAGAGGACACCATTGAGAGGCCCGTCTCCTCTCTCAAATCTCTTTCATGGGGATGAAGACAAGAGTAATGAGAAGACAAATGGTGTGGGGTCCCTTTCTCCCTCACAAGTCCTTTTCCGCCTCTCAAGTCCATTTCACTTGTTCTTCCACTATATAAGAGAGCACTTGGGCACTTCATTTGGGCAATCCTTGTAACTGATAATCATTTGAATCCTCTAGATTTTTTTTATTGCTTTCTAGTTAAGTTTAATTTATGCAAGTAATTTCATTTATGTACGCCCTGTGGCAGCCTACCATTGTGACTAGTTTACGTTTAATGCAATTTCTGTTTACGTACTTCTGTTTTTTTACATTTTGCCTTTAATTATGAGCAGTAGCTAACCTCCCTGGGAGTGGGTGTAAGCCGAACCCGAGAGGTCAAAATGTAACACTTGGGTGTTACCACTTTTTCCTAACTCTTCGACGTTGTCATCCGGTTGAAGTTTCATCTCAACATGGACAAGCTGATCACTTGTAAGTGTTAATATTAGATCTTTGACCTAGAGATGGGCGGATCTGAAATACGGCTTGAATGATGCAAGGAGGTTTAAGAAAATATTCAATAATCGCATAGAGATATGGGTTTTTGTATAGTCGTACTAAGATTCATATGTCAGTCAAGTGGGTATATCATAGAGATATGCGCATCCCTACACAACAACGAAACTAACATATTTAAGATCTACTTAAGTACGATTGGCAAACTGAAGGTTAGCATTTGCGGCAACTTTATAATAAACCGTGTTCACAACCTATATGACGCAGCTTCGAGAGGAGGAATATATATATGGGACTACATTGTGACCGAATTTATTAACCACTTAGGTTATTAAAATACTCTTGGGGGAAAACTTACAACCATATCCGCTTTTTATTAATTGTTAAATTGTCAATATTCCAACAACAATCATTTCTATAAACTCCAAACATTGCATCAGAAGCTCGTAAGAAAATCTATGATTCTTTGTAGTTAATCCCTATGGAAAACGATCTTTGGTCTTACCATTGTATGACTTGAAAAGCGAACACAATAGTTGGGTGCACTTGCACCAATATTGTGCCACCGTTCACGTGTGTTTATTTTTCTATCACGTGCGTAAAAATTGATTATAAAGATTTCATGTTCCATAAACAGTTTATGAATGAAACTTACATATGTGTTGGGTCTTGTACTTGTAAAATCTTGAACTCTTTAGGGTCCCTATGAACCACATTTTGTGATCAATATTGTATTGAGGACTTAAAAGATCTTTGGGTGAGATGCGTCGGATGGTCCGATTTGCGGTTGGTTTCGAATATTTGGATTCTAGTTCGAAGTGTAAAAATATATAGGTAATTTTGGAGGTACTAGACTTATGGGTCATTCGGGGTAATTAGCATGGTGATCTTTCCATTTCAGTAATCTTCAGGTTTGAGATTTATATGGTTGTTGATTTGATTGAGTTTCTTGGTTGACATCAACATTTGTGTGACAAGGATATGTTATCTTAGTGAGTCTTCTCGAATGAGGAATATTTTTTGGTTCCTTAGATCTATCGGCTTGATGTTTCAACACGATTAGAAAGAACTGTCAGATCAGGTGTTAGAGTGTTGTAATTATGAAATCCAAGTTCTCTTATTAGGTGTCAACTTTGAGATGACAGTGTTAGTTGAAGCAGTGTAGGAATGAGTACTTATGGGTTTATCCATATTGGTGGTACGAACATTTTACGAACTTAGGTGTCGACTTTGATTTTCTTGAGGTCAAGAACTGTTAGGGCCTGTTTGTTTTTCTAAAATTAAGCACTTAATACCTCTGAAGTCTGATTCAGTCAGACGTTTTTGGTATTAAGAGCGTTTGTTTTTTTTTTCTCAATTAAGAGTTTAAAGTCCCCTACCTACCTCTAAAAATTTACGTGGTAGAAAAACACTCAATGCCTCGTAATGTTCTCCTACGCCTCTATCTCTATCTCTGTCTCTCTCTCTCTCTCTCTCTTCTCTAGCTTATGCTTTGATTAAAAAATCATAGTCAGTCGACGAAACCTTCCCCGCCGACACCCACTTTTCCGGCTAACATAACCTCTCTCCTCCCCCTTGAATCAAGGTATTTTCGTCCCTGTAGTTTTCGTCACTGTGGGTGGATATGGATCGGAATCTATGGTCACTTGTCAACAGAAACAACCCAAGGAACGCCACCATCAACGATGGTGGAGGTTTGCTTTGATTACGACTCAACGAACTAAATATATTGATTTTTCTACATCTACATACAAAATATAGAATTCATGCATGGGTTAGGCTACAATTTTAGGTTTATGGAGGTGTACTATTTTAGGTTTTTTTGATTTCTTTCTTCTCATAGATTTAGATATGAGATGCATCCCAGCACGACAACACCATCCCTTTTTGGGATAGGTAGCGGCACTATCAGGGTTCTTCCAGAAACTTTCAAGATTCAAGGTTTTTAATTTTTTATAGAAACCGATTTTTGGTGTTTTGCGTATCATTTTTGTGATTTGGGGTTATGTTTTTTTTGTAATTTTTAAAAGCTGGAACAATAAAAAAAATTCTTTTTTTTGATTCTGGATTCTCAGAGGAAGCATCACGATTTTTATTCATCGTTGAATGTAGGGGAAGAAGAAGACAGACGAAGAAGAAGACAAAATTGATTTTCTATGGATTCCATCTCCCCAACACCCCCTGAAAAAATTATTGATTTTTATTATTGCAAGCTTAAAATGGATTTAAATGATGAATAAAATGAAACCCAAAATCCAATATACAAATATGAATAAATGGAACTGAAGTTACAATTTTAGAAAAACAAACTACTGATTCAAGATTCAGACTTCAAACATTTGTCAGTTTATAAAAACAAACAGTCTTACTGATTCATATTTCAGACTTCAGCACCACCTCTTATAAATCAGAAGTGAAATCAAACTTCAGACTTCAGCACCTCTTAAAAAACAAATGCCACCTTAGAGTTCTTAGCATTCGCAAACTATATGTGGTGGACTTGAGAAAAATAGACTTTAGGGAATAGGGATGAATAATTATGACTAATTGAGTTGCTAAGTAATTTTGAGAGTTCTTTGGAGTTTGGTGACCTTGTAATAGTTTGAATTATGGGTTTAGACTTGCATCAAACTGAATCAAGCTTGTGTTTAATATCTTATCATGGAAGGGACGGTATGTCCTTTGTTGTATTGATTTGGAGAAATTTGCTGAAAGGAGGAAAACCCCCAGGCAATTTTATAAAGAGAAAAGAATACAAACAAGAAAAGAAAAACTACCCAAACCAAGGCTTGGACAAACAATACCAAGCAAAAATGATCCAAAACAAACAAAGACTAATGAGCCAAAAGAACATACACACGAAAAGAGAAAAGGCTCTCATCCACCAAGCTTCCAACTTCAAACCCCATCTAGCCAACCAAGCAGGGACATTCATCATAGTAAAACATTCCGCTTTCTATTCTTCTTCCAAGCAATCTGCATCAAGACTTCCTTCTTAATTACCGCAAGAGTTGATCTTCGTCCTGGATTCGGTTCTCAAAAAATCTATTATTTCTTTCAATCCAAATATGATAAACCGAGGCATATACGGTGAGCTTATGAAGAGTAGACCATCTTCTCCAGGATCCACACGCCCAGTCATTTAGAATTGTATTCCAATTATCCAGATGAGTTGATAACCCAACCTCAATCCCCATCTCACTCCAAACCTTCTTTGAGAATTTACATTCAAAAAATAGGTGATCGTGGGTCTCGATTGTAAGTTTACACAGTAAGCATTTTAGGTCCAACTGCTCAGTACTCCATTTGATAATTCGGTTTTGAGTAGGTAATCGCTTATGGCACGCCATCCAAATACATAAAGCATGTTTCGGAATATAAGCCTTATTCCAAAATTTTGCACCAAGGAACGATATCACCCGTTACCTCCATAGATCTCCAGGCAGATTGGACCGAGAACTCAGTCAGCATATTATTTGGACCCAACCATCTTATCCTATCACACGTATTACCAATCGGTGGGATCCCAATATTAGCTAAAAGAGGATATCTAACAACCCAAAAATCAGGCCAATTTCCCCCGAAGCTATCTAACAGTTCCTTAACCGAGGTGTTAGTATGAAAACCAGAACTGTGTATAAAACGGTAGGAAATAGTGTGAATAAGAGGGCCCACATTACTCCATGCATCTTCCCAAGCATTGGTCCAGTACCATCACCTACTTGAGTTACAAAGAACGATGTCATTGGGGCCTTAGATCTAAAATCGCTCTAATGAGCCACGACCAATTCTTTCTCTTCCTTATCAACCACAGATTCTTCCCCTGAAAGTAATTTGAGCGAACCCAATCCACCCAGAGAGAGTCACACTTGGTTAATATGTCCCACATATGCTTAAGCAGAAGACATCTGTTCCATAAAGCTAGTCTCTTGATCCCCAAACCCATGCTTGAGGGGTTTACAGACCATTTCCCAAGCTATACGACCCTTACTACTACCATTCTCCTTATGGGCCCATAGGAAGTTACGACAAAGTTGCTCAATTTCATGAATCGTAGAGGAAGGAAGCAAGAAAACCGACATCCAATATGTTTGCATGGATTATAACACAAAGATTATGAGCTGTCGTCTACCTCCATACGATAGAAATTTATTCTTCCAATTGGCTAGCCGATTCTTCACTTTAACTACCAGCGGGTTAAAATCATTGACCTTCAGTCTTACAGGAGATAACGGCATCCCCAAATACCGGATTGGGAACACCCCTGGCCGGAACGGTAAAGTATTAAGAATTGCAGCTTTCGTATTATCATCCACATTGCCAAAGAAAACTTCACTCTTTTCAATACTTGGAGATAATCCAGATTTTTCACGGAAGATCTGCAACGCTTTCTTAATGGTTTCAACCGATTGCACATCTCCTCGAGTAAAGACAAATAAGTCATCAGCAAAACAAAGATGAGAAATGCACGATTCTTGACAACCTTTATGAAAAGAAAACTCCTCCGCTTCTTCAATACAATTCTTTAAAATGATCGAGAGGCCCTCCATAACAATGGTGAACAGATATGGAGAAATTGGGTCACCCTGCCTTATACCCCTTTTCCCATTAAAAAATCCCTCCGGAATACCATTAACACAAACAGAGAAAGACGGGGTAGAGATAAGAGTGCGAATCCAGTTAATCATAACCGGGTGAAAACCCATCCCCTTCATCATGCATAGAAGAAATTCCCAGTTTACGGTATCATAAGCTTTTCTAATGTCAATCTTGAAAGCACATCTAGGTTCCCCCTCTTGAATATGATAACCCGCGACCAATTCATGAGCCATCATAATATTATCAGCTATTCTTCGTTCCGGTATAAAAGCCGATTGGCCTTTACTAATGAGAAAGTCAAGCGAGCCCTTCAAACGTTCCGAAATAATCTTTCTAATGCATTTATACAATACATTACAACAAGCAATCAGCCTGAAGTCAGTAACCTTACTAGCATTAGGCACTTTAGGGATTAAGCATAGCGTAGTATGGTTAAGTTGATTCTCAATGATGCCCGAGTAGAAGAAATTATGAATCCCTATTTGGGTCTCCTTTCCAATAATGTTCCAAGCCGATTTAAAGAAAGAAGCCGAGAATCCATCCGACCCCGGAGCCTTGTCATCACCAATACTGAACAAGGCAGTCTTTATTTCATCATCAGAAATTGGCTTTATCAACTGAAGGGCGTCATGAAGACGTAAACTTTTTTCAAAAGAATAGCCATCCATATTCGGAACAACCAAAGGATCAGAATTACCCAATATAGAACGGAAATGCCGGATGAACACATTTGGGACATCATCATCTTCATAAACAATCCCATCCTCATCTTTAATGGTCATAATACGATTATAATTCCTCCTTTCCCGGATTGCATGAAAAAAATACCGGTTATTACCATCTCCTTCATTCAACCAAGTTGCCTTAGCTTTTTGTTTTGCTGACTCCTCCTGGTTTCTTCTAGCATCCTGATACGCCATAAGAAGGTGTGCGACATCTTCCCTTAGCATATCGTTAAACGGGTCCATGTCACAAGCCAATTGCGCCACATCTAACTCCATTTTAAGATCAGAGGCTCTTTTTGCAAGATCACCCATCCTTCTTTTAAGCTTCCTTAGGGGGTCCTTTCAAATCCTTTAGTTTCAACAGTACTTTTTTCATATACGAACCATTTTCCGGCCTCTTCCAAACATCATCAATCGTTTGAAGAAACATTGGATCATACGCTAGATAGTTGTCAAACTTAAACCCCCAGACTTTTTTCCGAAACCCACCCTTGAAAGAGAGAATCCCCGGAGAGTGATCCGAGATTCCTCGCGGAAGGAATTTTGCAGCCGCATCCGAGAACCGAGAGACAAATGGAGTATTACCCATTATTCTATCCAACTTTCGCATTATCCCTTCATCATTACCCGCCGGATTTTGGACCCAAGTAAACTGAGCCCCCTGATAATTGATGTCAAATAATTCCACATCTTCTATAAATTCAAAAAATTCTTCCATATCAACATTCCTCCTGGAGGAACCACCCAGGCCATCATGCGGAAACAAGATTGCATTAAAATCACCCATAACAATCCACGGTTTCGAGTCAATAAGGACCATAAATTTGCACAGCCCCGACCATATTTCCCTTCGACCCACTCCTTTATTGAAACCATACACAATAGATAAGAAAACCGGATCAGGGTCCCCCTTTAACCTAATTTCACAATTAATGTATTGGGAATGCGATTCCAACACCATTAGGGAAACAATATTAGGATCCCAAGCACAAATAATCCGCGTGCCATGCTGGCACAGGGCAGCATTCGAAACCCAGTTCCAACGACCAAACACTTTCGTGCACACATCTCCCATACTACTACTCTGACACCTACTTTCAATGATACCACAAATGTTAATATTATTACAATGGATATGGTCACGAACCTCCCTTTGCTTTTGAGGAGCATTTAAGCCCCTTATATTCCAAGTAGTGATCTTCATCCTTGAGGGTTATTGATTACCGTAACCCCCATATCTGCAGTTTCAACCTCTAGATCATCTTCAACTTCCTCCTCCGAGTCGTTACTTGACAGAGTTTGAAAACGGTTGGAATTTACAGTTTCCGGTAGAGGGTTACCCCTTCTGGCTTTTTCAATCTGCCTTAACGTCTCAGCGATAGTTTTAACAAAAGCTGTTCTCCTAGACTCGCCCCCTACATCTCCCACAGTTGGGTTTATAACATTTTCGTCGCACTTAACTTGGCCTTTACTCGTAGTGTCAGGAACTACACCTTCTTTCCTCCCCTCCTTTTCCCCCGGTGTTCTCCCTACATTCATAGTGCCATAGGCCCCTTCCATTTTTTCACCTTCCACCCTATTTTGTCCACCTTTTCCAGCATCCGTTGCTGTCCCATCGGCTTTGTTATCCTGATTGTCCTTCTTTTGTGTTCCCTTTGTTCCCTGATGACCCCTTTGTTCAGCACCCACTACTTCCCCTTTACTCTTAGGGTTGTCTGCCACCTTTGTTATGGTTCCCACACCGACTAGAGTGTCCCCCTTTTCTTCTTCCCGTCCCTTGATCACATTTGAAGAGCTCCCACGCTCCTCTTTCCCACTCGGCTGATGGGTATACGGCTTCCTTCTCGGTTTCCATTGCTTTTTCTGAACCTGTTGGAATCCCTCCGAGTCCACTTTTGTCTTCACGTTTTCCTTTAGATTGAATATCTAGGAAAAACTTAAATGGAAATCGTTTTATGGAAAATATATACTTTGATAGTCGAGTTAATAACGCAACAGTGGAAACGGGTGACCTATTTGGTAAGTTAGTACAAATTCTTTACCATCCAAGTAAAGCCATCATGCCTGTGGGTACTCGGATTTGATTGGAGTATGGTCAATTTTGGTTGAGTTGCTATTTAAAAGGTCGTCGTAGTTTTGGAGGCAATTTTGATTACAGTATGGTCAAGGGAGAAGTGTAGCGCGATTTAATTGAGGTTGATTAGAAACATTTAAGAGTACATTCACTTTAGGCACCATTGGTGAAAATGGTCATTCAAGGTCGTGAACTACTCTTGAAGTAGTATGAACCATCTAAAGGTTGGGAGACAACCAAGATCCTAGTGTTTGAAAAGTAATTAAGCAAATGCTCAATGTTCGTCAAGGTATGTTGAGGCAATATCTTGGAAAGGGACTATTTGTTTTGTGAAAGTGTTGTTATTTGAGCTCTTCTTCGTAGTATTCTTATCCCTATTTGGGATGAATGGATGGAAAACCATCTTTCGGGTTTATGTTCCGAGTTATGTGACTTTTTGAATCGTTCCACGTGCCCTTACGGTACAAGCCCTATACGGAAAAAGGGTTGTATGTTATCAATGTCGAGAGAACTTTTAGGTTGAGTTTTTTGTAATGACTTGGAAAAAAAAGCCCGAACTTTTGAGAATCAAGTCATCCGTTGTGTGTGGCATTTTAGTTTTGGACCGACATTAGATTTCGAAGACGAAATCATTCTATAGCTGGGAGGATTGTAACACTCGGTTTTTAGTATCCATAATTTCAAGTTTCATACTATTTCATTCTTAATGTAGTATTTTAGAAGTATCTTGGATATTGGTTGAGTTGGTTATCACATTTGGAAAAAAAATAAAATTTGTGTCGAAATTTCATTGTTGCGCCCACACAGCTATTTTGCTCGCGCCTACGAGGAAACCCCAAAATCAAGGTCGAAAGTTGTTGGGTCTGTAGCCCCCTTAGAATCGAGATTTTGGCCTATTTTCTTCATTTCTTTCTTCACCTACTCATCCATATCTCAATCAATTCGGTCCAAACATATTTACTTCATCAAATCGATTTCTTGAAGTGTATTTAAGATATTGTTAAGATTTAAGTACTAGGTGTTTTGAGCTTCAAGATTTTGATCTTCTCCACTAGTTTCCACCATCGTTGTCCATTTTCTAGGGTTTACCTAAAATCGTATTTGTAAGTTATTCCAACATTTCTAAGCTTTTATACTAGTTAAAATACTAAAATACTTCATTTTGACCTCCTTAAACATCCTTCTTGGTGTATTTTACACATCCATGGATTCTGAGCATTTTGGATATTTTGAATAATTAAAGGTTTTAACTAGGAATTGTTATATATCTGAATTTGGGATTACTTTTCGTACAAATCTCTAGGCTTTGGTTGTGACCCATGTAAAGTTTCAAGAGATGGGGGGTGGATGGATCTATATATTTCGCCATTTTGGAAGCTAGAGATGAATTTGGAACCTAGGTTTAACCTAATCTAGTAAGGTGAGTTTAAGTTGCTTTCTGAAAACTATGTACCTGCAAAAAATGTAAATTTTGATGTATTGCAATGTTTTCCTTGTAATTTATCAAAAGCGTTGAGTATTTGATGAAATTTACACACTTGGTATTTTTAGGTTAGGTATTTGATGAAATTTACACACTTGGTATTTTTAGGTTAGCATATATTTGGAGTCTTTGAGCATTTCGTTAAAAAATCATATGCATGGGTTATTTCGAAGACTTACCTCATAAATGGAGATTATTTGGTGTTATATACACATCATTGTGTCATGGGGTATTCAGGTAATATAAATGGTATGATTTCGATTGGAGAAGGGTTTATCCCTACTATTGATGGGTTTTTGAGTAAGCCATACTTTTGGAGCACGTAATTGCATAAAAGTGAGTTAAAAACGCTTTATTTGTAACACCCTCAAAATCGAAAAGAGTGTCTAATTAAAATTTTCCACTAGTACATCAATAAATAAAATACAACCTTTACACACGTCTAAATTACGGGAGGGGTGCTACTAAAACCCAACTTCAGATGCTAACTCCAACGATACCAAAGATGGATTCCAAAACTAAGTCTTCCTTGAAACCTTTAACTAGCAATTAGCACGCCAAAGTGTCGCTAGAACCATAACCCGAATTACCTGATGCACATGCCGATAAGAAAAAGTGTTAGGCTTAACGCCTAGTGAGCTAAATCAGTTTTCACCAGTTATATAAAACGGTAAAATAGAAGAAATATTAGTTAACTCACAGTTTCTAACATAATATGCATTTAAAATGAAAAATGGCAATTTTTTTCAAAATCCTCCATTTTCATTATAAATCACTTATTTATAAATAACCCACGAGTGTGGAACTAGACCCAATACTCACACGAAGTATAAATAGGACTAAATCCAAATATAAAAACCATGGATATAACCGTTTTATTCAAAACCTTAATATATAGAGGGGATCCGACAAATTAAAATAATAAATATATGATTGCTCCCAAACCCAAAATGATACCAAAATATGGATAATACATTATCCAAAAATAACACCAGGGGAGAACCATATCCATCAAATGTGGCGAGCACAAAGTAAGCCACGCATCAACGTTATCAAGTAGCACTTCAAGATTCAATTGACCTCAGTGTCTACTAACACCTCAAAGCTTGGCATACTTAGTGTCTACCCCTTTATGAGTAACACCTCAAGCGGAGGAAATCTTAGTGCCTATGTCCACCAGTAGCACGCTACTTTATAGGCTCCAAGCCTTAACAAAAGGGTTCCGAAGCCCAACCCCACATACTGGTAGTCCTGGAGTCCAATCCACGATACCGACATGACTACCAAAATAAGACCGACTCATATGCTTATGGATCCAATGCAACACAATCTAAATTACATGACTCCAAAATGAATGACCAACACTCTCAAAGCATGTACTTTTTATAAATGAATATGCTATAAATGCATATAATTCCAAAAGCTCAAAAATAGAGCAAATTAAGTCAGACAAATATCCCCAAGACTCATTTAAGTCAAATTGAGCCAAAAGACTCAACATTTCAAATGCCTGATAAATAAAAGTCATTAAAACAATGAAATGTATTTAACTCATGTTGATGGAAACATATGCCATAAAAGTATGATTTACTCAAAACTCTCATTGATTGGGACAAACCATTTTTCAAATGGACATGTACCATTTATATTACCAAAACGTCCCGTAACATAATAATATGCATTTTATAAACCAAGTACATCAAAATGCATTAACACCAAAAATAATTTTCATTTATAAAATAAATCATCAAAATAATCTACCCTTGTGATTTATTTAACAAATTACTCAAAGATCCAAAATATATGCATTTTGAAGACATGTAAATCCAAAATATCAAATATGTAAATTTCACCAAATACCCAACACATTTGATATTATTAAATAAACCATATTAACACTTTAAAATACACATTTTGGCATGCACATAGTCTTTACAAAACAACTTGAAATCAGCTTGCTATATTTGGCTACATCTAGGGTTTATCCTTAAGATTGAACTTCTTTTGATCGAGACTTTAGTTCCACAACATTCTCATACTAAAATCGTCATTTAAAATACCAACAACCCAAAATACAGTAATATTAACCTCAAAATTAGATCTATACTCAAATATCTAAATATATGCAAAACCCATTAAAATCTTACCTCAAGAAAATATGTGAAGATCCCCAACCAAACTCTCAAATCTTTGGGTTACAACATTCTCCATGATACTCCACAAAGTCCTAAAACCGGATCCACGTCTTTTCTTGATGAACAACCAGGCAAATTTCTCTTCACCAGGAAAATCTTTCTTAAAATGTCTCCCCTTTCGTTTCGAGTTGGGGTAGAGCAGCACATCTAACAACTTGAAGAATCACATGATCCCCACACTACCCGATACATGTAAAGGGAGAAAGGAATAAATATAAAGATCAGAATAAGAAAGATGAGGAATGGTGGGTGATATTTTTCTAGAGAGAGAGAGATTGTGTGTGTGTGTGGTTTAGAGAGATGGAGATATAATAAATAACAAAAAGATGCAGCAAGGAAAGCAATAGGAAGAAGAATGGTCGACAAGGGGGTGGAGTGCTCGGGCAAGCCTCACGCGGTTTCCAGCCGCAAAACACACGCCCTAGGGGCTGTTTGGCAAAGTTACTAGGACCAAATTTTGTTGCTTACATCATCAATAACTAAGCCACCAAACATCATTTCAAAAAAATACAATTAGCCCCTCCTCATTTATCAAATATCAAAACAGCCCCTCCCCAATAAAATATAATACTTCGATAACTATATATATACATATACATATATAGAAGAAAGTTCAAATGTGAACTCAAATTTGATTGCGCACATGAGGACAAAGGAGAGCACGACACGTTTCCATTCAGTTTAAATAATGAAGGGCATTCGTTATGAATAATAAAGGTGAAGTTCACACATTATTCAGTATGTATAGCACACATTCAGAGTGAATAACACAACATTCAGATTGAATAACACAACATTTAGTCTGAATATATTCAAAGTGAATGAAACACGTGTCGCGCTCTCTTTTGTCCTCACGTTCACAACCAAATTTGAGTTCACATTTGAACCCACCCCTACACACACAAACACACACAGACACATACACACACATATATATATATATACACACACACACACACACATATATATATATTTTACGTAATTGTAATATATCTTAAACTAAAAGGGATGCTTGCTTAAAATACTTTCTTACTGAAAATCTCGAATATTACAATCCTCCCAACCTTAGTATGATTTTGGTCTCGAAATTTAGCACTGAACCAAATCCTAAACTTTAAGTCAACATTGCCATGTTGATAAACATGCTTTCTATTTCTGAACTCATCTCGACACATTACCGCAAGATTAGTGTAATTGATGAACGATGATAAATCAGTCTTCCAAACCAGAGTCTCGGTTCTCTCCCAACCTTTGATGCGTCATATTACCTCTATGGTGTTCAGCGTCCTTAACGACTCGAATTTACAATTTATGACCAAATTGAAACTATTTCTTACGTCACCCAAATAAAATCTTCCAGTAGCTAAAATCCTTACTAAATTTAGATATTTTCAACCGTCACTCCTGAACTACTATCATCTATTCTCCTCGGAGTTATATCCTAAACAACCAATGATTTAAAAAAGTTCAGCGACTTTCCCCACAAATATTTTCTTCTTGGTTGCACTGTGTCAGTTCCCAAAGTCGACTTAAAGTTGATGCCTAGTATGAGGACTAAAACCCCAAACTCCATAACTCTAATGGCAAACCACAACAACTTCTCAAACATAAAAATTTAAACAGTTGGTGTACCAAACAGTCCATCAGTAAATTCGTCCATAAGCAAGCATCCTCTGAAAACCTTTAACCCGAAAATCCGTCGAAGAGAAAAGTCACTACTTAAATAATCGCAATGACTCACAATTATATTGCCTCAAATCCAAACATGTGAAGACCATGTAAACTACAGTCCCCAACTAAGGAAAAATTTAGTCAGGTCGCTCGACACTCCAATTCTCAAAGATTTTGCTAATTCATAAATACAACACCAAACATAGAAAGGGATCTAATTTTACGATTTTAACGAGTTCAAGGTTTAAACCTTTAATATGCCAATTTGGTTCATTAAAGAATTAACCAACATAAAATCTTTAAATCTAATTTTGTGCAAGCATGAAAATTTTCATCATAACTAGGTAAACGTGCAAAGTGGCCACGAATGCCACACACGTAAAGTTTTCTTGAAATGTACATGTTCGTTAATCAACATTTCAATGTTATCAACAAATATTTTCAATAAAACCTTTCAAAACATGCAACAAAACATGCTCTGACAAATTTAAGAAGGAACTTATACAACCAAAAGATATTCAAATAAAATTTTGGGTGTTCACACACATGACCAAACGAACTTATGCTTTTTGCTAATCTTTACTCTCGAATTACAAAATGTCCGGAAGTAAATTCCAATAAAAGGCAAATGTGAACGTATATGATCGAGGGATCACATAAATTTCAACTTGACCGAAACCTTTTTATATAAAATAGTTTATACGCAAAAAAATAATAGTACATGCCAATGTAAATGTCAAAACAAAAGTCACACGATAGTCGGTTTCCAAAATTCCTTATTGACAGCCAAAATGACATGAAGTAAAATCTAAACAAAACTCGCATGCATCATCTTATTCGTCAAAACTTGTAAATTCGATATGTGAAATGCATTTGATCACTATATGAAATTTTAGGATGTTTTTCATTCTAAATTCAATTAAAATATGCATACATTGTTCTATAATTTTGACAATAATAAAATCATGAAGAAACTCCAATGAAATACGTATGCAAGTTATACGTAATAAACAAATTCCAAAAGAAAATAAAACCGATGGGAAACTATATAGATAAATACTATTAAATCCATGAAGTATGATGGAGTAAGGTTCTCAATAAATTTCCAAGGTTAAAACCTTGGGTCATAAAACATCATAATTAAATTCTCATAAAACGGAGGTACATTAGTTTTCACACATTTCATACTCAACCACAAATCTCCTATACACAATGATTTCTCAAAATCGTAACAAAACATTTCATGTCTTCTAGAAAATGAATGGAACAATCCCTATGAGTTTAAATTTTAAAAGAGTATTGGGGACATTTGTCCAGTTTAAATTGTTCTATATCAATTTTTAGAGTTATATGAAATTAAGGCGTATTTATTATGAAAATTACGTGTTTTGAGTGTGTTGGTCTTTCATTTGTAGTCATTTAACTTGTACTATAATGCATTGGATCCAAAGGCATATGAGTTAGTCTTGTGTTAATGGTCGTGTGAGTATTGCAGGGGCTAAACTCCAGGACCCTCGTTTAATGACCTTAAATTTTCAAGGAGTCACTGGAAGGGTTGAGTCCGGAAGTGCATGTCTTGGTGACACACCAAGATCTCCGCCACTTGATGGTGTTCCATTTTTGGTAGACACTAAGTGGGCCGAGCCATGAGATGCAATTCATTAGAATAGTCATTAAGGTCAACCGACTCTTGAGGTGCAACTTGTAAGGATTCGTAATGACATTTGGAATTTAAGTCTTGAAGTTTCATGCAATTAACATTGTACGAGTGGCACACTCACGTGTTTCTGTCACTCTCAACGAATGCGGTCTCCCCCGTTGTTGTCAAGTAATGCTTTCGGCTAGAGTATTATCCATGTCTTTATATTACTTGAGTTTTGGCAAACAACTGTCATTTATGATCTTAATGTATTGGATCCTCTCCTTATATTAATGTTAAAAAAAGGGTTATTTCCATGTTTTTCCGGTATTTGGACTTCAATCCTAATTGTACTTCGTGTGATTATTTGGTTTGGTTGCAATTGTGTTTAAGTGTTTTATACGAAAATGGTGAATTTGGGAAAGTATCACTTTTTATTTGAAATGCATTTCATGTTAGAAGTTGTGATTTAAATAATATCACTTCCATTTGACTGCTTGAGCTCACTAGGCGTTAAGCCTAACCCCTTTTTTGTCGGCATGTGCATTAGGTCCTTAGGGGAATGGTACTAGCGCCAGTGTGATGAGATGAGTGCTAGTTAGAGGCATGAGAAGTAATTAACTAATTAGAGACGTCTTCTGTACTTTAGAGATGGCGACATTTATTAGGTTTTAGTAGCACACGCCTTAATTAAAGATTTGTGTAAGGTTTGAAATATTGTTTATTGGTGTCAAATCTTAGATTGCCGTTATAGGTAATCAATTGTGAATTCTTAGAAAGGGATTTAACCCTTATTTGATGTATTGTCGAAAATTTTAAATTAGTCGCTTTTTCCATATTTTAGGATGTTATAGTCCCTGAACAACTAAAGTGACAAAATAAAGACTCAAATCCAAAATAAAATAAAACTGGGACATGTTTAAATCATAACCATAATGTGCATAATTTTGAAATTTTGGAGAAATGCTCATAACTCAAGAAAGTTGATGCCAATATCCCATCATAAACTTAGTTCCCTCTTTTAGATTCAATATGCTAAAACATAAACTAGCCTAGATTTGCCTAGGTTAAATTGGAATTACAATGGCTTTGGATATTTTTGAGTAAGTATCCATTTGGCCTTTCTTTCTTTCTTTGAAATTCTTTCGTGTTACCTCATGCTCACTTTTTCACACTATGGCACAATTTTGATGCCATACTTCTCATATTGAGGTAAAAATTATTGGACACTTTTATCTCTTTTGAACTTTTGGTGTTTTTGATACTCTTTTATGCATAAAGGGTAGAGTTTTGCTCTTTTGGCTTTGATGATCTATGCATGATTGAATTGTGCACGTGCTTTATATACACAATGAGTATGGTATATGTGTGTCCAAAACAGGTTGTACCTCCCCCAAACTAGAAAGATACAATGTCATCATTGGATAATGTGGATGGTTTCAAAGAAAGATGAACCTATTTGATAATGAATGGAGATCCATGAAAACAAGGATAGTCAAGAATCTGTTGGCTAGTTCATGATGGCAAGTCAAGCTAGAATGACATACAGGTGAGCATCGAAAACGGGTACCCGCCTTTGGAACCGGATCCGCTCTAGAACTGACGGTTTCGAAACCAAAACTGATGTGATTGGTTCCGGTTCTAATTTTTTGGAATCATTACCCGCTGGGTACCCAGAACCGTACCGACGGGTACCCCTTACTTTTAAATAAAAATAATTATATATATTTATTAATAAAGTTCTATTACCTTTTAGGTTAGAGTTAGACGAGTTATATATGTTTATAACAGACTTAAAATTACATTTTTATCGAATTTATTTTGACCAATTGTTGTATTTATTACTTTAAGCTGGTACTTTGTAGTTTATAATAGAATTAAAATTACATTTTTATCGTATGCAATTTAAAAAAATTTAAAATATTTGAAATCGGATGCCCGGTACCGGAACCAGTTTCCACCGGTTCCGGTTCCAAAATATAAAGAACTGCTATTAACGGTTCCAGATCGGGAATTTCATGAACCGGTTGGAATGATAATCGTATTTTGAATAATATATTGAAACAAAATATAATGAGTTTGTTGAATAAATATAATATTCGTATTTGATTTCATAGTATTGTAATGTGACACAAAATTAAGTTTTATAAATAAGCAAAGATGAAAATAAGAACAAGTGTAACCATTATGAAAAAGAAGTACCTTCTTTGATTAAATGATCTTTGGAACAATTGTTTAGACAGTTAGAACATACATTTGAAGATATGAGAATTTGGATGTCTAAAGACTTTGAACATCTAGTTGTTGAAAATCTAAGAGAGGCTTTTCATTTTTACATAACATTTTACAAAAAACGAAAAATTGATGATTCTTCATGCAAACTTGAATCTTCTTATATAGGCATGTCGAAAGGTTAGTGACCTCCATCTGTCTTGAAAAGAGAAATAATTGAGAAGCCTTTTACCGAGAACCAACTTTTGATTTCAAGCTTGAATTTGCTTTGATTCTTTGAATTATTGCTTCTTTCAACTTTTGCTTTGATTCTTTCAATTATTGCTTCTATCAACTTGGGCTATTAGTAGGAGTTGGCTGACATGCTCTGTAATTTTAAAGCATCTTGACTATCTTGAAAGATCGTCATTAAACATATGAATTTTAAATTTTGATAAACTTTTGTTTTCATCAGTACATCTTCTGAAATACCAAAGAACGTATTTCATATATTTGATAAATTACTTTTTTGATAAATGAAAGAATTTTTTCCGATAACGACAAAACACCAAACTCACACTTTATAGTCTTACATCTGGATATGGATCTTGAGCATCTTGGAACGACGAGTCTTGATGAATTTCTTGAGTAGCGATTGAACTGTTTGGAGAACTTTGTTAGATCTCTTTGATAAGTCTTCAGATTTCTTCTTTGGAATTCGCTGCCATAAATTGAGAAATTTCTTCTTCTTCATCATTTTGAAGAGGACTTGAAGGTGATGTTATGGTAGCTGGAACGCCAAAATTGATTGAGTAATAATTTGAGACACCTTGAATCGTCATATTTTCGATTTGTTCATCGAGAAGCTTATCTCACCATTTTACTCTAGCAGTCCTTTGAAGTAAGGGTGGAGAGAGGCCGGTTGCTGGACTAATAGTAAAAGGCCATGATAAAATCCATGGAATCTTGAACAACATCGTGAACTGAAGAAGATATTCAAATTCTGGAATATCTTGAACACAAATTTCTTTAAACCTGATAATTCCTTCTTTGACCTTTTGGCGAATAGTTTCTGAAATATTTCCCATGTATTTGAACCATTTGACAAACCAACGGGGATAGTTGCAGTTAAAATTCTTATCAAAAAATAGGAACCAAGAATGAGTATAAGTTCGAAGATAAAGGAAGTTGAACCATGCATATTGGTAACCGTAGTAACTATAGGATGGATATTCTGGAAAGTTTGAAAGAGTCTTATCAGTGTATGGGCGAGCTGTCCAATCTTGAATAGAAAGAATAAGAAAAATATGAACTTTACTGAAATCGATCTGTGAAGAGTTTGCAGAGTTTTGATTATGAATAACTTTGATTGATCCAGTGTGGATTAAAATCGCTTGATAATAGTATCTTGTTTTCTTAGTGTTTCCGATGAACAGTGAATGTTTTGGAAAAAGAAAATCAGTAAGAACATGAAATCCTTTGCTTTGAAGATGCATTTCATGTTCCTCGAGAATCTTGACTACTTGTGTATTTGGATTGAGTATGTAAGAGTTATGAACAAATTTTGATGAAGAAGCATACACCTTTTGATGAAAAGGGGTAATGTTTTGAATGCTTGGAGAAACGATGGTAGTTTCATTTGGAGTAGAGGTACGAGAAACAACTACATGGTTTCTTACTAATAAGTTTGATAAACTGGAGGGGGAGTAAGTGGAGTGTACCGATTTTGTGTAGGAAAAGGGGAGGTAGAAGTTGAAACTTTGAATGGTGAGATTACCATTTATTTCTTTTGATCAGGAGTTTGAGGGGAATTATTTTGAGAACTCATTTGCTATGTAAAAATTCTCTTGATAAAAATCTGGTAAAGAATTATCTTTGCCTTTATAAATTCAATTTGAAAATCAAAGTTGCTGAGAAAGGCTTGCCATCTTGCATAAACTTGTTTTGAAAAAATATTTTTTTTGATGTCATTTTCAAGAATTGGCTTTGCAGATTGACAATCGACTCTTAATAAAAAATGGTTTATGTTAGGAATTGATTTAGGTTGTGTCAAAATAAGGAAAGAATTGTGCTTATTGTAAAAGGCAAATGTATAATGCCTTATTCCTATGTTTCCTTATATCTATTATTCCTAGCATATAAATAGAGGTGTCGGGGTAATCATTAGAAGAAGTTGGAGAGACTATCATTGTAGTCGATCATATAGCATAGTGCGACATTGTGTAAACTCGATTACCAAGTAAGATATTGTTGATGCCAAAAATTAACTTGACAAAAGTCAACTTAAGGAGTTTGTGGAACTGATCGGTCAAAGGACGGATTTTGACGACAAACACAGTTTAGATAATAAAAATTAAAGACAAAAGATTTGGTGAGGCGGAAGAACCCTTAGACAAGGGAAAAAACCGCGGACGATAGAAGATACCGTCGCTGCACTATGAAAAATATGATGCCAATCAGGGACGTCGTCCTTTAGAGCGATAGTCGAACGATTACAGAGGAGAGATAAAGTAAAAACATTAATGTCGTATGAATTCTATAAAACTATTGTATATTTCTTGATTCGAGAGTGTAGTGATTATCAATCGTGTCTTTTCTTTGAACTGAGCGTATGTCTTATAGCCGAGGTCGTATATAACGGTCGTCAGGTATTGATTGTCTTCATGAATGT
This sequence comes from Silybum marianum, assembly GCA_036898165.1. Lineage (NCBI taxonomy): Eukaryota > Viridiplantae > Streptophyta > Magnoliopsida > Asterales > Asteraceae > Silybum > Silybum marianum. The sequence goes on from CM072541.1 coordinate 7,461,639, forward strand.
CCTTAATGGTGTTGGCTGTAACGGTTCAACGGCCCTGCATGTAGAATATAATGTTAGACCAGCGGTTAGTTCGTTAGTAAAAACAATTAAAGTATTTTATGTCACAGTCGTAAGTCGAACAGATGATCATTGATCGTTCGTCGTACGTCCTGATCATCCGTCGTAAGTTTCGTTCGACCGTTGACTTCAAAGTCATGGTTAATATTTATGAGTCGTTAAATATCCGTAGTCGTGCGTTTTGGTCAACAGTCGTGAGTTTAGAAGTTTTTTGCCCAACCAGTTTGCCCCCAAATTCAAATTTTAAGCGGCAGTTTTGAATTTTGAATTTCGAAGGACACATGTCGTCGTTCCTATGAATCCGACCGTTAGGTAACTGAATCGTTTTGTTTGAAACGGAGTTAGTTAGAAAACGATAAGGCTTGCTGAGTCGTGCTGACGTGTCTTGGATAACCCGTTAGAAAACGATAAGGTGTCGTGACATCATGCGCATGTAAGGCGCGTGTGGCTAGCTGTCATGGACAGGTGTCGCCGATCCGACGATGGTAAGCGAAAAGGCGGGGACAGGTGTCGCCCAGGGAGACGAGGCGACGATTTTGTTGCATATTCGATAGAATAAAAAGAAACGATTGCGTTCCTCTATATTTTTACCGGTTTCTTTGAGGTTTTAGGTAAGATACTTCTTTCCCAAGTTATTCGCATCTTTCTAACCTACAACTAAAACTTTCCGATTTCAAGGTTTTAGAGTTACATTTAAGGTACGATCTCTTTCCTCTTTATGCGTCAGAACTCGATTGCTAAGAAACCAGTTAGAGGTTGGAAAGAATTTGCGTTTTCTGAGGCCCTTAGTTCGATTAGAGACTGTAGGGAGATGGTAGACCCAAAAAGCACAATAGCTAGTGTAGACGACCTACAGGCGTTTAAGGATTTCGCTGGTTTGCCAACCGAAATCCATCTGGAGAGTCCCGGTGAGCTAAGGCCGCAGAATGCCCGGCGGGGTATTTCGTTTTATACGAATACCCTTTCAAAATAGGGTTTGAGTGGACCTACTCGCGGCTATCCAGAGAGTTTCTGGAGAGGTTCGACTTATCGCCGTGGCAGATGATGCCTTAATTCTGGAGGATTGTGGCCAGAATCGAGCGGCTAACGTTCAATTGGGAGTCCCCCTTTACTATCTACTAGCTTTTGGTGGCTTACATGGTGAAGGCAGAGTCGAACAACTGTTATAGTCCGTTTAGTCGCTTCCGCTAGGAGCGAATATTGGTCCAAGGGACGGCGGTGAATGACCGTGGCTGGAAGGAGCGATACGTCTTCGGACGTTCGTTGGATTCGGACGAGAGTGGCCAATTTTTTACTCTTGGTTAGCCCACCCGGGGTAAGCATTTTCTTTGGATCATACGTTTTTCTTTAGTTTTTGTGTTTTTCATTCCCTGACCGTGTGTTTTCCTTTTGCAGCTGTTGATTTTTTTGTCGTTCGTCCCGTACCTGATTCAGAGGAGAAGGTCGAACGATTCCTGCTAATCCCTGATCGGATGTTCAGGGCTCACGTTTGGCAATTTGCTGACAAAGAGGACGAGGATATTACCTATCTAGGTACCTCGGAGGCTTCCTTCAACCAAGGGGAGAGAGAAGAAGAAGAAGAGAGAGGTTGGCCAGATGTTTTACTTCTTCTTTCTTTTTACTAAAGTTCGTTCTTTATATCTGTTGTATAGGAGAGACGGTTGGCCAGTCTGGTGGTGAAGCTAGGGCATCCCGCTCGAGGGATGTTAATCATGTGACTATGCCGTCGGAAGGTGTAGCATCGTCGGCCCCTTCTGGTGAGGTGACGTCTGTTGGAGGGCTGGGGTCTACCTCGCCATCGAAGAAGGCCGATCTTCCCACTTCTGGGGTGGATCGTCAAACATTCCTTGCCCAGCGGGGCATGGAGTTATGAAAATGAAGGCAGCTGCCCAATCGATAAGCAAGAGGTCCGAGGGGCTCTCCTGAGGGAACCGTCCCTTGGGGTCGACGACCCTAAGAAGGCGAAGCCGTCGACAACGACGAGGCCAATCCAGGTGACTCCCGTGAGCGTCGTGTCGCCGGTCGTAACTGGCGCGACCCCTTCGTCACAAGACGAGGGGAAGAAGACGGCGGAAGCTCCCGTCACGCGGTTCAAGGTTCCTTCAAAATTTATGAAGGAGGGACCTATAGAGTGCCAGAAGCTTTTTGGCATGCTTGAAAACTTTAATGTTTTCAAGGATCGTTATGAGGGGGTACATCTAGACGATGTCCACACAATGCTCACGGAGCACCTCTCCTAGGTAATTTTTTTAAGTCTTATGGTCGTGCGTCGTGCGTTTTACGTGCGATCGTGCGACTTACGTTTTTAGTATTTCAATTTTGGCGATCGTGCATCGTGCGTCGTGCATTTACGTGCGATCGTGCGATCTTGTGATTTTAAGCCTTTAGTCAATCTGACGTTTATTATTTTTCATTTCAGGCGTCTCTTAGCATGCAAGCTAAGATCGACAAGGCATCCCAGGTCATCAAAATGGCCTTAGCCGCGGAAAAGAAGGCGATTGAGCATGAGGCCGCCGCATTGGCCAAGGAGGAGGCGGCGATGACGAAAACCGAGGAACTCGATGTCCTTCTGGAGGATGCTCGTGAAGATCGTGAGCACGAGAAGAGTGTGAGCATCGCTTTAAGGAGGCTTTGGACCGGATGGAGGCTTTAGAAGCCAAGGCGGCGGCATCCAGGGAGACTTCTACCAAGGAGGTTGAGGACCTGAGGTCCCAACTAGGCGAGGCCCAAGGAAATATTGCTAATCTCAGCGACCAGCTGGAGGCACTCGACTCCTTTGGGCGCACAAAGGTCAAGGCGGCAATCGCCCGTCGCCAAGTGAGATGGCAGGATCTTCTGAAGGATGCCGAACAGATCGTCGATCAGTTCTTGTCCGTCGTTGGAGGTAGCGATGCAGACCTTGATTCTGACGACTAGAAGGAGGTTGCTCCTGCCGTCGACCCTCTCGTGCCTTAGTCTTTTTTATTTTTAGTTTTTTAGGGCTTTTCTCAGGGGACTTTTCATGATTGTGCTTTTTTTTGTACTGCCCTTATGAATCAATGCAATTTTTATTTTTCAATTGCTTTTGTCGACTGTTTTAACCTGATCGTACGTTGTCCATTTGTTACTTTCATAATGAAAATAACTTTTAAGAGCAAGTATAATAAAACGGGTGCATGAATAAAATGAATTTAATCATAAGTCATCATCGATCGACACTTAAGAAATAAAATACAATGTTTCTGACAACTTAGGTCTTTACTTTGCGTAGAGCAAATCATGCGTTCTTGCTTAGATCGTGCTTTCAAGTTAGTAATATTCCAAGGGAAGAAAGTAGAAATGTTCATAATGACTAAAAGAAATACCTTTTTAAATGTATTGTGTTCCAGCTACGTGGGATATCCCGATCGTCTAAGGTATGTAAACGATAATCCCCTTTTCCGACGATCGCGGATATTCGATAGGGTCCTTCCTATTTGATTGATAACTTACATGCATTCAATTCTTGGGTGTTTTGGAAGACACGTCATAAGACGTAATCTCCTATTCGGAAGACCTTTGTCTTGATATTCTTGTTAAAATGTCGTGTGGCAGATTGTTGTTGCGACGCCATTCGAATATAAGCAAAATCTCTAAGTTCCTCGAGTGCGTCTATGTCATAACTTAGGTCTATCAAGTTATGATAGATGAGTTTCGATTGGTAGAACTGCTTCGCACCCATATACAATTGAGAAGGGCGTTTGTCCAGCCAAAGTACGAGGAGTTGTGCGATTAGCCCATAAGACGGAAGGTAAATCTTTGATCCATCGTCCTTTTGCAGCCTTAAGCCTTTTCCTGATTGAATTAACAGTCGTCTTGTTGCTCGATTCTGGAAGTCCGTGAGACTAAGGATAAATCTCCTAAACTCACGACTGTTGACCAGAACGTGCGACCGAATATATTTTATGACTTATAAATATTGACTATGACTTCGGAGTTAACGGTCGAACGAAACTCGCGACGAATATGCAAGACGTACGACAAACGAGCAATATCCATCCATTTGACTCTTTCGACATAAAACACATTAACTGTTCTTAAACAAACGAACTAACCGTTAATCAGCCGTTATGCTTTATACAGGACCGTTGAACAGTTACAGCTAGCGCTATTAAAGAAGAAGAAACTCCCGATCGATAACCAGCATGCTCTCAGATCAAGAATCACGCGAAAGCTCTCAAGAATTCATACGATATTATTGTTCCAAAGGATGTTGTCCCTGTTTGACGTCACATATTTCATAGTGCAGCGACGATATCTATTATCGTCCGCGATTTTTTCCCTTGTCCAATGGGTTTTCCACGTCACCAAATCTTTTGTATTTATTTCTTATTGCTTTACCTGTGGTTGTCGTGAGAATCCGACCTTTGACCGGTCAACTCCACAAACTCCTCAAGTTGACTTTTGACAAGTTAATTTTTGGCATTAACAGTTTGGCGCCCACCTTGGGGACCGATTGAAAGGAATTCTCCGATAAATGGAGCTAATAATCCTGCAGATGTTGCGCTACGAGCAGAATTGCAGGCCGCACAATTACGGATCCAACAGTTGGAAGCATAGATAAGTCCATATGGAAATCCTAATTCACTGCCGCGACCTCCACCCGACCCAATACCCCCATGGGCACAGTATAACAACCCTCGACCCTAGTTCAATAATCCTCAGTCTCAGTTCAATAATCCTCAATCCCAGTTCGATAACCATCAATTTCGATTCAATAATCCCATGTCGTAGAATGCTAACCCACAACTTCATTACAATCACCCTAGACTTGGGCTCAGCTAACCCCAACAATCTAAACTCTGGTATACCCTATACTGCGGGAGTTCCCACAATGCCTCTCTCGACTGGGATGACTTTCGCTTAGACTTACACCTCGCGACCTCAACCATCCGTCTACGTACAACATCCATCCACCGACAATACGACGCATCCGGGAGTCGAAACGACAAAGCACGTTTAGCATACCTGTCGTAGAGCCCGTCGCACGATGTATAAAACTCCTGGAGGAACAAAATGAAAGAGTATTGGCTTTATTGTCCAAGCTACTTAGAGCAACATTTACAGTTGACGTCGAACCATCAACCGGATTCCAAACATCACCATTCTCCGAAGCAATTGCTTTGATCGATGTTCCCAAGAAGTACAATATACTTACGTTCAAACCAAAATACTCGGGACTGACGGATCCGAATGAGCATGTCGCTCAGTATAAACAACTGATGTGGACCGTGTCAATTCTACAACAATATCAAGAAGTTTGCATGTGCAAAAGCTTTGGAGCGACACTAATCGGAGCTGCCCTTCAGTGGCTGATAAATCTAAAGCCAAAGTCAATAAATTCTTTCGCAGATCTCGCTAACCAATTCTTCCAACAATTCGCAAGCAGCCGCAAAATGGAAAAACAAACAAGAGAAATTTATTTCATTATTCAAAAGTCTGGAGAATCCATTCGTAATTATTTTAACCGTTTTAATCCTGAAATGATAGGTATACGTAACTGCGACATAAGGATGGTGATCGAAGCTCACAAAAGAGGTTTAGACAGTACGTCTGACCTATATTTGGATCTTACCTAATACCCCTCAAAAACATTCGAAGACGTACGAGCATGAATGCTAGCTTACATGAGGGTGGAAGACGATGCTTCTTTTCGACGAAAACATACCGACGACAAGAGCCCCCTCGGCATTAAAAAGCGAGACTTCAAAACCCGGTCAACATCCATATCGGACCCTCCGAAACAAATATCGAACGTTCGATTCGACAAAAAGAAAGAGACGTCATTCTCTCGATATCCTCAACATCCTAAGATTTCGTCTTATGGATTTAAAGGGACGTCCGGCGATTTAATTAAATCCTTGAAAGAAGTTCCAACAACCATACGATGACCAAAGAAAACCAATCGACCAGACGAGAGAAAGGACATGACGAAATGGTGTGATTTCCACGACGATCATGGCCATATGTCTGACAATTGTATGGCCCTAAGAAATGAAGTCGCATGGGTCATATCGAATGGACATCTTCAAGATCTCTTGTCTAACGACAACCCAGGTAATATCCGTAAACCCCCATCTCCAAACACTACTAAGACTATGAATTGTGTGACAGGTGGATCGGACATTTGTGGACTCACTTATTCAGAAGCAAAGAGACACGCTATCCAACGATCGGATGATCCCGCGATCTCCCAAACACATAGGTGAAAATCAGATGTTGACTTGGTGAACACGCCGATCACGTTTAATGATCACGATTGTTTGGGCAAAAACCTCAAACCCTCGACCGTTGACTAAAAAGCCCGACCAAAGGCTTCCCACGACCTCCGAATACTAGCCAAAGACCCAAAGAGCGATGGTCGAGTAAAACGTTTGACGATGAATGTAAACGTTCGACCAAGGATATTCTACTTCAGTCAAAGCATCATGAACCACTGGTCGACCAAGAGCTCCAAGCGAAGTCTCCGACGCACGAAGAGACCCACAAACGCTCGACGAAGGCCATTACTTTAGGTTCATTATAAGTTAACCGTTATCTTTCTTAGCAGGACCGTTGGACGGTTATGATCGAATGTCATCAAGAGCATTTATGAAGGAAATCAATTTCGACTAACAGTTACAAAGCAACGACTACTATAAATACTATACCATGATCACCGAAGAGGACACATGAACTTTTCTCTGCGTTCTCGAAGTCAAAGAGCACACCGATAGCTCTCTAAATTTCATACACTAGTTTAAGTTTTTACACGTCTTTTCAGTTGTAATCGTACAATATAGTTCTAAAGGACGACGCCCCTGCTTGGCGTGACTTTACATAGTGCATCGACGATACTAACTTATCGTCCGTGGTTTTTTCCCTCGTCCAAGGGTTTTTCCGCTCACCAAATCTCTTGTCCTCATTTATTTTTCTCGTTTTATTTACGTTCATTGGGAGAATCCTTCCTTTGATCGATTAGGTCCACAAGCACCTCAAGTTGACTTTTGTTAAGTTAATTTTTGGCATCAACAGTTTGGCGCCATCCGTGGGACCCGATTAGAGAAATTCTCCAAACGAACCCCATGTTACTAACGATTTTCTTTTGCTTTTTGTTTCAATGGCATACCACAGAGTTAACCCCACCGAGGCAAACCTGAGAGCTAAGCTAAATGCAGCGAACCTGCGAATTCAGCAGCTGGAAGCTCAAAGATTCGGTCACGGGAGTTCGGATCAGATACCTCTTCCTTCACCTCCACCCAGTCAACCTCCGCATGGAACGCATTACGTCAGGTTCCGTCCCCAGATCAACAACGTTCAGCATCAAAATACCGGCTTGCAATTCCAGTACAAACACGCTGGGCCGTGGACACAGCATAATCACCAGAGTCAGCACCCGAACAATCTAAACAACGGTTACAATCAAGGGGGTCAGCCGTCATTTGCGGGACATCAATCGAACGGCAAGCCGCATATTACCTTTTAGGGCAATACAGCGGACCAGGGATTCGAGCGACACAGCGCGTTCGGCACACCTATCACGGAACCTATCGCACAGCCCATAAAGCTCCTAGAAGAACAAAAGGAAAAAGTATTAGCTTTATTGTCCAAACTACCGGGGCCAGCCGTGCCAGTCGATGTTGAGCCGCCAACGGGATTCCAGACGTCTCCGTTCTCCAACGCGATTGCCTTGGTCGAAGTCCCCAAGAAATACAACATCCTGGCATTTACGCCAAAGTATTTCGGGCTGACGGATCCCAATGAACACTTTGCGCAATATAAACAACTAATGTGGACAGTGTCGATACCTCTGCAATATCAAGAAGTTGCATATGCAAGAGCTTCAGAGCAACACTAACCGGGGCTGCCTTACAATGGCTGATAAATCTGAAACCAAAGTCGATCAATTCCTTCGCAGACCTCGCTAACCAGTTCTTCCAGCAGTTTGCTAGCAGCCGCAAGATGGAAAAAAAAGGGGGATTTATATTACGTCATTCAAAAGTAACTGTGAATCCATTCGCAGTTACTTTAACCGTTTTAATTCTGAAATGATAGGTATACGGAACTGTGACATATGAACTGCGATTGAAGCATATAAAAGAGGACTGGATAGCGCGTCAGACTTGTATCTGGATCTCACGAAATATCTCGCGAAAACGTTCGAAGACGTGCGAGCCCGGATGCTAGCTTATATGAGTGTCGAAGACGACGCCTCCTTTCGACGAAAACACTCAGACGTGACACGTCCCTTAGGCATCAAGAAGCCGGACTTTAATGTTCGATCGACGTCGAAATCGGAACTTTCGAAGCAAATATCGAATGTTAGGTTCGATAAAAAGAAGGAAACATCGTCCTCCCGCCACCTCCAGCATCCTAAGATGTCATCCTATAACTTCAAGGGAACAACAGGCGACCTGATCACAGCATTGAAAGATGTGCTGACTACCGTACGGTGGCCTAAGAAAAACGATCGACCGGATGAGAAAAAGGACACGACGAAGGGTTGCAACTTCCATGAGGATCAGGGTCATGTGACGAATGATTGCGCCACACTAAGAAAAGACGTCGCGTGGGTCCTGTCCAAGGGATACCTGCAAGATCTCCTATCTGAGGACATCCCAACTATATCCCTAAACCCTCGTCTCCAAAATGCTACTAAGACAGTGAATTGTATTACATGCGGATCAGACATCTGTGGGCTCACCTACTCGGCCGCCAAACGACACGCCGCACAGCGATCGGACAATCCCATGATTCCTCGAGCACACCGACCTAAAGGAAGTTGATTTGGAAAGCATGCTAATCACCTTCGACGATCACGACATGGACGATCTATACCCTGGGCACCACGACAGTCTCATAATCCAGCTAACAACTGGGAATTGCTCTACGAATAGGGTAGTAATCGACGGGGGCAGCTCGACCGACGTGATCTTTTTAAACACTTTAAAAGCTATGGGAATAAGCGGAACGGAGATTGTACGATCCTCGACGGTCTTAATAGGATTAAATGGAGACACAGCCCACACCGTCGGAGAAATCAGCCTTCCCGTCTTCGCCAAGTGGATCAAAAGTCGACTAGGTTCAATGTTGTCGATTGCTCCTCTGCGTATAATGTTATCCTCGGACGGCCGTGGATCCACGAGATGAAAGCTGTCCCCTCGACGTATCACCAGATGATCAAGTTTCCGACGCCGTGGAGGGCCTAAAAAAATAAAGAACAACACGTGAATGCTACAAAGCCGCAATGAAACCCCGGAAGGGGTACGCCTAGCGGTCGCCAGACCGAATCGAAACCTTGGTCGCAGAACCCGCGATTGCAGCGATTACTGAGGGTTAAGACACTAGGGCCTTGTCGCGATCATAAAAAGGTACGTACCCAACAATGCGACCAACCACCTGTCGAACGGTAATACGTTTCTAAACTCATTTAAACTATTTACACACGAATTATGTTTTTTTGCTTATGTACAAATGTTACTTTCTTCTTCGAACCCATATTAATTTAAGCATCGGAGGGTCGTTGGTCAAACCAACGGCCACCCCTAATGACTTCTATCGCAGGTACGCACGGCCAACGGGTCCACGGCTCCGCTAAGACTCACGCTCGCTAATTGAGACTCAATCACCTCCAAATTCTAAACTTGATCTTTCAAGTTTTAGACTCATCACTTAGATGGCTCCATCGCCAGGAGCTAAACTACTTCTCCCCCCCTCATTACGTTATACATTCGTATTCCGTGTTGTTTGTTTTTTTGACCGATGCGTCAGATAAATAAACACGTGTGAAATGAAAACGTTTCATTAAATCAAACAGAAAAAGATGACAAAAGAAGGCACGATCATAACAGATCGCCCCGAGGAAAAAGCCCTAAGTGTCTAAAAGATACTAGGACGCAGGAGGACCAACGACGGAAATTCCCTCCCTCTCATCATCAGAATCCAAATCCGCGTCAGTACCCCCGACAGCGGAAAGGAACTGATCAACGATCAATTGGACATTCTTTAGAGGATCTTGCCCTCTCAACTGACGACGGGCGATTGCCGCCCTGACTTTCGCCCATCCGAAAGAATCAAGGGCCTCCAGTTGATCATTAAGATCAGCAATCCTCCCCTGGGCCTCGCCCAGTTGAGCCCTTAGAGGAGCAATCACCCGGATGGAAGTCTCCCGCGCTGCCATCGCCTCGGCTTCCAGAGCCGCCACCCGATCCTGGGACGCTTTTAGACGACCCCTTAGATCGATGTTGACGTCTTCTCGCGCTCATTAGAATCTCGAGCATCGTCCAGAAGAACGTCAGCCGATTGACCCGCTCTGATGCCTCCGCCTCCTTGGCCGAAGCGGCCGCCTCACAATCCGAAGCCTTCTTTTCGTTCGACATGGCCATTTTCACCACTTGGGCGTCCTGGTTGCTCTTGGTCCGTGTATTAAGAGACGCCTGAAAGGACTGTCACAAAAACGATGTATACGTCAGTATGACTATCGTCATAAAAATCGCACGAACGCCCGAACAGATGTATATGCACGGTGCACGACGCAAGATCGCCAGAATAAAAAATCGCACGATCGCCCGGTCGCATGAATACTCCCGACTCACGACGCACGGAAAATTATACAGCGCACGATAAAAAAAAGGAGTCACCTGGAAAAGGTGTTTAGTCAGCATGGTATGGGCGTCAGCCAAAAGAACCCCATCGAAATGATCCTGGAAAATGTTGAAATTTTCAAGGACGCCGAAGAGGCTCTTACGATCCATGGGTCCGCCCTTCATTAAATTCGTTGGAACCCTAGGACGGGAAGCAGGGACCTCCGTGGTCTTCTTCCCTTTCTCCTGAACGGAAGAAGACACGCCGGTCGCGACCAACAATACGGCCGCCACCGGCACCGCCGACATTGGTTTTGACGCCGACACCTTCGCCCTCTTTAGTTCTCCGACCCCAAGGGACGATTCCTTCGAGTCGGGCCCTCCTGGCCTCTTACTCCAAGAATGAGCCTCGACCTTCCTCCATCGTAGCTCTAAAACCCAACACGCCAGAAGCACTTGTCGGTCCGCCTCGGTGGCAGATGGGTCGATCCTCTTCGAGGACGGGGAAAACTCCGCTACGACTACCGGCGCCGGCCCTCCGGAAGGGGCTGAAGATGCCGCACCCTTCAAGGGCGTAACAACCAATGGAACATCCCCGGAATGGGACGCCCCGACTCCAGTCTGACCCGCAGTCTCACCTGAACAAATAGAAATCGGTCAGAAAAAGGAAAATACGCGAGTCGGACGAGTGACGGAGATACTTACCGGTCATCTCCTCTCCTCCTCCTTCCTCTCTCGCCTCCGATCACTGAGGAGTTTCTGCGACATCCCGCGCAACAACTATCTCGACCCCACCCTCGACCTCGCCCGCATCCTCATCCTCGTCCTCGTTCAAAGCTTGATGGACGATCGCCCTGAAAGTACGGTCCGGGATCTGCAGAAAACGAGCGATCTTGGCCTCCGAATCATGACGAGAACCAATCTGGTTGAAATCGACGACTGCAAATAAGGCCGATAGATAAACGTGAAAAGCATAACGTCGCGAAATATAGCTTATCATGGGTAGGCCAACCCAAAATTAGCCACCACTCATCATATTCGAAAGACAACGTGCGTCCAAAAACGTACCGTTCCTTCCAACCACGGTCGTTCACCATAGTCCCTTGGATCAGGATTCGCTCCTTATGGAAGCGACTGAAAGGATTGTATCGATAATTTAACTACGCCTTTAGCGAATACACCAATATGAATTCGTGAACGGTAAATGCCGACTCCCAGTCGAACGTCAGTCGTTCGATCGTCGCTATAATCATCCAGAATTGGGGCATCATTTGCCCTGGCGACAGCTCGTAATATTCTAAAAACTCCCTGGCAAGTCGAGAGTAGGGCCATCAGAGTCCTACCCTAAAAGGGTACTCATACAGGACGAAATGGCTCGCAAGACACTCGTACGGCCTCAACTTGCGGGGGTTTTCGAGATAAAAACGATCTGGCAGAGCGGCAAACTCTCTAAAGGCGAGGAGATCGGCATCAGTAATGGTACTCTTCGGATCTAACATCTCCCTACAATCCACTAGATTGTTCAAAGCTCTAAAGAATGAAAGTTCTTCCCAAACCTGACCGGTTTTCTAGCTATCGACTTTTTACGCATAGAAGTAGAAGAATTGTACCTTAAGAAGGCCTAAAAACCTCGAAAACGGAAAGAACGGAATCACGGGGATTGAAGAAATTCACTCAAACATCGGGAAGCGGCCGGGGAGGAGAGAGTAAAAACAGAATCATCCTTTATATCCTCTTGAAACGTCGCCCCATCTTCCGGTGAAGACACTTGTCCGCGCCTCTCCGCATTCATTAGGCGGATGGGCGACACCTATCCGTGACAGCTGCCCACGCTTGATAGTACGTATGCATGACATCATCAAAATCCGTCACTATCCAAACGGTTATCTTTGCCTCGTTAGCCTAGACTAATTTGACAAGATAGATCCTAACTATTCCCGCCCGAAACCAAACGACTCCAATCCCCTCGGTGATCCAGCGACGCGTGTCTCAACAAAATTCAAAAAAGAAGCAGCCGCTTAAATTTCGAATTTGGGGGCAAACTGTTTGGGAAAAAATATCAAGCCCTTGACCGTTGACCAAAACGCCCTCCCAAAGGTTTCCCACAAGATCCGAATCCTAGCCAAAGACCCGAAGAGCGATGGTCGAGTAAAACGTTCAACGAGGGATGTAAATGTTCGACCAAGGATATTCTACGTTAGTCAAAGCATCACGAACCACTGGTCGACCAAGAGCTCCGAGCAAAGTCTCCGACGCACGACAAGACCCGCAAACGCTCGACGAAGGCCGTTACTTTATGTTCATTATGAGTTAACCGTTATCACTCTAAGAAAGACCGTTGGACGGTTACGATCGGACGTCATCAAGAGCATTTATGAAAGAAATCAATATCGACTAATGGTTACAAAGCAACGGCTACTATAAATACTATACCAAGATCACCGAAGAGGACACATGAACTTTTCTCTGCATTCTCGAAGTCAAAGAACACACCAATAGCTCTCTAAATTTCATACGCTAGTTTAAGTTTTTACATGTCTATTCACTTGTAATCGTACGACCACAGTTCTAAAGGACGATGCCCCTACTTGGCGTCACTTTACATAGTGCATCGACGATACTAACCTATTGTCCGCGGTTTTTTCCCTCGTTCAAGGGTTTTTCCGCGTCACCAAATCTCTTGTCCTTATTTAATTTTCTCGTTTTATTTACGTTCGTTGGGAGAATCCTTCCTTTGATCGATTAGGTACACAAGCACCTCAAGTTAACTTTTGTTAAGTTAATTTTTGGCATCAAAAGTTTGGTCTCTTGTCCTTATTTACTTTTCTCATTTTATTTACGTTCGTTGGGAGAATCCTTCCTTTGATCGATCAGGTCCACAAGCACCTGAAGTTGACTTTTGTTAAGTTAATTTTTGGTATCAACAACGATCTAAACGATCTATATCAGAAACATTCTGACGTTCTTATTGTTCAGTTGACAATCATAAACTGTTCCACAAAGAGGACGCTCATCGATGGTGGCAGCTCAACCAATATAATCTTCCTCAGCACGCTCAAAGCAACGGGAATAAGCGAAACTGAGATCGTACGACATTCGACGATCTAGTAGGCTTCAACGGAGATGCTACTCATACCGTCGGGGAAATTATACTTCTTATTGATGCAAAAAACCAATCAACTCGGTTCAACATTATCGACTGTTCGTCTGCATATAACTTGATTCTAGGAAGACCCTGGATTCACGACATGAAAGCTGTCCGCCCGACGTATCATCTGGTGATTAAATTCCCAACCCCGTGGGGGATCCAAGAAATAAAAAGCAAACAAAAGACACCCAGAGAATGTTACAAGACCAATAATGAAACCTCGGAAAGAGCTTATCTAGCAATTACAGAACAAGGAGGAATCGGTCGAGGACCTACAACTACAAGAAGTCGTACTTGACCCAAATCATCCTGAACGAAAGGTTTACGTAGTAGAAATGCTCGACTCAACCATCAAAGAAGAACTGATCCAATTCCTTCGACGGAATGTCGATTGTTTCGCCTGGTCGCATGAAGACATGGTTGGAGTCGATCCAGAAGCCATATCGCATCAACTAAACATCGATCCAACGTTCAAACCCATGAAACTAAAACGTCGCAAGTTTGTGCCAGGACGGAATAAAGTAATCAACGACGAAGTCGACAACTTGCTGAAAACTAGAAAAATACGGGAGGTAAAATACCCGGACTGGTTAGCAAATGCGTAGTCGTCAAAAAGAAAAACGGAAAATGGCAAGTCCGCATAGAGTTCAGCGATCTCAATAAAGCTTGCCCAAAAGATCCATTTCCTCTTCCACATAACGACGCCATGGTCGACACAACAGCAGGACATGAGTTGTTGACCTTTATGGATGCATATTCGGGATACAACCAGATTCTCATGCATCCGAGCGATCAAGAGAAAATGGCTTTCATGACCGACAAAGGTATCTATTATTATAAGGTAATGCCTTTTGGTTATAAAAAGGCAGGTTCGACGTACGGATGCTTCATCAACCGGAGGTTCAAACAACATCTGGGGGACTCAATGGAAGTATACGTCGACGACATGTTAGTCAAATCCAAACACGCTACTGATCACGTGCGGCATATAGAAAAATCGTTCGACGTACTCCGGGAATACCAAATGAAACTCTATCCTACTAAATGTTCCTTCAGAGTACGTGTGGAAAGATTCCTGGGACACATGGTGACTTAGCGAGGAATCGAAGCTAGTCCCAACCATATAAAATCAATCAGCGAAATAAAATCGCCTTGGAATTTCAAAGAAGTCCAACGACTCACCGGACGTATAGCTGCGTTTAACAGATTTATCTCTAAATCCTCCGACAAATGTCATTTAATTTACCATGTCCTCATGAAAAACAGAGACTTTGATTAGTCAAACGACCATGAAAAACTTTACAAGCACTGAAGGAATACATGGCGTCGCCTCCTCTGCTATCAAAACGTAAGGACAGAGAAGAACTCCAGTTATATCTAGTTATATCTCGCAGTAAGTTTAAATTCAGTAAGTGCCGTCCTCGTCCGAGAGGAGGACAAGCGTCAGCTTCCGATTTATTACGTAAGTAAATCCTTGCTCGATGCAGAAATAAGGTATACATCAATGGAAAAATTGCTTTTATCGCTAGTTACAGCCGCTAAGAAGCTTCGACAACATTTTGAATCGCACGTTATCAATGTTATCAATATTAAGTCTGTATCAAGAAAACCCGAGTTAACAAGTTGATCAACAAAATGGAATATTTACCTCAGCAGCTATGATGTAAACTTTAAACCTCGGACTATGATCAAATCGCGAGTTCTTGCTGACTTTATTGCAGGTTTTTAGCCCCGAATTAATAAAAGCTGGTGATCGAAGAATCACTTAGTTTGGCGAATCAAGACGAGCGACCATGGATACTACATGTTGACGGATCCTCTAATATACGAGGATCAGGACTAGGGGTCGTCTTGAAGTCACCACAAGGGGGCATAACGGTCTATTCCGTATCTTGCGACTTCAAAGCTACCAACAATGAAACGGAATACAAAGCGTTAATTGTAGGCATGGATCTGGGGCAAAAAATTTACACGTTAAAAGCGATTCCTTACTCGTCATCCTTGAATAAGATGAACGGAGAATTCGCAACAAAAGATTCAAAAATGATAGCGTATTGGCAGATCGCTATTGATCGGGTGAGGAAGTTCAAATCCTTCGACATCCAGCAAATCCCCATGGATCAAAATGCCCAAGCAGACGCGGTTGCCAACCTAGGATCTGCCTTAACAAAATCATCTTCCGATGTCGTACCAATGATTCACTTGATGAAACCTTCGACGAAAAATGATGAACACGATCAAATGTTCGTCTTAGACGAATCGAACGACTGCCCAAAGGAAATCCGAGAATATCTAACGAACTATCAACTCCCGCAAGATAAAATGAAAGATCGACAAATTAGATTCAAAGCCTCTAGATATGTTGTGATCGCAGGAAGGCTTTATCGACGCTCGTCTACTGGGTTGAACCTATGATGCCTCATTCCGAGTGAAACCCAAAAAGTTCTCCAAGAAATGCATGACGGAGAATGCGGGAATCACTCAGGAGGACGAAGTCTAGGGAATAGAATCTCACGACAAGGCTATTATTGGCCTACCTTACGACAAGACGCCATAACGTACGTACAAAAGTGTGACGCATGCCAGCGACACTCAGGTATGACTCATCAAACTTCTAAGTTTTTGAATTCATCTCTGATCCCATGGCCCTCTGTTGGATGGGGGATGGATATTGTCGGCAAACTACCGCCTGCACCTGGACAAAAGGTATATCTACTAGTTCTTATAGATTATTTTTCAAAATGGATAGAAGCCGCCACCTTTTCTCAGATACGAGATAAGGAGGTAATATGTTTTATCCAGACTAACTTTATCAGCATATTTGGCATTCCTTCTGAAATCATATGTGACAATGGGTCGCAATTCATAAGCGACGGAACAAGGCGATTATGTGAAGAACGACGGATAAAACTTACGACGTCTACTCCTCGATATCCTCAGTCTAATGGTCTTGCAGAATCGAGCAACAAGACGATTGTTAATTCAATCAAGAAAAGGTTTAAGGCTGCAAAAGGACGATGGCTCGAAGAATTACCTTCCGTCTTATGGGACAATCGCACAGCTCCTAGTACTTCGATTAGACAAACGCAATTTTCATTGGTATATGGGTGTGAAGCAGTCTTACCAATCGCTCGACATGCCTCTGTCGAACATAATTTGGTGGATCTCAGCTTTGACATAGATGTACTCGAAGAACTTAGAGATACTGCTTATCTCCGAATGGCGTCACAACAACAATCTGTCGCACGATATTTCAACAAAAATGTCAAGGCAAAGGTCTTCAGAATAGGAGATTACGTCTTACGACATGTCTTCCAATACACCCAAGAACTGAACGCAGGTAAGTTATCAGTTAAATAGGAAGGACCCTATCGAGTATCCGCAATCGACGGATAAGGGGCTTGTCATTTACAAACTTAAACGATCGGGACATCCCACGTAGCTGGAATGCAGTACATTTAAAAAAGTGTTTATTCTAGTCATCACTTTATGAATGTTTCTACTTTTTTCCCTTAGAATATTAGTAACTTGAGCGTTGGAGGGTCGTTGGTCAAATCAACGACCACCCCTAACCTTCTTTTTATCGCCGGAACACACGACCTTTGCAAGAACGCACGATTCGCCATATGCAAAGTAAAGACCTAAGTTGTCAGAATCTTTGTATTTTAAGTCTCGATCGACGATGACTTATGATTAAATTCATTTTAGACATACATCCATTTTATTTTATTTGTTACTAATGTTATTTTCGTTATGAAAGTAATGAACAAACGTACGATCAGATTATAAAGTCTCGACAACGACAATTGAAAAATAAGTTACATTAATTGTAAAAGGGGTGATACAAAAGAAGGCACGACTATAGAAAGTCGCCCTGAAAAACTAAAAAAGAAAAAGACTAAGGCGCGAGAGGATAGATGGCAGGAGAAACCTCCTTCTCGTCGTCAGAGACAAGATCTGCGTCGCTACCACCAACGACAGACAGACACTGATAGCCGATTAGTTGGGCATCCTTCAGGGGATCCTGCCCTCTCACTTGGCGATGGGCAATCGCCGCCTTAAACTTTGCGCGCCCAAAGGAGTCGAGCGCCTCCAACTAATCGTTAAGATCCACGATCTTTCCTTTGGCCTCGCCCAGCTGGGACCTCAGGTCTACGGCCTTCTTGGCAGAAGCCTCCTTGGATGCCGCCACCTCGGGTTCCAAAGCCGCGATCTGGTCTAGAGCATCTTTCAGGCAACCCCTGAGATCGATGCTCATGTTCTTCTAAAAGAACGCCGAGTTCATCGACCTTGGACGTCGCCGCCTCCTCCTTGGCCACTGCCGCAGCCTCGCGCTCAAGCACCATCTTATCCGCGGCTAAGGCCATTTCACGACATGAGATGCCTTGTTGATCTTAGCTTGCATGCTAAGAGACGCCTGAAAGGCCTAAAATGAAAAAATAATACGTTAGTATGACTAAAGGCATAAAATCACAAGATCGCACGATCGCACGTAAATGCACGTCTGACGACGCACGATCGCCATAATATAAAAAACTAAAAACATAAGTCGCATGATTGCACGTAAACGCACGACGTACGAACACAAAATTTAAAACAAAATAATTACCTGGAAAGGTACTCCGTAAGTGTAGTGTGAGCATCGGCCAGATGTACCCCCTCATAGCGATCCTTGAAAACGTTAAAGTTTTCCAGGACGCCAAAGAGTCTCTATCGGTCCATAGGTCCCTCCCTCATGAAATTCGAGGGGACCTTAAAACGTGCGACGGGAGCCTCCGCCGTCTTCTTCCCCTTGTCTTGCGATGAAGAAGGAACCCTATATACGACCGGCGGCACGGTGGTCATTGGAGATTCCTGGATGGGACCCGTCAACGTCGATGTCTTCTCCTTCTTGGGGTCATCGACCCCAAATGACGGTTCCCTCAGGAGTGGCCTCCTGGACCTCTTGCTTCCTGATTGGGCTGCCGCCTTCATCTTTTGTAACTCCATATCTCGATGAGCAAGGAGTGTCTGGAGATCCACCCTAGAAGTGGGAGGATCGACCTTATTCGATAACAGGGTAGACCCCGTCCCTCCAACTGACGTCGCCCCGCCAGAGGGGGCTGACGATGCTACGCCTTTCGATGGCGTAGTCGCATGAGGAACACCTCCTGATTAGGATGACCTATCTCCATCACTAGACTGGCTAACCGTCTCTCCCGTACGACATAAATAAGAACAAATGATTAGTAAAAAGGAAGAAGAAGTAAACTTTCGGATTGCATGATAGAGACACTTACAAGTCATCTCTCCTCTTTTTTCTTCTTTTCTCTCCCCTTGACTGAAGGAGGCCTCCGAGGTACCTATGTAGGTAATATCCTCGTCTTCTTCGTCAGCAAACTAACGAACGTGAGCCCTGAATGTTCGATCAGGAATCAGCAGGAACCGCTCGACCTTCGCCTACGAATCAGGTAGAGACTGAACTGCATCAAAATCAACGACCGTAAAAGGGAAAACACACGATCAAGAGATGAAAAACTCAAAAATTAAAAGAAACGTACGAATCAAAGAAAATGTTTACCCCGAGTGGGCTAACCAAGTGTAAGCCACTGGCCGCTCTCCTCTAGAAGATAACGAATGTCCAAAGACGTATCATTTGTTCCAGCCGCGGTCGTTCACCGCTGTGCCCTGGACCAATATCCGTTCCTTTTAAAAACAGATAAAGAGACTGTAGCGGTTGTTTTCCTCCGCCTTTACCATATACGCCACTAGTAGTTCGTAGATGGTAAAGGGAGATTCCCAGTCGGACATCAGCCGCTCGATTGTGGCTACAATCCTCCAGAATTGGGGCATCATCTTCGCCGGTGATAGGTCAAACCTCTACAAAAACTCTCTAGACAGACAAGAGTAGGGCTACTCAAACCCTATTTTGAAGGGGTATTTGTATAACACGAAGTAACCCTCCAGGCATTCCGCCGGCCTTAGCTTGCCGGGACTCTCCAGATGGATTTCGGCCAAATCCTTGAACGCCTGCAGGTCGTCCACACTAGATATGGTGCTCTTAGGGTCCACCATCTCTCTACAGTCACTAATCGAACTAAGGGTCTCAGAAAACGAGAATTCTTCCCAACCCTTAACTGGTTTTCTAGCTAAAGACTTTTGACGCATAAAAACGAGCAGATCGTACCTTAAATGGAACTCTAAAACCTCGAAATAAGGAAGTATGAGTTACAGGTTTGAGAGATCTTTCTTGCCTAAAAGTTGAAATAGTCCGGGAAAAATAAATAGGAAAGCAATCACTTCCATTTATACCATTGAATCCACGCCAAATCGTCGCCTCATCTCCCTGTGGCGACACCTGTCCCCGTCCTAACGCTCTTTGTCGACGAATGAACAACACATGTCCATGAAAGCTAGCCACACGCACCTGTACGCAGGCATGACGTTACAACAACTTGTCACCTTCCAATGGATTAGCCACGACACGTCATCGTGACTCAGCAAACCTTATCGTTTTCCAACCAACTCCGTTTTAAATGAAACGATTCAGTTACCTAACGGTTTGATTCACCGTAAAAACGACACGTGTCCTTTGAAATTCAAAATTCAACACTGCCACTTAAAATTTGAATTTGGGGAAAACTGTTTAGGCAAACATTTCCTAAACTCACGACCGAAGATATCTTATGACTTATAAATATTGACTATGACCTCGGAGTTAACGGTCGAACGAATCTTGCAACGAATGTCCAAGACGTACGGCAAACGAGTAATATCCACCTGTTTGACTCGTTCGACATAAAACACATTAATTGTTCTTAAACTAACGAACTAACCGTTAATCAGCCATTATGCTTTATACAAGACCGTTGAACAGTTACAGCTAGCGCTATTAAAGACTCCAGTTATAAAATCAACGCTCGAATCAACGAAAAAACCCCACGATTGATAATCAGTACGCTCTCAGATCAAAAATCACGCGAAAGCTTTTAAGAATTCATACGACCATTATTGTTTTTAAATTATATTTCTTTTGTAATCGTACGACTATCGTTCCAAAGGAGGACGTCACTGTTTGACGTCACATATTTCATAGTACAGCGACGATATCTATTATCTTCTGCGGTGTTTTCCCTTGTCCAGGGGTTTTTCGGTGTCACTAAATCTTTTGTATTTATTTCTTATTGCTTTACCTGTGATTGTCGTGAGAATCCGACCATAATTTGACCGATCAGCTCCACAAACTCCTTAAGTTGACTTTTGACAAGTTTATTTTTGGCATTAACAACAGGGTATAGACATCGTAAGTTTTATCCGTCGTTCTTCACAGAATCGCCTGGTTCTGTCACTTATGAAGTGCGACCCATTGTCACATACGATTTCAGAAGGAATGCCAAATATGCAAATGACGTTAGTCTGGATAAAAGATATCACCTCCTTATCTCTTATTTGAGAAAAGGCAGCGACTTCTATCCATTTTGAGAAATAATCTGTAAGAACTAACATATATACCATTTGTCCAGGTGCAGGCGGTAATTTGCCGATATTATCCATTCCCCATCGCATGAAAGGCCATGGAACTAGGGATGGATGCAAAATTTCAGAGGGTTGGTGAGTCATACCTGAATATTGCTGACCGGCGTCACACTTTTGTACGTACGCTATGGCATCTTGCCGTAAGGTAGGCCAATAAATAGCCCTGTCGTGAGACCCTGTTTGCTAGACTTCGTCCTCCTGAATGATTTCCACATTCTTCGTCATGCATTTCTTGAAGAACTTTATGGGTTTCACTAGGGATCAAACATTGTAGGTTTAGTCCGGTAGAAGACCGTCGATATTATTGTTAGGATCCAAAGAATCCTATGAATTTGGATCCTATGTTTGAAATGTTTTGTAAAGAAAAGAACTTCAGAATCTGAAGATGAATAGTTCAGAAGTTCTGAACTAGTGCTAGAAAGATAAACAAAGTCATCTTCAGAAGTGCAAAATATATATTCAGAAGTTCTGAAGAAGTTCTGAATAGGTTCTGAAGTGAAAAGTCAGGAGTTCTGAAGACAATTCAGAAGTGGTTCTGAAGAGCAAAGTTCAGAATTCTGAAGACAGTTCAGAAGTTCTGAAGAACTTCTGAATAGTGTTTTTGATGACGTGTCTCATTGTTATTGGGCTGTGTTATTGGGCTGTGATTTAAATACATGTAACTGTAGCTTTACATTTGTAGTATAAATAGAATGTTTGTTAGACGGTTAGTTGTAAGTGTGTGTTTCTCTATAAAGCTTTCTACAGTTCTAATAAAATGAGGATTCATTGAGCATTCTATATCAGATCTGTTGTAATATGGGACTATCAATTACCTTCCTATGATTATAATGTATCTGGAGGCTTTGAATATGATTTGTTGAGCTTTCATTTTATCTTCCGGGAGTCGATCGTTCGTTAGGTATTCTTGAATTTCTTTCGTCCAGGCGTTCGATTCGTCTAGGACTAGCGTTTGATCTTGTTCATCATTTTCCGTCGAAGGTTTCATTAAGTGAGTCATTAGTATGAAATCGAAAGATGATTTTGCTAAGGAGGATCCCAACTTGGCAAGCGCGTCTAGGGATCTGCTGGATGTCGAAGGATTTGAATTTCTTCACACGATCTCTAGCGATTTCCCAATACGCTGTCATTTTTGAATCTTTTGTCACGAATTCCCCATTCATCTGGTTGACAACGAGTTAGGAATCGCTTCTTAGGTGTAAATTCTTTGCCCCCAGATCGTATGCTAGATCCATGACTACGATTAAGGCTTCGCATTCCGTTTCATTATTGGTAGCTTTGAAATCGCAAGATACAGAATAGACTGTTATGCCCCCCTGTGGCGATTTCAAGACGACGCCTAATCCCGATCCTCGTATATTAGAGGATCTGTTGACGTGCATTATCCATGGTTGCGATTTGAGGATCTTCAATTAAGGAAGAACTTGCAATTTGATCGCAGTTCAAGATTTAAACTTATATCATAACTGCTCAGATAAATACTCCATTTCGCCGATCGACCTGTCAACACGGGTTTTCTTACTAAGGATTTTAGTGGAAAGTTAGTAATAACATTGATAACATGCGATTCGAATAATGTCGAAGTTTTTTGGCAGCCGTAACTAGCGACAAAAGCAACTTTTCCATTGACGTGTACCTTTTTTCTACGTCAAGCAAGGATTTACTCACATAATAAATCGGAAGTTGACGTTCTCCTCCTCTCGAACGAGGACGACATTTACTGAATTCGAGTTTACTGCAAGATATAACTGGAGTTCTTCTCCTTCCTTGGGTTTGGATAGCAAAGTCGGCGATGCCATGTATTCTTTTAATGCTTGTAAAGCTTTTTCATGGTCGTTCGACAATTCAAAGCCTTTGTTTTTCTTGAGAACATTGTAAAATAAATAGCATTTATCAGAAGATTTAGAAATAAACCTGTTAAGTGCGGCTACTCGTCCGGTAAGTCTTTGGACGTCTTTGAAATTTCGAAGCGACTTTATTTCGCTGATTGTCTTTATTTGGTCGGGACTAGGTTCGATTCCTTGTTGAGTCACCATGTGTCCCAGGAATCTTCCCGTGCGTACTCCGATGGAGCATTTAGTCGAATTGAGGTTCATTTCGTACTCCCGGAGTACGTTGAACGATTGTTGTATATGTCGTACATGATCTGCCGCATGTTTGGATTTGACTAACATATCGTCGATGTATACTTCCATTGTGTCTCCCAAATGTTGTTTGAACATCTGATTGACGAGTCGTTGATACGTTGAACCTGCATTTTTAAGACCAAAAGACATTACTTTGTAACAATAAATACCTTTGTCGGTCATGAAAGTTGTTTTCTCTTAATCGCTCGGATGCATGAGGATCTGGTTATATCCAGAATATGCGTCCATGAAGGCCAACATTTCATGTCCTGTCGTTGTGTCGACCATGGCATCGATATACGGGAGAGGAAATGGATCCATCGGGCAAGCTTTGTTAAGGTTTGTGATGTCTATAGACCCACCATTTTCCGTTTTTCTTCTTGACGACCATGACGTTTGCCAACCAATCCGGGAATCGAATTTGAAAGTGTCTATCTTATATAACTGTCAAATGAGACTTTCAGTTTTCCCTTCGTAGAGCAGATCATGAATTGAAAATTTTCTATCTAGGCAAAATGCTAATTTTTTTTATAGATTTCCGAATTTTACCTCTCGTATTTTTCCGGTTTTAAGCAAGTTGGCGACTTCGATGTAAATTACTTCATTTCATGCTGGTGCGAACTTGCGACGCTTTTCTTTTACGGGCTTGAACGTTGGATCGATGTTTAGTCGATGCGATATGATTTTCGGGTCGATTCCAACCATGTCTTCGTGCGACCACGCGAAACAATCGGCATTTCGTCGAAGGAATTCGATCAGTTCTTCTTTGATGGTTGTGTCCAGCGATGCTCCAACATAAACCTTTTGATTAGGATGATTCAAGTCAAGTGTGACTTCCTATTAATTGTAGGTCATCGACCGAGTCTTCTTGGTTCTGTAATTGTTGGATATGCTTTTTTTGAGGTTTCATTGCCGTCATGTAACATTCTCTGGATGTCTTTTGTTCACTTTTTATTTCTTGGATCCCTTACGAAGTTGGGAATTTAGTCACCTGATGATACGTCGAGGGGCAACTTTCATATCGTGTATCCAAGGTCTACCCATGATCACTTTCTATGCTAACGAGCAGTCAATAACATTGAACCGAGTCGACTTGTTGAGTCCATTTGCATAAATAGGAAGTATAATTTTCCCGACGGTGTGAGTAGCATCACCGTTGAAGCCTACTAAGATCGTCGAACGTCGTACAATCTCAGTCTCGTTTATTCCCATTGCTTTGAGAGTGCTGAGGATAATTATATTAGCCGGACCTACCGCCGTCGATGAGTACTCATCGTGGAACAATTTCTTATTGTCAACTGAACGATCAGACCATCGTGATGTTTCTGATGTAATTTTTCCAGATCATGGTCGTCGAATACAATCAGCATATTTTTCGAGTGTGCGTTTGATTTTCACCTATGTGATCGAGGGATCGTAGGATCATTCGGTCGCTGGATGGCGTGTCTCTTTGCAGCTGAATAGGTAAGTCCACAGACATCTAATCCACCTGCCACGGAATTTAGAGTCTTAGTAGTGTTCGGAGATGGAGGTTTAATGATATTACCTGAGTTGTCGTTAGACAACAGATCCTGAAGATGTTATTTCGATAAGACCCATGCCACTTCCTTTCTCAATGCAACACAGTCGTCCGTCATATGACCGTGATCATCGTGAAAATCGCACCATTTCATCATGTCTTTTTTCTCATCTGGTCGATCAATTTTCTTTGGCCATCGAACAGTTGATTGTAGTTCTTTCAAAGCTTTAATTAAATCTTAGGAAGTTATGGATATCGAGATGACGATATCTCTTTCTTTTTGTCGAATATGACGTTCAATATTTGTTTTGGAGGATCTGGCTAGGATGTTGATCGGGCCTTGAAGTCTGGTTTTTTAGCACCGAATGGTCGTCTTTCGTCAGTATGTTTTCGTCGAAAAGAAAGGTCATCTTCCACCGTCGTGTATGCTAGCGTTCGCGCTCGTACGTCTTCAAATGTGTCCGCAGGGTATTTGGTAAGATCCAAATATAAGTCAAACGTGCTGTCCAGACCTCTTTTGTAAGCTTCGATCTCCGTCCTTATGTCACAATTACGAATACCTATCATTTCAAATTTAAAACGGTTAAAATAATTACGAATGGATTCACCAGACTTTTTAATAAAATAATATAAATCTCCCGTTTGTTTTTCCATGTGACTACTCGCTAACTGTTGGAAGAATTGATTGGCGAGATCCGCAAAAGATTTTATTGATTTTGGCTTCACATTTATCAACCATTGCAGAGCAGCCCCTGTGAGTGTCTCCCCGAAGCTTTTACGCATGCATACTTCTTGATATGGCAGAGGTATCGATAGCGTCCACATTAGTTGTTTATATTGAGCGACGTGCTCGTTTGGGTCCGGCAGTCCCAAATATTTTGGATTGACTGCGGTTATGCTGTATTTCTTAAGGACGTCGATCAAAGCGATTACGTCAGAGAATTGCGATGTTTGAAATCCAGCGGGTGGCTCGACATCCACAGGACTGCTGCTCCAGGGAGTTTGGACAATAGAGCTATTACTTTTTCGCTTTGTTCCTCCAGCAGTTTTATACGTCGTGCGACTAGTTCCATGACAGTATATTAAACGTGTTTTGCCACTCGACCCCTTGATCTGTCGTATTTTCGGTAGATGGATTTTGCACGTAAATGGATAGTTGAGGCATCAAAGTGTATGTTTGAGCAAAGGTCATCCCGGTCGAGAGAGGCATTGTGGGAACTCCCACGGTATAACGTATGCCAAAGTTCAACTTGTTGTGGTTTTGGTATTGACTGTTAGGTTAAGTCCATGGTCCAGAGTGGTTATAATGAAATTGTGGATTAGTGTATTGTGATTGGGGGTTATTGAACTGAGGTCGAGGGTTGCTATATTGACCTCCTGGTAGTATTGGGCCTGATGGTGGTCGCGGCAGCAGATTAGGATTCCCATAAGTATTTCTTTGTGCTTCCAACTGCCGGAACCGTAACTATGCAGCCAGCAATTCAGCTCTTAACGCTGCTTCTGCGGGCCTACAGGCTCCATGATATGCCATTCAAAAAATCAAAGAAAAATCGTTAGTAACAATTGTGTTTATCGGAGAATTCCTTTGTTCAGATCCCACGGATGGCGCCAAACTATTGATGCCAAAAATTAACCTAACAAAAGTCAACTTAAAGAGTTTGTGGAACTGACCGTTCAAAGGCCGGATTCTCATGACAAACACAGTTTAGATAATAAAAACTAAAGAAAAAAGGTTTGGTGACGCGGAAAAACCCTTAGTTAAGGGAAAAAACCACGGACGATAGAAGATATTGTCGTTGCACTATGAAAAATATGACGTTAATCAGGGACGTCGTCCTTTAGAGCGATAGTCATACGATTACAGAGGAGAGATAAAGTAAAAACAATAATGTCGTATGAATTTTATAAAACTATTGTATATTTCTTGATTCGAGAGCGTAGTGATTATCAATCGTTGTCTATTATTTGAACTGAGCGTATGTCTTGTAGCCGAGGTCGTTTGTAACGGTCTTCAGGTATTCATTGTCTTCATGAATGTCCTTAATGGTGTTGGTTGAAACCGTCCAACGACCCTGCATGTAGAATGTAACGTTTGACCAACTCGTTAGTAAAAACAATTAAAGTAAATTTATGTCACAGTTGTAAGTCGAACATATGATCATTGATCGTTCGACCTACATCCTGATCATTCGTCGTAAGTTTCGTTCGACCGTTGACGTCGAACTCATGGTCAAAAATATATGAGTCGTTAAATATCCTTAGTCGTTCGTTTTGTTCAACGGTCGTGAGTTTAGGAGATTTTTGTCCAAACAGATATTCGACGAATGTTCTCCCTATAATCATTGTGTTCAACATCGTGTTCTTATTCATTTATATATACTTGATTTACTGGGATCCACAATTGGTATCAGAGCCTACGATCAGAGTTTTGAACAGATTCTAATCGACTTCTTGGATTAAAAGGAAATCTCGAATTTTTTTTTTCTCTCGATTCATAAGACTTCTGTTTCATTCAATAAAACCACGAAAATATAATTCTGGGTAGTTTTTCTACGGTTAATCGATTTGAATCTTCCTTGTTAACTAATCTGCAAAGTGTGCGAACCGATCTGTGTGTGGTGTTTCAAAAATTTCTGAGTGATCTTCATAATTATCGTGCCAACCTTCTTAGATCTCGGACCCTTTAGATCCGAGAACCTAAGTTATCGGACCAAACTAGTCGAGAACATAAATTTTCTCGGACTACTCACACCCGACAAAATTTGTTTATCGCATCCTTGATATTTTTCAAATAATTTTAATTACTTTCATTTATTTTGTGTACTTAAAACCTTCTTGTCCCTAGAAAACTCAAGAACTTTGTTCCTTGCAACTTTTCTAGTCAAGTAATCGTTATAAATCTTGGCAATTGTTTGTCAAAATCCATACTTGGTTGTTTAGACCTTTTTGTCCATAGAAAAACTCAATAACTTTGTTACTGTTGATGCCAAAAATTGCACCAACGTTTATTTTAGCACACCTGTTTATTCCGAAAATTGCATAAAAAACTACTTAAGGTTGGGGTGCGGTCTTTATTAACTATAGATTGACCTTCGAAAAATAAGAGAAAAATGATGGAGAAAACGAAAATAAGACAAACGATTTTGGTGACGCGGAAAACCCCGTCGACGGTAAAAACCGCTGATGATAGGAGATATCGTCGATGCGCTATGGCAACATGACGTCAAGCAGGGACGTCGGCCTTTAGAGCGGTGATCGTACGATTACAGTATAAGTACAAGAATAACAATATCGAATAAAATATAGAATGTTATCCTATGTTTCATAGTTCCGGAGCGCAGAGATGATCAATTGGGGTTTCTTCGTTGATTTTAGCCTTGATTTTATAGTCGGTGCCATTTGTAACTATTGTTTGTCATTAATAATCTTCATGAATGTCCTTAATGTCGTCGACTGTAACCGTCCAACGGTCACGTCATTAATCGCGACTTTGAATGTAACGTCAGTGCGCCATTAATTGCGGCTTTGAATACCCTTAATGATATCGTAACCGTCCAACGGTTTTTTGATAATCGCTGGTTTGTTAAACGTCGTAGAATACTATCGGGAGTTTCGTCGACCATTGACTCCGAAGCCATAATGAGTTGTAAAATATCTTTGGTCGAACGCTTTAGTCAACGGTCTTGAGTTCAGGATATTTTTACCCAAACAGAGTGGATATTATTCTCGTTGGTCGTAGGTGTGATTTTTTTTACCCAAACAGTTAACCCCCCGAGATTTGGATTTCAAAGCTAATTTGAATTTCAAATCTCGTTCTAAAGAAAAATTCAGCTGTCGGGTATGCGTATTGCCTTTGAATCGTTGGATTATTAATTTAGTCAGTCAGACGATGTGATCAACAAAAGTGATAGTTTCTAGTGTGTTCAGCTGGTCGGTCACTTATGACGTGCGGTTTAGCGATGATCGTTTGTTTTCACGAGATTTATGCGACCTGCGACTTTTGCGACTTGTGAGGTGCGTTCGAGCGTTCGATCGACATTGATACTCTTCATTAATGCTCTTGAATTTGAAGAGGTTCCTAATGATTGGTCATTCATTACGCATCGGTGAAGTGTGGACTCCTTCCTTCCCCCGATTCAGCGGCGATAAGCTAGAGTTTCCGAAGAATCCCTTATCGTACGTTCCTCGTTCAAACATTAGAGGATAAGGGAGACGGTGATACTTGGGGTGACGAAGGTGAAGACGTTGTCTTTGTTGGAGCTTCCGGGTCTTCCCTCCGTCCGGAGGGGATGGAGGAAGAAGAGAGGGCAGGTAATCATTTTTCATTTGCTTCGATACCCGTTTTCTTTCGTTTGTACTTGATTTCAGAAGAAACTTGTGGTCTTTTGGCCGGTCGTAGGATCCTCCTGCTCGACGGGGTTTAGATAGAAGGAGGTCACTAGGGTCAACCATGAGGGAACCGTATGCTAGAACCGAGAGTTCTAAGAAAGCGAAGACGTCGAAAGCAGTCATGCCATCGAGCGTATCTGCTCTTCCCAGGGGGAAGAGACCCATAGCGGGGGCTTCCGTTGATAACCTATTCCAGGTGAGTTGTTTGTTTTGTGGGGTCATGACTCCCACGTATTATGTGCGTCGTGCATCGTGCGTTCGAGCGTTTGTGCATGCTTGCGATATTCGTTCGTTTTTGAGAGATCATACGATCTGCGACTTTTGTATCGCGTGACATGTGACGTGTGTTCGAGCGTTCGTATGATCATGCGATCTTGCCATTATTCTTATTGACAGATAGATGTCAAAAAGAATGTGCAAGTATTTTCGCGCGATCATGCGATCTGCAAATTTTATATCATACGACATGCGATGTGCGTTCGAGCGTTCGTGCGACCATGCGATCTTGCAACTATTCTTATTGACAGATGATGACAAAAAGAATGTGCAAGTATTTTCGCGAGATCATGCGATCTGCAACTTTTATATCATGCGACATGTGACATGCGTTCAAGCGTTCGTGCGATCATGCGATCTTGCAACTATTCTTATTGACAGATAGATGTCAAAAAGAATGTGCAAGTAATTTACATCTGTCGGATGAACGACAAGACTTGCGACAAAGGCAAATTTCGTCCGTTACATGACTTGCGACAGAGGCAAATTACGTCCGTTACATGACTTGCGACAGAGGCAAATTTCGTCCGATAGAGGACTTGCGATAGAGGCAACTTGCGACAGAGGCAAATTTTAAGTAATTTGTGACAGACAAATTTTAATGATAAGTAATTTGCGACAAAGGTAAATTTAATGAGACCGCCGACTATTAATGGTTAGACGACTGATTGTATTCACGTCACACGAATATTCTTTATGAATTGTGGCAATCATATTTGACCGACAGGGGTCCTTAAATGACGTTTGTTTGACAACGATTCGTTTTGAACAATGAAGTAACTTACAATTGGACTCGCAATTTGTATAAGTTACATTTGACATCATTGATAGATCATTCGATCTATATAATTTCTCGCGATCCTACAGAAGATAAATATTATTCGGGTGGTCGTTGGTTTTACCAACGATCCTCCGACGCATAAGTCAATATAACTATTGAAGATAGTTTATATAATGTACGGTAATCATGAAAGTCATGATATGTAAGACATCGATAGAAATGAACTTTGGATTAATAATCACAAGTAACGTTTGACATCACAAACATTTAAGACTTTTGAAAGTCTTGACAGAGGTTTTCGATAATCATATATCGAAAAGAATTCTTTCGCTATTGATCATAGAAGATCGTTAGATCGTGCATTCCTGCAGTTAACCAAAGATAGAGGTGGTCGTTGGATTGACCAACGACCCTCCGATGCTTAAGTCAGTAACGTTTCGTCAAAGAATGATAATAGCAAACCAGAAGAAATAACTCACTAATATGTGATGGACAGATGTGTGTCATGCAAACGCTAAGCTTATTTCGATTTAGTAAAATGGCTTCACAACTATATACCAAAGTAAAAAAAAATTGATCGGTC
Organism: Silybum marianum; assembly: GCA_036898165.1. Classification (NCBI taxonomy): domain Eukaryota; kingdom Viridiplantae; phylum Streptophyta; class Magnoliopsida; order Asterales; family Asteraceae; genus Silybum; species Silybum marianum. The sequence continues at coordinate 7,492,613 of CM072541.1, forward strand.
GAGGTTCGGGGAGTCGACTTTGTCAGTGACTATGCGCTTCGGCCATAGTTTTATCATATGAGTCGCCTTTGTTAGCGATCATGAGTTTTAATTTGCGTCTTACCATTACTGGCGATCATGAGATTTAACTTGTGAATTGCCTATGCTGGCGACCATGGAACTTGTGTCACGTTTACTAGCGTCGCTGGAAGTGGCGAAGATGAAACTAGCGACAATGGAACTTGCGATGCCGAAATTGCCGACGAGGGAACTTGGGACAACAAAACTAACGTCGCTGGAATTGGTGACGACATAAATGGTGACGTCGGAACTTGCGACGCTGGCGTTACTGAAACTGGTGATGATAAAATTTACGATGATGGAACTGGTGTCAATGAAATTTGCGACACTTTTACTGGCGTCACCGAAACAAGTGACAAGTGACGAAAAAACTTGTGACGCTAGAACTGGCGACGAAGGAACTGGCGTTGCTGGAACTTGCAGTGATGAAACTGCCGACGACGGAAGTTGCGACGTCGGAACTTGCGTCACAGTTATTGGAGACTATTTATTTTTACCTTGTGTTTTGCTGTAAGTGGTAATCTTGTGATTCTATAAGAGAGAAGTCATGAGGTGATTTTTGGTTGAACCAATGACCCTCAATTGTTCATAGTTAGTACTCGGTTCCTGAATGATAATAATAATTGAACGATGAATAAAGATTATAAAAACTAGTTCTTTTTAAGTGTACCGTATTCCATTGCATGGGATGTCGCGGTTGTCTGTGTCTTGGTCTCGATAAACGTTTTTTCTATGTACTTTTTGGAATTAGTTACCTGTCTGGTTACTTTTGGCGAATGGGAAAAGGAAAACGAATCCGTTGATAGGATACATGTGGTGGTACTCGTGATCGTCTTGTCGGGGGATTTTGTCAAAGATATATATATCTCGATGTGCTTCACAGTTTTCTCATTTCATTGAGTGATTCTGTCGATAGGCGTCTTAAAATTTTGCTTGTATCCATGTGTCTATGATGAAAACTTGCGGTCGACACATTAGAAACTGAGATCTTCAAGAAAGATGCGTTAGTAAAAATTTCTTATGTATGTCAAAGGAAATCCTTAGTTGGGTCCCACGGATGGCGCCAAACTGTTGATGCCAAAAATTGCACCAGCGTTTATTTTAGCACAACTATTTATTCTGAAAATTGAATAAAAAACAGCGGAAAACCAGGTCAAGGGTAAAAACCGCGGACGATAGGAGATGTCGTCGATGGCACTATGGGAATGTGACGTCAAGTAGGGACGCCGGCCTTTAGAGTGGTGATCGTACGATTACAGTAGAAATGCAAGAACAACAATATCGAATAAAATATGGAATGCTATCCTATGTTTCGTAGCTCCGGAGAGCAGAGATGATCAATCGGGGTTTATTCGTTGATTTTGACCTTGATTTTATAGTCGGTGCCATTTGTAACTGTCGTTTATCATTAATAATCTTCATGAATGTCCTTAATGTCATTCACCGTACCCGTCCGACGGTCACGTCGTTAATCGCGGCTTTCAATATAACGTTCGTGCCCCTTTAATTGCGGCTTTGAATGCCCTTAATGATGTCGTAATTGTCCAACGGTCATTTCATCATTGTTGGTTTGTCAAACGTCGTATAATACTGTCGGGAGTTTCGTTCGATCATTGACTCCTAAGCCATAATGAGTTGTAAAATATCTTTGGTCGAACGCGTTAGTCAACGGTCGTGAGTTCGGGATATTTTTACCCAAACAGAGTGGGTATTATTCTCGTTGGTCATAGGTGTGATTTTTTTACCCAAACAGTTACTTGCAGCTTTTTTTAGTCAAGAAACTCAATAAACCTATTATTAGTCTAAAGCTTAAAACTTGATTGTTTTGGAAAGTCGAAAACTTTGCTTTTCTTGTCCATAAAAAGACTCGAGAACTCTGTTTCTCGCACCTCTTTTTAGTCAAGAAACCTTTGTTTTCGTTTTCTTTCGACTCAAGTTTTTAATTAATCTCTGTTGGTTCTCATTTAATTGTTTTTTTTTCCTGATATTTTGGGGAAATTGAGAACTTGGTTATTCTTGTCCAGAACAAGACTCGAGAACTTTGTTCCTCGTAGCTCTTTTTAAGCAAGAAACCCTAGTTATCTTTCCTTAGAATTATTAGTTAAAATTCATTAAAAATTTCACATAGATATTTTTTCTCGCATATAAGGACTCGACAAACACTTTTCTCGAAATTTATAATTCGACATGGTTACCCGTTCTCAACAAGTTTCATCCGAGAAACCTTGTTCTCGGACCCTTTAGATCCGACAAGGACAGATCTCGAACCCTTTAGATCCGACAAAGACAGTTCTCGAACCATTTAGGTACGACAAGATCAGTCCTCACATCCTTTAGATCCAACATCCAGTTTGACTCCTTCGTTTCACCCGAGATAAAATACCTATTTCCAAAGTTTGTCTTAAAATCCTTTCAAAACTCACCGATCGAGATCATTCTATCAAGTACCAATGACTACTCGTGAAGCCATGGCCATAGGATCCGACACTCGCCTACCTGTTTTATTGCGAGGGGAATACTCTCAATGGAAAGATCGATTCCTCGACTTCATCGAACGTCATGACTATGCGAAAGAAATTATGCAATCCATAAATGAAGGCCCACCTCCTGTCATCTACCATGATCTTCCCGTAATGCCTAATAATGACCCTCCTCTTCTGGCCCGACGAGAAAGAAAGTCTAAACCCGCGTATGATGATAATGAGAAACGAATTGCCAAAGGTGATCAACTTGCAAGATCATATCTTCTCCAAAGCATTCCTAATGAAATCTACATGAGCATTGATAGCCAACGAACCACGACTAAAGGAATGTAGGAACAAATCGAGAAGATCATGCTTGGAACAAAGATTGGCACCCAACTGAAGATCACCAACTATATTTGAAAATACGAGGAGTTTAAAGCCAAAGAAGGAGAAAATCTTTCGGACATTTATGAGCATTTTGTCAATCTGCTCAACGAGCTTAGCAAAAACGATATCCGAAAGACAAAGATCGAAAACAATGTGAAACTAGTCAGTAATCTTCAACCCGAATGGCATCGCTTTGCAAATCAAATCAAACATAGCACGTTTCTCGATGACCTGGATCTTCACGAAGTATATGAAATGTTGAAACAAGACGAAGAGGAGGTCCTTGAAGCAATAGCGACCAACAAGAAAAAAACTAAGCCATCCGATCTGAATGCCCTTATTGCCAAAGAAGATCACAACTCATCTCGAAACATCCGACAAGAAAGTATCACAGAGGAGGAGGAAGACCAATATGTATCCGACCCCGAAATTGCTCAATTACAACAACAGTTGGCCCTTCTTACTCAAGCTTTCTAGAAGAAGTTTTCTCGCTGCCCACCTCCAACAAACAAAGATACGCTTCGGGACCCAAACACCATGAACGTAAGGAAATGTTTGAATCCAAACCTCGTCAAGAATAAAAGCGTCCACCGGTTAAACCCGAAGATAAATTAAAAGGGGGGATGAGTTTGTGCTACAATTGTGGCAAGTCCAGACATTACGCACGTGAATGCAAGAAACTGGTCGTTCAAGATTCCAACTATTTCGCCTACAAACTAATGCTTGCAAAGCAAAAAGAAGCCGGAAAAGTTCTAATGGCTGAAGATGAACATTGGCTCCATCAAAAATGAGGACACCGAAACCGAGATACAAGCCCATTTCAGTCTAATGGCCAACATTACCGATTTATCCAATGATGAATCTCGCGCTTCCGACCGCTCGCCTGAGGTAACTAACTCTGACTATGATCTTTTTGTGGCTCAAACGCATGAACTGATGATCCAATTGCAAGATCTACAATCTAAATTGAAAACCGAGAAACTCTTGGTTTCCAAATTAGAAGCACGTCTAGAAAATAATCATAACCAACTCATAATTGTCTCATTCGAACTTGCAAATTCCAAGAGCGATACTAAAAATGTTCAAAAAGAAAAGACCATTTTAGAAGATGAAAATATGATGCTAAAACAAAAACTTACGGACCTCACGGAAAGACTTAAGAAATTTGAACGTGACGCCACAAATTTTTCATCAAAATTTGAGTTTGCCAGTATTCAAAAAATGACCTTTTAAAAAACTCAAGGATTTGGAACTTAAGCTTTATAAATCAGGACAAACGGAACAAATGATACATCTAAACACACCCAAGGAGTTATGTTCAAAAGTTGGCTTAGGTTTTGAAAATCCAAAACGATTAGAAACGGCCTTGTACAACACTCCCACACTTTATAAGTTTGAATATCTAGACCTTGGTCCAGATTACAAAATTCAGTTTATGAAGTCTCCCAATAAAGTAGAGAGAAGGGAAGATTGGAATAGCAAGAACAAAAAGTATCATCAAATTTCTTTTTGTTATCCGAAACACGTTGCAACAGATTCATCAAAAGAAACTCTTCCAAACAATTATTTTTCTTGCTATACCGAAGAAGAACTCCAAACCGAACCTCCAATTTTTAAACCCTACATTCCAACTCTATTTCTTGTAAAGAAAATTATCCAACTTGAAACGGTTTTGGAATCCGAACGTTCTTCTTCGGAAAAGGAAAAGGAAGCGTTGATCGCTAAAATTCAAAAACTCGAAAACAATTCTTTAAACGCAAAAGATACTCCCGAAGTTGATACAACTTCTGAAGTATCCTCATGTAAAGCTTTCATAAGCACTCATCAACAAAATTGTTTTCTCGATGATTTTGTACAAAACGATCACTACAATTCCTTCTTCTTATGAAATGTTTAAGTTTTTCCCACATGATTTCGATCCTTGTAATTATCGTCCATCTAGTTATAAAACTTCCTTTACTCCCGAACAAATAGATGCTGAATTAGAGGCCGATGAAGCATGAATCCTAGCCAAATTTCAACTAAACTTTTCAAAATTACTTAACTCCGACGTCTGTCTAGATGACTCGATTGATCAATTTGACTTCAATCCAATACTTCCAAGTCATAAGGAATTTTTGGACAAAGGCAAACAACCTGTCAACTCAGTATCAATTCCTGACATTGATAATGAATGTTCTACTAGTTCGTACCAACCTCCGATTTCAAAAAACAAGGAACATATTGTGCATTTTTAAAAGACCACTATGCATCATTCCTCAAAATCTAATTCTGGTCAATTTAATGTTTAAGTTCTACGCCCTCTAAAGATAAAGCAAGTCTGGGTTGAAAACGGCACAAGTCAAGCAAAGTCATCGCCCGACAATAAGAACTCTAGTTTTATTTTTTTAAATGTCAAAACTTCAAAACAAAGTGTTAAATTTCCTCACACTATTCATTCGTTTCGACAGTTATTGCAATTTTCTCGAAATAAAATTTAATTCTCAAATTCTGGTGTGACCGACTTTGTGCGCTTAAATACATATAATCATGGTTATAATTATCCTTCTAGCATGCATGGATCTTACAATGATCATCATCTTATCCTCATCCTGTCCATCCTGTTTTGAAATGGGTTCCCAAGCGGCCCTTGACTAATGCACCTAAGTCCCAATTCAAATTGGTACCAAGGTTTGCAAAGTCAACTAACCCCGAAGGACCCATTTTTAAATGGGTACCTAAATCTGCCTGATTTTTGCAGGCTAGTCATGTGTGGTACTTAAATTCTAGTCACTCCAAGCACATGACTGGATAAAACGAGCTGCTCGCCAAGCACATGACAGGCTAGTCATGTGTGGTACATTTTGGGAACAACTTATGCACCTATAATCAGACACGGAGATATCGTCCGCGATAATCTGACCATTTCTAAAGTAACATATGTCTGCGGTGTCAGCCATAATCTGTTAAGCATTGGACAGTTTGTGACAAAGAACTAGAGGTCAACTTTTGGACCGAACGTTGTTGTTTTTGCACTTACGAGGGATAAGAAATGGGTAAAATGAAGAAAGCCTCTTATAAACCCAGGTGGAACATGGCACGATTCGTCCTCTACAACTCACTTATATGGATTTATGTGGTCCGATGCAGACTCAAAGCATCCATGGCAAGAAGTACGTTCTTGTCATGGTTGACGAATTTTCTCGATACATGTAGGTCAAATTCCAAGGATTAAGCCCTCGATCTTATCATAGCCTTCATCAAGAACATCCAAGGAAAACTAGAGCTTAATGTTCAAACCATTCGAACGGACAACGGAACGGAGTTCAAAAATCGAATGCTAAGTAATTTTCTCACCTCCGTCGGCATCACTCAGACTTTTTCGGCCGCTCGAACTCCACAACAAAATGGGGTGGTCGAAAGACGCAACCGTACGTTGGTCGAAGCCGCTAGCGCCATGCTTGTCCATTCCAAGCAGCTTGCACCATGCTCGTCCATTCCAAGCCATCAATATAGCTTGTTTAACTCAAAACCAATCCATCATCAACAAACAATTCACCAAAACCCCGTACGAGTTAATCAACAAGCGCATCCCCACTATTCACTACTTCCACACTTTTGAATATCGCTGATTTATACTGAATGATAAATAGGATCATAGCAAGCTTCATCCCGAAGCCGACGAAGGTTTTTCCTTTGATATTCCCTAAATACCGCAGCCTATCGGATCTACCTCAAAACTCTAGAACTGTCACAAAAAGTGTCAATATTGACTTCGATGACAATACCGAGTTGGTTGCCGAACAACTCAGTTCTGGACCCGCGCTTACCAGTGTATTAGCTTCCGGACAACTATGTTCGGAACTTGTTCCTAACCCACCCAATCAAAATTCGGCATCCAATTCTAAATCTGCAACTTCAGATTTGGACCATCTTTTCGATTACTTTTACTCGGAATACTTCGGACCTTATGCTCCAACGCACAATCCAATAGTTCCTCCAACTATGGAAGTTGCCGACACCACCACTGTTTCAGGACCAAAACCGAAACCATTTCATCAACCACGACTTCCGATCCTACACACCCTGCTAAACCGCTCCCCGTAGAAACCACAGATGAAATACTTTTAGAAGATTTCATTACACCCTTATTCCGATTCAACCGGATCCACTTCTTGAAAGAAATCCTTCCAAAATCGCAAGTCCAACACTGGAATCCACTCCCCCTCACCAGTACCCAATACTCAAGGATGTCACCAGTTCGACTCGCCCCTCTGATAGCTTGCTTATTCAAATTTACGTAGACGACATTATTTTTGGGTCTACTAACACACAATACGGTAAGAACTTGTCTGCCCTCATGATTGCCAAATTCAATATGAGCATGATGAAAGTGATGAATTTTTTCCTTGGTCTTCAAGTTAAACAACTTTCAATGGGAATATTCATCCACCAATTGAAATGCATCCAGGACATGTAAAAGAAATTCAACATGACAAACTGTACTTCGATTGGAACTCCGATGTCTCCCGGTTCTAAACTACATGCTGATCCTTCCGGTAAAGCGGTAGATCTTAAGAACCATAGAGGCATGATTGGTTCTTTAATGTATTTCACGGCTAGTTCGCCCAGATATAATGTTTGCTACATGTTTAGGTGCTCGATATCAGGCCTCACCCAAAGAATTTCACCTTAGTGTTGTTAAACATATTTTTAGATATTTAAAAGGTACTATTGATCTTGGCCTATGGTACCCTAAGGATACCGGTTTCGAGTTAACTGCTTTTTCAGATGTTGATCATGCTGGTTGCATGCTTGATCGGAAAATCACCTCGGGTCACATACAATTTTTGGGTGACAAACTCGTAAGTTGGTCCTCCAAGAAGCAAACTTGCGTATCTACATCCACCGCGGAAGCCGAGTACATCGCTGTCGTGAGTTGCTGCTCTTAAGTCATATGGATGCGCACCCAGCTTTAGGACTATGGCTTATGGTACAACAAGATTCCCATTTACTACGACTGGAAAACCGCCATTTCCATATCCAGCAATCCGGTTCAACACACCAAAACAAAGCATATCGATGTTCGGTACCATTTTATTAAGGACGATGTCGAAAGAGGTACGATAGAATTATATTTTGCTAATACAGAATTTCATCTTGCCGACTTCTTCACAAAGGCTTTGGATGACATACGATTCCATTTCCTAGTGTCCAAGTTGGGCATTCTTAATCTCAAAACCTGATACGATCAGTACACTCGAAGTTCACAAAACGCGCATTCAAGTTTACTACAGACTCAAAATTTAAGTACTTTCCTTTTTCATTACTCTTGAATTCTCATTCTGCTTTCTTCGAGCATTTTACTTTTCTGTATTTTCAAAAATTAAATTCTATATATTATTTTCGTCATGATTTTATCTTTTATTTTTCTGTCTTGATATCTGCTTTATCTAACCTTTCAGCATTCAAGGAGGAGCGTCTAGGTAAGTTTTTCTTAACTTTTGCACACGCAGATTTGTAGGGTGAGTTAAGTTTTCTTACTCTTCATGCATCAGTCTGGGGTGGCACGTAGGATGAGTTTAATTTGATAAGTATTTCGTTTCCGCCATACTCGTTTATCGGACTTCTAAGACTCGACAAGTTTTTTTTATCGAAGCTATCATGACCCCATAACCTAGTTTGTCAGATTCTTAACACCCGAGCTCTTAGGTTCTCGCATGAGTCTCTCCGTGAACAGTAGTTCCTCGGATGATAAGGACCCGAGTTCCTTATCCGCTTTCACCATCCGACGAGTTGACTTGGTCAACCTTTAGTTGACCAATGTGAATTTGACAGGTGGCATGATTTTTCAACTATTTAAACCAAGGGCCCTACTCATTCTGTTCACTTCTCGAATCGATTTTCCCTCTTTTTCTCTCACTAACTCACCCGAGCACCCTTGTTCAATTTGCTTTGTTCAAATCTTCGACTCACGAATCAACGCATGCACCATCATGTTCGTCTCTAGTCCTTCATCATCTTTAATATTTTTGTTTTTATTTTTAACCGTTACATGATAGCCTATTTCACTCCGAACTGTTCGACTTCTCAAAACCATATGGGTTTTACGTTTTCCTGGTTTCTAGTTATTTTGGTGCAAACTTAGCTATTATGACTAGATATAATTTGCTTAGATATCAGACCCCTCATGTTGTCGGATGATACTTTAATATATCACTCGAGTTCTATAGTTAGAACTTTTCCACTCACTGAATTCTATCCGACATATGCATATTGTCCAACAACTTGCTTAGTTTGGCCCGACATCTTGATTTATCGAATCACGCTGACCCCCGTGTGACCCAAGGAAAAATCTTGGACTTTATTTTCACAACTTCACCATCCGCGAAGTTTGGTTTTCGGATCACACTGTCCTCAGTGTCATCCGAGTTCCACACTTGGTAACTTTTTCAAAAAAATTTCAATTTGTTTTTCACATTTCTTATTTATGTGCCTGGTTTTACTAACATTGTTTTTCAGAATCAATGGCGGCTATCAATGACCCAAATCTTTCCGACGATGAAAACCCAATGGTCTCCATACGCTCATCAGCCCCGAGTTTCTCAACCGGAAACCCGAATGACCGATTCATGCTCCAAACAAACATGAAGGAAATTCAGTCGAATAACCATTAGTTAGATTTTCACATGCGGCTACAACACCCGATTATCCAGGAGATAATTAAAGGCCACCCTCTATGAAACGCGTTCAACATGACGGTACAAGTTCCCGACTTCTACCTTCAGCAATTCTCGCACACCCTATGCTAACATGCTAATGAGAACAACTATCACTTCACGACTCAAATTGACGAATTCGAGACTCGTCTAACTCCCTCTCGCCTACGTCGTGTTCTCCGACTTCCGACCATAAATGATATTCCCGGACGTCAAGAATATGAAGACCCGGCCTCCGAAGAAGATGTTTGCCGCGACCTTCTGGCCTTTGGATACAAGGACACTCTCACTAGGTTCAGCCAATTCAAACGCATGCATCTGCCACCAGTACGGTCTACATTGTTCTCCCTGGTCAATCGCCGCCTCACATCTAAACACACCAGTGTAGATAGAGACAATGCTTTGGTACTCCACATTTTTCACAGCATTTCATTCAACCGCCACTACGACTACGTCGCACTCATCTGAACTGACCTTGTAGAAGTCCTTGAAGAAAAAGGCACCGGCCTAGGCCGCATTTTTATTCTCTTCCAGCGCTTTCTACAACCAATAATATGAAGCATGATTAACTCCCGGGAAGAAATACCTCGCCGTGACGGTACTCCCTGCTGACCACACTACGTCCAACGTTTCCTGAAACTCCCAAATGTCCGGTTGGACCGTTAAATGCCAATCTTCGAAGCCCTTCTAGCCTACGCTGATCATGCTGTACCGAGTGTGATAGTATATAGGGAAGAGAACGACTTAGTGGCCCCTACAGAACCGGAAGGGCCTCCCCAAGAGCCGCCCTGTGAGGAAAATCTTAAGATCGGAGAGGGTCCTAGGATCTTAGACGAGCAGGTTCAGGATCAAGGGGATCCTGAACAGGACGATGAGAGAAGAGAAGAGGTGAGGGGTACTGAAGTGGGCGGTGCTTCTGATCAGCTTATCCCATCAATCGCTGTGGCCGCCAACTCGATACCACCTCCTTCCGGAGCTACTGTTGCCACCACCTCTCAACCCACCACCGCTCGAATTCAACGACTAAAGCTCTTAGTCCGACATCGTCCTACACGTCAAACCGCAATTTCATCTTTCGACATTGGAACGGAAGATCATGCCAACCTTGATCTGCATGACAGTTCTGAAGACATTCCTAATCCCCGCTGACAACGCCGATCAACCGAAGAAGTTGTAGTTAACTACATTGGCCGACAACCATCTACTCAAGACTCATCTTCGGAAAGTACTGATTCCGATTCAGTTGCTCGTACCCAACACCTTTTGAGTCATTTATTGTGGAGATAAGGAGAGAGGAGGGAGTATCAATTGAAAATTTATAAGAGTGCGTACCCAAACCGATACTAGTCGAGTAGCCACATCTTCTATCGACACTCATCCGTTGGGTGCCGATGTTGAATAAGACGCTTTGGACCCAGCAACGCAACTGCATGCCCCACCTAACCACTCCATCATCTTTCAGCAGATGTCGGTTTCACACATGCTAGCAGATTTAGCACCTCATCTAGCGGGTGTCCAATCGGGACAACCCGCTATTGAAAACAAAAGACGTTATCTACAGTCTTCGACTTCATTTGTGAGCACATCGAGTCTAGAACCACTACCACCTAGGACACAGGTCATCACAACTACCTATAGCCTCCGTAGCTCGGTCGAAACTTCCATAGTGATGTAGCCAATCGACGCTTCGCGAGAATTGAAAGGAAATCCTACCAACGCCTATCCCAATGCCAACGCTGATCGTAGGTCCCACAGTCGAATCAACATTGGTGACAAGAGGTGTTCTTCGTGCCCTGGTCTTACCCATATGTTGGAACCCAGATCCCTTTCTTTACAATAAATCAATAGATCGTAATAATAGAGTATGAGCGGAAGCAATACAGATCTATGATTAATACTAAATAGTAAGAAAAACAGTAAGAACAGTTTGAAGATCAAATGAGAAATCGTATTAATAACCTGGAAATTGATTACAATACGTAGGAATGAATTGCACAATTTCTCTCAAAGATCATCAACTATTACAGTGAAGACTGAATCTATTTATACTATTACAAAGAAGATGTCAACGATCTAGCCTATCAGGATTTGACACGTCAGCTATACACCTAACATAATCAGTTACGTACAGGGACACACAGAAAGTGTGATCTCCACGTCATCACAAGAGCGTGCGGGGTAACAGTTGAGATCCAGAGGTTCTTCAAGCCTCTGGGCGCCTCTAAGATGACGTGAATCAGAAGATGAGCTTCTGACTTAACTTCTGATCTTCGATACTTGTAATATTCTGGTTCATACTTTTCATAAAATGAAGTCTAACAATCTCCCCCTAAGTATGAAGTTCAGAATGTAGAAATAATAGCTTCGTTCAAGTAATTTCAAATCCGTTGTTGTTTTCTCAAGTAATTTCAAATCCGTTGCTGATTCGTCAAGTAATTTAAAATTCTCAATCCAAGACCATCTCCGAATTTCTTTTCCATTCGTTATATCGTTCTTTGGCAAGTGCTTCAACAGGAACAATGTACTTAGCACGCATGACGCTATCAGACCCTTTCTGATGGTTCCGTAAAATTGCAAATTCTGCAAATATAGTCTTCCCACTTCCAGTCGACGCAACATTTAACACCTTGTCATCCGTGTTTGAATTTTTGATAAAGGGCTTTGAATAATGGATTAGAAAGGAGCATCAGGATGAAAATTAACAATCGTGTGAAATAGATCAGTAATTTCTCTGATCTTTAAGATTGTGTTGAGTTGCTTGTTCATCCTTTCAGCTATGTTTCTTTCTCTGATATCTTTGCTTCTGTCGTCAATCTGGAAAGATGCATAACTCTTGACAATTTGCAAAACTTTTGTAGAGTACTTGTAGGCCTCTGAAATTCTGAAGAAGCTTTTTCTTGTTGGTCTTTTAAACACAATGCCATCTTCAGGTTCTGTCAACAGCTCTCCAACAGTCAGATGATTAAGGCCCTCTCTGTCTTTGTTGGGAGAAGAGATGCTTAGATTTACCTCCTTATGATCTAGACCAGTTTGAAAGTCTACCTGTCTTCTATACCTGATGAAAGCTTTCATGCAGTCAATAATTTGGAAGAAGTCAACTTTGTTCTGAGCATCAGTCCTTTGATTCATTTTATTTTTTCATATACCTTCCCAGAGTTATGAGATCAGAAGCATTGATGGATAATAGAACATTATCACAGAAGTAGTACTTGTTGTTGTCTTCTCTTATTACTTCATAGATAGTGTACATAATCTCTGTATTTTCAAATTTGACGTGCTTAATCCTAGAGATTTTCTGGATTGGCAGAATTGAGTAAGTCTCTTTCCTTACTTGCCTATGACTCATGTGTTTTTGACTTCATCGCTTACATGATAGTCATTGGCAAAGTTAGGAAGCATTAATAAGACTTTTTGTTCTGTGATTGTGTACATGTGCCTATGCTCGATTTCCAATGAAGTTGGAAGTTCATACTTTTTCAACTTATCCTTTTCCACTTGGATCTCAACCTTTCTTTTGATTGACGCTTCTTTCTTGACTCTTTCAGTTTCAGCCTTAAGTTTATCAACTTCAGCCTTAGCTTTAGCTTTGTCAGCTTCTTGATCAAAAGTGGGTTGTTCGAAGACAGAGCTAGAGGGGTTTGGATTTTGATCAACAGTCAATTGTCTGGTTCTGGCGCAGAAAGAGATTGATTGATCTTTCTAAGGTTGGGATTTTGGTGGTTGAGATTGTGAAGGTTGAAGTTGGGGCTTTCTTTTGTTTCCCAAAAGATCATATTTGGCATTCAGTGCATTGAACTGGAGTTGGTTTTGGAGACATATTTGGCATTCAGTGCATTGAACCTGTCCATCATCGCTTTCAGGAACATCCCCATATCAGATTGACGAATTAAGGATGAGGAAGTTGAGACAGAGATTTCTAATGGGATCACTGCATCAATGAGTTTCTAGATGTCAGCAACAAAATATCCAAACTTGTCTGCAGAGATTGTGAACTCTGCAGACGAAATGTCATCAGGAATATGAAAGATTGCTTCTGTGTTTTCCTTGATCCGTGCGTCTAGTTTATTGAAGTATTGAGAGGCAGAAGTCTACTAGGACTCAGCAGTATCCGAAATCATCTTCTGGATATATTCCAGAACTTGAGTCTGTGCAAGTTGAGTACTCTGAATATTGTTGAGTGTGGTTTGGTGGGTCTCAAGGGGGAGTTTTAGATCCTCTACAGATCTCTGAATTTGATCACCAAATGCCTGAAACGTTGCATTGGTTACAAATTTAGAAGGGGTAATCGGTGCTTCCCCAACACATGCCTATTTTGACGTTGAGCGTGGAGGGACTTCCAACCTGTCTTCGAGGGCTATCATTGACAGACACCTCTTCGGTTGTTCTGATTGGGTCAGCTTGTTCCTCATCATCAGAGGATGAGGAGCTGAACACAATATGCTTACCTTTTGGGAGTTGGAAGACTACCGTAAGTGGTGCATCCTGATGCTATAACCCCTCTGATGGGAATTCTTCAGCTTCTACACTACCAGAGGGTATGGATGTACCCTCTGTGTTCCCAAAGACTTCGTTGGTCACTGAGACATCAACGAATTGTGTAGGATGTAGCGAGTTCTGGTGCGATGGAACTCTTATATTTTCATCACCACCCTTTTAACAGGACGATGAAGATGATGTGGTTTCCCCGGTTGTGCTTGATTCAGAGGATTGAAGATTATCCTCTGATCGGTTGGTTTCAGGGTGGTTTGGATTGGGCTGTTCTTTTTCAATGATAGTAGATGTGTTGGCATCTACCTTAGCAGATGTGTTTACCCGTGTTAGACTCGGTGAGGTTCGCACGTATGTGTCTCTATGGACATCTTCTATAGCCTCTCGTATTAATCTATCAGGATGGGCAGAATCACTCGGTTGTTCACTCTCATTGTGTTCAGGCTCATCCTCACTTGACCCCTCACGTCCTACTATGGGCTCTAAGTGCTCTGGGGTAGATATTCTCGGTTCTGAGAATACCAAAGAGCTTCTATAAGAAATGAGATTTAGAGAGGTTTGAGGAATAAGATTAAGCATATACCTGGATAGTTCTCTCGGAGAAGAATAGCCATTTCTGTCAATATTTGGCTTGTGAGAGCTCATTGTAGCGATCTTGCAGAATGGCTGAATGAAGGGAGCTTTCAGAGCATTTATGGCTGGGTAAGTGAAGAGTGAGAGGAATCTCGGGAACATTAGTACTGGAAGAGCTTTTCCATGGCTCTGATGTGAAACTTTGGTGTGCACAACAACTTTTATTTCTTGAAAGATCAAACTTGCATAATCCAAGGGCCTGTTGAAGTACATTCCATACATTATGGTAAGAATGTTCTTGCTTGCTTGATCTTGAGAACCGATTTTGCAAGTAAAGCTCTTGTTGAGAACGAATACTAGCACATTCCACATGGGAGGTAGCTTCTTCCTTTTCAATTCAGACAGCTTGGTGAGTAGTTCATTGTATCCCAAGAAATTTATGAATGCCAACAACGCTTCTGGTGTAGGGTTCTGTTCAAGATCTGGATTTGGTACTTTTTGACCTTCAACATCAATAAAAGGTAGGGGTAAATGGAAGAATCTGGAAATTTTCTTCTTTGTGATAGGGATCTCGACGGCGTTCTTAGAATTTGTGGGATGTCAGAAATTTCGTAAGGGGGTTTATTCGTCCGCGACATACAGTGTTTGCCATACTTCTTGGACATAGATTTCGGGCACATTAGGGTTGGTTAGGGTTAGGGTACGGTTTAGTGGATGATATTGCAAGAACTCGATCATCACTCTATAGTCAGCTTGATACGTATTTGGATCGAGAAGAACTTGCACATTGTTGGCTTTGAGTGGTAGCTTCACCATTGGGGTACTATCAGCCGTCGAATCGATTAATCGCCCTTCTTCTTCTTGTATATTGAGATTTTCAATTGGGTTTTCCATCGGTGACTTTGGGGATTTTGACAGCTGAGAGTGTAGAGTAGCAAATAGGAATAGTAGCAGAAGGAGGAAGACGATGAGCAGCAGGATAATGAATTTCTGTTTTTCAGTATATATAATGAGAGAGAGATTGAACTCGAGTGATTTTCGTTATCGAGGGGTTTTTGATTTCGGGAAAAGCAGACGGTTTATAGATACTGATTTAAGCAAGCAGGCGTGCACTCATGTAGTCGGTTGATTAATGACACGTGGAGGAATCTTTTTGCGTGTATTAAATGATTTCGGACGCGTGTAGGAGTTTGATGAGGCATTGAAAGGTTTTTATTTTTTTGACGGTTTTCGATGATAACCGGTGCTGCTTTTATAATTTTGAATATTCCCTCCAACAATTAATAATAAAAATTATCAATTAATCAACAAAAAAATTGTGGATTAAAAGAGTAATTTTTGAAATTAATTGTTTTTGAAAAATTAAAATTAGACATTTGATGGAATAAATCTGTTTTGTACCAACTGAAAGATTTAAGTCCTATGAATAGTTTTTCTTAAGAAATTTAGTTAAATAAGAAGATTCTAAATAACCTTGAAGGCAAGAGTTAAATTTAGAAGTAGCTTATTGAAAAGAAATTTCAAGAGAAAGAGAATCAGAGAACAGAGAACAAAAGAAAAAGATTGGTCATATAAAACATTTTTGAGACCAAAAGAGTTTTGTCAAGGGAACATCATTTCACAAGAGTTTTAGTTGAATTTGAGATTTCTTAATAACCTTGACGGCAAGAGTTATTCAGAAGTAACCAATTTGCAAAAACTTTCTAAGTAAAGATATGTTCAGAAGACAGCTAACTTCCGTTAGACTTGATTTGAATAATTGAATTCTCTAAATATTGCATGAGTCGGTGCTCCCCCTCAAAATCTGCAGTGTGCTCCCCCTCGAAATTTGCGTAATTGAGTTCCCCTTTTGAAATTTATGTATTTTGCTCCCCCTTAACTTCTACAAATTATGTTGCCCTTTCTGTCTATACTTGGATCAAAAAGTGAAAACAATTGTTTCTTTTAAGAACAGAGGTGTTTAAAGGCTTCTGAGTGCTTCTGAGTTGATCATCAGAAGTGACCATAGGCTTCTGGGCGGTTCTGATTTGTTGTTTAACACAAAATTACTATGTAAAGAAAATAAAGATATACAAAACAAGTGATTTGGCTCATTCCTATGAAGGTCATAGAAATTAAGATAATTACATGTTTAGCATACCTAACTTGCTAATTAGAAAATTGAATCGCTTTTCATCCAGAGCATTTGTAAATATATCAGCAAGTTGGTAATCAGTGGAGACAAAATACATTTCAATTGTCCCTTTCTCCAGATGATCCTTAATGAAATGATACCTTACATCAATGTGCTTGGTCTTTGAGTGCTGAACTGGATTTCCAGTGATGGTTATAGCACTTTCTAAGTCACATAGGATGGGTATCTTGTCGTACACCAGACCATAGTCTGTGAGTTGAGTTTTCATCCAGATGACTTGTGAAAAACAACTAGCAGCAGCTACATATTTTGCTTCTGCTATGGAGGTTGAGATACAATTTTGTTTCTTGGATGTCCAACTTATCAATCTATTTCCCAGAAGTTACCAGCTACCAGAGGTGCTTTTTCAGTCTAACTTACATCCTGCATGATCAGAGTCAGTGTATGCAATTAAATCAAATTCAAAAATTTTGGATACCAAAGGCCCAGCGAGGGTGTCCCTTTTAGGTATCTAAAAATTCTTTTGACCGCAACCAAATGAGATTCTTTTGGATTGGCTTGAAATCTCGCACAGAGGCAAGTGGCAAACATTATATCTGGTCTACTTGCTGTCAAATACACAAGGGATCCTATCATACCTCTATAGTTCTTTACATCAACAGATTTACCAGAGAGATCTGGATCTAGTTTTGTACTTGGAGAGGTAGGGGTTTTCATAGTAGAGGAATTTTGAAGTTTAAATTTCTTTAACATGTCAGAAACATAATTGGCTTGATTTATAAAAATGCCAGAGGCAGTTTGTTTGACTTGAAGTCCTAAAATGAAAGTTAATTCTCCCATTAAACTCAAGGAAGTCCAACAACTCACGGGACGAGTAGCTGCACTTAACAGGTTTATCTCTAGATCCTCGATAAATGTTATCTGTTTTACAATGTTCTCAGGAAAAACAAAGGCTTCGATTGGTCGAATGACCATGAAAGTGCATTACAAGCACTACACGAATATATGGCATCACCACCTCTGTTATCAATACCTATGGACGACGAAGAACTCCAATTATATCTTGTGGTAAGTTCTAACTCAGTAAGTGTCGTCCTCGTTCGCGAGGAAGACAAACAACAATTCTAATTTATTATGTAAGTAAGTCCCTACTCAACGTAGAAAAAAGCTACAGTTCCATGGAAAAGTTACTTTAATCTTTAGTTACAGCTGCAAAAAAGCATCGACATTATGTCGAATCGCACGTTATTAACGTTATTACTAACTTTCCATTGAAATCTATGTTAAGAAAACCCGAGTTGACAGGTCGATCGACAAAATGCAGTATTTATCTCAGCAGCTATGATATAAATTTTAAACCTCGAACTGCGATTAAATCGCAAGTTCTTGCATACTTTATTGCAGATTTTAGCCCCGAACTTGAGAAACTAGCGATCGAAGAAACACTTACTGTGACGATTCAAGACGAATGACCATGGACACTGCACGTCGACGGATCCTCCAATATACGAGGATTGGGACTAGGCGTCGTCTTGGAATCACCACAGGGGGGGACAACGGTGTACTCCATATCTTGCGACTTCAGAGCTACCAACAATGAAACAGAAAACGAAGCCTTAATCGTAGGCATGGATCTAGCGTACAATCTGGGGGCAAAAAGTTTACACATCAAGAGCGATTCCCCACTCGTCGTCAACCAGATGAATGGGGAATTCGCAACAAAAGATTCAAAAAATGACAACGTATTGGCAGATCGCTAAAGATCGTATGAAGAAATTTAAATCTTTCGACATCCAGCAGATCCCAAGGGATCAAGATGCTCACGTTGGAGCACTTGCCAACCTGGGATCCGCCTTAGCAAAATGATGTCGTACCAATGATCCACTTAATGAATCCTTCAACAAGAATAATGAACACGATCAAACGCTTGCCCTAGACGAATCGGACGATTGGATGAAAGAAATTCGAGAATATCTTACGGACGATCGACTCCCAGAAGATAAAATCAAAGCTTGACAAGTTAGATTCAAAGCCTCCATATATGTTATGATCACATGGAAATTGTATCGACATTCGTCCTCCGGATTAAACCTAAAATGCCTCGTCCCAAGCGAAACTCAGCGAGTCCTTCAAGAAATGCACGACGAAAAATGTGGGAATCATTCAGGTAGACGAGGCTTGGAAAATAGAATCTCACAACAAGGCTATTATTTGCATACTTTACGACAAGATGCCATATCTTATGTGCAGAAATGTGACGCATGCCAACAAAATTCAGGTATGATCCATTAGCCCTCGGAATTTTTACATTCGTCTTTAGTCCCATGACCATTCATGCGATAAGGTATGGATATTGTCGGCAAATTGCCTCCTTGTTGATCATAACTCCTCTCAGTGATTTGAATATGATTCCTCTATATACTTAGTGAAATTCCATTTGTAAACTTATGCTTAAATTCAGCGATAGCATACGCTGTTATCAGCGATCGCTGAAAATCAGAAGCCTCAAGTCTACCTCTGAAGATCTGAAGATCAACTAACACACCATAAGAACATTCAGCGAAAGTCGAAGACCAAGTTGAAGAAAGAGATAATCAGCTAATGATCTGAAGCGGTTCAGTGATAGCAATGGTTATCTAAACCAAAGTGTGAAGTCTTGTCAAGCCTCAGCGATACTCTGAAAGTTCATCCTTGACGTTTCAAGTTCAGCAATCAAGTGAAGCTTCTCAAACAAGATTAACGCTGATCTTATCCTCGATACACAAAAGTCAAACCTTATATTATGTCAGAAAAGGACGTATGGATTGTCTCCTATGTCCCCATCATATCTAATATGGTACTATTCATACGCGGCCAAAAGCATGGTTGCTTTTTGAACAAAGGACAAGCTTCCTATGAATTCTTGACACGTGGCATATACCTTTTGTCTTGCATTCAATGCAAACGGGTATAAATAAGATGAAGATATCTTCTTCATCTTCATGCATGCTACTTTCTATTTTCTACAACCTCTGTCTCTTTTCTTTCTTACTTCCTTGTGCATCAACTGTGTGATTTCTTAAGTTACAATAGAATAGGTTTATTACTTGTTGTAATTCCACTTCTGACTGTAAATTTGTTTATTTAATATAAACTCATTTAAAAATTTAAAAATCTGTGTTTGTATTCAACCCCCCCCCCCATTCTACAAACTGTTTTTATATCCTTGAACTCTTGTAGACTTCTTTGGAACCAACAAGTGGTATCAGAGCAGTGTTTTTGCTTCTCTTTAAAATATTTTTGAACAAATCTATTTTAAAATGACTAATACTAATACAAACTACATTGATAATGGATCTTTAGCTAAACCTCCAAGATTTAGCCGTGATAACTTTCCATTATGGAAGGAAAGAATGACTCTATTCTTTGAAGGGTCAGATCCTAAGATCCCCTACTATCTAGAAAATGTACCATTTGTTCCTACAGCCCAGGTAGCCAGTGTCCCTGCCACTACTACCACTCCAGCCATTGCTGAAAAGAGAGTTGTCAAAAATCCTAGTCAATGGACTGAAGAAGAGAAAAAGAAAGTAGCTATAGATGCTAAAGCTAGATCCATAATTGCAATGTCTTTACCAGATGAAGTCTGCCATTCTGTTATGAAGATGAGAACATCTAAGGCCATGTGGGATACCTTGTACATTCAATATGAAGGGACTGATGAAGTCCAGATCACTAGATGTATCAATCTGGTAAGACAGTATGAAAGTTTTATGCACTCAAAAGGTGAAACACTCTCTCAAATTAACCAAAGATTTAACTGTCTCTAAATTGACATGAAAACTGTCAACAGAGAATATTCTAATGCTGAAATACTGACAAAATTCATGGAGGCACTACCTGAACAATAGGGAGTGTACACTACGAGTCTAAAACTGTCAGAGAATCTTGAAACTCTATCTCTGAGTGCTTTATATGGAATGCTCTTAAATGAACAGCAATCTCAGGTTTTAAGAAAAAACCTCATAAATGATATCAAGGGTGCCAAAAGTACTTCTTTGGCACTAGTGATTCTGAGGTAGAACCATCAAAACTAGTTTCTTATTCCATCACCTTTATCGCTGAATTAAATCAAAATAATTCAGAAGAATTCATTGATGCTGACATCTCTGAGTTTGATAACTCTCTAGCTCTTCTAATGAACAACTTTAAAAGATTTGCTAGAAAGAGCAACTTTCGAAAAAATCCTGCTATCACTGACTTTGATATGTCAAAAACTCAGCCCGCTGAAAAAGCATCTGCTATAGCTATAA
Organism: Silybum marianum; assembly: GCA_036898165.1. Lineage (NCBI taxonomy): Eukaryota > Viridiplantae > Streptophyta > Magnoliopsida > Asterales > Asteraceae > Silybum > Silybum marianum. Next base: position 7,513,707 of record CM072541.1, read on the forward strand.
CTATCGGCGAAAGGGTCACTTTGCTAGCGAATGTAGATCTAAGAAAGTAGCTGCTCCCACCACCACTCAGAATTCTGATAAAAAGGAAAAGTACTTCATATTAAAAAATAAATACAGAGATCTGAAAAAGAACCAGCAAAAGGAAAAAGGTCTAATTGCTGAAGAAGTTGATTGGGATCAAGAAGAAGATTGGGCCAAAACATCTGATGAATCAGGCTCCGACGAAGAAGATCTCGCCTTCCTCTGTCTAATGGCATGAATTGAAGAGGCTGCAGAAGTCTCTGAAACTTCCAGCTCAGAGTCACCTTCAACTCAGGTAAACATTCATATAAACTCTTCTATACCTGAAAGTGATTGTCCGTTCTCGATGTTATGACCGTTGATTTTTACAATGCTCTGAATGGAAAGATTAAAGCTGAACAAATTAATATTGATCTTTCTGTACAATTGAAAAATTATCATTTAAAAATCAAAAAACTAACAAAGATTGAAGATTCCCTAAAAGATCAAGTCTTTGTAAATCAAACAATTAGTATTGAGAGACAACAAGCTATCACTAAAAAGGAAAAGGCCATCGCTGATCTTAAAGCTGAAAAGGCTACCATCGAAGGATGGTGCAAGGCCTCTGATAAAGTCAGCGAGATCATCAATGCTCAAATCCCTCTGAAAGTCAAAAGTGGGTTAAGATATAACCCTGATAAAGAATCAGAGAATGATCGTTCCATGTTGAAATTCAGAATGTTCGTCTCTTCCATTCCTGATCCTTCTTCTTCTGAAAATTTGACCGTTCTTAAATCTAATGATTCTAAGAAAATGATCAAGAACAATGTTCCTGACCACGTTCCTAAAATAAAAAACCTTTAGAAACAGAAAAAGAACTCCTCTGTTCCCTCTGTAAGTCATCCTAAAACTGGGAAGCAATCCCTGGATTTATTCAGCGATCAACTCCCAGAATTAAGATCGATCTTACACCTGTCCCTGAAAAGATCGTTATACCCCCAAGGACATCGGACAAAGGAATTCTAGGCTCTGCTCCTGAAAATATTTCCTCTCGCACTCTGAAATCGTTTAATTCCAACCTCTTCACAAATATAGGAAATGCTATCATTGTGGTGAAACTACCCACATTGCCAGCAAATGTCCAAATGCTACCAAAGCTGAAAAATTAGCTCATGGTAAATCAGCAAGAGTGAAATCCACCAAGGTTGGGAAACCTTCCAAGGTGAAGATATTCACTGAAGAAAATTCTTCAACTAGTAGCTCTTTTGCCACTCCTTCCACTAACACAGTAGGACCCATAGTAATATGGGTACCTATGAAAAATTAATCCTTTTTTTGTATGCAGAGTGCTAAAGGTATCTGGTATCTTGATAGTGAATGCTCAAGGCACATGACTGTAGAAAATCTTTGATCTCTGAATACAAGGAAAAAGCTGGTCCTTCAGTGACCTTTGGTGGAAATGGCAAAGGATACACGAAAGGTTATGGAATTCTATCCAATGGAGCCACTTCATTCAGTCGAGTCGCTTACGTTGAAGGACTAAAGCACAATCTATTGAGCGTTAGTCAGCTATGTGACAAAGACTTCAAAGTTCTATTTTTAAAAAATAGATATGCTGTCACTGATTCTAATGACAAACTTGCCTTAACAGGCAAAAGAGTTGAAAACGTGTATGTCATTAACATGAATAGTTCTCACTCTAAGAATATGTGCTTCATTTCCAGAGCCTCCTCAGATATAAACTGGTTATGGCACAAACGACTCTCATCTAAACATTAAGAGGATCAATGAATTGTCTCAAAAAGAACTTGTCAGTGATCTCCCTAATCATACCTTTGCAAAGGAATCTCTTTGCTCTGCGTGTGAAAAGGGAAAATTGACAAAAGCTCATTCAGATCTAAACAAGTTTCTTCAGTGACCTCACCTCTTCAGCTTCTCCATATGGATCTATTTAGACCTGTCAATGTCCAATCTCTATCTGGAAAGAAGTACACTCTTGTGATAGTTGATGATACACATGGGTATTCTTTCTTCTATCCAAAAGTGATACACCTGACGTTATTATAGCTTTTATCAAAAGAATAGAAGTCCTGAATAATCTCATCGTTCGCTCCATAAGAAGTGATCATGGTACTGAATTCAAGAACAATACCTTGATTAATTTCTTTGAAGAAAAGGGAATCACTCACAACTTCTCATCAGTAAGAACTACTCAGCAAAACGGTGTTGCTGAAAGAAGAAATCGAACGATTATTGAAGCAGCTCGCTCAATGCTCAGCGAATCGCATCTACCTACCCAATTCTGGGCTAAAGCAGTCAATACAGCGTGCTTTACTCAGAATCGATCCATTATAGTAAAGCGATTCAAGAAGACCTCCTATGAACTATTTCATGGAAGAAGACCCTCTCTGAAATATCTACACATCTTTGGATGTAGATGTTATATTCTTAATGATAGAGATCATTTGGGCAAGTTTGATCCAAAAGCTGATGATGGGATATTCCTTGGATATTCTTCTGTATCCAAGTCTTTCAGAATCTTCAACAAAAGAAGACAACACGTTGAAGAATCTATGCACGTCAACTTTGATGAATCTCGTCCAACTAATTCTACTCCTATCCCTGAAGAAGATGAGGAGTTGAATGAATGGATTAAGTCTCATTATGGGGAACTTGAAACTTATTTCAGCAACCAACCTAATGCTGAAACAAATGATGATGGGATCTCTGATCTTCCAATGTCAGGCAACGATCCATCAGCATCAGGGATCGACGTCACTCCTCTCAATCAGATTCCTCCATCTGATACTTCTTTAGGAAATTCTTCAATGAATAACCAAGCTTCATCTTCTACTGATCAATCCTTTGAATCTCCTCTAGAATTGATCTTAAATGAAGTTCATGTCGCTGAAACAATCAATGACATCCCTGAAAGAGAGCAAGTCGCTGAATCTATTATTGATTAATCACCTCAACCTCCAGCTCAGCGATGGACTGCAAATCATCCAATAAATCAAATAATTGGTGATCCAAATGCAGGTATCAAGACTCGTAGAGGTACAGGTAATATATGTTTCTATGTTAATTTTATTTCTCTCATTGAACCTAAGAAGATAGATCAAGCTATCTCTGATCCTAGCTGGGTCTCTGCCATGCAATAAGAACTAACTGGGTTTCGTAGAAACAAAGTTTGGAATCTAGTTCCTCGTCCCTCTGATAAAACTGTAATAGGAACCAAATGGGTTTTTCGAAATAAGCTGGATGAAAATGGCACTGTAATTCGCAATAAGGCTAGACTTGTTTCTCAGGGATACAGACAGGAAGAAGGTATTGACTATGATGAGAAATAGGTCTTGTTTACGTTTAACTGCTCTATTGTAAAGAAAATGTGTCTGTATATTGACTTTCTTTTAGAAGAGCCGTGAACGCTAGAATGATCAAATGAAATAAAACCGTTCTTGATAGGAGGGCCTACCTAAAGTAAGACATTTGCTCCTGTTGATAGATTAGAAGCCATAAGACTCTTTTTAGCTTATGCTGCCCATAAAGACTTTAAAGTTTTTCAAACGGATGTGAAAAGTGCTTTTCTAAATGGTAAACTCAGCGAGGAAGTTTATGTTGAACAACCTTCTGGGTTCTCCGATCCAAACCATCCTGGTTATGTTTTCAAACTTCAAAAAGCTCTTTACGGGTTAAAACAAGCTCCCAGAGCTTGGTATGATACTCTCTCAAAATTCCTTCTTAAAGAAAAATCTGTTCGTGGAAATTTGACCAAACTCTATTTTTAAGAAAAAATAAAGGTCATACTATTCTTGCTCAAATATATGTTGATGACATTATTTTTGGCTCCACAAGACTCAAATTATGCACTCGTTTTGCAAACAGAATGAAGAAAGAATACAAAATGCGTATGATGGGTGAACTAACATATTTTCTAGGCTTGCAGATTAAGCAATCTGACCAAAGAATTTTCATTTGTCAAAGTAAATATGTTAAAGACATGATGAACAAGTTTGATATGAATCAATGCTCAGCAATGAAGACCCCGATGGTACCTCCTCTGACGTTGAATAAGGACCCAAATGGGAAACCTGTCAACATCACTTCGTGGGATGATTGGATCTCTGCTATATCTTACAGCGAGTAGACCTGATATCATGTATTCTATATGTCTCTATGCTTGGTATCAAGCTGAACCAAAGGAATCTCACCTCATCGCTGTAAATCGAATCTTCAGATATCCGAAAGGAACTCCTAATCTGGATCTTTGGTATCACAAATGCTCAAGGTTCGATCTAATCGGTTACTCTGATAGTAATTTTGCAGGATGCAAGATTGATAGAAAGAGAACCACTAGTGGATGTCAGCTATTAGGTGGTAAGTTGATAAGTTGGACAAGTAAGAAGCAGAACTTTGTGTCCACATCTACCGCTGAAGCTAAATACGTAGCCGCTGGTAGCTGTTGTGCTCAAATCCTATTGATGAGAAATCAACTGAGAGATTATGATCTCAAAACTTTCTAAAATCCCTATTTATTGTGATAGCACTAGTGCTATTGAAATTGCAAATAACCCTATACTTCACTCCAAAACCAAGCACATTGAGATTCGATATCACTTTATCAGAGATCATGTGATGAATGGAGAAGTGGAACATCATTTTGTACCAACTGAATATCAGCTCGCTGATTTTTTCACCAAGCCGCTGGATGAAGCTAGATTCAATCTACTCATCAGTAAACTTGGTATGTTAAACGCTGAATAATTCTCCATTCTCTGATCTCTGATTCAGCGATACTTGATCATTCTCACTCAGGTATGAACTTCTAAATCTTTATGTAACGAGCTAACGAAAGGCTTAGAATCAATGCTTTGACCGGTAATGTCGAATCTAAGAACGTATTGTGCCTTCTACGGGGCCCCAGTCATTCCTTTGCATTCTCTGAATTTTTTTTCAGGGAATGTCTTCAAACTAAAAACCCATCACTGACAATCCTTTATTGTTTATTGATGAAGAATTTAAGGATAGTGATTAACATTTTTAAATGATGATCATTTTCAAAATTTTAAAATAAGAAAAGGACACGTCAAACCTTTATCTGACACATGACGGACCACGACGTTTCCTTTCCCACTCTTTTCTAGGAACGTGCGCTAGGTCATCATTACTTTTCAAAAAGTTAAAAACCGTCGTTTAGCTATCCTTTTCTCTCTCCCCTTGCTATTTAAGCAATTCATTTCTTCATTTGATTCTTTACGCGCTCATCACTCTCTAAAAGCAAGAATCCTCCTCGAATCTTCAAGCCTTCCTCAAGAACACCAAGAACACGCACTTGTGCGTTTTTCTTTGTTTTTTAACGTTTAAGGTTTGATCTAACCCTTTTCTTTACTTAAAACACCAATGTCGTTTATCACATCTTTAACTTTATAACTTTCTATAAAATTAAATCCAATTTTAAGTCAAAAATAAATGTGATAGAACTCTAATTATTTCTCAAAACCTGTTCTGGATTCGTCGTAGAACAGAAGATCATTTTTGGTATTTCTTTTTTACCAAGTTTTTTTACCCCCTTTTCAAAAATTGTGTTACTAACAAGTATTTTGATCTTTGTTCATCAAATAACTTGTTTTTCTTCTACAAGTTTTGGTAATCTTTGTACCAAAAGACACATTCTAGTTTATTCCTTCTATATTAAACCATGATCTTCCTCTTCGGTGTTCCAATCTTTGAAACAGACATGGCTTCTTCAAGCAAGATTGCTTACGCTGACGAACGTGCTCCAATTGTCCTGGAAAAAGCTCATGCCTGCCTCTTCGAGTTGGAACAAGCCACCTTCAAGGCATGCAACTACCTGGCCTTGGTGGACATCCCTGCTGATAAGGCTCACTTCAAAGATGGTCCAACTTTCATCAAGACCTGTCCCCTGATGTACGCTTTCGTGCACAACCCTGTTGGCATAACTGCTTACATTCAGGATTTCTGGTACACTACTCACTACACACGACCCTTACTACTGACAAGGGAAACAAGCTCCCTGCCATCGCCTTCACTATCCCCACTCTGGGTCCCTTCGCATTCACCGTAGGGTTTCTAAGGAATGCTCTTCACCTCTCCTCAAGAGGTAAGAATCAATGATGGGCCCCTGAGCCCACCAAGGAGTGGATAGAGGAATTTCTTGACTCTATTGGCTACGTATGGGAGAACCCTGAAGCAAAGACGGTAGGATCGAAGATGGAGAAGAAGCAGCTTCCAGCTTACTGGCAATACATTTTCACCCAAGTGATTCAGTGCTTAGGTTCCAAGACTGGCTCTCATGATCAGGCTAGCAAGCACTTCCAAGACCTTGGCTTCGCTCTCTGCACAGACTACAAGCGGAACTATGCGGATTACATCTTCAGCGACATGTACAATAGGGTAAAATCTAGAAAGAGGAACCAATTCAATCCTTACCCTAGGTTCTTTGCAACCATCATGGAGTTTGCCTTCAAGGATGAATATCCAAAGGTCGCCAACCACTAGACATTGATGTCCATTTAGATGATGCTCCTTACACTCCCTACATGCTGCAGCTCATTCGAATAGCAGCACCTGTGTCCATCTCACTGAACAACCCATCAGTGAGTATCCCAGACACCTCCACTCCCTCCAAAAGAAAGCAACCAACCGATGGTCACAAAAAGACGATCGCTCACAAGCCAGCGGCAAAGAAAACCAAAAAGGGAGTCTCTCAAAAGACTTCCCTCTCTGATTCGAGCGTAATACCAACGTCCTCTGTAGCCACATCCACGACAACGGTCTCTGCATCCGTTGCCGTTTCTTCAGCACTACCATCATTTTCAGCGACTCCGGTCTTTGAAAAAGTTATAGCCAGCTCCGCTGAAGCTGGATCAGGTACTACATTGACAGCCCTCTCTTCTTCTTCAACCATCTCTTCTTTGGTCCTCACACAAACATATGATTCAGAGATAGTTGTCCCTATCTCTGATGATGTTGAAACGCACGCTGTCCAAACTTCAGTATTGTTTCGACAATCTGACCTTTGGAATGCTAGTATGACAGGACCTCAGCATGTCTCTCTCAGACATACTAAGACACAGGATACTGATCCACATGACACTTCCGTAGTAGACGTTGCCCCTGAGAGTAATGCTCATGATACTCTCAAGGTAAATACCATGTCTAGTCACCCTTCATCTAACCCAGAGCTCTTTTTGGCTGCTCTGTCTATGTTGTCATCAGGTATTGCACCTCTTATCTCTACTTCAACATCCACCATCACTACCAGCAAGGCTGATGCAGCTCCCTCCAGCGTCAGCAAGGGAAAATCTCCTCAGCAATCGAAGACAGCTGCTGATCTTCGTCGCATTAAGCAGGAGAATGTTTCTTCCAAGCTTCCTCCATTCGCTGTGGAAATTCCCAAGGTTGTTCTTCCTAGCCCCACATTCCCTGCAATTGACTTTCTGGTCAAAGAATGTGCTCTCACAAGGGCTAGGGTAGAAAACCTTCAGACGTCTGCTGAGTACATCTTTCAGACGGTCGCTGGTGCTCCAGGGATGAAGGCCACCATCGAAAATGTCTACATTGACATTCAGGCAATAAAGGCTGATAACCTGGCTCATGAGCAAGCCATTGCCAAGCTGGAGAAGAAGGTGGAAGCACAAAACCAAGTGCTTGAGTCTATTCAGAAGACTCAGTCCGACATGATGCAGATGCTGACTAAGATGCAAGAGGCTGGCCCTTCCTTCACTGCTGCTGATCGGACTTCGCTGAACCAGGTCCTTCAGACTCAGACTATGCACATTGATTCGCTGAAGGACATTGGGTCCAATGTGCGTACCTTGGTGGTGCATGTTCTCCCCGCTGACAACATCGAGGGGGAGAGATGCGCCAAAGAAATCGCTGACGAGATTATCGGAGAAGCAAATGAAAAACTCCCTGGCACTCCGATACCTCCCTCCATTCAGCAAGACCCTCCTACCTCCGTCGCTGAAAAAACAAGTCGACGAGGAAGATGATGAGGAGGAAGAAGACGATGATGAAAAGAGCGATGATATCCCTCACTATGGGGACAATGATGAAGATGATGATGATGACATTCCTCCTGGTGCTCTTGAGCACTTCAAAAATAATAGACCAGGCAACTTCATGCCTGAGGTAGTCTATAGGGACCCCTTGGGGGACGGATCACCTCCTTCTCAAGATCCGTCCAACCAAACAGGGAAAGGAAATGAAGTGGTAGATCTTGATGCCACCATTCCACTATCTGAGGGGGAGACCGCTGCAGAGGTAACTCTTCCCCTTATCCCTTATACTCCCATCTCTGAACCCCCAACCTATCCATCTTTCTCCCCTCCAAATTTTGGTTCTGACCAACCTCTCTCTCCATCTCCCATTCTCAGTGAGTCTAGTCCCCCAAAGGACTCCACTTTTTGGAAGGAACCTTCATCAGAGGAGCAGTTTATGTACATATCTGACTCTGACTCTGAAGATGAAGAAGGCCTCATTCCCAGACGCCACGCACAAAGACCTCTAATAAACGAGCCTGAAGAGGAAGAAAGGCGATTAAATTTCTTAAAAGAACTTGAAGCCAAAATAATAAAGATACCCTTTGTTGAACCAGAAAATCCCATGCCTATCAGCGTGGTGGATGATTTCTACTTCCTATCCAAGAGGAGAGAACACAAGCACTTGAAGCTCAGTGAATAAGGGATGAAAAGATGAAGCAAACAGAGAGTGATCTAGAGCTTGCAAGAAAAATACTCAGGGAGGATGCTGCATGAGATAAGGCGATTAAAGAACTGAACGAGAAAAGTCAGAGAGTCGCTGAAGCTCTGGCATAAAGAGAACTGAACGAAGAAAATCTGAATGTGAATCCCATCCTCGCTCAAGAAAATATCTTAAATGCACTATCCAATGAAGAACCAAGCCACAGAGAAAAAGAACTACGATGGTGCGTTGAACGATTCAATTTTCGTCGGTCTGACTCAAAAATCATTCGAGCAACTATCGAAGGACGTCCTTCCAAAAGGCATAGACTGAAGGTATTTGTTCGAATGTACAGGCATACGAACATTGAAAATGAAGAAGCCAAGTTCTTGAAATTCTATGGATACTCTGAATGGCTAGAAATCAGAGATGCCATTCAGGGTTCCAAATCAATGTTTAAAGATGTGTTGGAAAGAGCATTAGATCAGCTACTTCAGAGGATGTCATAGCATGTACAAGTTCCGCCTCTCCCTGAGCCTACAAGAAGAAGAAGATCAAATGTTGAAGGAGGTTTATCTTCTAAAAGTGAACATGAAACCAAATTCAACTATGAAAGCATTCTTGGTCATCTTGAAACCCCTAACATCTCAATGCTGAACTCCTCTCTCCCTCAAGATCGAAGATATGAAGAAAATGAAATCATCACCTTCCCTGAACCTGGTATGGTTTTCTTGAATAATGATGGATTCTTAGGGCTCTTCAGAAACAAAGAAGTCACCAAGGCTCCATTCGCCTTCATAAAGATCATGCATCACTACTGCTGGTCAGATGATCCGCCGATGAATCGACAGAAGAGGCTCTATGAAAATGAACTACGAAGAAGACATGAAAAACTCTCTGATTGATCAATAGTCGTCTTTTCCTTTGTTGTATTCTTCAGTGTATTGTACTTTTCTCTTCTTACAAATTTGTAATTTCATTTTTCATGTAATTTCTTCAGAGCTTCTTGCACTCTGTAGGTCCCTTCTTCAGAGTGTTCGAAGTGACCTTGAACTGTGTGACGAAGGATTACTCCATCTTCTTTCCCTTGAATTGCGATGAAGGGGCCGCACCGGTTACGACCGGTGGCACAGCGCGAACGAGAGTTTCCTGGATCGACCCCGTCGTTGCCGACGTCTTTGTCCTTTTGGGGTCTTCGATCCCAAGGGACGGTTCCCTCGGGAGGGTTCCCCGGACCTCATGCTCCCCGATTAGGCAGCGACTTTCATTTCTCGTAACTCCATGCCCCGGCGGGCAAGGAGTGTTTAACTATCTGCCCATGAAGTGAGAAGACCGCCCTTCTTCGACGACAGGGTAGAACCCCTCCCCCCAACTGACGTCGCCCCTCCAGAGATAGCCGACGATACTACGCCCCTTGACGGCGTAGTTGCTGATGGAGCACCCCTCGCCCCCCCACGAATGGGATGCTCCAACTCCAACACCAGACTGGCCGACTCAAGGATCTGCCGTCTCTCCTGTACAACGAAAAGAAAAACAAATGACAATTAGTAAAAAGAATGAAGTAAAACATCCAAGGTGTATGACGAGAAAACTTACCTGTCATCACTTCTTCTTCTTCTTTTTCTCCTTGGCTGAAAGAAGGGCCCGAGGTACCTATATAGGTTGTATCCTCTTCCTCCTCGTTTTCGTATTGACGAGCTTGAACCCTGAAAGAGCGATCAGGGATTTGCAGAAAACACTCGATCTTCGCCGCTGAGTCGGGTAAAGACTGCACGACATCAAAATCGATCTCTGTATGAAAGAGAAAACACGGTCAGCAAAGAAAAGACAGAAAAATAAGAAGTATAAGCAATGTAAAATAAACGAGTCTTACCCCGAACAGGACACCCAAGAGTAAGCCATTGGCCACTCTCGTCTGAAGATAACGCACGTCCGAAGACGTAACGTTCCTTCCATTCGCGGTCGTTCACTGCCGTCCCTTGGACCAATATTCGTTCCTTTCGGAAACGACTTAAAGGGCTGTAGCAGTTGTTTGCCTCTGCCTTTGCCATATACGCCACTAATAATTCGTGGATGGTAAAGGGGGACTCCCAATCGGACGTCAGCCACTCGATGGTGACCACAATCCTCCAGAATTGGGGCATCATCTGCCCTGGCGACAGGTCAAATCTCTCCAGAAACTCCCTGGACAGTCGAGAATAGGGCCATCCGAACCCTATTTTTAAAGGTGTATCCGTATAAAATGAAATTCCCTTCAGGACACTCCGTCGGCCTCAGTTCTCCGAGACTCTCTAGATGCATTCCGGCCAGTAAACCTGCCAGATCCTTAAATGCCTTCTAATCGTCAGGAGTGACTTTGGTACTTTTTGGGTCGATCATCTCCCTACAGTCGTCTATGGAACTAAGGGCTTCAGAAAACGCGAACTCTTCCCAACCTCTAACCGGTTTTCTAGCTGATGATTTTTGGCGCATAAAGAGAGAAGAATCGTACCTTAATTGGAGCTCTAAAGACCTCGAAATCGGAAAGTATGGAGTTGCAGGTTTTGGAGAAGATTTCTTGCCTAAGAAATTCAAATAATCTGGTAAAAGTGAAAAAGGAAAGGACCGCCATCCTTTTATACTCGCAAATCTACAAAAGAATCATCGCATCGTCACCCGGATTGGCACCTGTCCCTGTCTGTTCGCTAACCCGCGTCGGATGGAAGACACCTGTCCAAAGACAGCTAGCCACGCGCTTCGTGCGTATGCATGATCTCACGATGCCTTATCGTTTTTTAAGGGATTAACCACGACACATCAGCGTGACTCAGCATAACTTATCATCTTCTAACTGAACCGGTTACAAATAAGACGGTTCAGTTACCCACAACGATTTGATACCCTGGAATGACATGTGTCCTTCGAAGAAATTCAAAATTCAAAATTGGTGCTTAAAATTTGAATTTTGGGGCAAACTGTTTGGGATAAAATCTCCTAAACTCACGACCGTTGACCAAAATGTACGACCAAAGACATTTATTTTATGATTTATAAATATTGACTATGGCTTCGAAGTCAATGGTCGAACAAAACTCACAACGAATGTTTATGACGTACGACGAACGATCGATGATCACATGTTCGACTCACAACTTCGACATAAAATACTTTATTTATTTTTATTAACGAACTAACAGTTAGTTAGACATTATCTTCTATATGCAGGACCGTTGGACAGTCACGACTAGTGTCATTAAAGACATTCATGGAGACAATCAATACTATACGACTGTTACAAACGATTCCAGCTATAAAATCAACGCTCAAATCAACAAAGAAACCCCGGAGAGATTGGCACATACACTCCTAATTGAGATTTCATACGATATTGCTACTTTTACTTTATACTTTCTCTGCAATCGTACGACTACTGTTCTAAAGAACGACGTCCCTGATTGACATCACATTTTTCATGGTGCAACGACTGTAACATCTATCGTCGGTGATTTTTTCCTTCGTCCAAGGGTTTTTCTGCGTCACCAAATCATTTGTCTTTAGTTTTCTTTCAATTTAGCTGTGTTTGTCATGTGAATCCTACCTTTAATCGATTAGTTCCACAAACTCCTTAAGTTGACTTTTATAAGTTCATTTTTGGCATTAACAGTGACGACCACCACTTTAACCACCATGACATCCCCTTCGACTACTCCCATTATTGTAACGATAAAGAGGGTGTATCATGAGACGACTGTGGTTCTTCCTTATCTCTGTACATTGTCGCCATAGCCGTGGTTGCGGCGGTTGCCGCCTTCTTGGATAGTCCAGCCTCTTGAAGAATTAACATCAATCTGGTATGATAGAACATAGGGATGGGGTTGGTTTACCGAATAACGATTGCCACCCCATTGTCACACCAATGTTTTTAAGTTGGTCGGCTAAAATATTCCATATTAGTACGAGAGAATTCTTGTTCCAATGTGACGACTCGGGAACTTTTGTTGTCTTGGAAAATATCCCATAACCGGTTCCATGCCTCCATTGTCGTAGAATCCGGTTCCAAAATGATGTGCAAGAGATCATGAGAGATGGTTGCATAGATCCATTGAAGGACCGTAGCATCAAACGTAGCCCATAGTTCTTTTTCGGCGTCCGTGGATGGTTCTTTCACCTTACCATCCTCCGGGTTGATGATGTGATGAAGCACCTTAAGGGATCTGGCATGTATTTTGAATAGCTCAGCCCATGTGGCGTAGTGAACATTCTCAATTTCGAGAATGATGGAGATATGGTTTTTGATATTGGACACCATAAGGACAGGATGAGGTGTTGTTGTAGGCGAAGTCATGGAGGGTGAAGGGAGGATAGGATCGAGAGAAAAAAGAAATCGAGAGAAATGCTACAGGATCGGTTATCGCTCTGATACCATAAAAGAGATTAATCCATGCCTTTCTCATTAACCAAAAGGACTATAAATAGGAACGATACAAAACATAAGCTACTCCTATTATTACAGAGATCCTACTTACCAATAATACATTATCCTAATTGATTTACAGAAATTATACTAATTGATTTACAGAATCACAATTATCTATTCTAACAGAAATGTTGTTTGTTATTGGTGTGTTCATATTGTACAAAGCCATGTGGTGAAGAAGAATCAAAGTTGTATGGCATGTTTGAAGGGAATTGGTAGTGGCTTGTGGTGAAGAAGTATCATAGTTGAAAATATTATAGGTTGGAGGATATTGGTTAGGATCCATTTTTGGAGTGATCTTGCATTCAAGTTGGAGGAAATAACAAGTTGGAGAAATAGGAAATAAGAAGTTGGAGTGATCTTTCCTTCACGTGATATGAATATGTAGTAAGGAATATTTTATGGAAATAGAGTGCAAGGAATATTATAGGGAAATAGGTAGCGAGGAATATTAATAGGTAGTAAGGAATCTTTTGTAGTAAGGAATATTAATAGGTAGTAAGGAATCTTTTGACCATAAAAAATTTAAAAGATATTGAAAAATTAAATTATACAAAAATATAAATACGACGGAAATATAAATATTAATATTCTTTCCAGATATGCTCATCCAAATCCGATCGTAGTTTATTATGGACTTTTTTATCACGTATTTCAGCACTTCTTTTGTAACACCCAAAGTTTGGAATTTCAATAAAATGCATTCATTTTTAGTCTGGATAGATTTGTAGAGTTTATGTTTATATATTTAAATATATGTGTGTGTATATATTTATGTTACTTAAAACAAAGGGAGGGACCTAAGATGTAAAATTGGTCAAGGTGGGAGGTCATTCTAGTAATATTTTTATTGATAGAAAAGAAAAAAAATAGGAATTTTAGTTGTTTAAGGTTCTATCCCGTTTTTGTTGGGGATAGAGGCTAATCCTCAAAATTATCCTTCATCGTTAGATAGACTGTGATTCAAAGTGCAATATGAACCCATATAAGAAACCTTCGAAAGCCCTAAGAAATCAGTAGCAAAAGTCGAGAGGAGAAGAGGAATTTTTGTGGTTAGTATAAATTGTATCTAAGGTTTTTATGCTAAAAGAATGAAGAAAAACGACGAAAAAACGAGTTAATTAGTATTAATTAGCTGTTGAGATAGTTTTCTAAATAAATTATTTTTGTTGAATTAATCAATTACTTTAACAATTAATAAATTTCTTTTGAAATTAATATGACGTAGTTACAGTTGGAATTTTTACCATAGGCTAATTATTGTTAGTATCATCATTTGTTTTCTTTAGAAGATTTATTCAAATTAATGGGTTATAAAGCGATTTTTATTTTATAAAAAGAAAAAGGTTTTAATAATTGTTTTTGTTGAAAATATATTTAAAATAAAGTCTATAGGGGCATTAGGTTGAGTTGACTCCCAAACGACCAATCGAGTAAAACTTTGGTATGGTCATAGTAAAAGGGTTTGTGGATTGTAGCTAGTTTTTGGCAAATATTCTCAGCAAGTAATATTAATTGTGTAGGTGCAAGTTAGAGGGGATAAAGAATCATACACAAACACAAGGTGAGTTCATGTGATTTATAAAACGGAGAAGCATGCATAGTATGTGCAAAAGTTTTTAGTCAAATTATATATGTTTTGTAGTATTTTCGGTCACATGCTTTTTATATGATAGTTTTGAAAAGTATGAAATACGTTATTTTATTTGATATGTGTCGGGTTTCCTATAAGGAGAAATACGTTATTTTATTTGATATGAAATACGTTATTTTACGGAGAAGCATGCATAGTATGATAGACTAGCATACCAATATGATTTTGGTCGTGGCATGGGTACATAGCCCCTATAAGGCGGCAGCCTTTGTGTAGGCCAATAACGTGGTGAAGTAGCACTTATGCGCGTGGAAGATAGCAATATTCATGATAAAGTACATGTTACAAGTTATTTATTTCGTTGCATATATCTTGTTGGAACCCAAATCCCCTTTTATCACTCGAGCAATGTTGATCACAATAAATATAATGAATGGTAGAGAAAGCAGTTTGATAATCAACAAAGTAAACTAGAATTATTTAATTGAAAGGAATGAAAAGATTCAATTACTCAAATATATACTGTGTATTTCACTCACGAATTAACCAGTTACAGTATAGATGAATACAATGAATATCGCTCGAGTTCTCTCCAATTAAATCAACATTTTTCTATGAAGTACACTCTTATTTATACTAGTTAAAAGTATGAAAGAGCTAGCCTATTAAAAAGTGACACGTAGAATGGAATCTCTAACAGAATTTGTTAGGCAGTTAAGGCATAACGTCCAACACGTATAGTTGACCTTCATGAGTATCCAGAGATGGATTTGTCTCTGTATAGTCTTCTGGACGAATAGGTTAACTTCTGCAGCCATGCTTCTGGAAAGCTAACTTAGTCTTCAGAAGAGTTTTCTACATACTTTTACAAGAAATATATCTAACATGTCTCTTTAATTAAAATCAGGTTTTTAGTCTAATTATTTTCGTACAACATGTAAAGAAAACCGTGAACTCACTACGCGGAAGATGACGTTTAATATGCATCTCTCAGAGGGCGTTTTAGCGAGTAGCCCGAAAGGCAAAGAAAAGATCTAAGTATGACTCGAGATCCATACACGTAGGTCTAATCGTGGAGCTGCTCGTAGAGGCATGGGAAGAGAGGTCGGTATAGGCCTAGGCCCAAGAAGTACTAGCTCTCATAGCGGGTCAAACTCTTGGCGTAACTGAAGCCCAATCCCGAGCGTAGTTCCAGTATAGAGACATAGTGAGGAAGAGACAGAGCCCATAGAAGACAAATATCCTAGCCAGAACCCGAGTTCCAACAGAAGACCAATCCCCGTAGAGTCGGAGCCTTCGATAGACTACCATCCAGCCTCACTACTCCCTAGTACCGACATGGGGAATCCGGATCTGCATGAAAAGATCGAGTTGTTAGAAGGACAACTCATCGAGTTCGGTAATCGTTTTGAAGAAATGAACAGAAAACAACATCTTGCGAAGAGATCCTGGACGAGCAAAGTGACTGATAGGTGCATTTTTCATAAGGAAGTGGCTCGAAAGTACTATAGATTGTTTTTCGAGTTTCTAAAAGAGTGGTACAGTGGAAAACCACCCTTTGAGTCATTTTGGAACCGTCGTCCGACTCAACCATTAGAAGAATGGCTGACGGCCGGACACTTTCTAGCGGTGGAATGGTAGATAAGGGTGGATTTTAGTTAATTATTTAGTTTTGATGGATATTTTTTTTGCTGGATTTTTGGTATTATGATTATTAGGATTAGTTGGATTATTGATTTTTTCTTTTAATGATCTAATAGAAATTTGGACTTTTTTAGTTATTTATGTGTGATTGATTGTTGGCATTATATTTCCATAAGTTATGACAAATGAATGTTTTGATAGAAATGTTTACCTTATATTAGTAGAAATTTATAAAGTATGATATGTCACTATTGCAGTAGAATGTCCAGGCGCACTCAAGTGATGAACTCTCAAGAAATGGAACCAAAGCCTAATGCTCAACCGAACCCCATGGTACAACGAAATGTAGCGGCTAAGCGGGGTCGTGGAAGGGGCCGAGGTAGAGGTAGGGGAATAGCTGAAGCACCCATCCCTTCAATGCAAGCTAGCTCAGCAATGGCTCAAAAAAGGGGTAGGGGTCGAGGCCTAGTCCAAGACCAAGGGCTAGGCCAAGGTGAAGGCCAAGGCTAAAGTGCAGAACCCATCACAAGGGTAGAATTAGCTGAAGAGATAGCAAGGAGTCTTCAAGCTGCTTTGCCTGGAATCTTGGCTCAGGCTCAAGCTTTGGGAGCAGGAAATGTGGGGAACCAAAACCTCAATGAAGGAAACGGAGTAAATGGCGGCAATGTGAGAGGAATGGGTTGTGGTTATAAAACTTTTACGACATGCAAGCCTCCTGAATTTCAAGGAGACAGTGATCTGATAGCTTCTATGAACTGGATCAAAGAGATGGAGGTAACCTTCAAGACTAGTAGGTGTTCGGATGCGGGCGAGGTTATCTTTACAACAAGGATGCTGAAATCTGAAGCTCTCTTCTGGTGGGAGTTAGAAAAGGATTTGAGGGGTCCAGGTATTGCGGTGAATATGTCTTGGGAGGATTTCAAAGGCCTCTTCATAGAAAAGTTTTGCCCAAAGAGTAAAGTCAAGCAATTGGAAGAAGAATTCTTGCGGCTAGAATAAGGCAGGATGACTGTGCGTGAATATACAAGAACAGTAATCCAAAACGCCAAATTTGTAGAACACTAAGTATCCACTGAAGAAAGAAAGATAGAACGATATATCTGGGGCCTGAAAGGTAGCCTTCGGGAATTTGTTCAGAATATGAAGCCAAGGACATTTCAGGAAGCCGTAGATGCTGCAGGTATGAGGGAGAAGGAAAAGAAAAGCCAAGAAGAAGAGTCATGCCATAAAAAACAAAACTGGGAAAGTTATAACAAAGGAGGACAAAGTGGTAAACCCGTGATAAATCATAAGAGGCAGAAGGGTCGTACCAAGTATCTAAAGTGCAAGAAGTGCAATCAAATGCATACTGGGGAGTGCAAGGTGGGTAGTACCACTTGTTCAAGTGTGGAAAAGAGGGGCACAGGATGAAGGAATGTAACGACAGTAAGAAGTGCTATGAATGTGGAATGCCATGACATCTAAGGCCTAACTTCCGACAACTGCAAAAAGGACCATCTGGTAAGGCTAACAGGAAATGACAGTATAAGAGGTGGGCGAGACAAGACTGAGTTACCCAAGCCAAAAGGGAGAGCCTACATGATGACGGTTGGCGAGGCTCAGGAAGTTCTGGATGTTGTATATGGTATGTTCCTCGTTAATAACGTTTATGCTAATGTGCGTTTCGATTTGGGTGCCAATACAAGTTTTGTATGTACTGCATTTCGCCACTACCTTAATAGAAAAGCTAAGAAACTAGGAAATGCCTTTCTAGTGGAAACAATAGATGGAGGGAAGGTGAAGATAGATGAGATTTTTGAGGAATGCACGATTAATCTAGATGGTAAGGAACTGAGAGTTAGTCTGATGCCCATGGTCTTGGGGGAATTTTATGTTATTCAAGGGATGGATTGGTTGTCGGAAGACCAAGCTCAAATTGTTTGCAATAAGAAAATGATTAAAGTTCAAACTCCCAGCGGTGATGTAATTCATATTTACAGAGATAGAAGAAATGGCAGAATAGGCATTATTTCCACGCTTAAGGCAAGGAAATGCTTAAGAAAGGGGTGTATACCTTCTTGGCATACGCGATAGATGGCAAGCAAGAGAAGGTAATTGACAGTGTGCCAATAGTAAGGGAGTTCTTGGATGTCTTTCTAGAAGGCTTACCAGGAATACCACCGGACCGTCAGCCGGAGTTTAGAATTGGCCTCGTGCCTGGATCAGCCCTATTGCAAGGTCACCATACCGTCTAGCTCCATCTGAGATGCAGGAGATAATGAAGCAATTGCAAGAGGTTTTGGACAAAGGTTTTAACCGTCCTAGTTCTTCACCATGGGGAGCTCCAATTCTCTTTGTGAAAAAGAAAGACGGGTCGATGCGAATGTGTATCGACTACCATGAACTAAACAAGGTTACTGTTAGGACTAAAATTATATTGTGACAAAATATGGAAAGGATATGCTTAAATGTAAAAGAAAGTTTATAATTCCTTAAACTCTTCCATTCCTTAAATAGATTAGTCCTATCAATATAAATACAGGTATAGGGTTTATTGTTAGATGGAAGTCGATTACATTAGAGCCGAAAGACTGTTAGATCAATATTGTAATCGTTCTAAGTGAGATATCCGACGACGAAATACTTTCAATCATCGTGTTCTTATTGTGTTATTTGATATTTATATTGTGCTTGATAAATCTGGGATCCACAATTGGTATCAGAGCCTGCGATCTGAGTTTTGGCTATTTTCTGAAGTGATCAACGTGAAAAGAAGGTAAAAATCTCGATTTCTGCATATTTGAGTTTTTGTCGAGTCAAGCTTCTTCAGTTTGACCCGATAAAAAGTCTTAAGTTTTCAAAACCCGGATCTGTTAAGTTTCTTCGATTCCTTTCAATCAATTAAGATTCATAGCTTAGTTCGGATTAATTTAATCTATTTTGATTAAAATTCTTCTAGTTTATTTTGATTACTTTTGAAACTCTGTACATAAGAAACTCAGGAACTAGTGACTCTTGCAGCTTTTCTTACTAAAGAATTCTTAAGTAAAAATCATAAACTTTAGGAATTTTGATTTTTGTTCTTAACTAAAGAATAAGAAACTCGAGAACTTAGCTATTCTTGTCCATAAAAAGACTTGTTCTTTTTAGTCAAAAACCCTTTGTTCTTGTTTTCTGGTTTACTAGTTAAGAAAACTCAGATTCAATATCCTTGAGTTTTTATCGAGTCCTCTTCAATCGAGAAACTTTATTATCGAGTCTTTTCTGATCTATAATTTCTTCTTATCGACTCAAATTGATCAAAAAAAAATTATCAAGTCCCCCTCACCCGACAAAAATTGTTATCGAGCCCTTATCACCCGACAAGAAAACTTGTCAACCCAGTCTAATCCGATAAAAATTCTTGTCGGCCCTTCATCTATCGAGAAAATTACAAAACGCGATCAGCTTGCCAAGTCCTATCTTTTGATGTGTATCCCAAATGAAATCTACATGAGCATCGATAGCCACAAAAGAACTGCCAAAGCCATTTGGGAAGAGATTTAGAAATTCATGCTTGGTACAAAAATCGGGACTCAACTCAAGATCACAAATTGCATTTCTCAATATGAGGATTTCAAGGCCAAAGAGGATGAATCTCTTTCTTCTACCAATACCAGGTTCGTTCACTTGATAAATGAACTAAGCAAGAATGAAATCCGAAAGACAAAGATCAAGAACAACGTGAAGTTTGTTAGTAATCTACAACCTGAATGGCGTCGCTTTGCCAACCAAATCAAACACAGCAAATTTCTTGCTAAACTCGATCTACATGAAGTCTATGAAACCCTACTGCAAGACGAGGAAGAATGGCTCGAAGCTATGGGAACAAACAACAAAGTCAAGAAATCTTCTGATCCCATTGCTTTAGTTGCAAAGGAAACACAAACTTCTTCCCGTAATTCTCCTCAAGAAGCCATTCCTGAATTGAACGATGAAGAATTTGATTATGATTCGGAAATTACTCAATTTCAACAGCAATTAGTTCTGCTCACTAAAGATTTTCAATAGAAATTCTCTCGTTGTTCCATTCCTAATCAACAACGCTATGCTTCGGGAACTAAGAATTATGAGCGCAAGGCCATGTTTGAATCAAAGCCCAAAATAGATGAGCACCGACCGCCAGTCAAACCTGAAGACAAATTCAAAGGGGAAATGAGTATGTGCTACAACTGTGGCAAATCCGGCCATTATGCCCGACAGTGCAAAAAGTCAATAGGCAAAGATTCCAACTACTTCACTTATAAGTTGATGTTGGCTAAACAAAAGGAGTCCGGAAAGGTTTTAATGGTGGAAGATGAGCACTGGCTGAACCATGGCAATGATGATGAAGATCCAGAGACTGAACATCAAGCTCACTTCAGCTTAATGGCTTACTCTGACCCGATTGATGAGTCCACAACCAACGCTTCCGACTACCCACCCGAGGTAAGCCATTCTGAATATGATAAATTCGTGAATCAAATGAATAACATGATGATCCAAATTGCAAGATTTTAAATCTAAAATGAAAACCGAGAAACTCTTGGTTTCCAAATTAGAAGCACGTCTAGATAATAATCACAACCAACTTTTGATTACTTCATCGGAACTTGCTACTTCACAAAACATTGCGAAAAATTTACTATCAGAAAAAGCCACACTTCACGATGAAAATGTTATGCTAAAACAACAAATTTCGGATCTCACAACTCAACTTCATAAAACCAATAGTGAGGCCGAAGATTTTTCTCAAAAATATGAGTTTTCCATAATTCAAAGGAATGATCTTTTAGAAAAACTCAAAAACTTGGAACTCAAGCTGTATAAAATTGGTCAAACGGAACAAACCATTCATCTAAATGCTCCAAAAGATTTAGGTTGTAAAGCCGGATTGGGATCAAATAATCCCAAATGTTTAGAAAAAGCAATTTACAATACACCAACTTTATACAAATTTGAGTATCTTGGCCTTGGCCGGGAATACAAAATTCAATTCATGAAGTCTAATCCCAAAGTCGAGAGACAAGCTGATTGGAATAGGAGGAATAAAAAGTATCATCAAATTCTATTTTCCTATCCAACGCAAGTGGAACAAGAAACTTCTAAATGAACTCTTCCTAACAACTACTTTCCTTCATATACCGACGAAGAACTTCAAACGGAACCTTCAAATTACAAACCTTACATTCCTACCGTATTTTTAGAAAAGAAAATAATCCAATTAGGAAAGGTATTGGAAAGTGAGCATTCTTCATCGGAAAAGGAAAAAGAAAATTTGATGTTAAAAGTTCAAATACTTGAAAAAAGAGCCTTGCAAACTGAACTTGATAAAATATCCAAGGCTTCTACGTGCAAAGATTTTGTTAGCAGGTATTTGGATGACCAAGTCAAAACTATTTCAAGTAACTCTCGAACTTCTGACGATAAATTCGATGATTTTGAGGAAATGCCTCGTTTTGACGAGTACATTGATTCATCTTGCAACCTCCAATCCAAGGAACAATTAGATGATTTAATTTCCGAATTTGACTTCAATCCAACTCTTCCAAGTCATGAGGAATTTTTAGATAAAGGAAAGAAACCTATGGAAACAGCTTTCACTCCAGAAGTTAAGAATGAGTGCTCTACAAACAATTCAAATTCTAACCAAAAGGATCAAATCCATTTTTCAAAACCCATCATTTCTCATTATGTGAAAAATGCTAACCGTGGTTATGTTCATGTTTCAGCTTTTGGACTTTAAAGTCAAAGCAAGTTTGGGTCGAAAAAGGCAAAAGTGCTCCAAAGCCATCATCCCGCAAAAACGACAACTTTCTCTTTTCAAAATTACCAAATGTTAGAAGAACCAATCGAAATTTTCAATTTCCTTGCACTATTCATTCTATTAAACATTTAATTCAATTTTCTCGGAATAAACTTTGTTTCTCGAATTGCGGTGTGAATGACTTTATGCGATTGAATTCTTTCAATTATGATTGTGGTTACTATCCTGACATGCAAAACTCTTTCAATAATCATCACATGAATTATTTTTCCATCCCTCCTATTTATAAGTGGGTTCCAAAAAAGACTATGACTAACGCACCAAAGTCCCACTTCAGATGGGTTCCTCAGGATGCTAAGTCAACTAACCCCGATGGACCCATTTACAAACGGGTACCTAAATTTGCCCTATTTTGTGCAGGCCAGTCATGTGTGGTACTTAGATTCTGGATGCTCCAACCATATAACTGGACAAAAGGAGTTGTTGCCAACTACAAAGAGAAAAATGGCGGTTATGTAAATAACTTCAAAAGAACATCACCATTTCTGATGTCTCCTATGTTCAAGGACTAAGCCACAACTTGTTGAGCATTGGCAAAATTCTGTGACAAAGAACTGGAAGTCAATTTCAGACCTGAACGGTGTTGCGTACATACTTATGAAGGCAAAGAACTTCTCGCTGGGTCTCGAAAGTCAAATATGTACACAATACTTGTCTCAAGTTCAACCTCCCATGGCTGTGTGTCTCGTTTCGGAAGTGACTAATGCGAAGAACTGGCTTTGGCATCGAAGACTATCCCATCTAAATTTCAAGAATATCAATCGACTCTCGATTGGGGGATTAGTCAATGGCCTGCCAAAGATCAAGTTTAATAAACCACACATCTGTGATCCATGCAAAAAAGGAAAAATGAAGAAGGTCATTCACAAACCAAAAGTATAACACAGTACCACACGACCCGTCCAACTCATTCATATGGACTTGTGCGGCCCAATGCGGACTCAAAGCATACATGGTAAGAAGTACGTCCTATTCATGGTCGATGACTTCTCCCACTTCACTTGGGTCAAATTTCTACGAACAAATGATGAAGCTCCCGAGACGATCATAACTTTCTTAAAGGTCATTCAAGTAAAATTGGAGCTTACCGCACAAACCATCAGAACTGACAATGGCACCGAGTTCAAAAATCATATTCTTGACAGTTTTTTCGAGTCGGTTGGTATCACACACACTTTTTCTACAACTCGTACGCCTCAACAAAATGGTGTGGTTAAAAGACGAAATCGCACATTGGTTGAAGTTGCCCGCACTATGCTTGCATATTCAGAATTGCCACTCTACCTTTGGGCTGAAGCAATTAATACGGCATGTTATACTCAAAATCACTCAATCATCAACAAAAGATTCAACAAAACTCCATACGAGTTAGTCTACAACCGAATTCCAACCATCCATCATTTTCATACCTTTGGAGGGCGTTGCTTCATTCTGAATGAAAAAGAAGATCGTGGAAAACTCAAACCTAAATCTGGTGAGGCATATTTTCTTGGTTACTCTCCTAATGCTGCGGCTTATCGGGTCTACATGAAACAAGCTAGATGTGTCATGGAATTTGTCAATGTCCAATTTGACACAAAGGCCGAAATGGCTCCTGTACATGACAGTTCAGGACCCGCACTTACCGGAGTTTTAGCTTCCAACCAACACGGTTTGAAACATGTTCCAAATCCGTCATTTTCTGATCAAGCCTCCTAGTCCAAGACTGCCGCCTCCGATTTAGATGTCTTGTTCGAGCATTTTTACTCGGATTACTTTGGCCCTTCTGTTGCACCTCAAAAGACTCCAACACCCCCCGCTTTGGAGGTTGCCGAGAAAACTAATCTTACTGGACCGCCAGTCTCTACAGAAACCATCTCAACTGATGTAACTCCAAGCACATCCTTGAATGGTGAGCAAACTCCTCCCTCAAACTCAATCAACTCGGAATCCTCACCTCAAGCTATCCCCACCAATACTATACCGTTCGACCCAATTCATGGAAACACCCCGACCTCAACAACGAGACCGGAACGGGCATCCTCTCCCCATCCTACACATTCTTCACCATCGGATGTTTCAAGTTCCTCTCGACGTTCTGGAGTATCCCCATCCCTTGAATCCGTTCAAGATCTTCCACTTGGCACATATGTGGACGATAATCCTGATCAAAATGCACTCCAACCACTTCCTCACACCAACAAATGGGTCCGTTCTCACCCACCCGATCAAATAATTGGAGATCTGACGAAACCAGTCACAGCGAGATCAACCTCAACCAACGACTGTATGTTCTACTCATTTCTCAGCAAAATCAAGCCCAACACCATTGACGAAGCCCTGTCTGACCCTGACTGGATTGTGGCCATGCAAGAAGAACTCAATCAGTTTGAAAGCTTGAAAGTATGGCGTCTCATTCCCCGTCCGCGAAACAAAACCATAATCGGCACCAAATGGATCTTTAAGAACAAACAAGATGAAGATGGGATTGTCATAGGCAACAAGGCCCGACTTGTCACAAAAGGATACCGTCAGGAAGAAGGGATTGACTATGACGAGACATTTGCACTTGTCTCTCGCATTGAAGCTATTCGCATGTTACTAGCATACGCGGCACACAAAAACTTCGTGGTTTTCCAAATGGATGTAAAAACTGCCTTCCTCAATGGCGTTCTCCGTGAAGAAGTTTTTGTCTCTCAACCCGATGGGTTTGTCGATCCTTCCAAACCAAATCACGTATATATCCTTGACAAGGCTCTCTAAGGCTTAAAACAAGCCCCGCGCGCATGGTATGATAGTCTCTCCGATTATTTGGTAAAGAACGGGTATTCCAAAAGTAAGATCGATCAAACTTTGTTCATTAAGAAAGAAGATGGTGATATTATGCTTATACAGATTTATGTGGACGACATCATTTTCGGCTCGACAAACCCGAATCAAAGTAAGGCCTTATCCGAACTCATGATTGCCAAGTTCAATATGAGTATGATGGGAGTGATGAATTTTTTCCTAGGACTTCATGTCAAACAATTTTCGATAGGAATATTCATCAACCAGTCCCAAGACATCTCGGATATGTTACATAAATATAACAGGACGACTTGTACTCCGATTGGTACTCCCATGTCTCCTGGTTCTAAACTACATGCTGATCCTTTGGGAAAAGCGGTAGATGCCAAAGTATATCGGGGAATGGTCGGTTCCTTAATGTACCTCATTGCTAGTCGACCGGACATAATGTTTGCCACATGCTTATGCGCTAGATATCAAGCATATTTCAAAGAGTCTCAGCTTAGTGTTGTTAAACGAATTTTTCGCTATCTAAAAGGTACTACTGTGGTATCCTAAGGATCCAGGTTTCGAGTTAACTGTTTTTTCAGATGCTGATCCCGCCGGATGCATGCTTGATCGAAAGAGCACAACGGGCCACATTCAGTTCTTGGGAGACAAATTGGTAAGTTGGTCCTCAAAGAAGCAAACGTGTGTTTCCACATCCACAGCGGAAGCCGAATACATCGTTGCCGCCAGTTGTTGCTCATAAGTCATATGGATGCGCACCCAACTCAAGGATTACGGCTTCTGGTTCGACAAAATTCCAATCTATTGTGATTCCAAAAGCACAACGCCATCTCAAGCAATCCTGTACAACACACGAAGACTAAACACATTGACGTCGGGTATCATTTCATGAACCATGTCGAAAGAGGTACGATTGAATTATACTTTGTCAATACAGACCTACAGCTTGCCGACATGTTCACCAAGGCATTGGATGAGAAACGCTTCCAATTCCTCATGTCCAAGTTGGGCATGCTAAATCTTAAAACCTGATTTCCGAATCACTCTTTTCAAAATACACAAAACGTCCATCCAAGTTTTAATGCACATTCACCTTATTTAAAGTGAATCTTCATCACTCTTGGTTTCTCGTTTTATGGATTTTGAACATAATTACAGTTTTGTATTTTCAATTTATTTCTTGGTCTCATACTGCTTTTGTCATGTTTGTGTCTTTCTTTCTTTTCTGTTATTTTTCGTCATGTGTCTAACCCTTTCAGCTTTCAAGGGGGAGCGGCAAGGTAAGTTCTTTTTCTTTACTCACGATTGTAGGGGGGGGGGGGGCAAAGTATTTTTTTAACCTTAAGCATCATTCAAGGGGGAGAAATTATTTTTATTTTTCTCTAAAAACTCAGTTTTTCAAACTCAGATAAATTTTTCTCGACCCATAATAGCCCTATAAAACTTTTTGTCGATCATACCTGGCCCGACAAAAACTCCACTCGACATCTTCCTGCTATCATCTTCATCCGTGGCCCCATGCGAGACTGCCACGTGTCATCACTCGATGACCCACTATTTAATGCTTGGTCCCCCCTCTTTCTAATAGTTACTTTTCAAACAAGTTTTGATTTTCCCTCTTTCTCTCTAAACCCTTCTCGAGTTCATCAGTTCCAGAAATTGCTTTCTCAAATCTTAGAGTTTTTCAATTCCATGGACATTATCAGGTTCGCAATCTCAATTCCTTCAACTTTAATACTTGAAATTTTTGATTTTATCAACTGCATGCTAGCGATTTTTGCCCTAAACTGTTGCACTTCCGAAAACCTTATGGGTTTCCGAGTTCTGATATCTCTGATTGATTCTTACATTGATTTGTGATTATTTAGGGTTTCGATTAGGCTTAGACCTGTTAGACGACACTCTTCGCACTTAGATTTAGGAATTTCCTTAGATTTTAGGTCGATTTTGCATCCGAACCATCTTAAACCTAATGAACACTTGGAAATATATCCATGATCTTAAACTTGGCTTTTTATCGACTCCTTAACACCTGACTTAAATTTTTGTCGTGTCTCAAATGATCGAAAAAAACATCTTCAAAATTTGTCAAGTGTTTTTATCGACTCCTAAAGACCCGGCTTAATTTTTTGTCAAGTCTCAAAGGGTCGACAAGCTCATCTTCAAAAAATTTCCAAGTACTATGCTCGATTCCCTTAGACCCGACTTAAGCTTTTGTCGAGTCTCAATGGATCGACAAAATCAACTTTTTTTACCAAGTAATGTTCTCGAGCTAGCTTAACCCGACAACTTTTTTCCTCGATATTTACTTGGTCGAATTGCTTATTACACAAGTCTTTTTGTTTTCGACAAAGGCTCACTCGATAACTTTTTATCGACTACCTCAGGTTTGTTCTCTATTTGCCACTAAGTCTTTTTGTCGATCCCCTTGACCCGACAATAATTTTGTCGACCCTAACTGACTCTATAACCTTAATTGTGTCCCTTAGAACTTTTCAAGTATTTTTCTCGAACCCCTTGTACTCGATAACTTTTGAATATCGAGTACACTAAGCCCGATATCCTCACTTGCATCTTTCTATGTATCACAATGTTTCTTATCGAACCAGTATCCCTCGACAAAATTGTTTGGTCTCCACATTAGGATCGACAACCTTCCTTAGCAATTTTTTTTTCTTTATCATTGAGCTAACTTCTCTCCTATGGTTTGCTAACTGTTACTTTTCAGTTCAAATGGCAGCTATCGACAACCCAAATCTTTTCGATGATGAGCACTCCATGCCCTCTGAAAAATCAACCGAACCCAGTATTAACGTAGTTAACCGAGACAAACTCTTAATGCCTAGAGCCGAACTTAAGATACTTAAACCAAACAACTACCGTCTCGATTTTAAGATCACCCTCGAACACCAAGTCATCATCGACATCCTTCAACGCTACCCCCTTCGCTTTGCTTTCGCCCTAGATCATTGAGTTCCCCTTTTTTACCTCCAGTAGTTCTGGTATACCTTGGTGTACTATCCGGTTGAAGGCGACCATCACTTCACTGCCAAAATCGATGACTATGTCACCCGTCTGACACCTTCTAGGATTCGTCGAATCCTTCGTCTGCCTGTTGCAACCGAAGACAGTCCATTTGATGCCCTTGTGACTGAAGAGGAGCTTTGCAATGATATCCGGGCCCAAGGATATAACTCCCCCGAACCTCTAACATGCCCAGGACAGTTCAAAAGGATGTACCTGCCCCAGATCTATTTCTCGTTGTTCACTATCGTCAATCGCTGTCTCACAAGCAAACACACCGGTATGGACAAAGCCAGTATTGCTGCCTTACGGATTTTTCATGGGATCGTATGCAATGCTCATATGGACGGACTTCGTAAAACTTGTTGAAGACAAACCAAACTTTCACGATCGCATATTCGTACCCTTTCAACGGTTTCTTCAGTTGTTCATTCATGCGATGATGATTTCAAGACCTGAGATTCCCCGAAGAACGGGATCCCTGTTGGGGCCAACCAACTCACTCAAGTTCCTCAAATTTAATGACCGACGCTTCAACTTCATCATGCCTATCCCTGAAGCCTTACTTGCCTTTGTTGATCAGGTTGCACTGAGTGTTATAGCATATAGGGAGAGGATCGGCTTAATGGCTCAACCACTTCCGGTTGTGCCTGCCCAAGAGCCAAACCATGAGGAACATCCTGAGCACAACGCGGGTTCTAGGGTAGACGAGCAGGTTCAGGATCATGGGGATCCTAATCAGGGAGTTGAGAGAATAGTAAGGGGAAATGACGAGGGCAGTGCACCTGATCAGCCTATCCCAACAACTGTTGCCCCGGCTATCCTGATTTCGCCGCCTACTAACCCACAGATTGCTTCTTCTTCCCAACATACTCCTCGGTTCAAAATGCTTGTCAGCCGTACCCGCGTTCGCCCCCGACCTTCATCTTCTGATGATGATGATGATGACTCCGCTGATCAACCGCTTACCCGACGACAACGAACAACAACCGTCGAAGAAAATGCTATCCGCCGAATTGGCCATCAACCATCTCTATCAGATTCTTCTTCTAACACTGATGCCCCAAATGAACCCTTTGACTTTGAAATGGATCCGATCTCTGAATCCCTTTCAGAAATGATACTGAGCCTGACTTTGGAGAGATAAGGAGAGAGGAGGGATATTTAGTTGAAAAAGAAAATGTGACCGTGTGTGATGGGACGAGAAAAACTATTGTGAGCGCGATACCCGATACCCCCATCCAGGTAACCGCATATGCTAGTACTACTCATTCGTTGGGTATGTCTAGTGGACAAGACGTTGTGGACCTAGCAGCGCAATTGCACGCACCTCCGAGCCACTCTGAAGGCTCCCAACAGCCGAGCGTTTCAAATATACTTGTGAGTTTAGCTCCTTATCTAGCTCCCCTCCATTCGGGAGGCATGGATATTGAAACAAAGAGGCAGTAGCTCACTTGCTTTGACTTCATTTGAGTGCACTTCGAGTCTAGATCCAAATAGGGAACACGAGTCTGTACACACTGCAAGCCTCCGTTGCCCAGTCGGAACTCCTATAGTGATGTCCATTTCGGACACTCCACGAGGATTGGGAGGAAGTCCTACCAGTGCCACATCACTGCCAATAATGAATGTAGGTCATCCAGTTTATTCAACTGTGATGCCAACAGGTCATCTAAGTGAGCCCGGTGTTTCACTTAATGTTACAGCTCCGATTTCATATACCATCACTCCTGAAATGCAGCACTTTGTTCAGGCAACTTTTGAGAAAACAAGCGCCCAGTTCCACTCTGATATCGATAACATGGAACAAATGTTTCGTGCTGCTCTTCGCTCAAATGCACAGGATCCTCATCAATCCAGTTCTTCGAGACCAAGAACTAGTCGTACTCCACCTCTGCAACCTCAGACTTCTGTTCCGGATCCTCAGCATCAACCTCCGTCACCACATAGACATGAATACAATAATGATGAACTAATGTCCATGTTGTATGCCAATCTACTTTCCGAAGTTACTATTCACGGTCAACCTGAAGATACTCTCATGGGTCTTCTTAGACGAAATCTGGAAATTCCTATGTCACTCGGTATGAGTTTGACCTATTCAAAGCCGACATGGAACAGTAGACCGATATGCATACGGATCAGATGAGGAATCATGATGAGCTTCTTGGTGCCATTACCGCTCTCCACACCGAACTTCAAGAATCTTGTAGACCGGTTGGTTCCGTTCCTACCCCTCATCATGATCAGGACGATCCGGGCTCTGCTCCTAATCGCCCTGAGGGGGAGACACGCCGAGTTTCAAGAACTCAATCTCAACCATTTGCTCCAACTACTACTGGACCATCGACATCTGCACCACCATCCCACCAACGACAACGTCCCATTGTGACTCAAGAAGTTAATACGCCAACGGTTGAAAAGCCCGCGGTAGATATCAACTTTGAGAGCATGTCTGAAGCTGCTGAAACGGAGTCCAATGAAGAGATGATAGATGTACAAAATTTAAGGAACTTTGTTAAAAACTGGTTTAAAGATCCATATGAACCTGTTCTTCAAGAACAAGATTATCTGAATTTGAAGCATACGGAAATGAATTATGTTTCGAAAGATACAAATGAACCGAAACTGCTACCTTATAAAATTCTGTGGCAGAGGATTCTAACGGAAAGCAAATCAAAGTGGCTAAATCAGCAAATCCGAGTACCCTATCTTGAAGAAACCATGGAACGGATATTCAGGGAAAATATGAAATCAGAAGACTTGGAACACATTCACTTGGTTATGGAGATGGATCAAGCTCAAGTTAAAGAGTATGTTCACATACTGAAGAAGATAAAAGCTCGAAAGCTATCCGAAGTGATCTCACGACGTAAGATTGTTGGTATTATGTAGATTGGTTTTGACAAAGTTTTCCAAGTCGAGTATCCAACTTTAAAAGTACGACGAGAAGATGGAAAAGTGTTTACTTTCTCCGAAGCTGATTTTGCTAATCTTGACATTTTGGACTTCGAAACTTTGTCTACAGAGTTTAGAGACAAGAAGAAAAGAAATTTAGACGAACAAAGAGCTTTAAGAGCGGTGGTGTGATACATTCAAAAAGAACTCCGATATAGTTATCTTCATGATCTGCAACGAGCTATTGAAAGTGAACAAAAGAAAGTTCATATTGCAAAACCTAATCAACTAATTTGGATAAACACAAAGTTACTACTGTACTTACACATCCAGCTCACAGAGTAGTATGGATGCATGTGAAAGGTGAGAAAAGGTTCATGCGCTTTTACGAGATTGTTGCTTATTCAGATGGAACTTTGTGGGGAATTCGAGATAGACTTGCTGCGGAAATTAGTGATGATCAAAAGAATTCTACAAGGATGAGTTCAACGAGAAGAAATTCAATTTTGGATGCTATCAAGATCATTGACGAAAGGATAATATTTCACTAGACCCTTAGAAAGATTTGAAGGCATGTTCGAGCTAAAGAGATGAAGATTCATTTTGCCACAAAGGCGGAGATTGTTAGGACTAAAATTATATTGTGACAAAATATGGAAAGGATATGCTTAAATTTAAAAGGAAGTTTATAATTCCTTAAACTCTTTCATTCCTTAAATAGACTAGTCCTATCAATATAAATACAGATATAGGGTTTATTGTTTAGATGGAAGTCGATTACATTAGAGCCGAAATACTATTAGATCAATATTGTAATCGTTCTAAGTGAGATATCCTACTACGAAATACTTTCAATCATCGTGTTCTTATTGTGTTCTTTGATATTTATATTGTGCTTGATAAATCTGGGATCCACAGTTACGGTAAATATTAGGTACCCCTTGCCTCGAATAAATGATCTTTTCGACGAGTTTCAAGGAGCCAACTATGTCTCGAAAATAGACCTGCGGTCCGGATACCACCAACTGAAGGTTTGGGAAGAAGATATGCCAAAGACATCCTTCAGAACCAGATATGGTCGCTACCAATTTTTGGTGATGCCTTTTGGTCTCACAAATGCTCCAACGACTTTTATGGATCTTATGAATAGTGTTTGCATACCTTATTTGGACAGGTTCGTGATTGTCTTTGTAGATGACATACTCATCTACTCGAGAAGTGAAGAGGAGCATAGCCGACACCTAAGAGAGATATTGCAGCTGCTGAGAAGAGAAAAGTTGTATGCCAAGTTTTTAAAATATGATTTTTAGATTCGGGAAGTCCAGTTTTTGGGAAATGTCGTAAGTGTAGAGGGTATAAAGGTGGATCCCTCAAAGGTCGAAGTCGTGTTAAGTTGGGAACCCCCAAAGATCCTACAGAAGTTTGAAGTTTTCTTGGTCTAGTTGGATACTATAGAAGATTCATCCAAGACTTCTCAAGGATATCCATTCCACTAAGTTCTCTGACTAGAAAATCTTGCAAGTTTGACTGGGGATTAAAGCAAGATGAGGCGTTCCAATTTTGAAGGAAAAGCTGAGCAATGCACCTATTTTATCCCTACTTGAGGGGACGGATGGCTCTGTGGTTTTTAGTGATGCATCAAAACAAGGATTAGGATGTGTGTTGATGCAAAGGGATAGCGTGATAGCATATGTGTCACAACAACTGAAATAACACGAGAAGGGCTATCCAACGCACGACTAAGAACTAGCTGCAGTGGTTTTTGTACTAAAGATATGAAATCATTATCTTTATGGCACAAAGTGCAAAATCTTTACGGATCACAAAAGTTTGAATTACTTGTTCGATCAAAAGGAGTTGAACATGCGCCAGCGTAGGTGGATGGAGTTGATAAAAGACTATGATTGTGAGATACACTACCATCCAGGCAAGGCCAATGTGGTGGCAGACATACTGAGTAGGAAAGAGAGATCATAACCAATCCGGGTTCATGCAATGAGGTTAAATGTGAAGAATGATTTAATGAAAATGGTGCGAGAAGCTTAAAGAAAAGTACATCAAGAAGAGAATGTTCGAAGCGAAAGAATGGTCGGTCAAATCAAACTTCTAGAAGAAAGTCCAGATGGGATTCAGAGATTTAAAGGGAGAATATGAATTCCTTGTACGGGTGATGTTAAAGAAATTATGCTAGATGAAGCTCACAAGTCTAGGTATTCGGTACATCCGGGTGCTGACAAGATGTACCAGGATTTAAAGAAAGAATTTTGGTGGCCAGGAATGAGAGATCCATAAGCAGTTACGTCGAAAGATGTTTGACTTGTTTGCAAGTCAAGACCGAACATCAAAGACCATCGGGTCAATTGCAGCAGGTAGAGATTCCGGTATGGAAATGGGATTGACTGGCTCTGGATTTTATCACCAAATTGCCAAGAACGCTTCTGGGAAAGTTTGCAGCGAGAATTACGAACCCGTTTGAATTTTAGTACATCATACCATCCCCAAACGGATGGCTAGAGTGAGAGGATGATCCGGATGATCGAGGATATGTTACGAGCGTGTCTCATAGACTTTGGAGGTAATTGGGACAACCATCTTCCACTATTTGAATTCGGGTGCAATAACAGTTATCATACGAGCATTCAAACAGCTCCGCATGAGGCATTATATGGGAGGAATTGTCGAACACCTATTTGTTGGACCGAAACAAGAGGAAGGCATCTTGCCGGACCTGAAATCATGCAGGAGATGACATGCAAGATAGTGCAGATTAAAGAAAGGCTAAAGATTGCTCAGGATCGCCAAAGAAGTTATGTGAATAAAAGATTAAGACCTCTAGAGTTCCAAGTGGGGGATAAAGTTATGTTAAAGATCTCTCCTTGGAAAGAAATTGTGAGATTTGGCAAATGAGGGACGTTAAGCCCGCGATATATCGTGCCATTTGAAGTTTTAGCCTGAATTGGAGAGGTAGCCTATCGTCTAAAGCTACCCGAGAGATTGCAAGGGATTCATGATACGTTCCATGTATCAAACCTGAGGAAATGCTTAGCGGACGAATCTTCGGTAGTTCCTTTAGAAGATGTGAAGGTCGATGTACTGGTAATGGATAGAAAGATCAAAAGGCATAGAAACAAGGAAATCCCTCTAGTTAGGGTTCAGTGGCGGTTTCATAAGGGACAAGAAGAGACTTGGGAGCCAGAATCCGAGATGAGTGAAAAGCTCCCTCATTTATTCGAAGATTGAAATTCAAAGGACGGATTTTTTGTAAGGGGGAGAGGTTTGTAACATCCCAAAGTTTTGAATTTCAATAAAATGCATTCATTTTTAGTCCCGATAGATTTGTAGTTAAAAAGGGAGAGGTTTGTAAAACTTCTCCCAC
The DNA here is from genome assembly GCA_036898165.1 of Silybum marianum. Lineage (NCBI taxonomy): Eukaryota > Viridiplantae > Streptophyta > Magnoliopsida > Asterales > Asteraceae > Silybum > Silybum marianum. The sequence continues at coordinate 7,548,007 of CM072541.1, forward strand.
TTGACTAATTTAACCTATCCCCCTTACAACATGAGCTATTAAAACTCTAGTAAATTTTTATGGAACTTAACTAATTAAGAAAATCTAAAGAGTTTAATTCGTTAGTCTTTTCAATGTATTGATTGAAAAGAGTGTTCACATTAATAGCTTTCTTTTATTATTATTAATTAAAGTGTAGTATTAATTAGTTGGTGAGATAATTTTCTAAATAAATTATTTTCTTTGAATTATTCAATTAGTTTAACAATTAATTAATTTATTTTGAAATTAATATGACGTAGTTACTGTTGGAATTTTTACCATAGTATAAGTATTGTTAGTATAAGCATTTGTTTTCTTTAGATGATTTATACATATTAAACGGGTTATAAAACTATTTTTAAGCTATGAAAAGAAAAAGGTTTTAATAATTGTTTTTATTGAAAATATATTTAAAATAAAGTCTATAGAGGCATTAGGTTGAGTTAACTCCCAAGTTAGAGGGGATAAAGAATCATACACAAAGACCAGGTGAGTTCATGTGATTTATAAAACGGAGATGCATGCATAGTATGCAAATATGTTGCAAAAGTTTTTCGTCAAATTATATATGTTTTGCAGTACTTTCAGTTACATGCTTTTTATATGATAGTTTTTGAAAAGTATGAGATATATAATTTTATTTGATATATGTCGGGTTTCCGATGGACTAGGGCAGGTTACTGCGAGATTAGCATACCTGCATGATTTTGGTCACGGCTTGGGGAGATTGCCCCTATAAGCGTGGCAGCCTTTTTGTAGACCAATAGCATGGTGAGACAGCACCTAAGCGCTTGGCAGAATTTCAATGTTCATGATAAAGTACATGTTACAAGTTGTTTATTTCTTTGCATATATCTCTTTAATTAAAAGCATGTTTTTAATTTAATTATTGTCGTAAAGCATGTAAATAAAACTGTGATCACTAGGCGAAAGCTGACGTTTAGTATGCATCTCTTAGGGGGCATTTTAGCGAGTAGCTCAAAGGGCAAAAAGAAGATACAAGTATGACTCGAGACCGCTCCGTTAGCAATATTTATTTAAGAAGACGAGTTGAATAATTTTTTTACTCTAGTAGTTTATGCATGAGTTTAGACTTCCGCTGTTGAGTTTCTTTTAGTATGAATTATTATTGTTATGAGATGATTTTAGTATTATGATTAGTAGTCACAACCTCGGATTTGGGGTATGACACCTTGTATGTATTGGTTAATTGCATTAACAAATCCATTTCTAAAGCATATTGGGGGATTCCCATCATCTCCGACCAATGACTAAATGAATTTCCTTCATTCTCGACGATCATATTATGCATTATGATGCATGCATATATGATATAACTCATCATAGTATTCATCCAAAATCTTGCCGCTCTGCGTATAATAGCTCACCGAGATCGGAGAACCCCTAATGCCCGCTCCACGTCTTTCCTAGCAACCAGTTTCATTTCTTTAAACTTCTATCTCTTCAAATCTTGTGGACAAGGAAAACCTTTAACAATCGTATCCCATTATGGATATACCGTCAGCAAGATAATAGCCCTTCGTGTATTCTATACCTTTGACGGTAAATTTGACTTCAAGAGAGTATGCTTGTAGGACATCGTTAAACAATGTACTTTGATTCAATATATTGATATCATTGTTTAACCCAACGACACCAAAAAATGCATGCCAAATCCAAAGTCTTGAGAAGCAACAGCTTCCAACATAATTGTTGGCCTACCGTGATTACCTTGAGTGAATTGACCATGCCAAACAACCATACATTTATTCCATGCCTAATGCATACAATCAATAATGTCTAGCATACTTGGAAATCCATGGTGTTCTTCATGTAAGTAAAGTACGCGCGCAACGTCTTCGTCATTTGGCCTTCTCAAAGTATACATGACCAAATACTTCAATTACACATGGACACAAATTCTTTAGCATTCGATAGCAGTACTTTCTCCTATACATACATACTCAACGTTTTGATCAGTCGGTGTTCCATATGCTAATTGTCGAATAGCTGCACTGCATTTTTGTAATGGTGAAAAATCTTTCTTCTCGATCACATCTCCCCTCAATTTGAAATAATCTGAATGGTTGGACAACGAGTTTACAGTTTGGTTGAATAGTTCTTTATTCATATGAAACCTTCGTCTAAAGATGTTCGGTGGAAAAACAGGTTGATCTGAAAAATAATCTGCAACAAGACGATTGTGTCCCTCTTCGCGACCTCTTTGAATATATCTTTTTTCCTTTGTCTTCGGCTTGAATTTCTGCTTCATCTTCAACTTTTTTATCTATAAGCTTCAACATCTTTTCTTGCATATCATCTGCCAATTCATTGATGATGAATGCATCTACGTTTATATAAAGTTGTTCAATAATCTTGTCATAATCAGACATGGTTGGAAGAGAAAATATGAGATTTGGAAAATAGGATACGTAAGGGTGAGAGATGATAAAACAGAGAATATATTATGGGTGTGTGTATATATAGGGAGATTGATTTGGTGATGAAAGCCATCATTTTTAGAGATTTTAAAGAGGGTGATGAAAGCCATCTTCTTCCAAACATATCATTTTTCCACAAATGTGAGGTGATGAAAGCCAACCTTAATTGAAGATTTAAGGAATACTCAAATCTTATGTTGCCAAGTCATTATCCTTGGTTTCAATTTTAACTTTGCACTATAAAATTTACTATTTGGTTGGTTTTGATTCAAACCATGGTTTGACTTTAGTGATGTTAAAGAGGATCATCAAAAATAAGACAACCCCATGAGGCAAACTCCTTGAATTAACACAAAGATATCCAATCAACATTTCTTAAACACTTCACATTGTTCAAAATTTTCAACTCTTCACCAATGTGGGATTACTAACTAAACCACAAATCACCATTAGAGAATACTTTCTTCTCATGATGTCACCTCAATACCCCAAGATTGTTCCTTTAATATATATATAAAGATAAAGATTTGGTTGGTTTTGATTTCAATAGTTAGTTATAGATTTCAAAGCTTCCATCACTCTTTTATATATCCATCATCTTCTTCCGAACTATCATTTTTCCATCAATATGAGATGATGAAAGCCAACTTTAGTTGAAGATTTAAGGAATACTCAGACCTTATATTGCCAAGTCATTATCCTTGGTTTCACTTTGCACCATAAAATTTACCATTTGGTTGGTTTTGATTCCAACCATGGTTGGACTTTAGAGATTTTAAAGAGGGTCATCGAAAATAAGACAACCCCATGAGGCAAACTCTATGTATTGACACAAATACATTCAATCAACCTTTCTTATACACTTCACATTGTTCAAAATTTTCAACTCTAAACCAATGTGGGACTACTAAAACTAAACCACAAATCACCATTAGAGAATACTCACTTCTCATGATGTCACCTCAACACCCCAAGGTTGTTCCTTTAATATATATATATATATATAAAGATAAGAGCAGGCCCGTCCATTAGGATGTTCCGACCGGTACTACGGCACAGGGCCTCCGATCGTCGGGGGCCTCCGGATATGTCTTAATTTTTTTTATTTATAATAAAATTACTATAAAAATTAACTAATAAAATAGTTTAAATAAAACAAGTTGCAGCATAGTGGTAATGTCCGTTAGGTGGTGTTAAACTGCCCTAGTTCGAATCTCCCACCTTGTTACTAAATTTTATTTTTTATGATTATTAAATGCCAACTTTCCGCGTTTCAATCCTCGGAAACCTTCACTTTTAATTTTAATTTTTTGTGATTTTAATAATGTGTTAAATTAGTTACTAAATCTTTCAACACGTTTTCTTTGTTTTTTAAAATCTTGAGTTAAACATATAATTCTTTTTTGTTATTTTTTTCCTAATTTTTTTAATCAATTATTAAATTACGTAATTGTTTCTAATGATATATTCTCCAAACTCAAATATATTTTTTTATTTCTTATGTTATTCTTTAATTTTGTTTTCAACCTCCTCTCATCGTGGTCACCAACAAGCAACATCTCCATTTAGCTTTTCTTTTTTGAGAGTTCTAGATATAAGAATTAAGATCATCTTCAACAATTATGTTATAGTGTAAGCTAAAATAGAAAAAGAAATTGAAGGTGTAAATCTTTAAAACTTAATTTTATGAGATAAATATATTATTTTTAATCACTTCCACTATTGAGGTTGAATGTATGATAATCTTTTATATTGTTTTTTTAAAGTGTATTCAGGTGATAAATTAATTTATAAATTATTTTAATAATATAATGAATACTAAAATTAAAAAAAGGTAGCTATTGAAGTGAATATAAGAGTATTTCAAACAGATTCCCTAATTGTTTTTGATCAATTCTATATGAAAGAAATGGTTGTTCATACCCCTCTTTATTCACATATCATGATATTTCTTATCTCTTTACCTTACTTAGACTCCCTAGGAGAAGTTATGAAAGTTAAAAAAACACTAACATTAAAAATTAGAAATCAACTATAAATTTTGAATCCACATTAACACAATGAAATTAAAAGTTAAAATCCAATTTCAAAAAAGAAGAAAAAATCAACAATTGTTTAAAGTCAAAGATGAGTTATCGGCCTATTTATTACCAGACAAACGTCAAAATACAGTAAAACATACTTTAATAAATAGTATAGAGTAAAAAAAAATTAAGTACACAATTATTTTTTGCACGGGGCCTCAAAATTCTTAGGAACGGCCCTGGATAAGAGATATAAATAAATGATTGGTTGGAGAAGATGAATAGTTTGGAGTTATGTTATTTTGATTAATATAGAAGAAGATGAATGGTTTGGAGTTGAATAGAAATATTTAACAAAAAAATGACAAAAAAATAGTGGATACTAAGATAATGAAGGAGAAAAAAATGAGGTTTTTATGCTTTAGGAGAGGCCACCTCAAACACCCATAGGTTCTTATATATGTATATATATATATATACATATATATAGGGACCATACAATAACACCTCATATTTAAAGAAACAAAGTAACACTTTGTAGACCACATATGATGTGGGTCCCACACATTAAAAATCATATCTGATTCAATAAGGTCCACTATTGAATCAGATATGATTTTTTAATTTATGAGACCCACAACATATGTGGTCCACAAGGTATTCCTTTGTTTCTTTAAATTTACAAAGTTCTCATTTGAACATCCCTATATATATATGGGCTTAATCAAAATAGAACCCCCTAATCTATGATAATTATGAGATCCATTTACAGCCAATCAATTTAATACAATTAATTAATTTATATAATTAATAAAAAAAAGGTATCATAGTAAATTTACAAATTTAATAATTAACCATGTTAATAATACTTTGACAGTTTCAAATCATAAAAATTTAAAAAATATTTGTTTCCTATAATCACTCTTACAGACCAGTTTCAAAACAAATCTCATATAGATTTCAACGATTTCATTGATCAATCAACATTCCAATAAATATAGTAGCAGATAAGAGACGTTTATACCACAATCGATTTTAGTAGTGAACATAAGAGATCTTTGAAATGAACAAAGGCAAGAAGCAAGTTATTGAACTAACCCAGATCATATGCGATGAACTAGTAGCAACAGTCATGTATCTTCAAACATGGCATGATCCTGACGATTTTGATACTGGAATTCCGCCATACAGTCCTTTGATTCCAGTTGAAGGAACAGGCTATGAAGATACTGTATCGGATGATGACTTCGTTGAAGATAACGACATGCTTGAAGTTGAAGAGGAAACAACGTTTGTCGGTTTTAATTGTATACCCAACGATCAAGAAAATGGTAATGATTTATGTGTTATACAAAAGTATAATTTTTTTAGTCTTGTTTTTGTCAAGTTGTATTCTGGGTGAATTTTTTTTATGAATATGTGTGATACAATTTTTATGATCATGTATGGTACATTGTAATACAAGCATGGAAAATTATTTGTATCAGATGATGACCAAGTAGGGGTACATTTATCATCCATTTCTCTTCTGGCAGTGGGCGATGTGTATGATTTGTTGGACTTCGTCAAGGCTGTTTACAAAAAATATGCTAAAATGACTGGATTTGAGGTAAGACGTTTATCACAAAAAAAATAGTGATCGAGACATTCAACATAAATACTTTGTATGTAGCAAGTTTGGGTATCCCGATAAGAAGTCGTTTGATTCGTTGAAACCACTTAAACGTTAAAGAAAGCAACGCAACTCAAATATTAAGAGGTGTGGTTGTACCGCTTATATTAAGGTACGACTTCTTAAAGGAACATCTAAATACGAGTGTTACAGAATCGGTGTCTTATAACCATGGACTTTTGCGCAAGCATGAAATGGATTTATCACGATCTGCCCATCAGTTAAAATTTTCAGATCAACATTTTGTCCATGATGCTTGTACTTCTAACATTGGTGCCACACGAGCGCATAAACTTCACACATCGTTGAAGGGTGGGTATGATTATGGTGGTCCGACTGCCGTGGATTATCATAATTACAAGAGGGATTTTGACAGTTTTGTTGGTCGTGTCGATGCCAAAGTATTGGTTGAGCTGATGACCAAGAAGAGGGAGTCCGACCGAGCTTTTACTTCTCCTATAATTGTATTGGTAGTGAGTTACACACTATATTTTGGGCTGATGAGGTTGCTCGGTTCAACTACTCTAAATTCGGAGAAGTAATTTCTTTCAATTCTACATTCTATACAAACAGGTACATATAATGGATTTATATTCAGATAACAACTTTAAATGATAGATGCTTTATAAGTAATTAACATTTATGTTTTATAATGATGTAACATACGGTTACATATGGAAATTGTTTTAGACGTTACATGGTGTTTGTGTCGTTTACCGCCGTCGATAATCATAATTGCAGCATCGTTGTTGGATCGACATTGGTTGGACATGAAGATGTTCTGAATTACAAGTGGATGTTGGAGACCTTTCTTCAAGCTCACTCCTAGCCACCCATTATGGTACTTACTGACCAGTGTGCGGCTATGAAACAGGCTATTGCAACCATTTTTCCCAACACTAGACATGGGTTGTGTATGTGGCACATTATGACCAAAGTACCTTCTAAGGTAATAAATAGTCTACATTACTTTCAACAAATCATATTCCTTTATATAATGTTACATATTTAATTGTGGTTACAGTTTATCAACGAATTGCTCAACAATACGACACTTAAAAAACAAATTTTCATGTTAGTGTGGAACATTCACATTTCTACTCATGAGTTAGAGAGAAAATGGAATCTTCTTATAGCAGAGTTTTCCTTGCAAGGTTAGCAGACATGTTTCAAGTTAGGTCGCAGTGGATCGCTGCTTATTTTAAAGAGCTTATGATGTGTTGTCTAATGAAAACAACTTCTAGGTCTGAAAGTTCCAACTCATTTTTCAATTCATTTTCAAAGAGTGGTTACAATTTATTTCAGTTTATGTTGGGATAGCCCTCGATAAACAACGTAAGGAACAACGTCACTTAGATTATTTGACTATGTCGACCTTACCTCAATGGAGGACTCCGACCAAATTAGAGAAGCATGCTTGTGAGGTGTATACACGTTCTATATTCTATGATGAACAAACTGAGATAGACCATGCTGCATGGACATGTTCTATAAAAAGTATCACCACAGTCGGGGAAGTTGACACTTATGTAATTGAAGCCTTGGATAGAAACGAGGATAAAATAACAGAGTATATGGTATGATTAATTGTACTATTTTTTTAAATATCTAGGTTTGTAGACCATATATCGTGTAATCATAATAGACCTTTAATAATACGTATTTTCTTGTAGGTTGTGAGGATTTAAAGGAATTAACAACCGAGTGTATTTGTAATCATTTTAGGTTACATCGTTATTTATGCAGACATGTTTTAAGGTGTTTTTGAACGTGGGTGTTGAAGCTATACCTGAAAAATATATTTCCAGACGGTGGAGATGTGATATAATGCCGATTGAGCTTCAAAAAAGTCGGCAAAGAATATGCGACGTAGACGATGATCGACGTAGGTTACTAAACGAGACGTATGATGTAATCGATGATGTGTTGGACATATTTAGGGATGACAAAGAGAAGATAGCTTCATTTTGGAGACTATAAAAGAGATGAGGGATGGCTTTGAGAAGGAACGTAGATACGAACCTTGTTAGAAGTTAAAAGTGAGAATCAGGCTTTAACTTAGAAGAAACAAAGATACCTTCCAGAAGCATGTATACAGAAGTTTATCTCATCTGATAGTCTGTCCAGAAGCTAACATGTTGATCCAGAAGATTGGACATCTTCTGGATTCTACTTTACAGACTAACACGTGCTTTGATGACATGGGACGTCATGCTTATGGTGCGTAACTGAATTTGTTACAAGTATAGTTGACGTGTCATTATGTAATAGGCTAGGTCTTTGACTTTTCTCTTTGTAATAGTATATATATATAGCTAGCCTTTACTTTTGTATGCTGTAATCATCGAAACACTGAGTGAAATACAAAGTACTATTGTGCTTCAAACTGTTCTTAATATTGTTCTTCGTTTTCTATACAATTCTATTCTACTGTTGATTAATTGCTTCCGCTATATACTCTTATTACTCATATTGTAATCAATTGTTAATGAGTATATGAGGGATCTGGGTTCCAATAATTGGTATCAGAGCATTCTATTCAATCAATTGATTAGGTGATCTAATCCAGGATGGAGAAATCCCTACTAATCTAGAATTGTGTCATTTTTAACTACGGATAATCATTCTACCCTGTTTTAGGAGTTTTGTCGTTTTACACGATTTTTCTCATAAACTGTGGTATTTCCTGTTAAAACTCTAAGTATTCATTTCATCAATCGATTGTTTTAATTTCAGTAAGAAAATCTGTATTCAGTTCATCTATTCTTCTTCAAATCGGTATACTATGTTTTTCAAAAATAAATCCAAATCTGAATGCCATATACACCTCCGGATCACTAAGGGGCCGTTTACAAAACGTTTACCCGGGTAAGTCCTTACCAAGCCATATTACCTTACCGGAGGAGTATAACAAGTACCAAAAATCTTACCCGGTAAGAGCGAAGACAAGGAAAACAATGACCAACAGTCTTACCCGGGTAAGTAATTACGACGGCTCTTACCACGGTAAGCACTTACCGAGTAAATTGTTGCATATGATGCCCTTTTTGTGGACTAAAATCTTACTCGGTAAGTAAATGATACTGTTGAATTTTGCCGGTAAGCACTTACCCGGGTAAGATTTGGTAAACGGCCCCTAACTAAACCTCCAACTCTAAAAAGGGATGAATATCCCAATGGAAAATTCGTATGATAGACTTCTTCAAGGGTTTAGATCTAGAACTCTACTCATCTGTGCAGAACGGTCCTCATATTCCATTCAAAATAATTCCTCGAGTTCCTGCCATGGTCACAACAGAGGAAGTTCCTGCTAGACACGTTCCAAAAGAGAAAAAGGATTGGAGTGATGAAGATAAAAGGAAGATGGAGATTGATCAGAAGGCGAAAAGACTTCTTATTATGGCTCTTCCAAATGAGATCTTTAAATCTCTAGACCAGTGTGAATCAGCAAAAGACCTTTAGGATCAGTTGGCCAATCAACTTGAAGGTGGTTCCAAAATGAAGAAAAATAGAAGAGCTCAAGCACTAAATGAGTATAACAGCTTTCAAGCTCTTCCAGAAGAATCCCTTGAACAAACATTACACAGATTCAACACATTGATTAACCAATGTAAAATATGTGATATCGTAAGATCACAGGAAGACAACAATGTGTTGTTTCTCAAAAGGCTAAATCCTGAATGGTCAAATTTGTCCATGTCATTACAAACGAACCAAGATCTGGAATAGTGGTCTCTGAATGATGTATTTGGAACTCTTCAAATTCATGAGAAAGAGGTAATTCAAAAGAAAGCAAGTATTGGTGGTCCCTTGGCCCTAATCTCTGAATCTAGAAGGTTAGGGAGGAGAAGTAGAGAGTCTAAAAAGAAAGGGAAAAGCAAGGCACTCATCTCAGAGGCTGACACAGAAGTTGGTCTTTCTGGATCACAAGACGAGGAAATCAACTCATTCGCTGAGTCCTTGGCTCTTATTACCAGAAAATTTACTAGAAAGTTTGGTAATCGTTCCTTTCAAACAAATAAACGATATGACAACAGAAGTGAATGCCTTACTCAAGTCTACACACTAAGACAAGAAGCTGTGAAAGTAGAAAAGACAGAAGCAGAGAAAAAGGAGGAGGAGATGAAGAAAAAGAAGGATGTCTGCTACATATGTGGCAAACCAGGTCATTACTCAAAGGACTGTAAAAGCACTCTCATCAAGGATAAAGCCTACTACAAAAACAAATACAAGTACAACAAGGATGAGAGAGCAAAATATGTTGAACATGAGAACTGGCTCTCTGATCAATCAAGTGATACAGAGGCTATGTTCTGTGGAATGGTCATGACAAGCGATGCAGAAGATCAACCTTCTAAAATACCGTTTTGCTTTAACTCTGAAACTTCTGAACTTGAACAAACAGTTTTAAACTTAACAATGGATTTTGAGATTTTAAAAGGAAAGCTTGTGAACGAAAAAAAATTACGAAAAGATCTTGAAACATCATTTGCTCTCACTAAAAGAGAACGTAACATTTTTAAAAGAGAAATGGAAATTCTTACTGAAGAAAAACAAGAACTGTTTATGGAAAATCAAAGAATTTCAAAAGTTAGCAAATCCACGGAAGTTCTGTTAAAAGAGGAAATTGATAAGATTAAATTATGTAGCTTTGAAAAACTATTTTTGAAAGGAAAGGGAATTTCTGCATATTGAAGGCTAAGGAAAAAGATCTTGAAGTCAAAGAAAGTGACAGATTAAATTATGTAGCTTTGAAAAACTATTTTTGAAAAGAAAGGGAATTTCTGCATATTGAACTTCAAAAGAAAGAGCTCTTGATTAAAAGGTATCAAGATGCTCAGAAAGTGCATGAAAAGATAAACACACAAGTCGGGAAAATAAACCTTGGTTTCGAGGATCTGGACCCTTTTACTTATGAAAAGAGATCAACCCTAAATTCTATCTTCTGTTTGGGTAAGGAACAAAAATCTAATTTACCAATCTTATATGAACAATCTGTATTTAAAAGGTCAAAATACGAAAATGGACATAAAATCTGAAAACTAAATTTCAAAAATGTCAATTATTCTACTGTCAACGATAATCAAGTAGATTTCAAAAAGATTCGGAAGAAAAATGATGTGTTCATTTTTGGCTCCTTCTCAAATCAAACTTTAAACCCATAAGCCGAGGAGTTCATACCCATACAGGCAGAAGAAGAGTTGAGACTCACTTTTGAAAAAGATTATCTTGAAACTCTGGATAATTGTTTTTCTAAAAGCAACACGAATCTCGAAACAAATTCTTCTCAGAATATTCCAGAGATTTTCCCGTGTTCCTTCATTGACTTAAATCTTGCTCAGAAGACAGATATTGAACCAGAAGTAATATATCCATGGGAAAACGAAAATCAAAATGATGATGATTTATTTGATTTATTTGATTTATCAGATAAATTACTTACCATTTTTTAACATCGTTTGTTCTCTACTTATGAATGGATCAAACCTTGTGTAAAGGATAGCGAAGCTCCCTTTATATATACGAATGAACCTCCAGAAGTTAGAGTTGTTGGATCAAAAGTTGCAAAACTTTCGAATGAAATACCACTTGTCTGTGTTCTCCCTAAAGAACAAAGAAAAGAAGTTCTCATTCATCCAGATTTTCTTGGGATGTGTTTAGAAGCTAAGACATGTCTAGAACTTGAGAAAGAGGCAAAACTCAAAAAGACTACTAATTTTGTACAACAAAATCTAAATTCAAAGCCTCAGAAGTATTCTTATGAACAAAAGGCAAAATGGAAGTTTAATTCTCTTAATTCTTCTGTTTCAGTAAATTCTTCCAAAGAGCCAAGAGAAAAGATTTTCAAGAAATTTTCAACAGAGATGAATCATTCAGTTCCTCAGCATAAGTCTACGCTAAATAAGAAGTTTTTTAGAACAACTGATGCTAGAATAGACAAAAAGAAGAACTATTGTAATTATCATTCCAGAAATGAAAATTCAATAAATTCTTTTATGCCACAGAACTCTGAATGTTTCTCTCTCTTTTTTAAACTTAAACAATTCTTCTCAAAACAAAACCAGTTTTCTTCATATTCACAGAAAAGATCAGTTTTTAACAAACAGAAGTCAAATAAACCCCAGCCAAAAGCAAATAAACCAAAAGAACTTCTCAAATTTGCAAAAACCTCTTAAATTCAACATAACATGGCTCATAAATCTAACTATAAAGGACCCATTATGAAATGGGTACCAAAATCTCTCTAACTCTGACTGCAGAAACAACGTGTGCATATCTGGTATCTTGACTCTGGATGCTCGAGGCACATGACAGGAACCAGAAACTTACTCTCCATGTTTAAAGATAAATCTAGTTGAGTAGTAACGTTTGGAGATGATGGTAAGGGTCAAATAAAAGGCTACGGTACTCTTCAAAAAGGTAATGTTACCTTACCAAAAGTAGCTCATGTTCCGGGATTGAAACATAATCTTTTAAATGTAAGTCAACTCTGCGATGCTAAAATGTTAGTATTATTTGATGAAAAACATTGTTATCTACTCTCTAAAGCAGGTCAAGAATTACGGAGAGCTCACAGAAAAGGTAATCTGTATATATTGAACTTTACTTCCAAAGAAGGCAAAGAAACTCTTTGTCTCATATCTAAGAAAAGTGAAGTAGCGTGGCTCTGGCACCACAAACTCTCTAATCTAAATTTTCATTATCTTGAATTACTCGTGAAACACAACCTGGTTGAGGGCCTCCCAGAGGTTCACTTCCAGAAGGATCATCTCTGCCCTGCTTGTGAGATGGGAAAAATAAAAAGAGCCTTTCATAAAAAAAAAAGTGATCATTCTTGTATAAGACCTCTGCAACTGCTACATGTTGACCTTTGTGGTCCCATTGTTGTTCAGAATCAACTGGGAAAAAGTACATACTTGTGCTAATTGATGAATATTCCAGGTACACATGGCTTGCATTCGTAGGACTGAAGTCAGAAGTCCCAACTATCTTGATTAACATGATGAAGAGGCTACAAGTGCTTCTCCAAGAGCACATTCAGTAATTGAGAAGCGACAATGGTACCGAATTCAAGAATGCCAAACTCGATGCGTACCTCGAGAATGAAGGAATTATACAAAACTTCTCTGTTGTACGAACCCCACAACAATATGGTGTGGTAGAACGCAGAAATCGTACCCTTGTAGAAGCAGCAAGAACCACGCTTGCAGCTTCTGGACTACCCACTCATTTCTGGGTTGAGGCTGTCTCTACTGCTTGTTTTACACAGAATCGATCAATCATTGTCAAGAGACATCTCAAAACTTATTATGAGCTTATTAATAACTGAAAACCTACCGTTAAATATTTATATATTTTTGGCTGCAGGTGTTTCATTCTGAATGATCGAGAGCAACTTGGAAAATTCGATAAGAAGATGAAGCAAAGTTCTTGGGATATTCTCTAAACTCAAAAGCCTTTTGAGTTTTTAATCTGCACACCAAGACGGTAATGGAACGCAATCAACATAGACTTTGATGAGCAAGCCCAATTAACTTCTGACTACTCTAATTCACAACTCAAACTCAACAATGTTACTTTTGACTATCTTTCCGGCTCCAGAGAATCTGAAATTGATGCAATTTTCAATGATTTTTTGGGTGAAGAAATTCCTTCTGAAGCAAATATCAATCATCCTTCAGTGAATATCTCAAATATACTTCAAACATCTGGGATGACCATCTGCGGACCTTCTGGGTCACCATGTTCAAATGAAAGTCCAGAGGAATCTCTGTCTCATCCTGATACAGAGTGCTCCACTCCTATTTCTACTCCCTCTGTACGTTCATTTGAGGGGGAGACATTAGGTTCTACCCCAGAAGTAGTTCCAGAAGCTGTCCCGATTCTAGAAGTTGTCCCAGACATTGAGATTACACCTCATCAAGTTCAACAAACAAGAATGAAAAGATGGACAAAAGCTCATTCTTCAGAAGAAATCGTTGGAAATCCCTCTGCTGGTGTTCGAACAAGATCAGCCACTGTTAACGAAGCCTTCTTCGTCAATTTTCTAAGCATGATGGAACCAAAGAAAGTTCATGAAGCTCTGCAGGACCCCAGCTGGATAGATGCTATGCAACAAGAACTTATTCAATTCGACAGAAATAAAGTATGGAAGCTAGTTCCTCTGCCAAAAGATAAAACAACAATTGGTACTAAATGGGTATTTAGAAACAAGAAGGTTGAAGATGGGATTGTAGTTAGAAATAAGGCAAGGCTAGTAGCCAAAGGGTACTGTCAAGAAGAAGGCATTGATTACGACGAAATTTTACCCCTGTAGCAAGGTTGGAAGCAATTCGATTATTTTTGGCCTTTTCTGCATACAAAAATTTCAAAGTATATCAAATGGACGTCAAATGTGCCTTCCTAAATGGCAAACTGAAAGAAGAAGTCTATGTTCAACAACCCCATGGCTTCGAAAATGCAGCACATCCAGAATATGTTTATCTTCTGGATAAGGCTCTGTATGGCTTAAAGCAAGCACCAAGGGAATGGTATGAATGTTTATCAAAGTTTTTGACTGACAATGAATATATGAAAGATAAAATCGATACAACTCTGTTCATCAAAAGATGCAAAGGTGAGTTAACTATAGTTCAAATTTATGTGGATGACATTATTTCTAGTTCTACTAATCAAGCAGAAGTTGAGTTGTTTTCAAAACTAATGGAAAGTGAATTTGAAATGAGCATGATGGGAGATTTAAACTTCTTCCTAGGGCTCCAACTCAAAAAAACCTACCTCTGGCAGGCCTTGAAACAGAATCTTGTTGAACAAAAAAAGACGGAATAGTGTGTATCTTTCGGTAAGGATTTCCTGGAAAAAATCATCCCTCCTTTTGCTGCTAGGATTGGAAATCCTGTATTTTACATATCCATATGATTGAGTCCTTTCATAAATCAAGCCAACTATGTTTCTGACATTCTTAAGAAATACAAACTTCACAATTCCACTACAATGAAAACACCAATCTCACCAAATACCAAGCTTGACTCTGACCCTTCCAGCAATCTGGTTGATGTTAAGAACTACAGAGGTATGATTGGATCTCTTCTGTATTTAACTGCCAGTAGACCAGATATAATTTTTGCCACATGTATCTGTGCTAGATATCAAGTCAATCCAAAAGAATCTCATTTGGCTGTTGTAAAAAGAGTCTTTAGATATCTGAAAGGAACACCCTCATTGGGTCTCTGGTATCCAAAGCATTATGGCTTTGATTTGATTGCATACACTAACTCTGATCACTCAGGTTGCAAGTTAGACAGGAAGAGCACCTCTAGAGGTTGTCAACTTCTAGGAAATCGTTTAATCAGGACATCCAAGAAACGAAACTGTGTATCAACATCTACAGCAAAAGCAGAATATGTTGCTGCTCCTAGCTATTGCTCCCAAGTAATATGGATGAAACCCCAACCTAGAGATTATGGTCTTGTGTATGACAAAATCTCTATCCTCTGTGACTCAGAAAGTGCAATAGCCATCACAGGAAATCTTGTTCAGCACTCAAAGACAAAGCACATTGATGTCAGGTATCACTTTATAAAAGATCATGTGGAAAAAGGTAACATTGAAATGTACTTTGTCTCTACTGATTACCAACTTGCTGACATTTTCACAAAGGCTCTGAATGAACAAAGATTCAACTTTCTAATCAGCAAGTTGGGCATGCTAAATATGTAATAAATACAAAACCTATAGTTCTCTATGGTTTTGTATAGTGATTTATTTAGCTTGTCTTTGTTTTTCAATTTTTGTCTCATTTTCTGTTCAGCACTGGTATCTAGAGGGCTACAGAAGCTTCTAGATACCTCTGTCTATCAAACAATAATGGTTACTCTTACTTTTTCATGATCCAAGCATAGTTTGAGGGGGAGTAGAAGATTCACGCACACTTCTAAGGGGAGCAAGTGTAAATATCAAAGGGAAAAGTTTTCACCGTTCATTATCTTTTTACCACTCGAGCATTTTTTTTACTCCCAGTATAAAATCTCGCATCTCAGTCATTTAGAATTTTTACCGTCTTCTTGCTTGCAAGTTTTCTTGCTTCACACGAATTTCCTTTTTCAAAAACCTACAAGTTTACCAAAATCCCTAATATGAAAATGGCCGCTGTGAACGAAATCCCCATCAAGTCTCAAACTGAAGAAGACACCATGATTGGCGCAACTGCTGAAAGTATTCCATTTGTGCTCTTACCCTCCAAACCGAACAATGTTCAAATGCTACTTGATCCCAAAACCTACCCTACTGACTACCAAGTGGTGATTGAGTTTCTTCAGCACCATTCTCTGAACCTAGCCCTAACACTCTCAAACACCAACGTCCCTGAAATGTTCGTCCCACAAGTATGGCAATCAATGCATATCAAAGATGAAGATACACTTGTTGGAAGTTTTGACATCCCACAAGATAATGAACATGTTATTGAAGTGCTCTTACCAGAAGGAAGATATCTAGATTGTTTCGCCTACCCTATTATGTTGTTCAAGTGGAAGGGAAATCCGTTCCCAACCCTAATCTCGAACAAAACCCATAGTCTGAAGTGTTGCACAAGTTCATCAAATTCTTAGGGTACAATATGCAGATTGAAAGGGTATCTGATGTCAAAAGACAAAATCTACCCCCAATGTGGAATGTCCTTCTATCCATCATCAACAAAAGTCTTACAAGCAAAATCGGATCCCAAGACCAAGCAAGCACCAATGTGGTCACCATGATGTATGGTATGTACTTCAATCGCCCCTTTTTCAAGAGACCTCATTTTTCAGGAGATGTATGGATCTGTAAAGTACAAACTCTCCTTGATGAAGAACAACAAACCGCTACCTGCCCTGATGTACCCCAGATTTCTATCTCTCTTCATCCAGATGGCCATCACACACTAGAAAATTCCATGTGTTCAACCATTTTGCAAAATCTCCACCATGAAGAACCACAAGCCCACAATTCACAAGGATGGCTACACAGTTCAGAGAGAACTATCCAAGTATATGCTCAATCTCATTCCTTCAACCTCCTCTATCTTACAATCCTATACGAGCTCCCTGGTATTCTCAGAACAAAGGATACCTACCCCAGAGCATTTAGGAACCAGAGTAGATGGTGAGGGCTCTATTAAGCATGAGACTAAAAACAATTTGAGTGATCAACCGAGTGGTTCTAGCCATGTCGAGCGCTTGTTAAGAGAAAGTCAAGAAGATGTCCTAAGTGACACAAATGAGAGATACCAGCGGAGTCCACCCAGAGCAACCATATCTGCTAGGGTTGATGCCAACACATCAACACCTGTTGAAACAGGACTATAGCTCAGTCCAAACCCTAACCCTCAAACCAACTATGTGGATGGAGATCTTTGTTTGTTCACATCAAGCACATCCGGGGAAACCTCCTCATCATCATCCTCTTGATGCTAATATAAGAGTTCAATTGCCCTAGAACTCGCCACCTCCCACACAGAACATCGATATCTTCGTGACCGATGAAATAGACTGGATGGAGGTTGGTACGTCCGTACCAACTGAAAATCCAGATGCCAATGAATTCCCATCAGAGGGGTTATAGCAACAGGGCACAACACGTACCTCCATTTTCAACATGTTTAAAGGTACGCACACGATTATTGCCTCTCCACCCTCTGATGCTAGAGATAAAATCAATACCGTCAGAATATCCGAAGAGGTGTCTCTTAGGAGCCCTCAAAGACGGGATGGAAGTCCCTCCACACTCAAAGTCCAAACAGGTGTGAATGAGGGCCCCTCTGGATGCGAGGGTCAGAGGCTCCATGTGTTTGCAGATGCATCGGTTACCCCCCCCCCCCCCCCACACACACATACACACACCTGATTTGTCACAGATGCTGCATTCCAGGCATTTGTTGAACAAATGAAGGGATCTATGGTGGATCTAAAACGAACCGTGCAAACCTGTGATCATAATATCCACGCAGAAGTAAAAGCTTAAAACTTCTTACTCTGCAAGATCCAGGACACTTAGAAAGAACACTCTCAAACCCTGGAAGAGCTAAAGAATTTCATGATCAAATCCTAGGATGCCCAGAAAAACCTAACAATAGAACACTTCCAGAAGTTGGAACGTGATATACAGACGAATTTAGAAGCCATCTTCAATCTCCCTTCTGACATCCCAACTCCAGAAGTCACCATTTCTGCAGAGGAATATGGCTCCATTGTGGCTGATATGAAGAGGTTGATAGACATGGTGATACCTTCAGAAGCCTCTTCATCCTCTAGTATCCTTAGAAGATCAGACTTGGCAAACTTCCAAAAAGCAATGCTTGAAAAATTTAATGACGTCAATGCCAAGTTTGTATCCAAAAACAACACCGTTCCAGCCGCTGAATTAACACAGAAGGTATCTGCTCTGGATACCTCTATGACCAATCTGTTCTCCATTATCCAATCCATCTCTACAGATTATGAGGCAAAGAAGAAAGCAAAAGAGGAACGAGCCTGCAAAAAGGCTGAAATAAAGAGGAAAAAAATCTGAGGATAACGACCTTGATGCCCCTGATTCTTAGAAGGGGGAGAATAGTAAAAGAGTGAAATTTGCTGAGCCTGCATCAGCCTCTCAACCAACTAAAGAACAGCAACCACCATCATCTTCCCAAGAACAACATCCACCATCCTCTTTTGAAACAACAAGCCTCAACGAATCCAATCCTAACTCCTACACAGGTTGGATGTCTAATTGTCCAGGCGGTAATGATAGTATCTTGTACCTGAACCGGTGGCTCAGTTTTTCTTTCTTTATCCGGGCACCGACTTCCCCAAATACGGATACGCCTCCCTCCGGGGCCAGAACTTCTTGTTTCAGAAGGGGAATCCATCAAATTTGATCACAGTACATAGACAAGTAAATTCCTTATGAGAATCCAAGTCAAAATTAGACGAATGGGGTTTTCTTTGTTGACATAAGATCTAATCGTATAAAGAATCAAAAGTCACAGAAAATCCGCCCCTTTTTCTATATTCCTGATTATTGATCACGAGATGGGGGCGCCTGTAGCTGGATCCTCCGGAACCACAAGAATCCTTAGTTAGAATTAGAATGCCGAAAGCATCACTAGCTTACGCTCTGACCCGAGTAGCATGGGGCACGTGGAATCCCGTGTGAGTCCTTTCTTCCGTGATGAACTGTTGGCGCCAGTCCTACATTTTGATTTATGTTTGAAACTCATTTTATTAACTTCTTTTCGTTAACCCGAAAAAATTGGATAGATCTACGAGAAATCTTGGGTTAGCCATACACTTCACATGTTTCTAGCGATTCACATGGCATCATCAAATGATACAAGTCTTGGATAAGAATCTACAACGCACTAGAACGCCCTGGGTGTAAGCTCTGGTCCTCTTCCCAGACATCCTGGAATGGCTAAGTTCATACTCAAACTTGAGCAAAATCACAGAAGACCAGAAGTTCCAATTCCTAGAAGGCCAAGGAATACGAACACTCGACCCAGAGTTCAATCTTCAGTTTTTGCAAATCCAGCTCAAGTTCAACGTCCCAATCCTTCAACAATTGACGAATCTATTATTCAATCTCCCACTCATCAAGTGACAGAGGAATCAACTCAACCTTTGATCCAATCTTCAACTATCCGAAATGCTGGTGCAGCTTCAACGAGTCAACCTGATGCTGATCAAAGAATGAAGGGTCCTATGGTTGAACAATCAAAAGGTTTGATTCTTGGTGAATCATCTTCTCAAGAAAATCGAATAAGAGTTGATGCACTATTAGACCAAATAGATCCTGCTCAACTTGAAAGAATAACCAGAGAACAGGTAAGACTATCCGGAGAACGAATAGTAACCTCAAGAGAAATAATCTACATGCATTTTTTGAAAGAGATGAGGTTGTTCGTCTAGTGGTTCCAACTTTGCAGAAAGTTCAAACGCAAATGCACAAGCAATTCCCAAATTTGTTGTTTTCAGACAACCAAGAAGGAACGTTTTCAGACAATCAGAAGAATCGTTGAGTTGAGAACTCAATTCTTTGAAGATACAAATATAATGTATACAGTGTACAAAGTTGAAAGGGATAAAAGATAAATATACAATTTCACAGACAATGATCTTGTAAACTTAAACCCCTCCGATCTAATCTCTCTTGGTAGATATATGAAATGTTGACGAAACAGAAGTGCAGATGACAACATAGCTTATCTAAGAATTCAGTCGTGCATGGAAGCATTTGTGAATTTCAGAAGTCAAGTGGATTTTCATATAGGTCTGGAGAGACTTGTGGACAAAGTGTTGATCTCTGCTCCAGATGAAGAATTAGAGGAAGTTGCGATCAGAAGGGTTGGTGATCTGCTGCTACAACTAGAAAGAAGAATCATATTTCTGCGACCAACAGGGAAGAGATTCTTCAGATTAAGTGATTCGTTGAAATATGCAGATGATACACTGTCAATGATCAGAGGATGGATTACAGTGAAGAAAGATGATGTGCACCGAGAAATCAGAAGGGCAGCGACTGAAATGGAAAAACATCTGGATGGTGTGTTCAAGATTAGGGATATTACTAGACAATATCACAGAGTACTTAATGGGCTTCCAGATGCCCCGTTCTATTTAATTTATGTACTTCTTTTGTAAATTCAATTTCATGTAATGAAAAATGTTTAATCTAGTTTCTTTCTAAGTCTGTTTTGTATAGATCTGATTTCCCAGTTAAGGGGAGATTGTTAGAAGTTAAAAGTGAGAATCAGTCTTTAACATAGAAGAAACAAAGATACCTTCAAGAAGCATGTATACGGAAGTTTATCTCATCTGATAATCTGTCTAGAAGCTAACATGTTGATCCAGAAGATTGGACATCTTCTGGATTCTGCTTTACGGACTAACATGTGCTTTGATGACATCGGACGTCAGGCTTTTGGTGCGTAACTGAATTTGTTACAACTACAGCTGACGTGTCATTATGTAATAGGCTAGGTCTTTGACTTTTCTCTTTGTAATAGTATATATAGAGCTAGCCATTACTGTTAACAATGTCTATTGAAAAATAGAGAATGGAGAAAGTATTTTGTATGCTGTAATCATCGAAACACTGAGTGAAATACAAATTACTATTGTGCTTCAAACTGTTCTTAATATTGTTCTTTGTTTTCTATACAATTCTATTTTACTGTCGATTAATTGCTTCCGCTTTATACTCTTATTATTCATATTGTAATCAACTGTTTATGAGTATATGAGGGATCTCGGTTCCAATAAACCTGCAATGAAACATACGGAGTGTGGCATTGAACAAATGTAGTTTGGTTTTGTTGACTCCCAAAATGTTGATATACATCCCCCGGCTGGTATAAGGAACAAAGGTTTGGAACGTCGAAAAGGATGGTTGGTGCTGCTGAAAAAACTGCATCGAAGAGTAGTGAGCCAAAGAGGTTGTGTAGCAGGGGCGGCCCCAGTAAGGGTCACACGGTAGCACATGCCACCATATTATTTGTCTGTCGAAGGGTAAAAATTTCCAATTTTTTAGAGGTGCAACCGTATCGTTTTCGAGGGTGCTACCATATTGGTTATAAAAGTTCAAGGGTGCAACTGAAAATTAAAAAAAGAAACCCAAAATCCTAAAAAACTAAATCAATTTTATAAAGACCAAAATCATCAATTAGATTTATAAAAACGTAAAAATAAAACCAAAGCCCAAAAATCCAAAACAAAGCCTAAATTCTAAAAGCCCAACCCCAACCTCAACCCCAAATCTAATCCAATTTCATTTAGGGTTAAATCTAAACCAGTAAGAATACAAAATTTCAAAATCGGAGAGTAAGACCACCTTTACGACATCTGATTGAAAATTGCAGCAGTCGATCACCATTAACAGACTACGCACCACCAGCGAGTCGGCGACCACCGGTTTCTGTGACCTCACCACATCCTCTGTCCTCACCACCACCGTAGGTAATCTTCTCTATTTAAGTATCTATTTAGCCCTAAAATTATATTTTTTTGTATTTATAGTTGGCTAGATGTTTGGTTCATCGGGTAAAGAGAAAAGAGTAGTTGATAAACGCATTAAAAATTCATGGGGAAAGGGGAAACATTTATGAGAAAGTGATTGCATGAAGAAAGTCTAGGGAAATGAATGGGCTTATAGGAATGTGCAACTAAGGAAGGGAAAGGTTTTCTGGGAATGTGCAGGGAAGAAAAGGGTCAGTAAAAAGTGAATCAACTATTTTTAATCTGATTAACATCATTTTTTACTAATTAAATCAAACTTAGAAAACCCTTTATATCTATCAATTCATGTTAATTCTTTTGACTTATTTTTTATTTTCTTAACTATAGTTGTTGTCCTTTTTGACATTAATTTATTTAATCAATATGAGTTCTTTTACTTTGATTATCAATTTTAATTTACAAAACATCCTATATAATACTAAAATCTTATATGCATAACGAAACAAAATTAGAAACCTAGAAAAAAAAGTAAAAGATGATGATAATCAAATTTCTTAAAATTGAAAATGTTTATGGAACTAACCTAAAATACCAAATAAGTCCCTCAAAATCAACAAAAAAAACTTAAAAATTCTCTCGAAATCAATATAAAAACTTGAAAAATCCCTCGGAATCAATCTAAAATTTTGAAAAATCTTTCGAATTCAACCTAAAAACTTGAAAAATTCTTTGAAAACGGTGGAATTCGGCTAAAGATGCATGAAGTGGCTTTGCGGGCGTTTGATACAATTTAAAGTTGCAGCCGCTCACCAAACTTCTTGAGTCCACCACTGACCGAAATATTATATTAGTTATATGGTACCACCGTATAAAAAAATATCTAGTCCACTGACCGAAATATTATATTAATTATATGGTGCCACCATATGTAGAGGATGCAACAAGCTTTCAAACCATGATATCCGTAACTGTCCAACACATAAGTAGTATAACAATCAACCGTTTATCAGTTTATTCCTTCATAATTATTGTGGTTTACCGACTATTTAGAACATGAATTATTAGTTATACTTATTTTGAGTAACTACTTTATTGTTATTGAGTATTGGTTTATGCTTATGGTTTATAGTGAACATGAATAACCTTTTTATGGTACAAGATATTTACAATGTGCCAAACTGGTAAAACTCCAGTGTTCCTTTGAATAATTTTGTGTTACATGTTATGCAATGGTCGTTTCATACATATTGTGAAATTGACAGTGATATGGTATGCAACGTTAGTTTGATATGTATCGTGGTACATGTATATAACTGGTGAGAATGGAAGTGTTCACTATAAAAGTAACAAATACTAAAAATGATGTATTGTGATATCCACTTAAATTAAGTAATGTTGCTATTTGCTTAATGAAAATAATATGTGCATTTTATGAAGGATGGTCCAAGAAAAGCTAAGTTGGCATCATACAAAACTGTCCATATTGAAACCAATCATATTGTCCATGGATAGTTAAACAACAGAAGATTAGATGGGTGAATGGGACCCTATTATGCCTAAAAGGGCCTGAAACCAGCACCCCAAGAAAAATCACATCACAATTGAAGTGAAAAGCTTTTGTACCACATAAACAAGTTGTACCACTGTTAACATTTGTACCACATAACAAACTCTAACGGAAAGACATCTTACCACAATTGTACCACACTTCATACATTAAGCCTCATTTTATACCATTGTGTACATTTGCACAATATTAAGAATAACCGTGCTTACCAAATGATGAAACATATCAATTTGTTACCATTAAGTAATTACCAAAAATCAGCTGAAATCCAAACATCAAATGTTTACCCAAAATGTTGCTTAATAATAACTGTTTGCAAATGTGATACCCCAAAGTACTTACAAAAAAAGGTAGTCCAAACAAGGCAAAATACTACTCAGAAAGTTAGTATATTATTGACCACAAATCCTAGATACAAAAAAGGTAGTCTAAACAAGGAAAAATACTATTCAGAAAGTTAGTATATTATTGACCACAAATCCTAGATTCTACCTAGACGTGTTTCCCTATTTGTTTCTGTCAGGATTAGAATGCGTGCCCTTTCCTCAATATTCAATGCATTGAACCTTTCACATTTTCTATCACAAACGACCTTTTTAGATTGATATCTGGTAGCGGCATTTTGGTCGTGTATTTGTGGCGCAACATTTGTAGTTGTATAGCCTGTGTTCTTCCTTCCACATCAAGCCCGCACTTCCACTTATAAGGTATCTCTCCCTTGTAGCATTCCATATGGCGCATCAAGAACACAACGCAGTCATGAGAATTCTTTTTGGTGAACCATTTCACTGCTATCTTTACTGGATGCATACCTGCCATAACATCATACACCGGATGTCCAACAATGCGAAGGTGTTCGGTTAACAGTAATTGTTGCACGTACATAAAAGGTCAATAATATTACAAGACCATATAAATATTTTATCCAAATATACAAATTCTAACAATAATTAGTTATACAAATACTAACTAGTGTGTCTGGTATTTCTTCGTACTCAGTAGGTGATGCAAGATCATGATGCAAGATCATGATGCAGGTTGTCTATGATCAAAAAAGTTGGTTGCTTGAAATCGAATACCACAACATAGAAGTAAAGTCTCGGACGATAGGAAAGAATAACTGTATTGGTTTACGACGGTGAATCGCGGGTTAATTAAGAAATAATAAATAATATTAATACATTATATATAACTTACCAAGTCAAGATCTTTGAACGTAACCAGATTTTCATTCCCACCACTGCTGCTAATATGTTATCATAGAGTAACTTAAACTTAGAGCATCTACAATCATGAACCTCGTTAGAGGTTCACCGTTTTGCCAAGTCAGTTTTCTCTTTCCTACACGTTTTATAAACATTTTACTCTTAATCATGGACCGTTCATAGGTTATATACTAAATAAATTATAATTTTAAAAGTTAGTTGTTATAACTAATAGACAGTAGTTAATAATTACTTATTATAACTAAAAGACGATAAATAAAAATATAATAATAAAATATGTTGTGCAGTAGAAGTTAATAGATTTGTATAGATAAAAATGAAATAAAATTAGGGAGGGTGGGAGGGGGAGGGGGAGGGGGAGTAATGGCACCCCTACCCCTTACTTATGGCACCCCTAACCCTCTATCTAATCATTATGTTTTTTTTGTTATTTTATCTTTTTGTTGTTTTTATCTTTTGTTTTTTTGTTATTTAAATATATTTTAATCATTTTTTCAGTTTTATATAATTATATTATATTTTATTTAATATCAATTATGAATTATAAATAAATATTTAATAACATTCTACCATGTTACTATTTAATATTTATTTTTTTAAGATTTCGATTTCAACAGATTGAGTTTTTTTGTCAATTTCAAATTTTACTTTTATTTAAAAATAAGATTTTTTGGGTAAAAACCTCCAAGACTCATGACCGTTGACTTTTATGTTCGACCAAGCATATTTTACGACTTCGGAATATTTATTACAGCCCCAGTATCGATGGTCGAACGAAGCTCACATAGGAAAAGCATGACGTACGATATTCGCTCGACGCACGATTTCAACGTAAGATATAGTAATGAACTAACGTTTATCATCAGTTACGCATTGCACAGGTCCGTTGGACGGTTAGAGTCAACGTCATCAAAGACATTTATGGACACCATTTAATAACGAACAACCGTTACCCCGATCAATCATCCCTATGCTCTTGCTTCAAGAATCATACAAATGTTCTCTAGATTTCATACGATATTGTTATTTATTTTTCCATATTCCTTTTCTGTAAATGTACGATCTCAATTCCCAAGGACGGTGTCCCTATTTGACGTCATTTTTCCCTAGTGCAACGACGGTAGCTTCTATCGTCCCCGGTTTTTTCCCTCGTTAAAGGGTTTTTCCGCGTCACCAAATCTCTTGTCTTTATTTTTATTTATTCTTGTTGTGTTTGTCGTGAGAATACCACCTTTGACCGATCAGCTCCACAAACTCCTTAAGTTGACTTTTGGTAAATCAATTTTTGGCATTCACAGTTTGGCGCCCACCGTGGGGCCCGAACAAAGGGAATTCTTCGACAATTGCAACTGTTACTGACGTTTTTATTTCTTGATTTTCTGAATGGCATATCACGGAGCTAACCCCGCGGAAGCAGCTTTAAGGGCCGAATTATATGCCGCACAAATACGCATTCAGCAACTGGAAACACAAAGAAATCTTCATAGGAGTTACGTCCCTCTGCCTCCACCACCGTCCGGTCCAAGACCACCAGGGACACAATATGTCGGTCGACCACAGCTTAACAACCAGCAACACCAGTATGCTAACCAACAGTTCCAGTACCAGCAACCTGGATCGTGGGCACAATATAACAATCGGTTTCAGAATTTCAACCAGAACTACGTACAAAATCCCTCCGCCGACAACTCAGCAAATCCAGGGGGACAAGGCTCGTTCAGTATCCCAATCGAAGAACCCGTCGCGCAACGAATGAAAATCCTGGAGGAACAGAATGAAAAAATGTTAGCTTTGTTATCAAAGCTACCTGGAGCAGCCGTATCTGTCGACGTCGAACATCCCGCAGAATTTTAGACGTCACCATTTTCTGATGCAATTGCTCTAATAGAGGTCCTGAAGAAGTACAATATCCCTACGTTCACCCCGAAATACTCAGGATTAATGGACCCAGCTGAACATGTTGCTCAATAAAAGCAACTGATGTGTACCGTGTCGATACCTCTACCATATCAAGAGGTCTGTATGTGCAAGAGTTTTGGAGCAACGCTTACCGGAGCCGCCCTGCAGTGGTTAATTAATCTAAAGCCGAAGTCAATAAATTCCTTTGCAGATCTCGCCAATCAGTTCTTTTAGCAATTCGCTAGCAGCCGCAAAATGGAAAAACAAACAGGAGATTTGTATTACATTATTCAGAAGACTGGCGAATCAATTCGTAACTATTTTAACCGTTTTAATTCTGAAATGATAGGTACACGAAACTGCGACATAAGGATGGCCATCGAAGCATACAAGAGAGGTCTGGACAGTACGTCTGACCTGTACCTGGATCTCATCAAGTATCCAGTCGAAACATTCAAAGACGTACGAGTTTATATGAGAGTCGAAGACGACGCTACTTTCCGACGAAAACACACTGATGATAAACATTCTCTTGGCGTCAAAAAACCAGACTTCAAGCCTTATTCGACCTCCAAATCAGACCCACCAAAGCAAATATCGAATGTTTTGTTCGATAAAAAGGACACGACATCCTCTCGATATCTCCAGCACCCTAAGATTTCGACCTACGATTTCAAAGGAACGACATGTGATCTGATCAAAGCCTTGAAGGAAGTTCCAACGACCGTACGATGCCCAAAGAAAAGTGATCGACCGGACGAGAAAAAAAGATACGACGAAACGGTCACATGTCAGATGACTGCGTAGCACTAAAAAAGGAGGTCGCGTGGATTATATCAAAAGGGCATCTTCAAGACCTTTTGTCTAACGACAAAACAGGTAATACTCCTTAAACCCCCATCTCCGAATGCTACTAAAATTGTGAATTGCATTACAGGAGGGTCGGACGTCTGTGGACTCACGTACTCGATAGCAAAAAGACACGCTACACAACGATCAGGTACCTCTACTGTTCCCTGCGCACATAGACCAAAATCAGGGGTCGACCTGGAAGGCATGCTGATCACGTTCGGATCACGATATGGCAGATTTATATCCCAAGCACCACGATGGTCTGATAGTCCAATTGACGATCGACAACTGTTCCACAAAGAGGGTACTTATCGACGGAGGCAGTTCAGCCAACATAATTTTCCTCGGCACTCTTAAGTCGATGGGAATCGACGAGTCTGAGATCGTACGACGCTCTACAATTTTGGTAGGTTTCGACGGAGATACAGCTCACACCATCGGGGAAATTACCCTCCCTATTTATGCAAAAGGAATTAATAAGTCAACCAGGTTCAACGTTATCGACTGTTCATCCACATATAACGTTATCCTCGGCAGACCATGGATCCACGACATGAAAGCTGTCCCCTCGATGTATCATCAAGTGCTTAAATTTCCTACTCCGTGGGGGGTTCAAGAGATAAAAATTGAGTAGAAAGTGGCGCGCGAATGCTACAAGACAGCGATGAAACCCCACAAGGAGCAGATCTAGCAATTACAGAACCAGGAGGATTCGGTCGACGACCTGCAACTGCAAGAGTTTGTTCTTGACCCGAGCCATCCTGATCAAAAAATCTATGTGGGGACATCCCTCGATCCAGCCACCAGAAAAGAATTGATTGAATTCCTTCGACAGAATGTTGATTGTTTCGCCTGGTCGCACGAAGATATGGTCGGAATCGATCCAAAAATCATATCACATCAATTGTCCATCGATCCATCGTTCAAACCTGTGAAGTAGAACGCCGTAAATTCGAACCCTAAACGGAACAATAATGAAGTCGACAATCTGCTTAAAACAGGCAAGATTCGAGAAGTAAAGTACTCCGAATGGTTGGCAAATGTCGTGGTCGTCAAAAAGAAGAATGGAAAGTCGAGAGTTTGCATAGACTTCAGCGATCTCAACAAAGCTTGTCCAAAAGATCCATTCCCGCTCCCTCATATCGACGCCATGGTTGATGCAACGACAGGACATGAGTTGTTAACTTTTATGGATGCGTATTCCGGATATAACCAGATTCTCATGCATCCGAATGATCAAGAAAACACGGCCTTGATGACCGATAAAGGTATTTATTGTTATAAACTAATGCCTTTTGGTCTTAAAATGCAAGTTCAACATACCAACGACTGATCAACCAGATGTTCAAGCAATATCTAGGAGATACAATGGAGGCGTACATCGATGACATGCTAGTCAAATCAAAACGTGCAACTGATCATGTGGAACACATAAAACAATCATTCGACATACTCAGAGAATACCAAATGAAGCTGAACCCGACTAAATGTTCTTTCGGGGTACGTGCAGGAAGATTCATGGGACATATGTTGACCCAGCGAGGAATACAAGCCAGTCCTGATCAAGTCAAGGCAATCAACGAAATCAAATCACCCAGAAATTTCAAAGAGGTCCAAAGGTTTACCGGGCGAGTGGCCGCGCTCAACAGGTTCATTTCTAAATCGTGTGATAGATGCCATTTATTTTACACTGTTCTCAGGAAAAACAAAGACTTCGACTGGTCGATCGATCACGAAAATGCTCTACAAGCATTAAAAGAACATATGGCATCACCTCCTCTATTGTCCAAACCTCAAGACGAAGAAGAACTCTAGTTATATCTTGGGGTAAGTTCAAACTCAGTGCGTGCCGTCCTCGTCCGAGAGGAGGACAAGAAGCAGCTTCCGATATACTATGTAAGTAAATCTTTGCTCGACGCGGAGAAAAGGTACACATCTATGGAGAAAATGCTTTTAGCATTGGTCACAACGGCTAAGAAGCTTCGGCATTATTTTGAATCGCATGTTATCAATGTTATTACTAACTTTCCACTGAAATTTGTGTTGAGAAAGCCCGAGCTTACAGGTCAGTCCGCAAAATGGAGCATCTATCTTAATAACTACGATATCAATTATAAGCCTCAGACCGCTATCAAATCGCAAGTTTTAGTTGATTTCATTGCAGATTTCAGCCCCGAGTTGGAAAAAACAGCAATCGAAGAAACACTTGCTGTGGCGATCCAAGACAAGCGACCATGGGTGTTTCATGTTGATAGATCCTCTAACATACGAGGATCGGGATTAGGCATCTCTTGAAATCGCTACAGGGGGGCACAACGGTCTATTCCATATCCTGCGACTTTAAAGCCACCAACAACGAGATGGAATATGAATCCCTGATCGTAGGACTAGATCTAGCATACGATCTGGGGGCAAGAAATTTACAGGTTAGAAGTGACTCTTTACTCGTCGTCAATCAGATGAATGGAGAATTTGCGACGAAAGATTCAAAAATGGCAGCATATTGGCAGATCGCCAGAGATCGGGTAAAAAATTTCAAATCTTTCGACATTCAGCGGATCCCCAGAGATCAAAATGCCCAAGCAGACGTACGTGCCAATTTAGGATCTGCTTTATCGAAATCATCCTTCGATGTCGTACCAATATTCCACCTGACAAGCCCCTCAACGGAAGACGAAGAACACAATTAGGTGGCAGTTATGGATGAATCAAACGATTGGATGAAGGAAATCTGAGAATATCTAACAGATGATCGACTCCCGGAGGACAAAATGAAGGCGCGGCAAATTCGATTTAAGGCATCGCGATATGTAATGATCGCAGGAAAGTTATACCGACGATCGTCCACCGAGTTAAATCTACGATGCCTCATTCCAAGTGAGGCCCAAAAGGTCCTCCAAGAAATGCACGATGGAGACTGCGGAAATCATTCAGGAGGACGGAGTCTAGCAAACAGAATTTCTCGACAAGGCTACTATTGGCCGATTCTACGGCAAGACGCAGCAACACACGTACAAAAATGTAACGCATGCCAGCGGCATGCAAGTATGACTCATCAATCTTCCGAACCTTTACATTCGTTATTAGTCCCATGGCCTTTCATGCGATGGGGGATGGATATTGTCGGCAAGTTACCACCAGCACCAGGACAAAAGGTATATTTACTAGTTCTTACAAATTATTTTTCAAAATGGATAGAAGCCTTCGCTTTTTCTCAAATACGAGATAAAGAGGTGATATCTTTTATCCGGACTAACGTTGTATGCAGATTTGGTATCCCATCCGAGATAATGTGCGATAATGGGTCTCAATTCATAAGCGACGGGACGAGACGATTCTGTGAAGACTAGAATATTAAGCTTACAACGTCTACACCTCGTTATCCTCAATATAACATGCTTGCAGAATCGAGTAACAAAACGATTATTAATTTGCTTAAGAAAAGACTCAAAGCTGCGAAAGGACATTGGGTCGAAGAGTTGCCTTCTGTCTTATGGGCCAATCGTACGACTCCTCGTACTTCAACAGGACAAACGCCATTTTCATTGGTATATGGGTGTGAAGTTGTCTTGCCAGCCGAAGCAAATATGCCTATCGCTCGACACGCTACTATCGAACATAATCTGGTGAACCTCAGTTATGACATTGATGCGCTCGAAGAATTAAGAGATTTTGCTTATATTCAAATGGCGTCACAACAGCAGTCTGTCGAACGTCATTTTAACAAAAAGGTTAAAATAAAAGTTTTCCGAATTCGGGATCATGTACTACGACGTGTCTTCCAGAACACCCAAGAACGAAATGTAGGTAAGTTATCCGCTAAGTGGGAAGGACCCTATCGGATAATCGCAATCGTCGAAAAAGGTGCTTATCGATTACAAACCCTAGACGATCGAAACATCCCACGTAGCTCGAATACGATACATATGAAGAAATATTTCTTTTAATTTATTTTGTATACGTATTTCGTTTTATATTTCTTTCGGACCATTACTAACTTGAGCGTCGGAGGGTCGTTGGTCAAACCAACGACCACCCCTAACGCTCATCTTCTGTCGCAGGAACGCACGACCTCAGCAGGAACGCACGATCTTCGCAAATAGCACACGATTTTTTTATGCAAATTAAAGACTTAATCGTTTGAGACTTCATCGACTAAAATATGTCATTTGTATGAGCAATTCCAAATTTATGGATTTGAGGCTCGATCGCTAGAAAAAATCCTTTATTCTCTAAAAGCCCTAGTCCTCGACAACTTATGATTAAATTCATTCCTGTCGTGCACCCGGTTTATTCTTAGTATTATTTTCAGAAAGAAAGTAATAGAACAAATGAATGATTGAATCATGAAAACATTTCGGCGAAGCAGTTGAAAAATTAAAAATACCATTAACTGAGAGGGAGCATGACAAAAAAAGGGTACGACTGTAATAAGTCGCCCTAAAATCCCTAAAAGCTAAAAAAAAGACAAACACAAAAAGCTAAGACGCAGGAGGTTCAAGCTTCACCAGTCGATCGTTAAGATCGACAATCTTTTCGTGGGCATCGCCCAACTGGGACTTCAGAATCCCTACCTCCTTGGCCTTCCCAGCAAGAGCCGCCTCCAGCCGGCCTCTAAAGCCTTTATTTTATTAAGGGCCTCCTCCAGACGGCCTCTAAGGCCGGAGCTAACACCTTGCTTACGCTCAAGGTCATTTCGAGCTTCCTCGAAATAAAGGCGAAGTTCAACGGCCCTAGCCGACGCTTCCTCCTCTTCCGCCCGCAAGGCATCTTTGCGCTCACGCGCCCGTTTCTCCGCATCAGAGGCCAAGGTGACGACCTGGCCCAGGGACACCTAAAGGGCCTGAAAACAGAGACCATATGATGTTAGTATCGCAAGAACGCACGAACGCTGAAACGTACGTCGCATGATGCATGAAACAAAAGATGACAGAGTTCTACCTGGAACGGGTGTTCAGGAAGCTCGATGGAACCCCTGACTATGGTTGAGGCTTATACCATGGGCCTTTTCCCTTTATCGTGCGACAAACTGGTTACGTTTGATGGCACGGTTGGCATCGACGTCTTCGCCTTCTTGGAACCCGTGGTTCCAGGGGACGGTTCCCTCGAGGCTGCTCCAAGCAGCCTCCTTCTTCTCAGACCCCGTCGAGCAGGGAGAATCCTACGATCAACCAGGAAATCCTCAACATTTCCAAAAACAAACGAAGAAAAGAAGTTAGAAAGGAAAGATTAAATGGAAGCAGTATCAAAGTGGTCGAAGCGCGCTTACCCATCCTTCCCTCTTCCCTCTCCTCCTCTGGATTGAGAGAGGATGTCGGAGCACCGATCAGGATGACACCCTCATCCCCCTTATCCACAGCCTCTGCACCCTCATCCTTCTCATCCACATGGACGTAAACGCTAAACGTCCGATCTGGGATTTGCCGAAAGAGCTCGATTTTAGCCGCTGAATCGGGCATAGGTGGGAGTTCACATGTCACCTCTGAACGAGAAAACAAACCAATAAGATAAAAGTTTAATACTATAAAACAAAAAAAAAATTCTCACTTACCTTGTGTAGGCCAACCATAGACGATCCATCACTCGTCCTCAACTGGAGTTAACAAGCTGCAGAACACGTAGCGCTCTTTCCAGCCACGATCATTCACTACAGTCCCCTGAACCAACGCCTGAACCCGTCAACCCCAAACATAGGGACTGATTCGATGTTGGGCATCGGCCTTCACTGCATAAGCCATCAACAGCTCATGAACGGAGAAGAAAGAATCTCAATCGCATGACAATCGATCTATCATCATCGCGATTCTCCAAAACTGGGGCATCAGTTGCCCCGGGGATATACCAAACCGGCTCAAGAACTCTTTAACCAAGCAAGGGAATCGCCATTTAAGACCGATCTTAAATGGGTATTCGTAAAGAACGAAAGACCCAGCAGGGCATTCATCCGGTGTGAACTCGCCCGGACTTTCCAAACAAATATAGTCTGGAAATCTGGCGAAATCTTTGAAAGACAACAGGTCGTCCACAGTTGTGATCGTACTCTGAGGGTTTGACTCTTCGCGCTATCAGGTTGGGGAGTTAAGAAATTTGATTTCTGAAAAAGTTACAATTTTTTCTTGCTTTAAAAAGTCGAAAGAACCCGAGAAGAAGAAAAGGAAAGAAATCGTTTCCTTTTATACCCACGAATCTGACACCAGATCGTCGCTCCGTCTCCCTATGATGACACCTGTCCCACGCCTTTTGGCTCACTCCCGTCGGATGGTCGACACCTGTCCTTGACATCTAGCCACGCGCGCCTATGCGTATGCATGACATCATCGTGGCTTATTGTTTTCAAACGGATCAAACACCACAT
This sequence comes from Silybum marianum, assembly GCA_036898165.1. Classification (NCBI taxonomy): domain Eukaryota; kingdom Viridiplantae; phylum Streptophyta; class Magnoliopsida; order Asterales; family Asteraceae; genus Silybum; species Silybum marianum. The sequence continues at coordinate 7,582,035 of CM072541.1, forward strand.
GTCATCGTGACTTTGCAAAGCTTATCGTTTTCTAACTAAATCGAAAACTATTCAGTTTCTTTACGATTAGGTTCACAGGATCGGTGACACGTGTCCTACAAATGCAAAATTAAGAGCTGACGCTCGAAATTTGAATTTGGGGGAAAACTGTTTGGGTAAAAACCTCCAAGACTCACGACCGTTGACTTTTATTTTCGACCAAGCATATTTTATGACTTTGGAATATTTATTACAGCCCCGGGACCAATGGTCGAACGAAGCTCACATAGGAAAAGCATGACACACAGTATTCACTTGACGCACGATTTCAGCGTAAGATATAGTAATGAACTAACCGTTAATCATCAGTTACACATTGCACAAGTCTGTTGGACGGTTACAGTCAACGTCATCAAAGACATTATGGAGACCATTTAATAACGAACAACCGCTACCTCCGCATCAACTATAAAGCCCGAGCTCAACCTAACGAGGACCCCCGATCTATCATCCCTGCGCTCTTGCTTCAAGAATCATAAAATTTCTCTCTAGATTTCATACAATATTGTTATTTATCTTTCCATATTCGTTTTCTGTAAACGTACGATCTCAGTTCCAAAGGACGGCGTCCCTGTTTGACGTCATTTTCCCCTAGTGCAACAACAATAGCTTCTATCGTCCCCGGTTTGTTCCCTCGTTAAAGGGTTTTTCCGCGTCACTAAATCTCTTGTCTTTATTTTTATTTATTCTTGTTGTGTTTGTCGTGAGAATACCACATTTGACCGATCAGCTTCACAAACTCCTTAAGTTGACTTTTGGTAAATCAATTTTTGACATTAACGATAAATTCTTATTAATATAAGGGTTATTAATTTTTTTAAAAACTATAAAATTATAAAAAAAAAACATAAGATTGCAATTTAATACACATATAATAATACTGGGTGAGAATGCAAAATAATGTTGATGTCAAAAAATGGTTTTAGATGTACTGATGATTACTTATAGTAACTACTATATAAAATGACTATTTTACTCTTTCTTATTTTAAATAAATAACCGTGACTTGTATAAAATTAAGATCTAATTATTCTTTACAATTATCAGTTTGTTTTATTTTAACTGTTTTATTCTATTTTTATTTTATAAATTCCACCACAATATTTTAATTAATATGAATTACTAATGATAAATAAAATATTTTTATACATACGTGCAAATATTTTTTTTAGTTTTTCTTTTATTTAAAAATAAATAAATTCTTAATAAATAAGAAAAATATATATGCATAATAATAATAAAAATAAATATGAATATATAATTAATTCTTATTACTGTTTTTTAAATAAGTAAAACTATAAATAAAAACAATAAATAATATATATATATATATATAAATATATAAAATTTACAATTGATTGATGAATTGTAAGTGAATTGATGGGTTCAAATCCCAAACATTCAATACCCCTACAAAAGGGTGGGGTCTTCATCAAAATAACCTTATTAAAAATTCGTTTTTATAAAATAACCCTCTTTTCTCATGTTTTCAGATTTTAACCATCGGATACGCACCACTCACCGTGTGGTGCGAAACGGAATTATTTTGTTAAAAAATTTAGAAAAAAATGTATGACATGAAAAGACCTTCTTCTTAAAAATCTTCCCACACGCAACACATGATGAGAAGTGCCTATGGGACCTACTAGTCAAACACATGTCTTACAATTTGATATCTTTCATTTCCCATATTTATCGTGTTCCTTCCCAATAAAATTTGTTTTTTTCTTCTAAAATCTCATATCTATATCTATATATGTTGGTCCCGGTTAGGGTAATAGCCAACAAATAAAGTTTTGTAGAAGGGGGTTGAATACAAAACAAATACAAATTTTTACTCTTTTAAATTCTTTAATATAAATATTAAGAATTACACATAGAAAACTGATTGTTGCGGAAAAGAACAAATGAAATCTATTCTAACAATCTAAACACTTAGAAAACACTTAGTAAACAGAAAAGTAATTAAACACAAAGAAAGCTATTTTAGACAGTTTTTTCACTTTTGCCGAATCAAGCTATGCACACAGAGGATTTCTTGTTGAAAGCATAAGTTGAATGGAAGCCTTTGTTCTCCTTTTATAGTGCCCATGCATTTAATGCATGGGGACACTTGTCACAATACCACTTACTTGCAGTATAATCAATGGACAAAAGGTGGTGTCATTCCTTTATGTACTAGATAAATGCAGTTGCCATTCCTCATAGTACAAGATAGGACATGCCGCTGTTTACCTTTTTTTTATGTCTTCAGTAGTCACATCAAGTCTTTTTGCAAAAAGACAAACAACCATTTTTCTAAGATTCAAGGAGAATGTTTGAATTTAAGACTTGATGCACACGCTCTTGTATTTATTGTGACTAAGGAGTATCTTCATAAATGTCCCCGAAGATCCCATATAAGATTACTAGCCGAATACATTAAGGATGAATCGGCTAGTGCCTGTGTATCCACTACTAAGTCTGGATTAGGATCGGCGAGCATATCTTCATTTCCACAATGTTGATATGTTTCATTTGTATCACTATCAGCTAGTCTTAGATTTGCTGAACTTGTTAAGAAATGTCAGACTTCTTCAAAGAACCTAAAATACAAGATATATAATCTAAGGAAGAAATTGAGGGGTCATCACCAAATCATCGGTGACCCAACAATCTTCCCTTATTTGTTGATGAAACCGATATCTTGGTTAGAAAGTTTAAAAAGGAACTCATAATTACTTTTTGACCCTTTCTTTTTCTTTTGGGTTCTTTTCACATAGATACATTTATTTTTATTTTTTTCCGTATCTAATGTATCCGATATTTACAATGTAAAATATATACAGTATAAGAACATGAAAGTAAATATGTGCAAAAAAATATGGACATAATAAATAACTTAAAAATGAACTTTCATTAATCATCACAAAGGAAAGTACATGATTAAGGAAGTTCAAGGTACAGAAATAACAAGCTATTCGGCTAAAAGGAATCTCTTTCTGAGGGAGGAAGTCAACTGTTAAGCTCGTTTCTGATTGGGGTGTAGATCAGTTTGTCGTCATCCGTGTTAGGCACCACACCAATGATTGCTTGGAGGAAGGAAGCATCGGCCCTTGGGACATCACTTATCCTAAATAACTGAATAGTTCCATAAGAGTCTTCAAAAAATATTCCCAAGTCAGGAGCCGAGATGATTGTTCTTTCTGGTTGAGCAATCGGAACAGGAATGGAGAGATTGATACCCGCCGAATTTATGATCTTTCCTTCAGCGGCTAGGTGGCAAAGTGACCCTTTTTATTGTTCCTTGATGGTTTCTGACCAGGTCCCGTTTCCGACGGAAGCTACTAACAAAAATTATAAATTAAAATTATAAATAACCGTCGGAAATCTGTAGGAAATCCATCGGAAATATCCGTCGGATTCCGACGGATTGTGCTACTTTAAAAAAATTAAAAAATAAAAAATAAATATCCGTCGGAAACGCATATTTTCCGTCGGAAATTTCCGAGGGATTTCCGACAGATATTTATTATTATTTTTTTTAATTAATACAATCCGTCGATAATTTTCCGATGGAATTTCCAATTCTCCCGATTTTGCAACTTTTTCTTATTCGTATGACCTTTATCTTGAACTAATTTGTATAATTAGTTATTTTAACAACTGTATATATGTATATGTATCTATGTGTATGTCCTATATGTCACTTGATTGTATGCATATATATGTTACGAGTAGTATATATATGTATATATATACATGTGTATACACAAAAACGTACGCGTGCATGTATATCTATATACGTTTGTGTTTTTCATAGTTTTTGTAGATCGTTAATGGTCCTTAAAGCCCATCAAGGCCCATTGTAGGTCGATAAGAATTGTTAAAGCCTATCAAAGCCCATTGTAATATGTTAATGGTCCATAAACCCATTAAGGCTCATTGTAGGTCGTTAGGAGTTGTTAAAGCCCATCAAGGCCCATTGTAGTTCGTTAGTAGTTGTGAAAGCCCATCAAGGCCCATTGTAGTTCGTTAGGAGTTGTGAAAGCCCATCAAGGCCCACTGTTGTTCGTTGGGAGTTGTTAAAGCCTATATAGTCTCATTGTAGACCGTTAAGAGTCGTTAAATCACATCAAGCCCATTAAGGCCCACTATAGTTCGTTAGGAGTTGTTAAAGCCTATCTAGGCCCATTAGGAGTTGTTAAAGCCTCAAGGCCCTTAACACAGGCTTTCTCCGACGGAAATTACGCTAAGCTAGAGTCATTAAAACGTCACAATTAACATATTAAAGTTAACAATAACGTAATTAAAAAATAATAATTATTAAAATTTAAAAATTATATAATATTTAATATTTAATATATAATTATAATATGTAATTTATAATATTTAATACTTAACATTTAATATATAATATTTAATTAAAATATTTCCGTCAGAAATCTGCCGGAAATTTCCAACGGAATTGAGATCCGTCAGAAACAGTTAGTATATAAGCAAACCCTAGCCGTCATTTTTCAGATTGTCGACTTTAACCCAAACCCAAACCCTCTGAATTTCCGGCGACAATTTCCGACGTTCCACACCACCGTCTCCGTCCACCACCACTGCCAAGTCCATCACTGTCCACCACCATCGCCACCACCGTACACCACCACTGTCACCACCATACACCACCATCGACACCATCGTACACCACCACTATCACCACCGTTAGCTCCACCATCGTACACCACCACCCTGAAACTCCGAAAACAGAAACTCCGACGACAGAAACCTCCGACGGATTTCCGACGGAAACCTCCATCTGAAAAAGACCTCCGACTTCAGCGAGGTACAATTATGTGTATTTATATGTATGAATTAGTATGGTTATGTGTATTTATATGATGGATTAATGTGTATGTTTTAATATGTATGGATTAATATAGTGAATTAATATGTAAGTTTTGATATGTATGTATTTAATATGTATGGATTAATATGATGAACTAATATGTATGTTTTAATATATATGTATGGATTAATGTGACTTTATATATGTATGGATTAACATGTATGTTTTAATATATATATATATATATATATATATATATGTATGGATTAATGTGACATTATATTTATGGATTAATATGTTCAAGTTTATCAATTTTAGATAGTCGGGTTGTCATTTGTTGGGCAAACATTAGGCTTGATTTAATATGCTATGTATATGTGATGGCAAAAAATTTATGATAGATTAATTAATATGTATATGTGAATGTGATGAGTGTTCAAGTTTATCAATTTTTATGATAGATTAATATGTATATTTGAATATGATTTAATAGATTATGTATATTGAGCGTTCAAGTTTATCAAACAAAAATGTTTATATTGAGTGTTCAAGTTTATCAAAGCTTTAAGTTTATATTTATTTTTCAAGTTTATCAGTGTTAGATACTTGGGTTGTCATTTGTTGGGCAAACATTAAGCTTGATTTAATTTGGAAATATCCATTTTATAGTCGTTATGATGGCGAATTTTAAAAAAAACTTATTTGATTTAAACCATTACACTTAGGGTTTTAAAGTCATTCAAAACTCCTTTCTTCATTTAAAACCCAAGTTTGACATTCAAGTAGTCAAACCATTACACTTAGGGTTTTAAAGTCATTCAAAACTCATATATTTGATTTAAAACACATGGTTTGACTTTCAAGTAGTCAAATCATTACCCTTAGGGTTTTAAAGTCATTCAAAACTCCTTTCTTCATTTAAAACCCTTGGTTTGACTTTCAAGTAGTCAAACCGTTATCCTTAGGGTTTTAAATTCATTCAAAACTTCTTTCTTCATTTAAAAAGTAGTCAAACCATTACACCACCCCTACCTTGCTTATGTCGACTAACTACTTCGTTCTTTGTTAGGTCCGAATCAACAAGATCAACGAGGAATTCATATGCAAATCATTGAGTCGAATGTTGTTAGACTTTTAAAGTATGAGTCAAAAGATGGAAGGCTATAATGACGTGGCAGCATTCATCCGCATGTCTCCTCTTCAACAGAAATTAGTAGACGCTCCTATCTGATGTGGCATTTTGTAATAGGCTAGAGTGTTGACTTTCAGTTTTTTGTAATAGTATAAATAGATCTGTACTATCACTGTAATATAAGTTGATTTGAGTACTTTCAATTGAAGAACATACTGTGCGTCATTCCGAGCATTTGCAATCATGATTCAAGGTTATTAATACAAATTCCATCTGTTCTTCATCTTTCTTACTGTTCTTATTACTGTAATATAAGTTGATTTGAGTACTTTCAATTGAAGAACATACTGTGCGTCATTCCGAGTATTTGTAATCATGATTCAAGGTTATTAATACAAATTCCATTTGTTCTTCATCTTTCTTACTGTTCTTATTACTGTTGATTAATCAATATTAATTGCTTCCGCTTACATTCTGATATATAAATTCATCGATTAATCATTGAAGAAGAAATTTGGAACCAACAATTGGTATCAGAGCCATCTAATCAATCTGTTGATTATTAGATCTCCTTAATTTGGAAATTTCTCTCTTCATTCATTCAGTAATTTCTTCTTTTAACTATTGTTCATAATTCCACCCTGTTCTACGAGATTTTATTAATTCATAATAATTTTCTCCAAAAACAGTGGTAATTGTAGTTAAAATTTTGAAGAATTAGTAAGACGATCATTCTGTTATTCAATTCAATTGAAGTTTAATTGTTCTAAATTTCAAATCAATTTTTCATTATATTCTTCTCGATTCTCTGTTTTCTACGAACAAAATGGCAAATTCAAATCTGAATTCTGTTTATACCTCTGGATCACTGACGAAACCTCCTACTCTCATACGTGATAAATATCCTCAATGGAAAATACGAATGGTAAATTTCTACGAGGGACTGGATGTTGATCTATTTCCAATCATTCAAAATGGTCCTCTGGTTCCCATGACTACCATTCCACGAATTCCAGCAACAGCCAATACTGATGAGATTCCTGCTAGGCAAGTTCCAAAGCTGAAGGGAAACTGGTCTGATGAGGAAAAAGCCAAAGTTGAACTAGCCAAAAAGGCTAAAACTCTTCTTATCATGGCTATTCCAAATGAGATTTTTCAATTTCTGGATTCCTGTGATACTACCAACGAATTATGGGATCAATTAGAAAATCTTCTGGAAGAAGGTGCTAAAATGAAGAAAAATCGAAGAGCTCAAGCTCTGAACGAATACAACAGCTTCCAGGCCATTGCGGATGAATCTCTGGAATAGACTTTTCATAGATTTAATAATCTAATAAATCTATGCAAAAGATGTGATATTGTTCGATCAAAGAAAGACAATAATGTCTTATTTCTAAAGAGATTAAATCCAGAATGGTCAAACCTCTCCATGTCTTAACAAGCCAATCAAGATCTTGAGCAATGGTCTCTATATAACGTATTTGGAACTCTTCAAGCCCATGAGAAGGAGGTTGTACAAAAGAAAACAACTATAGGTAGACCTCTGGCTTTGATTTCTGAATCAAAGGGAACGCCCAGAAGAAGAAGTGAAGATAGAAGAGTGAAAAGGAAGGCATTCATGTCAGAAGCTGTTCCAGAAGAAGATTCTGATTCTGATGGTGAAATAAAGGCATTTGCTGATTCCTTGGCTCTTATAGCCAAACAGTTTACAAACTGTTTTGGAAATAGGTCGTTTCAAGGAAATAGAAGGTTTGATCGTTCTTCTACCTATACTCCTAAGCAAGAGGTTCAGAGATCTGAAAAGACTGAAACAGAGAAGAAAGAAGATGAGATAAAGAAGAAGAAAGATATGCTACAGATGTGGCAAGCCGGGACATTACTCGAAAGATTGCAGAGGGGCTCTGGATAAAGACAAAACATATTACAAAAACAAATACAAGTATAATGTCACTGAAAGAGCCCATTATGCTGAAAAAGAGAACTGGCTCGGAGATGAGTCCAGCGGTGATGAGGCCATGTTCTGTGAGATGGCAAAGACGAGAATCAGAAGATCAACCTTCTGAGTCACCGGTTAGTAATTTCTCTGAGTCATCTGAACTTGAGAATAAAATTGCGCTTTTGTCAAATAATTTTGATGAACTTAAACAAAAGCTTACAATTGAAAAGAAGTTACGAAAAGATATTGAGAAAACTCTTTCCACAATACAAAGGGAAAGAGATATTTACAAAAGAGAAATGGATATCTTAACAGAAGAGAAACTGGAACTTGACACTGAAAAAGAAAAGATTTCTAAAACTTTGTAAGACACAGAAGTTTTGTTAAAAAAGGAGCACTTAAGTTTTAAGAAACTTCTGGAAGAAAAGGATAAGGAGATTCAAGTTAAGGAAAGTGACAGATTAAATTCTGTAGCACTTAAAAACTACTTTCAAAAAGAAAGAGAATTTTTATACATTGAACTTCAAAACAAAACGCACCAGATCAAAACATATCTGGATGCTCAAAAAGTTCATGAGAAAATAAGTACACAAGTAGGAAGATCTGGAATCGGTTTTGAAGATTTAGATCCCTATACGTGTGAAAAGAAGTCTTGTTTAAACTCTGTTTTCCGTATGGGACAACAACAGAAGCCTGTGTTTCCGATTATTTATGAACAATCATGCTTTAAACGATCTAAATATGAAAATGGTCATTATCAACAAAAACTCAAGTTTAAAAATATTATATATTCTTCTGAAAAGACTAACGTTGATCTAAATAAAATTCAGAAGAAGGATGATATTTTCAAGTTCGGTTCAAGTGTTCTTATAAAGTTGAATCCAAAGGCTGATGTGTTTATTCCTACTCAAGCAGAGGAAGAATTAAGACTTAGTTTTGAAAATGATCTTCTCTTGACTCTGGACAATTGTTTTAAACTTGAAAATGACAGTAAACAGAAGGAGTTAGAAAATAATCCAGAGATTTTTCCTTGTTCCTTTATTGATTTAAATCTTTCTGAAGTTCAAGAGGATTTAGAAGAAATCACATATCCCTGGGAAAATGATGATCAAAGTGAGGATTTCTTTGACAATTCAGAAACATATCTTTCTCACTTTGAACAGCAATCTCCTCCTATCAATGCTAAAACTCTAGAGATTATTAAGAATAAAGATGCCCCATTTCTATTTACTAATGAATCTCTGGAGATAAGAGCTTCTGGAATGAATGTTCAGAAACATTCAAGTGGAATTCCGACTTTCTCTGTCCCTCCTTAACAACGAAAAACTGTTTTCATACATCCAGATTTTATAGGAATATGTCTGAAAGCTAAATCTTGTCTTGAACTTGAAAAAGAAGAAAAACTTAAAGAGAAGATCCTTATCCAAACTCCTAAAACTTATCCTCCAAAACTTTCTTATGTCCAGAAAGGTAAATGGAAATCTAATCACTCTGTTCCTGTTTCAGTAATCTCAAAAGCTTCTAAGAAGAAAAATCAGAGGAAATCTCCGCCGAAGAACATTTCAGATCCAAAACATAAGTCTAGTCTAGATAGGAAGTTCTCTAGAACAACTAAAAAAGACAGTCTTAAGAATAATTGTAATTATCATTATCGCAATAAATATTTAATACAATCTTCTATGTTTCAGACTTCTGAATGTTTTTCTCTGTTCTTAAAATTGAAACAATTTTTTTCGCGGACCTCGGATCAATCAAACTCAAATTGTTCGCACTTCAATAAAAATAAAACAAAGAAAAACAAAAAAACAAAAATTACAAACAATCAGTCTTTACCTTCTGTTAAATCAAATCAAGAGCAAATAAAAAAGGTTGATAAAACAAAAACTAACATTAAAGGACCCATAATGAAATAGGTACCTAAGAAACTCTGATCTTGATTGCAGAAACAGCATGTGCATATCTGGTATCTTGACTCTGGATGCTCGAGGCACATGACTGGTTCACGAAACTTACTCTCCCAATTCAAAGACAAATATGGTGGAGCTGTAACGTTTGGTGATAATGGTAAGGGTCAGATCAAAGGATATGGTACTTTACAGGAAGGTAACATTACCTTATCTAAAGTAGCTCATGTTTCTAGATTGAAACATAACCTTCTAAGTGTAAGTCAACTCTGTGATTCTAAGATACTTGTCGTATTTGATGAAGAACATTGTTACTTATTTTCTAAGGCAGGTGAGGAACTTTGGAGAGCAGACAGAAAAGGTAACCTCTACATGATAAATTTTACCTCCAAGGATGGTAAAGAAGCCTTATGTCTTATCTCCAAAAAGGGTGAAGTTGCATGGCTCTGGCATCATAAAATGTCTCACTTAAACTTTGATAATCTTGAGATGCTTGTAAAACATAATTTGGTATTTGGACTTCCAGAAGTTCATTTTCAAAAAGATCACCTCTGCCCTGCATGTGAAATGGGAAAGATAAAACGAGCATCTCATAAAACAAAAAGTGATCACTCCTGCATAAGACCTCTGCAACTGTTACATGTCGATGTCTGTGGTCCCATTGCAATTCAGAGTCTATCTGGTAAAAAGTATATACTGGTACTTATTGATGAATTTTCCAGATATACTTGGCTTGCTTTTCTTCGACAAAGGTCAGATGTACCTATCGTACTCCAGAATATGATGACCAGAATCCAAGTTCTTTTACACCAAAAGATTCAACAGCTAAGAAGCGACAATGGTACTGAATTCAAGAATGCCAAGCTTGAAGCTTACTTTACTGAAAATGGAATTACTCAGAAACTTCTCTGCTGTATGCACTCCCCAACAGAATGGTGTCGTTGAATGTCGCAACAGAACCTTGGTCGAAGCAGCCAGAACGATGTTTGCAGCTTCTGGACTCCCCATTCACTTCTGGGCAGAAGCTGTAGCCACTGCTTGTTTTACTCAGCATCGTTCCATAATCGTCAAGAGGCATCTCAAAACTTCTTATGAGCTTATTAACAAAAGAAAACCATCCGTCAAATTCTTTCATATTTTTGGTTGCAGGTGTTTTATCTTAAATAACAGAGAAAAACTTGTCAAGTTTGATCCAAAATCAGATGAAGCTAAATTCTTAGGCTATTCTTTAAATTCCAGAGCTTTTCGTGTTTTTAACTTAAGAACTAAAAAAGTTATGGAAAGCATTAACATCGATTTTGATGATCAAACACAACTGACTTCTGAATATTCCTCGTCAGAACTCAAACTTAATACTGTCACCTCTGACTATCTTTCAGGATCCAGAGAATCTGAGATTGATGCTATTTTTCAAGATTTTTTGGGCGAAGAAATATTGTCAGAACCTGTTTTACCTGCCCCATCCTTAAATATACCTGAAGTTCTTCATGCCTCTGGCATAACTCTATCTGGTCCTACTTCTTCTGAACCTAGCTCTTCAATCCCTTTTGCTCTTCACATTTCATCATCTGATTGTCTAGAAGCTTCTTCTGTACCATCATCTGAGGGGGAGACTTTAGGATCAAGGGATTCATAATCAATATTTTCAGATGAAGTTATCTCAACTTCTGACACAGAAGTTCAGGCTCAACCAATACCACAAACAAGGATGAAGAAATGGACTAAATCACACACTCCAGATCTTATCATTGGTAGTCCTTCAGAGGGTGTCAAAACACGATCTGCTACAGCAAATGAAGCTTTCTATGTCAACTTTCTTAGTATGATCGAACCCAAGCAAGTTCATGAAGCCTTAGTTGAACCTAGTTGGGTAGAAGCAATGCAGGAGGAGTTACTTTCAATTTGAACGTAACAAAGTTTGGAACTTAGTACCATTACCAAAAGGCAAAGTTGCTATTGGTACTAAGTGGGTCTTTAGAAATAAAAAGGATGAAGACGGAATTGTGATCAGAAACAAGGCTCGTCTGGTGGCAAAAGGTTATTGTCAAGAAGAAGGCATTGATTACGATGAAACCTTTGCTCCTGTTGCAAGACTGGAGGCGATACGACTTTTTCTGGCATTCTTTGCATACAAAAACTTTAAAGTATATCAAATGGATGTTAAATGTGCATTTCTAAATGGAAATCTGAAAGAAGAAGTGTATGTTGAACAACCTGCTGGCTTTAAAGATGCAAGACATCCAGAATACGTCTATCTCCTTGACAAAGCTCTATATGGCTTAAAACAAGCACCCAGAGCCTGGTATGAACGTTTATCCAAGTTTCTGATCAGTAAAGGGTATGAGAAAGGTAAAATTGATACCACACTTTTCATCAAAAGAGGCAAAGTTATGTTAACTATTGTTCAAATTTATGTGGATGACATAATTTTTGGCTCTACTCATCAAACAGAAGTTGATTTGTTTTCTAAATTGATGGAAACTGAATTTGAAATGAGTATGATGGGAGAACTAACATTCTTTCTAGGACTCCAGGTTAAGCAAAGTACCTCTGGTATTTTTATTAATCAAGCAAAATATGTCTCAGACATGTTAAAGAAAATTCATTTTTAGAATTCTTCACCTATGAAAACACCTATCTCTCCTAGTATGAAACTAGGTCCTGATCCTTCTAGGAAACCAGTTGATATCACGGGCTATAGAGGTATGATAGGTTCTCTTCTGTACTTAACTGCAAGTAGGCCTGATATTATGTTTGCTACTTGTCTTTGTGCTCGTTATCAAGCCAATCCTAAAAAATCTCATTTGGCCGTTGTCAAAAGAATTTTTAGATACTTAAAGGGAACTCCTTCATTGGGTCTCTGGTATCCTAAAAACTCTGGGTTTGATTTGATGGCATATACAGATTCTGATCATGCAGGTTGTAAGCTGGACAGAAAAAGTACTTCTGGTAGCTATCAACTTCTGGGTAATCGACTTATCAGCTGGACATCCAAGAAACAAAATTGTGTTTCAACATCTACCGCAGAAGCTGAATATGTTGCTGCTGCTAGCTGTTGTTCTCAAGTTATTTGGATGAAGACTCAACTCAGAGACTATGGTCTGATTTATGATAAGATTCCCATACTCTGTGATTCTAAGAGTGTAATTGCCATTACTGAAAACCCAGTTCAGCATTCAAAAACGAAGCATATTGATGTCAGGTATCATTTTATCAAAGATCATGTAGAAAAGGGCACTATAGAAATGTATTTTGTCTCTACTGATTATCAACTTGCTGATATTTTCACAAAGGCTCTAGATGAGAAGCGTTTTAATTTTTTAATCAGCAAGTTGGGAATGCTTAATATGTAACATCCTTGGAAATTTTTTTAGAATTGTCCAGAGGTCTCTGATTAATTATGGTAATTCACCAGAAGCAATCAGAAGCTTCTGAACTCTTCTGACCTTCATTATCCAGATAATTTTTTTATCTTCCAAGTGATGTCAGCAAAGCGCATATTGCAAAATGCGAAGGAAGGAGCTCACTTTTATATACTCGAGGAATCTTTGTGATTCATTCAAAAGGGGGAGTTTACCATTCCAGGGGGAGTTCACCTTTCAAGGGGGAGTTTCACCATTCCAGGGGGAGTTTACTTATCAAGGGGGAGTCTCTCAAAGTCTAACTCTGGTTAGCTGTCTTCTGAATTTTTCATCTACTTTAAGTTTCTTCTGAATCTTCTTATTTTGAGTTTCTCTTGCCGTCAAGGTTTCTCCGAATTTTTATGATTCATTTCAAATTCATTTTAGATGATGATTCTTAGTAGACATGTTTTTCAAATTATTTTTCTGTGAATAAATATTTTCTGAAATTTTTATTGAATATATATATTTTATTAACTCTTGTCGTCAAGGTTATTCAAAATTTATATATTCAGTTTTAATTTTTTTTATTATTCTCTTCATGGAAAATTAAAACTTTCATTTGGTTCAAAACATTTTTCTATTTACCGAATGACTGATTTTAAATTTAAATAAAAAGATTTATTACTCTCAAAAATTGTTTTAGTCAACTAAAATGAAAATTTTATTTGATTAATTAACAATATTTTTTATTAATATCTTTTTATTTCCTTTTGGGATAATCAACCGATTTTAAGCCGATAACCTTTTAGTTATCTCTTTCAAATATCGTGCTTTAATCATCACTAGCTCATCTTCCTACTTTCCACGTGTCACCCATCGGGTGTCTGCATGTATCCACGCCTGCGTGCTTACATCATCATTTCTGAACCGTTTTCTCCTACTCCCAAAACTAAAACCCCTTCCCATTCCAAATTGTTTACATTCTCTCTCATATAAAACCCCAAATTTCATAAACTCATCTTCTTCTTCACAACTGTTACTGCTCAAACTCTCCTATTCACGAATCTACTCACCAGCTTACCCAACTCTCATCAATGGCTTCTCGTCTTGCTAATCCAACCCTTAACGATGACGAAGGACGTCTCGTTGATTCCACTGCAGATAGTGCACCATTTGTCAAACTGTCATTAAAAGCGAACAATGGGCAGGTCCTTCTTGATCCAAACACCTACCAGGCCGAGTTCAGGATCATGGTCGAATTCCTCCAACAGCATCCACTTAATCGAGCCCTAACTCTGACAAACCCAAATGTCCCTGAAATTTATGTTCAAGAAGTTTGGCAATCGATGTACATTCGTGATGAAGAAACTTTGATTGGAAATTTCAGTCATCAAGATCAAACTGAAAATGTTGTGGAGATACCTATCACCAAGAAGAAATTAGCCAGGTATTTTCATTTACCCCAATCACAGGTGCAAATTGATGGTCAGTTCATGCCAAATCCAACCCTAGAATAGAATACATCTGTTGAAGCCCTGCTATCCGTCATCCATTTCCTTGGCTACAACGAAACCCTAACCAAACTGTCCGAATTTAAGAGAAATCAGTTACCCCCACTGTGGAATCTCCTTGTCTCCATTCTGAACAAGAGCCTCACATGTAAAATTGGGTCCCTCGATCAAGCTAGCAGAAACATCCTGACCATCATGTATGGTATGTATTTAAACCGCCCTTTGGACTATGCAAGCCTCATTTTCCAAGAAATCAAAGTTGCTGTGAACACTAAGGTATCTCATCAAACTCAAGGAAAACCTCTCCCAGCTTTAATGTTTCCACGATTTTTATCCCTGGTTACCTATCCTGCAATTGGGGCACTTAAAGCTCCATTAGTTCAACCTTTCGGCAAAATCACCTCAATGAGCTCTCATCGGCCAACCATCGACCGCAATGGGTATTCCTCTCCAAGGGAACTTTCCAGGTAGATGCTAAACCTAATTCCATCTAGCTCTTCTTATCTGCAATCTTATAGAAGCTCTATGATTTTCTCAGAACAGAGAATTTCTACCCCAGAGCATTTAGAGCCAGTTTTAGATGGTGAGGGGTCAAGTGAGGCTGAGGTTGAAAAGAATATGAGTGATCATCCGAGTGGTTCTACCCATACCGACCTCTTGATGAAAGAGGGTACTGAAGATGTCCATAGAGACACATTTGAGCGAATCTCTCCTACATACCAAAGGGTAACCTCATATGCTGAGGTAGATGCTAACACATCTACACTCATTGACCAAGGACGACCCAGTCCAAACCACCCAGAAACCATCTATTCAGAGGATACTTCTCAATCCTCTGAATCAAGCACTGCCGGGGAAAGCACCTCCTCTTCATCATCCTCTCAAAAGGATGGTGATGAAAATATAAGAGTTCCATTGCCCCAGAACTCGCCTATTCCTACACAAAATGTCGTTGTCTTTGTGACCGATAATATTATAGAACACACAGAAGATGAGTCCACATCTTCTGATAGGATAGAAGCTGAGGAAATCCCATCAGAGGGGTTACAGCATAAGGATGCACCACTTACCGGGGTGTTTACACTCCATCAAGGTAAGCACATTGTTTTCAGCACCTCATCCTTTGATGAGGAGGACTCTGTTGAGACAATCAGAACAACCGAAGAGGTATCTGTTAATCACAGCCCTCGAAGACAGGTTGGAAGTCCCTCCACACTCAACGCCAACACAGGTGTGAAAGAGGGCCTCTCTGAACGCGAGAGTAAAGGGGCTCCAAGTGTTGGAGAAGCACCGGTCACACGTTCTGAATTTGTCACACATGCAGCGTTTCAGGCATTTGCTGATAAAATTCAGAGATCTATGGAAGATCTAAAATTATCCGTCTCCAATAATAATACTCTTCTTCAGGGCATCAAATCTGAACAAGCAAATCAAGCTGCTACTTTACAAGCCATTCAAACGGTTCTCACTGTCGATTCAGAGGCTCAGAAGAATTATTTTGATGACCAGTTCAAACTTCTGCATGAAGGGATCAAAGCCAATGCTGATGCTATCTTCCACATACCTAACTCTCTCCCAACTTCTGAAGTTACCATCTCTGTGGATGAATATAGTTCTCTGGTTGCTGATTTACAAAAGATTATCCAAGCAGTAATTCCTTCTGATGATCCTTCTGGCACTACTCTGGTTAAGAAGTCAGACATGGCTATTTTTCAAAAAGCCATGCTTGACAGAATGAATGCCATATCTTCCAAGTTTGCATCAAAGACAACGACCAGCTCTTCAAATGTTGATCAGAAGCTCTCTTCCATGGAAACCACTCTTTCTAAGCTTACAACTCTGGTAAGTTCTATATCTGAAGCATTCAACGCCAAGAAAAAGGCTAAGGAAGAACGAGCTTGCAGAAGAGCAGATCTTAAACGTAAAAGATCTGAGAATCAGAAGCCAAGAAAGCCAAGCCAACAAATGATGCTAACACTACAACTCAAGATAAAGGCAAGTCGCCCTCCTCTTCTGCTCCACCACCCCCATCAAACCAAACTTCTTCTGCTCAACCTTCATCAACACAAACTCCTCTGACTCCAACCCCGTTGGCCACTCACTCTGGGCCTCTTCCAAAAGACCCAGAAATAGCCAAATTTCTTCTAGAAGTAATTGGCAATACAAGGAAAACGCCTTATTCACCATCCACTAAAGCAAAGATAGCCAAAGAAAAGGAAGCTAAGGCCAGAGCTGAGGCATCAAAAGCTAAAATTGAAGCTCTAAATAAAGCAAGGAAAGAAGTTGAGTTAAAAGCAAAGGCAGAAGAAGAAAGAGCTAATGCTGAAGCAGAACTTGCCAGAGAAAAAGCTGAAGAAATCAAAAGACTAACTGATTTAGAAAAAGAAAGAATTGAAAGAGAAAAAGCAAAGGCAAAAGAAGAGAGAGAGAGAGAGAGAGAGAGAGAGAGAGAGAGAGAGAGAAAAGGAAGTCAGAGAGAAAGCAAAACACGATAAATCACAAAGAAGAAAAGCTATCCGTGAAGAAGCAACCCAGCGGTTGGGGAGACTTGAACTTCCAATAGTTGAAATCATCAGAAACAGCATGTACGCTCCAAACGATCAGAAGATCTACTTGATGCTACCCAACTTCTCGAACGCCTATAATGTAAGTGATGCTATAAAAGACAAATTCATGGCACACAGACAAGCAAGAAAGGATGTTTATACTTCTGTACCAATCAAATGGATCTCTGCTATAAAACACTCACAATTTGAAGATACAGAGATCTGGTACACGATTTATGAAGTAATCAGAAAAGATAATCAAACCAGTTACTTCTGCGATAACGATCTACTGTATGTTCACCCCTCTGATCTTATGGTCCTGTAAAGTTTTATGAAAGTCCAAGTGGCCAAAGGTATTGATAGCCAAGACAACATTGTCTACTCAAGAATCATTGAATGCATGAAGTCTTTGATCAGATACAAGAGGCAGGTCGATTTCCAGATAGGTCTAAACTTCAACGTTGATAGTCTTGCCATCTCTGCACCAAATGAAGAATTAGAAAATATCAATTCATTCAAAGTTGGTAAAATTTTGCTTCAACCAAAAGAGGGGGTCATCTTTAGAAGATCAGACAGAAGAAGCTTTTTCAGAATAAAGGACGCACATCGATACTCTTCAGATGTTGTATACATTGCAAAATGTTACATCTCTGTTAGTGTAAATGAACATGATCCAGAGGTACTTGAAAGGATGATCAAAAGACTTAACAGTTTATTATAAATCAGAGAGGTCATCAACAAAATTGCAAAGGTCGTCTCTGAAGTTGCTCCTTTCTGAACAGATGCCATTCTTCTGGCTTCATACTTAGGGGGAGATTGTTAGACTTTTAAAGTATGAGTCAAAAGATGGAAGGCTATAATGACGTGGCAGCATTCATCCGCATGTCTCCTCTTCAACAGAAATTAGTTAGACGCTCCTATCTGATGTGGCATTTTGTAATAGGCTAGAGTGTTGAGTTTCAGTTTTTTGTAATAGTATAAATAGATCTGTACTATCACTGTAATATAAGTTGATTTGAGTACTTTCAATTGAAGAACATACTGTGCGTCATTCCGAGTATTTGTAATCATGATTCAAGGTTATTAATACAAATTCCATCTGTTCTTCATCTTTCTTACTGTTCTTATTACTGTTGATTAATCAATATTAATTGCTTCGCTTACATTCTGATATATAAATTCATCGATTAATCATTGAAGAAGAAATCTGGAACCAACAAATGTTTTAATATTGAAAGCTTTCTAGAGAACTACAAACATGAAACTGTTTAGACGACTCTCATTAACGAATCATCTACCCTAGACTCCTTTATTTAGTAGGTGTCTATTACAATATAAGCCCAAGCCCATAAGATCAAAACACAATATATAATATTACATTAAATCTTTTCCTTCTTTATAAAACTTTTTAAACCTTAGGACTTATGGTCCTAATAGGGTTTCAACTCATCACAATGATGCGAGGACCCAGGTTATCGCATCTCAAGGTGCGATTACTTTAAATCCGAGAACTATTAACTTTTTCCCAGAAACTCATTATAATTCAACATATTTTCAAGAATGATAAAATACATATGTAGAAACAGTTTTAATAAAACATGTACGATCAAATATACATGTGAAAGCATTTTTAAATAAAAACTCACAGAAATAGCTTCGAAATCGGTTTCTTAAGCTTTAATCAAGTAAGACTCGACCATGTAACCGTCCTCCCTTTGATTCAATGCTTCGACAATCCCAGTTCTTCAAACTCGAATTCTCTCTTTTTTATTCTCTCAAAAACCCACTAACTCACTTGTAAGTATGTTTTTGAAAAAACCTTTCTTTTTACATAAAATAAATAACTATATGTATTTTTTTGTAATTGCAAGGAGCAGAAAATGGTGAGGCCAACACCTCACCATGCCTCACCGCTAGCTAGCTTCTTGTTGGACCAAACATAAGTTGGTTAAAACAAATCCAAAATAACCCCTTAACACTAAATAAATCACAAAAGTACCCTTTTTAAATACTAACCAAGAAACTAAACCCGGTTATAACACTTCTGTATTTTCTTCTCGAGTTGCATCATAGTATTTTTTCACTCGTGAAAAAAAAGTGCTCCTTTTTTTTGTTTTTGCCACGAGTAGCGTCTTCACAAACAAAAACCCATGCTGACATTAAAGCCACATCTTATTTAGTATCCCATGGATGGTCGATTCTTGAGGCTTTTTGTGAGGTTTTAACATTTTTAGGGATATACTGAGAGTTATCAGGATGTTGGAAGTTGATCCAAAAAAAATTGTTGGTTTGGATCCATATAGGAAAACTTGAAAAGAAATCAAGATCTTTGAAATTTTCAACAGGATGGGAGTATTGAAATGAGTAGAAAGATTTGTGTCTAGAAATTATGTCCGGATTGGTCTCTATTTGTAGAGAATTGAAAATTTGGTATACTGTTTAATTTTTAAATTTTTGTTATTAAAATTATCTTTTTAATCAGATAAGTTTTATCCTAATAAAATCTAAACCAACCAATTAGTATTTTTCACCTATATATAACATTTATCCTAAAAATCTATTTTTATTATTATTATATTCCACGAACGTGGTTTGCACTAGCAAACCGTTTGTGGTTTTAGTTTAGATAGTTTTTTTTTTCTTTTTTTTAGATAAAAAGTTTTTGTTTTATTCCCAAACGGTTGGGTTTCAATTAATGTATACATGGCTCTGAAATCTAATGAAGATGCTTTTGGGCTACAACCAGTAATTGGGTTTAAAAAAATTAATTATAAACACAAAATGGGCCCGTTCAAGTTAATCAAAATTTCGGCTTGTGGACCAAAATAACAAAACCATATATAAAGAAATACATACTACAAAATATTTACAAGAAATGCCTAGAAATTGTTGCAGACTTGCCAAGTGATTGAAAAAGGGTTTTACCCATTGTCCGTTCACTTTAAAAGTAGTGCCCTTATCTGGATCAATTAGATCAATAACACCATAAGGGTATACTTTGGCAATTTGATACGATCCAATCCTCTAGAGTTTAATTTTTCAGGAAATAATTTAAGTTTAAAGTTAAACAAAAGGACTTGTCGACCCTCGGTGAATTCTTTTGGAATTATTTTCTTATCATGCCATTTTTTTGTATTTTCTTTATATAATTTGGCATTTTCATAGGAAAAATTCATATGCTCTTCCAATTCACACAGATGCAAAGATCTTTACCTTTCGGCTCATTTAAACTCATATTGAGTTCCTTAATAACCCAATAGGCTTTATGCTCTAACTCTAAAGGTAAATGACAAGCTTTTCCAAATACCAACTTATAAGAAGACATTCCAATAGGATTATTAAAAGCAACCCACTAGGCCCATAGGTATCATCCAATTTGGATGCCCAATCCTTTTCTATGTTGTTTGATTACTTTGGCTAAAATTCTTTTTTTCTCTCTGTTTGACAACTCAGCTAATCCATTAGTCTATGGATGGTAATGTCATACTTATCCAAAATTTCTTCTAAAAGATTATTTATGAAGAGTGTGGCTCATCACTAACTATGGCATGAGGTGTGTGACAAATCTAGTGAAAATATACTTTTGCAGAAATTTGACAACAGTCTTAGCATCATTGGAATGGGCAAGCCATAGCTTCCACCCATTTAGACACATAATCCACAACGAGCCAATATATATGACCAATTATTGGAGAGTTGAAAAGGTCACGTAATATCTATAACCCAACGTCAAATAATTCTACTTCTAGAATTCCGTTTAAAGGCATTTCATTCCTTGAGAAATATTTTCACTCCTCTGACACTCGTTACAACTTTTTACAAAGTCATCAGCATCATTGTGTAAAGTAGGCCAGAAGAAACTCGATTGTAAAATCTTTGTTGTTGTCCTACTTCTTCCAAAATTTCCTCCATAGGTTCATGTATGACAGTGTTGCAGGACTGATGTCACTTCCACTTTTTGAATGCATCTTCTGATCACCTGATCTGTACAAATTTTAAACAAGAAATGATTATCCCATAAATATTTCTTTGAACTAAATATGAGTTTCTTTCTTTGGTGTTTATTGAATTCTTTGGAGATAATCCCGCAGACTAAATAATTAACAAGATCTGCAAACTAAGATACTGTAATATGTTGTAGGACTAAAATCCTTTCATCTAGAAATACTTTACAAATGTCATTGGTTTGCACAGTTTTATCTTGTTTTTCTAACCTAGATAAATGGTCAATTACCTGATTATCCATGCCCTTTCTATCAATGATTTCCCAATCAAATTCGTGCAGTAACAAGACCCATCTAATCAGCCTAAATTTTGCATCTTTTTTAGAAATGAGATACTTGATGGCAGCATGATCAGTATGAACAATCACTTTGGTTCCCATCAAGTATGATCTGAATTTTTCAAAAGCACAAACCACAACTAGTATCGTAATTCCTTTTCAGTAGTGGTGTAATTGGTTTGAGCATCATTAAGAGTTTTGCTTGCATAATAAATAAGGTGTAATATTTTCTCTCTCTTTTGGCCTAAGACAGCCCCAACTGCCTAGTCATTAGCATCACACATTATTTCAAAAGGTTTAGACCAATCAGGTGTTACTACTACAAGAGCACTGACTAATGCTTCTTTTAAAATGTTGAAAGCTTTTCTACAATCTTCATTAAAATTGAAAACCTGGTCATGTCGTAATAATAAACAAAAAGGTTTTGAATCTTTTTTATGGATTTGATCTCTCACACTAACGGAGTCCACTTTGTTTGTTAAGTATGAGGGTATATTAGTCTTTTCAATTTTTTCCTTTCTTTTATCATTTTTAGACCACAAAGACCAAATATTTAATTAATCATTTTTAAAATTTTTAATTACTTTATATATATATATAAGATATATATATATATAAGATATATATATATATAAGATATATATATATATAAGATATATATATATATATATATAAGATATATATATATATATAAGATATATATATATATAAGATATATATATATATATAAGATATATATATATATATACATAGAGAGAGAGAGAGAGAGAGATCTGGGTAAACCCAGATTGGGTAACCCTCTCGCCGGTAAAGTCACGACCCATGACCGTCGCTCCATCGCTCCATCGTCGGTCGTCGGTCGCTTCACCTCTATTGCTTCATTGTCGATCGCCAGTAAACCAAGACCACCACCATCGCTCCCTCTCTCAGATCTTACATGGCCATCTCCAACTTTGACGAAGGCAACCTCCATCATCTCGGTTCTTCGTCTCTTTTTGTCCCTGTTTCTGGACCCACACCAATCTCCATCACGTACCTCGTCTCCACCACGCACCTCTGTTCCACCCTCACCAGCACCATCCCTCAGGTTCACCATCACTGAAAACCCAGAGACAGAGATGGTGCGAGAGATGGTTTGTAGGGACGAAGGCATCACTGAGAAGAAGGAACTCGATTTACTTCAGGTTTGTGTTTCTAATATGTGTTTAATTGATTTTGATTGGGTTTTTGATTCTTCGATCCAGATATGTTCCTGATCTGTGTTGAATAGTTTTTAAGAGTTTTTCATTTAAAGCTTGATATAGATTTGGTAGGTTTGTATTTGGGATTGGATTTATGATTTGTTAAAGGTTCTTGGTGTTCTTGGGATTGAATTAGGATTTAGGGTTTGATTCAAGGTTTTTGATTTAGAGATTGATTTATATTGGCTTATTTCTATGAAATTTGTATCATTTTGTTATCAAATGTTCTTTGAGTTTATAGTGTGATGTTCTTGATATTCTTGGGGAAGATGAACATTGAAAAAAGAACTAGATAATTGATTAAAAAGGTGTATGATAAAAAAAAACTATAAAATGACAAATTTACTCTTGTACTTAACGTAAAAAGTAGACGGTTGTTTGCCTCAGGGATTAAATCCATAAAAAACCTTTTGCTTTAAGGACCAAATCCAAAAAATCCTACATACGTGAAGGTTTCTTGTGTAATAAATGAAGTTAAAGAACCGAATCTGTAATTTTTGACATACTTTAGGTACCAAATCTGTAATTTACCCTAATTTCAATTTTCGTTCATGGGTTTGTTAATAATTTCGATTTTCGTCCCTATGGTTTACAAATTGTCATTTTCATCCTTATGGTTTGTAATTTGTTGTTATTTTCATTTATGAATTAATTCCTACCTTTAAGTATAAGAGACCAAAAGAGTAAAAAATTGTAAACCACAAGGACCAAAACAACAATAAATTGCAAATCATAAGAACAAAAGTAACAATGAATTACAAACCATATAAACAAAGGGATGGGTTTTAGTGAGAAGGGTGAGAAGGGATCTTTACCCTTAGATTCACATTAGTTAGAGATGCATCGAGATGAGATGCACCAAGATACGCCAGATCAATCCCCGTACCAAGCACAATTCATAAGTGTGTTTGAGATTAAAAGTGATCAATGGTCCAGATCCCTTCTTATGCTTCTCACCTTAACTCTTCTTCTCACATGATCCTTTGTCTATGAACGAAAACCACAATTCCTAAACTACATAAACGAACACTACAAGAGTAAAGTTCACATTTAGTCCCTAACGTTTGTCCATTTCAACGGTTTTCGTCCCTCAACTTTATATCAACAGATTTGTCCCTCACGTTTGACACCCTTCAACAATTTTCGTCCCTCACCTTAACGTCGTCTTTTTTTTTGTCGTTAGGACCTCCTTATGTGCTTTGAACACAAGGGAATTTTGGTCTTCTCATTATTTTCCTATTTTCCTCCCTTTTGTTGAATGTTTATCCCAAACAAACACTCGAGTACCTGTTAAACCTAATCAACTCCTTCCCTCTTCCCTTTCCGTTGCTTCAACCATTCATCTTCATCACACCGTCCATGTACAATACTTTCATCTAGAATCATTCTTGAAGTTCATGTCTGCAATGTAGACAATTCGATTAAGAACCGAAGACTTTGATCCATAACTGATATTTGGCGCGAACAATGGGTTTGATTTGTTGTTGTTTTTTTATGTTTTCATAAATATTGAACAATAGAGTTGATTGTTCTTTGAATCTTTTGACAGGCTTCTATCCTACACTCTTTTCCATCAAGATTCATCATGGTGGTGTTTTCTCTAACAGTCTAGGTAGACAATATTTGAACGGGAAGGTCATTTTTATCGATTTGATGAATCCTAATGAGTTATCAATCCATGAAGTAAACGACATGATGAAACAACTAGGTTATACATGTATTTACATGATGTTTAACCATTTTCTAATACCAAATCATGACCTAGACTTTCGGCTCCACGCTTTTGCGTGTGATCAAGATGTAATACACTTACTAAAGTATGTTCCACAATGTAAAGTTATTGATGTTTATGTTGAACATGGGAAGACAAACTTGTACCCTTTTTTGTCACCTTCACCAAAAAAGGTTGTCATTGAGGAGTTACCTGATGAACATTCATCAGATTATAATAGAAGTAAAAAGAAACATGTTGAGGTTGGTTTTAGTAATTGTAGAAAAAAGTTATGTCTACCATGGCATGACAAAGAAGATGAAGAGAAGGTGCAAGCATTAAGTAAAATGATGAAGGTAAACTTGTGGATGAAGGTAATCATGTTGATAGGGTTGATAATATTGGTAAGGATATTAAGACAGATCCATGTAAGCTTGTAGATAGGGTTGCTAATACTAGTAAGGATATTGATAATATTGCCGGTGAAGAAAAGCTTGGAGCCCAAAACTTTGCTTTAGATTACAATAGATTAGATGACTTTGATCCATTCTTTTTTTAGAGAGGGTTGTAGCGTTGATGGTGAAGGCGATGGGGGTGAAGGGGTGGTTGAAAAAGAAGAATTGGGAAAAGGGGGTGTTCATACTAATGGGTCTAAAAATGAAAGTGAAGATGAAGATGACATTGACTAAACCTTTGATGAATATGAGTTTGACTACACGGTTGAAGTAGACATGAGATCCTTTAATGAAAATGTTGATTGGGAAGTTGTAACACCCTCAAATCTGGAAAGAGCGACTAATTTAAAATTTTCATAATACATCAATTGGAAGATAAATCATTCCCTATAAATCAAGATTTAAATTTCCTCAAACAACAAATAGTAACAAACTTCTACAAAAGATATATATAGTCTTCTACTAAGACATGATTACGGTCGGGTGTTACTAAACCCAAAAGAGTCGCTATCTCTGAATGCGGAAAACGTCACCAAGATTCTAATCTTTATCGTGCCACTTCCTAGCACTCAAGTCCACTCGTGTCGCTAGTACCAACCCCAACGATGACCTGATGCACATGCCGACAAAGAATAAGGGTTAGGCTTAACGTCTAGTGACCTCAAGAGTTTATAACACATTTATAAATGATTTGAAAACAGTTTTTATAAAAGCAACATCTTTTCCAAATTCTGTCACACCCCGCTAAAGCGGAAACACGAGGCGTGATAGCTCAAGATTTCATAACAATAGGATAAAAACAACAGCAACCATCCATTCAAATACATAACAGTTTAAGTTCAAAATTTACATCGTATCAACTCAAAGTTCTAACAAAATAAAGTAAACCAAGTGTTTCAACTAAACAGTTTCAAATATAATTATGATTGATGTTGACGCGCCCACATAACAACCGTTTCGATTAATCTTTTCTTACCCCTGAAAAGCATGATAAAAACAAGGTCAACTACAAAGAGTTGGTGAGTTCACAGGTTTTCATATGCACAAAACAGTTTTTATGCAGTTTTCAATTCTTGTGGAACGAACTTTCACACCAAGTATAAATAGTGAAATTTATAAGCATTTAATTAATCCTTGTATTGAGAAACGTGTCAAGGCATAATGTACTCTAGTTCATAGCAAGTATCGAGCCACCACTAAACCTTTCGACCACACAAAAATATTTTTTTTATAATTCTACCTTAGCGGTGGGACTAAAACCCCACATATGTAGAACCTTCGTTTTTATAGGTATAGTGCACCCCTACCTGTAGTTTCTAGGTGGGATTGCTATCCACACCCCTACTTTGTCGGTTTTTAGGTGTGATTGTCCGTCCAAATAGCGCTATCCACAAATACCCTCGGCTCCTCACTTGAGTTAATAGTAGTGTACAAACTTTTATGTTACATTTTACTCAAATACAAACTACTAGTGTACATGCCTTTGTGCTCACATCAACAATTTCACATTCTTTTGCGTAAATCAATCAAGATTCAACTTTAAACATGCTTTTCACCCCAAAAAATATAAAACATTAAAAGAGGGGCTGTGAATACTCACCTTTGTGCAAAGCTCCGCTAATAAAAAAAACAACACGATCCGGTCCCCACTCGACGTCCTAATGTTTCCCTAACCAAGAGAATATACTCAAAACCGTCACTTGTAGGTCTAATACTACTTATATAGGTGAATAAATCTTAAGTCCATAAGTGTCTATATATGTCCAATTATACATAATGCCCATATGTTTGATAATATCGCAATTTATACCGAAAGAAACCTTATAATTCATCATATGATCAACATTTATAAAAATCAATTAAGTCCAGAATTTCACTTCTGGACAGAAACCAATTGTCTTAAAAATGGTTAGTTTTCAAGGGCTTCCAAAATGACTTAGTTTCCCATCTTTTTATATGTGATAAATCACTGAGTTAAGGTCATTTGGACCAAATTTCATGCTCTAAAAAGATGTAAAAAGGGTTCAAATACTTTACACAAAACTATGTGACATAGCAGATATGGCAGATTACGCACTGTTAATAAAACAACCATTTGAGGAGTTCTACAAATTTTTTTTGAGAAATTCCAGTTGGATTTGAAAGATAACTCATAGAGGAAACTTTTGAGATAAAAATCACTCAATTTGGATGAGTTATGAAGGAGATAGGACACCTCAGATTTGCATGCACACATCTGTCATTGATTGACAGATTGCACATCCAACTTAAATAAGTTGGTTAATACCTCAAAACTTCATATATTTGAATGAAACCAGATTCATATGAATCCTAACTCATAAAAGAAAACTATAGAAGAAGAATCATGCATTTTGGTTAAATAATAAAAGAGATATCAACACACAAAGTTGAGTTTAGCTGCTGATGGTTTCACAGATTGCACACCTAAAGTGTTTTAGGTGTTTGGAAGTCAAAACTCCATATTTTCATGTGATTCCACTTGCATGCAGAAGATAAATCATGTATTTAACTCTCAAAGGAAGAATCATCCTTTTTCATTGAGTTTTGAAAGAGATATGACCATTAGAACATGCATGTACAAATCTGTCATTGGTTGACAGTTTGCACACTCATTTTGTTTCAATTAGTTGGAACCTCAAATCACCATATTTTTTAATGAAATCAGTGGCATATGAAAGGTAACACATTAAATTAACTTCCAGAAGAAGAATCAAGTGATTTGGAAGAATATTCAAAGAGTTATGGTCGTTCAAAGTAGGGTTTACCTACTGTTGAACTTCCAGATGCACATGCATCTTGTTATGAGCATTTGGGGGGTCAAAACTCAATGTTTTTTAGTGAGACCACTTGGATTAGAACCCCAACTCACTAAATAAACTTGTAGAAAGAAGATTCATGATATTTGAACATAAAAATTGTAAGAAATTGACGATTTACACACATGCATGAATCTGCCAGAACCAAAATCACCATTTTTGTTCAAGAACACCTAAAATCATGATTTTTCCTCTATTTTCTTGAGTTTTATTTGTGTAGATCATATATTATCACCATTTTATAAACATTTTACATGTTTTGGTGTAAAATCTCTCCACAAACTCAGAATTTTTGGATATTAGAAGAAAGTAACTTAGAAATGCAAGAAAAGTGGGTTTTTCCCCAAAAATGTTAAGAAAAATGAAGAAGATGAAGTTTGCACTTACTTGGATGATGAAATGTGTTGAATACCTTCAATAATTTTGCACTATGATGAGTTTTTGATGAAGAAAAGGGCTGAAATTTTTTGGAGAGAAAAGAGAGGAAGAAGAGAGAAGTGTTTATGGCTCTTTAGTTCTAGAGAGAGAGAGAGAGATTTGAATTTTGAATGATGCAAATGAGGGGAAATACAAAAAAAATAAGTTTTATAAGTGGATTATAGGGGGGGGGGCGGCCATGGTGATGGGCCCCACCCAAAACCCAAAAAATTTCCTTTAAAACTCTATTTTAAGCCCAAAAAAGTGATATTTGAAGTCCAATTTCTCAATTTTGGCCTTTTTCTCAACTTTGTTAGCCCATTTTGGTTAGTTTCTAATAAAAATATTAAAACTATATATTTTATATAAATTGGGTATAAATTAGAGCATTTGGCACTGTATTGGACACTTCAGACAGTTACGGGTCGGAACCGGACATTTTAAGCGACTACCGGAAATGCTAGGGATTTTTCGGCCATTCTAAACCAACTAACTCCTATTCTTATAATTAAACTATATAAACACTAATAAACTTAATAGAAGCTAACCTGAAAGCTCGAATTTTGACAGTTGTCACAAAATTCAATGTTTCCATAATAAAAGCTTTAGACCAAAATGGCATTAGAAGTGAAAGCTTTAAATAGAAATACTCGTTTAACGTGATACCAAAATCCAATACTCACACGACCATGAATAAGTTTATAAACGTAAAGATAGGAACCCATCTTTAACCAAGTTTTATATACTGTTAACTCACACGTACCTTTGAAAGGGATAAAAATATCCGAAGTTCACGGGAGAGACCCGATCATACCATCTTTGGTGACGAACACAAAAGTAAGCCACTACTCGATGTTGGCTTAACAAAGGAACCAATGGCAACTGGAAACCACCAATAAATGTAAATACATATAAAGCCTCCGATGATTCCAATCAAAGCCCGTGCTAGGAGTCAATGGAAATTGGTGACAAACAGTTAATGTAACAACATCTAAAGCCTCTGATGACCCTAATTCGGCACGTTCGTAAGAGTCAATGGCAACTAGTAACAACCAATTAATATAACAATATCTAAAGCCCCTGATGACTCGAACGAAAATAAAGGGGACAACAATCCCAAAACTAAAACCGACTAAATGCCTATGGATCCATTACATTCTAGTCTATAAATCAAATACGTCAAGTAAGACATATTGATAATTTCCCAACACCAACTCTTTGCTCAAAAGTTATTTTCCAATAATCAATTATTTCTCAAGTTGGGAAGACATAAAATTACACGACACTAAATGAATGACCAATGCACCTAAAACGTGTAAAATATTATTCAACTCGGACAAATGTTCATGAGACCCTTTTTAGTCAAAACCGAGCAAATGCTCTATAACTAACATTTATGTAATAACCGGAAACACTAGTTGAGACGCACCCTTTTTTCCAAATGAACTCATTTTCATGTATTTTTACCAAATGTCCATAATGCCATAACATGTAAATTTCGTAGGTTTATAAATCCAATGTCCTCAAAATATCATTGACACCAAATAATCCTCATTTATAAATAAAACATCAAAACCTCTCATAAAATATGATTTATTCGTCTATACCATTTATATCAAATAATTGCATATCACCAAAATACTCAAATATTTGACAAATAGCAAGTAAAACATGTTAATATATCAAAATAGACATTTTTGGCATGTACACCGTTTTCACAAAGCAACTTGAACTCACCTTGCTAGATTATGTTAAATCTAGTTTTCATCCGACTTGCGACATCTTCTTGCTACAAAAGTGTTTTCAAGGAAACCCCAAGGTATGATCATCAACGGAGGAAAATTGGTGAAGAATGAAGAAATCTTGAGTTTCATCCCACAATACATGATCCTAGCTTCAAACCTTTAATACCCTTTCAATCTTTGTCTTTTGAGAAATAAGCATGATTGATATCCAAATAAAAAGAAAAAGGTGTAGTGGAATTGAAAGGAAGCAGCAAGAGCAGGCTGCTTCTTCTATATGGTCTCCCTTTTTTTTCTAAAGAATAATGCCCTAAAATAACTAAGTGAGAACCAATGAGTTGACTTTACAATTGTGGATTGGACTAAGCAAATCAGTTGGGCCTTAACTGATAGATAAATATTAAAAATAATTGGAGGTTGCAGGATTTGAACACACAACCTGCAACTCTTAGGCGTATGGCTTTAACATTCTGCAACAACTTTCCTTTTGGTTATACTCGCTCCTTTAATTTCTTTTATCATTCCTTCCAGCAGATCCAATAATTCTCCCAACTTCGACATCGTTTTCGGATTAGGTGGAGGTCGAATTAGAAGAAACTCAAAACACGAAAGTTGTACGTCTACCTCTTGGCTTTCCGAAGCATCTTGAACCATCCCAAACGAATATTCGAGATATGATCCAAACGGTACAGCCTCGCAAATCTGCCAAATTCTCCTTTTTGGCTATATTTCGCCCCAAAGTGATCCGAACTAAAAATTACGGGTGTTACAGAAGCTGAGTGGTTGGGTAAAGAAGCAAGCAAAAATGACGATGAAGTAGGAGAATCTGATTCACTATTGTGTATGCTAATTTGTTACCTATTATGTTATGTTAATTTGTTAACTATTGTGTATGCTAATTTGTTAACTATTTTGTTATGTTAATTTGTTAATTATTGTGTTACGTTAATTTGATAACTATTGTGCTATGTTAATTGTTAACCAGGAAGGACCCATTGTGATGTCTTACTCAACAACATATGTGAAGTCTTCAACAGACAACTAGTAGGTGGATGAGACAAGCCTATCATAATTGCCTTGGAGTACTGTCGCGAGTATTTGATGAAAAGATTGGTTATTGTGCAAAAGGTCATTGACAAGTCTCAAGGACTTTTTACACCAACAACTAGCAAATTGCTTGACAAAATAAAGAGAGAAGCATCCCAATATGTTGTAATATGGAATGGTGAACATCAATATCAGGTAAGTTATCTATGCTAACGATGATTGTATACTAATTATATATGGTGATTGTTGCTAATGTAAGTTTATGGTAATGTATAGGTAACTAGACCATGGGAAGACAATGTTGTTTTGATCTAATGGATAAGATTTGCACATGTAGACTATGGGAATTAACGGGCATTCCATGTAAACATGTGGTAGCTGCAATCTGGTATTTGAGTTACCAGAATGTTGGGTGCACTCAGACTATCACCTTGATACTTTGAAGACAATGTATCGTGTCAAGATTAAGCCAATGAATGGAAAGTCAATGTGGCCTAACTCCGTTTGCCCATTAAAGATTATCTCACCAAAGCATCATAAGCATATTGGAAGACCTAAGATGAGTAGAAGGAAAACAGTAGATGAGCTTAGTCAACCATTGGTCAAATGAACAAGATTGCAAAAGATTGGGAAGACAATAACTTGTCGCAGATGCAAGTAGGTTGGACAAAATGCCAGGTCATGCAAGAAGGAGAAAGAATAGTTTTTTGAAGTGTTAATATGTGTTTTATTTTGGTTGTTAAACTGTCTTATGTTTTGGTTGTTATGGTTTGCTTGTTCCACTTAAACTAGTTATGGTTTGCGTGTTCCACTTAAACTAGTACTTTTGGTTGATGTAAGCAGTTAACAATGCTTTTTGGGCAATGTAAACAGGTTGGTTTGTTTTGCTATGTTAACCATTTTCTTAACCATCCTTTTGGCAATTGGTTTGGTTATTTGTTTTTGTTGATCTATTTTAACATGGTAGCCATTGTGTTATTTGGTTTGATGATCCATTTGGTTATTTGTTGATTTCTTTGCAACTTTAAAAATGCACACTTCAAAGGTAATTAAAACAACATGCCATTAGTACACAGTTTTGGTTCCAACACGACATTTGATTAGTACATTCAAGGTTCCAAAACACAACAATTCAGTGCTACATTCAAGGTTCCAAAAAGACTAATTGACCTTCACTCTAAAAGGCTCAAGTAAAAAAAACATAAATTACTATGAACACCCAAGTAATAGCCAAAATCATCTTCAATCTTCGAGCTTCATGAATGGCTAATGCACAAGATTCTTCAGCCTTGTTTTAGATCTCATTAAGCCACAAATAATGTCACTGGAACGAGGAGACAAAGGTTGGTCCAACCAACAAATAAAGCCACAATTTCGTACCTATTAAACGAGGAAATGGAGATTAGGTCAAGGAACCATGACTTTGACCAAATTACACACAGTTCTTGAACAACAATAAACGTGACGCCAGGATTAGAAAGTGTCCATGAGGTTTGAATTATTGAATTTACTCCACATGTGCATATCACCATTGATAGAATGCAAGTTGTTGAAGATGGCCTAGAGGTTTCGTAGAGAGAGAGAGAGAGATGTTGGGTTCTAGAAGTTGGATATAGGCGTTTTTAAGGACGAAAGTGAGGTAAATAAGAAAATAATGAAAAGACCAAAATGCCCTCGTGTACAAAGCTCATGAGGAGGTCCTAACGGCAAAAAAAGAGACGACATTTGGGTGAGGGACGAAAATTGCTGAGGGGTGTCAAACGTGAGGAACAAATCTATTAAAATAAAAATGAGGGACGAAAATCGTTAAAATTGACAAACGTTATGGACCAAAAGTAAACTTTACTCAAATTACAACCTTTAACAAACCACAAGGACCAAAATTAAAATTTACTCTTTATACATTTATTCATTTTAGGAAAAAAAAATAAAGAAAAAAGCCATAAATATTTCAGCCGCAAAATATAAAAGTAGAACAATTTCAACCAAAGAAAACACTAATGAAATCATCTCCACCATTATCCCACCAACGTGTCAATTTTCCATTCATGATCCTGGATTTCATTGGATCAGATTACAGATTGCTGTCACTTTCCCCCAAATATTCATTATATACACATTCAATCCCACCATCAAACTAAACTAAAATCAAACCAAAAAATCAAATCATGGCAACAGAGATGATGGCATTGCTGAAACCCATCTCCAAAATTGGATTTCATGGCACCACCACCACTAGAACAATCGTTCCTCAACGAATCTCCACCGTCATTCGAATGTCATCAGCCACCGCTACTACCACCACCACCACCGCCACCAAAGGAGGCGGTGGCGGAAAGAACAAGAAGGGAATTAAGGAAACCCTTCTGGCTCCACGGTTCTACACGACGGATTTCGACGAAATGGAGCAGCTATTCAACACGGAGATGAACAAGAACTTGAACGAAGCTGAATTCGAGGCGTTGTTGCAGGAATTCAAGACGGATTACAATCAGACACATTTCGTTAGGAATAAGGAATTCAAGGAAGCTGCTGATGAGATGCAGGGTCCACTTCGCCAGATTTTTGTTGAGTTTTTGGAGAGATCTTGTACGGCTGAGTTTTCTGGGTTTCTTCTCTACAAGGAGCTTGGTAGAAGACTTAAGGTACTTATTTTCAAGTCAAATCCCTAGTTTTTTAACTTGAAAATTGTTGGAATTTATTGTTAATTTTGTATAAATTTTGATAATTGCATTGAAATATAGGATAAGAGTATGAATTACCGATAGTAGGAGATGGAAATGGCATGAAAATTGATATGAATTTTGGCTTTTGAGCAGTACAAAGTTTGACTCAGAAAGTCAAAATCTGTAGGTACTTACTTTGACTTTTTAAGTCAAATCTCTAGCTTTTTAACTTGAAAATTGTTGGAGTTTATTGGTTAATTTGTAGAAATTTTGATAATTGCATTGAAATATAGGATAAGAGTGTGAATTACCGAAAGTAGGGGATGGAAATGGCGTAAATATTGATATGAATCTTGGTTTTGAAAAGTACAAAGTTTGACTCAGAAAGTCGAAATTTAAAGCTACTTACTTTGACTTTTTAAGTCAAATCTTTAGCTTTTTAACTTGAAAATTGTTGGAATTTATTGTTAATTTGTAGAATGTTTGATAATTGCATTGAAATATAGGATAAGATTATGAATTAGGATAAGATTATGAATTACCGAAAGTAGGAGATGGAAATGGCATGAAAATTGGTATGAATTTTGGCTTTTGAAAAGTACTAAGTTTGACTCAAAAAGTCAAAATTTAAAGGTAATTACTTTGACTTTTTAAGTCAAGTCTCTAGCTTTTTAACTTGAAAATTGTTTGGAATTGATGATTCTTTTTTATAAATTATGTTTGTTGCATTGAACTAAGCAACAAACAGTATGAATTACCCAAAAGTAGGAAATGGAAAATGGCATAAAAATTGATATGAATTTTGGCTTTTGAACAGTACCAAGTTTGACTCAAAAAAGTCAAAATCTAAAGCTAAATACTTCTTTGATGGTTCCATTCCCATGGTTGTAGGTTCAAAGACTAATGTTGACCACAATTGACCAAACACTTTTGGCTCACTTTTGATATCTAATTATCTATGCTATTATATATCATCGGTTTTGATATAAAAAGTGGTTTATTCTATAAGATTTTAGGTGGGAGCTTTATGCAGAAAGCCAAGTTTTTTTTTCCAAACCTGCCCCTCCCAAATCCCAATTAGAATATACGTTCATTCCATCTATGAAAAAACTCTCCAAAACAAAAACCTTCCCAATCTATACAGACAGATTAATCCACACAGATAGTTTTGTCCGTACATGACTTAATGGAAAACCAACCAAAAAGCCCCTAAGTTTAACTAATGTAGGACGCCAACCGGTTCAATGATGGATCTAAGGGTCTGTTTGTTTACCTCTTAACAGTTCCATTAAGAGGCAGTCTCTGAATCGCTAAGAGGTGAATCATGTTTGGCAAAAAAATAAGTCTGCCTCTAAATGGTTCCGGAACCATCTGAATCATTTTGTATACTGGACCTCCCTTAACCATTAAGAACCCTAATTACATCCTGAACAATTACCAAACAATTATATTTCATCTTGCACTATATCATAAGACCCTCTTAATCATTCAGACCACTTATCATAAGACTAACGAAGAAATCTTTGTTAAATATGCAGAAAACAAATCCAGTGGTTGCCGAGATTTTCTCCCTTATGTCCAGGGACGAAGCACGCCATGCCGGGTACGTATACATTAACAAAACCCCAAAAACCGTCACACCCACATACAAAAATTCCGATTCAGACCGAACAAAAAAATGACTTAATCAATCCCGTTTAAATTGATGCAGATTTCTGAACAAAGGATTATCCGATTTCAACCTAGCATTGGACTTGGGATTCTTAACAAAAGCAAGAAAATACACCTTTTTCAAACCGAAATTCATATTTTATGCAACATATCTCTCCGAAAAGATCGGATATTGGAGATACATAACGATTTACAGGCATCTAAAGGCGAATCCCGAGTACCAAGTGTACCCGATTTTCAAGTATTTCGAGAATTGGTGCCAAGATGAAAACAGACA
Organism: Silybum marianum; assembly: GCA_036898165.1. NCBI lineage: Eukaryota > Viridiplantae > Streptophyta > Magnoliopsida > Asterales > Asteraceae > Silybum > Silybum marianum. The sequence goes on from CM072541.1 coordinate 7,617,612, forward strand.
TGGTGATTTCTTTTCGGCACTCATGAAGGCGCAGCCGCAATTCCTTAATGATTGGAAGGCTAAGCTTTGGGCTCGATTCTTTTGTTTATCGGTATATATGTCTTTCTTCTTTTTATTTGATTAATTGGTTTTGAAAAAGATTTATGTTTATTGATTTTGTTTTGTATGTGGTTGTAGGTGTATGTTACTATGTATCTTAATGATACCCAAAGAACGGCTTTCTATGAAGGTATTGGGTTGAACACGAAGGAATTCGACATGCACGTTATCATTGAGGTTGGTTTGTTTTTGTCACATACTGTTTGTGATATGCATGCTCATGTATCACATTGTTTGTGTACAAGCTAAATGTGATATATATATATATATATAGGGTTAGGTTCAAGGGAAAACTTCAAAAAAAAAAAAAAAACTGAAGAATACCCTAGGAGCCCTCCATCTGGACGGTATGCACAAATGCATACCGGTAATTTCTAACATGCATTTGTGCATATGCACTAGTGCATAGGAAAAAAAAAACAGCTTCAATCGCTTGTGCATACCGTCCGAATAGAGGGCTCCAGGGGGTATTCAGTTTTATCTTTTTTAAGGTTTCTAAACCTCCCTCTCTCTCTCTCTCTCTATATATATATATATATATTTGAACATATGTAGAACTCCTTTAGATTATTTTTTAAAAGAGCCCTTTAGAAGAGAAGAGCGTTCCAACCTATATTGAAGTAGAAAGGTCCAAGGGCCTGTTCATTAGCAGCTTAATGGGACACACTAGGGACTCACTTATTCGGTCAGCTATACACGATTGTTTGGTAGTGGCTTAATGATATAGAAAGTAGCTTATTCAGTAAGTTTCCAAAGGGAGCTTTATGGAGCCGAGCCGTGTTTTTCTAAACCTGTCACTCCCGATTAAAAAACACGCTCCTATCTATGAAAAACCTTCAAATCTACATGTATAGATTAATCCACACATGACACATATAGATTTATCCTTACGGGAATTAATGGAAAATAGTACGGTAAGATTGTTGATAAAACACCAACATCTTTGACTACAATAAGAGGCAATAAGTATTGAGTGACCCAGTAAGAGGCGGTGAGTGTTTGGTAAACAATCTTTTAGGGGCTGTTTGGCAGTTGCTGAATGGTTTGGTGCATAACGATTAAATGGTTGAATGATTAAGGGGCTTTTAGGATATAGTACAAAATGAAATATAATTGTTTGGTAATTGTTCAAAATGAAATTATTCTTACTATGTGAGTATGATGCTATTACAGACAAACCGCACGACGGCTAGGATATTCCCAGCCGTTTTGGACGTGGAGAATCCGGAGTTCAAGAGGAAGTTGGATAGAATGGCTGATATCAATTCCAAAATACTGGCGATCGGTGAAACAGACGATATCCCATTGGTGAAGAACTTGAAGAGAATCCCGCATATTGCGGCCCTGGTTTCAGAGCTGTTGGCTGCATATCTTATGAAACCGATTGAATCTGGATCGGTGGATATCGCAGAGATGGACCCCCAACTTGTGTACTAGATGATGATTATAATATGTTTTTTCTTTTGTAGAGAAATCGATCGAAGTCATGTTGGTTTTGGTTAAGGATGATGATTGTTGTGTAAAAAGAAACACGATAATTTTGATCAATTTAATGTAATTTGGTCACAATTGGTCTCGTCAAACTTCAGATAATTGTATCTCCAACAGATTTTTTATAATTTCTTTTAAAACTGAAAATTAGAAGTCAAATTTTTTTGAAATAATTACATTCAACTTTGATGGCGTTAGGTATGAAGGGTTTGAATGACGTAAGGTTTGGGAATACTAAAACTGATTTTAGATTTTCTTTTACTTTTAAACATTATTGGTCGGTTACAAGCAGTTTTTTTTAGTTAAAATGACGAATTTAACCGATTTCTAAAAGTTCGATGGTTTATCTATGCAAAAAATTTGTCCAATGACTTAATCATTCAGAACGATATAGTATAATGATTTATTCATTTAAAAAGAAAATTCAGAGGTTTAATCATCAAAAATAAGAAAGTTCATTATGTTTTTTTTTGGACTTCTCTAAACACCTAATAGGCCTATTTTACGGTTTTTCGTGTGTTTCCTTACGGAGCTATGAAAGTGACATATGAGTTCGGAACTTTTAAAGTCAATGGACAACGGCTGAATCATTACCAATCGGACGCATGATCGTGGTTTGGTGTGTTTCAAGGTCGTTAAGAAAACTTCTCAAAATGTGTAATTTTGTCCGCTTTCATGGGCGTGAAGCCCATCTTTCGCATTAGTGAACCTTGTCTGAAAAACTAAACTATTTGATGCCCTCACGCCCGTGAAGTGATCCCTTCACGGTTGTAAAAGACGCCCAGTAGTTGAACTTTTAAGGGTTTTTTGATACTTTTGGCTTGCTTTTATATGTTTTTTAAGGGAGGAAGACTTTTGTGTCAAGAGCTTATGCCATTGGAATCTGACTTAGATCATCCACATCCCTGCAAATTGTTTACACTTTCAATTGTGTCACGTCAGTTTTTGCAATCACCTCCTATATATACACGTGCAATTCACCTACACTTTTAACTGTGACATGATTACCTCTTATAATTCTTTATTTTTATTCAGTCTTTTAATAAATACATGCTATAATAATATACTATAATCGTTTTATTTTTTTTACAATTCATTATTTTAGTTTAATATACATAATTTATTAAATCGTATCAAAACACAACTTTTATAACTCATTGTATTTTTTGTCAGATTTTTTTTTATGTTACTGTTCACATGTGATGTCTATACTAGATTAATTGTATTAGTTTATGTAAATTTATCAGATTTTTTTATGTAATTTTATATATTAGATTAATTGTAATTTTAGGTAGTTATAAAATTCAACGTTTAAATTAATTTAACTTATGTTTTAAAAATAATATATATACATACAAAGAATATATATATATATATTATTTAGTTTGTATAAATAATTAAAAAATGAAAATAAAAAGGTGTTTGATGGGTCCTAGATGTAGCTTGCAAAGCCAACTGCAATAGTTGCAATTGACAATCAGACGTGGCATTGGAATTGTATTTGCAAAGTGGGTTTGCAAGCCCCATGTGGGTGGTCTTACAATCATTTTTACATAATACGTAATTGAGTACTTTCTTCCATATCCTGTTAGAATCTTTCGTTAATTCTTGTTTTGTCCGAATATTATTATTAAGTGAATCGTTCTTGAATTTTCTTCATTAATCCCTGTATAGTATTGTTTATTTGCATTATATTTCAAGTTTATGCACCTTTCTATTATTTACTTCATCATTATTTATGTTTATCCATCTTTATTCCTTACACTCTTTTGATTTGCTACAATCTATATTGATTTACTTCATTCGATTAAATTATGCACCCTTTTCTATTTTTTGCACTTTAATATCTGCACATTAGGTTAGGATAATTAGTTTTTTTACATTTGTTTAAATTTCTACACTTAGATTTAATCGGTTAATGCTCACCCTTGTTATTTGTCAATGTTACTTTTTAATTAAAATTTAATGTAGTGTGGTCTTGCTAGTATTGGTTTTGATTCATTTCATTTTCTTGGTTAGTTTTAAATAATCAGTTGTTGCTTCGTTATTAATTTAGTGATTGTTTTATTGGTTTAGTCGTTGCTTAGGGTCAAGATTTAATTGGATTGTTTTAAAACGGACATTAGGTTTTAATCCATTTCGATTTAACGAAAGTTGGTGTTGATTCAACAATTTTTGAACAAAGCGTTTGGTTAATTAGATTAGTTTTTGATATAACAAAGGTTTGGTCTTTTATTAAGTTAATGATAACGGTCCTAATATGTAAATAGTTAAGGATGTTGATTGTAAAAAAATATTCGTTTTAAATCCTAATGTTTCTTCTCAACGTACATATATTATGAAAGTAAATATGAGTCGGTTTAGAAAAGTTTTTCCACCTCCAAAGAGAGTTGAAGTAGTTTCGCATCACAATTCTCACCATTACCAAAATCCAAAGTTGACATTGCCCAGTGTCCTTTAGTTATAGTTGTCATTTGTTTTGCTTACTTTTACTTTAGATTGTTTCTTGTTGTATTTGCTTTCCTTGGTTTCATTTATTTTGTCTAATTAGTCTAATAATCAAATTAATCATCTGATTCGCATAAGTAGACCATAATCATCAAGTAGTTGGTGTTTAGACCATCACCTCCCTGCTTGCATTGATTTGAAGTGATGGAATGAAATAAAAAATAGAAATCGGTTCACATGAGACTCCCAAATATTTTAAGAACCTGGAAACTAATTTTTTTAGTGTATATTCATCGTTGAATTAAATATACCCATTGAGATCATCCAAATCCGAGTGAATATATAGTATATATTCATTGATGAATATACTCATTGACAATATACATATTTTAATGAAATTTGAATAATGTATATTTATCAATGAATACGCACCATAAAATCAATTCACTAATTCTCAAACTATTTGCGATTCTCACATAAACCCTTCCCATAAGAAATAATTCACATGTACAATTATGTTCTTGGGACTTATGCCAATTCATGTCTTTAACGAATTCGGATGATAACACATACTTAGAAAATACAATCGACCTTTTGTGACCATCCGGAAAAAAAAATCATATTCAAATTTCATCAATTTCAGTTAGTCTTCTTTTCTTTTTCTTGTTTTGATGGGCGTATAAGATACCTAAACGTCCATGCCGCAAATAGAGTTGCTTGTATAGGAGCAATCCAATAAACGAGTATATGCTCCTTGGTTATATGATCACCACGGGCATAAGCCCACCCCATTACCTGAATTCACCGTGTTAAATTATTAGTCAAATGTCTAAAATACCCCACTGGCACAACCAAGTAGAGAAAAATGTTTAAATTTTAACTTCTAGTTAGTGCTATCATGAAATGATTATGGTGCCTCCATGATTTTGCTTATATATTTTTTTTTCTAAAAAAGAATAGAAAATGTTGCATTCACCATCCATAAAAAACATTTTTTAAAAATTGTCCAAAACAATCCCCTTTTTGGAAAAGCTATGGCAATACAATTACCCTTTTTTGCATGTGGGGTCTTCTCACAAGCAATCTCTCTATCATCTCTTGTGACAGAGGTAAGTTTTGCGTACATCCCACCCTTCTTAAACCCTACCTTTGGGTAGGGATATACTGGTTTTGTTTGGTTTGATTTATGAAACAGTGGGTAGGGGTAGCAATTCTCGACAGGACAAAAACCAGACACGAAAATAAATTGGTTCGGGTTGAATTTTCTGACCCGCCAACCCGTTTATTATACGGGTCGTGTTCGGGTTGATGTATATGTTTGCAGGTTGACCCGTCAACCCGTTTAAAATTATAGATTTTTAACCCACCAACCCGTGAACCCGAGCGTATACGGGTTAGGGTTTGATCAATGCGACACGATTAGTTAAACGGGTCGTGTCTGGGTTGAGAGCCTTCCTGACCCGCCGCGACCTGCCAACCCGAACACGACACGATTGCCACCCCTAGGACTACCATTTGTATATGAACTATTTTGCTCAATAACCTTAAATGAAAATTCTATTAACAACATAACCTTCTGACAAGTTTAGTGACATTTTTGTATATGAAAAATGGCTTTCTAAACCTTGTAAGGTCATGGATTTAAAAAAAAATCGTGAACTCATCTAACCAGACCGCTTTTTATATTTTGTCCAAAAATCAAGCTAGGGGTGGCAATTCTCGACATGACACGAAAATAAACGGGTTTGGGTCGAATTTCCTGACCCGCCAACCCGTTTATTATACGGGTCGTGTTCGGGTCGATGTATATGTTTGCGGGTTGACCTACCAACCCGTTTAAAATTCTAGATTTTCAACCCGCCAACCCGAACACGACACAATTGCCACCCCTAAATCAAACCAAACAAAAAACCCAGTTGATCGCAGTCAAAAGCAGGGTTTAGGAGGGATGAGATGTATGCAGATTTGACCTCTACCCTCAAAACGGTAGAAAAGCTGTTTCCATACAGACAAGAAAATAAGACGATGGTAGTACTTACAGAAGCTGGGTTCATACATCCACCAGTTAGATCTGATCCAAGTATATGAAGAGCGAGTTTTGAGACGCTACTAATCCAAGTTTTTGTGAAGAAACTTCCAGGTATTTTGGTAGAAAGTCCATGTGAGATCAACACAATTGTGAATGTCAATAACCCTTCTGTTAATGCACCTTGATAAAGACTAACGGTCAATTGTGGCCCACGACCTATTTGCGGAAAAGCATCAAGAATAAGCCGGACCCCTATTACCGATCCAAAAACCTAAAATTCACAAGGAAATAAGGACATTGATCAGTGCTGATTCACATATTTTCTTGGAAACACCTGGCGCCGATATGCTACAGGGTTGTACCATGAATCAAGCTTTAATATCATGATAATAGAATATATATATATATATATATAGAGAGAGAGAGGTTCAAACAAGAACGGTAACAAAATAAGAGAATAGGAAAACAACCAATTCAGGTGCAAAATCACATGTGAATTTGACGCTAAAGTTGCGTGAATCACATGTGATTTTAGTGTAAAATCACATGTGATCGACCGTTTTCTTTTTCTCTTATTTAGTTAATGATCTCGTACGAATCTGACTCTATCTCTCTCTCTCTCTCTCTATATATATATATATAATATATATATATATATATGCATATATAGGGTTAGGTTCAAATGTGAACTCATTTTTGGTTGTGAACGTGAGGACGAATCTCAGCCACACATCTTCGGTTATGGTGGACGCGATCACGGAGGATTAGCGCGATTCATGGGAGGATGGAGATTATTAAAGGAGGGGAACCAGGTCAAAGCCGTCTTTATTGACCGGATAAGTGGCTGAGATTCGTCCTCACGTTCACAACCAAAAATGAGTTCACATTTGAACTTTCCTCTACATATATATATATATTATATGGGTTAGGTTCAAATGTGAACTCATTTTTTGCTGTGAACGTGAGGACGAATCTCAGCCACACATCTTCGGTTATGGTGGACGCGATCACGGAGGATTGACGCGATTCATGGGAGGGTGGAGATTATTAAAGGAGGGGAACCAGGTCAAAGCCGCCTTTATTGACCGGATAAGTGACTGAGATTCGTCCTCACGTTCACAACCAAAAATGAGTTTACATTTGAACTTTCCTCTATATTTATTTTATATATATATATATAAAATATATTTGGGAGGACAATGATAATACGTATCTCATTAATTAGCAAACCGTTCCTATGTATGTAGATTACATCAAGTAAGCAAAACCATGATAAAGACTAAAATGGTTTTACCTCCATCTTGAATGCTAAGGAGATGTTTGTTTATCGGCTTACTGGACTTAATGGCTTGTATACCTTATTCAGTAAGTCATACATCAGTGTTTGGTCATAACTTATTCAGTAAGAGAATGACTTACTCGGTAAGCCCAGAGACCCTAGCTGTATCCATTAAGCCAAGAAAATGATCCCCCCAACGCCCTGTTTGGATTTATGGTCAGGACTAACATGGTTGTACCTCCATGTTGAAATGCTAAAGAGTTGTTTGGTATTGGCTTGATGGACTTAATGGCTTATATAGCTTATTCGGTAAGTCATACATCAGTGTTTGGTCCGTGGTTACTTATTCAGTAAGAGAATGACTTATTCGGTAAGCTCAGTGACCCTAGCTGTATCCATTAAGCCAAGTTTATGCATCCTGTGCAAATCTTGGATCAAGCCCAAATTCTTCTAAGTTTTAACAAAGTTGATAAGCTTACACAAAAAATTGCTGACCAATTGATAAGACAATACACAACCAGTTTAAATCAGATAAAAAAAAATCCCATCCCCAATTTGCATCTGAATGAATAAAACAAAATTTAGGAACTAATAGGCTCCCAAAGTGTAATCTAAATCACAAACTCATATTAGTTTCCAAAATTATATCAGAATTAATCAAGTTCAAACAAGCAACAAATAGAATCAATTGACCTAACTGATGCAAGAACAGTTTCATATCTAAAATCAATGATATAAAAAAATCAAAAAACTTTGAGAGATTTAAGCTAACCTGAAAAGGGATTCTTGATCCAACAGTGAAGAGAAAGGTGGTGAAATTTCCAGAAATGGCGGAGGACAAAACAGTTAGGGGATTATAAGCAGCACCATTGGTGAACTTAGCAAGAAAAGCAAAGAAAAACATATTGAGAACAGAAAGAGAACACCTAAAGATTTCAGCATGGAAGCCATGGAAGCTAAACCCTAATAAGACCTTATGAACAAATAGCTTTATTATAACGCTAGACCATACCCACATGAAGGACATGATTGCATCAGATACGAGTAGCCGTACGATTCCCACCATTTTTGGGGGAATTTTTGGAGGGTGTTTCTGTTTAGAGAAATTGATCTGAAAAATGGGGGCTATCGGTAATCTTAATGGAGAAATTAATGGCGAAATTGCATTGAAATGTTATTAATGGCGAAAATTGCATTGAAATGAGATGGGAATTGCCGTTGACCAGTGTACGGAATCTTTATTTTTCTCTCAGATAAACGGCGTGTGGACGGGATGAGGGGTGAGCAATGTTTCAAAACTTGGGTTTCAAGTTGACCCGGTGTGATGATCGGGTTTCGGGTTAACTGGTTCAACCAGTTCAACCACCGGTTCAACCGGTTTCAATAATTCTGTTGTATTTTCTTCATTTTCCTGTGTACATTTTCCTGGCATCAAATACAAGAGTTTGTAAACCACATTCTTGAAGGAAATAAGGTACTTCTTTATGATTACTAGACATAACAATTTTAGTTGATGAATTATGTTTTGGAGTTATTTGAGCAACACAAAGATAAATTCGAGAGCAACACATGACATAAATTCGATTATATTCATGATTTTCCAAACATATATTAGTTTTCTACACATTTACACAAGATTTTCCAAACAAAGTTACCTGTGAAGAACTAGAGATCGAGAGCTGAGGGAGATGAGATGAGATAGAAAGCCGAGCAAGGTTGATTTCTTGAGATGGCTGAGCAAGATCGATGGGAGCAGATGAGCCACGAGATCGATTTCTTGAGTTTTTTGGTCGGCTCGTTTCTTAGCGTTTTAGGGTTTGGGTTATTAGGAGCAGACGTCGATTAGGATTTAGGAGCAAAAAGAGAACTTCTTTTTGTTTTTAAGTTTTCTAAGTTTTTTAAATTTTAGTAAAAAACCGGGTTTTGAAACCGGGTTTGAGACCGGTTCAACCGGGAAAATCGAGAAACCCGGCCGGGTTGTACCGGGCCGGTTAGAGGCTTTAACCCGGTGATTATTAACCCGGTGAGTAGACCGGGTCCCGGTCCGACCGGCCGGGTTGACCCGGGTTTTAAAACACTGGGGGTGAGTTCATCGCCGTGTGTATTGACTAATGGCGACTTGCTCTATAACGGCTGTTTGACTATATTTAAATAAAAATAAAAATTAATGTAAATTTAGAGTAAATTACAATTTTTACACATTTTTTTTAATGAGAACATGTTATATTCAAATGAAAATAGAGGAATTTCTATGTAAGAAAACGTGTAAACAGTATGCAAGAAGCTTAAAACATGTACTTATGGTTATCTAATTAAGGGTCTGTTTTATCAAATGCTTATCCGGGTAAAACTTACCAAGTCATATTACTTTACTGGAGAAATATGACAAGTACCAAAAATCTTATCCTGTAAGAGTGAAGACAAGGAAAATAAGGACCAAAAGTCTTACCCCGGTAAGTGATTGCGACAACTCTTACCACGGTAAGTACTTACTGGGTAAATTGTTGCATACGATGCCGTTTTGGTGGACTAAACTCTTATCCGATATGTAAATGATAGTGTTGAATTTTGCCGGTAAACACTTACCCGGGTAAGATTTGGTAAACGGCCCCTAAGTGTTAAACAAATTTGACAATTCGATTACCAGTGAGGGCCGAGCAGGGTCCTGTGCGTCCGCTCACTTGATTACCGTAAAGGGAAAAAATATAGCCGCTTTGAAGGTGCACTCGTTTGGTTTTTTAGCGTGCTCTTTCCTACTTTGAAAGTAAACTTTAAACAAAAGAAAGCTTCTGGTGCAATGGTTTATGCTCGCCTGGCTAAACCTCCTTTCTAGAGGAGATTCTATGTTCGAATTTTACTCCACTCATAGTTCATTTTTAGTTAGGTACAGTAAGCTATAGCTTTGGTCTCTGTGGTTTACTTTCATCTACAAAAACCATCCAAAAATATAATTTAGATATAGTAAGCTACAATTTTGGTCCTTGTGGTTACTCACATCTACAAAAACCATCCCAAAATATAATTTAGATACTACAATTTTGGTCCTTGTGGTTTACTCCCATCGGAAAGTATAATGTTACTGTAATTTTTGTGTTAAATTGATTAGTTATAATGTTACGTAATTATATTTATATTATTTCATTGATTTGTTTACATGATTTATTTATTTTGAGTTTTTAGATTAGTCTTAACCAAAAAATCAAAAATTTCTTTCGAAATCAACTAAAAACCCTAAATTTCTCTCGTAATCAACTAAAAACCCAAAAATTTCTCTCGAAATCAAAGAAAACTTAAAAAATCTCCCGAAGGTCCGAATACGGCTAAAAACATATAGAGCGGCTTTGCCGGCATTTGGTCCAATTTAAAGGTGCATCCGCTTGCCCAAAATCCTGGGTCCGCCACTGACTTGATCGTGTTGGTTATAAAACTAGATTAAGGTTCCTTCAATCCAGTAAAACAAGATTTAAGAAACCATAGAACAAGCTCTCATTAGTTTAAACAAACGGAATAACATTGAGCAAACATATATACACCAATCGAATTTAATCATACCTTAAGGGTTTGTTCCACAACTCCAAGAGCTAAAAGAAACTCTTGTTGTATCATCCTCTTATTTTCCTCTTTCATTTGTTGGATCCTCCAAAACAATAAAAAAAATCAATTAAAATTGATCAATAAATCACATAGAAACTCAAGCTCGGTCTAATTGATACATTACACAAAAGACCTTGGGCCATTGAGGAAGAGGCGATGAAGAAAAACAGAACTTAAATTCAAAATCTTTTCTTTTATTGATGTACAAATCAATTCAGGAACAAGAGTTTTGAAAACCTCCAAAGACATTTTCCTAGATAGTCCAAACCTCCAACTTTTAGTTCTAGATCTTAATATACAAGTTTAAAAAATAAACCAATAATAAGTCAAACCATCCATCTCTTACCTCTAGCTCACACCCAATTGCATTTATGTAAAATCCAATCAAAAAAACATTAAAGAAAATCTTACTCATAAAAACCAATAATATCCGTGTACCATGAAGGATTACTAACATCTTAGAGCCATATTTCCACAAGAAACATTAAGGGTGTGTTTGGTAGAGAGAGTTGGTAGTAGAGAAAGGGAAATAGAAATAATTCTCTTGTTTGTTGACACCTGAGAAAAGCAGAAATTAGAAAAGAAACAATTCCCTTGATTTCCTTTTCTCTGTTTTCATTTCCCCCAACATGAAGAGAAAAGGGGGAATTGAAATTTTGGTTTATCTGGGAATTGAAAAAACAATCGACGCTCTCTCTCTCTCACTCTCTCTCTCTCTCTCTCTCTCTCTCTCTCTCTCTCTCTCTCTCTCTCTCTCTCTCTCTCGTTCCTCTCTTCAATCGACGAACTTCACCGGTGATTTCTTCTCCGACGAACTCTTCTCCACCGGCGAAGTCTTCAATCAGCCGGTAAGTCTCTCTTTCTCTCTCTCTCGTGTTCTCTCTCTATCTCGCTATCTCTCTGTCTCATTCCTTTTTTCAATCGACGAACTCTACCGACGATTTCTTCTCCGACGAACTCTTCTCCACCGGCAAACTCTTCAATCGACTAGTAAGTCTCTCTTTCTCTCTCTCTGTCTCGCTATCTCTCTATCTCGCGCTCTCTGTCTCTCTCTCTCTCTCTCATTCTCTCTCTGTCTCGCTATCTCTCTATCTCGCGCGCTCTCTCTCTCTCTCTCTCTCTCTGTCTCGTTTTCTCTCTCGTCCTCTCTCTATCTCGTTCTCGCTCCCTCTTGTTGCTAGGGTTTCAGAAGGTCTAGGGCTCCGATGACGGCTAGGGTTTCACTCCGGCGACGGCTAGGGTTTGCTATACATTTTATGTTCTTCGATTTGTTTATTCAAATACATTTTCATATCAAATGAATCTTCAATTTTACTATGGATTTTATGTTCTTGAATCTGTTCTTGAATTATGTTTATTCAAATTCATGTTTTTCTCTCGGCTAAAATCTCTGTGCTACCAAACAGAAGAGTCAATTCCTATTCCTAAGACCAATTCCCTTTCTCTGAAATTCCATTCTCTGCAACCATTTCTCTGCAATTCCATTCTCTGTACCGAACGCACCCTAAAGAAAATCTTACTCATCTAAACCAAATAATACCCATGTACCATGAAGGATTACTAACATCTTAGAGCCATATTTCCACTGTTGTTGCAGAAAAGCATGGCTAGTAATATGAATTTAATGTTTACCTTTACTTCTAAGCTCTGTCTCTTAGCCTAAAACAACCAGAAACCAGTCTAACCATATGAGAAAGAAAAATAATGTTAACGAAGAAACGAACGTAAACTACATGTAAAATAAACACCAAAAAAATACTAAACTACCATAAATCGAGTAAAAACCCGTAAAACAAACTACCAGAGATTAGGTAAAACAAACAACAAAAAACAACTGTATATTTTCAAGAAGCAACGGAAAATACAAGAAATCATACCTGAAAACGGTACGTTGTCATTATTTTCGAGTTGGACTCAGAAATGGAGAGTGCGATACAGATTAAATCTGGCACTTGGGGAACTTTAAGTTGGGTTTTTTATCAGAAAAAAAGGGGAATCAAACAAAAAAGGAGTCATAAGTAGTTGATGAATAATATTACCAGGTGAAATAAATGGCCTTCTTTGTTGTTCATACCTATCTAAAACAGGTTAATAGTCACAAATTTTCGACAGACATAAAGAAATTCACTGGTAAATACATTATAAAATAAGATCATAGCACAAAAGATGAACAAACATGTGATGATAATTTATAATATCTAAAAAGAAAATTAGAAAAATGAATCACCATTGTTAAAAAGAATGAATAAGGAACTTGTAGGCAGGGTTATGGAAACAACTTCTTGACATAAAGGACAATGGGAGTATACGGATCGGCCGGTCTTCATTTTGAATTTTGAAACAAAAGTAGAAGATGCAGAGATGTCATTAGATGAAGACCAAATAGGATACGCCTAAAACCTTGAATTAAGCTCGGAAAGTAAATGTAAAAGTTGAAAAGCCTCTTTGGAAACGTAAAAGTAAAATTTGAGTCTTAATGCATTACAAACTTGTACACTGTGCTCCTTAAGTGGGAATTCATATATATATTCTTTTACTTTTATGCATAAAAAGATTGTACCTTATGTTGTAGAAGTTGTCTATAAGAGTTTCTACTTATATGCATTATAAGGGTAATATAATATAATATATATACACACATACACACATATATATATATATAGAGAGAGAGAGAGAGAGGAAAAAAACATGGGATCATGTAAGACTATGGTGTTTTTGTGAGACCTGTCAGACCATCTAAATAACAACGATCTTCATAGTGTTTTCTTTGTGAAACTTCGGAGTTGTTTACCTTCACAATGTTTTGTTGTGAAGTTTTAGTGTTATTTTGTGGTCTCATATGTAACATCCTGATTTTGTCCTGGTTGAAGAAGTGTTGAACCGGGCGATCTAATAAAGAAGAGTTAACTTCAGAGTTTGGGCAGTGGTGCCATATGGGAATGACACTTGTCCTATAGCACCGGTGGTACCAAGTGGTTGGCGGTCCCAACAATTGTGCCATGCTATAGTGACAATGGCGCAATATATTAACCAGGTCTTTGATAAAGCGCAATCCCGAGTCCTCTTTGTGTTCCACTCTTAGAATCAATGAAACAAGTATTTTGAAGTTATTTATATTGGGTATCATCTACAAGACGAAAAACATGATCAAAACGGGTGAAAAGTAGAAAAAACACCTCGGAACGGTCTAGGCTATAGTGTCCGGCGATTATGACAGTGTCATAATGGCCTGTCATAATTGCACAAATTGTACCGTGGCTTAGAAATGGAATCAGCTTGGACACGGGAGATTATGCCATGGGATTATGACATGGCATAATCGCGTGTCATAATTGTAACACCCCGCCTTACCACGACACAATATTTTTCGCTTTGGCCTAAGCCGCATGGATTTGTTTCTGGCGACCTGGCGAGGAGTTCCCAGGGGGTCACCCATCCTGGTACTACTCCCACCCAAGCACGCTTAACCACAGAGTTCCAAGAACTTGCCTTGCTTGTGGCCCCAAAACGCGTTGTCTTTAGGAAGACCAAGGTTTACTTATGAACCCAGCCTCATTCCTGTGGACTCCTGTCCACGGCCGATATGGGATCTGCCTAAGGTACTACTCACACCCAAGCACGCTTAACCACAGAGTTCCAAGAACCTGCCTTGCTTGTGGCCCCAAAACGTGTTGTGTTTAGGAAGGTCAAGGTTTACTTATGAACCCAGCATCACTCCTGTCCACGGCCGATATGGGATCTGCCTAAGGTGTTACAAACACCCCCCCTTCGGGACTCATCGTCCTCGATGAGGTTTGCCCCACATCTCGAACTGCACAGGAGCGGCTCTGATACCATTTGTAACACCCCGCCTTACCACGACACAATATTTTCCGCTTTGGCCTAAGCCGCACGGATTAGTTTCTGGCGACCTGGCGAGAACTTCCCAGGAGGTCACCCATCCTGGTACTACTCCCACCCAAGCACACTTAACCACAGAGTTCCAAGAACCTGTCTTGCTTGTGGCCCCAAAACGCGTTGTGTTTAAGAAGTCCAAGGTTTACTTATGAACCCAGCATCACTCCTGTCCACGGCCGATATAGGATCTGCCTAAGGTGTTACAATAATCGCGGACGCCTCTAATGGTTAAAATCGGGATTTTCTTCATTTGACCATATCTCTCTCATTTCTTATCTGATTTGGGCGATTCAAAGTGATACGGTTTCGTATTTGGAAGCTCTTCAACTTGAAAACAAATATAGCTAGAGATTATTTGAGGATTTTGGATCCCATAGGAGTGGAAGGTAAGATCACCTCTCCGAAATCTTGAATCTAGGATTTGGGTTTTTTCCACCAACAACTCTCATTCTCCCTTGGGTTCTCATTTGTATATGTTTTGAAGGTTATGTAGGTGTTCTTGAAGGGAGTACATAATCGATCTAGAGGTCTAGCTTGAGGGTCTAAAGTCTTCACCGAATGGAGCTCGGTATTGGGTTAAACCTAGATTTAGCTTAAATCTAGCAAGGTGAGTTCAATATACTTTGTGAAAAATTTGTACATGCCAAAAACGTCCATTTTTATATATTAACATGTTTTACTTGCAATTTTTCAAATGTGTGAGTATTTTGATAATATGTAATTATTTGGTAAAAATGGTTTTATAAATCTTATGAGATGTTATGTTTGGATTGTTGACACTTTGATAACTAAAACATATTTCATTAGATGTTTTGATGTTTATTTTATAAGTGAGAATTATTTGGTGTCAATGGCACTTCGAGAATATTGAATTTATAAACCATCGAAATTACATGTTATGGTATCATGAGACATTTTGTAAAATATATGAATATGATTTCATTTGGAAAAATTGTTAGTCTCGACCAATGTTTGGGGGTAATCACATAAGTGTTGAGTTATAGAGCTTTTGTTCGGTTTTGACTAAAAAGAGTCTCGTGGACAATTGTCCGATTTAAATGACTATGTGTCGTGGGTACGTTATTCATTCGTATAGCACCGTGTAACTTTATGATTTCCTAATTTTGAGAGATAATTGTTTATCGGGGGGATGTTAATTTGAGCAAAGAATTGGTGTTGGGAAATTATCAATATGTCTTGCTTGATATATTGGATTTGTAGACTAAAATGAAATGGAATTTATCAATATGTCTTGCTTGATATATTGGATTTGTAGACTAAAATGAAATGAAAATTATCAATATGTCTTGCTTGATATATTTTATTTGTAGATTAGAACGTAATGGATCCATAGGCATATAAGTCGGTTTTAATAATCGGGATTGTCGTCCCTTTTTGGTCAACATAAGGGATCAACTCAGGTCGTACTTGCTTGACGATTGGTTGTTGTCATTAAGCCATTGATCCTTACGTCGCTAATTGGAATAACCTCAGGCCGTACTTGCTTGACGATTGGTTGCTGCCATTAAGCCATTGATCCTTAGCGCAAGCTCTTGACTAGGACCTTCAGAGTTCATACTTGCTTGTGTGATGGGTTGCTGCCTACATCCATTGCTCCTAGAAAGAACTCTTAACATTTAAAAGTGACTCACTTAGGTGTTCCGTCATTATGAATGGTAAATCGGGTCTCCCCCACTATCTTCGGATATTTTCACCCCTTTCAAGGGCAAGCTTAAGTAAATGATTGATAAAATTTGGATAAAGTTATGTATCTATCTTTATGTTTATAAACGCATTCATGGTCGTGTGAGTATTAGATTTGGTATCACGATTAAATGAGTATTTCTATTTAAAGCTTTCACTTCTAATGTCATTTTGGTCTAAAGTTTTTATTATGGAAATATTGAACTTGGGAAGTACGTTGCTTTTAGAATCAAGTTATTTCATTTGAAAATTATATTTTATCAACCAAATCTTTTGGTTTCAAATCAATTATGAATATGTTATAACCTCTTGAGCTCACTAGGCGTTAAGCCTAACCCTTTTTCTTTGTCGGCATGTGCATCAGGTTATCATTGGGGTTGCTACTAGCGACACATGTAGACTTGAGTGCTAGGGAGTAGCACGTTAAAGATCTAGCTTTGTTGACATTTTTCGCTTTCGGAGATAGCGACTCTTTTATGTTTAGTAACAACCGACCGTAATCATGTCTTAGTAGAAGATTTGATATATCTTTTGTAGAGGTTTATTACTATTTGTTGTTTGAGAAAATTTAATTATTGATTCATAGGAAAGTATTTATCTTTCAATTGATGTAATATTGGAAATTTTAAATTAGTCGCTCTTTCCAAATTTGAGGATGTTACATCATAGGTCTCAAGAAAACAGGAAGGTCTAACGTGAACTGTAACACCCTCAAATCTGGAAAAAACGACTATTTTAAAATTTCCATCATTATAACAAATAAAGGATAAAAAAATTTCTATTAATCATTACTTGAATTACTTCGAATATCAAATCTAAAATCAACATCAATAAAAGATAGACCAAGCCTTAGATAATAACATTGTTAGAAATTAGGTAGAAGCAGAATACTGTTTATAAATATATATTGGAAACGAATACCTTACAAACAGTGTGAAAAAAATAAATACAGAAAAAGAAGAAGAACACAGAAATATAAAAACAAAACCGAGGCTCGTGTTGGACACGATGCCCTTAAACGGATTCTCGATCTGTTCCCAAGGTACAACGGCACAAACAGCAGTAGCTGCCGGAGAAGAAACTTGCCTGGAAAAGTTCGCCGGAAAGTCGAGAAATGCAGAGAGAATTCGAGAATGTTACTGTGTGAAGTGTGTATGGAATGGACCCTAAGATCCTATTTTATACTCGCAAATCAGCTCCAGGAAACCGACGATAATAAATGCGTTTTAATTCACAAGATCAAAACCGAAAATTTCATTAAAACTGAAACCGAAATTATTTAAAATTCAAACGGATTTCAGTTACAAAACTTAAAACTGATCTCGAAAACTTTAGCAAAACCGTTTTGCACGAGCCCGAGAATTTAGAACTGCATTCGTGTACGCAGATGCGCACGCACATGAGTTCGATCGGTTTAGCCTAAACCTACAAAATCGCCAAACCGCACCCCTCCCTGCGCGCATGTAGGTGTTGGAGGAAAAACCTATCAAAGAGCTTGTAAGCCCTTTGAAGGTTTTTACTTATAAACTCCTCAAGAGTTACTCCTCCCTCCTATGTGGGACACCTTTCAAAGCCATCAAGATTTGCTAACATTTCTAACCAAATGCTCTACTTTGAGCATCGATATCTCATTCACACAATCTTAATTTTGGACACATAATACATGGTTTCGAAGCTCTCATATAGGAGAACACAAACCCACAAAAAGATTATTATATATAACACATATACATATAATTAATTGTGTCCAAAGTTAGTTAAAAACCACATTTTTAACTAAAATTTCCAACAATCCCCCACATGAACCGAGATTGATCTCTTGTACTAAAAAATTCCAACAAAATTTCCAATAGTTAAATTATGTATAGGATAGGTAGGTGATATCCTTTGAACCTTCTCTAGTGAAACACACTTAGTCTCCTAGCTGTCAGTGGACTCGATGTCCTTGAACTGAACTGCTGTTTGGGTAGACGACAATATGTTTCACGCAGAATTCTTCCTAACAAGTTCATGTTCTCATAGTCTTGTTCGTTATGGTCATGAACACTAGTCTGGTTCAGCGAGAGCTTTTAGGAATTGAGCCCCCCACAATTCCCTTGGAAGCGACCCCACTTCTCTCTCACATAGGTGATTTTTCAATAATCATTAAAAGCCATATGATTATCCTCATTTCTACTGATTATGAAGTTTATTAACTCCTTCACAGTTTCCATTTCTATTCATACAACTAGGTTGTCCTTTTGAACCTAAATCTTGGGATCTCCAGTCTTTTGGGTAAGGTTTCCTTTGCATGAATTATTAATTCAAGGGCTTAAGTCCCATCCCTCTTGAGGACTTATAAACTAAATCTCTACTAAGGCCTTTAGTAAGCGGATCCACAATGTTATCCTTTGACTTCACATAGTCAATAGAAATAACTCCACTAGAGAGTAGTTGCCTTATTATATTATGTCTACGTCTAATATGTCTAGACTTCCCATTATACATTGTACTTTGAGCTCTACCAATCGCTGATTGGCTATCACAATGTATACAAATAGCCGTTATTGGTTTAGGCCATCTAGGAATATCCTCTACAAATTGAGGCAACCATTCCGCCTCTTCACCACATTTATCCAAGGCGATAAATTCGGATTCCATCGTAGATCTAGCTATAACAGTTTGCTTGGATGATTTCCAAGATATAGTTGCACCTCCAAGTGTAAACACATATCCACTTGTAGATCTGGAATCTTTTATGTCGGATATCCAGTTTGCATCACTGTATCCTTCGATTACAACTGAATAACTTTCATAATGAAGTCCATACTCACGTGTGTATCTTATATATCTTAGTAATCTAGTAATACTCTTCTAGTGTTCAGAACTGGGATTAGTGTACCTACTTAGCCTACTTACTGCATAAGCTAAGTCAGGTCTTGTATAACTCATAAGATACATCAGACTTCCAATGATTCTTAAGTATTCCACTTGTGCAACACTATCTCCTCTATTTTTTAGATAGATGTTGACTTGTATCAATTGGAGTTCTAGCTATACTAGTATCTCCTTGATTAATGGGTTTGGTTTAATACTAAACCATTTTGTGTTCTTGTGATCTTGACCCCAAGAATCACATCCGCTAAGCCCATGTCTTTCATGTCAAACTTAGATTTTAACATGTCTTTCGTGGACCTTATTATTTTGTCATCACTACCGATGATAAGCATATCATCAACATATAAACATAGGATGACGTAACCATGAGCGGTGTCTTTCGTATAAACACATTTATCACACTCGTTTATTTTAAAACCGTTTCCTAACATGGCTTGATCAAATTTTTGATGCCATTGTTTTGGAGCTTGCTTAAGACCATACAAGGACTTAACAAGTTTACAGACCTTGTTCTCTTGTCCTGGGGCAATAAATCCCTCGGGTTGCTCCATATAAATTTCTTCTTCTAAATCTCCATTTAGAAAAGCAGTTTTCACATCCATTTGGTGAATTTGCAGATTTCTAATAGCTGCAATCGCCAATATCAATCTAATGGATGTTATTCGCGTTACTGCGAATACGTGTCAAAGTAATCTAGACCTTCCTTTTGTCTATATCCTTTGATCACTAATCTTGCTTTGTATTATTCAATACTACCGTCAGCTTTCATCTTTCTCTTAAAGATCCAACGGTACCCTAGTGGTTTACAACCCGGAGGTAAGTCCACTAATTCCCATGTATGGTTTTGTAAGATAGAATCTATCTCACTTTTAATTGCTTCTTTCCATTGAAGACCTTCGGAAGAAGTAACCGCCTCACGATATGTTTTAGGTTCACTTTCTATCATGTATGTGAGGAAATCATTTCCAAATGATTTTTCGACTCTAGCGCATTTACTTCTTCTAGGTTCTACTTCTTCCTTTTCGGATAAAGCTTGTTCACCTTCTTGAACAATTTATTTATCCTTAGAAGATGTGATTTCTTTTTCCTTGTTCAAATAAGGAAATTCATCTTCGAAAAATGAAGCATTTCTTGATTCCATAATTGTATTCTTGTGTATCTCGGGATTTTTGGAATCATACACAAGAAACCGATATGCACTACTATTTTGTGAGTATCCAATGAATACACAATCCACTGTTTTAGGTCCTAGCTTTTGTACCTTAGGTGGTGGTACAACTACTTTAGCTAAACACCTCCACACTCGTAAGTACTTATAAGATGGTTTTCTACCCATCCAAAGTTCATACGGTGTTTCGTCCTTTTTCTTGTGGGGTATCTTATTTAGAATATAGTTAGCCGATAATATAGCTTCCCCCCACATATTCTGATTTAAACCAGAACTAATCAACATGGAATTTACCATTTCTTTCAAAGTACGATTCTTTCTTTCGGCAATACCATTTTGTTATGGTGAATAGGGTGCCGTGAATTCATGTCGAATTCCATTTTGTTAACAAAATTCGGCAAATAGTGAAACATACTCACCTCCCCTATCACTTCTAACGACTTTATTTTTCTTGTTGAGTTGATTCTCAACTTCATTTTTATACAAGGCAAACTTGTCTATTGCTTCATCATTACTTTTAAGTAAATATATATAGCAATACTTTGTATTATCATCGATAAATGTGAAAAAATATTTATTCCCACCTCTAGTGGGAATTGATTTTAAATCACACACATCAGTATGAATTAAATCAAGGGTTTCAGTTTTTCTTTCAATTGTTTGAAAAGATGATCTAATAAGTTTGACTTCTACACAAGTGGGGCACTTATGATTTGAGTCAATATTAAATTTTGGTAAGCAATTTAATTTAATTAAGCGACGAATAGAATTATAATTTAAATGTCGTAAACGGCCATGCCAAAAATTAGAAGACTCAAGCAAATAAGCAGAAGTACTAGCTTCATTCATCACTTTTGAAACAATTACATTCATTTTGAACATGCCATTCATTGCATATCCCTTACCAACATACATACCACTCTTGGACAAAACAAACTTGTCCGACTCAAACACAAGTTTAAAACCAAACTTATTCAACAACCACCCCGAAACGAGGTTCTTACGGAGCTCCGGGACATACAGATCATCCTTGAGTTTGAGCTCTTTCCCCGAAGTCATCTTCAAGATCACTTCTCCCATACCCTTGACTTCGGCGGTAGCGGCGTTCCCCATGTAGAGCTTTTGGCCATTTTCCACATCCTTGTAGGTGTGAAAATTGCTTTTGTCATGACACACATGACGGGTGGCTCCGGTATCAATCCACCACTCTCTTGCATTTGAATCGATCACATTCACCTCCGAAACCATGGTAGTGATATCCATGGCTGAAAGTTCTGTGATTATAGCAACCAAGTTCGCGGTCAACATGTTAGCATTTCCCTCCTTCTTGGGAAACTTGCATTCATTTGCCTTGTGACCCGATTGGCCACAATTGTAACATTTGAACTTCTTTTCGAAAGCTCCTTTTTGTGGGCCAAGACTCTTGGCCTTACCTTTGCCTTTGTTGTCAAACTTCTTTCCCTTGGATTTGGAAGATTGACCATCTTCCACAACATTAGCCACCACATTAGCTTTTGAAGAGTCGGAGTTACCCTTCAAAGCCATGCGGTTATCTTCCTCAATACGAAGACGCACCACCAATTCTTCCACGGTCATCTCCTTTCGCTTGTGTTTAAGGTAATTTTTGAAATCGACCCAACCGGGAGGAAGCTTTTCAATCATTACCGCAACTTGGAAAGTTTCACTAAGAACCATCCCTTCGGAGAGAATTTCATGCATGATAAGCTGAAAGTCTTGAACTTGACTCATAACAGTTTTTGAGTCAATCATCTTGAACTCCATGAAACGTGCAACAACATGTTTCTTTGTTCCAGCATCTTCAGTCTTGTACTTCCGGTCCAAAGATTCCCATAATTCCTTAGCCATGGGTACTTTATAATAGACATTGTAAAGAGGATCGGCAAGCCCGTTCAACACGTAGTTACAGCACAGGAATTTTGAATGCTTCCATGCGTCAACCGCGCTCACAGATTGTGCATCGGCTTGTCCTTCACTGATTTGAGGAGCCGTTTCGGTAAGGAAGTGAGCCAAGTTCAAGGTGGTGAGGTAAAAGAACATCTTATGTTGCCACCTTTTGAAGTTCAAAGCAGAGAACTTCTCCGGTTTTTCAGCATGATTTGCCATTTTGTTTGGCAGCGGTGTAGTAACCGTGGCAGTGGTATTGACTGTTGCGGCAATAGTATTGTTAACCGAAGTGTTAACAGTCGAAGAGCCCACCATTCTTGAAAAAACAAAATTTTCAAGAATTGTTAGCACCACAAAATCAAACTGTTTACTTAAAACAGTAAATTAATTTTATTCGAAACAAACTCGAATTTGTTTAAGATTGTTAGAAATTGGGTAGAAGCATAATACTGGGGGCAGGGATGGATATATTTCTGGGAGCGAACTCCGGGCGAATATGAAGCGCATGGATACAAGTTAGGCCTTGGAATGAAAGACAATTCTGAATCCACTTTGTTAGCTCACACTCCTAGATCTTCACGGCACCTCCTCCACCATAGTGTGAGCTGGGAGCAGCTCCGAAAAGCGAGGCCTACTTAAATAAGTAATGAGCTTTCAACAACGTTAACAACACTACGAAAAAAGTAAACTATGGTTGCCCATTGATCTGATCATAGGTGAAATCCAACTACCAAGTACTTCCTGGCGAGCTCTAATATGATCAGATTTATAAGTAAGCATCTCTTGTAAAATATAAGCAACGTCAAACCCCTCTAAAGCCCAAACCTCCATTTCTCCTACCCGTTGTCCCCCTTTCTTGGCCCTTCCTTTAAGGGGTTGTTGTGTAAGACGTGAATAACGCCCGCTAGAACGCCCATGGATTTTATCATCAACTTGATGAATTAATTTCAAGATATAAGGCTTTCCAATTATAACAGGTTGTTCAAAAGTGGTCAGAGCTGTAATTGTCCGTACTTGTAAAGAACTTAAACGTGACAACGGTATGATAATACGATATGATGACAATGCTGCAGTTGTGATTGATCAAGAAGTCGGGGGACCTGAGAGGCGGTGGTTTACCCTGCGGCGGATGTCAGTGGTTCGAGTCCGCTTATCTCCAACTCGTGAACTTAGCCGATACAAAGCTATATGATAGCACCCAAATTTTCCGATTCGGCGATTCGATCGGAAACGAAGTCCTTACAAACAGTGTGAAAAAAATAAATACAGAAAAAGAAGAAGAACACAGAAATATAAAAGAAAAACCGAGGCTCGTGTTGGACACGATGCCCTTAAACAGATTCTTGGTCTGTTCCGACGGTACAACGGCACAAACAGCAGTAGCTGCCGAGAAGAAACTTGCCTGGAAAAGTTCGACGGAAAGTCGAGAAATGCAGAGAGAATTCGAGAATGTTACTGTGTGAAGTGTGTATGAGAATGGACCCCAAGGTCCTATTTTATACTCGCAAATCAGCTCCAAGAAACCGACGATAATAAATGTGTTTTAATTCTCAAGATCAAAACCGAAAATTTCATTAAAACAGAAACCGAAATTATTTAAAATTCAAACGGATTTCAGTTACAAAACTTAAAACTGATCTCGAAAATTTTAGCAAAACTGTTTTGCGCAAGCCCGAGAATTTGGAACTGCATTCGTGTCCGAAGATGCGCATGCACATGAGTTCGGTCGTTTTAGCCTACCAAGTCGCCAAACCGCACCTCCCCTGCGCGCATGTAGATGTTGGAGGAAAAACCTACAAAGAGCTTGTAAGGCCTTTGAAGGTTTTTACTTATAAACTCCTCAAGAGTTACTCCTCCCTCCTATGTGGGACACCTTCCAAAGCCATCAAGATTTGCTAACATTTCTAACCAAATGCTCTACTTTGAGCATCGATATCTCATTCACACAATCTTAATTTTGGACACATAATACATGGTTTCGAAGCTCTCATATAAGAAAACACAAACCCACAAAAAGATTACTATATATAACACATATACATATAATTCATAGTGTCCAACGTTAGTTAAAAACCACATTTTTAACTAAAATTTCCAATAGATTTAGTCATGGTCGTCTATAACCCAATAACTGTTATTATCTCCAAAGGCAGAAGACATCATCGATAAGCTAAAGCTTTCTCGTGAAACTATCTAGCACTCATCTCATCAAGGTGAAGTTAGTATTAATTCCCCAAGGACCTGATACACTTGCCTACAAAGGAAAATTTTTAGGATTAACGCTTAGTGAGTTCAAACAGTTTTCATCATAATAATAAAAAGGTAAAAACAAAAGATTGTTGATTTAGATCATAATTTCGCAAATGAAATGTTTTTATCTTAAAAGCAACATCTTTTTGAAAAGTGAAAACCCACAATTTTCTTGATGAAAAATCATAAACCAAAATACTCAATGATACGCAACCAAAATCCAATCTCATACGACCAAAAATAGAGTTATAAAACATTAAAATGGAAAACAGATCCTTAATCAAGTTATTTCAAAATTCAATCATCAATACAATTTTTATCAGTTGCAACCTCTTGAAAACTTTTTGTTCTAACACTTTGATCAAAGATTCAAAGTATGCACAAAATAAAACAAGTTATAAATGAGACGCGAATAATTCACCATCTTTTTTAACCTATATTGTAACACCCTCGAATTTATAAAGAGCGACTAATTTTAATTTTTCATCAATACAATAAATATGTAATAAATCATTCTCTTATAAATCAAAACTCGAATTGCCTCAATAAATATTCTAAATAAAACCTCGACAAAAGTTAGACCAAGTCTTATACAAAGATCTACATATGGTCTGGTGTTGCTAAACCAATAAGTGTCGCTATCACTGAATGCGGAAAACGTCACCAAAGCTAGATCTTTAACGTCCTACTCTTTAGCATTCAAGTCAACACGTGTCGCTCGTACCAACCCCAACGAGAACCTAATGCACATGCCGACAAATAAAAAGGGCTAGCTTAACGTGTAGTGAGCTCAAGAGTTTATAACATATTTGTAATCAGTAGAAATTGAAAGATTGCTTGATCAAATAATAGTTTCCTGTTAGAAATTAAAGTATGAGTCAAAGAAGAGATGTCTACAAAAGTCAACACACTATTCTTGTTGTAACTAATTTCTGTTAGACGCTCCCTTTTAGACACATGGCACTTTGTAATTGGCTAGCATTTTGACTTTCTGTTTTTGTATCTGTATAAATAGCATTGTATTGTGTTTGTAAAAAAAAAGTCGATCAATACATTTACATTTTGAAGAATACTGTGCGTAATTCATAACTTTCATAATCTTTGTTCTTCATTCTGTTTACTGTTCTATTGATTTAAATTGTTAATTGATCTGCTTCCGCATTTCACTTTGATTCAATACTATCAATTAACAATCGATTTAAAGGAATCTGGAACCAACAATTGGTATCAGAGCCTTCTGATCAATCTATTGATTATTAGATCTCTTCCATTGAAGAAATTCCTTTCGATCGAACAGTATTTTCTCAGATTCAAAATTTGTTTATCAATCCACTCTGTTTTACGAGATTTTGTTAAATCGTTAACAATCTTCTCTTAAATTGAGTCATTCATTTTGTAATCAAGAAACAAAGTGATATTATCGACCTGTTCTTCTTGAGATTTAATTGTTCTAAATTTCTTTCAAATCTTCAAATTTTCTCTTCTATCCTACTCAAATGGCAAATTCGAGCTTGAATGCTGTTTATACGTCTGGGTCCCTGACTAAACCTCCAACTCTTGTACGTGATGAATACCCACAATGGAAGATTCGAATGGTTAACTTCTATGAGGGATTGGATGCTGAGTTATATCCAATTATTCAAAACGGTCCGTTTGTTCCCACCACTACTATTCCCGTAATTCCGACCGCAAATACGGATGAGGTACCAAAGAAGATCGGTTCGAAGTCAAGGAATAACTGGACTGATGAAGAAAAGGCGAAGGTGGAATTAGCTAAGAAAGCTAAGTCTCTGTTGATAATGGCCATTCCAAATGAGATTTTTCAATCTCTGGACTCATGTGACACAGCAAAAGATTTATGGGATCAACTGGAGAATCTCTTAGAAGGTGGTGCGAAAATAAAAAAAAACAGAAGAGCCCAAGCTCTAAATGAATATAATAGTTTTCAAGCGCTGACTGATGAATCTCTAGAACAAACATTTCATCGATTCAACAATCCGATTAATCTCGCAAGAGATGTGACATTGTTAGATCAAAGGAAGACAACAATGTTCTATTTCTCAAAAGGTTAAACCCACGAATGGTCAAATCTATCCATGTCACTACAAGCCAATCGGTGACCTTGAACAATGGTCGCCGCATGATGTATTCGGTACACTCGCAAGCTCATGAAAAAGAAGTTGTTCAGAAAAGAACAAACATCGGAGGTCCTCTGGCTTTGATCTCAGAAACAAAAGGAATCAGAAGACGAAGTGATGACAGGAAGAAATCGAAGGCCTTCATATCAGAGACTGCTCCAGAAGATGACTCTGAATCAAATGATGAAATTAAAGCGTTTGCTGACTCTCTGGCTTTAATAACCAAGCAATTTACTAATCGTTTTGGAAATAGGTCTTTGAAAGGAAATAAACGATTTGATCGTCCCTATGTTCCTAAACAAGAAGTACGAGAGAGTAGAGAAAACGAAGAAGAAGAAGAAAGAAGAAGAATTAAAAAGGAAGAAAGATGTCCGCTACGGATGTGGCAAGCCCGACATTACTCGAGAGATTGCGGAGGAGCTCGGAAAAGGATAAGACTTATTACAAAAACAAATATAAGTACAATGTCACTGAAAGAGCACACTTTGCAGAAAAAGAAAACTGGGTGCAAGATGAATCCAGCGGTGATGAAGCCATGTTCTGTGGAATGGCAAACACAAACGAATCAGAGGATCAACCCTCTGAGTCACCGGTTAGTAATTTCTCTGGATCATCTGAGCTTGAACAAACGATTGTGATGTTATCAAACAATTTTGAGGAACTAAAACCGAAACTCACAATCGAAAAGAAATTACGAAAAAGTACCGAGAAAACTCTTTCTACAATCAAAAGGGAAAGAGATATTTTCAAAAGAGAAATGGATTTACTTACGAAGAAAACTCGAATTAAATACTGCAAAGGAAACGATTTCCATGAGTTTAAAACTTTCTGAAGAAAAACTTAAAAAGGAAATTTTGAATCTCAATAAACTTCTGGAAGGAAAAGAGAAAGAAATCAGAGACAAAGAGAGTGATAGACTCAACTCGTAGCACTTAAAAACTATTTTCGAAGAGAGAGAATTTTTACACATTGAACTTCAACGAGAAAAAGCTACAGATTATAACATATCCGGATGCACGGTAAGGTTCATGACAAAATTAACACACAAATAGGAAGATCTGGACTTGGTTTCGAGGACCTAGATCCCTACACGTGTAAGAAAAGGTCAGATCTAAAATCTGTTTTTTGTGTTGGACAAATACAGAAGCCAAAGTTTCCAATTTTGTATGAAAAATCTATTTTTAAAAAATCTAGATATGAAAACCATCATAAAAAAAGCAAACTTAAATTCGAAAATATTGAATATTGTTGTAAAACAAATGTTGATCTAAATAAAGTTCAGAAGAAAGATGATATTTTCAATTTTGGTTCAAATAAACATACAATTTTGAATCCAGAGGCAG
Source organism: Silybum marianum (assembly GCA_036898165.1). Classification (NCBI taxonomy): domain Eukaryota; kingdom Viridiplantae; phylum Streptophyta; class Magnoliopsida; order Asterales; family Asteraceae; genus Silybum; species Silybum marianum. The sequence goes on from CM072541.1 coordinate 7,645,834, forward strand.
ATATTTTTGTTCCAAGTCAAGCAGAGGAAGATCTACGACTTATGTTTGAAAACGATATGCTCTCTACTCTGGATAAGTGTTTTAGAAATGAAACTCTTTGTGAGAATCATCCAGAGATCTCTCCCTGTTCATTTGAAGATTTACATCTTTCTGAAACTCAAGAAAGCTTGGCTGAGATTACGTATCCATGGGAGAATGACAATAATGATGAAGAATTTTTTGATAACTCTGAAAATTACCTTTTAAATTTAGAAATTAATTCTTCCAAATCATCAAAAGTTATCACAAATAATTCAGAAATTATTGATAAAAAGGATGATTATTTGTATACTGATAAATCTCAAGAAATCAGAGCTTCTGATAGAGATTGTGCTAAACTTTCAAGTGGTATACCTATTCCTCCTGTTTCTGTTCCAGAACCGAGAAAATCAGTATCTATACATCCAGACTTCTTAGATATGTGTCTCAAAGCCAAAACATGTCTTGAACTTGAGAAAGAGGCAGAACTCAAAAACAAAGTGCAAAATCAAAAGATTTTAAACTCTACTCTTCCGAAGTTTACTAATATTCAAAAAGGCAAATGGAAATCCTCTAATTCTCATGTTCCTTTTTCAGTAAATAACAGAGCTTCTGCAAAAGTAGATCAGAGGAAGAACACACAGAAGAAAAAGCCAGAACTAAAACAAAAGTCTAGTCTAGATAGGTTCTCTAGAACAACTGATACTAGAAAAGACTTTAGAAAGAATAATTGTAATTACCATTCTCGCAATGAAAATTCAATTCAATCTTCTATGTTTCAAATTTTCCGAATGTTTTTCAACGTTCTTAAAGTTAAAACAATTTTTCTCGCAAACCTCTGATCATTCCAATTCACAATATGGTTGTCACAAAAAGAATAAAACTCAAAAAAACCAAAAACCAAAAATAAAGTCTTTACCTTCTGTTAAATCAAAAAACGAGCATACTCCAAAAGCTAACATAAAAGGACCCATTATGCGATGGGTACCTAAGAAATTCTGATTTTTGATTGCGAAAACAATGTGCATATCCGGTATCTTGACTGCGGATGCTCGAGGCACATGATCCGGATCCCAAAATTTACTATCCCAATTCAAGGACAAATCGGGTGGAGTAGTAACTTTTGGTGATAATGGTAAGGGTCAAATAAAAGGCTACGGTACTCTACAAGAAGGTAATATCACCTTATCAAAGGTAGCTCATGTTTCTGGCTTGAAACATAACCTCCTTAGTGTAAGTCAACTCTGTGATTCTAAAATACTAGTAGTATTTGATGAAAAACATTGTTATTTATTCTCTAAGGCGGTGAAGAACTTTGGAGAGCGGACGGGAAAGGTAACTTGTATATGATGAATTTTACCTCTAAGGATGGTAAGGAAACTTTATGTCTCATCTCCAAAAAGAGTGAAGTTGCGTGGCTCTGGCATCATAAAATGTCTCACTTAAATTTTAATAATCTTGAGATGATTGTTAAAAACAACCGGTATCTGGACTTCCAGATATTCATTTTCAAAAAGATCACCTCTGCCCTGCATGTGAAATGGGCAAAATTAAACGAGCATCTCATAAAACAAAAAGTGATCATTCTTGTACTAGACCTCTGCAATTATTACATGTGGATCTCTCGTGGTCCAATTGCAATTCGTAGTCTATCCGGTAAAAAGTATATTCGGGTACTAATTGATGAATTTTCCGGATATACTTGGCTTGCTTTCGTTCGTCAAAAGTCGAAGTCCCGGTGGTACTACGTAATATGATGACCGTAATTCAAGTTCTTCTACATCGGAAGATTCGGCAGCTTCGAAGTGATAATGGTACAGAATTCAAGAACGCCAAGCTTGAATCGTATCTTGTTGAACAAGGAATTACTCAAAACTTCTCTGCCGTTCGCACTCCACAACAAAACGGTGTAGTTGAACGTCGCAACAGAACCTTGGTTGAAGCAGCTAGAACGATGCTCGCAGCTTCTGGTCTCCCAATTCACTTCTGGGCCGAAGCTGTTGCTACTGCTTGTTTCACTCAAAACCGTTCAATTATTGTCAAGAGGCATCTCAAAACCTCTTATGAGCTGATTAATAAAAGAAAACCATCTGTAAAAAATTTCATATCTTTGGCTGCAGATGTTTTATCTTAAAGGGCAGAGATAATCTTGGCAAATTTGATCCGAAGTCCGATGAAGCTAAATTTTTAGGCTACTCGTTAAATTCAAGAGCTTTCCGAGTTTTTAACTTACGAACAAAAACTGTTATGGAAAGCATCAACGTTGACTTCGATGATAACACCCAACTGACTTCTGACCACTCTACTTCAGAACTCAAGCTTAATACTGTTACTTCTGACTATCTTTCAGGTTCCAGAGAATCCGAGATTGATGCTATTTTTCAAGATTTTCTGGGCGACGAAGTTGTGTCGAAGCTATGTCACCTCCACATTTGCGGATACCGTATATTCTCCAAGCCTCGTGTATTACTCTCTCGGTCCTCGCTTCTTCTCGTTTCATCCGTCACGTATATTTGTCCGAAGTTCCCACTACTCCTACATCCGCGCTCCGGAAGCTACTTGTTCCATCATCTCGAGGGGGAGACACAAGGACGGAGTGACAAAACGGATACCGAAGGACATACGTAAGAAAATATAGAAGATTTTGTGTTTCCAGATGAAATCATTTCGTCAAATAAAACAACCCAATCAATTTCTCAACCCAGAATGACGAAATGGACTAAATCTCACACACCAGATCTTATAATTGGTAGTCCTTCTGAGGGGGTCAGAACACGATCTGCTACTGCAAATGAAGCATTCTTTGTTAATTTTCTTAGTATGATCGAACCTAAACGTGTACATGAAGCCTTAGTTGAACCAAGCTGGGTGGATGCTATGCAAGAAGAACTACTTCAATTCGAAAGAAATAAAGTTTGGCGTCTTGTTCCTTTACCAAAAGGCAAAGTTGCTATTGGCACAAAATGGGTATTTAGGAACAAAAAGGATGAAGATGGAATTGTTGTCAGAAATAAAGCTCGTTTGGTGGCTAAAGGTTACTGTCAAGAGGAAGGTATCGATTATGATGAAACCTTTGCTCCGTTGCAAGACTAGAAGCAATAAGATTATTCTTGGCTTTCTCGCATACAAAAACTTCAAAGTCTACCAAATGGATGTTAAATGTGCATTTCTTAATGGATGTCTAAAAGAAGAAGTGTATGTTGAACAACCCGATGGTTTCAAAGATGCAAGATATCCGTAATATGTTTATCTTCTTGACAAAGCTTTGTATGGTCTAAAGCAAGCCCCAAGAGCCTGGTATGAACGACTATCGAAATTTCTGATCAGCAAAAGCTATGAAAAAGGTAAAATCGATACAACTCTGTTCATCAAAAGAGGCAAAGGTATGTTAACTATAGTTCAAATTTACGTGGATGACATAATATTTGGTTCTACTCATCAAACAGAAGTTGATTTGTTTTCTAAGTTGATGGAAACCGAATTTGAAATGAGTATGATGGGAGAATTAACTTTCTTCCTAGGACTTCAAGTTAAACAAAGCACCTCTCGGTATCTTTATAAATCGTGCAAAATATGTTTCGACATGCTTAAAAAGTTTCATCTTCAAAACTCATCATCCATGAAAACACCTATCTCTCCCGGTATGAAATTAGGACTGACTCCTCCGGGTAAATCCGTTGATATTACCGCCCACGGAGGAATGATTGGTTCTCTTTTATATTTAACGACAAGTAGACACGATATTATGTTTGCCACTTGTCTTTGTGCTCGTTATCAAGCCAATCCTAAAGAGTCTCATTTGGTACGTTGTAAAAAGAATTTTTAGGTACTTAAAAGGTTCACCATCGTTGGGCCTTTGGTATCCTAAAAATTCTGGATTTGATTTAATGGCGTATACGTATTACGATCATGCGGGTTGTAAGCTTGACGGAAAAGTACATCGGGTAGTGTCAACACGGGAAATCGACTTATAAGTTGGACATCCAAGAAACAAAGCTGCGTATCCACATCTACAGAAAAGGTTTGAATATGTTGCTGCTGCTAGTTGTTGTTCACAAGTTATTTGGATGAAGACCCAACTCAGAGATTATGGTCTGATATATGATAAGATTCCCATCCTCTGTGATTCTAAAAGTGCTATCGCCATTACAGAAAATCCAGTTCAGCATTCCAAAACAAAGCATATCGATGTCAGGTATCATTTCATCAAGGATCATGTCGAAAAGGGTACAATCGAAATGTATTTTGTTTCTACTGATTATCAACTTGCTGATATTTTCACAAAAGCTCTTGATGAGAGACGTTTTAACTTCTTAATTAGCAAGTTGGGAATGCTTAATATGTAACAATGATTTCTTCAGAAGCATCCAGAAGCCTCTGAACTATTCTGACGATACTTCAGAAGTCATCAGAAGTCTCTGATGCTTTCTGAACTCTTCAGAACACTTCAGAAGCCTCTGAGTTACTCTGATTTTCTGTTTCATAATAATATTTTTCTTTCAAGAGAAATCATAAAGTGCAGATTGAGAAACGAGGTAAAGAAGCTACTATAGGGGGAGTTCACCATTCAAGGGGGAGTTTACCATTCAAGGGGGAGTTTACCATTCAAGGGGGAGTTTCACAATGCAGAAGATATTCGTCTAAGTCTAACTCTGGTTAGCTGTCTTCTGATTTACTATTTCACTTAAATTTTATTTGAATCTATCTGCTCTGAGTTTCTCTTGCCGCCAAGGTCTCTTAGACTTTTGATTCATTTCAAAAAAAATTTAAATATAAATCAAGTCGACATGTTTTTCAACTAAATTTTCTATAAATTGATATTTCTTATAATTTTCATTAAATATATAAATTCAATCAACTCTTGCCTCCAAGGTTGTTTAAATCTATATGTTTAATGCAAATTCTTCTTTATTATTCTTTTATAGAAACTAAACTCTCATGTGATTTTTGTTTTCACTTGACTGATTTTTAAACTTAAATAAATAAAATTAAGATTAAAATCTGTGTTTATTCAATTAATTCAAAATTAATTGATTAATTAAACAGATTTTTTTTTATTACTTTTGTTTATTTCTGCTTTTAAGAAAAACAGCATCTGCTACTAAATCATCATCATACATGTGTCTCGTCGTACACGTGTCCCCAATCGAAACACTGCATGTGTATACCCGCGTGCTTACATCAGCTCAATTGAACTGTTTTTTGTTTCTCCCCAAACTTAATAACCCCTTCCCGTTCTACCGTTTCTCTCTCACATAAAACCCCCAATTTCAACCTTCATCTTCTTCCTCGCAAAAATTCCCTAAATCAGTGTTCATTCTCTTTGCAAAGACAAAGTTTTCTACTGTCAAGCATTCGAAACTTCAAAATGGCTTCCAACTGTGCCCGTCCTTCCAACAATGATGAAGAAAGAATCATCGATTCAACTGCTGATAGTACTCCCATTGTGAAACTGCCATTGAAGGCGAACAATGTGCAGGTACTGCTCAACCCTAACACTTATCAACCAATTTCGCATCATGATCGAGTTTCTACAACAACACCCCTGAATCGAGCCCTAACCCTAACCAACCCAAACATCCCCGAAATCTATGTCCAAGAACTCGTGGCAAACAATGATCATCGAAACCGATGAAACACTCGCCGGTTCTATCACCCATCCCGAACAAGTGGAAATTCGTTCAAATCCCCATCACCAAAAGAAAACTTGCCAAATATTTCCATCTTCCCCTTTCGTTGATCGAAGTGGATGGGCAAACCATTCCCAATCCTCGCCCTAGAAGAAAACCCTTCCACGAAGCCCTCCTAGCCTTCATCAATCTTCGGGTTACAATGAACCTCTTACAAGGTCGTCCGAATTCAAGAGGAAGAAGTTGCCCCCAATGTGGAATCTACTCGTCTCCATTCTCAACAAGAGCCTAACCTGCAAAATAGGTTCTCTGGATCAGGCTAGCCGAAACATTCTGACTATAATGTATGGGATGTTCTTCAATCGACCCTTGGACTATGCAAGTCTCATCTTCCAAGAGATCAAAGCAGCTGTGCACACTAAGGTGATCCATCAGAGTCAGGGAAAGCAACTACCAGCACTCATGTTCCCAAGATTTCTATCTCTTATCACTCATCCTGCAATTGGGGCAATCGAAGCTCCCCTGATTCAGCCATTCTGCAAAATTGCATCAATGAGCTCCCATAGATCAACCATCGACAAGATCGGCCACTACTCCGCACCCGCAGAATTATCCGTACATGCTAAACCTAATCCCATCTAGCTCTTCTAATCTCCAAATCTATAGAAGCTCTATGGTTTTCTCAGAACAGAGAATTCCTACCCCAGAGCACTTAGAGCCAGGTGTAGGTGGTCAGGGGTCTGGTGAGCATGAGCTTGAAAAAAATAGGAGTGAACATCCGAGTGCTTCTACCCATGCCGACCTTCAATTCAATGAAGGTACAGAAGATGTCCTCAGAGACACATATGAGTGTTCCTCTCCTATTCCCCAAAGGGCAACCACAACTTCTGAGGTTGACGTCACCACGTCTCCACTCATTGACTTAGAAACAGCCAGTTCAAACCACCAAGAAACCAGCCGTTTCAGAGGATACTTCTTCTTCTGAATCAAATTCATCTGGGGAAAGCACCTCCACTTCATCATCCTCCCAAAAGGATGATGATGATAATATAAGAGTTCATTCGCCCCGAACTCGCCACTTCCTTCACCACATGTTCATGTCTCCGTGACCGACATACCAATACGCACGTAGGATGAGTCCACATCCTCTCCTAGGATAGATGCTAATGAATTCCCATCGGAGGGGTTACGGCCTAGGAATGCACCTCTTACCGGAGTGTTTACACTTCATCAAGGTAAGCATCTTGTCTTCGGCACCTCATCCTCGATGATGAGGATAATGTTGAAACGATCGGAACAACCGAAGAGGAGCTCGTGAATAACGACCCTCAAGGATCAAGTTGGAAGTCCTTCTACACTCAACGTCAAAACGGGTGTAGAAGGCCCCTCGAACGCGAGGGTAAAGGGGCTCCATGTGTTGGAGATGCACCGGTTACATCTTCTGATTTTGTCACAAATGCAGCGTTCTTGGCATTTGCTGATCAAATTCAGAGATCTGTGGAAGATCTAAAATTATCCGTGTCTACTAACAATTCTCTTCTTCTGAGCCTTCAATTTAAAATTGAAAGTCAGAACTCTCTCTTAGCAGATCTTCAGCGCCAAATGAGTACCTCTCAAGAAGATCAGAAGGCCTATTTTGCTGAACAATTTTTGCTCTTGAATAATGGTCTTCAAGCAAATGCAGAGGCAATCTCTCAACTTCCAGATTCTCTACGTGCCTCTGTAGACTACAACTCTCTGGTGGCCGATATTCAGAAGATTATCAAGACCATCATTCCTTCTGATAATCCCTCTGGGTCTACGCTCGTCACGAAATCTGATCTCGCCTCTTTCCAGAAGATTATTCTTGAGCGAATGTCTTCCATCGCTTCAAAGTACTCTTCAAAGCCCTCCACATCCTCAACCGACCAGAAACTTGCTGCAATAGAATCTACTCTATCTCAACTTGTGCCTCTGGTTTCTTCTATTGCTGAGGCGTTTAATGCCAAGAAGAAAGCCAAGGAAGAAAGGGCTTGCAAAAAGGCGGGCGAAAGAAAACGTTCGAGGATCGGGATCCCGATTCTCGGAGAAGGGGAGAAAGGTCCCGAGCCTAAGCAAGCCAAACAAACACCACCGAGAACCAAACACGACCACTGCTGACTCTTCAACTCCAAAACCATCACAGCAACCTTCTTCTTCAAAACAAGTGCCACTCACTCCAACACCTCTGGCTACGCATTCTGGGCCTCTACCCAGAGATCCAGATCTAGCTAAGTTCATTCTGGATCTTATGGGAAAAAGCGAATCCCGAGCTCTCCTACCGAAAGGGCCGAAATAGTCGAGCTCACGAAGAACGAGAACGAGCTAAAGCTGCAAAGGAAAGAGCTAAAGCTGAAAAAGAAAGGGCCAGAGAGGAGGATGAGGAAGTGTTCAGAGCGGAAAAAGAAAAAGAAGAAGAGATAATACGCCAGAGGCTAATCGTTGAAGAACAAATAGAGATAGAGAGGGTCGAAAGAGAGAATCCGGAAAGAGAGAAGGCTAGACTTGAAGAAGAACTACGAGAGACAAAATTTTGAAGTGAAGAAAGAGCAAGAGTCGAGCAGAGGCCGCTCGAAGCGAGAAGAGATCAGAAGAGGAGAACTAGAAGAAAAATTAAACAAAGTTGGAAACATTGAACTTCCAACACTTGAAGTTGAGAAAAGGCACATGTATGCTCCAACAGATCAGAAGATTTATCTCATGATGCCTAACTTCGCAAACCAATACAATGTAAGCAATGAAGTTAAAGATAACTTCATGGCTCATAAACAAGACAGAAAGACGGTTTTCACTAATGCTCCAATTACAAAGATCACGGCCATGAAACATAAGCGGTTTCAAGATACACCCATTTGGTACACAATCTACGAGGTAGTCGGATCAAACAACAAGAGTTATTACATATGTGATAATGATCCGTTGTCCATCCATCCAAAATTTGATCTCATTTTTCCGGAAGAATTTATGAAGACTCACTTTCTAAACGCAAAGATCCACAAGACCATGTTGCCTACACTAGAATTATTCTATGTATGAAATCATACATTAGATACAAAAGGCGGTGTCGACTTCCGTATTGGCTTAAATTTCAAAATGGATAATCTGGCTATCTCTGCACCAAATGAGGAACTTGAAGGGATAAGCAAATTCAGAGTGGGTAGACTTCTTACTGAACCAGAAGAGGGAATCATCTTCAAAAGACCAAATGGAAAGAGCTTCTTTCGCATCAAAGAAGCTCACAAATACTCTTCTGAGGTAGTCTACATCATTAAGTGCTATGCTGGCTTAGACACGACAAATCCAGATGTTGCAAAGACAGTAGAGAAAAGACTTGATGGACTTCAGAAGAACAGAGAGCTTATCGATAATATTTCAAGTATAATTGCTGCTGTTGATCCTCTCTGAAGAAAGTTTTTTTTTGACTTCATACTTAGGGGGAGAATGTTAGAAATTAAAGTATGAGTCAAAGAAGAGATGTCTACAAAAGTCAACACACTATTCTTGTTATAACTAATTTCTGTTAGACGCTCCCTTTTAGACACATGGCACTTTGTAATTGGCTAGCATTTTGACTTTCTGTTTTTGTATCTGTATAAATAGCATTGTATTGTGTTTGTAAAAAAAAAGTCGATCAATACATTTACATTTTGAAGAATACTGTGCGTAATTCATAACTTTCATAATCTTTGTTCTTCATTCTGTTTACTGTTCTATTGATTTAAATTGTTAATTGATCTGCTTCCGCATTTCACTTTGATTCAATACTATCAATTAACAATCGATTTAAAGGAATCTGGAACCAACATTTCCAATTTAGAATGACCCTTTTTATAAAAGAACATCTTTCCCAAACTCGTCATTTCCGTAACAAAAGTTTAAATCAAAATACCGTAGTAAATGAAAGCTTTAAATAAAATACTCGTTCAAACACGAACTCTACATCTTTTACTCACTCAAAACGTGAATATGTTTAAATGCTTGAAATAACAAAATATGGAGAAAGCTCCATAATCTAGAATACCAAAATATGGGTAAGCCTCAAAGATCTACTATTACAAAATGTGGATAATACTTCATACTCCAAATGCGTCACCGAAATTAATGAATAAGACTTTATACCCAAAACAACAACTTTCAGTGACAGGGGTGACTCCATTTACCACTAGTCGTGACGGGGCACAAAGGTAGGTCACGGATCAATGTTATAGAGCGTTACATAAAGGTCTAGTAGTTATTCACATCAATCGAAACCAATATTATAGTCATTTGTGCACATAAGCTCTTGCCTCAAGAATTACATAATGCCTATTCCGAGATAGTGAAATGATGTATGGAAATTATACAATTTATCACAATGCTTATTTCCAATTTATAAATAAGATAATACAATCCTTCACATAAATACGGGATGAATTGGAAATTACACAATTTATCACAACGTCTATTCCCAATAAAACAAAAGGAAACTCAAGTTGTATGTCTTGAGAATCTCATCCCATGCATAACCATTAGACCGACTTATATGTTTATAGATCCATTACATTCTAGTCAAAAAATTACACGACAGTAAATGAATGAATAATGCACCCAAAATGTGTAATATATCAAACAATATGCATAACTGCATATAACTCAAAAACCCGACATAGAGCAATTTAAACGGACAAATGTCCAAGCGACTCATTTAAGTCAAAATCGAGCAAATGCTCTATGAACATTATGTTATTACTCAAAACATTGGTTGAGACAAACCATTTTTCGAATGAAATCATTTCATATATTTCCAAAATTCTCATAATGCAATAACGTGTAATTCCAACGGTTTATAAATCAATTATTCCACAAATGCAGAAAAAACCAAATGGTCTTCATTTAAAAGATAATGGACCCAAATAACTCAAACTTATACTTTATTTATCAAAATGTCTAAAAACTCAAGTATAAGCCTCTTACATGATTTATAAACTCTTTTATACCAAATATGCAAAACTTAGGGGATGTTTACCAAATTTTCTATTAAGTTCTGTATGGATAAATTTGTCCGTCTCCGTAAAAATCTATTGTTGTTTACTTTTTCTTTCGAATCAGACGTCTAAATAATGGAAATGACTGTTTTACCCCTTAGTACCCATCGGTTCAAATAAACTTCAAAAAAATATGAGATCAAAACGAAATCGAAAACAAAATGGAAACAACTCTTGAACGAAACTGGACGAAATTAAAATCTGGAACTCCAAAAACTTCAAATGCAATCTGGAACAAAATAAAAAACGATCTTCAAAAAATGAAATTGAACTTCAAAAACTTCAAATCTGGAACGAAATCGACAACAAAATCAAAAACGAAATAGAATGAAATCAACGAAATAAAATATGCAACTTCAAACAAAATTTGGAACCAAAACGATCTTCAAAAATGAAATCGAAACTTCAAACGAGATCTGGAACGAAATCGAAATCTGGAACTTCAGAAGCTTCAAACAATATATGGAACGAAATCGAAATCAAAAACCAACTTCAATAATGAATCGAAACTTCAACCCACATATGGAATGAAATTGAAACTTCAAACCACATCTGGAATGAATCGAAACTTCAAACCACGTCCGGATGAAATCGACCAACGAAATCAACAGCAAAATAAAAAAATGAGATCAAAATCTGGAACTTCAGAAACTTCAAGCAAAACCTGGAATGAAAACAAAAACGAAGAAGATGGTCGCGGATTGGGAAGAAGATGTAGGAAAAGAGGGAGGCACCACTGAGGAAGAAGACGGTCGCCGAAGATGATCGTCGATCACGAAGAAGGTGCAAGGTTGCCTCAGGTCGTCGATCACGACTAGGGTTTTGAGGAAAGAGGAGGCGTGTTTGTAAAGAAGGATGTGTATCTGTTATGAAGGCTTGTTTATTAAAAATAAAGGGCAGAGGCATCTTTTTTTAGCTGAATGGGGACAACACACCACCTTCAACTGTGCGAATAAGACATGTTTTGTGTGAATAAGTCAAAAGTAAACAACCCAAAAGAGCTGTGTGAATAAGCCCGATTGACAATTAAGCCCATTAAGTTCTAAGTAAATAGCCCCTTATCCAAATACTCACACATTTGATAATAACAAGTAAAACATATTAAAACTTCAAAATAGACATTTTTGGCATGTACACCGTTTTCACAAAAAACAACTTGAACTCAACTTGCTATATTTATGTTAAATATAGATTTACCCCAAAAGCCTCATTTGAAGAAAAATTCAAATCTGCAAGCATCCTTCACTAGAAATCATCTCTAGTTCACAAACAACCTAAAATACATCAATAACAACTTCCAACAATCAGATCTTATATAAACCCTAGGCAAAACCCAAAATCTTCCAAAAATGATCAAAACTCTAAAATAAGGAAGATGTTTCAAGATAAAAGTTCTAAATAACTAAGTAGGAAGGTTTTGACAAGAAATAAGGTTTAGAAGGTTAGGATGGACTTACATTTCGTTTTTAGGAAAAAACTCCAAAGCTAGGTCAACAATGGTGGAAATGGAGATGAAGAAGATGAACCCGAATCTTGAATCTAGAGTTGAGGTCATGATGTTTAAGAGCTCTTAAATGTTTAGATAAGGTGAATAAGAACAGTAGCAAGTCTCAAAATCAAGTTTGAATGACGAACCTAGGAGGTGAAAACAGTTGGCGAAGATGAAGATCTTGAGCTTTAATCCACTAGCTTTAGGCATTGTTTGGAAAAAAATAAGGTGACTTATAAGTCACCTTAAAATGTACCTTATTTTTAGTGTAGTTGTTTGGATGACCATAAGTTAACTTATAAGGTACCTTATAACACTACAACAAAACAGGGCATTACCGACGGCAAAAACCGTAGGAAATGCCCTTTACCGACAGGTTTCCGACAGGGAACAACTGTTGCTAAAACGTTGGTCGGTAATATATAGCGACGGTTTACCAACAGCTTTTACCGACGGCTTTCCGACACTTTACATTACCGACGGCTTTCCGACGGTTTACATCACCGACGGCTTTCCGACGGTTTACATCACCGACGGCTTTCCGAGGGTTTCCATCACCGACGGCTTTCCGAGGGTTGTCATCACCGACGGCTTTCCGAGGGTTTTCAGAAAAACTCTTTTGCATTTACCGATTATTTAGATTTTTAATTTAAAAATGTATTTTTTTAAAACCCCTATTTGCTGCCATTTTAACCAATATATATATATATACTAGTAAATTACCCGCGCGCGTTGCAGCGCGAAGCATATCCATCTTGAAACCCGTAACTCGAAATGGTAATCATGTGTCATGTTTTGTTTAATTTTTTGTACCTCTCGATGTTAATTTATAGGCATTTTCAATATTTTGTCTTTTAGGATGTTGACAAATTACGATCCTAGTATGTCAATTAAGGCAACACATATGTTGTCTTTTATAGCTAGGAATGAAAAGAAGTAAATAAATAGTCTTTCCATTCCGTCTCGGAAAGTTTTGGAAAATGAAGATTAAAAAAATACTTGTTTGGACCTAAATAGAAGTATGACATGAAATCTTTGATGAAATAGTATGCAACTTCTAAAATTACCTACCTCAATCAATGTAGAATGTTTGAAGTCGGGAACTCAAAATAGCATTCATGTTTCATTCTATTCTCTATCATCTCGATGCTAATTTATGAAGAAGACATGGTTCTTACCCAATCAAAATCACATTTATGATTTTGGTCCTTGTGCTTTCTAATTGGTAAAAGATAAAAGAACGAAAATGCACCTCGTTTAAAGGAAATTTATAACGACCGTTAAAGATGGACTAAATCCGAACATATTTATAAACCACAATGATTATCTTGTAATTTTCAAACTACAAAAACAAAAAACGTTATTTTTGACAAAACACAAAGACCAAATTTGTAATGTACTAAAAAAAATTAACCCAGTAACCTTCAAACATAGTGTTAAATACACCGTCTTTAAAAAACAAATTTTAAGGCACTCTTGCATTTCGTTAAACAAAAACGTTCTTAAATCAATAGTAAGACAATTTATTTTAAAAAAACCTGTTAGCATCTCCTAAATAATCCCAAAATCTATTCACTTTCCAAAAATTGATATCATGATCAAAACGCATCCCTTGAAGATGGGTTAACATAGACTTTATTAACAACCAAAGAATCCAACATAGATTGGAAAGATACAATATATCAAGTTAACAAGCCAATTAACAACCAAAGGTAGAAAGATAAAATAGAAAACTTCCAAATTCAAGACTATATATCAAGTTAACAAGCCAATTAAGATCATCAAGTAAGCCAATCAAGCTTCTATATTTCCTAATAAAAGACACATCCAGCAAATAGAACTTTTGCTTAATGTGAATCATCTTGAAACAACAAATATCTCCGATTGCCACACAGTTCTCCATCACAAACTTCTTCCAGCCTTGTGTAAATCTGTACCTTCCACCGTTGTGAACCACCTTTACGTCCTATGTCCGTCCAGAATGTTGAAGCTTGGCAATTGGTTTAAACTTTTTCATACGGTCGGAAAACACCTTTGGCATGTTCTACATGAACCACAACTGGTTAAATTATCAACTACTTTCTTCCACAAACAAAAATTTAAATTTTGCATCTACAAATTTAGTCCTAATTAGGTATGGTTGGCTTCAAGTAAGAAGGGAACTTATTGTGAGAAAGGTAAGATGAGATTTCTACCCTTGGATCAATCATAATTGAAGATCAACAGTAATGAGATGCACGGGAATCAATTCTCATGAGAAGCACAATTCATAAGGGGCAGTGAGATTAAAAGTGATCGATTAGAACCAATATTTTAGAGAGCAATCCGGTTGGGTTTCACATTTGTAGAAACCAACATTTTGTTTGTGGAGTTACAAACTCTCAATAAGCTTGTTCTTGCTTGTGGGTCCCATTTTTCTGAAAAAGAATAGAAAAAACTCTAAAGAAAAAGTCCACCGCTGTCTGACCCACCACTAAAATACTAAAAATGAAGGTCATGTTTGCTCCAACCCACCATTAAAATGCTAAAATTAAGGCCATGTTTGCTCCAACCCACCATTAAAATGCTAAAATTAAGGCCATGTTTGCTCCAACCCACTATTAAAACACTAACTTTTTGTGTAAATTAAAGGAGGCTTGTATATTAACAGGTCTACTATTGATGGCCTCTAAAAAATGTGTGTACTGTGCAGTGCGTTGTTGAGTTTTGTGTTTTAGTGGGAATTGATCCACGTTTCCTTTTCATCGCCACACCACCCTTTTCATCACAAATCCCATCAACACCCAAATCCCAAATCTTTTTCCTCCCAAAAATTAAACCATTGAATCAAGAACGTACGGAAGTTCTAAAGTGCATTCTACCCTTCTTGAAACTCTAGAATCTAAAGGGGAACTTAGAACAAGTCATAATGCCATAAAACAGGGTCATGTATAAAATATCTTTTTCTATGAAATTGTGCAAATATAATTGTATGTAATCATAAATTCATAATACACAAAAAAACATAATTACAGAATGCTTAAGATATTGATGTGAACAACTTTTTTCATACTTTCTGCATTGATGCATGTCTGTGTGAAGTCATACATACTGCAGTAATTCACCATATTATTAAGTATCAAAAGATCAAAAATCACAAGGATAAAAGTCTTTTTTTTTTCTTTCCTTCTATACCAACATGAACAAGAATCATATTTTAAAGAACCTTTGTTGCATTTCTACCATTATGATTTATGATGCCACCAGAATCCTTCTCATCTTCCACAATATATATAAGACTTATATTATGTAATTGGGATTTTATATTGGGTAACAAAAAGCAGGACCATTATGCAGAAGAAATGGTGTATGATAGAAGTTGGCAAAATTGGAAAACCATAACGGAACTATAAAGAGAAATTACTTACGATACATCCCTGTTTGATATAAGTTTGCTGCGGCGTTATTTCTAATGATAAATCAATAAATTCAATAGAAATTCTCTTCGTTTCGCCTACACACCAACAAGCGCAACAGATTATTAAGCAACAACATTCTAACAAACTGTATTATGATATCTTAGAAACTTGTATCTGAAAGTTTACCAGTTCTATTTGTTTCATTCCCTGATTGGACGCAGGTTGGTGCCTTTCACTCCGGTTATTTGCAGCCTTGATCTCCTTTAAACAGTTATTATTTGAATATAAACTAACAACGAATTTCGATCCATCATTATAGTAAAAGATAAGAAAATTACCTTAGAGCCTACATTGTCTTAATTAAATAATTTCCAGCCAGTTCAATCCCACACCTTTTTTTTGTCAAAGGAAATATCATGTGGTACCCATCTTCTCATTCCAGGGATTCAATAGTGATAGCTTGAGCTGGACATATCTGATACAAACCCGACATTTTAGTAAGATGTTACCAAGAATGAGAACTATACACAAAGTTGGAGGTTTAAGGAATCAAATTGAAAAAATATCAAATGCAAAAACTGCTCCTCCACTACAAATCGAATTGTATAAACACAATTTTGAAGATGCAATTTACATTCAAAAACATCAATTAGCAGATAGCAAGAAAACTCCGCATGATGATATTGAAAAGTAGGAACACACGCATGGTAATTGGAACATCAAAAGGAAGGGTTAGGGCAAGAAGGGTTCATGGAAGATTACAACACCAAATGATAACTGAAAGAAAATCGAAGAGCTTGCCTTGGTTCGATGCTGATGGGGGAACTTTTGGATTGGATTCAATTGATATTTCCAACCCTCCTCGCCGGAATGCCTTCAACAAATATAACTTTTTTCTCAGTTTAGAGACAGCGGAAGAAACAACGACACTGATGAGGAAGGAGAGACAGCGGACGGGAGATTTACCGGAGAAGCCACCTTCTGAAACAAACCCTCGATTCTCGATTGAGGGATCTGTTGCAGATCCCTTTTGCAAACACCAAATTCTTCCTTCAAATCGATCAACAACTCAAAACCCCAGTAACATAATTATCTTCAACTAAAAACCAAGAATTTTTTCTGCAATTTTGAACATACCCAATTGCAATTAAGGGATACATATCTTGAAATCAACAACTCAAAACCCTAAAAACAGAATTTTCGATTTGATAGATATCTTAACACGAATTTCATCCCAAGTCGAGAGATCTTTAGGGGAAGTGCCGAGGTGGGGAAGAGAAGAATCGTGGGGGGACAGGTTAGTGGAGGAGGACGGTTGGATTGTATGCTACAACGTGCTGTAAATATTGCATTAGAAGTTGTATCCTTGAAAATTTTAAGATAATTGCATCCTTGAATCATGCTTTTAAGACATGTACATCATGCATAGTCAGGAGTACCTCTTAAAAAATTCAAGAAAACTGAAACTCATGGTTTTTAATATAGTATAGATATATAGGGGTGATTTCCGTTACAAACCACTTCAATTCGTACAAACCGTACAAACCATACAAACCATACAAACCGCATGAAACCAATATTTTTTTAATTTTTTTTTCATGAAAGTGTTTAATATGATGAAATTGTTTCATATAATTTTTTTTTCATGAATTTGTTTTTGTTTCTTCATGAAAATGAAATTGTTTCATGAAACTCTCAATTTGATGAAACTTGTTTCACGTATTCTTGATTCACCAACCTTTATGTATTCTTGATGAATTTTTTTCATATATTATTGACTAATCAACCCTAATAATTAAGAAAAAGTGAAAAAAAATAAAAAAAATATTGGTTTCATGCGGTTTGTACGGTTTGTACGAATTAAAGTGGTTTGTAATTGAAATCTCCTCTATATATATATATATATATAAATCTCAGACATTCCATAAATTCAACCGTAAATTTATCTACAAACCAATACATATATATCTTACAGATATATCCATATAAGTTCGTACAAATCTAATAATATATCAAATCCCTAGAATATTAAACTAATATATCTATTAGCAACCACCGGAAATGGGATCATCAAAAGTCGACGGCGGGAATTGTCGAATTAGCATCGCTCGATTGCCTTCAGTCAAGTGTTCTCCTCTCCTCTCGACTGCTCGCTACTCTTCCATTTTCTTAAGCTTCTTCTTTAGTAACACAATGAGTAAATTGACATATGTTCTAAATAAATAAGAATAAAAAAAGGAACAAAAATTTAACCTCGTTTGAAGTGCAACCGACACATGATTTACGTAGCTCGGATCCGAACACGTACCGATGCCAAACATCCGACCCCTTTTCCTTCCTCCCGCACAATGTCCCTATATTTCAATATCTCCAAGTGGATGGATACTAGTGTCAGGTCCGTTCTCAATCGTTTCATGGACATAGTCATCCTATGATAAATGAATACGAATAAAAACATAAAGTCTGCTACAAGTCCCATTAAGCTGCTAACAAACAGTTATAAACGACATCAAACTACCCCACTAAATGTCATTACATATAGTCTGCTACCCTAATCTTGCATCTCCAAAAGCTCCTATTAAAGATTCTGTTGTTATGTATACATTAAATATATATAATAAATACATAGTTGACCACAATTTTTATCTAGTCGGGGTCAGAATCAATCATCCGCAAAAGAAAGACGATGCTAAAGCCACTTAAATTGATAAACTAAGAGGGCGTTTGGTTCTAGCAAGGGATTGAAAATGGGAATCCGAATGAAAATGATAGAGAATGAAATGGGAATGAATTTTCATTCCCCGGTTTAATCAGGAATGAAAATTTGGGCTTCTGGGGGAATGAGCTTATTATATTATACATAACCAAACAGTTTCTTTTATTATCATTCCCATTAATTCCTGCTTAATACCTCTAACCAAACACCCCCTAACTACATATGCAAGCCCCAAGCTATATAACATCTATGATTCTGTTTTATCTATCATTAAGCTATATTCCGAATTCAGATTGTCTTTTCACAAGCATGGATGGAATGTGAGGGCCTCAGATGCTATTACGCCACCACCATCATGTTTTTACATCATATGCTATTTTTAGCCACCAACTCAGATGCAACGTGGCGGCAAAACCAAGCTTCGGCGCCATAACAAGTTATTTAGAACCATGACCACAAGTGACCCATGGCAACAGCTTAACACATATATCCAGGTATGCTCTAAAGACAAAATAGATGAGATAGAGCCTAGTTTCAGATGTAGTTAGGGCCTATATGTTAGCAGCTTGATGAGCTTAATGGGACTTGCAGCTTATTGGATCAGCTATGCATGACTGTTTGGTAGTGGCTTAATTATATAGAAAGTGGCTTATTCAGTAAGCTTCTAAAGGAGACTCGTAGATGACTAAAAAGAAACGAGAGAGTAATTACTAACCGCAAATTTTTCAGCCCTCGAGGTAACAGCTGGTGTATAATTGTTTGTCTATATTGCTATACAGACCTTTTTTGAGGTCACTTCTTGGTCTTCTTGGGGCTCATCGCCCATTACTTTCCATTACAACTGCAACAAAGCCCACTGCCTCTCCTCCTGTAATAAATTAATGAGAAAAAAAGGTAGAGCTAGCCTTTTTGAAAATATATATATATATATAAAAAAAACTATGCATGCCTTGTTCTTCTGGATATTTAGCTCCTTTTCAAGATGCCAACACTCCTCTTCATGTTGAGACCTCAAGTCCTTTCACTCAGCTTCATGTTGATTCTTAAGTAACTTTGTTTTCTAAATAAAGTGGCAAGTTAGCAATTTGTATCCAGACCTCAGCCATAGATAAGAATTTACCTCTCTAAATTCATTCTCATCCTGGAGTTGCACCCTTTTTAACTCTTCACAATGATTAGATTTTAGATTTTCTTCATTCTTATCATTCTCCTCCCGTATTTTATTAACCTACAAAATCAGCACACAAAAAAAGTTTAATTGTTATTAATCTACTTTAAGTCTATACAATGTCAATTAATAAGTTTTATAGTTTCAACCAATACACAAATTAACAATAGTTTTCTTGCTTAAGTTGAATCCTATTTCCCATACATACCAAAGCAGTGTGTTCTCTCTTTATCTGCATCAATTGCTGTTTTGATTCCTCTTTACATTCTGAAAGCTTTTCGTCACATTTCTTTTTAATATCTATAACTGCTTTTTCAGCCTGAGAATTAAAAAAACCAAAGGGTTATTCCGCTTTTTAATATCCATGAAATCAGTGAATAAAAATCAAAGGGTTATTGGCCCAGTTGTGTCCGGATAACTTCTAGAACCCCAACCTTATTGGATGTCAAGGTTCAATAACCCTTTGGTGAGGAGTGTGTGTGAGTTTTGCGAATTCAAATTTGATTGTGAACGTGAGGACAAATGAAAGCGCGACACGTGTCTGAATGTAGATTATTCAGACTGAATAATCAAAGAAATGTTCAGACTGAATATGACACATGTCGCGCTCTCATTTGTCCTCACGTTCACAACCCGCCCCTATATATATATATATATATATATGTGTGTGTGTGTGTGTCCTATACTTAAAAAAACAGTGAAAGAAGATATTAAATGGCTGACCTTTTTTTTCTCAAGATTCACGCATTCCTGTTTGCTTCATACTTCTTTCAAATATCGTTAATACCCTGTTATAAATTTAGTGTCAGTTTGCTTTATCATCTTAATACTACAAATTGGAGAAATAGGATACTGCCAAGTATGTTCTTGACTTGGATGAGGGGGAAGAAAGGACTCTCCTTTCCACTGCAGACTGGCCAATTGTACAAATATGAGCAAGAAATCCGATATAGAATTTGAATTTTCAGTGGGAATTCTGCAGTCATATCATATGTAGATAACAGGACAAGGAAAGGTCTTCACAGTATAGAGATTTAAAAGCATATGCAATAACAATTTGTACATTGTGTTTTATTGTTTGTAATTAAGAGATTTTCACATTTCATGTATTAAATAGTTACCTCTCTAAATTCATTCGCTGACAAGAAGCTACAAATCAGTCGTAGTTGGGTCTGCTCTTGGTTTGTTTATTCATTAAACTTCACTATGTTTAGTCATAGTTTCTATTCTTAATAGAGGGTAGAAGTTGAGTAAATATTGATATACAAAATGCAGATAGCAACCGTAACAAGAAACATACCTCATAGAGTTCAATTTCTTCATCTCGTTTAACTTTGATATAATTTCACAAAAAACCTACCAACATACTTGGAGAAAAATAATAAAAACCCATCGTCACATATTGCTAGAAAATATCAATAACAGTTATGATTAGAAGCATATTCCATGATACACTATAAGAATAACCCATGATGGCATGGCACATTTAAAACATCCAGTACAATTGCATGAATTGTGTTAGTAACTTCAAATTACAAATTTAGACACATTTAAATAGCCAGATGCAAAAATAAAAGAATCATATGTCGTAATGAGCTATCGTGTGTGTAGACAAGCTTGTCAATATTACATGAATAGAAGTAAGTTATTTACACCACATAAAAATAAGTTTTTTAACAATGCAAGAGGTTGAATATTATAAATCAATAATAACATATCTTGAACATAATAATCTATACACCATCAAACTAGCAAATAAAAAATACCTTTAACTGGCATTTGCTTCTGTATACGAAAGCTATGAACTTTGTCATGGTCAACAAGATCAAAATATATTAAGGATGATGTTTATATGGTAACTATTTGCACCATATATCTACCAAGTACTAACTCCTAATAGACAGTCAAGGCAAAATAGAGCAGAGTCAAAGAAAAGAAAAGGATGGAGATAAGATATTCAAATTGAGTGCACATCCAAGGACACCTCAGAAATAGAAAAAAACTTACAAACTTGAAACCATAATCTAACGTCAAACTAAACCTAAAGCAGACCAGTAGTAGTAAAAATTCAGACAACAGATCGAATGCTACAGATACTACTACATATAGAAGTATAGATTCCAGCATGAAGTTACAAAGTCCTGAAAAATAAAAACTCCTGATTTTAGCAACAAAAAAAATTAATGTTTGTAACCATTTTTGGTCTCAAGTCGCCTCACATTCATAATCTCTCTGATATGGCCCAAGAAAAATCGATTTGAAGAACCGGATTAGGAACAATCTATTCGAATCAAAAACTCCAAATAAATAGAAAATTGTCTATGGAGAACTAACCAATGCTATGGAGCTTTCATACCTTGAACCTCTCTGATCGCCAAAAGTCCAAAATGTACACAATCTACTCATCATTCAAATCAAATTGAAGATTTCAATTTCTGAAATTAAGATGTAGATTTGCGAGACAGAGTAATGGAGACGTACCTGAGAGAGTTCAGAGCTTGAATGGAGGATACGACAATGTCAACTTACATCAGATACGACGATGGAGGACAATGACGTGAACGTGGAGACAACAGTGGAGGACGATGGCGTGATTCGTCTAGGGTTTTGGGTTTTGGGATGGGCCAGAGTTTTGGGTTTTGGTTTTGGGTTTTGGGAATAAGGGAAAGTGAATAGGTTTTTTTGGGAATTTATCTATATTAACTGGGTTTTAATTTCCAAAAAGTATTTAATCTAATAATTATATATTAGTATAAAAATAAATATTATAAACGGTACTGACGGTTTATCGACGGTTTTTTCCGACGGTTCCGACGGATGTTTTGAAAATAAATTAAAACTAAAATAAAAAAATGTTACTGACGGTTTATCGATGGTATCTCCGACGGTTTTCCGACGGTGTTTTAAAAAATAAAATATAATTATAAATATGTTTTATCGTCGGTAAGTCGTAGATATACCATCGGAAATTACTGACGGTTTCTGCCGTTGGAAAAAGCCGTCGCTTATACCCATTATTCTAGTAGTGTAAGGTACCTTATTGATAAGTTAATAAAAGTAAGGTTTTGATAAGCTACCTTATAAGTCATAAGGTACCTTATTGATAAGTTAATAAAAGTAAGGTTTTGATAAGCTACCTTATAAGTCATAAGGTACCTTATTGATAAGTTAATAAAAGTAAGGTTTTGATAAGCTACCTTATAAGTCATAAGGTACCTTATTAGCTACTTTTGTCAAATATAGCCTTAATCTCTACTCTTGATCTCACAAACTCTCATGAAGAAATCGATTGGGAGTAACAAATGGTCAAGGACCAAAAATGAGAGGGAGAGAAGTGAGTAGGAGACGAAACAAATGAGAGAAATGAGGAAAAGAGGGTAAAGTTCGTATTTAAAAGGGGTTGTAAGGTTTCTGCCAAGATGTTCGCCAGCACGAGCAAAATAGAAGTGCGGCCGCGAGCAGTGTAAAAAGTATACTTTTTCCCACTTTTTGGGGTTTGCTCGCGGCACGAGCAAAATAAGGGTGCGGTGGCGAGCAAGGTAAATTTCGACCAAATGTTGATTTTTGCCAAATGCGATAATCAATTCAACCGACATTCCCGATACTTCTAAATGATTATAATAAGGTCAAAATACATACTAGACTTGAAATTATAATACTAAAAATTCGGGTGTGTTACACATACTTAACTTTTCCTTCAATAACAAAATCACTAAATTTCAAGGAAAAACAAAATTTCTACCTTACTACTATCAATACTCTTTTGGACACTCAAGACAAAACATTCAAGAGGTTATGTGTCGAACTCAACACCAAAAGGTCTATCAACACATGAACTAGGACCAAAACAAGGTACACTTTCAAGTTCTCTAACAAGACTATTATATTTCATTTTACATGGAAACACAATTTCATAAAATCTCACTTCTTCTGAGTTCAAATAACCCAATTAGGACACATTTTTTCAAAACTAGGACCAAAGTTTCTGAACTACACAAATTTCTTGCAAAACACAAGCAATCAAAGTCGATCATGAAATACTATAACTTGGTAGTTGGTTCAAACATGCAATTGATTATCAAAACATGTCTAGCCCAGTGGCAAGGTAACATTCTGGAAGGTCAGTGGATGGTATCGCTGACTACCTGGTTCGAACCCCGCGGAGCACATGTAACGATATCTAGATCATGGGTCTGCCACTTAGTGGTACCCTTAACTGGGTTGGGCCGTGATCGACAGTGATTAGTCGGGTGGTACCCGGGAAAGTTTGTGTGTGTGTGTGTGTTAACTTGCCTTTAAAAAAACATGCAATTGATTAAAGCATTCTCTCTCTCTATATATATATGTATATGAAAGAAGTTCTACAGTTATGTTCCGAAGAGTAATACAATCATCCGTTTTTCGTTTTCTTCTTTACTTTTTGTAATCACTTTAATTGATTAATAACTATGGTTGTATGTAGTAATCATATATTTTCGTCATGAATTTTGTTTTCATGCAATCAAAACCTAAACGATAAAAAAATAGAAAAGTTATAATAATTCATGCATGAATAATAAGTAGTGACTGTTAGCATTTATATCATTTAAAAGAAAACGAATGTTGTGGGAGCACGTTTATACAACATGGAACAAAACATTCTTTATTTGTTTCGTGTTATAAATATTAAACACACCATCCCCACACACATCTCTCTCTAGCTACATCACACACACACACACATATATATATATATAGGGTTGGGTTCCGGTGAGAAGGAGAGTTATCGTAAGAAGCGTAAGAAGGGATCTTCACCTTTGGATGCACATTAGAATGAGGTACACCGAGATGAGGTACACCGAGATGCACCGGATCAACTTCCTTTTAAGACGCAATTCATTGACGGATATGCGATTAAAAGTGATTAATGGTTGAGATCTCTCTTACGCTTCTCACCTTAACTCTACTTATCACACGATCTTATGCTTATATATATCATTTGGTTTAAAGAAAAACGTTAAACAAATGAAACACCAGAAATTCAAAAATCATACCTTAAATCATAAATTTTGATGAAAAAATCATTTACAAAGCAATTTTATCTCAACTTTCATGAGTTAAATTTATAAGTTTTTGTGGTTCTTATTTAAGTATCGTTTCAATAATAAAAAGCCTGATATAAAATTAGTTTAATATATTATCAAATAAATAAAAAAAAATTACGTCAAGAAATCACGAATAAAATTCAGTAGAGACAATGATCACATGCATGGTTACGTCTAGTGTTTTGTAGGTAATATTATATCGTAAATCTAAGTTAATTTATGTTTGGTAAAGATAACTGATAAGGTAGCTGATGACTTATAAGGTAGCTGATGAATAAATCACGTTTGACAAAAAGTAGCTTATAAACATCTGAAATGACCAAATCTTGAAATGTTACTCACTTATATATAATTAAAATAAATATTTAATAAAATAATCTATTAATTCATACAAAATAGCAAAAAACAAATAATAAAATATATTTATGTAAAAAAAATTAAATTGATTATCATATCTATTATAATTTTTGGATTTGTTAAAATAAAGTTTAAAAAAAATTACATTAATTTATGATTTTAAGTAACCATTACACATAATATATGGATAACTAATCGGTTATGTTTTAGTTAATTACTAATTTTTCAAAAACTATAACTAATAATTCTAAATAATAATAATTAATAATGGTGAATAATTTAAAATTAAAATGAATTAATAATAATTAATAAAATTAATTAATAAAATTCAAAATAATAATAATTAATATTATAAAGGGGTTGGAGAAATTTGTCATTTGTCTAACATAACAAGGGTGTTTTTGGAAGAAAAAAACAAAAAACTACATGACTTATCAAAACTTTACTTTTTTAACTTATCAATAAGCTACCTTATGGTCATCCAAACATGTCCACTAAAAATAAGGTAACTTATAAGATGATTTAAATAAAAATTAATTTTCAATATATATATATATATATATATTAACATTAATTTATACTTATAAAATATTACATATTTACATGTAAGTCATTAATAAACTAGAAGTATTAGTTTGTTGAACAAGAAAACACTACAAAACAAAATGATTTTTACCTATATAAATAAGTTTCATCGATGATTACTTAGAGCATCTCCAACAGCTATTGTAATTTTTTTTTAAAATAGCATATTAAAAGTCAAAATCTCTATAATAATTTGCATCCAACTCCAACAACTACTCTATTTTAACAACTTTATCATTAACAATATTAATAAAATATTCCATCATTTAATAAAATATTATTTCTCTCTCCTACATACTTAACTTCAATTATTTTGATTGGTTGAATATAATTAAAATATTGTTTCTCTTTCTTCTATATATTTTTAGAGATTCTCTAAATTTAGATATTTTTCTTCTCTTTTTTCTCATTTTTCTATTTTAGCAATTGATATACCATAGCTGTTGGAGTACTTAAATTGCTAAAATCTTCCATTTTTCTATTTTACAATAACTGTTAAGAGCATCTCCAACAGTTTCTTCAAAATGAGAAAAATAGAGAAAATAGGGATTTTGAATCAATATTGTGCTCCAATAGGTTTTCTAACTCTATCTCCAAAATAGAGAACGTAGAAGTGAGAATAGTTTTTTCTCCAAATATGTACATCACTTCAAAAATGATTATGAAATGAGAGCACTAATATAAAACCTTGAAAACAATTTTTAGAGATATAAATAATATTTTAATAGGTAAGTTCAATATTTTAATATTATAATCAATGATGGATTTCCAAGATAGGTAATTTGTTGGAGATGAATGTATTTCTTTTTTGGAGATTTTGAGTTTTAGGTCTCCATTTTGGAGAAATTTTGGGAATTTGTTGGAGATGCTCTTACGGATCATCCAAAAAATACTAATGGTTCAATAAAATTCGATATTTTTCGAGAAAATACCAGCAGATCATCAAGAGAATACTTGGGTAATCTATCACAGATTTGAATTACTCACCACAATGTATCCACCAACTTTGTGACGGTTTTGTGACGAATCAACATTTAACGACGGATTTCCAAGGAAAAGTCTATAGGCAATAGTCTTTCATTTAGTAGTGAAATATATTTCATAAGGACAAAAAAACAAAATAAATAAAACGGATTGTTTTTGTTCTTGTCGTTATAGAATATTTGGCGGGTTATGAGATCAGTTAATAAATTTTCATATATTGGCTTTTTTTTCTTTGTAGATCATATATTTAGTGATTTATATACAGGGTTGGGTTCGATGAGAATAAGGGTTAAGGGGAAAAACGGTAAGAAGATATTTTCATCCTTAGATGCATATTAGAATAATCAAAGATAATAAGGATCCATATACCTAAAATTAGAAGCTAAATACTCCATCCGTCCCAAATTAAGTGTCTACATTATTATTTTTGTTTGTCTCAAAATAAGTGTCTATTTTTTAAAGTAAGTTTTCAATTTCTCATTCTACTCTTAAATATGAGATGGAGAAAGTTTATCTCTCTACTATCAAGGGTATAAATGTCTTTGGGTATTTAAAAAGTGTAGTAATTACACATTCTTAAAACTGTGTATCATTTTCATTATGAACATTTATTTTAGAACAAAAAGAGTATTAAATAAGACGCGGAATTGGCAAACACGAGATTTGCTAGAAGCCTTGAAGGGGAAACTTTAAACGGTCATGCAAAATTACTTTACTACACTAAACTTGTGTTAATAATAAACTTTCAAGAAATATAAAGACATTCAAGGAAACAATATTATGGCACCCTTTGTTAATGTTATTTTTTTTTATTAAGATGGAATCATAAGATGGTGACACGTGCTAACTTATGCCCCCATGTGGGTCCATCGGTCGGCCATGCCTATATGTATGATTACAAGTATAAAAATAAATTTCGTATTTTTTTTTTTCTAATGATGACATTTATAAATTTTTATTCTTAGTATAAAAATAAAAGTTTACATCATACTTTATTTGAAATTCCCTATATAGACACGGAATGGATCATGTAAAAACCATAAAAAATTAAGAATTAGGGAACTAATTTTATGGTGTATATTGATAAATATACACTACGTAAAGTTGATCAAAATGCATTTACCATCAACAAAGTACTTTTATAGATGAATATATATATATATATATATATTATATGTTCATTGATAAATGTATTTAGTTGTATTTGTATTTTATCAATACGTAGATTTATCAATGAATATTTATTAAAAAAAGTTAATTTTTTAGTTCTCAAAATATTTAAGGTTTTATATATGGTATAAGATCGTGTGAGAATGAGTGTCAAAGGTGAGAAATGTAAAAATATTGATCATCATTTAATCTTAAACTCACCCATGAATTATGTTTGATACGAGGATTGATCTGGTGCATCTCATCTCGATGCATCTCATCATAATGTGCATTCAAGGGTGGAGATCCATTCTTACGTTTTTCATCTAACTCTCATTCTCACAAAAACCCAACCCTCTATATATAGGCGTAAGATCGTGTGAGAAGGTAAGAATTAATATGAGAAGCATAATAAGATATCTAAACCCTTTATCACATTTAATCTCAAATTCACCCATGAATTACGCTTGATACAGAGATTGATCTGATGCATCTTGGTGCATCTCATCCCGGTTCATCCTATCATAACCTGCATCCAAGGATAGAGATCTCTTCTTATGTTTCTCACTTTAATTCTCCTTCTCACCGGAACCTCTCTCTCTCTCTCTCTATATATATATATATAGAGAGAGAGAGAGAGAGAGTGAGAGAAAGAGAGAGAAAAGGATCATGGGAAAATCCCAAATAAACGGGAAACTAAAAAGCACCGACTGTTAGATGGATGATCTAATGAATATGATTAATTGGGCAATTACAATATTTTTTTAATTTAAAAACTCACACCTATATTTTTTTTTCTTCGAGAAAAGACAAAAAATAAACAAAATTCGAGCGAAATAAATTACACCATAAAAATATCGTATTTTTCTCATTAAAATGTCATCTGTACATTGATATACTTCGGCATCCATGTTGTATTAAATAGTGAAAGAATGACATCCGAAACCTTTCTTTTCGTTTATGCGTTGAAACGGAAAATACACGCAAAAAAATTTTACACGACGACATAAATACATATGAAAGTATTAAATCCATATTAAAATTATTCCAAGTCGGTTTAGGGTGTCGATAATCAATTTTTATATTATTTTGATATAAAAATGTTAAATAATAATTTGTCTTGGATGTATTACATCACTTTTACTGTTTTACATAATGTAAAAATTACTCCAGGTATATTTTTTTATCACGTTGATTTAAATATTACGTCCGTAAACTTTATAAATTATATTAGTATATTTTATATTTTAATAAAGTATATTATATATTTGATGGCAATTATGTAGTTTTAATTCTTTGTTTGTAATTTATTAAAAGTTAGTGCTTTTTTAAAATTATTTGAATACATTAAAATTTGATTATTAAAATGTTAT
The DNA here is from genome assembly GCA_036898165.1 of Silybum marianum. NCBI lineage: Eukaryota > Viridiplantae > Streptophyta > Magnoliopsida > Asterales > Asteraceae > Silybum > Silybum marianum. The sequence continues at coordinate 7,674,827 of CM072541.1, forward strand.
CAGATAATGAAATAAAATAAAAGTATATAAATTTTAAAATTAAAGAACCATTTTGTAAATACTAAAATCTTAATAGAAAAAATAGTCTTGTTGAATAGTCTTACACCATATTTAGTATTTTACTATCTCTAACACTAAAATAATGCCAAAAAAAACATTCATATATTGAAAACCATTTGATGCAAAAAAAATATAGTTCATGATTTGGTACATTCTTTAGAAATAATCTTATATATTATTTTATTGGATATATGAATTTAAATTAAGATCCTACTTATAATTTTTTTTTTTCTGAATAAACAAGGCAACTTTTTGTTATTTAGCATATTTTTACCAAATAAAAAACCAAATCCGTTACAAGTTGAACGTGAATGTTAACAATTTTAAGTTACACATCGTGAAATTCAAATTTTATAAGCTCGTTTATAAATCCAAACTAAAAATCAATTAATTCTTTATAGGCTCAAAGTCCAAAGCAAAGTAATAGCAACGATCTTTGTAAACGTGTATACTTTGATTACACAATTTAATTATGCACATGTGAATATGTTTGGTTTAAAAAATGTATGTTTGTATTACTTGACAATCAATTCAACTTAAATTGACCCTTTAAACGAGTGGAGTCAAATATTGGTATTATAAAACTTAATTATTAAGTTAGTCGAACATTATTTATGTTGAATAAGAATTCAAACTTAATACTTTCTAAATGTATGTTCAACTAGCTTGTTAAAACCCTTAATTTTAGCCGTTACCACTTTATTACATATTTTCTATGTTAAGATGACATATGATTTACATGTTTTTCTTGTTAAAAAAAATATTAGCCAACTATTATTTTGAACTAAAGCATTACATTTTTTATAAGAAGTGTTCCTAGAATTCAAACAATAATAACAAAAAAAAATAAAAATTAAAAGAACTTGTAGACCCACTAGGAATGCACCTGATATAAGTCGAGTTTGAGTATCAATATATTCAACTCAAAATCGATAGCTATTTTTTAGGCTCGAATTCAACTTGAAAACTCTTGGATGTTTAAAAATTAGAATCCAAACTCAACTCAGACTCAATAACAAATTACCAAACTAAAACTTGTTTAAAGCTCAATTCAAGTTTGAACTCGGAATGTAATGTGAAAACATTCATAATTTATAAAGGTTATTTTATTCACCTAGATGACACCATGTCCAAGTAAAGATGTAAGAGCATCTCCAAGAGTTATGCTATATTTTTGTCTAAAATGGAGTAAGAAAAGTCAAAATCTCTAAAAAAATTACTTCCAATTACAAAAGCTACGTTATTTTAGAGATTGTAGTATTTATTATATTATTAAAATAATTAATATATTAATAAAATTTATTTATTTCTCTTAAACATTTTATTTCAATGTCTCTTATTGGCGGAATGATTAAAAATATTATTTCTTTTTCTCAAAAAGTGGGTTTTAGAGATTTCTCCAAAATTGAAGATTTTTATATTTTTTCTTTTTTCTATTTTAGCATACAAGATAACATAACTTTTGGAGCAAAAAAGTTGTTAAAATCTCACTTTTCTCTATTTTAGCATAGCTTTTGGAAATGCTCTAAATATGTTTTTATACGAATGGAGGTCGCCATGTCCAAATAAAGATGTTTTTTTTCCGAAACCTTCTCTCCCTTTTTACATAAAAGCTCTTCTTTTTTCTTTTTTCTTTTTTCTTTTTCTTATACCGACATAAGGGTGTAAACGGTTCAAGCTTTTAACGAGTTACTCGAGCTCGAGCTCGTTTATCTCGAGCTCGAGTCGATCTCGAACACGAAATAGAACTCGTTTAACTAAACGAGCCGAGCTTTATAGCCCTAATGTTCGACTCAGCTCGTTCGAAAACTCGATTCAATTTTTCGAGTTGAACCGAGCCGAGTCGAGCCATTCGAGCATACCCATTTTTTCGAGCCAAACATGCTCATATATTTATTAATCATACAATACAAAATATAAAAACTATCGAGCTCAAGGCGATAAACGAGCTAATCGATCGCGAGTTCCAACCCATAAATGAGCATCGAGCTCGAGGTCAATAACTCAAAAAATATTCGAGCTCGTGATCGAGCCCTACATTGAAAAGTTAATCGAGCTCGAGTCGAGCTCGAGCCCAGTGTTAATTTTTTGAGCCCGACTCGACTAACCTAATACTCGACTTGACTCGGCTCAATTAACCTACTATTCGACTCGACTCGTAACAGGGAGTCATCTTAAAATCACAAATAACCATTCTCTTTTCATATTAATGAATAAATAATATAAATATATTTAAAATTTGTTATTTGATAAAAAAACATCTTTATCAATTTTTTATTTTTTAATCTTCTAACCTAGTTATTATTATCTTTCATTGCAAATGACGTCACAGTACCTTTCATTTATGGTGCATTCTAAGTTAATAAATCTATGCGCTTTAATCTAAAACAATTGATTTATAATATGTATATTAACAAAATAACCAACTTTCGGAGTTTTTACGAAATAACTCATCCAATCACCCACTGGAGGCGACTAGAGCATCTCGGGATCTGATAAATGGTCACATCAAGACCATATTCAATACCATTAAAACTTATATTATTTTAGAAAAAAGTAGACTTCCTCGACAAATGTGCTTGGTCGCCCCTATGGGGCGACGTTGTATCCTATTTTGTCCTATGTTCCTGGCTTTGACCCCTATTCACTAATACTCTCATACACTCAAATTTTATATGATTTTTAAGATTTTATCTGATTTTCAAGATTCTCAAGATTTTTATCTGATTTTATCTAAAAATTTATAAATAATAGAAAATTTTATGTTTTTTAATAGCTTAAAAAATATTTTAAAACTAATAGATTTTTATGTAACAAATTTTTGAGATTTATTAGACGTAGTAATATTTAATAGACAATTTTATAAGATTTATTGAATGTAGTAATATTTAATTTCATAATAAATGAAAACAAACCTCGTCAAATTTTTTTAGTTTTAAACAATCTGTCCAGAAGATCTTTTTTTTCCGAGTCCATCCAACCACCTTCGGGATTGATGGTAAAAAATATTTTCTGGGCAGATTGTTTAACATAGGGGTGTTCTCAGTGCGGTTTGGTACGGTTTGGGGTAAAACCGCAAACCGCACCAAACCGCACCGCAAAATGCGGTGCGGTTTAAGCGGTTTGTACCTGTCGCACTTTATGTCTACAATCCAATATTTATAAGTTTAAAAATACATTATAATATTAACGATACAGTGACCGTAGTTCAAAAAAAATAAAGAGTTTCAATATATACGATTCCCAAATACATATTGCATAATTAAAAATATTCTAAGAAGTAAAATAAATAAATTCCGAACTAGATTGGAAGTGTGAGTTGTGACGTGTCCAATTAATTTATTAATATTGTCAATTGTCATGTTAAATCAAACTAAAAGCATAAAAAACAAAGTCCGAAAATACTATATAAATAATAAATTATTCTATATATATGTGTGTGTGTGTGATATATAAAATTTAAAATATATAAAGCATGCGGTACGGTGCGATTTGAACCGCGGTTTAATAGCTCAAAACCGCAAACCGCACCGCATAGTGCGGTTTGGTAAAAATGCAAACCGCACCGCGCTTTACGGTGCGGTATGGTACGGTGTGGGCGGTTTGTGCGGTTTGACGGTTTAGATGAACACCCTTAGGTTCGTTTTCATTGATTATGAAATTAAATATTACTACGTTTGATAAATCTTAAAAATTTGTCTATTAAATATTAGTACGTCTGATAAATCTTAAAAAATTTGTTACTTAAAAATCTATTAGGTTTAAAATACTTTTTAAGATATTAAAAAACATAAAATTTCTATTATTTATAAATTTTTAGATAAACTCTTGAAAATAAGATAAAATACTAAAAATTAGATAATTTTTTAGTGTATGAGGGCGTTAATGAATAAGGGTAAAAATCAAACAAATAAGACCAAATAGGGTCAATGTCGCCCCCATGGAGCGACTGGGCACATTTATCGAGAAAGTCTATTTTTTTTAAGATAATATAATTTTTAATAGTTTTGTATATGGTCTTGATGTGACCACTTATCAGGTCGCCCCGAAATGCTCTGGTCACACCCAGAGGGCGACTGAGTGGGTTATTTTCACAAAAACTCTGAAAGTTGGTTATTTTCTTAATTTATATAGCATAAATTGGTTGTTTTGGGTAAAACCCCTAAATTTATTAATAACTTATTTGCATTATATACAGAAGTTATATTATAAGACTAAAAAAGATGATTTGAGAATGATAAATATTTGAGAAATAAAGAATTGTTCCTACCTCATCATCTGGTCAATAATTTGTGGCCTTGACCGTGAAGCACCTTTCATCATATGAGTATGTGAAAAATAGAAAGACAATTTCGTAACTTTTACAAATAGACGTCAAATGGGTTCATATGTGAACCCATGTGATTCACATATGAACTACAAGTTCATTTGTGAACCCGTTAATTGGTTCACATGTGAACTATTTAACCGATTCATATGTGAATCACAAGAGTTCATATGTGAATCATATGAGTTCACATGTGAATTAGTCAAAATAGTTCATATGTTAATTGCACGAGTTCACATATGAACATATAACTTATATGTGAATTGCATAGGTTTATTAGTTTATATATGAATTCGTTTGTCATATATTGTAAAAGTTACGAAACTACCTCATCTATTTTTCCTATAGCTGTAAGTTTTGACCAGTCAAATCTGATCTTAACCGTATGAAGGGTTAGAATTACTTTTTTACTTCTCAAATATTTACCACTTCTTAAGATAGCATTTGGCTATAAAACTTACTGTACCAAAAAATCAAGTATCTCTTGAGCTTGTCGAGTCAAGTATCAAATAGCTTAACTTCATTAGCTGGTATGTCAAGCCTACTCGACTCGAGTATTAACGGAATTGATCTCGAATAGCTGACAAGTTATCTCGTCTTGTTTACACTTTAAAACTAACAAGAAACATAATCAGTAGATTATATTTATTTGGATTCTTATAAAATAATTCAAACGATTTTTAGTAAAACTATAATTTAGATTTACCGATTTCAATTACAATCAATATCAAATATCTATAATATTAGTTTTGATCAAGATTTTTTCTTAAGTTTGTCTTATAAACGAAATGCTAGTTATTTGATTATAAACGAGTTACATTAAAATGAAATGTAGTTTATCTTTTTTCAAACCATTTGTAAAAACTTCATTATAATATATACCTACATTATATACAAAAAATAATAATAAATATTTTCTAAAAAAGTTGTTAAAAAAAGTACAAACACTCTCTCAATTTGTTAAAATATATAATAATATAAGAGAGAAATATTAATTGAAATGAAAAGTTTGTGTTCATCAACTTACAAGAGCGCATATTTATACATATAATTTGAGAATCAAAATAAAATAGAAAAGATAGCAATTATATTAGAGGATTACACTATTAATTACAATGAATAAAATCAGAGATATGATTACATAATAAATCAAGAGATTGTGACCAAGTGTAGTTAAGAGCGTGATTTGGTGATCAAGTGTAGTTAAGAGGATGATTTGGTGAGATATGATGTATCTCTATCAATAAATACATGAAAATATAGGATAAAAAGTTAATTACGAACAACTTCAACTGGTATCACATGGAACCTGCTCCAAAGACATCAACTGCAACCACAAGGGTGGTGCCTCAATGGTTTGAGCTTGAGCTCCAAAGATCAACAATATCAGGAGGTCCCAGGTTCAAATCCAGGAAGGGGTAAAAAAATCCTCTTATGGTCACGGAGGTTCAAATGCGGTGACTCCGGGCTACCCACGATACGGGTAGTCGTCCTGAGATTAATCGGTTCATATAACGGGTTGGATATCCAGGTTAATAAAAAAACATCAACTTCTACGTCTATCAAAACAAAGGATCAAGATGGAATTAGAAATTTATCTTGTATTTAGATAAAATCGTCCCATCCATTTCTCAACTATGTTGTAGGCCATAGCCAAATACATCAAAATATTAATTAAACCGAAAAGCATATTATTTTGATATAAATCATCATTTTATTATTACTTTAAAAGACATACTCATTTCTATCTTATAAAAATACAACCCACATAATTTAATAAAAAGAATTAACTGACATAAAATAAAATAATATATAATCTAAAAAAATTGGTTGGTACCCTTTGTGCACTCACGATCGGAGGATGCTTTTTTTTTCTTTGTTTTCAATTTGAAAATTGAAAATAATAAACAATATACACTATTTATAAACTTGCAATTTTACAACTTTTGTCCCTTAACTATGTATCATTTTGCGGTTTTAATTTATTAGGAATTTTATTTTACATTTTGATATGATAGTCTACTTTATCTTGGTTTCGTCCTCGAACCTAATAGCCTCAGTCAGTGAACATTAAGTGATGTGAGGAACGCTTTTGTTTATTTAACGTTTTTGCACTATATAACTATAACTATAACGTTTTTGTTTATTTAACGTTTTTTGCACTATATAACTAGGGAAGAACTTTATCCTAAGGTAGAATCTGGTATAAAAAGTCATTTGGAAGATGAATACCTAAAAACATTGATGGTAATGTTTTTTTGAAGGATGTCCCAAGCTATGTCTGAATTAATCCTGACAAATTATGACTACAAGACATCAGCCCTGATAAACTCAGTGGCCACAATAGTTGTGTACGTCTAGACTCGAACCCTGGACAGATGGGATACTCCACCACAACCCTTGTGGTTCATTCATGGTAATGTTAGAGAAGGATTTGAACCCAAATGAAAGTTGCAATGAATACAATATCTCACACAAAGTGTAGACTTCAATGGTGGCGATTACTTGTTTTCTTAATCAATAAGTACTCTAAAAACACACCCACACTTGCAAAACAAAAACCATAAGAAAAACCCAACCCAAAAGCAAATAAATCACCTAAACCTATTATATATTCCGGATCTAGTATCGTTCAGTAACCAAACCAAACAAACACGATATGTCTCACTCAAACCTAGGCTCTAGAAGTTAAGATATACACAAACCTATCCCTAAGGAGATCATTTCCGCGTGAAGCATATTACATAACTGCTGAAAAGGGTTTCTTGATTAAGTTTGTCAGATATATGTGTTTGTAGAGTAATTAGACCTTTCTCTAATTCTAACATATAAAACACAAAGGAAAGAAAAAAAAAACAAATCAAATCCATCACAAACTCAAACAACAAAAACCGTTATGCTTTTGAGACGTGCCTTTTTTGTTTTGATATTTCGATACGATGAATAAATCGGAAAAACAAACAAAAATAGCTCCTATTTAAGGGTTTAGAAACCAAACTGTAAGATCCCACATTAATTGGGAAGTAGAACGAAAGTTATCTTATAATAACCTTGATACCTTCTCTATCAGATGCGTTTGGAACCATGAGTTCAGATGTATGAACAAAATGAACAATATCTAGTATGGTTGGTCTGAGATGTTACTCTATCAGACGCGTTTTTGAAACCATGAGTTCAGATGTACGGACAAAACGGAAAATATCTAGTACTGTTGGTCTAAGATGTTAGACAAAACAAACTGATATGAAACCATTTATTGTGAATCAAAAAAATGCTAAAAACATTTCACTCCACAGGACTAAAGCTGCCATTATTAAATAGTTTAAGGGACAAAAAAGAAAGAAACCCTGAAAGGCTACCGCGAGAATGTCGCTACAAAGTTGGAACATCCGCCGAATGTGTGTGTAATTTTGTAATGAAGTTTATAGCTGTAAAATTCACAGAGGGAGAGCAGCTGCTAATTTCTGGATATATCCGCTCTATAGGGTGCAGCTAATTTCTGGGTTTGATTTGCCAATCTCCTTCAACTTCTCGATTTCAAGAATTGAATATATATATATATATATTGTATATACAGTTGTATGTATCAAAGCGGTAAAATAAATTTGAATTTCTTGATGTTTTTCACATGGGTTTTTAGTTGATCACTGAAGGAAACAAAAGGTTTCCAAGTTTTTGCTTAATCTGAATCCAAATTTCAGTTCTGAAATCTTAATGGCAGAAGGGAAAGAAAAGGCAAAAAGACTGTATCAGGTCTGGAGAGGAAGCAATGTAAGTTGATACTTCTTAAACTTTTAGCTTTGATTTTTGTGATGATTTTAATGAAATTATCTTAATATAAGTCATGGGTTCAGATGTCAACATTTTCTCATTCAGATTGTTGTTACCTTTTGTTTTTTTGTCTGAAATTGACCATTCTTTTTAGCTACCATGACTGAAATTGAACAAAAATGATATGATCAGAGAAAATATCATGTGTAATTTATAAATCCCTTTTGTTTATTTGAGGATGTAATTGAAAAAGAAAAATGTAATTATGGTTATGTTTCTTATCTATTCCGGTTGCCTAATGGTTTGGTGCAGAATGATTAAGAGGCTCTTATGATATAATACAAAATAAAATATAATTGTTTGGTAAATTATTCAAAATGAGATCAGGTCTCATAATGGTTAAGGGAGGTCCTGAATACAAAATGATTCAGAGGGTTTTGGAACCATTAAGAGATAGCCTTATTTTTTGCCAAACAGGATTCACCTCTTAACGATTCAGGGACCGCCTCTTAATGAAATTGTTAAGAGGTAAACAAACAGCCCCAAAATGGTGTTAATCTAAACTGAAGTTTCTCAGAAACTGTACAAAAAAAGTTTGTAAATTTGTTGTGTGCGTGTGTGTGTAGGGGGGGGGGGGTATAGAAAGTTTTAGCTTCAAAGTTGATATAAATTTGTTATTTTTCAAGCACGTATGATAATATTATGTATGATTTTAAGGAATGTTGCATAGATTGTTGACTACTGATTTTCTTGTATTTTTGTAATTGATAGTTAGGGTCAGGTTCAGGGGAAAACGCCAAAAAAAGAGAAAACTGAAGAACACCCTGGGAGCCCTCCATCTGGACGGTATGCACAAATGCATACCGGTAATTTATAACATGCATATATATGCACTGGTATATAGAAAAAAAAACAGCTTCAATCGCTTGTATGCATTTGTGCATACCGTCCAAATGGAGGGCTCCCAGGGTGTTCTTCAATTTTTTTTTTTTTAGCGTTTTCCCTTGAACCTCCCTCTTGATTAGTTATACTTTGAATCTTGATTCTCATTTGTTTCTTATGGTTTCAGAGATTCTTTTGTGGCGGTCGATTGATATTTGGTCCCGATGTGGCTTCTTTGATTTTGACCTTACTCCTAGTTGTAGGCCCCGCTTTATCCTTCTGTATTAAAGTTTACCACACCATTAAAGTGAACGAGAAACATCACAATGATAATCGTTATTGGTACATTGTGCTGATTGTGGCAGTACTTCTCACTTTTCTGGTAAGCAAATCTATCTTTTTTGTTTAAACTTATTCTCAAATTATTTGGTGTTCTAAAAAGCATTAAGCCGAGTTATACAGTCGAGTGACTTTCTAGCCGTTAATCGCCTTAGTGGGATTAAACAGATGCGTAAATGGTTCGTTTAAATCTATATGACAATTAGGGTCTGTTTGTTAGTAGCTTAATGAGCTTAATTGGACTCGCAGATTATTCATTCAGCTATACATGACTGTTTGGTATTGGCTTAATGATGTAGAAAGTAGCTTATTCAGTAAGCTTACATGGGGAGCTTTATGCAGAAAGCCGTGTCTTTTTTTTCCAAACCTCCCCATCCCATAAAAAAAACGCTCATTCCATCTATGAAGAAATCCTCCCAAACAAAAACCTTCCCGATACAGACAGATTAATCCACACAGACAACTTTATCCATACATGACTTATGTTTGTTTGGTTTTCCATAAGTCATGAATGGATAAAGTTGCTTGTGTGTATTTGTCTATATAGATTGGAAGGTTTTTGTATGAGAGGGTTTTTTCATAGATGGAAGGAGCTTGTGTTTTAATTGGAAGGGACATGGTTGGAATTTTTTTGGCTTTCTGCATAAAGCTCCCTCTAGAAGCTTACTGAATAAGCCACTTTCTATAGCACTAAGCCACTACCAAACAGTCATATATAGCTGACTGAATAAGCGGTGAGTCCCATTAAGCCTATCAAGCTGCTAACAAACAGGCCCTTATGGAAAACCAATCAAACAACCCCTTATTTTTGAATTAAATAAACATTTGAAAACAAAATTTTCATACTATATTTTTCGATCTAAACATCTTATTCATTAAGCCATTGGATGTATTCATGGAAACTCGAGTCTTTACGGAAATAATTTATCTTTATGGCGTTCCACAGGATATATTGTTTCTTTTCTTGACATCAAGTAGAGATCCGGGAATAATCCCACGGAACTCAACCCCACCGGACTCCGAAGAAGCATTTGATATGAACACCCCTTCAATGGAGTGGGTCAATGATAGGACTCCTCATTTGAGATTACCGAAAACTAAAGAAGTGCTTGTAAATGGTCATTCGGTTAAAGTTAAATATTGTGATACGTGTATGCTATATCGTCCTCCTCGTGCCTCACATTGCTCCATTTGCAACAACTGCGTTCAAAGATTTGACCATCATTGTCCATGGGTCGGTCAATGCATCGGACTAGTAAGTTCATCTTTTACCATCATTGTGTGGTTTTTGTAACGCGATATTTGGTTTTCATATCCTGTTAATGTCGTTAAATTGTTTAGTATCATTGACTCATTGAGTAATAGTGGAAAACGTATGTTTATGTACATAATATTATAGAGAGGAAGGTTCAGGGGAAAACGCTAAAAAAAAGAGAAAACTGAAGAACACTTAGCCCTCCATCCGGACGCTATGCACAAATATATATGCATTAGTGCATATGGACAAATGCATGTTACAAATTACCAGTATGCATTTGTGCATACCGTCCAGATGGAGGGATCCCAGGGTGTTCTTCAGTTCTCTTTTTTTGACGTTTTCCCTGTGCACCCGACCCTAATATTATATATGATATAGAGATTTGCCACCATATGTCACGCCTTGAAAAACATAATTGGGTTTATAGGACGTCTAAAATGTGTTCTACTAGAATACTTTATAGGACTTCAGTTTATAGGACCAAACGATACGTTTTTTTATCTGAAAGTGTTACAATATGTTTATAGGACGCTTTAGCGTTTTACTTGCAAGTTTTATAAGGACATTTTTTTAAATAGTGTCCCATAGAATAGCTAATGTACAACATTTTATTTTAAACATTCAAGTAGTTACTTATGCTTTATGTTACAAGTAATGAAAGATTTATATATGTAGAATGATAATGGATTTCCGTCATCATCTCTTTGCAGCGTAACTATCGGTTCTTCTACATGTTTATATCAACATCAACCATCTTGTGCATATATGTTTTTGCATTTTCATGGGTCCACATTGCCCACCAGGGCCCCTCTGTTTTGAAGGCTATGGCAAAGGACGTATTGTCGGATTTCCTCATTGTTTACTGCTTTATCGCGGTTTGGTTTGTAGGTGGCCTCACAATTTTTCATTTTTATCTCATGTGTTCAAACCAGGTGATCTTCATTTTAAAATTTTAAATTTTGTATCAAAACTTGATTATAGTAATATATATATGTATATATATATATGAAAGTTCAAATGCAAACTCAAATTTGGTTGTGAACGCGAGGACAAATGTGAGTGCGACACGTGTCTGAATGTAGATTATTACAGAATGAATAATCAAAGAATATTCAGATTGAATATAGTATTTATTCAGTTTGAATAATGCTTATTCAGGCTGAATAAATACTATATTCAGTCTGAATATCTCTTTGATTATTCAGTCTGAATATGACACATGTCGCACTCTCATTTGTCCTCAACGTTCACAACCAAATTTGAGTTCTTATTTGAACCCGCCCCTATATATATATATATATATGGGTGCATAATCTATAAAAATATGAGAGTTTATATAGGTAGGGGTGGGTTCATTTGAGAACGAGGAACCATTGAATATTCATAATGAATGTTCATGATATTCACAATGAATATCATGGATATCATTGTAATTCATTATGAATATTCATAATATTCATTGTTTCCTCGGTTCTCAAATGAACTTTCCTTTATAATATAAGTATATCTTTGGTTATATTTGCGCACTTACGAAAATTTGCTCTTGATACAGACAACTTACGAAAATTTCCGATATCGATATGATAAGAAGGAGAATCCGTATCACAAGGGAATAAGAAGGAATCTTATAGAAGTCTTTCTAACAAAGATCCCTCCTTCAATGAATGATTTTCGGGCTTTTGTGCAAGAAGATGAAAACATGGTGATGGAGCCCACAGGTTCGGATTTTGTACGTTCCTCAAAGGAGAAAATCGACATTGAAATGGGAAGCAAATTTTCAGAATCAAGTGGGATTTCACTTCCCGAAATTTTACAAAATTTGCGTTATGATGAGTTTGAGGGTAACTCGAAAAGCAAAGATGGGATTGTAGACTTGGATCTTCACCCGTCTCCCTTTCTTTTTGAACGGAAAGAAGATGATAAATGTGATGAGCAAATAATCATTCATGAAACCGAAACCGTTCATCAATTATAGAGGTAACACCAAATCTGACTCTTAACTATTCTTTTTTTTTCCACTTCAGTTTGTAACCTCTTAACGGTTAAGAGGCAGCCTCTGAATCGTTAAGAGGTGAATCTTGTTTGGCAAAAAATAAGTTTGCCTCTTAATGGTTTCAAAACCCTCTGAATCATTTTGTATGATGGACCTCCCTTAACCATTAAGAGCCCTAATTACATCCTGGACAATTACCAAACAATTGTATTTTCAATTTTGCATTATATCATAAGAGCCTCTTAATCATTCTGACCACTTAATCATCCTGCACCAAACCATTCAGCAACCACCAAACAGCCCCATTGAGGCCTTGTGTCCAATATCACCACGTGGTTTTAAGTTTGATTCTATCTCTGTCCCTCCAATCATGTAAAGACACATCATCAGTTTATTTCATATGGCGTTTATTTAATTCATCTTGTTATTTTCTCTCTTTTTTATAAAGAAACGACGTGTCTTCTCATGATTGGTGGATACAAAGTTTGGTTTAATTTTTATCTAGTGTAACAGAGAATTTTGTTTTTTTCTTTCAATCGATGTAACAAAGTTCTAAAATTTCTTATTTTGTACCTATTTTGACCGATGTAACAAAATTTAAAAATTTTCTTATTTTGACTGAATCTTGCACATGTTGTAACATTTGAAAAAGCGAATACCCGCAAAGGGACAATTAATTAGAAAGTAGGTTATCAGTCAAAAATGAGTACGGAATAGGAAAATTTTGCGGGGTTGTTTGGTTAGAGGTATTAAGCAGTAATTAATGGGATTGAATTAATGGGATTGAAGATAAAAGAAACGTGGGGGATTTTCATTCTCTGCCATTTTCATTCATCTGCCTGAAACAAACATCCCTTGAAACTTTGTTTCATTAATTGAGAAAAAAATAATGTTCACTAAATAAGAACTAAGGGGATGTGTCGTGAAATATCCCATCTGTCTTGGGTTCAGTTCCAGACGTCCACAACAATTGTGGCCACTGAGTTTATCAGGGTTGATGTCTTGCAGTCATACTTTGCCAGTCTGGGCATAGCCTTAAAAAAATGAATTGTTGGTAAGCGTCTCTTAACTGGTAAGTAGTAAGTACTAACCGGGTAAGAATCCTGGTTCTTGCTATGCCTCTTACCTGGTAAGATTGTTGGTTGTTCCATGCTCACCTGATAAGGTAAGTGACATCTGCTAAGAGTCTGGTAAACGGTCTCTAAGACAAACTAATAATGCATTTTGCATTTATTTAAATTCAATATAGACACCCTCTCTATATTTTGTGTTTTTTTGGTCCAATCTGTTGGAAATATTGTACTGAATTTGTTAGATTTTTTTAATCATATTTCTTAGAAATAATGCCATTTTTTTCTTATATTTTACAGGAATTATTCTTTCTTGTGGTGGCATTTGTCAATGTAGAAGATGAATGCAGAAAGGTTTTTATAGATGAAACTCAGATATGGATGTAAATTTGTTCTGTTTTCAAATCAAAACAAGAATGTTGCCATCTGTGACCAAAAAATATTCACTACATTTTTCATCTTTTTTGGGTTACTTTATTTTATTTTATTTGATGAAATTGGATCAGATATTTGGTATGTTTTGTGATGGAATTTGTTGTGACATTTTATCTGTTTTGTCCTTTTTATTTTATTTTTTCGGAAGTATATAATATTTTTATAGGGCAAAATTTGTCGTTTAAAGACCAAAATATGTATATAACCGTAAATGAGATTTAATTTAAATCTTTATCTGCTAATCTTTAATAAATGGCTCCACATAAGAAAGTCATAGATATAGTTAGAATCTTATTTAAGGTTATACACGTATGCATGTTATGCATATGTGCATACCGGACAAATTGCTTAACAATTACTTGTATGTAGATGTACATACCGTCCTGATGAACGGTTACCAACGTGTTCAACTTTTTATTTTTTTTTGTGGTTTTCCGTGAACCTGACCTTTATACATAAATATATGAATCAGTGCACATTCAAAACAATTAATGGGCATTAGTTTTTACTTATTTGTAAGTAACTAACATCTCAACGTGAAATATTATAATTTTAAGGATTGTAATATATTGTATTAAATACATCACTAATGATTAAAGTTCCATTTTAAATACTCATCATTTGCTTTAGAAACTAACATAAAAGTAACACACCATTTATTTCTATATTTGTTGCATGTTAAGTTAGATATATGATAGGTTTGGGTATGCAAAATTACAAACAAAAATAGAAATAGTTGAACACACATTTTCCATACAAATAGGGAAAAGTCTTTTAAACATATTTTAATATTTATAACAATTAGAAAATCAAAAAAATCCATACACTTTCTACTCTACCAACATGTCATCTTAATACTTACTAGATAAAGTTCGATGATGATTTGAATCGAGTTTATTAGAATTTGGATCGAAATTTTATCTACTTCTTTTTAGCCATTATGTATGTGTATATACTAGTTGATGACTAATATAAGAAAAGTAATGTATATTTTTTGGGACGAAATGGAAATCATATTATCGAGCACAGTGGCGGATCCAGGATTTTATCCACCAGGGTCCCATTAAAATAGACTAAAGGCGTGTAAAGTCACCCGACATGTTTCGGAAATTTTTTAAAGTTTTTTAGTTGATTTCAAGACATTTTCTTATTGTTTTTGTCGATTTTGAAGGATTTTCTTAGTATTTTTATCGATTTCGAAATATTTTTTTGGGTTTTTTATTGATTTCAAGAGAGTTTTTCAGTGTTTTTGTCAATCGCCGGTAAGATGGGGTCCCTTGAATTTTTTCACTGGGGGGAATCAAGCCTAAATACAGTATTTTTTATATTTTTTAGCCTATAATTTTTTTTTTACATTTCACTGGGGGGATGGGACCCCCCTTTCTAAGCTAGATCCGCCCCTGATCGAGCATAGTCTTATTGGATATCTTGAAGCTACTCGAGCTTTCAAATCTTCATCGTGATAAGCACAAGCTTGTATCATGAAATCTCGCCGAGCTATCAAATCAAGTGCTAACTTAGGGGCTGTTTGGTTGGTTGGTTTTCCATTAAGTTATATATGGATAAAGTTGTCTGTTTAGATTAATCTGTTTGTATAGATTAGGAAGGTTTTTGTTTGAGATAGTTTTTTAATAGATGAGATGAGTATGTTTTTTTAGCTGCAAGGGACGTGTTTGAAAAAAACTTGGCTTTTTGCGTAAAGCTCCTCCCTAGCAGCTTCCTGAATAAGCCACTTTTTGGTATCATTAAGTTACTAGCAAATAATCATGTATAGTTGACCGAATAAGTTGTGAGTTTCATTAAACTCATTAAGCCATACAAGAACGTTTATTCACTCAGCCATACAAGAACATTTCTATATAGCTTAATCATTTAGCCATGAAACCAAAATGGCTATATGGAATAAGCCAAGACCTCTCACTTGTCTCCGTCAAACCATCTCAAACAAATTAATACCAGAATTGCCCCAAAAATAATTCAATCCTCTCTTTGCCTTCCTCAAACCCATCTGTCTCCCGTTCCTCATATAGACAAATTTATCCAGACAAACAACTTTAACTCATACATGGCTTAATGGAAAAAAATAAGTAAACAACATCCTAGCACCTTCTAGTCTATCTGAAGTTGACTTGGCTCGTTTACAACTCTAAAACAAGATTTTGGCATCAATAGATCAATATCACTATCACTATATATCAGCTTGCTTGAAATTCGCCATTTGTCAATGTATAACTATAATGGAAAAATCATTGGAGCATTTGATTACGTGAAAGTTGAAAGGAAAATACAGCAACGAAAATATATGAAGATTAGAAAATAAATAAAATGATCATAATTTTGGGTTTGAAAATGTGAACATTCTTTAATTTATGATTCGATACTATACATGTCATCATGAAAAATAATCGTATACAATAATGCTATATAGAAATCGTGGAAGCACGACTAACATAAATCTCAACATTTTAAAATTTATGTGTTAAAGATCTAAACAATACAAAATTATGCAAAGTATGTAGATTTTTCAAGGTAAATTGCATTAAAATGCAATATACTTTGTTCACAAGTAGATTTTTCAGGTTAAGTTGCATTAAAATGCAATATACTTTGTTTTAATTCCTATTTCATGTAACACATTTTATTTTGGTACCTCAAAGGCTCAGATGTGATATCTCAAACATTTAGACTAAAGTAAGTTGCATTTCATACATTCTCAGATATATACCAGATACCTAAATGTTTGAAAGTCTCACACATGAAATACCAAAATGAAGGTTTTGGAAATACGTTATATAAATAGGAATTAAACCAAAGTATTTTACATTTTCATGCAGTTTGCCATTTTTTTTACTGATCCCTAGATGCAAGTATAACAACTCGATCTTAAAAATAAACTTTAGAAATATTATATTTATACATAGGAAAGAAAATCAAATAAGAACCACAAACAAATACCAACCAGTTTCATTTTAGATTAGAGCATCTCCAAGAGCATTGCATAATTTTCTCTAAAATAGAAAATCAAAACTAAAAATCTCTAAAAAAATATTACACTTAACTCCAAGAGAATCTCCATTTAGGAGATTACAAAATTCATTATATTATTAAAACAATCTATATTTCTAATAAAATATTATTTATTTTATCTAAACATTTAATTTCAAATTTTCTTATTGGTGGAACATAATAAAAAAAATAGTGTCTGTCTCGTGGTAATTATTTTTGGAGATGTCTACAAATTTAGAGAATTTTGTAATCTCTTTCATACTTTCTCCATTTTGGAAAAGTTTTAGAAATACTGTTGGAACAAAAAAATGCTCAAAATCTCTATTTTCTCCATTTTAAAGATGGTATTAGGGTTCAATGTAATATTCTCATACGAAAGAAAGAGAGAGAAACAAAGTATTTGTTTCTTATAGAAAGGTGTTGGGGGTGTTCTTTTTCTCATCGGAAATAATTCCATCTGTTCCATTTCATATATGGAATAATGGAATAATACTGCCATTTCATATGCGAAATAATACTGTTTATATATATATATATATGTATATATGGGGCAGGTTCAAACGAAAACGTTACGGTTGCGTTTAGTTAGTGAAAAATTTCCTGTTTTGTAGAAATTTTTTCCAGACAAAATGAAAATTTGGAAAACGCGTATAGTTCGTTCAGTTTTCAAAAATTTTCCAAGAAAACAAAAAATTTCATTTTCTAAATTTACATTGAATTTACAAAACAACTTTTATCAGTTTTCAAAATTTTCATTCTCTAAAACTTTTCCACATTCACATACACACTTTCACACACACACACACACACACACTTTCACACACACACACACACATTCACACACACATTCACACACACATACACCACTTTCACACACATTCACACACACACACACACTAACACTTTCATTTTCACACACACACACATTTTCGAAGACACAAACACACATTTTCGAAGACACAAACACACACACTCACTTTCACACACACATACACACTTTCACACACACACGCGCACACTTTCACACACACACACACATTGAGACTTTCACACACACACACACACACATTCACACACACTCTCTCTCTCAGACACGCACACATTCACACACACGCACTTTGATTTTCACACACACACACATTTTCGAAGACACAAACACACATTTTCGAAGACACAAACACACACACTCACTTTCACACACACATACACACTTTCACACACACACGCGCACACTTTCACACACACACACATTGAGACTTTCACACACACACACACACATTCACACACACTCTCTCTCTCAGACACGCACACATTCACACACACACACGCACTTTGATTTTCACACACACACACATTTTCGAAGACACAAACACACATTTTCGAAGACACAAACACACACACTCACTTTCACACACACATACACACTTTCACACACACACGCGCACACTTTCACACACACACACATTGAGACTTTCACACACACACACACACATTCACACACACTCTCTCTCTCAGACACGCACACATTCACACACACACACACGCACTTTGATTTTCACACACACACACTTTCATTTTCACACACACACATTCACACAAACACACGCACTTTCACACTCACACACACACACACACAATTTCACAGACACAAACACACACACACACTCTCTCTTTCACACACACATACACACTTTCACACATACACACACATTCACACACGCACACATTGAGACTTTCACACACACACACACACACACACACATTCACTCACTCACACACATTCACACACACACACACACATTCACACACACTCTCTCTCATAGACATGCACACATTCACACACACACACACACTTTCACACACACACATTTTCACACACACTTTCACACATTCACACACACTTTCACACACACACACACACATAGACATTCACACACACATACACACACTGACACTTTCATTTTCACACACACGCACACATTTTCACAGACACAAACACACACACACACACTTACACACACACACTTTCATTTTAACATACACGCATTCGCACAAACACACACACACACACTTTCACACACACATTCACTTTCACACACACACACACACACACACACTCACACGCACGCACGCACACACACACACACACACACACACTTTCTAATTTGAAAAAATGAAAAGTGGTAGAAAATGCACAACTGTAACATCCCAGGCCAACCGTACCAGATATTGTCCGCTTTGTTCGCACACTTGGACTCATGGTTTTAAAACGCATCTGATGGAGGTGGTATCCAAGTCCCTTATAAGGCAACTTTTGTTCTCCTCCCCAATTAATGTGGGATATTACAACAACCAAACGCTTTTTCTAATTTTCTAAAAATGGAAAATGAAACCTCTAGGGTGCGTTTAGTTAACTATAAAACGTTTTCAGAATATGAAGTTGAGTTTTCATTCTCAGTTTTCTATGAAAATTTTAGAAAACGCGTTTAGCTGAAATGGTGGAGTTTTCATTTTTCAATTTTAGAAAATTAGAAAATGCATTTGGTTGTGCATTTTCTACCACTCTTCATTTTTCACCTTAGCGTTTTCGTTTGAACCTCCCTCATATATATGTATGTATATATATATATATATGAGGGAGGTTCAAACGAAAATGCTAAGGTGAAAAATGAGGAGTGGTATATACTTTCATAAAGTCAGGTTCACGGGAAAACCACAAAAAAACTGAAGAACACCTTAGGAGCTCTCCATCCGGACGGTATGCACAAATGCATACCGGTGATTTGTAACATGCAGTTGTGCATATGTACTAATGCATAATATGCATTCATGCATAGAAAAAAAATAGCTTCGATCGTTTGTATGCACAAATACATACCGTCCAGATGGAGGGTTTTAAAGGCACTCTTCAGTTTTTTTTAGGTTTTCCCCTGAACCTCCATCTTGTTTCATATACGAAATAGTACCGTATGTTTCACATGAGAAACAATAAACGCGAAATTGGTTCTCACGACCCATGGTTCTCAGCATTTTTTTAGTTCTCATTTGATTCACCTCTTTTTGTTTACTAGCATCATCAACGAAACCAAGAACAAACATTCAAAGGTAAGTCGGCTAACGCTATGCTATTAGAACACTAAAATGTACATCAAATCAAACGACTCAAAATAAAAATCCATTTGTTACCTAAATATCGGAAAAAAACAAACCCTAAAAACGAAACACAAGGCATCCAAAACAACGTCCGTTAACAAAAACCAAAAACAAAAACAAAAACAAAAAAGAACTCGAAATAGCAGGCCATCTCTACTTTGAAAAGGGAGATTAGAAACGGTTTCTATGATCGAAACCCGTGGGCGGATCACAAAAAACGAAACTTAAAAGGAACAGTGGAAAATAGAAAGAAGGGCTCTGCATAATCGTTGACCCGATGATTTATTGTTTAAAAAGGAGAGGAGGTTGTTCTTCGGAGTTGATACTTTGGTTCCGGAGGCGGTACACTTGGCAAAACCTTCTCCACCTCCTGCAAAAAAATACCATTATAAGAAGATTTACTGTAAACGAAATCAAACCAAACAAACCCAGTAAATTCCACACAATAGGGCCTGTTTGTTAGCAACTTAATGAGCTTAATGAGATTCATAACTTATTTGATGAACTATACATGACTGTTTGGTAGTGGTTTTAACGATATAGAAAATGGCTTATTCAGTAAGCTTCTAGGGGGAAGCTTTATGCAGAAAGTCAAGTATTTTTTCTATACCTGCCCTTCCCAATTAAAAAACATGCTTATTCCATCTATGAAAAAAACCCTCCCAAGCAAAAACCTTCTCAATCTATACAGACAGATTAATCCACATAGACAACTTTATCCATACAGGACTTAATGGAAAACCAACCAAACAGGATCTCTACCCCAAAGAGTAGAGTTGGTGTTTCCTTGAAGACCTCTGACTTGTAAGACAAAAAATAAATAACACAAGAGCAAGCTATAAGTAAAAGTGTATGCAATGAAGCAAATGGTACAGTTAAGCAAACCGGATATAAATGTCGAAGATGAGACTGAAAGATTTACACCAGAACTGTGTGTATTTAATTATTAAAATCATGCAAAGTGAAAATATTATATCTTTTGGTGTATCTACACCAGGGGAAATTTAGAAAACATGATTTTGCAAGAAACATTAGGTTCTAAATTTCAAAGGGAGAAAACATAGATGGTAGAAAGATAATCGAAGAAAGGGCAACAAGCAAAATAATCGAAGAAAGATAATCGAAGAAAGGGATGACCAAAACCTAGAGTTTGACTTTCATCTTGTGAGTAAAAGAAAAAGGTCGATAAGATTTCGATAAGATATTTCATATTAACCACAAGGGTTGTGGCGTAGTGGCTGAGGACCTAGGGGATGTGGTGGAACATCCCATCTCTCTAGGGTTCGATTCCAGACGTACACAACAATTGTGCGCACTGAGTTTATCAGGGTTGATTTCTTACAGTCACAATTTGTCGGGATTAGTCTAGGCATAGCCAAAGACGCCCTTCAGAAAAAAAAAAGATATTTCATATTTATGCTCCAACTTTAAAAAGACAAGTGTTAAAAAAGGATCTAGATAATTTACCCATGTTTAGTAGTAGTATTGTAATATTTGTAACTTGTAAGCCATCATTATCAATTATGGCTCCTTGATTATTCACTTGTGAATAAACCATCACATGATATCCAAGATCAAACAAATACCAAGGGAAGAAAGAATAAAGTACATTATCTACTTCATTTGTATCTATTTTAAAAAGAAAATGAAAACATCCACATTCAAACACAAGATTTTTATTGTTGAGGGTCTTAGTATGTAACACACCAATTCAAAGAACAAATAATACATATAAATACATATGCATGTAGGTGGCTGGTTCAAATAAGAAGGCTAAATATTGTGAGAAGGTTAAGAAGGGAAGGTTAAAAGAAAAGGTTCATACGTGAATCATTGAAAAAAAATCTATTTGAAGATGTATATGTGAACCAACGTTACAGAATATTCATTAGGGTTTTAATAGCAGTTTTGCTAGTATTGTACTATAAATGTTACCCTAGAAGGGGGGAGGGGGAATTACATAGTATTTTTCTTAAGAAAGAGATGGTAAAATAAATATTTCTTCACTTCCCCCCCCACTCTCAACCCAATAACGAAACTAAGGGAACATTCATTAGGGTTTTAATAGCAGTTTCACCCCCGACTAGCAATACAAAAAGTAAAAGACACAAGTAGGCAGACAAGACAAGAAAAAGTAGGAAAAACTAAGACAACCCTCTGCTGATTTGGCTATTTGTTTTAGCTCTTAGATGACTTGATGAGTGGACTTATATACTTAGCAAGATCATGGTTCAAATCTTCCTTTTTCATATTTGTATCATAATGTATGTTTCTACATATATTTCACTTCGTTTGATATAGAAGGTTTTTGTTTGGGAGAGCTTTTCATAGATGGAACGCACGTGTTTTTTAATTGGGAGGGGCAGGTTTGGAAAAAAAAACTTGACTTTCTGCATAAAGAGCCCCATAGAATCTTACTGAATAAGCCACTTTCTATATCATTAAGCCACTACCAAACAATCAGTATAACTGACTGAATAAGCTGAGTTCCATTAAGCTCAATAAGCTGTTAACAAACAGGCCCTAGGCTAGGTCCGGCTAAGAAAATAAGAAATCTTTGACAAATAAGCTTTTAGTGACTAATTAAAGGCGATGTAAGCCCTGTGGATACTAAAAATGAGAATGGGATGATGGGATTGATCTCCAGAATGACTTAAAAGTAAGTTGCTGATACCAAGAAGGTTCATTCAGACACTAAACAGGAGAGACAGAAGAGTAGCCAGACATCATGATTACATCCCAATCCCATTATGGTCCAAGAGGTAACAGATTCAGACACCCATTAAGAAGTTCCTGCTAAATTATTGATCTTACCTTAGAACATGACAAGAAATAATACCCTTGATGGAAAAAAGGTCATATACCACTTAAACTAATGAAAACAATGAAAATGAAGATGCAAAATACACAGAACAAGAAGTAATTGTTTGATACTTAAACAAGTGAAAAACAGATGTGTCTACAAAGAGATATAAAACTAGTGAAAGGTGATGATAAAAAAGGCTTGACAACTGCACCATTAATTTTTAGAAACTATGAGTAATGAGTCCAATGATATTTTCAAGCATAAAACAAGCTTTAATATTTCTCATTAGTTATGAAGAATTCGGGGCTGTTTGGCAGTTGCTGAATGGTTTGGTGCAGAATGATTAAGTGGTCAGAATGATTAGAGTTTCTTATGATATAGTGCAAAATGAAATATAATTGTTTGGTAATTGTTCATGATGTAAGTAGGGCTTTTAATCATTAAAGGAGGTCCAAGGTACAAAATGATTCAGAGGATTTTGAAAATTAATCCTTACCAACTCGATCTTGTCGCCCCTGGCAACAAACATGCATTAAGAGACAGACTTATTTTTTTGCCAAACATGATTCACCTCTTAACGATTCAGAAAGACTGCCTCTTAATGAAACTGTTAAGAGGTAAACAAAAAGCCATAAGGAGCTTGATCAAGTAGTTCGTAAACAGGCTGTAAAACTGAACCCCTATATGGTCTATCTTCTTCTCGAACTTAAGTCATGATTTATGCAATACTTTTTTCGTTTTATCAACCGATTTCAACCCCAAGTAGTTATGTTTACGTTATGGTCTCACAAGTCACAACTAGGTTTCAGAAAGAACCAAGATAGTTACATGAAGGAATGATAACTCTCCACTTAAAAAAATCCATTTCTGTGAAGTGTGACCAATAATGACTGTTGTCAAAATGACGGATCAAAGGACACATCGTCATAATGACTTTGAGAGAGAGGAGCGAAAAAAACACATATGTATGTCAACTTATTTAACTTATACATGGCTAAGATAGAATCCACAAACAACAAAATACCAATAAACCAAGCATGTAGTAATAGCAATAACCGTGAATTCACTAGGCCCTAGGCATAGAGTCCTCAGAGCATCTCCAACAACTTTTCTATAATTTCTCTAAAATAAAGAATGAAAAGCTAAAATCACTAAAAACATTTTCTTCCAACTCCAACAGCTTTTCTATTTTAGAGAATCCATCATTACTTATATTATTAAAATATTCAATTCATTTAATAAAATATTATTAATCTCTCATACACATTTAACTTCAATAATTTTGATTGGTTGTATATATTAAAATATTGTTTCTCTCTCCTAATTTAGAGATTTTAGAGAATTCTCTATATTTAGAGTTTCCTCCCTAATTCTCTAAAATAGCAAACAAGATAGCAATTCTGTTGGAGCATTTCAGAGAAGAAAAACTCTTTTTTTTTTCTATTTTAGCAATGTTGTTGGAGATGCTCAATGACTATATAGGCAATGGATTTTAAGAAATAGAGATACCTTCTGCCTCCTGAGTCTCTCGTTTTCCTCTTCCAAACGTGAAACTTTGTTCTCCAGCTCATGGGTGTAAGCCTGTTCAACCATACAGCACTTTCTTATCACATTTTTACAACATGGAAATTTTCAATTTTACCTCTTAATGACCACTTATCACTTATTCGTTCAGACGTTTTTTAATTCAAACCGTTTGTTTTTTTTGTTTTTTATAGACCCTCTTAAGTCTGAAAATCATCTGAAAAAAAATGGTAACCTCACCACTTAATTCCTCTTATTCGCATACACCTGCATTGTTAGGGATTTATAAATCAAGGATTGATTCAGATTTCAAACATCAGACGTAAAAATAAACAGTCTAACTGATTCAGATTTCAGACTTCAACACCACCTCATATAAATCAGTAGTGAAATCAGACTTCAGCACCTCTTAAAAAACACAATTGAAAATTGAAATTTGATAATGATACCTGTTTTCTTGCTCGTGAGCGTGCAGCAGACTCCCTATTCTTAATCATTCTCTTTTGCCTCCTTTCCACAGTCTTCTCAATCACAACTCCAGACGCAACTCTTTTCCGTCCAGCCATATGTGTGTCTGATAAACCACCCATCAAAGGGGTAGGAGATATCGTCATATGGGTCTCGGGATAACCCATCTCCATCACCGGCTGAACTTGATAATGGGCTGGAATAAGCATATTCTGCGGCTGAATCGGATTAACTTGATATTGCATTTGCATCCACTGTGTTTCTTGTGTTTCTTGCGTTTCTTGCGACCCAATCGGTTCAGCTCCTATAACCGAAACTTGGTTTTTCTTAGATTCAGCAACAATCCCTGCCTTAATCAAAAAGTCCTCAAGTGTCATCTCACCGAGAGTTGGTTGTCTTTCCCTACTACCATTCCTACCAAAATCTTCAAAACTACTAACGCCATTAAGCTCATTATCGTTATCGTTACTATTCTTCTTCTTCTTTTTCTTCTTCTGACCCTCTTGGATATCTTGCCACACCTCATCAACGGTCTTTTTCGTTAATTCGTTAGCAAGCGAAAGACTTAATTGTCGAGAAGAACCCGAAGCAAGTTGAGTGAGTTGTTCAGTGTGGTCAACGGTGCCATTGTTCATAGTCAACATACCTTGATTAGCTTCAGCAATCCAAACACTCTTAAGAAGTTCATCAAGATTCATACTACTTAAAGGTTTACCTAAATCCCCTAATTGTTGATGAACTTCATCCAAAGTTAGGTTATATAAATCCCCTAATTGCTTTGCTAATCCATTCGAACCCATCGTTTGAGTCCCCATAAATCAAAATCCCCCAAAAATTTCAACTAATAAATCAGAAATCAAAACCCCTAAATGCTAATAATTAACGAAAAAAACTATAAAACCCCTAATTTGCAATGTTAAAAGCGGAAGAAAACCACAAAATTCACACGAATCGTGAAGCGAATGGTAATCAAAGTTGCATGATGTTGATTTATAATCATTAAACTAACAGAAATTGGAAAAATAATGGGATAGAATCACGGGAAACGCATGTGATTTGATGAAAGAGATGAAGAACTCACTTGAAACCTAAAATCCTGAAAGAGATTTTAGCTGCTTTTTTGTTCTTCTTCTTCCATGCAGCTGCAGAAGGAGTAAATAGCAGCAAATGATGGGCAACAAAAAGAAAAGAAATGATTTATATTTGAAGTGAAGTGAATTCAGAAAGATGAAAAATGTAATATTATTATTAAATTTGGTTAATTAATCCAACATAAAAGAAGCATTTACACATTCCATAATATATTCTCTTGTTTTCAGGTAGATGAGTCAATTAACCATTCTTTACTATTGGTCGACCCTTTCTTGAAGAAATAACCCACATTAATCTTTTATCTTTTTTATTTTTTTTAGGAAACAAATTTTTAATTAAAGTTAACCAAGAGCATCTTCAATGAGAGATTATTATGGGATTGTTTCGGTAAATATAGGCTAAGTTATAACCTAACTTAAAAATTTATTTATTTTTTAAATAATTGTTTAGATGTATATAAGGTAGTTTAAGGTTATTTTTGGTAAAAACTGATATGATAGCTTATAACTGATAACGTAGCTGATGATTTATAAGGTGGTTGATGATTAATAAGTTAGTTGATCAACAACTCATGTTTGGTAAAAACTAGCTGATAAACATGTAAATAACTAAAATGACATCTTCAAATATTAATCACTTATAATATAATTAAAAGAAGTATTTTATAAAATAATATATTAACTTAAATAAAATAGTTAAAAATAAATAATATAATATGTTTATTTAAATTGATTCATATATATTATAAATTTTGTATTTGTTAAAACAAAGTTTAGGAAAAAATTTATATTAATTTATAAATTTAAGTAACCATTACATATAATATATGAATAATTAATCAATCGTATTCTAATTAAATAGTAATTTTTTAAAAGTATAAGTAATAATTTTAAATAATAAGTAATTAATTTAGTGAATAACTTAGAATTAAATTGAACTAATAATTAATAATTAATTAAGAATTAAAATTAATTAATTAAATAAAAAAAATATTAATTCATAATTATAATTAAAATTAATTAATAAAACTCACAATAATATTAATTAATAATAATAAAAAACACAATAAGTCACTCTCAACTAACTTTTTAATAAGTTAGCTTATAAGTTAACTTAAAAGTCATATGATAGTTTGCCAAATATGTAATTAGAAAACCAGGTAGCTTATAAGGTGATAAGTTACCTTATTTTTACCAAACAATGCATAAGCAATTGTTTGGATGCATATAAGATAGTATAAAATGATATTTTATTAGTTTCCTTTTATATATTTTATTGATTTTATAATTATATATTGATATCGAGAAAATACATCAGATTCATAAAAGAAGTTTTTATATATAAAAAAAAAATACTATCCTGGATATGTAAATTATTAATTTGATAAACTGAAAAATGATGTGATAATAAAAATTATAACGTTTTTAATTTTTTTTTTAAATTAAAATCTTACAAAAATTAACATTATTTATATTATTAAAATATTCAATATCTATAATCAATTTCATGTCTTTCTTCCAAGGGGCATTTTGGTTTGATGCAATAGTTTTAAGAAATTTGGATTTTATGAAAAGATTTAATATCAGAAGAAATTGGAATATTTAATATATTTGGTTTATAAGATTTACAATGAAATTAAATTAAATTCTTTATAAAAACAAATTATAAATAATTAAATTACATTTCTATTAATTGATTATTACAATATAAATAATTTTAACATATTCTAAAATATTATTACATATAAATCTTACAAAACCTCGTAAAATGTCAACTACCCTCTGGTATTTCAAATCCATTGTTTGTGTGATTTCAAATTCAAGAAATCCTTCAAACCAAACATGAATTGGAATGAAATTCAATTCCAAATCTTTACAAATTCAATCCAATCTTACAAACCGAATATGACCTAAGTTTTAATTTTGAGGATTCTCTTAGGTGAATTGAATTTATCATCTATTTCTCTATTTTAGGAAATCTTTTGGAGCAAAAATTTAAGTCGGGATCCCAAAATCTCCATCAATGAGAACAATGTAATTTTTTTATTATTATATATTATCGTGTTAACAAGTAATAAAATAATAATAATCAAATACCAAACCTACATGAATTAGACTTCAAAGCTTAGAGTAGTACAAGAAGTATTGGTTTCAAAAGGAAAATCCGATGAATAATATATGGGTTTCTTGATGAAACTAATTTAGGATTGGAAACAAGGTATAAGTGCATACTTTTCTTGTAATGAACTTAACAACAAAAATGCCACGACATCCTAGAAAAATAAAATATTGATGCAATCTATATATATATATATATATATATATAGGGGTGGGTTCAAATGAGAACTCAAATTTGGTTGTGAACGTGAGTACAAATGAGAGTGCGACATGTGTCTCATTCAAAGAAATATTATAGTTTATATATTCAGACTGAATATATACTAGACTGAATATTCCTTTGTATATTCAGACTGAATACATACTAGACTGAATATTCCTTTGTATATTCAGACTGAATATATACTATATTAAGTCTGAATATTCCTTTGTATATTCAGACTGAATATATACTATATTAAGTCTGAATATTCCTTTGTATATTCAGTTTGAATATTGCTTATTTTGACACGTGTCACGCTCTCATTTGTTTTCACGTTCACAACCAAATTTGAGTTCGCATTTGAACTTTCCTCTATATATATATATATATAAAGGAAGATAAACGAAAAAGGATCAACGAGTTTCGTTAAGGCTTTAGAATTTTTATAGGATTTTAATTTTTTTTTAATTTAAATTTAGCATTTAATGATGTAAACCTTTCATGTTCTATATATATATATATATATATATATTTTTTTTTTTTAAATTTTGTTATTTAATTTAATTAAATTACCTTTTCTTTTTAATCTAACCATAATTATTATATTCTAATTTTCTTTAGTAACTAACAATCCTTATAAATCAATATTTTTAATAAAATTTATTTTTAACTTTGTATTATTTCTTTATAAACTGTTAATCAATATAAATCAGTACTTTTACTAAAATATTTCTTAATAAACTAACGATCAATATTTTAAATAAAATTTATTTTAAGTTTTTTATTTTCTTAGTAAACTAACAATGTTTATAAATCAATACTATTTATAAATTTTTTGTTTTCTTAATAAACCAACAATCCTTATAAATCATTACTTTTAATTAAAAAAATCATTTTCTATTTTCTAAACTTTTTGATTTTTTTTAAATCTACAATATTGTATAGACTTTTCTACTCTTAATTATAAATGTTTGTTTCATTATACATAAGGTCCTTTTTGGTATTTTACATATTTGCAATTTATACAAGTAATCATTAACTCTTTCTCCTATAAGTCCTTTCACTTACTCTTCTCAACTCTTATCTCCCTAGTAATTAATTATTAATTACTCTTCAATAAATTGATTGGTTATTGGATTTTTCTGTAATATATATAGACAAGTCTAAAACCACAAGAAGAGGTAAGTGTGTTAGTAAAGTTGGTATTTATCTAACAAGGATTCTTCTGATTTTGCTTTTGGGGAGAAACCTTCTTCACCATCATGCTTCCTAGGAAGATAAACGAAAGAGGATAAATGAGAGACTTTCGTTAAGGCTTTAGAATTTTTATAGGATGCAATCCTTAAAACTTAAAATTTTAGTGCAATTGTTCCCTATATAAATATTGTAAGAAATATTAATCATTTTTTTATTTGTCTATACGTGATTCTAATTGATAAAAGGGTATAATGAAATTACTTATCGTATTGCAAATTGTTCTTGTTGGGTCACCGATGATTTGGTGATGAACCACCTTCCTTTATATGAATGAATTTTTACAGGTTCTTTTGAAGGTCTGAAATATGCTTCAAGTATTGAAGAGTCAAAGACTATTCAATCAAGGGGTTGTACATCAAAAAGTGGAATTTTGGATGTATCAACCAACTTCAATATTCAGACCATCTTGCCAAGTCAAGATTGGGTCACCAATATAGTGGGTCACCGATGGTACACTCAAAAGTCATCAAAAGTACTAAGGACATCAAATAAGATGAGGTCATCAAGTTTGATGTCATGGTCACCGACACTATGATCTTGGTCACTGAAATTGCAGGTATATTTTCTAAGGCTGTGATATCAACTCACAAGGGTATACACTTTTGTCACTTAGTGAAAGAAGAAGTTATCAAGCAAAGTGTACAATTATCAACTCCAGCCTTATAAGGTATCCACCGATGTGATACATAGTGAGATGTATCACTTAGCAATTTCAAAGAGATAAGTTCTTGACTCACATCAATTGCAAGACACGTGAGCCAGCAAGAACTTGGGCACCAAGCCTTAAATAAAGACATTCTCTTTTATTCTTATAAAAGGAATATTTGTCTTTTAGCTAAAAGGCTTGATGGGACTTCACGAGCATGGAGAAAAGAAGATAAAGTTATCTGACATTACGTGCTACAAGGAATGGTTCATCCATTATTCTAGTACAAAGGAAGTAGTCTCTTCCTTTGTCCAGCAGATAATCTTCCAGCTAATGAAACCTTGACAGCTGTCTACTTGCATCCCATGCATGGACACTATAAAAGGAGATGAAGTCCTTCCCAGAAATCTCACGCTTTCAACAAATCTTCAGAGTGATTATTTGTTTGATTGGCAAAGGCGTGTGCTATAACGGTATTGTTTTAACTTGCTTAGTGTAATAGTTAATTACTGTTATCTGTGTGTTTAGTTTGATAGAATAGTCTGCCTGTTCTTTTCCGCATCAAACTATCTGTGTGTAAATTTTTAATATTTATATTAAAAAATTTAAAAAAGAGTATATTCTGTGTGTTTTATATTCAACCCCCCCTTCTACAAAACCCTCTCTTAGTTAGCCATCTCTCTTTGGGGACTAACAATTGGTATCAGAGCAGTTGGTTTAATCTCATAAACCAGATCTGTGATGGCTACTACCTCAAATGTTGATGGTACCTTGCAGACCTCTTCCAGTAATACATATGATTTAGGATCTTTGGCTAAACCCCCAAGATTCAACCCAAACAACTTTGGGTTATGGAAAAATCGCATGTTATTATTCTTGGAAGGGATCGATTGCAGGTATCCCAACATTTTCAGTGAGGGACCTATTGTTCCTAAAATATGGGCTCGCTTTGGCCCTCGAAAAGGACGGCGAAGGAAAGGACATAGAGTCGGATGACGAAAGAAGTGAAAAAAACCGTAGATATATCATCAAACCTTCTAACAAATTTAGTGAAGATGATAAACGCCTAGTCGCTTTAGATACTAAAGTCAAATCTGCTCTTGCTGTTTCTCTTCCTGATGATGTGTATCATTCTCTTCTTAACCTTCCCACTGCTAAAGAAATATGGGATACTTTGAGTGTCTTATATGAAGGCACCAAAGAAGTAAAGAAATCTAACAGGATCTGTCTTGTTAGAAAGTATGAACTCTTCTCCCATGAAAAAGGAGAATCTCTTTCTACCTACTTTAATCGTTTTAACTGTCTTCTCAACGATCTCAGAGTTCTTGGCCGAGTTTATGATAATGAAGAAGTTCTCTCGCAAGTTCATGGATTGTCTTCCGCATTTCGGGAAACTATCTGTACTTGCATCAAGCAAACCAAGGACTTAGAAATAATGCCTTTAACTGCTCTCTATGGAACTCTTCTTCACTATGAACAAACTAAGAACCAGAGAAAGTCTCTTATAAAGGATATCAAATCCTCTTCTATTGCTTTGATAGGTGATTCAAAATCTTCTTCTTGTGTTCCTAGAATCACCTATCCTTCTTCTGATTCTGAAAAAGATATTAAGGAAGACTCTTCTCATCTGTCAGATGCATACTATAGTCTTCGCTGATGATGAAGGAGAAGAATCAGCCATTGACATACTTTCTGATAGTATGGCAATGCTTGCTGGAAACCTTAAGAATAAAAGATTTTCTTCAAACCGCTCCAAATTTAATAGAAAACCTTTTTCTCAAAAATCCTCTTTTGATAAAGCAAATGAAGAATGCTTCAATTGTGGAAAGAAAGGTCATTTTGCTTCTGAATGCAGATAAAAAGCTTCTTCCTCTAAACCTTCTTCTTCATATGGCCATGACTTCTCAAAATCAGCTTCTAGGAAGCATGAAGAGAGAAATAGCCAATCCTCTAAAGAAAATTCTGAATCAAAAGAAACCTCCAGGTACAAGAAATACAAAGCCAAATACAAGAGAGAAAAGGAGAGAAACCAAGGTAAAAATAAAACCTTGGTTGCTAAGGCTCATTGCTGGGAAGATGAGCAAACCTCTGAAAGTGAAAGTGAGTATGTCACTAAGTGTCTCATGGCCAAAATCGATGAGATAGAAGACATGGAGAAGTCACTCTACACCACTCTTGTATCTGCTGAGGTATCCACTTCAGGGACAAAACCTCAGGTACATCCTTTTACCTTTCTCTCTGATGATCAAAAGGCTGATGCCTTTGATTCTTTAACTGTTGACTTCTGTGACTTAAAGATTCAAAAGAAAAAGGCTGATATGCACATAAAATGTCTAAATGATCAACTCCTCTCTTGCTTTTCAAAACTAAAAGATTTTGACAAAATGAAAGCTGATCTGGAAAACCTTCGGTACTTAAACGACAGTATTTCTGAGGAAAAATCAAAGATCTCTTCCACTCTTGAAAAGGAACAAGAGGTTCTGTCTAAATGGACTAAATCCTCTAAGAATCTTGAAAGGATCCTTCAAGATCAAATAACCAGCAAGGATAAGTCTGGCCTTGGTTATGGAAAAGATGTTCCTCAACCTTTTGATCTTCCACTCCATTCTTCTGAGTGTCAAGGTTTTCCTGCTGGTTTCCTTTCCGATGACGATGATGATCTCTTCGGTTACTCATCTGAGGATTCTACCTCCGTTCACTCTATAGATCTACTTGACATGCTCAAAGTAGAATCTGGTTCTAAAAAGTTTGGAGTCTTTGTTAAAGCTAAAGAAATCTCTTCTGAGTCTTCAATGGTTTCAACTCTTCCAAGCTCTTCTTCTTCTCCCAAACCTATCCAAAGACTTTTAAATTCCTTAAGTCTGCATGAGTCAAGGTACTCCCAGGAGCAGCCTTCTGAAGTTGCTGAGTATCCTTCTTCAAAAAGATTTTCTCCTCAAAAGAAAAATTTTTCTAAATCAAATTTTTCATCTAAAAGGAAATCTCAAATAGCTACTGACTTTATTCCTCGGTCAGTAAACTTGAAGAAATCAAGAAATCCTGGTAAAGGTATTCTTGGACCAAGACCAGGTGTTGGACACCCCTCTTCGTCTCATTCCTCAACCTCTGTCCAAAGTTTTGATGATAGGGATTTTAAAAAGGCCTTTCCTTTAAAGAAGTGCTATAACTGTGACAACACTCTTCATCTTGCTAAAAATTGCCCAAAAGAATTGGTTCCTTGCAAAACTAAAATGCCTTCTAATCCCAAAGGACCCACCTCAAAATGGGTACCAAAAGTCTAAATTTGTTTCTGGGTGCTGGTACCAAATAAAGATCACATATGGTACATGGATAGTGGGTGTTCAAGACACATGACTGGAAACAAACTTCTTCTCTCTAACTTCTCAAAAGAAAAGGGACCCACTGTTTCCTTTGGAGGAAATGGAAAAGGGGTCACCAAAGGATATGGTACCATTTCAAATGGAACCATCACTTTCTCCAGAGTTGCTCATGTTGAAGGGCTAATGTACAATCTTCTAAGCATCAGCCAAATATGTGATTTGGGCTATAAGGTCATGTTCCAGCTGTGTGTGTGCTTGATCTTTGATGTACAGAACAAGATTGTACTAGCAGGAACCCGACTGAATGATGTGTACATAATCAACATGAAGGAAAGTGCAATAGGAGAAGCTGTGTGTCTCCTTTCTCAAGAACTAGCCAAACAGAGTTGGCTGTGGCATAAAAGGTTCTCTCATCTAAACTTTAAAACCTTGAACAAACTCTCTAACAAGGAGCTGGTTGTTGGAATGCCAAAAATAGCTTTTGAAAAAGAAAAGGCATGTGGGGCATGTGAAAAAGGAAAACTCACCGTAACTTCCTTTAAAACAAAACAATGCTCTTCTATCTCTCAACCTCTTCAAATGCTTCACATGGATCTATGCGGTCCGGTCGGTACACCCGATGCAGGTGGTAAAAAGTATATGCTAGTAATCGTCGATGAATTCTCTAGATATACTTGGGTGTTCTTTCGAAACACAAGAGTGATCTTTGAAGAAATCATCGAGTTTACAAGAAAAATTGAAAATTTGAATGGTAAACTGGTGAAGTCCTTCAGAAGTGATAATGGCACAGAATTCAAGAATGCTGTTCTGGAAGATTTCTTTGACCTAAAAGGAATTTCTCAGAACTTCTCTGCCGTACGCACTCGTCAGCAAAATGGTGTTGTTGAAAGAAAGAATAGAACACTATGTGAAGCTGCAAGGTCTATGCTGAGTGAATCCAAGTTGCCAACCTATTTTTGCAGAAGAAGTTTACACTGCATGCTTTACTCAAAATAGGTCTATCATAGTCAAAAGGCATGACAAGACTCCGTATGAAGTTTTCCATGGTAGAAAACCTGCAGTTGACTTCTTCCATGTGTTTGGCTGTGCATGTCACATGCTAAATGACAGGGAACAACTTGGAAAGTTTGATCCAAAGTCAGATGATGGAATTTTCATGGGCTACTCTCTCTCCTCAAGAGCCTTCAGAATTTTCAACCTAAGAAGACAATGCATAGATGAATCCATGCATGTAAAGTTTGATGAGTTTGAAACTTCTTCATTATCTTGTGATGAAGAAGAATTAAACCTATGGATAAACTCATGTGTTGGTGAAATTCCATCCTCCTCTCAAACCAATCCTCCAGATAGCAACCCTTCTCAGCCTTCCATAAACACCACCTTACCTTCTGAACCTTCTCTTTCTTCTCCACCTCCTGAAACTAACTCTTCAGAAGACCTTACCCATCAAAACACCATATCTCCCTTAAACCTTTCTTCACCATCTCAAATTCCTACCTCATCCTCTTCTCTACCTTCCTCCTTACCTCCTGCACTAAAGTGGACCATAGCTTCAATTTTTATTTCTACACACGTCTTTTTTTCGGGGGTCTACAGCCATTATGTATCCAGTAGATCAAATCATAGGTGATCCACAAGTTGGTGTAAAAACCAGAAGAGGCATAAGCAACCTGTGCTTATATGTCAACTTTGTTTCCATTGTTGAGCCTAAGCTGATAAATGAAGCCCTAGCTGATCCTAGCTGGGTAATTGCCATGCAAGAAGAACTCTCACAATTTGAGAGAAACAAAGTCTAGAAGTTGGTTCCTCGTCCATCCAACAAAACAATTATTGGAACAAAATGGGTGTTTCGAAACAAGATGGACGAAGAAGGAACTGTCATAAGGAACAAGGCCAGGTTGGTTGCTCAAGGATATCGGCAAGAGGAAGGAATTGATTATGATGAAACCTTTGCTCCTGTTGCCAGATTGGAAGCTATCCGAATATTTCTTGCCCATGCAGCTTACAAGAATTTTCGGGTATTCCAAATGTATGTCAAAAGTGCCTTCCTGAATGGTGAATTAGCTGAAGAAGTGTATGTGAAGCAACCTCCTGGGTTTGAAGATCCAGTCCATCCATATCATGTATATAGGCTGGATAAAGCTCTATATGGACCGAAGCAAGCTCCACGTGCAGTATGACACTCTCTCAGAATATCTACTTAGAAATAAGTACATACGAGGCAAGGTTGACAACACTCTCTTCTTCAAGAAATCATAAGGTAATATCATTCTTGTTCAAATCTATGTTGATGATATTATTTTTGGAGCCACCGATGAATCCTTGTGTGATGAGTTTAGCTCCCTCATGCAAAAAGAATATGAAATGAGCATGATGGGGGAGTTAACTTTCTTTCTTGGTTTGCAAGTAAAACAGTCTCCAGAAGGTATTTTCATAAATCAAAGTAAATACATTAAAGACCTTCTGAAAAAGTTTCAGTTTGATACTTGCTCTACTATGAAAACTCCTATGGTTCCTCCTCTTAAACTCTTTTCTGATCCTGATGGCATTTCTGTTAATATTACAAATTATAGAGCCATGATAGGATCTCTTCTCTATCTAACTGCAAGTAGACCTGACATTATGTTTGCTACTTGTCTGTGTGCCCGATACCAAGCAAATCCTAAAGAATCACATCTGGCTGCTGTGAAAAGGATTTTTCGGTATCTGAAAGGTACCATAAATCTGGGTCTTTGGTATCCCAAAGACTCAGGTTTCGATCTCATCGGGTACTCTGATTCTGATTTTGCAGGTTCAAAAATAGACAGAAAAAGTACAACTGGAAGTTGTCAGTTACTTGGTGGAAAGCTTGTGAGCTGGTCAAGTAAGAAACAACATTCGGTGTCTACATCTACTGCTGAAGCAGAATATGTGGCTGCTGGAAGTTGTTGTGCACAAATATTGTGGATGAAAAATCATTTATGTGATTACAATCAGATTTTCTCAAAGATCCCAATAATGTGTGACAACTCAAGTGCAATAGCCATTGCCAACAACCCTGTGCTTCATTCAAGATCCAAGCACATTGATATTAGGTATCACTTTATAAGAGATCATGTCTCTAAAGGTGATGTGGAGTTACATTTCATTCCCACCGACTATCAATTAGCTGATCTGTTCACAAAGCCCCTTGATGAAGCAAGGTTCAAGTTTCTCATCGGTGAGTTAGGTATGGTAAACATAGACTAATATATTTTATATTTATATATAATGTATGTTTTATATATATATATATATTCCATATATATATATTATATACATTTATATATTTATAACTTATATATGTTATATGTTTTATATATATATTATATATACTTTATAGATATATTATATATTATATTATATATTATATTATATTAATATATTTATATAAAAAGAAAATTAAAAAGAAAATAAAAATAATATATATATATATATAGTGTCGGTGACTGAGTCACCGACGAAACTCCTCTCTCTCTTTCTATTTTTCTCTCTCTCCAAACCCTAACCAACTTCGAAACCACCGACGGCGACACCTAGATCCATCCACCGTCGGCAACCGTAACCACCGAGAACCATCGCTAAACCATCGACGTCGCCGACAACCACCATCGCTAAACCACCGATACCCACCGACGTTGCTTGCGTCACTTTCCGACAAGCCTCTATCCACCGACGTTGGTTGCCTCGACCCACCGACGTCTCTCTCTCATCTTGGTTCGAGCCACCGACGTTGCACCTTGATTCAAGCCACCGACGTCGCACCCTTGTTCGAGTCACCGACGTTTCTCTTTCCGACGTCTACCTTCTATTGAGTCACCGACGTCTCTCTCTTATACAAGCCACCGACGTCTCTCTCTCATACAAGCCACTGACGTTTTATACTCACCGAGGTAACTGTTACAAACCTTTCACCTTCTTAACCCCTTAAAGATAACTCTTGACTTACCACTCTTGATAAGCAAGATTATTTGTTCTTATCCCTAATGACATCATCAATGTCAGACCATGCGCCGAATTCAACCCTAAAACCCTTAGAATTCTGACCTTTCAATCACCAAAAGTAATCATTACTTTTGAAAATTGAAATTTCCCTCTCATATATAACCTCTTCCCCCACTACTTCACCACCTTTATCGCACCCACTCTCCTTCTCCTTCAATAGCAAGAACTTCAAACCTGCAACTCCCATCTTCTTCAATGGCTTCTCCTTCAAAGACCTCTTCTAAAGAACAGACCATGACTTTTGGATCCCTATCCTTTCCTGCATGCAATTATTTTAGAAGAATAGGAGTTGACAATGCTCATCCAGAATACAATGATGTTTGCTGGTTTCTTCAGAGATGCCCTCTTCAATATGCAATCACAGCAAAACCCAAAATGAGTAAGTTTCTTCTTGGAAACTTTTGGTTGACTTGCACATTTGATGCCTCTTCGGATCAAATTCTTGCATCTATTCTAAGTAATGATGAACATGATGTGATCTTCAATGTGGAAGATGTTAGAAGCATTCTCAAGCTTCCTGTTTATAATTCCTATGAACCATTCCCTCTTGGTAATGAACATCAAATGGTGGTTGATGTGTTGAACTACTTGGAAGAGAAGAAGGGATCAAAGTCAAAGGGTCCAGGTACTTTACTGCGCAAAAACATGGGAAACATATGGAACTTCCTTTTTGCTCATCTGATTATTTGCCTGAGCAAGAAGACAGGTGGCCCGGATCAGTCACCTTCCCAAGTGACAGAATTGGCACATGCTCTAATATTTCAAAGGAGAATAGACTTTGCAAGATATTTCTTCAATGAAATGATCTCCTCATTTTCTACCATCAGACGTCCTCAGGTACCCTTCCAACGACTTTTCTCTCTTATTATTAATGCAAAGTTGGCAGAGAAACTTAAGAAAAGGGATGACATCATATATGATCTCCCTCTCCACCAAGTAGGTAACCAGATCATGAAAAAGGCTGTCTTAGCATCAGACAACCCTCTCAGACCTTCTATGGTTGAGTTTGCAAGGAATGCAACTCTTGCTTGGGGAGAAAATGAACCGCGTCTCCAGAGAACTTCAGGTATGTCTTCTATCCCCTCTGTACCTAGAGTCATTGGTGTGCCCAAATCTCTTAAGAGATCCAAAGCGTCGGGCACATCTACCTCCGCACCCACCGATGCTACGAAGCCAAAAGAGCCTTTGGCTTCCACCCAAGCATCCAAATCCCATAAGCGGAGAAACTCTAAAAGCCCCCCAAAGACTTCCTCAAAGAAGTCTAAGGGAACCCAAAGGGTTAAAACGCATGATCCATCTACTGGCTCCCAAAAGCCAGTAGATGTTGAAAAGATCCTCACAAAACCCAAGGAACACTCATCCATACCTAGCTCCTCCAGGCCCTCTCAAAAGGACTTGGTTGTAAATAGGGACACCCTTACTATTCCTTCATCAACTTTCTCACTAGTTGATGAAGATGACTTGGAGTATCCCATCCAAGGTACCTCTTCTCCACCCCCTGAGCTCTCACAGCTCCTTTTCCACACTCCACGTGAAAGTGCATCACAACCAGGTGCATTTGATGGAGCAACCCACTTTACTGATTTTCTGATGTCCGACACTACCCCTTGGACAGGTACGTCTCCCGTACATGACAAGGGTGTGGAGGAACCCATTACTGAGGAATCCCCTCAAAGACACTCTCCTAAGAGTGTCTCCCCCTCATCTCCTAAATCCCCCCCAAGAAAATCTAAAGGTTTGGTTGATTATTCTTCCAGTGATGATGATGATACTGATCAACCACCAAAGCCTCATCCCTCTGCTCCCATGTCTTCAAAGCAAGGGAATGACCTTCTACAGGCTTTCACCACCTTTACAAGTGATACTATCAGAAGGGTGGAGGTTTTAGAAGAACATGCAACAAAGGAAATGGAAAGAATGGCTTCACTTTCCTCATCTCTCAGATCTGACATAGAGGAGTTGTCGGTGAGTCACCCAACTCTTATGACATGTTTAGATCTTCTACATTTGGATATCCTTGATCTTCAGCAAGGATTTTCTTCAAGTCAAGCATCTGTGCTTTCATTCATTCAGGATCTTCGAAGCACCTCTTCTAAGCAAGCCACCGATATTTCTTCTCTCATTGCCACTCAACAGGCAATTATGGACTCTCTTATCAGTCTTCACACCAAAGTTGATAAAGTCCCAACCTCTGCTCCAACGGTTGAACTAGATATGGGTGATTCATACTTCAAGGACACTGATAGATTTGTCCTTCAAAGAGTTGAGAAGAAAATTGGTGCTCTCTGCTCTGATATGGAAAGGGTTAAGGAGTTTCTCTCTTCAGTGGGTTTCAAGGGTTCAACCACTAAGGGGGAGAAAAATAAGAAGACCACTCAACCAGCTACCAAAGCCGCCGACGCCGACACTGCCAAAACAGCCGCCGACGCCAGCCTGCCAGCCACCGATGTGGCCTCTCCATCTCATCCAGCCACCGACGTGGCAGCCACCAAAGTGGCTCTTACAGCCACCGATGGAGGTGTGGTCACAGAGGTGGTCCCTGTTCCTTTGGTACCCGGAGCAGCTGTTGAGGGGGAGAGTGTCAGTGCTCAACCCCTTGAAACTAAAGAAGAAAGAAGAAGAAAAGAAAAAGCCAAAGGAAAGAAGCCTCTTTCCTTTGAAGAACAGAAGGAAGAAAAGAAGAGAAAGAAGAAGATGAGAGATCCTCATGCAGACACTCTCAGACTTCAGCCTGCCCCTGCACTGACCGATCCTATTGGGGTGATTCTTACTGAGGCTGAAAAAGAAGAGGCTATAAGGGCTCAGCTTAAGTATGATCAGACAAATGTACTCAAGCTAGCTCATGATGAAGCCGTTCATGCTCAAGTATCAGATGCTCTTCAAGCTCAAAAAGATGAGCTTGAAAATATAAAGAAAAAATTTGATGCTGCAAAGATGCTTGAAGATGCAAAGAAAGCCAAGGAAATTGAGTGGTTCAAAAGGAGGTTGAAGAATAGAAAGGATGATTCAAAAATCATTGGTGCTACCATCCATCCTCCAACAAAGAATACTCCCAAACTTCTTGTCACAATTAAAAGAGCCGACTCACTCTTAAAAGTTTATGAATTAGAATGGCTTGAAGTTCTTGGGATAACTGAATGGTTGGAAGTTGGAAATTGTGTCTCAAAGAGTAGAGGAAAGTACAAGGAGCATGTACTAAATACTCTTAGAAAATTTTTCATCAAAATGGTGAAAATTCAGAAGGAGCACAATATCTTGGTAACAACTATTGAAGCACAACAAATGTACCTTATCCAGCGAGGGCTTTCGGGGGAAATAATCAATCCTCGCAAATCTAAAAAGAAGGGACATTTTGTGATGCTTCATGAACGTGGCATAAAGATTGATGCTTCAGGTATAAACACTTCTATTCCCACTCCTATTGCTTATCCAGAGCAAACCATGGTGACTGAGCCTGAACATGGAGTATTCTTTGAGGATATCTATGGCAGCATAGGTTTCTTCAGAGCCTCTGACATTCCAAGGGCTCACAACTCCTTTTTGTCTGCTATTCTTGGAGTGCCTCCTATTGAAGACCATGGCATCACAAGAATGATCCTGGATGAACTTAAAAGAAGTGAACCCTCCTCAGATCCTTGATCCTGCAGACGTATAGTACAGTATGAACTTTATTAATCATGTACTCTGATCAATCCTATGTGTTGATTAATAAAAGTTCATACTTTTCTTCCATCTCATCTCTTGTTAATATTTTTACAAGCTTTGCACATATTTAAACTTATACTTATTCTTTTATTCAGTTTATACTCCATACTGTACATACTCAGTTAAAAAAAAATCAAAAAAAAAATCAAAAAAAAAAAAAAAAAAAAAAATCTGAGTCAAAAGAACCCAAAAGAAAAATAGAAAGGGTCAAAAAGAATTCTTTTCTAACCTACAGGTATCATCATCAAATAGGGGGAGATTGTTGGGTCACCGATGATTTGGTGATGAACCACCTTCCTTTATATGAATGAATTTTTACAGGTTCTTTTGAAGGTCTGAAATATGCTTCAAGTATTGAAGAGTCAAAGACTATTCAATCAAGGGGTTGTACATCAAAAAGTGGAATTTTGGATGTATCAACCAACTTCAATATTCAGACCATCTTGCCAAGTCAAGATTGGGTCACCAATATAGTGGGTCACCGATGGTACACTCAAAAGTCATCAAAAGTACTAAGGACATCAAATAAGATGAGGTCATCAAGTTTGATGTCATGGTCACCGACACTATGATCTTGGTCACCGAAATTGCAGGTATATTTTCTAAGGCTGTGATATCAACTCACAAGGGTATACACTTTTGTCACTTAGTGAAAGAAGAAGTTATCAAGCAAAGTGTACAATTATCAACTCCAGCCTTATAAGGTATCCACCGATGTGATACATAGTGAGATGTATCACTTAGCAATTTCAAAGAGATAAGTTCTTGACTCACATCAATTGCAAGACACGTGAGCCAGCAAGAACTTGGGCACCAAGCCTTAAATAAAGACATTCTCTTTTATTCTTATAAAAGGAATATTTGTCTTTTAGCTAAAAGGCTTGATGGGACTTCACAGAGCATGGAGAAAAGAAGATAAAGTTATCTGACATTACGTGCTACAAGGAATGGTTCATCCATTATTCTAGTACAAAGGAAGTAGTCTCTTCCTTTGTCCAGCAGATAATCTTCCAGCTAATGAAACCTTGACAGCTGTCCACTTGCATCCCATGCATGGACACTATAAAAGGAGATGAAGTCCTTCCCAGAAATCTCACGCTTTCAACAAATCTTCAGAGTGATTATTTGTTTGACTGTGGCAAAGCTGTGTGCTATAACAGTATTGTTTTAACTTGCTTAGTGTAATAGTTAATTACTGTTATCTGTGTGTTTAGTTTGATAGAATAGTCTGCCTGTTCTTTTCCGCATCAAACT
This sequence comes from Silybum marianum, assembly GCA_036898165.1. Lineage (NCBI taxonomy): Eukaryota > Viridiplantae > Streptophyta > Magnoliopsida > Asterales > Asteraceae > Silybum > Silybum marianum. The sequence continues at coordinate 7,717,535 of CM072541.1, forward strand.
ATCTGTGTGTAAATTTTTAATATTTATATTAAAAAATTTAAAAAAGAATATATTCTGTGTGTTTTATATTCAACCCCCCTTCTACAAAACCCTCTCTTAGTTAGCCATCTCTTTTTGGGGACTAACAGTTCTCTTTTTACATGTTATGTTTTATTTATAAGAAAACACAATGTATGCAAAGATGTATAAATACTTTGTCTCATCATCATCTATCGAATGAGGGTGTTTTGTATTGTCTCAAAATCTTTTAGAACGTTGAGAGCAAAGCCAATTATCCACCCATGGCAAGGTGAAGGTACCGATGAATTCATTCAAATGTGAAGGTATCGATTATGTCATGTTTTTATATCTAAATTATATGTTTATTATTTTTATGTCATATTTTTTTTAATGTAACTCATTAGTGATATTCTTTTCATACAAATGTCTTAATGTGTGTTTGCAACATAGGTGAAATTGAAGTCGTTGTAAATGGTTGGAGAAAAACGAATAAGAAGATCATACATAACATAGAAATCAAATTGAAAAGGATGGACTCCACTATATTATAATCATAATATGTAAATATATTTTCTACCGATATTTCATTATAATATCATTATTCATCACGTAAAACGCAATGATTTACTCACCACGCAACACACTGTAGTGAATACAAGTTATGTAATAAGCTATAACAACTTATAAACATAACTTTTCTAGGTTCACATGATTTATTACCAACATACTCATTATATCTTCTATGATTACGTTTACTATAACATCATAGTTAATTGTTTAATAAATGATTTTCTTGCACATTTCTTCACAAACCTCCCCTTTTATTATCATGTATCGTTTATTTATAATTTATTCAATAAAAAATACAGACAATGTAATAAACCATTTTTTATAAAGCAACTACTTGCAACATAATTGTTAGAATCTTTTGATCGCCAACAACAAATTGAGCTTGCATGAAAAAAATAACATTTTCCATTGCCAATACCTATGTTGAGTGCTAGTTAGCATGCCTTATAACCCATGCTTGTCTTGTCTAACGAGTTAAATGCATGAAATAACAACATACTTTTATAATTTTTTTTATTATAATATTGTACTTTTAGTTTTTCATACTTTAACAATGTCCTTTCAAATTATTTCTTAGAGTAAACTCTAATTTTGGTTTCCATGGTTTAGTAAAATCTTTGAAAGTGGGACCTAAACTTTGATAACTGTAGAAACCGTTCCCGTGGTTCCCATTTTGCTCTGAAAGTGGTTCTCCGTCACTAACTCCGTTAATTTTCTCTGTTAGTGTTCAAGATATTTTTATCCATAGAGGTTACTTCCCTACTTTTCTTTAAAAAATTAAACATATAATATATTGCATTTATATATAATATATGTATAGAGTCAAGTTCAAGGGAAACCTCAAAAAATGGAAAACTAAAGAATATCATGTAGCCCCCCATCTAGACGATATGCACAAAATGCATACCGATATTTTGTACCATGCACAGGTCCTTAGAAAAATACAGCTTCAATCGCTTGTATGCATTTGTGCATACTGTTTAGATGGAGGGTTTTCTTCAACTTTTTTGAGGTTTTCCCCTGAACCTCCCTCTATATGTATATATGTACAAAAATTAACAGAAATGGACAAAAATGCCTCTGACACTAACATAGAAAATTAACAGAGTTAGAATGGGGAACCATTTTCAGAGCAAAATAAGAACCACGTGGACGATTTTAGAGTTATCAAAGTTTAGATCTCACTTTCAAAGATTTTAGTAAACCACGAAGAACAAAATTAGAGTTTAGTCTATTTTTTTATTAAGACATTATACTTTGAAAAATCTACCCAATATAGCAATGGGTAACTTGTTACCTTTTAAATCGGTTAACCCCCAATTTTTTTTCTTACATTGCTTAAATGAGGTGACATGGATGATACATCATTCTGATTATGTGACATTAGTAATAAAATACTATTCTAATTTTTTAAATAATTTACTCACTTTCTCTCCCAATTATTTATATCCGACCTGTTTTATGTTTGTCATCACTCTCTGTAAAAATACTTTCAATTTTTTTAATCTTAATATATTTTATGCAAATTAAATATTCTAGAGTAACATTTTTTTCAACAAATATGATTTTTTTTTCAAGATAAATATTTTATTCGTAAGAAAAGGTTATAGTTGATATTTAATTTTTGTAATTGAAAAAAAATAGGGAATTTTACTCGAATAGCCATTTCAGATTTTTTTTGCCTTCTAGCCAATTTCTCTCCAAAATTGCTAAAAAAAGCCATAGGGTCACAAAAAAGGAGGTGACAATTGCAACCTCACTACCGGACAAAACAAAAACTTACATTTTTGGTCCCTGGACTCAAAACCCTATGGACGCAATGGCGACCCACCCCCTGAAGTTTAAAAAATGATCATTTGGCCCTTGATCACAATTGCAACCCTACCTTTTGCGGCCTAACACGTGTCGCTCTCTGGTGAAATCCTAATCCACAATTGACAATTCTCACGTGCTTTTTGCATGTTTTATTGAGTATTTGCAAAAAAAATCAATAAACACTACAAATTGATGGATTTATTGTTCAATAAGTATACCTTCACTATTACGTAACCTGCAATATACAAACAATTGCAAATTGATGGATGAATTGATTGTTCAATAATGTACTCGCACCTAATGAATTTGGTGAAACTTTGTCTATAAATTAGCTAGGTTAGAAGGATGAAGATATACCGAAAAACGTTTGTAGCTGTAGTTTCTTTCTTTGTTTGTTCCAAGTATAATTTTGCCTTCTTCAATTCGTTTGAATATGAGTTCCGGTGTGGATAAAGTAAAGTTACATATTCATTCAGGTGGTGAATGGGTGCAAGTAAACGATGAGTGAGAATTTCTTCCTTCTACTTTCGCCCAACCGATCCACCATGTTGTACAATTGAGCAAAAACATTATTCATGATAAGTTGGTCGCTTATTGTGAGAGAAAATGTGAAACTCAAAAATCTTTCGGTGAAAATAAAAATAGTGCACAAGAATGATGGGTCAATTTTTCTGCTAGCTGACGATGAAGATGTTCGTGGCTTCATAGAATTCGCAACGGAGTCAAATAGACCGCCTACACTCTATGTGTATGTCGATTATTCGATGTGTAGTGGAGGTGATGTCGGTTGTACTTCGAACGTTGAGTAGACAAAACAAGAAGAAGAAGATGAAGAAGAAGAAGAAGAATAAAATGTTGATGGTTATGAAGATTGATATGCATTGGGAATTCATTGCACAAAGCACTCATTCTTACACTTTTAGGTAGTTTATTTTAGGGGAATTATATTCATACCCCCTCCTATAAGGTGTATGTGAGTGAGTAGAGGGGGTAGAAAGTGAATGGTATGTGAGTTAGGTAGGGGGTAGATAGAAAATGAATTGTGAGTGGAAGGGGGTAGGAATAACAACCCCCTTATTTTACATTTCATCCCAACCCTTGAGTCCCTTTTATTATAATTTTCCCCTTTATTGTTTCATGGAGCTAAGTAGGTGATTTACCTATTTCATTTAACGAAGGTTGTAGATTTATGTTAGTTTTTGCAGGTTGTTGTATGCTGCAACATTCAAACAATGGTATTATGTAGATTCGGGTTTTTGGGAGAGCTTAAGGATTCAACTATGAATAATCCATGAAGACATGATGGTTCAACCTTATTCAAGGATGGGATTACTTTTGGGAAGGTTCTACAGGGATGATACCTTTGGTAACTTAGGGACTAAGTTTGGTGTTAATTTACTTTTTTGCCCTCACCTCTATCCTAGTATAAATAGAGGGGTTTGTTAGTCTTTTGGAGATACCACACTATCTAGAGAGGTGTCTGGTAAACCAGAAGAGCTGACCCCGAAGGGCCGACGCTAACGCCGATTGGGCCGACGTCCCAATTTACGACGTCTAAAACACGCCGTATGCTGACACCGATGGGCCCGACATACCGCTATACGGCGGCTGGAACGCGTTAGACGAGGAACCGGTCACCGCCAAGGCGATGTCAAACCTTGGGACCATAGCAAATAGACCTCCTACGAAGGTGAACGGGTCGAACGATGGCCCCAGATAACCCGACGTAGCCTGCAAATTAAGATAAGATCATTTTTCGTGAATTTTTCAAAAGAACTAAAATAAATTAACAAACACTATTTTTAACTTACAACCTACGTGTAGGGGAAATGGGTGGAGTGCGACGGGGCCGAAATACCAAAGCTTGCCGGCTGGGGTACATAAAAGCCTGACCCCGTATCACCCGATGTCGCCTGGAAATTAATATTGATCATTTCCATTTAAAATATTACAAGACCATAAATAATTAAACAATTACTACCGCTAACTTACAATAAAATTGTAGGAGGACAGTGTGATGTAAGACGACGGTGTGATGTAAGACGACGATGATACAGTCATGATTGCCGCCTGGGGTACATATTGGCTGACCCCGTATCCCCGGTTGTGCCCTAAAAATGAATATTAATCAATTTCATGTAAATTTTCAAAATAAAATAAATAATTAAAGAAAGAGTGATACAGTTAGTATATTATCATTTTTCATAACTTACATGACGCGCATAGCCGGACGGGGAAGACGTGAACAACGTCGATCCGACCATCATAGATCCGGACGACCCCACAACTAACAAAAGTATGCATATGTTGGTAAATAAACAAATTAAAACAAGGTTGACGATAAATTAAGCAAATAACTTACATTCATGTCAGTAATATGTTTTATGAAGTTATCCAAGGCCGTAAACCTGACATTGTTTTCCACTTGCTCTAGAGCTTGGGTGTCCCGCTAGGAATATAAATCTATGTCCATCTGTTCTCTGTAATCGTAGATATCGTTGTATACCCAGTTTAACTGGCTCCATCTGGGAGCGTATTGGTCAGCGTATGGCTCATAGTATCGAGGAGGGGGGGGGCTATCGTCGTGCTCAGGGTAGGGGATGGGGTGGAGCAGGACCATGGTGTAAATGGGGGAATAGGGTCTGCCATGATCATTGTCATCCAGTGACGAGGGGTCCATGGAAGAACCAGAGAGGCAGGTGAGGAGGGGGATCTACACACTCAAGGCCTCTTCGACGGTCGCATGCCGTCCTCGTTCTCGAAGAAAGCATGGCTTTCCATATACCAATCTAGTGTCTCCTCACAAGGCTCATTTACAAGGGGGTTGTTTGGGCGCCTCCCATCGTAGTATATTGAAAACATAACACGTTAAGTAAACCATAGACTAAGTTTATTATAAATGGAATTCGAAACATAAGCAAAAAAACGTACCCGATCACAATAAAAGAAATCAAGGCACATAGGCTTGGTCAGAACCGCCTTTTTGCTCCAACGAATCCCCCTGGGTAACCCGGTTGAGATGGTAAAGTACTTGTTGGAGACGGGAAACACCTCCAAGATCCATATCTGTAAATATACAAGTATGTAGAGTATCATATAGGAAACAGAGTTCAAACTAATAAATAAACAGTAAATCTATATGGTTATTTTAAGATATCAATAATTAAACAACATGGACCAAATATGTCAATAACTAAAGTATATGGACCTAAAGTGTCAATAACTAAAGTACAAGGACCTAAACAGTAAATCTACATGATTACATTAAAATTTCAATAATTAAACATGGACCAAATATGTCCATAACTAAAGTACATGGACCTAAACTGTCAATAACTAAAGTACAGGGACCTAAAGTATCATTAACTAAAGCAAATGACCTAAAGTGTCAATAACTAAAGTACAAGGACCTAAAGTGTCATTAACTAAAGTACATGGCCTAAATAGTAAATATACATGGACACTTTAAACATATTCTATGAATCAATTGTGAGCAAGTAGTTATGTTTTAAAACAAACAACTATCAAACACATATGGTAACTAAAATAGTAGAAAAAAAATCTGGTGGTGGTCGCCTAGAACAGGGTCGCAATTGCGACCTTGTTCCTTGTTCTTCGATTTTGCAACCCTGTTCTTGGAGACCCACTTCAAATATTTTTACTTCTTAACAGATATAAACTAAATTGATGCATAAAAAGTGTAAAAACTATGAAAATAACACGTACAATTACGAAGTATTATGTTAACAAGGGGTTAAAAAACTTACCTCACGAGCCATTGGCTCGTCTTGAATTTAACACGTGCATGGATCGTCGGTTTAACGTGGAATGTCGGTTTGACGTGATTGTCGGTTTCTCGAGAAATATAACACGTGCGTTTTGATTGCAAAGATAAAGATTTTGGTCCCCACAACCTCTCAATATATAAGGGGAAAATGGAAGATGAAAGGGTGGGTGGGGGGATTTGCGATCAAGGGGTGTCACTTTGGTCAAAGCACGTTCCTAATAAATTCTAGGCATATTCCAAGAATATTCCATTAAGGTCGCAAAAGGTATGGTCGCAATTGCGATTAGCGGCCAAATAGTCATTTTTTAAACTTCAGGGGGTGGGTCGCCATTGCGTCCATAGGGTTTTTGGAGAGAAATGTGCTAGAAGGCAAAAAAATTTATCTGAAATGCCTATTTGAGTAAAATTCCCAAAAAATACATATTTTGTAATATATATAATATATATATATATACATATTTTTAAAAAGTTAGCGGTATAATATGTGTTTTAACAATATTAATGAATAATTTAGAAATAATCTAATATATCTATTACATAATACGTCAAGTCAATTTAAAAAAAACAAATCGACACATTATTTTTAATATAAATATTTTATTTGTAAAAAAACATAACAATTCTTATTTCCCTGTTCAAAAAAAACATTTTTAGTTAAATGTTAGGAAAATAAATTGTGATCTCCAAGTTTTTTTAAATATTGTTATATTTATGAATAAATTAGGTTTGTTTAATTGATCGAATATATTTATTAAATAATATGTAAGGTTAAATGTTTGAAAGTATAATGTCATAATAAGAAATGTTACGCCAACAATATGTGTGACAACTGTCAAATTTGAACCCCCAGGTTAGGTCTAATAAGTTTATTAGTATTAATATAGATTAATTATAAAAATAGAAGTCAGTTGGCTTAGAATGACCGAAAAATTTCTAGAGTTTTCGGTAGCTGCTTAGAAAGTCCGGTTCCGACCCGTAACTGACCGAAACGTCCTATATAGTGTCAAATGCTCAAATTTATACCCAATTTATATAAAATATATATTTTTAGTATTTAAAATATAAAATTTCTATTTTTATAGAATTTAATCACTTTTGGACTTACATTTTGAGAAAAAATGCCATAATTGAGAAAAATGACATTTTAATTTCATTTTTGGGCTTGAGTTTAATTTTTAAAAAAAATAATTGGGTTTGAGTGGGACCCATGTACATGGCTGGCCCCCCATATCCCCCATATAAATATATTTTTTATTCATTTCCTCCTCATTTGCATGATTAAAATTTTGAATTTCACTTTTTTCTCTCTCTCTAGAACTTAAGGGACATATTCCGTACTCTTCTTTCCCACTCTTTTCTCTCCAAAATCTCCAGCCACTTTCCATCTCAAATCCATCAAATTAACAAGATTTTGGAAGAATCATTGAACCACAATCATCACTCAAGTAAGTAATAACACTATCTTCATCTTTTTCTTGCAAATTTTGGGTGAAAACCCCATTTTTTTTACATTTTTTAGCTACTTTCTTCTAATATTCGAAATTTCTGAGTTTGTGGAGAGATTATACACCAAAACATGTAAAAATGTTTAAACAATGGTGGTAATCTATGATCCAAACAATAAAACTCAAGAAATAGGTGAAAAATCATGATTTTATGTGTTTTTGAGTAAAAATGGTGTTTTTTGGTGCTGACAGATTTATTGCATGTGCATAAATCGTCCATTTCTTGCAAATAATATGTTAAAATATCATGAATCTTCTTCTAAAAGTTTATTTAATGATTTGGGGTTTTAATCCAAGTGGTTTCACTAAAAAACATTGAGTTTTGACCCCCCAATTACTCATAACAAGATGCATGTGCATCTGGAAGTTCAACAGTAGGTAAACCCTACTTTGAACAATCATAACTCTGTGAATATTCATCCAAAACACTTGATTTTTCTTCTGGAATTTAATTTAATGAGTTAGCTTTCAAATGCCACTGGTTTCATTCAAACATATGGTGATTTGAAGTTTCAATTAATCAAAACAAAAGAAGTATGCAATCTGTCCAAAACTGACAGATTAGTACATGCATGTTCTAATGGCCATATCTCTTTCAAAACTCAATGAAAAAGGTTTATTCTTCCTTTGAGAGTTAACTACATGAGTTATCTTCTGCATGCAAGTGGAATCACATGAAAATATGGAGATTTGATCTCCAAACACCTAAAACACTTTAGGTGTGCAATCTGTGAAACCACCTGCAGCTAAACTCTACTTTGTGTGTTAATATCTAGCTAAACTCTACTTTGTGTGTTAATATCTCCTTTGTTATTTGTCTTTAATGCATGATTCTTCTTCTAAAACTTTTTTTATGAGTTAGGATTCATATGAATACAGTTTCATACAAAAATATGAAGTTTTGAGGCATTAACCAATTTATTAAAGTTAAGTGTGCAATCTGTCAACTAATGTCAGAATTGTGCATGCAACTTTGTAGTGCCATATCTCCTTCATAACACATCCAAAATGAGTGATTCTTATTTCAAAAGATTCCTTTATGTGTTAGGTTTATAATCCAACTGGAATTTCTGAAAAAGACTAAGTAAAACTTCTCAAATGATTGGTTTACTAACAGTGTGTAATCTGCCATTCTTGCTGTGACACACTGTTTGATATAAATTATTTGAACCCTCTTTATATGTCTAAAATGAATGAAATTTGGTCACAATGACCATAACTCAGTAATGCATCATATATAAAAATATGGAAAATTTTATCATTTTGGATGTTACATTAATTTGATCATTTTTAAGACTTATAGTTTCTGTCAGAAAGTTAAATTCTGAAACTGGTTGATTTCATAAATTGTAATCACTTGAAAGATTATAATGTTACATTTTCGGTATAAGTTATTTCTTTAAAGAGCATATGTGCATTATGTATAACGGGACAATAGTAGACCAAGTTGGACATATAAGGACTTATAAGCACTCTCATAGTAATCGTTAGACGCATAAGTGACCGTTTTGGGTATTTTACTTTGATAGGGAAGCGTTAGGTCGGCTAGCGGATGAATCGTGCTTTAAACGGAGCTTTTGCAAAAGGTGAGTATTCACAGCCCCATTTTTAAAGTATTTTATATGTTTTGGGGTGAAAATCGTGATTAAATGAAATATTTGAGCTATTTGCATTAACGAATGTGAATATTATGAAAATTGTTGTTTTTGGGCATTAAGGCACGTACACTAATAGATTGTATTGAGTAAAATGTTCCATAAAAGTTTGTACACTACTATTAACTCAAGTGAGGAGCCGAGGGTATATGTGGATAGCGCTATTGGACGGACAATCTCACCTAAAAATCGAAAAGTAGGGTGTGGATAGCAATCCCACCGGGAAACTACAGGTAGGTGTGCACTATACTTAAAAGGGAAGGTTCTACACATGTGGACTTTAGGTCCACCGCTGAGGTAGAATTAAAAAGAAGGTTCTACACATGTGGACTTTAGGTCCACCGCTGAGGTAGAACTAAAAAGAATGTTCTACACATGTGGACTTTAGGTCCACCGCTGAGGTAGAACTAAAAAGAAGGTTCTACACATGTGGACTTTAGGTCCACCGCTGAGGTAGAACTAAAAATATTTTTGTAGTCGAAGGTTTAGTGGTGGCTCATTACTTATAATTAGGGTACAAAAATGCCTTGAACGTTTTATGATGCAATAATTATTGAAGTGCCATAAAAGTATTTTACTCAATATTCATTTATGCAAAAGATGTTTATAATATTTAAAACCTGTGAACTCACCAACTCTTTGTAGTTGACCTTGTTTTATTCATACTTTTTCAGGGGTAAGAAAGGGTAACTAAAAATGCTTGTGTTTGGGGCCCATCAACATCAACCACGTTTAAATTTGAAATCATTTTGTAGAACATCTTATTTCTTTTTTTGTTAAAACTTGAATTGGTATGATGTAATGTTCAGTTTTATGTGTTATGTATTTGATTGGACAATAGGTGTTGTTATCGCTCTATTGCTATGAAATCTTGAACTATCACCCCCCGTGTTTCCGCTTTAGCGGGGTGTGACAATATGTTACATGTGGACATTGAGGTGACATGGAAAGCTGGTATAGTGGGTAAATTTAAATCAAAAGAATTATCCAATGCAATAATGAGTATATTTTTCAAAGTATAATGCTCTAATAAAAATAACTTGAAAATACACTGAAAGTACAATACTATAATAAGAAAATTTATGAAAGTATGTTGTTTTTTGTTACATTTTGCCTGCTGCCTAAATGCAAAGTTGACAAGTATTGGACATCATGAGCTTTAGGCATTTTAGGTACTCATTTTGAAAGATCTCAACCACACATTTCGTACTTCGTGAAGTTACTAGTTGTATCACACGTTGGGAATAGGTTTTCGTCTGAAACCAAGTTGTTTGATAGTAACCTGGTTGGAAAGCACAATGGTATAATACCATTTCTTGTATTTATATAAACTTTCATGATACATACAATATTGTTCACCCATTTTTTTGTACTCATTATAAAGATCAACGAGTGTGCCATATGCAACTTGATGGATATAAAAAATTCATCCTTATATTATAGAAAGTCCCTTTTCACCATAGGCCATAAACATCAAACCTTATTTGGAAATAGTCCAAAATACTTTGAGATGACTCCCAAATGGTTGCATATTGGTTCGATAGGTGGCCGATCTGGTAGAGCAAAAAGCTTGTTGCACATGTTTAATATTTCCTATCTTCCATCAGGCATTGTATCCCGTATAGAGCCATTTTCTTTGTCTAACATGTGCAACAAACTCTTTGCTCAGAGAGTTCTTTTTCTTAATTTGTTGATCCCCTATCAGTTTAGAAGATTTAATGATTGATAAAACATTATAAGAATAAACTAAAACATTAAGGAAAGCTTCTGATAAAAGTGTTCAACTGATAATCGACTATCAGCTGACAGATCATCTACCATTGAAAAATTGACAGTTCATTTGTATCGATAGGTGATCAAACATTGTCTGTTAGATGAAAACAAGAGCTGAAGCTATCAGATGGTGCAATTCATTTCAAGGTCAACATATAACTGTTGAACATTTGACGAATATATCAGATGATGGAGTAATCAGTTGATCCTACCCAATAGATGATTCCTTAACCGATGGATCATCTGAACGGCTAAATATGTCATCAATTAAAGTCCACCAGCTGAAGGAGTAATCAGTTGATAAGAGATGTGCGTTTGTTGGCCCTGCAAAGGTAATGACTTTCACGATAAGTGTTTACAGAGAAGGAGAACATATTTTCACTTTTTAATTCTATATGTTTATAAAACAAAAGAATAAAAAATTTGTTCTTAGATTTCAACACAAAAATAGAACTCGGTGCAAGTATACACCTTGAACTACTATCGTCTTCTAATAAGTAATAATGGTAAATAAGTACTAGATATCATTCCCACAGAAAAGACTAAGCATGGAAACTTTCTTTAAAAACTATTTTCATATGGCGAATTCGAGAATTTTTGTGGATCCCAGAATATGATCAAGTACGTATGCTTTTAATGAAAAGACGAAGAACACACAAATATAATAAAGATCTGAAGTCGGATATCTCACTTGTATTGAATATGAATTATGTTGGCTCTCTCTCTCAATTTAGCTCTTAATGTTTGCGTACTCCTAATACAATGATCCTAAGCTCCTATTTATATGAAAGGTTATAAACGATATAAGGAAATAGAGGGAATGACATTATACACTTGCCATAATTACAATAAAGCATAATTTCCTTATTTTGACACAATTAAAATAAAGCCTAACAATCTCCCCCTTTGTGTCAAAATGAATCTTCATATCTTCAGCTCGAACATACCTTCAAATCGTCTAAGGGTCTGTTGGTAGATAATGCGCTTGTCAATTAACTTGATCGCATTCAGTAGATTTTCTCTTTTATTCGCCTTTAGCTGCTGCTTCTTATTTCTTTTTTGATTAGCACTTGCTTCTGCAGAAAGTCTGTTTCGAATAGCCAATAAAGTTCAATCAGATAAGAAGCAACTTCACCGAATCTTAAGAATCTCATCTCCCCGTTTGTCTTCATATACACAACTCCATGTGCTGGTCGGGTCATCACTTGAGTCACTTTCATATTGTTTAGTCCAGGGAAATCTTGATCAGGCTTTGGCAGATACACCTTCTTTTGTTTACTTTCAATCGCTCTTTGAAAATCATGAAGATAACTGTATCTGAGTTCTTTCTGAACATGCCTAATAATTGCTCTTAATGTCTTTGTTCATTTTCTGATCTTCTGGTTTTGTCTTTAAGCTCCGTGTATAGCGTTTCGATATCCAATACATCCAGTCTTGCAAAATCAACCTCTGAGAAAGAGTAGACTTTTCCATCAAATCTTCTTACTTTAAATGTCGGAAATTCTACTTGAAAGGCTTTATCACTTCCAATCTCCATGATAGTTACAATTCTGTGTCCTGAAATAACTTCTTTAGGGTCCTTCGCTTTAGTCTTTAGTATGCTCACATATTCAGTTACTTGAAGCGGATCCATTTCCATGATCAGATGTATTGGAGACTAGTCCTCTGGTTTCTTCTTTTCCACAAAATTCTTTTGCATGGTTTCTTCTAGATACGGAGATCTAACTTGTGGATTTACCCATTTGTTGTTTGAAAGAATTCTTTCTCAACGAATTGGTGCGATAACAATGGTGTTGGATTAATATTCTTTGGAAGAAACTTCTTTTCCGCATGCATTAGATTCACATAATCTTCTTCTTTTAGCACGGGTTCATATGGATCACGAAACCAGTTTCAGACAGAATCTCTCAAATGCTGAACATTTACTTCTTCTTCATTTGCCGATGCAGCAGCTTGCGATCCACTCCGAATTTCAAAATCTACCGCGGGCTTTTCAACCATTGGCGGATTTGCTTGTTGTTGTGTGGGAGGTGGAGCAGAGTGTTGTTGTCTTGAAGGTGGAGCTGTAGAAGAAGATGGACCAGAAGTTGTAGCAGAAGATGGTCGGGGATGAGCTTGAGTTCTTGTAATCCGGCGGCATGTCTCCCCCTCAGGGTGATTTGGACTAGAGGTCGGATCGTCCTGATCAGGTTGATGATGTGGAACAGACGTGGCGGGACGAAAAGATTGTTGAAATTCAGTGCGAAGAGCAGTGATGGCACCAAGAATCTCATCAGAGGATTGCTTTTGTTTGGTCGCCATCTCAAGAAGTTATGACTCGATATCAGCTTTGAACAAGTCGAACTCATAGCGAGTGACACTAGGAATCTCAAGGTTGCGACGAAGAAGTCCCATAAGTGTATCTTCAGGTAAACCTCGAGTTATAGCCTCAGCAAGTAATTGGCATATAACATCGACATTAGCTCATCGTTGTTATACTGATATCGTTGAGGTGATGGAGGACGGTTATTAGGATCTGGAATCGGATTGGAGTCTCGAGGTGGTGGAGATGGTGGAGGAGAGCGATTTGAGCTTGGTCGGAAAGAGCTAGCTTGACTTGGATCAGTGTTTTGAGAGCGAGCAGCTGCTATCACTTCTTGAACTAATTGCTGCATTTGAGCATTCATGCAAACCTCGTGAGCATTTAACGTATCATGAGCTCTTTTGTACTGTGCATCGAGGTAAGCTTGAGTTTCGGGATTGACATTGAAAGTACGAGAACCTGAAATGGAAACACCGGGATCACTTAGATTACCCGCTGACATCACAGTTGAATCAACTGTGTGACCTACGTTCAACATTGGCAATGATGTAGCGCTGGTAGGATTTCCTTCCAATCCTCGTGGAATGTCCGGAATGGACATCACTATGGAAGTTCCGACTGGGCCACGAAGGCTCTCAGTGTGTATAGACATGTGTTCCCTAGAGGGCTCTAGACTCGATGTGCTTAGAAACGAAGGCGAAGTAGGTGAGATACTACTTCTTGGTTCAATAGCTATGTCTCCCTAAGAGAGAGCAGCTAGATGAGGAGCTAAACTCACAAGCATATCTGAAACCGTAGGCTGTTGTGAGCTTACGAAGTGGCTAGGAGGGGCGTGCATTTGCGTTGTTGGGCTAACAACGGCTTGTCCAATGTCGGAACCCAACGAATGAGTAACAACAATGGACTCGGTAACCCGGGTAGAGGTGACAGGTATCTCACTCTCCGTAATATTTACCTCTCCTTCACTCACTCGCACTTCAATATTTTCAACTAAATCGCCCTCCGTTCTCCTTATGTCTCCAAATATGTGCTCAAGAGTAGGGTCAGGTTGAGGTTCAGAGAATTACTCAAAATCAAAAGCGTCATTTGTAGCATCCGATGAGGATTCAGGAACTGAAGGCTGTCGGCCAATCCGGTGGATGGAGCGATAGATGGAACGGTTGGGGCAACGGTAGGAGGAATAGTGATTTGCTGATTAGATGCACCTCCCACTTCATTTCCCCTTACATCCGCTGTTCTCTCAACACCTTGTTCAGGATCCCCTTGATCCTGAACCTGCTCATCTAATCTAATACCCTCACCCACTCCATTATGTTCCTCATGTTTTGGCTCTTGGGCAGGCTGTCCTGGTTGTTGGGGAGCCATTAAGCCGATACTCTCCCTATAAGCTATCACACTAGGTGCACCTTGATCAGCGAGGGATAGTAAGGCTTCAGGTAGAGGCATTGTGAAAGGAAACCGACGGTTGTTGAGCCTCAAGTACTTTTGAACGCACGTTGGTTCGAGTGGTGATCCATTGCGTCTTGGAATTTCCGCACGTGCATTCATTATCCGATGGATGGCTATTTGAAAGAATCGTTGGAATGGAATGAACTCACATGCTCGACGGTTCTCTTTGTCGGCGACAAAGGCAACGAGGTCGTTCCAAATGAGTGACGTATAGTCGTAATGACGACTGTATATGAACCCATGGAAGATGCGTAGTACGGATGCGCTGGCCCGATCCATACCTGTATGCTTGCCTGTAAGACATCGGTTGATTAGGGAAAAGTTAGTGAAGTAAATATGGGGAAGAAACATCCTTTTGAACTGGCCAAGAGAAGTAAGTTCATCGTTGTCGTTGTAGCCGAGAGCTCGAAAGTCACGGCACATTTCGTCCTCGCTTGGTGGATCTTCAAAGGTGTCAAGGCCGGGGACGGAGTCTGCAGCTGGGAGATGGAGAATGCGCCGGAGTCTAGTTGTTGTGAGTTTGGTAACAAACTCATCTATTTGCGCGGTAAAATGATGGTCGCCTTCCACCGGGTGATATTCCAATGTGTACCAGAACTGTTGAAGGTAGAATACAGGAACCCAGTGTTCGAGTGCGAAAGCAAATCGAAGGGGATGGTTGCGTATTATCTCCATGATGATGGGGTGATCTAAGCGCATGTCGAAGTTGAGACGATGGTTGTTCGGTTTTAGCTCCCGTGATGCACCCGGGGGGAGTAAGATGTCATCTCGATTGGCCGCGTTGATACTAGGTGCAGTGAAGCGCTCAGAAGGCATTGGGTTCTCGTCATCAGACATGTTTGGATCATGATGAGCCGCCATTGAAAATGAAAGCACAAAGTTAGTAAATCAAGGATGACAAGTTAGGATGTCTTTCAAAAAAAAATTCTGAAGTATAGATGGCGGGTGAAAAAGAAAAATTTGCTAAGTCTGGATGTCGAGCAAAGAGAGGTCGATATAAAAAGATGTCGAGTCCATATGGATCGATATAAAGACTTGTATTGTCAAGAAAAGTATAAGTGAGGATGTCGATCTTTAATAGGTCGACATACAAGGATGTCGTGTTGAAGGGGATCGACATAAGCACTTAGAATTTTCTTAAGAAGTACAAGGGATTATATTGGGTACCTATGTGTCGACAAGATTTTATGTCGAGTGCTATTGGCTTGATAAGAAAACTTGTTAACTTTGCAAAGATCAAACTCGTGTAAGTCGACAAAAAGTTGTCGAGTGAAGTATGCTCGAGATAAGTACTTAGGAAAATTTGCAACTAAGCAAACATGTCGACCCAAGATGGATCGACAAGAAAACTTATCGGGTTATGAAGAAGCGATAAAAACACTTGGGAGATTTAAGATGGACTTGTCGATCCTTTGTGACTCGACAAGAAATCTTATCGGGTCTTAGGGACTCGATAAGTCATCAAAGATGGTGAAAAAAATGCTAAGTGTTTTATCCAACCGACAAGGTACAAAAATCTAACCCAGAATCAAAACGGTCAAATAAAAAACATGTAAAGCTTAAATCTAGGGTCGACGAGTGTTGTCTACCAAACTTAAAACTAATCCTAAGTTCAAATAAGTCCAGAAACATGCAGATTGGATAAAACATCGGAAACCAAGGGTTTTGGAATCCGAACAGTTGAGCAACAAATAGACAATCATGCAGTGCTTAAACTCAAAAATCGCAAGTATTAAAGATGATAAGGAAGAGATTGTGAACCTGGTGATGTCTCTGGATTTGAAAAACTTGAAGATTTGAAAAAAAAAATCGTTCAACAGTTGATGTCGAGTGGTTTTTGGAGAGAAAAAGAGGGAAGAACCCTTTGAAATTGGGAATAGTGCAAGTGGGGGCCCGAGTTTAAATAGTGGGGTCATCAGAGGATGACACATGGCACAGTGCTATCGGGCAGCTGACATCATCAAAAAGATTTTGGTTCGAGAGCTTGTCGGGCCTTAGTCATGCGACAAAATTTCTTGTCGGGTGATAAAGAGCCGACAAGATGGAATGGTATTTGAAAAAATAAGTTGCCGAATTTTTTTTCTACGTGCTCCCCCTTGAGTCATGCTTAAGGTAAGAAAAAAACTTGGAGTTAAGAAAAACTTACCTGACCGATCCCCCTTGAATGAAGACAAGTTAAAAAACATCGAGACAAAAAGAAAAGACACGGACATGACGAAAAGTGTACGAGACAAAAATAAATTTGAAAATACAGGACATTTAAATTAAACAAAAATTCACAAAACGAGAATTCAAGAATGATGAAAAATTCACTTTAGAAGGAAAATGTTCATAAAGCTTGAATGAGATTTTTGTGTATTTTTGAAAAGACTAATTGTTAATCAGGTTTTGAGATTTAGCATGCCCAACTTGGACACTAGGAACTGGAAGCGTTTTTTTTATCCAATGCTTTTGTGAACAAATCGGCAAGCTGTAGTTCTGTATTGACAAAATATAGTTCAATCGTACCTCTTTTTTTGACATCGTTTTAGTAAAATGATACTAACATCGATGTGTTTTGTCTTTGTGTGTTGAACAAAATATAGTTCAATCGCGCTTTTGGAGTCACAATAAATGGGGATCTTATCAAACAGAAACCACAGTCCTTTAGTTGCGTGCACATCGACAATACTTGAGAACAGTAACTTGCGACAGCAATGTATTCGGCTTCCGCAGTGGATGTGGAGACGCATGTTTGCTTCTTTGAAGACCAACTTCAAGTTTGTCTCCTAAGAACTGAATGTGACCCGTTGTGCTTTTTCGATCAAGCATGCAACCGGGGTGATCAGCATCTGAAAAGCAGTTAACTCGAAACCCGTATCCTTGGGATACCATAGGCCAAGATCAGTAGTACCTTTTAAATATCGAAAAATAAGTTTAATACCACTAAGGTGAGATTCTTTTGGAGATGCTTGATATCTAGCGCATAAGCATGTGGAAAACATTATGTCTGGTCGACTAGCCGTTAAATACATTAAAGAACCAACCATTCCCCGATAGGTTTTAGAATCCACCGCTTTTCCCAAGGGACCAGCGTGTTGTTTCGAACCCGGAGACATGGGAGTACCAATCGGTGTACATGTCGTCATGTTATATTTATGTAACATATCCGAGATATATTTTGATTGATTGATGAATATTCCCGTTGAAAATTGTTTTACTTGAAGACTGAGGAAAAAATTCATCATTCCCATCATGCTCATATTGAACTTGGCAATCATGAGCTCGGAGAAATTCTTACATTGTTGAGGATTAGTCGAACCGAAAATGATGTCGTTTACATAAATCTGAATAAGCATAATATCACTATTTTCCTTTTTAATGAATAGAGTTGGATCAATCTTACCTTTGGAGTATCTATTTTTCACCAAATAATCGGAAAGACTGTCATACCATGCGTGCGGGGCTTGTTTCAAGCCGTAGAGAGCCTTATCGAGGATATACACATGATTCGGCTTGGAAGGATCGACAAACCCGTCGGGTTGAGATACATAAACTTCTTCACGTAGTACACCATTTAAGAAGGCTGCTTTGACATCCATTTGAAAAGCCACGAAGTTTTTGTGTGCCGCGTATGCTAAGAACATCCGAATAACTTCAATACGAGCCACAGGTGCAAATGTCTCGTCACAATCAATACCTTGTTGCTGGCGGTATCCTTTTGCGACAAGTCGGGCTTTGTTGCGTATGATAATCCCATCTACATTTTGTTTGTTTTTGAATATCTATTTGGTGCCAATGATGGTTTTGTTTTGTGGACGGGGAACGAGACGCCAAACTTTCAGACTTTTAAATTGATTGAGCTCTTCTTGCATGGCCACAATCCAATCAGGATCGTTCATTGCTTCTTGAATGGATGTGGGTTCGATTTTGCTTAGAAATGAAGAGAACAGGCAATCGTTGGCCGAGGTGGATCGCGTTGTGACTGGTTTGGTTGGGTCTCCAATAATTTGATTGGCTGGATGAGAACGGACCCATTTGTTTGTGTGAGGAAGTGGTTGAAATGCGTTAGGGTCCGGGGTATTGTCTTGATACGTACCGAGGGGAAGATCTTGAAGAGATTCCAAGGCTGGAGCCACGTCGGAAGAATTTGTGGAACTGGTGACATCCTTGAGAGATGAGATCGATGGTGGGGGAGAGGATTCCGGTTCCATAGGAAGCGGGTCAGAACTTGGTTGAGCATGTGGCGGAACGGGGGTAGCAGTTTTAGATGAACTTGGAGTTGCAGCAGTTGAGACATTTTCCATTGTAACTGGCAGTCTAGAAAGATTGGTAGTCTCGGCAACCTCTAAGGTTGGCGGGGTGATCCGTTTAGGAATTTCGGTGTAGGGGCCAAAATAATCTGAGTAAAAGT
This sequence comes from Silybum marianum, assembly GCA_036898165.1. NCBI lineage: Eukaryota > Viridiplantae > Streptophyta > Magnoliopsida > Asterales > Asteraceae > Silybum > Silybum marianum. The sequence continues at coordinate 7,736,784 of CM072541.1, forward strand.
GCTCGAATAAGTTATCCAGATCTGAGGTAGCGGTTTTGGAAGTGGAGGCTTGAGCGGGGTTTTGAGCAGGTTCTGAGCGGATTTGTTCGGAAGCTAATATACCAGTGAGTGCGGGTCCAAAACTGTCTTTTCAGGAGCCATTTCGGCTTTAGTATCGAACTGGACATTGACACTTTCCATGACACAACGAGCTTGTTTCATGTAGACCCGATAGGCTGAGGCGTCTGGAGAGTAACCAAGAAAGTAGGCTTCATCGGCTTTTGGCTTGAGTTTTCCACGATCTTCTTTTTCATTCAGAATAAAACAGTGACTTCCGAAAGTGTGAAGGTGATCGATAGATGGAATGCGGTTGTAGACCAAATGATAGGTGTCTTGCTGAATCGCTTGTTGATGATCGAACGGGTTTGAGTGTAGCAAGCGGTATTTATTGCTTCGGCCCAAAGGTAGTGTTGGCAGTCTGGAATATGCAAGCATAGTTTGAGCAGCTTCAACTAGCGTACGATTGCGGAGTTCGACCACACCATTTTGTTGCGGAGTTCGAGCCGCAGAAAATGTGTGTGTAATTCCAACTGATTCGAGATAGCCGTCAAGGGAACGATTTTTGAATTCGGTTCCATTATCAGTGCGGATAGGTTTGAGCGGTAGGTTCCAATTTGTGTTAGGTTTAATATTTTATTGTGTCAAAATAAGGAATGGATATGCTTAAATGTAAAAGGAAGTTTATAATTTCTTAAACTCTTTCCTTCCTTAATTAGATTAAACCTTTCAATATAAATAGGAGTCTAGGTTTTCATTATGTTAAGGTCGATTACCTTATAGCTTATTTATGGTATTTTTCGTTGTAATCGATAACATTCAATCAAGAGATATACGACTACGTAAGTTCATTCAAATCATCTTTGTCGTATTACTTTATTACTTAACGTTTGTTTTATCATTGTGCTTGTCAATCTGGGATCTACAAGTGGTATCAGAGCCTACGATCTGAGTTTTTATGATTTTCTGAGGTTTTCCACTAAACAGAAGGTATTTTTTTCGATTTCTACGATTTTTGCTGTTCCTTGAATTTTTGTCGAGTCCCTCACATTCATGCTTTACCCGACAAAACTTCAAACTGCTTTTTATCGACTCACTCATATCTGTTAATATTTTATCGATCCTTATATCTGTTTGTGTATGTCTTTCGATTATTGCTTCTGAGTTTTTCTCGATTTAATCATATATTGCAAAATTTTTATCGAATCCTACTATTGTTGTTTGAATTTTTATCGATTCACTGACAAATTCTTGAATTTTTATTGACTCTCATATAAATTTTTTTTAATCTGTTTAATTCAGGTTACTCTAGTTTATTTTATTTACTTTTGAATCTCTTTATATAAGAGAACTCAGGAACTAGTGACTCCTGCATCTTTTCTTACTAAGGAATTCGCTGGTAAATTCATAAACTCTAGTAATATTGATATTTTTTTGTAATTGAACGAATAAGAAACTCGAGAACCTAGACATTCTTGTCCATAAAAAGACTTGTTCTTTTTAATCAAGAACCCTTTGTTCTTGTTTTCTGGTTTATCAATCACAGAAAACTCGGATTAAAAATTCTTTATCTTTTAGTCGAGTCCTGTTGAATCGAGGAAAATTTTTCATCGAACCTTTTGCATTCGATAAATTTTCTTTATATAAATGTATCTAATCGAGATAATCAGGGTTATCAATCGATAAAAATCTGTTTATCGATTCAAATTTCTCTAAGCAAGTTCATCGATTCTCCTTCACTCGATAACAATTTTTATCGAGCCACCTTCACACGACAATAATTTTTATCGAGCATCTTTCAATCAACAATAATTTTTATCGAGCATCTTTCACTCGAAAACAATTTTTATCGAGCATCTTTCACTCGATAACAATTTTTATCGAGCATCTTTCACTCGATAACAATTTTTATCGAGCATCTTTCACTCGATAACAATTTTTTTTTCTTTTGTCAATCGATAAAAACCTACTGTTTCACAACACTACTCAGAAATTTCTAAAAACTCACCGATCGAGGTCATCTAGTAAGTACAATGACTACCCGTGAAGCCATGGCAATTGGTTCAGACACCAAACCACCTATTCTCTTTCCGGGCGAATACTCTCAATGGAAGGATAAATTCCTTGACTTTATTGAACGCCATGACTATGCCGATGAGATCATGCGTTCAATCAAAGAAGGTCCTCCTCCAATTTTCTATCAGGATTTTCCGGCTATGCCAAACAATACTTCTCCCGTGGCCGCACGAAGGGAAGTAAAATTAAAGAATGCATGGGATGCAAACGAGAAGAGAATAATGAGAGGTGACCAATTAGCACGATCTTATCTACTGATGAGCCTCCCAAATAACATCTATATGAGCATCGATAGCCACAAGAAAACGGCTAAAGAAATGTGGGAGGTAATAGAAAAATTCATGCTTGGAACCAAAATTGGTACACAACTTAAGATCACTAATTGCATCTCCCAATATGAAGAGTTCAAGGCCAAAGACGGAGAAAGTCTTACGAACACTTATACCCATTTCGTTCAATTGGTAAACGAGCTAAGAAAGAATGAAATTCGTAAGACTAAGATCGAGAATAACATCAAATTCGTTAGCAATGTTCAACCGGAGTGGCGCCGGTTTGCTAATCAAATCAAACACAACAAATATCTTGCTGAACTTGATCTGCATGAAGTATATGAAACTCTTCAGCAAGACAAAGAGGAGGTACTTGAACTAATGGGGTTGAACTCTAAGAAGAACCCGGATCCAATCGCTTTGGTGGCAAAAGACTCTTCTTCAAATTCTCAAGAAATGTTTCCTGAATTGGAAGAAGAGGACTTTGATTATGATCCTGAAATTGCCAAACTTCAACAACAGCTGGCCTTCCTTACGAGATCTTTTCAACAAAAGTTCTCACGTCGCTTGAATCCCAATCAACAAAGGTATGCATCGGGATCCAAAAATGATGAGCGAAAGGCCTTGTTTGAACCCAAGCCAAGAAGAGAAGAACCGCGCTCAACACCCAAACCCGAAGATAAATTCAAAGGTGAGATGAGCCTATGCTATAACTGCGGAAAATCCGGCCACTATGCACGAGAATGCAAGAAGCCGATAGTCCAAGATTCCAACTACTTCACATACAAATTAATGTTGGCAAAGCAAAGAGAGGCCGACAAAGTTCTTTTAGCTGAAGATGAACAATGGCTCAATCAAAATCATGATGAGACTGCAGAATTTTCCGCCAAGTTTGACTTTGTTAGTTTTCAAAGACAAGACCTCTTAGAAAAACTCAAAGATTTGGAATTAAAACTGTAAAAAATTGGTCAAACTGAACATACAATTCACTTAAATGCTCCAAAAGATTTAAGTTCGAAAGCCGGGTTAGGATTTGATAACCCGAAACATTTAGAAAAGGCAATCTATAATACTCGAACAATTTATAAGTTTGAATATCTGAACCTTGGTCCGGATTATCAAATTCAATTTATGAAGTCGGATCCTGATGTCGAAGAAAGAGAAGATTGGAAGAGACAAAACAACGATTTTTATCAAATTCCTTTCTGCTATCCTCAAATAATAGAAGAGGAATCTTCAAAAGAATCTCTTCCAAACAACTACTTTCCATCTTATTCTACCGAGGAACTTCAAAATCCAATTCCTGAATGTAAACCCTACATTCCCACTCTATTTTTGGAAAGGCAAATCATTCAAATTGAAAAGGTATTGGAATTTGAGCGTTCTCTGGAGGAAAAGGAAAAGGAAACACTTTTAACAAAAATACAACAACTTGAACACGAGACTTTACAATTCACCAAAAATCATGAAAATGATACTATTTCAAATATCTCCACATGTAAAGCCTTCGTAAGCAATTATTTAGATGATTGCGAAGAGTCATTTAAACGTGATTCAAATTACATTCCCCCTCAACAAAAATGTTCCTTTTCCTACGACCAAATCAATGATGAATTAGATGCCCTTTCTAATCACTCTTCACTTGAATCGGACAAGTGCTTAAAAGACATGTGTGTTGATTTTGACTTCAATCCTGTACTTCCAAATCATACGGAGTTTTTTGACAAAGGCAAACAACCAATGGAGTCGGTTTCTCTTCCGAAGAAACCAACGGAGTGTTCCACAAGTCAAATCCCAACACTCCCAAACAAACAAACTCCACTCATGTATTTTAAAATCATACTAACCGTGTCCCTCTTAATGTTTCAGCGGTTCATACTCTAGAAACCAAACAAGTTTGGGTCAAAAAGGGCACGAGTACTACAAAGTCATCCTCCCGCAAAGAAGACAATTTTTCTCATTCAAATGTCAAAAGAAACAATAATCGTTTTAGATTTCCTTATAAAATTCATTCATTTCGACATTTAATTAAATTTTCTAGTAAACAACTTTGTTGTTCCAATTGCAGTGTGAATGATTTTGTGCACATCGATTATGATTATGGTTATTTTCCTAGCATGCAAAATTCGTATAATTCTCATCATAACTTTTATCCATCATCACCTATTTATAAATGGGTTCCTAAACAACACATGACTAACACCACTAAGTCTCATCTCAAGTGGGTACCCAAAGGTGCAATGTCAACTAACCCCAATGGACCCATTTACAAATGGGTACCTAAATCTGTCTAATTGTGTGCAGATCGGTCATGTGTGGTTCTTAGACTCTGGTTGCTCCAAACACATGACCGGACAAAAGGAGCTGCTTGCCAATTACACTGAGAAGAAGGGCGGATTTGTTAAATTTGGCAACAACCATTTGGCACCAATCAAAGGATAAGGTGATATCATCCATAAAAACATCACCATCTCTGACGTTTCATACGTTCAAGGCCTGAGTCACAACTTATTGAGCATTGGAAAATTCTGCGACAAACAACTTGAAGTCAATTTCCGACCCGAAAGATGCTGTGTACGCACATTTGATGGCAAAGAGTTATTATCCGGCATGCGCAAGTCCAATCTTTACACCATCAATCTTTCCCAAGTGACCGCACCATCAAGTGTTTGTCTGCTCTCAAATGTATCTAGTCCAAATACGTGGTTATGGCATCAACGTCTATCTCACTTGAACTTCAAGAACATTAATCGCCTCTCCATTCAAGGACTAGTCGCCGGTCTTCCCGCCATTAAATTCGACAAACCACATCTATGCGAGGCATGCGAGATGGGAAAGATGAAGAAGGTCTCTCACAAACCCAAGGTGGTTCATAACACAACTCGACCTCTTCAACTCATTCATATGGACTTGTGTGGCCCGATGCGGACTCCAAGTATACATGGAAAGAAGTACGTTCTAGTGATTGTGGATGATTTCTCTCGCTTCACATGGGTAAAATTCCTTCACTCCAAGGATGAAACTCCCGACACCATCATCTCATTTCTCAAAGCCATTCAAGTAAAACTAGAACTTACTGCTCAAACCATCCGCACCGACAATGGAACCGAATTCAAAAATCATACCCTTGACGGTTATCTCGATTCGGTTGGTATAACCCACACGTTTTCTGCGGCTAGAACTCCGCAACAAAATGATGTGGTCGAACGCCGAAATCGCACTCTAGTTGAAGCGGCTCGCACTATGCTCACTTTCTCCAAGCTTCCCCTCTATCTTTGGGACGAAGCTATCAATACTGCATGCTACACACAAAAACCGGTCTATCATCAACAAGCGCTTCAACAAGACACCGTATCATTTGGTCTACGATCAGGTTCCCTCCATCCATCATCTTCGAACCTTTGGCGTTCGCTGCTTCGTTCTTAATGAAAAAGAAAATCGTGGAAAACTCAAGCCAAAGGCCGATGAAGCTTATTTTCTCGGCTACTCTCCAAATGCGTCAGCATATCGGGTCTACATGAAACACGCATGTTGCGTCACTGAAAGCGTCAATGTTCAATTTGATCCTAAAGCCGAAATGGCTCCTGAACACGACAGTTCTGGACCCGCTCTAACTGGTATATTAGCTTCCGATCACATCCATTCGGAACCTGTCCCAAACCCCGATCAACCTTCAACGTCCAAATCCAATATGTCAAATCTGGATGACCTATTCGAGTACTTCTACTCGGATTACTTTGGATCTTCCACTTATACTTCCATTCAGATTCCCCCACCTACCTTGGAGATTGCCAGACCACTGACCATTCCGACCCACAAATTACCACGGAAACTGTCTCCACTGCTGCAAATCCAAGCACATCTACATCTGCTCCTCCCACTCCAATGGATGCTCCTCTCGTTCCACCTGAACCTCAACCGGCTGCTCAACCAAGTCCTGCGGAACCGACATCCTCTCCCCCACCATCCACTTCGGCCCCTAAGGATGTCACAAGTGCTACAAGATCCTCTGCCGTGGCTCCAACCTTGGAATCACTTCAAGATCTTCCGTTAGGCTCATATGAAGATGACACCCCAGATCCAAATGCATTTCAACTGCTTCCTCATACAACCAAATGGACCCGTTCTCATCCCGTTGATCAGATTATTGGCGATCCAACCAAACCAGTAACTACACGAGCCGCCTCGACCAACGATTGTAAGTTCTCTTCGTTCATAAGCAAGATTGAACCCACATCCATTCACGAAGCAATGAATGATCCTGATTGGATTGTGGCCATGCAAGAAGAACTCAATCAATTTGAAAGCTTGAAAGTTTGGCACCTTATTCCCCGTCCTCGAAACAAAACTATCATCGACACGAAATGGATTTTCAAGAATAAGCAAGATGAAGATGGAGTCGTCATTCGCAAGAAAGCTAGACTTGTCGCAAAGGGATACCGTCAACAAGAAGGGATGACTATGACGAAACATTTGCACCCGTAGCCCGCATTGAAGCAATTCGAATGTTCTTGGCATACGCGGCACACAAGAACTTTGTGGTTTTCCAAATGGATGTCAAAACGGCCTTCTTAAACGGTGTTCTGTGTGAAGAAGTCTATGTCTCTCAACCCGACGGGTTTGTCGACTCCTCCAAACCAGATCATGTCTACATTCTGGACAAGGCCCTCTATGGCTTAAAACAAGCGCCACGCGCATGGTACAATAGCTTGTCTGCCTATCTAGTGAAAAATGGATACTCCAAAGGTAAAATCGATCCAACTCTTTTCATTAAAAAGGAGAAAGGTGACATTATGCTCATTCAAGTCTACGTGGATGACATCATTTTCGGTTCGACTAACCCTCAACAATGCAAGGAGTTCTCCGAACTCATGATTGCAAAATTTAACATGAGCATGATGGGAATGATGAATTTTTTCCTTGGTCTTCAAATAAAACAATTTTCTACGGGAATATTCATCAACCATTCAAAGTACATCTCGGACATGTTGAGCAAATACAACATGATGTCATGTTCACCGATTGGTACTCCCATGTCTCCGGGTTCAAAACTACACGCTGATCCCTTGAGAAAAGCAGTGGACTCTAAAAATTACCGGGGCATGGTTGGTTCCCTAATGTATCTTACGGCTAGTCGTCCGGACATAATGTTTGCCACATGGCTATGCGCGAGATATCAAGCATCTCCTAAGGAATCTCATCTGAGTGTTATCAAACGTATTTTCCGGTATTTAAAAGGTACACCTAATCTTGGCCTATGGTATCCCAAGGATACGGGTTTCAAGCTAACTGCCTTTTCAGATTCGGATCATGCCGGATGCATGCTCGATCGCAAAAGCACATCGGGCCACATTCAATTCCTCGGAGATAAACTGGTAAGTTGGTCCTCCAAGAAGCAAGCTTGCGTCTCCACCTCTACCGCGGAAGCCGAGTACATTGCTGCCGCAAGCTGCTGCTCTCAAGTACTTTGGATGCGCACACAACTCAAAGACTATGGATTCTGATTCGATAAGATTCCCATCTACTGCGATTCCAAAAGCGCCATAGCCATCTCAAGCAACCCTGTCCAACACACGAAGACAAAGCACATCGACGTTCGATATCACTTCATCAAAGATCACGTCGAACGAGGTACAATTGAATTATATTTTGTAAATACGGAACTACAGCTTGCCGACCTGTTTACCAAGGCACTGGATGAGAAACGCTTCCAGTTCCTAGTATCCAAGTTGGGAATGCTCAATCTCAAAACCTGATTCTCACAAATCAGTCAGTTTCAAAAGACTCAAAAATGTCTACCCACGGGTTATGCACATTCACCTTACACGTCAATCTGCATCACTCCTGGATTCTCTTTTTCTGATTTTTGAACTTTTCTTACATTTCCGTATTTTCCAAATTACTTCCATTTGTGTTTCTGTCTGTTTCGTTTTGCGTATCACTATGGTTCAACTTTCGAGGGGGAGCAACAAGGTACGTCCTCTATCCATTCCCGTTCCTAGGGGGATCACACATTTTTTGTGCACACATTAAGGGGGAGCCTTATTATTTATTTCAAAAAAAAAAAATTATTATTAATTTTTTTTGTGAGGTTCTCGGCCCCTAAGGGCCCGACAACAATGGGATTGTCGACCTAACTTGGCTCGACAACCTCCCCAATCGACACCTCAATGAAAGGAATTATTTTTTCGGCCCTATCACAACCTGCCACGTGTAATCACCCGATGACCACTAGTTAAAGAAATCGGGCCCCTCATTGCTAGAACCTTTTCCCTCAAGTTTTGAATTTCCCTCTTTCTCTCTGAAAAACCCTTCAAGTTCTTGGCCTTCCAAGATCAGAATATCAAACCTTCGAGTTTTTCAGATTTGAAAGCATCACCAGGTTTGTAATTCTCCTCTTATCATCTTTAATTCTTGCACATAGCACTTTCTACCATTGCATGCGTCAGATTCACGGTCTGACTGCTCGAATTTTTTCCCCCTGTTTATGTTTTTTCCGAGTTAGACTATTAGACAGTCGATTTAGTGTTTGATTTCTGTGTTTTAGACCTAAGTGCTTTATTAGTGTTGATCCCTATCGCTAATCGCACCTAGACATAGGATTTTGCCTTAGTTTTAGGCCTTTTTCTGAACCTGAGCACTTAGGATAACCTCTGAAAACTTATGCTTTTTTATCGAGTCCCACTATGAAATCTTGTGTGTTTATCGACCCAAGTTGGACTCCCAAGAACACCTTCGTCCTCACTAAGGGATTTTATCGCCCCTTTGGACTCGATAACTTTTGTTATCGACTCACATAGGAACGATGAAAATCACCAAGTATTTTTATCTAACCCTAAGAACTCGATAACTTTTGTTATCGACTCACATAGGATCGATGTAATCACCAAGTGTTTTTATCGAACCCATAGGACTCAATAACATTTGTTATCGACTCACATAGGATCGATGAAAATCACTAAGTGTTTTCATCGAACCCTTAGATCTCGACACCTTTTGTTATCGACTCTTAAAGGATCGATGAAAATCACTAAGTTTTTTTTTATCGAGTCTCTTTGATTCGATAACTTGGTCTTAAATTTCAATGTCTTCTCATCGAGTTCATAAGGATCGATACCCAGCTACATAAATGTTCAAGTGTATTTATCGAGTCAAATTGGATCGATAAACATGATTTAAGGATTTTAATCGAGTCTCATAGGATCGATAACCTGTTCTTCACGATTTCCTAAGTAAATTCATCGACCCTTTAGGACTCGACATCAATTGTTAAGTTTTTTTCTGACTCGATAACCTGTGTTTCTCGATTCCCAATGACTCGACATCTATCTTACAGATACACAGGTTTGTTCTTTCAATTTATTAACAAGTCTTTTTGTCGCCTAACTTCACTCGACATCTGTTGATTCTCGATCTCATTGCACTCGATAACAATTGTTATCGGCCCAATGGGACTCGACAAAAAGACTTAGCAATTTTTATTTTTATTTTTGTTCATCACTTCCTAGCAGTGACTGTCTTATTTCCGTACACATGGCAGCAATGAATGATCCTAATCTCTCTGATGATGAACACCCGATGCCTTCCGAACGTTCAACAGAACCCAGCATCAACGCGGTTAACCGGGATGAAATCCTGATGCCAAAAGCACATCTTCGGAAAATCAAACCAAACAACCACCGACTCGATTTTGGCATCACAAACGAACACCAAGTAATCATCGACATCCTTCAACGCCATCCGCTTCGTTATGCCTTTGCAGTGGACCATCGGGTACCCCTTTTCTATCTCCAGCAATTCTGGTACACGTTGACATACCATCGGATGAAGATGCATCTGATTCTCAACCCTTATCCCGCCGACAACAAACCGCTACTATTGAAGAACAAGCTCTAAGTCGTATTGGTCCACAACCAACCCTATCCGATTCTACATCGAACACCGATGACCAACCAGCTGCAACGACTGATGAAACTGATTAGCCAAATGATCCCTTTGACTTTGAAGCCGATCAACCATCTACCTGGCTGTACGACATATTTACCGAGTCCTATTCTGGAGAGATAAGGAGAAATGAGGGAGTATTAGTTGAAAAAGAAAGCGTGAGCGTGAGCGATGGGAAGAGAAAAACTATAGAGAGCGCGATACCAGATTTCCCCATCCAGGTAACCGCGTCAACTAGCCCTACTCATTCGTTGGGTATGACTAGTAGACAAGACGCTGTGGACCTAGCAGCGCAAATGCACGCTCCCCTAGCCACTCTGAAGGCTCCCAACAGCCAACAGTTTCAAATATACTTGTGAGTCTAGCACCTTATCTAGCTCCCCTCCATTCGGGAGGCATATCTATTGAAACAAGAGGCAGTAGCTCACCTGCTTCGACTTCGCTTGAATGCACATCGAGTCTAGAGCCCGCTAGGGGACACGAGTCTGTACACACTGAGAGCCTACGTGGCCCAGCTGGAACTCCCATAGTGATGTCCATTCTGGACATTCCACGAGGATTGGGAGGAAATCTACCAGCGCTACATCTATGCCAACGCTGAAGTAGGTCATAAAGTTGATTCAACTGTATTGTCAACGGGTAATCTAAGTGATCCCAGTGTTTCCCATACAGGTACCGCGACTCCCACATTCACCATTCCCCCCGAGTCTGAATCGATCATCGCCGCACACTTACAAAAGATAAAAGACTCCCTAGCTGCTCATGCTGCTCTAATGACAACCGAGAGGGAAGCCTTCGTAAGAGAAATCCGTGAAGTAGCCCGCCTGAAGCAACCGGTTCCCCAACAAACAAGCTCTTCACGACCAAGTTCCAGATCCCACCATGAGGATCGGCCTCTATCCCCACGCCGATATGAGTACAATAACGACGAGCTCATGTCGATGCTATATGCAAACCTACTAGCCGAAGCCACTGCAACCGGTCAACCGGAAGATTCACTTATGGGTCTTCTAAGAAGAAATCTGGAAATCCCCATCGTCACTCGCCATGAGTTTGACGTGTTCCGAGCCGACATCGAGCGACAACTAAGTGACCTAAATACTGCTCAACAACACCAAACTGATGACATTCTGGGTGCTATCACTGCTCTGCGCACCGAAATTCAAGAGTCTTGCCGCCCGGCAGTTTCTGTGCCTACTCCTCGACCTCAACAGGACGACCCGGGCTCCGCTCCAACTCGTCCTGAGGGGGAGACACGCCGGGCCTCAAGATCACAAGCCCGAACATCTGCAGCTACATCTTCAAGACCATCTACTCAAACTACCTAACACCGACAGCGCGCACCAACAACTCAAGAAGCCGATATGCCAACGGTTGAAAAACCTGCGGCCGATATCGAATTTGAGAGTACAGCTGAACCTGATGCACCGGAACCAAGTAAAGAAAGAGTCGACGTTCAAGGTCTACGGAATGCAGTGAGAAACTGGTTTAGAGATCCATATGAACCAGTACTTCAAGAACAAGACTACGTGAACCTAAAGTATATGACTAGGAATTATGCTTTGGGGGATCAAAATGAACAAAGACTGTTGCCTCATCAGATTCGGTGGCAAAGGATGCTGACGGAAAGCAAGTCAAAATGGGTAAATCAGCAAATACGTGTGCCATACCTTGAAGAAACAATGAAAAAGATTTTCAGAAAGGAAAAGAGGACTGAAGATTTAACACACATTCATCTAGTGTTGGAAATGGACCAAGCTCAAGTCAAAGAGTATGTTCATATCTTGAAGATGAGAGCTAAAAATCCGGCTGAAGTTATTTCAAGGCATAGAATAGTTGGGATTCTGAAGATCGATACGGACAGAGTATTTCAAGTCAAATATCCTACATTTACAGTCCAAAGAGAAGATGGTAAGGCGTATTCCTTCTCTGCAGCAGATTTTGCAAGGCTAGATATCATGGACTTCGAGACCTTATACAATGAATTGAGAGAAAAGAAGAACAAAAATGAGCACGAGCAAAGGGCACTAAGAGCAGTGGTTAGGCATATACAGAAGGAATTGAGGTATAGCTATCTTCACGACCTACAGCGTGGGATAGAAAGCGAACAAAAGAAGATCTACATTTCAAAACCTGACCAGTCGATTCCTGTAAAGGGCAACATTGATGTTATGACTGTCCTCACCTATCCAGCTCATGGAGTTGTCTGGATGCACGCTAAAGGAGAAAAGAGGTTTCTCAGGTTTAATGAAGTGGCTGCATATTCAGATGGAACATTATGGGGAATCCGGAACAGACTTGCATCAGAGTTGGCTACTGACAGGAAACGTACTTTAAGGATGAGCAATGTGCGACGAAATTCTCTACTAGAAGCGGTCAAATTAATCGACGAAAGAATCCTTTACCGACAGACTCTTAGAAGATTCGAAGGCATGTTCGAGCTCAAGAAGTGAAGACTCATTTTGCCACAAAGGGGGAGATTGTTAGGTTTAATATTTTATTGTGTCAAAATAAGGAATGGATATGCTTAAATGTAAAAGGAAGTTTATAATTCCTTAAAACTCTTTCCTTCTTTAATTAGATTAAACCTTTCAATATAAATAGGAGTCTAGGTTTTCATTATGTTAAGGTCGATTACCTTATAGCTGATTTCTGGTATTTTTCTTTGTAATCGATAACATTCAATCAAGAGATATACGACTACGTAAGTTCATTCAAATCATTTTTGTCATATTACTTTATTACTTAACGTTTGTTTTATCATTGTGCTTGTCAATCTGGGATCTACAATTTGGCTTGTATGGCTTTCAAGAAATTTATGATTGTTTCGGGGTGGGTTTTTGTCCTTTGAGCGAAGAAATTTAACACATGTAAATCGAGAAAAGTCATCAACCATAACGAGAACGTATTTCTTGCTATATATACTTTGAGTCTGCATTGGGCCGCACACATCCATATGGATGAGCTGGAGAGGTCAAGTTGTACTATGTATCACCTTGGGTTTGTGTGATACTTTCTTCATCTTTCCCATCTCGCATGCCTCGCATAGGTGAGGTTTGTCAAACTTTATCTTCGGTAATCCGTGAATGGAGAGGCGACTGATATTTTTGAAGTTTAGATGAGATAGTCGTCGATGCCACAATCAGTTATTGGGATTAGAGACGTTTGATAGTAGACAAACATTTAAAGGAGGTTTCACTTGGAAAAGATCGATGGTGTATAAGTTGGATTTGCGCGTGCTGACTAATAATTCTTTTCCTTCAAAGGTCGCACACAACATCGTTCGGGACGGATTTGCCTATGCTCAGCAAATTGTGGCTCAGGCCTTGAACATAGGTAACATCTGAAATAATGATGTTTTTTTGAATGATGTCTCCATGTCCCTTGATAGGTGCTAAATGATTGTTGCCAAAACGTACAAAGCCACCCTTTTTCTCCTTGAAGTTGGCAATCAGCTCTTTTTGTCCGGTCATGTGTTTGGAGCAACCAGAATCTAACTACCACACATGACCGATCTGCACAAAATCAGGTAGATTTAGGTACCCATTTTAAGTGGGTCCATCGAGGTTAGTTGGCTTGCCATCTTTAGGCACCCATTTGAAATGGGGCATAGCAGTGGAAGTCATGGTCTTTTTAGAAACCCATTTATTTACAGGATAATTTTGAAAAGAATTAACTTGATGATAATTGAAAGGCATGTCAGGATAATAACCATAATCAAAAGTATTTAAGCGCATAAAGTCATTCACACCGCAATTTGAGCAACAAATTTGATTACGTGAAAATCGAATTAAATGTTGAAACAAATGAATAGTATATGGAAATAGAAAATGACTATTGGTTCTTTTGACATTTGTAAAATTCGAAAAAGAAAATTTATCTCTATTGCGGGATGACAACTTTTGACCACGGTTAGCATCTTTTGAGAAAAAATTAGTTTGAGTCGGTTGTTTAGAATGAGCGTGTTTAGTTTGACTAGTGGAACATTCATTCTGAACCTCCGGAATCAGAACTGTTTCGATTGGTTCTTGCCTTTGTCCAAAAATTCCGTATGACTTGGAAGTGTAGGATTGAAGTCAAAGTTAGCATTCATTTCATTTAAACATTCGTCGGTTTTAAGCTGAGAAGGATTAGAATTTTTATCCGGAAAAATCATTTGTTCAAGGTCATCTAATTCAGCATTAATTTGGTCAGGAGAAAGGGAAATTTGTTGTTTAGGAGGGCAATAATTTGGATCTAATTTGAACAACTCTTCACAATCATCTAAATAAGTGCTAACGAAAGCTTTACACGAAGAAATATTGGAAATTGTATCAGTTTCTTGGTTTTTGGTGAACTGTAAAGCCTCGTTTTCAAGTTTTTGAATTTTAGTAATTAACGCCTCCTTTTCCTTTTCCGACGAAAAATGTTCAGATTCCAACACCTTTTCAGGTTGAACAATTTTCTTTTCTAAGAACAAGGTGGGAATATATGGTTTAAATTCAGGAATTTGAGTTTGAAGTTCTTCATCAGTAAATGATGGAAAATAGTCGTTCGGAAGAGTATCTTTTGAAGATTCCTTTTCGACTTGCTTAGGATAGCAGAGAGGAATTTGATGAAAATTCTTGTTTTTCCTATTCCAATCTTCCCTTTTCTCGACTTTGGAATGTGACTTCATAAATTGAATTTTGTATTCCAGACCAAGGTCTAGATATTCAAATTTATAGATAGTCGGTGTATTCTAGAGGGCCTTTTCTAAGCGTTTTGGGTTATCAAATCCTAATCCAGCCTTTGAACTTAAATCTTTTAGAGCGTTTAAGTGAA
The DNA here is from genome assembly GCA_036898165.1 of Silybum marianum. Lineage (NCBI taxonomy): Eukaryota > Viridiplantae > Streptophyta > Magnoliopsida > Asterales > Asteraceae > Silybum > Silybum marianum. The sequence continues at coordinate 7,751,912 of CM072541.1, forward strand.
TTGTTTGCTCAGTTTGACCAATCTTGTACAGTTTGTGTTCCAAATCCTTGAGTTTTTCCAAAAGATCTTGTCTTTGTATGGTGACAAACTCAGATTTTGATAAAAATTCTTCGGTCTCATGTTTAGATTTGTTAAGTTGATTTGTGAGATCCGAGATTTGTTGATTTAACTTCAAATTTTCGTTTTGAAAAGTGGTTTTCTCCTTTTGATGATTTTGTGCAATACTTTGCGAAGTGGCAAGTTCAGATTGGACAATTAGCAGTTGATTGCGATTATTTTCTAGACGTGCTTCTAAGTTGGAAACCAAGAGTTTCTCGGTTTGCAACTTAGATTTTAATTCTTTCAATTGAATCATCAAGTCATGCATTTGGGAAACAAATTCGTCATAGTCAGAATTGCTTACCTCGGGTGTGTAGTCGGAAGCATTAGAAGTGGAATCATCAGAATAAGCCATCAAACTGAAGTGTGCTTGAACCTCATTTTCCGTATCATCATCATCATTACCATGAGTGAGCCAGTGTTCATCTTTCGCCATGAGTACTTTTACGGCCTCCTTTTGTTTAGACAACATCAACTTGTAAGTAAAATAGTTTGAGTCTTTGACTATTGGCTTCTTGCATTCACGGGCGTAGTGGCCGGATTTTTCGCAGTTGTAGCACAGGCTCATTTCGCCTTTGAATTTGTCTTCCGGTTTGGGTGGTGGACGATGTTCTTCTCTCCTAGGTTTTGGCTCAAACATAGCTTTACGCTCATGATTCTTTGGTCCCGAAGCATACCGTAGTTGATTTGGATTTGAGCGACGAGAGAACTTTTGTTATAACGTTTTTGTGAGCAGAAGTAGTTGCTGTTAGACTTTCGCAATCTCCGGATCATAGTCGAATTCTTCGTCCTCTAATTCAGGAAAGACGTCTTGTGATATGCTTTGGGATAAAGGAGAGCTTTCTTTTGCTACTAGAGCGATTGGATCAGAACTCTTTTTAATTTTGTTGTTTGTTCCCATAGCTTCAAGTACTTTATCCTCGTCTTGCTGTAGGGTTTCGTACACTTCGCGAAGATCGAGTTCAGCGAGAAATTTGTTGTGTTTGATTTGGTTGGCAAAGCGACACCATTCTGGTTGAAGATTACTAACAAACTTCACGTTCTTCTCGATCTTTGTCTTACGAATATCGTTTTTGCTTAACTCGTTAACCAATTGAACAAAACGAGTGTAAGTATTCGTAAGACTTTCACCCTCTCTAGCTTTGAATTCTTCGTACTGTGAGATACAATTGGTGATCTTCAGTTGAGTCCCAATCTTTGTTCCTCGTCATCGTAGGCGGATTTGGGTTTGACCCCTCTTTTGGCAGTGACAGGAGGAGTAGCATTTGGTACGGCAGGGAAGTCTTGATAGAATACGGGTGGAGGACCTTCTTTAATGGAACGCATGATTTCATCAGCATAATCATTACGTTCAATGAAGTCTAGAAACCGATCCTTCCACTGAGAGTATTCGCCTGGGAATATTTGTGTCCGAACCGATCAACATTGCTTCGCGTGAAGTCATAGTACTTGACAGAGTGATCTCGATCAAGGAGTTTTGAAAAAATTCTAAGAGTTTTTAGAACTTAATGAAAAATCTCGATTTGATAGAAAAAATATCTTATCGGCAACAAAGGAGGCGATAAGAATTTTTATCGGGTTAAGTGAACTCGATAAGAAAACTTATCGGGTTGAGTAGTATCGAAAAGATTTTATATCGGGTTAACATAAAAGCCGACAAGTTTTTATGTCGGGCCTTAAAGAGGCGATAAGAAAACTTATCGGGTCTAAAGGACGCGATTTAAAACAAGATTTTGAAATTCCTTTTTATCTGTACTTAGAACTATTGACGAGCAAGAACGAAGCCTTTGTCGACAAAAAAAGAACAATGTCTTTTTAAGGAAGAGAAGATCTAAGTTCCCGAGTCCCCAACAATATCAAAAATAAACTAAAAAGATTTACTTAAAGTTTAAGCAGTGTACTTGAGAACTCTTAAACTAGAAAAGCTGCAGAAGTCAGAGACCCTGAGTTTTCCAATAAAAAGGAAGCAAAAGTACTACGGTTTAAACTAAAGTAAAAAATTCGAATTTTGTTAAAGTTTAAGGCTTGTACTTGAGAACTCTTAAACTAGAAAAGCTGCAGAACTCAGTGACCCTGAGTTTTCTAATAAAAGTTAAACAAAAGTACAACGAATTAAACTAAATTTTTTTTAATGAGAAAACGAATCTAATCGGGTGATAAAGAGGCGATATAAAAAATATCGAGAAAAAAAAAACTTGTCGATGTTAAGGGATGCCATTTAAAATTCTTATCGATAATAAAAGGTGCGATATATTAATTCTTGTCGATATACTAGGATGCGATAAAACGATTTGTCGATTAATAATGGTGCGATAAGAAATCTTGTCGATTCAGACTTGGAAAACTTGAATCAATAAGTTTTTCGAACAGTGACAGAATCAAGATATTTACCGTGTTTTTCGAACTCGATCAGAATTAATCCAAAGTTAGATCGTGTAGCTCTGATACCAATTGTGGATCCCAGAATATGATCAAGTGTGTATGCTTTTAATGAAAAGACGAAGAACACACAAATATAATAAAGATCCGAAGTCGGATATCTCACTTGTATTGAATATGAATTATGTCGGCTCTCTCTCTCAATTTAGCTCTTAATGTTTGCGCACCCCTAATACAATGATCCTAAACTCCTATTTATATGAAAGGTTATAAAAGATATAAGGAAATAGAGGGAATGACATTATACACTTGCCATAATTACAATAAAGCATAGTTCCCTTATTTTGACACAATTAAAATAAAGCCTAACAATTTTGTTTTATGTAAAATCTTGGGTGAGTTAATTATTGCCGGAGGAAATATCAATTGTAAAAAGAAGCAAAAGGTGCAAAGGGTTGTTAAGACATAAACAAATGATCTATTAAAAAGATATTATAACATTTCGGACAGTCCAATAGTACTATTGATTAGTACAATTGCACTGTCATAAATATGTAATTATTGGTTTAACTCCAACCCCCCCCTTGGAGTACAAACTTGTCAACGTACTATCGATACGACATCATTTATGTTAAACGTCATGAATCCTAGTACAACACTGTTTTACCATCTTACACCGCATGAGTATAGTGTTTGTCAGACAGTAAAGCTATATCTAACTATGATTAATAAATTTTCATACCCTTATCTTTATTTAGAACTATTGACGAGCAAGAACGAAGCCTTTGTCGACAAAAAAAGAACAATGTCTTTTTAAGGAAGAGAAGATCTAAGCTATCGAGTCCCCAACAATATCAAAAATAAACTAAAAAGATTTACTTAAAGTTTAAGCAGTGTACTTGAGAACTCTTAAACTAGAAAAGCTGCAGAAGTCAGAGACCCTGAGTTTTCCAATAAAAAGGAAGCAAAAGTACTACGGTTTAAACTAAAGTAAAAAATTCGAATTTTGTTAAAGTTTAAGGCTTGTACTTGAGAACTCTTAAACTAGAAAAGCTGCAGAACTCAGTGACCCTGAGTTTTCTAATAAAAGTTAAACAAAAGTACAACGAATTAAACTAAATTTTTTTTAATGAGAAAACGAATCTAATCGGGTGATAAAGAGGCGATATAAAAAATATCGAGAAAAAAAAAACTTGTCGATGTTAAGGGATGCCATTTAAAATTCTTATCGATAATAAAAGGTGCGATATATTAATTCTTGTCGATATACTAGGATGCGATAAAACGATTTGTCGATTAATAATGGTGCGATAAGAAATCTTGTCGATTCAGGCTTGGAAAGCTTGAATCAATAAGTTTTTCGAACAGTGACAGAATCAAGATATTTACCGTGTTTTTCGAACTCGATCAGAATTAATCCAAAGTTAGATCGTGTAGCTCTGATACCAATTGTGGATCCCAGAATATGATCAAGTGTGTATGCTTTTAATGAAAAGACGAAGAACACACAAATATAATAAAGATCCGAAGTCGGATATCTCACTTGTATTGAATATGAATTATGTCGGCTCTCTCTCAATTTAGCTCTTAATGTTTGCGCACCCCTAATACAATGATCCTAAACTCCTATTTATATGAAAGGTTATAAAAGATATAAGGAAATAGAGGGAATGACATTATACACTTGCCATAATTACAATAAAGCATAGTTTCCTTATTTTGACACAATTAAAATAAAGCCTAACAATTTTGTTTTATGTAAAATCTTGGGTGAGTTAATTATTGCCGGAGGAAATATCAATTGTAAAAAGAAGCAAAATGTGCAAAGGGTTGTTAAGACATAAACAAATGATCTATTAAAAAGATATTATAACATTTCGGACAGTCCAATAGTACTATTGATTAGTACAATTGCACTGTCATAAATATGTAATTATTGGTTTAACTCCAACCCCCCCCTGGAGTACAAACTTGTCAACGTACTATCGATACGACATCATTTATGTTAAACGTCATGAATCCTAGTACAACACTGTTTTACCATCTTACACCGCATGAGTATAGTGTTTGTCAGACAGTAAAGCTATATCTAACTATGATTAATAAATTTTCATACCCTTATCTTTATTTAGAACTATTGACGAGCAAGAACGAAGCCTTTGTCGACAAAAAAAGAACAATGTCTTTTTAAGGAAGAGAAGATCTAAGTTATCGAGTCCCCAACAATATCAAAAATAAACTAAAAAGATTTACTTAAAGTTTAAGCAGTGTACTTGAGAACTCTTAAACTAGAAAAGCTGCAGAAGTCAGAGACCCTGAGTTTTCCAATAAAAAGGAAGCAAAAGTACTACGGTTTAAACTAAAGTAAAAAATTCGAATTTTGTTAAAGTTTAAGGCTTGTACTTGAGAACTCTTAAACTAGAAAAGCTGCAGAACTCAGTGACCCTGAGTTTTCTAATAAAAGTTAAACAAAAGTACAACGAATTAAACTAAATTTTTTTTAATGAGAAAACGAATCTAATCGGGTGATAAAGAGGCGATATAAAAAATATCGAGAAAAAAAAAACTTGTCGATGTTAAGGGATGCCATTTAAAATTCTTATCGATAATAAAAGGTGCGATATATTAATTCTTGTCGATATACTAGGATGCGATAAAACAATTTGTCGATTAATAATGGTGCGATAAGAAATCTTGTCGATTCAGGCTTGGAAAGCTTGAATCAATAAGTTTTTCGAACAGTGACAGAATCAAGATATTTACCGTGTTTTTCGAACTCGATCAGAATTAATCCAAAGTTAGATCGTGTAGCTCTGATACCAATTGTGGATCCCAGAATATGATCAAGTGTGTATGCTTTTAATGAAAAGACGAAGAACACACAAATATAATAAAGATCCGAAGTCGGATATCTCACTTGTATTGAATATGAATTATGTCGGCTCTCTCTCTCAATTTAGCTCTTAATGTTTGCGCACCCCTAATACAATGATCCTAAACTCCTATTTATATGAAAGGTTATAAAAGATATAAGGAAATAGAGGGAATGACATTATACACTTGCCATAATTACAATAAAGCATAGTTTCCTTATTTTGACACAATTAAAATAAAGCCTAACAATTTTGTTTTATGTAAAATCTTGGGTGAGTTAATTATTGCCGGAGGAAATATCAATTGTAAAAAGAAGCAAAAGGTGCAAAGGGTTGTTAAGACATAAACAAATGATCTATTAAAAAGATATTATAACATTTCGGACAGTCCAATAGTACTATTGATTAGTACAATTGCACTGTCATAAATATGTAATTATTGGTTTAACCCCAACCCCCCCTGGAGTACAAACTTGTCAACGTACTATCGATACGACATCATTTATGTTAAACGTCATGAATCCTAGTACAACACTGTTTTACCATCTTACACCGCATGAGTATAGTGTTTGTCAGACAGTAAAGCTATATCTAACTATGATTAATAAATTTTCATACCCTTATCTTTATTTAGAACTATTGACGAGCAAGAACGAAGCCTTTGTCGACAAAAAAAGAACAATGTCTTTTTAAGGAAGAGAAGATCTAAGTTCCCGAGTCCCCAACAATATCAAAAATAAACTAAAAAGATTTACTTAAAGTTTAAGCAGTGTACTTGAGAACTCTTAAACTAGAAAAGCTGCAGAAGTCAGAGACCCTGAGTTTTCCAATAAAAGTGAAGCAAAAGTACTACGGTTTAAACTAAAGTAAAAAATTCGAATTTTGTTAAAGTTTAAGGCTTGTACTTGAGAACTCTTAAACTAGAAAAGCTGCAGAACTCAGTGACCCTGAGTTTTCTAATAAAAGTTAAACAAAAGTACAACGAATTAAACTAAATTTTTTTTAATGAGAAAACGAATCTTATCGGGTGATAAAGAGGCGATATAAAAAATATCGAGAAAAAAAAAACTTGTCGATGTTAAGGGATGCCATTTAAAATTCTTATCGATAATAAAAGGTGCGATATATTAATTCTTGTCGATATACTAGGATGCGATAAAACGATTTGTCGATTAATAATGGTGCGATAAGAAATCTTGTCGATTCAGGCTTGGAAAGCTTGAATCAATAAGTTTTTCGAACAGTGACAGAATCAAGATATTTACCGTGTTTTTCGAACTCGATCAGAATTAATCCAAAGTTAGATCGTGTAGCTCTGATACCAATTGTGGATCCCAGAATATGATCAAGTGTGTATGCTTTTAATGAAAAGACGAAGAACACACAAATATAATAAAGATCCGAAGTCGGATATCTCACTTGTATTGAATATGAATTATGTCGGCTCTCTCTCTCAATTTAGCTCTTAATGTTTGCGCACCCCTAATACAATGATCCTAAACTCCTATTTATATGAAAGGTTATAAAAGATATAAGGAAATAGAGGGAATGACATTATACACTTGCCATAATTACAATAAAGCATAGTTTCCTTATTTTGACACAATTAAAATAAAGCCTAACAATTTTGTTTTATGTAAAATCTTGGGTGAGTTAATTATTGCCGGAGGAAATATCAATTGTAAAAAGAAGCAAAAGGTGCAAAGGGTTGTTAAGACATAAACAAATGATCCATTAAAAAGATATTATAACATTCCGGACAGTCCAATAGTACTATTGATTAGTACAATTGCACTGTCATAAATATGTAATTATTGGTTTAACCCCAACCCCCCCCCCCCTCGAGTACAAACTTGTCAACGTACTATCGATACGACATCATTTATGTTAAACGTCATGAATCCTAGTACAACACTGTTTTACCATCTTACACCGCATGAGTATAGTGTTTGTTAGACACTAAAGCTATATCTAACTATGATTAATAAATTTTCATACACTTAACTAGTTGTCAATTAGTTAAATGTAATCTTTAATTGAAACATAATCATCTAAAAGAAATAATTTGATAAAAGATGTTATATTTGAGACACCTCTTTAATTCTCATTGGTGTCGGTCCTAACTTTCCCTTACACCCCAAGCTAGGGAGTTTAGCCTATCTTTGCTTGGTTTCTAATTATAAAAGATATGAATTGTAAAGTAAATAACGGAAATGGAAAATGCAAAGCGAAAACTGCAAGTATTAAAGTCTAAAAAGGAAACTTGTTGCGCAAGTTATTAAACCTCAAAGTAAATGCATAAAATAAATATTGAAATGAAAATTGCAGAAATTGGAGTACTAGAATGTAAAATTGCATAGAAATAAAAGACTTGGAATATAAGTAACTTGAAGTAAATTAAAGTAAGACAATTCAGTAACTTGCACATAAAGTTTCATTTGTAAACTTGATTATTTGAACCTGATAGAAGGTTTTGCAACCCTCCAAATCTACCGCAAGTGTACGGTGTCAGTCAAGTAATACTTACGAATTACGAGTATCGATCCAAGGAACTATGAGATTAAGTATCACAAGGTTACTTGATAACTCTATATTTTAGAGTTATTACATGCCATTTATTCCTATTTTATTTAGTCGATTTCGGCCATTTTGCCTTCTAAACCTCCTTTTTTGGTCTAAAATAATTGTTTGAGCTATTTGTGAGTACTTTCATGTCTTGGAACCATTTGTGACAATTTTACATCAAAAATCGTATTTTCATCGGAACCGGTACTTGGAGTGACCATTTCGCCATTCAGATTCAGCCACTCGATTAAGCCAACTGCTGGAAGCCATCTAGGTGCTGTTTGGGAGACAAAAAAGCTGAAAAAGAGGCTCACAAACTCTACTTTCTGCTGAGAGTTAAAGAGGAGACAAAAAAGCATGCCAAAATAGTATTTATTTTTATCCCATGGTTTTTTGTGCTTCCTCTTTGTGCAAAGACTTTCGTGCAAATTCTTGTACTTGCTTTTGGCCTACTATATAAGGGCTTGAGCATTAATGCAATGAAGGAATTCATGGAATTCACATTCAATTCTTAGACCTTGGTAGATAGATTTTAGAGAGAGAAGTATAATAGCATTTACTTTCTTTGCTTTTACTTTCTAGCAAGTAAGATTTAATTTTCTGTCTTTAATTTCCAGCAAGTAGTGTAATTTTACTTCCGGTAATTTATTTTAAATGCTGTAATTTAGTTTATAGCTTTGTTCAACAGTATCAACGAAAGTGGGAACTGCGACTCTCCAGTTTACTTTTAAATCTTTTTAGTATGAATCGTTGCAGTATTTTACTTCTTGTTTTCTACTATTTTCCAGTCTTGAACTAAACTCTTTTTGAGATGTAGAATGAGAAGTACTTGGACTTTATGTAAAATTCTTGAGCAGTTTTTATATATTTTTACCCCCTTTTTGATTTGGTCATTCATAGTTCGATAACGCCAATGATGCGGACAAGATGATCACTTGAAAGTGTCTACTGTCTAGTTTGAGATCCAGAAATGGGCGGAATATAGTGACACGAGCTTGGATGATGCTAGGGATTTCGAAAGCATTCTTACAACACCGAGGAAAGTTGGGTTTGCATAGTAAGTTTCTACCATATGGAGTAAGAGCAAACCATTTGATCACTAAAAATACTTATGGATTTTTGCTTACTGCGTTTACCATCGAAACTCGAAAGGGTTCAGGAAACTTACTAGCATATCAAAGAAGGTTAACTATATGTAAGGCTTTAGTTAGAAAAAAAGCGAGTATTAGTTGAGTCGGCATTCTGAACAGAGAGTGACCACTGCTCGCAATATAATGACCATTTGACTAAATCAAGTATTTAATGTAAAATCCGAGGAAAATCACAACTACATGTCTTGCTTTAAATATAAGAACTTTGTTGAGTTATTTCACCAAACCAACTCAAAAGAATTTCTTCCTCTCTAATCGAAACTTGTAAAAGGAAGTTCATGAAAACAATAGTGTCTTGATTAAGTTCCAGTCCTTGAGGATACGATATTTGGTTCTTACCACTTTATTACTTGGTAAACGATCATAGTGGTCAGTGTATACTTGCGCTGTCCACTATGGACCGAATTGCTAACCTCACTGCAATTACTACAACCACTAACTGAATTGTTGAAAAAGTAGTTTGAGTTATAACTATTTAATCTACTTATCTAGAGAAATGAAAGTAAGCTCATACAACAAGGGTTTAAATAAGGATTTAACTATCACGAAGAGATTACTTGAATGATTAGAGCAGGTTAGGGGTTGGATTTCATTTGGATTCCATCAACATATATAACTTACACATTCACAAATCATCACACATGGCAATTTCTCAAGTACTCACTACTCTTTCTCAAGAAATAGCAAGAATATATCATGAAATGTATATTGAACTCTCCCTAATAAACATAAACACTCAATTCATTAAGCATAAGAATTGTATAAAACATAACCATGGTTTACTTGGTATATCCCTATCCAATATCTCACCATAGGTTCAAATATCTTTAATCTAGTCATACAACCAATTTCTCAAAATGAAATACAACCATAAACATAGCAAGATGACCAATCTAGCAAATAAGAAAAACAAGTTAGATAAACTCAACCAACAATGACTCAATAAATGCAATAATCATATAAATAAGGGTAAGAATCCAAAATCCATCCTTCCCCTAACCTTAATTTTTATTAGCTCATACTACCAGTAGAAAATAACATCATAAAATAGAGATAGTAACATCCCAACATATTGTTTCTCAACAAAAAGGTACAATGGAATGAAAACTTCCTCAATAAATGATACCAACCAACTACCAATCTTGAGCTTCATGAACTTATTCCATCTTCACATTCAAAGCTATACCTCATTTCTAGCTTCAGAACCTTCCAATCTTCTTTGGTGTAAGCCTAGCCTCCACAAACCCTGAGATAACCCTAGACATTAACTTTCTGCAACATTTTATACTCCCAGCCCCCAGCTTTTGCGATATTGCCCGGACCAACACAACTCTTAGCCAGATCAAGCCAACTCTCGGTACATTTGGTGCGATCTTGCCATGCGATAGTGACATGTCACAACCGCATGACACTAAAGCATGGGGTTCAAACTTGGTTTTCTTCGTTTATTTACTCGGTTCAACTCCTTATGCATCCGGGACGTCAAAAATGGGGTAAAAGTAGACACTTTTCTTCCATTTTCCGTCTTATATGTTTACACGAGACTTGCACAATGTTTTTTAGTTCAAAATAGAAATTTCTACTTCAGGACGAGCCATAAAACTTCGAATTCGTAAGTAAAAACCCGTTAGATAATGAAGTTATCAACAACCAACACTTGTAAGGAAACGAATCCAATAATTTAGAAGTTACCCACAGCCATAAATGGATTTTATGGATGGATTTGTTCTGAACGTGAAAACGGAAGTAAGCAAATGTGATAAATAAATGAATTGTAAAGACGTGGTAAAAACTTGGCAATGATTGGTTTCCACAAATTAAACGTAGTGACATGCTTTACGATTGAATAATAAAATTCAATGTAAGGCAACGATTTTTGTGATTCCCAAATATGATCAATCTAATAAGAATTCATGAAGAACAATGAAGAGAGAAAAATTCAAAGTATGGAGAGCAAAAGTCAACTGTCATATATCTCACTTAAAAGTTATGGATTTTCCCCTTATAAAATACAAAGGAATGAGTATTTATACCCTTACATCATGATAAAACAAGATACCATACAAAACTTGAATACAACAACTATTTTAGTTCTAATAATCTCCTCACTTGGATTCAAGCTTTGAGAAAAAAAATCTTTCACGTCTATATCTCAGCCCAAGTTCTTCTTTCAAATTCCCCTTTGGATTTGAGATCACAAAACAACGATCATCAAAGATATTTAAAAACTTGTTTTCGCTAAAATTTGACTTATAATAATCTCCTCCAAATCATAAGTCTTTAACGAACTCCCCTTTATGAAGACAGTCAGAAGTTATCATCTTTTGAACAACAAAGTCTTAGCAAATAAAAATCTTCCCTTCTCGACAAACAAACTCGTATCATAATCTTCATCATGAACTCATCTATAGTCTTCAGAATTCTCTTTTGAGTAGTCAACAATCAACAAATCGTCAAACAAATATTTTCAGCCAACAAATCAATTTTAGACAATAAGGCTTCAAGTTTTGACACTACGTGTACTAAGTTCAATACCTACATATCATGAAAGAATCCATCTTTATGAACAAACTTCTTCAAATATCCTCATCAAAAATGTCATCGAGAAATTTCAACATTATAATTTCCAAATTCTTCATCACATCTACAATCTTTAAATCCAATGACTTTTCAACCTTTGATTTAAAAGATTTAGATTCAAATTATCTCTTCAACAAACTGATTCAACAAATTACACCAGTTAATGTCAATCAACTCTTCATCAACAAATGAATATGACTTATTTTACTCCCTCTACACATATGAACACTTGTAAACTTTATTAGCTCCCCCTCAACATCAACATTCGATAAAAACATCTTGAAATTAAATCTCCCTGGAAACATCTTCTTCTTCTTCTTCATGTATTTGATATAAATACGTCTTTGATATTATTTATCCCCCTCATGATGATTAGGAGAAGCCTGAGTATCATGAATAATCAAACACTAAAACAATGTAAACTTGTCAAACACAAATATCATCAAATAGATTTCTCACCTTTATACAAAATAAACTTCTTCATGTCAGAACAAATTTCTCTCTCCCTTAAAAATATATCTCCTTCAAAGAATTGTTCATGCTCCCCCTTGAAAATATATTTACTTCACAATATTTCTTACCCCCCCTTGAAACATCTCTTTGTTAAGAAAGAAATGAGTAGCTAGTGGGTTTAAAGCAAGAGTTTTCATTGGCTAACTGCCTTTTTCAATGAAGGTCATGAAAGAATTATGAACCAACATTAATGTGGTTGCCCAACTTAGAAGTGGTTGGTGCAGAGTTTCGTTATTCTTTTAACTCTGTTCTCACACCCTCCATCTTTTCATAAAAATCCTGACTTCTAACAAGACTCTCATTTCCATTTTACCTCTCAACACAATTAGATTACTCAACCGTATGAGTTATCTCCCCCACTCTGTTATTAATACCCCTCAATCACTCAAGAATTACTTCTTGGGTAGGGTTACCGGTTCTGGTAGTCCGTAGAAGTTTAGTTTACCTCGCACATTGTTCCCATGAAAATGAAAATAAAGCATAAGTTCGATCATGTGTTTGAGTAACGAATTCAACACGGCACATGATAACTTGCAAAACATATTAACCAGATTTTGGTACCCATACTTTTATGGGTCCATGCATGTTAGTTGTGGTATGAGGTATACTGTAAGATCCAAACCATCTATTTCTATTAGATGTTCTAACAGTTGATCTTATCACTGTGGAACTGGGGATAGAGTACGTACCATAACACCTGTTTGCATACCATCGGTGTATAAAATCACTTGGTTAATAAGTTGACAGACTCACGTTCTGTTCATTGAAACTGAATAACTGATTGAAAAAAATAAACATAATGCTTTGAATCAGTCCTTTTGTTGGTATTCACAGCTGTAGTTGATCTCTTTTTCCAAATCATCTTTTCCTGAATAGAAGTGTTAGTTTATGAACCATTAACAGAAGAATTATAGAAAATATTAGAAGGACGAATCTGGTTTGTTGATTTGACAGATGATGGTGAAAGAATCTTTGTTGGAGTATAACTTGAACTAGTCTTTGAATTTACACTGGCTCTGTCAGATATTTCAAGTTCCTTCAGTTTTGTAGACAAAGTATTTCTTTCTTCAACCATCAAATCAAACCTCATTTGCATTTCTGATTTCAAAAATCTATCCTTCATCACTTTTGTCTATATTTCAGATAACTAACTTGAAAGTTCTACTATATTCTTTTCAAATACTTCATTTTCAATCTTGAATTCACTCTCTATTGTAGATTCGGATCTCTTATTCTCTTTCACACTTGTCATTTCTTTGTCAAAGCATATTTTTGCAACTGTAGACTTCTTTTCAAGCTCTGAAATCGTTTGAGACAAGACAATTATCTTAGTTTTAAGATCTTTTCTTTCAATGTCATAATTACTTTTCTCATTTTCAACAGCTACTTCCGGCCACTTCTTATTGTTAGATAATTCTTTAATAGTAAGGGCACTCTTCTTCATAAGAGTCTTTTTATGAGAAGCAACAATCTCTCGCTCATCTACTAACAATTTCTTAAGATCAGAAATTTTCCTCTTTAACTTAGTAGCTGTCTTTTGATCATGAATATCAGTCTTTCATTCAGCATCTAACGAATTCTAAAGTTCAGAAATCCTCTTGTTTAGCTTTGTAGCGTTTGCAGCTGAAATTTTCCTTTCTATCTCAAACTTCTCTTTCTCCAAAATAAGAACCTTTTCACAATCAAAAACTTGTTTCGATAATTTTCCAATATTCCTCACGCAAGATTTGATCTACTCTCAAAACTTCTCCGTTCATTAATAAAACTGATTTTCTCTTATTCAAAAACTTTTCTTTCTTCTTCAACAATCTTCTTTTCAATATCTAAAGCTTTTTCAAGTTCATATATTTTCTTTGAATGCTCATCACTTGTATCTTTAAATTTAAAATTATGAAACTCAGATTGTCTCTGTTCCAAATTAGTGTTTTTCTTTGCCAATACTCTATTTGCTGAATGTAGAGACATAATTTTCAAAACTTGCTCATCATTTTCAGATTCAAGTTCATAATTTTGTCTGACATTTGTTTAAACGTACTTGACAAAATTTTGTTTTCTTCAGAAATATCATTCTTTTCTTTCTTTAAATCCTGAGCCCATTGAAGACTTGAAGAATCCTCTTCACTGATTTTGCACAAATGAGTTTTTTCATCTTTCAGAAACTGTTGATGTTTAGAAGAAATTTCTTTTTCTTATTTAGGCTGCGTTTGAAAATCAGTTAGTTTATTCATCATTTTTTGCATCTGATCAAGATAAGTAGAATCCATTTCAAAATAAAACGTTTTGTCAAAAAGATTGATCTGGATCATTTCAGTTCAAAATCTATACTGATCTCGACAGAACTTGTTAGTGCAGAACTCTGACAAGAATAATTGTTTCAACAGTTCTTGAGGATATTCAATGAAGAACGTCCCCCTCCTGAGACTTAGCACGGGGGTCCCGCTATAGATTTTTTTTACAATTGTGTAACTCCCCATTATAGAAAAAATTCACTAGAATATCGGATTTGCAGTATGAAGTATCACAGATTGGACAGTTTACGGATTCAACTAATCCGTATTGAGCTATTCACGAATTCAACTAATCCGTTCAACTAATCCAAAATACAAGTTATACTTTGGATTCCAGCAAACTTGATTTATGAAGTATTGCAAATATGGAACAAATATTACTTTGGATTTTTTATTTATTTCATATTGTCAAATCCAGGTATCAATACTGGAAAGTAAAGTCGAGTGACAATTTTGGAGAGTAAATTAGTATATCAGATCTGGATGATACATCCGAATAACAAATATGGATGTTAAATCCACTTGTCAAAAACCGAACGATGAATGATTATCAAATCTAAATGATTAGGACAGGATGACATCAATTGAATAAAAGAGTCAATCCGAGTCTTATGTTTCTTGGATCAAATGTATTTGTGTTATTATTAAATCAAATGAGTTAGACTGATGGTCTCCCCACAAAGGACACTAAGGTAGCTTTTGGTACGCATAAATGATTGGACAGGACAGGACGGGACAGATCTAGACAAGATAGGACAGGACAGGACAAGAGGGTAGGACAGAACAAGTGTATGTTTGGTACACCTAGCACTGGATAGGACGGGACAAAACTAGAAAAGTTTTCACATAAGTTATTTGATGATTTTGTATATTATATAATAGTTATAATTACACAAAAAAACAAAAATGGTAGTGGTGGTAGTGCTGGTCGACGGTGGTGGTGGTTATGGTGGAGGTGAGGTGCCCTACGGTGGTGGTGGTGGTGGTTATGGTGGAGGTGAGGTGGCGTACAGTGGTGGTGTTGGAGATGGACGGTGGTGATCGGTGGACAAATATGGTTGTGGAGGTGGATAAGAGGGTGGTGTAGTAGAGGACGAAGTAGAGGTTGTGGTGGTGGCGATGAATGGTGGTTGTGAAGGAGGTGAAGATGGTATATAACAGTGATGGTGGTGGTCGGCAGTGGTAGTGGTTATGATGGAGGTGAGGTGGCCACGATGGTGGTGGTAGCGATGAACGGTGGTGGTTGGTGGCCGACTGTGGTTGTAGAGGCAGTGGGAGGAGGTTGTTGTTCTACAGGAGAAGGTGGAGGTGGCAAACGATGGTCGTGGTAGTTGCAATAGATGATGGTGGTAGTGGCAATAGATGATGGTGGTTGGTGGCCGATTGTGGCTATCGGTGTTGACCATTAAAACAAATATCATATTAAGGTTGTATATCAAATGAGAGTAGATTAGTGATATTTGATTTTCGGTCCCATTCTTGTCCCAAAATAGGTGGAACAAAAAAAACCTTTTTTGTCCCACTCTGTCCCACATTGTCCCAGTCCTGTCCCTGTCCCATGTTGCCCCAAATGTGAGACAGTGAATTCCTGTCCTGTCCCATGTTGCACCAAATGTGGGACAGGGAGTTTTGTCCCGTCATGATCCTGTCATATCCCATGTACCAAACGCACCCTAAAGACAAAGGTATACCAACCCAAAAGTGTTTTTCCTCTCTTGTCAACCAGAATAAGACAATCAGCTTACTTACTATATAATGCAGCATGATTGCTTTTAATGTAACATACTTTTCATTAAATACATTACTTTTTTTTTACCAAAGGGCCTTTGGCCTAGCGGTATGTGAGCCCCTTGTCTTCTAGGAGGTCGGGGGGTTCAAACCTCACCATAGGTGAGGAGGGTGCATGATTTGTTTGTTTGTTACATTTGTCGTATATAAATATTATATACTTCAAAAAAATCATTGTTTTTGTATGCACTTGCACCTATATGATTCTCGCAATCACATCTATATATATAGGGGCAAGTTCATATGAGAACGTAATTTTTTGCGAGAACGCGAGTTTTTTTCATGTACAAAATCATATGTGATTCATGTAGTGATTTTGATTCACATACAAAATCATATGTGATTTTGATGTTAGTACAAAATCACATGTGATTTTTTGATGTTGGTACAAAATCACATGTGATTTTGTACATGAAAAAATCTACTCGCATTCTCGTAAAAAGATAGTGTTCTCGCATGAACCTACCTCTCTCTGTCTCTCTCTCTCTCTCTCTCTCTATATATATATATATATATATCATTTTACAAGAACGTGAGAAAACCTAAAACAAACAATCATCACATGTGATAAACTGGTGATAGATACACAATGGACACGGATGACCTTGACAGCAACCTAGGTTGCAAGCAAAGTCGCCCGCACACTATTTTATCACAATTGAATATCACATGTGATGGTTGTTTGTGTTAGGAGTTCTCGTGTTCACATAAAATGATTCCATTCTCGCTTATACTTCCACATACACACGCACACACATAGGGAGGCTCAAATAATAAAGACAAAGATTCATATGTGAATAATGGGCTCACATATGCCTCTTCAACTGAATTTTTTGGATTCACCAACGATTCACATATGAATTATTTATTCGTACATTCTCACGCTTTTTGTCTTTCTCATTTGAACCATTCCTTATATATATATATATATATTGGGGAGATTTCAAATACAAACCACGTTAATTCGTACAAATTGCTTTCTCTATGTTGCATATATATATGTTGGGGAGATTTCAAATATATTGGGGAGATTTCAAATGCAAAATGTTGCCTAAGAGGGGTATATGTGTTGCGTAAGGCTTAGGCAACATACCTATGTTGCCTGAGAGAGGTTGCTTTCTCTATGTTGCATATAAATGTTGCAACATAGACAAACATATATATGTTTTCTAAGCTGACTCCTTAGGCAACATGTAAAAGGTTACGTTGCCTAAGTCAAAAACATACGTTGTACCATATAAACTCTAAGGCAACATTCGGTTTACGCACGTGTTGCCTAAGATATCAGCTTAGACAACATACTCTATTTGCATATGTTGCCTAAGGTATCAACTTAGATAACATGTTTTGTTTGCATATGTTGCCCAATGTATCAGCTTAGACAACATACTCTATTTACATATCTTACCTTGAAGATTTTATAAAAAAAAACATTACTGCTCATTTTGTGCACCATGCTGCAATTTTTTACTTGCATACGTTCTACAACAAA
The DNA here is from genome assembly GCA_036898165.1 of Silybum marianum. Classification (NCBI taxonomy): domain Eukaryota; kingdom Viridiplantae; phylum Streptophyta; class Magnoliopsida; order Asterales; family Asteraceae; genus Silybum; species Silybum marianum. Next base: position 7,769,640 of record CM072541.1, read on the forward strand.
AATCATAAACATTCAAACAAACACGTTTTGAACAAACAACTCCCATAAACTAGCAAACACAAGTTTTATATAAAGTAACTCCCATAATCAAACAAAACCAATAATTGAAAGATAACGTTTTTACTACATAAATCCAAAAGTAGACAACAAGTTCAATAACACAAAATTAAAAACTTAACCTAAAGCATGAGACGTCGGGGTTGTTGAGTTGGAGTTTGTTTCACCGAACATCTTCATTAATGATTCTATCATCTCTATTTGCTTGGCGGCTTCCTTTTTTGCCTCATTTAACGAATTTCCTCATCATGCTCTGCAAGTTGTTTCCGCAAGTTTTCCTCATCAACCGAAGGTACCGGCTTAGAAATTCCCTTTCCCAGACCTCTCATCCTCGCAGGTCGAACCGCCAAGCCACCCATACCTTGAACGACTGTCCCTATCGACGGAGCAACAATTTGCTCAAAAATTGATAATTCATTTTCGATTGGGCAACGAATTGGAGGCCCGTCAGATTCTGGAGTGCCATCAAAAGCGTTCTCAACCTTCTGTATCTCCTCCTCAACGAGTCTCTGTAGAAACGATTCAAACAATTGTTAACATATTTAAAATCATAAATGACATTACTTTTAATTACAATTATATATTTCTCATCAATCATCCCTCGTTAATACGTTAAAATGGAGAAAAAGAAACTACATTAATATCTTTTTAATATTTTTAGAGGTTTGAAAAAGTTAGAGTGAAAAAGGGATAAAAGAAGGATTTTTTAGAGCTTTGCGAGGCTATGGTATTTCGGGCATATCTCACTCGTCCGAGCTAGGAACTTAAGTGATTTTAGATGATTCGGAAATCCAACAACCAGACCTACAACTTTTAAGTTTTGAGTTTATGTAAATTCAGGCTAAATCTGAGTTAAAACAGATGTCGAAGGTGAAAAGTTATGTTGGATAGGAAAGGAATTTTTTTTACAAATCATGATCGCACGAAAATAAAAGTTCAAGCTAACTTACTTTACGGTCTTTTCTTGTAGTGGTCTCAACAATTGTACCGAGGTGAGGAGCCACGTATCCAGTAGCTACAAGTTTATTAGCCCTAAATCAGAACAAAATCGGTCTTGATTTATGCTCGATTCTATTTTTTGACGCCCTTGTTTCCGACATTCCCTTTGATTTGTCCTACATCATAAGAAATACTTAGTTTACAATCCAAAGTCAAAAAATTACATATTTAATTATTTACTCATTAAATACCTTCCATGTTTTTTTTCAAAAGTGTGCCCAAAAAATCCCACTGATTTAGCAGCTTTACAAAGTTCTTCGGGATTGGGTGACGACCTTGCTTCTTGTATAACGTGTGACAATCGGTTTTCCACCTATTGAATGTGTGACATGCCGTTATATGGATCCATTCAAATAATTCATTACCCGAAGGTCCATTCCAATCAAAATGAAATAAAAAGTTAAACATTATTAATTAATGAGGTATAAATCATAAATAAAAAAGAATTAGCATTAAAAATATACTTACACTAAGTTAATTAATTACAATCTTGAGATCATCTTGCTCGAGCATTAAATAGCTATCGGTCAACATCGGAATATGCTCACGAACAATACTCCCGATTTACTTTGCGATCCTACAAACCTTGTTTGTGTCGGGAAATTTTTTATCCATGCTCCACTTAAGAGGAAGACGTTCATTTTCATTTTTAGCGATGTCCCTTTGGATCGCCTTTCCAGTGATAATCTCTCTTCTTGCCTTCTTTGTCAGTGGTTCTTCCATCGGTTCCACGTGGATGTGGCGACAGTTGATACGTATATCTAGAGCAAGTGGCCTGCTAGTAGTAGTTGTGCTCGTCTCTATGTCCGAAAGTGTCACATCTATCATTGTTGGTGACACTGTTGTAATTGGTGACTTAAAAGTCAGAGGGTACAATTGGCGTTAGAAGGCAGATGTCACCTCTGACGAAACCTCCACCGAATCACCCTCTAGGCATGTCGCAGTCCGTCCCAAGACTGACGCCTTTGCTAAGTTAAATGCTTGAGTTCTCTTTGGTGGTATGGATCTGCAAAAAATTCACAAGTCACAAACCACTGAGTTTCATGAATACAGTAAGCATTGATAAAAGGAAATAGCATATAGATTCGTTGGTTTATTCCATTAATTTAATTATCATCGAGTTGCATTATTAATTGAATATACAACTACAAAATGGGTATGGATTCTGAATTACACATGGACCTATATCAGATTGCAACAACTTGAGAAATCAAATAGTATTCTTAAATCATTTCATGAAAACCATAAGTTGTTTAAAAAAAAAAGTTTCATTTTATGCGTTCTAAAAACGATTAATTCTTGTGGCCATCTTCTATGAGATTCTATGAATTATTTATTTCCAAAATTACCAATAAATGTATTTCAATTTTATAAAATAAATCAAAAGCAGATTACAAAACGATATATGTATATATATTATACACATATTACACATGTATTACACACACACACAAACAAATATATATATATTTATATATAACATACACATATTACACATGTATTACACACACACATATATTATACACATATTACAATACCATATATAGAGCCGATTAAAAAACCATTTGAAGAAAAACAAACCCATACAAATTAGGGATGGTGATTTGCACCACCCTGTTAGGGAACCCGGTTCACCCGCCCCGGTTGGGCCCTAGGATTCCCCGTAAAAAGGGTACCGGGGCCGGGGATCCCCTAAATGTTTCAAATTGGGGTCGGGACCGAGTAATGTATTCCCTAACCCGCCCCGTCCTCGTATGTATATATTAACTAAAAAACATATATTTTTAACGAATTTTTAACCTTTTTTTGAACAATTTATTATCCAACCGGGGATCGACCGGGGATAAGCATAAAAAAGCCGGGGATGGGATTCGATTCCCCGTACCCGTCGGGGACCGGGCCGAGGATAAGATAGTGAAACCGGGGCTGGGGCCGGGGATTGCATTCCCCTCGCAATCCCCGCCCCGTTGTCATCCCTAATACATATAGAGCATATTACAAAATCGGAAAGATATCAAACACATAGAAACAACTCATATAAATACAAACCCATAGAAACAACTTATCCAAAGATTGTTGTTACTAACAAATATTCAAAAACAATATCCAAAGAAATCAATTGGGGAGGACGATACCTGCTGTGGTGGACGATGATGGAAGTTGTGGGCGACGATAGGGCGTGGACGACGATAGAACAGTGGTGGACGAAATTGGAGGCTGTGGTGTTGAGAAATCAGTGTAGGAGGAGAATGATGGAGACTGTGGACGACGATGGAGGCCGTGGTTGACGATGGTTGCTAGAAGAGGTCGGAAGCTATGTTGTTTGGACGAGGTCGGCAGCGATGGATGCTGAGGTGAAGGACGACGGATGATCTTGAATGCGACTAGAGATTAGAGATAGTAAAATTTAAGGTTTTTACTATTAAGGATTTTTAAACAAGAAATTAAAAAGGAAGGGAGGATGTTTGGGTTTTTTTTTTGAATTTTGTAGGGGGAAATTTTAAATCGCTCCAAATTTTAACTCTAGATTTCTAAATTTAAGACACTAAATTTAAAACACTAAATTTAAAACCACTTCAAACTTTTTACCAGCGATTTAAAACCTACAATTTCAAATTTGAAATTTTAAAAAATTTAAAACTCTAGATTTCTGAATTAAAATTTTCAACTAGTTAATTTTATTTCTTTTACTAATTAAATTCATAATGTGAAACTTTTTGGTGTGTTTGAAAAATAAAAAAAATACACGTAAAATGGTTTCACATTGTAAAACAAATATATATTAATCAATATATTAAATGTTATAGTTAGATTGGGAAAAAAAATCATATGAAACAAAATCTTAAACTAGATGTTCTCACATATCTTACAAATAATGGAGTTCTTAAATAATTAAGCAACAACGATAACAAATAGATGTACTACATAATTAATTCATTGCATAACACATAATAATATTTAATCAATAATCCGGGTCATGGCGATATTCATCGTTGGTAACATGAAACTCATTAACATCATTATATGAATCTGTACCGTCGTTGATTCCAAGCACATCATTCTTGTCCTCTTCCCCGTCATCATTGTCGTACTCATCGTCCTCGTCCTAGTCCTCATTGTAATCTTCATCATTCTCGTCATCATCATTTGGTATATCAATATGCGGTGTAGGATCGATGTCAATAAAAATATGACATACGGGAATGGTGGTAGTCACGGGCTCTTGGTATGGTTCATCTACCTCATACTGTGGGCCGACATTTGTGTTTCGTGTAAGTGTGCTCGCCTTGTATGTACATCTATGAAACATGTGATGAACAACTTTCTAGCCATTGCCAAACGTTGGATCATCGATGTAGAATACTTGTTTTGCATGTAAGGAGAGACAAAATTGACTATCTTTATAGCAATCAGTCTTTGTATCAATTGATAACAGACCACGATCTAACTTTGTATTTTATTCGTCGTACCACCTACACTTAATCAACATGACCGACATTGCTTCTGAATAATTTAACTCTACAACTTGTAGTAGAACCCCATAGTATGACACGACGTCTGCCACTATCATCACCCTATTTTATGTCTTACGACTCTCATCTTGTTGTTCACATACGAATCTAACACCGTTCACATTACAATATAGATACACAATGATTTGTTGAGGGTCACGTGATAGTATCTCTAGCTCCCGTTGTACATTACGTTGTTCTTCTACCATCTTCTTGATAAAATATATAACTGGTTAGAAAAAAAATATAATCCAAGTTTTGAAAATCTTCAAACATGATAAAATATATCACCCAAGTTTTAAAAGTCTGACGAAACGTTGCAATACGATGCTCGAAGCAACCTTTCGGGTAGTATATCGTATAAAGTTAATTGAACTTATAAATATCTGGTTGCGCTTCCGTACGGTTAATAATAACCATCCAACAAGCTATTTCCATTTCTTCTCTAGTCAAAGTGGCGTTCCAGAAGCAACTATTCGGGACAACATAGTCAGATACGACTGAAAGGCTCCACCGAGATGAATCCAACATCAAAATGTTGTTATGTACAACCGACTCGTTATTCAAATAGAGATTCATGAACTTCACACACTCATGCATGAGGTATCGTCCAGCAGTGTAGCCCTCGGGGTAAAGTGTGTTTGTTACATGTTTCTTGTACTCTCCAAGTTGCCTGAAATTAATATAATTCAATAATTAATTATCAATATCATTAATATAATTCAACATATTTAATTGTCAATATGAGTAATGTGCACATACCTCTCTATAGGAAACATCCAAGTGTAATGTACATGACCGGTTAGGAAGACTTGTTTAGGAAGATGGATGCAAAGATGTACCATGATTGTGAAGAAAGCTGGAGAGAATATCGCCTCTAACTTACATAAAATCAAAATAATGTCTTTTTGCATTTGTTCAACATCCGACTTCTTCAACTCTCGAGCACGCAACATCTGAAAGAATCTAGATAAGTCACAAATTGCACCAACGACATGATTGGCCACGTACGGTCGTATTACCACGGGAAGAATGCAATGGAGCAACATGAGTCTTCAAACCATAAAACTTCTTGTCATTTATGTTTACTTTGTTCTTCAAGCTTTCAACATAACCGCTAGGATACTGAACCGTAGCAATTTGATCGAGTACCTCGAGGCGAAATTGAGGGCTCACCGTTTAATTAACGTAAGGTAGCGTTGTTTTCCCCAAAGTGCCTTGGGGTTTCTTCGGCCAAAGATGCTTGCGTATCTTCATATCTTCAAGAGTTTTGCGGGCTTTAAGATCGTCCTTAGACTTTCCATCAAATCCTAGAACAGTACCAAGAATTTTGTCATATACATTCTTCTCGATGTGCATGACATCCAAGGCATGTCTCACTCTAGATTTTTTCCAATACGGGAGATCCCAAAAGATACTTTTGTGAGATCCCACAAGTTTTGAATTTAATAGATTTACAAACCTGTTTCGATTTCTTCTCTTTAACCAAGCCAAAACGAGGGTATCGGTGGGATATGGTTTTCCTGTAAACCTGAATCACAGTTCGAGTTTGTGGAGATACTTGAAACTCGTCCTTTCCATTAAAATATCTCCCTTGAATTCGAAATACATGATTCATATCTAGCCATCTACGTGCCCCTATATACGACATCCTACCATGGGACAACTTAGCATCAGTGTCATCCAAACATATGGGACAGGCCTTGTACCCTTTCGTCTATATACCATCTAACATTCCCAACCCCGGATAATCACTAATGGTCCACATCACTAAAACTTTCATCATAAAGTACTCTTCCCCGTATCGATCCCATGTTCTAAAACCACTATCCCAACGAATTTTGAGCTCATCAATCAGTGATCTCATAAACACATTGAGACATTTCCCTGGGGATTTTGGTCCGGATATCAACATCGTTAGTACATTAAATTTCTTCTGCATGCACATTGAAGGAGGCAAGTTGTATGGAATAACAACAATTGGCCAAAGACTATAGGGAGTGGCAGAAGCCCCGAAAGGACTAAACTCATCAGTCGATAAAGCGAGGTGAATGTTTCTAAGGTCACTTGCAAATTGAGGATATGACCTATTATGTGTCAAGGAGTACAAATCTATTAAAAACATTTACTTGTAAAAAAAATATAACTATACTAAAAGCATTTACGTGTCAACAAGTATATAAAAAACATTTACCTATCAAAAAATTTCCATGCTTAACCATCAGCTGGATGTCTTAATACATCATCGTACGTGGACGTTTCCTTTTGACCATGCCATCGCATTTGATCTGCAGTATATTTTGACATGTACAAACGCTGCAACCTCGATGTCAGAGGAAAGTAATGAACAGTCTTCATCGGTGCTTACTTTGTTACCGACGTCTTCATATCTTGGCAATCCACATACGGGGCACTAGTCATGCATGTCACCCTCTTTATAGTATAAGAAACGACCATTTAAACATGCATGGAATAAACTCATACCTCATCCCAACGCCTTTAAGAATCTTTTTCGTCTCTGCATATGATTTAGGAAGCTTGTTTGGAGTGGGCATTAAAAATTTTTGAAACCCCAAATGCTTATCAAATGCCTTGATAGAAATTCCAATTTCTTCTTTTAGGGAAATTGCTCTTAGAAGGGCACCCAGGGAAATTTCTGTACAACACTCATACAATGGAGAATTTGTTTCCGCTAGCAGTCGCGAATAGGCATCAATGACTTTGGAAGCAACAATTTCCACATCACAAACTAGATTACACTCCTGGGTGATTGATTCATTATCATTGCACCGCTCGCGAAACAGAAATGCATCTTCTACAAAATTTACAATAGGATTGACGCTATGACTCAAAGACGCTCGATCGCGTATCATATTCAACCTTCGTTGTGATGCAGTAGGTATATTTGTAACCTCACCGTGTTGATCCCACATAGTATAAATTTTCATTATACCAACATCTTTCAAACGAAAAATTATATCTGGCTCAGGGGCGGAACACAAGCCTGCTAATTAAGGAGGCCGAACTCAACAAAACATCTTCATTGATAAGCTCAATTCATTATAAAAAAAACTGTGAGAGAAGAATAAAACCTATGACCACATATATATAGGGGCCATATACACATAACCACCTGAGCTAAGAACAATTCATTGATAATATTTCTAATATCTAGTATTTAAGGGATAAAACACAGGGGCCATGGCCCCTCAGGCCCCTATTGTGTTCCGCCTCTATCTGGCTCATTTTGAAATAACATGTTGTAACAGTCTATGCATGGGGGCTTATAATAATCATTACAACTCACTATATTCTTTTTAGCAAATTCTAAAAATGCATATATTCCTAAAATGTATTTTTCTCGAATCTTCTTAAATTCATCCAACTTTTGTCCACATTTTCTGCCATATCTATATGTGAAAAATACGTACATGCATATAGTAAGAGCTAAAGGTATTTTTAGAAACACGGTAATCCAAATTTACATGAGATAAACATGAAATACCTAAAAAATTAGACAAAATGCGATAATAATTACCTAATAATATTTAAACGTTTTTTTGATGATGAAAACATTTGTTGGAAGCCAAACCTCGCCAACATTCTCCAAATCGCGTCCCAAGCTCTTCGAAACAAAATGTTGGAAATGGAGATCAAATGTTGGTAATGAGGGAACTATCAATACTTATAATTGGTTTTGATCTTAGGCAACATAAAAACAAGAATATGTGTTACCTAAGACATATCTAAGGCAACAAACACAATAGTTTATATGTTGCCTAAGTAAATCGTCATAAGTCTACCGTACAATGCTAGTTGTCAACTTTAAAACCCTTACCAGTGGCGGAGGTACAACCACGTGTATGGGTCTGTTGACCCAGTCAACCCCCAAAAAATGATAAATTACTTTATATATTTTTTAATAATTACCTTTATTTGATAAAAGAACCCATTGATTTTTTTGTAAATATCCTAAGGGACCCCACATATTTTCTCTTGTTCCCCAAGATAAAGCCTTTTTCTCTTTCCCTTTTCACCTTACTTTTCTCTAACTTTACCTATTTTCGACGTGTTCACCGACGGTTTTCCAACTTCACCAAAAATCCAAGTGTCCAACCATCTCTTGTAGACTTCTACTAATCTTTGGCCACTGACTCCAAGACTCCTCCAAAACTCCAATAATTTCATGGTTCAATATTTTAAGGTATTTTTTATTTCTTAAATATTAATGTTATTTGACAATATTAATGTTAATGTTATTTGTATTTTTATACCTTTGTTGTTTTAGTGGCTTGGTCTTATAAAAATACTTATAATCTATTAAGTAATTTTTTTGTTAGGGTTTCGGTTTACTATTTCAATCATGATTATAAATTTTTAGATAGAGTTTGGTATTAAATGCTAATGCATAACTTGGTTTATTATTTCACTAGAAACAATGGAAATTTTTCTAAAAAGAAAAGCATCAACATCTGAACCCAATAGTGGTGGCAGTCCTCAACCTAGCTCTACTCCTTCAATTCCAACAGAAATTGATTTGAATGATCTTCCTTGGAATCCATCCGAAAGGAAAAGAAGTTTAGAGTATCATCCTAATCAAAGATATGAAATAAGGCGAAAGTATTTGATTAGAAGACCTTGTCAACCACGTGGCATTGTTTTCCAAACAAAACTAAAGGAAGACATTTTTCTCCGACTTGCTTTGATCAATTTGGTAATTGGTTACAGTACAGTGTCAAAGTCGATATTTGTTTGTGTTGTTACTTATTTAGAGATTAGTTCGGGGGGACAAGGTGGGAGTGATGCTTTTGTAATAGAAGGCTTTAATAGCTTGAATAAAAAGGAGAGACTCATGTGGGTGGCGTTAATAGTTTCCACAATAAAGCACTAAAGAAAAGTGAGGATTCAATGAGACAAAATCAATCAATTGATGTTGTCTTAAATAAGCAAACTGATATTGCAAAGATTGAACATTGAATATGATTAAACGTTTCAATTGATGTTGTTAGACACTTACTAAACGGTGAATTACCTTTTCGTGGTCATAACGAGTCGGAAAAGTCTTCTTATAGAGGACACTTTTTGGAATCAATAAAGTTAATTCGTAATCGTGATGAGACCGTTCGTAATGTTACATTACAAAATGCTCCGGGAGGAATAACAAAATGGTGGCACAAGACATTCAAAAAGACATTGCTTATTGTTTTGCGCAAGAAATACTCGAATCCATCTTTGAATAAATTGGTGATAATGTGTTCGCGTTGTTAGTTGATGAGTCCAGTGATGTATCTAAAAAGGAACAAATGGTCGTCGTTTTACGATATATTAGTTGTGGAATTGTCAGGGCCGGTCCTGAGATTTCACATGCCCTGGGCGGAATGGCCAAAAAATGCCCCTAAAGTATAAAAAAGACAAATGAAACATACGATTTTTTAGGTTTTATTTAGACTTGAACCTATATATACACTGTTCGGCTTGAGCAGATGATGCCCTTGGGCCATCTGATGCCCTGGGCCATCGCCCCTCTGGCCTATAGCCAAGGTCGGGCCTGGGAATTGTGAAGGAAAGATTGGTTGGACTTGTTCATGTGAAAGAGACTTTTTCTTTACATCTTAAATCTGCTATTGAATCTTTATTTGCTGAATATGGGTCAAGTAAAAAAAGGTCAGAGGTCAAGGTTATGAGGGAGCAAGAAATATGCGTGGTAGGTTTAACGGTTTGAAAACTTTGATCATGAACAAAAATAGCTCAGCATATTATGTTCATTGTTTTCCACACCAACTTCAGTTAGTTATTGTCGCGGTTGCATGGAAACATCATGGTGTTGTAAGTTTTTTTTGCAATGATCGGTGTTTTGGTGAATGTGGTTTGTGCTTAATGCAAAAGAAGTGATATGCTTAGAGAAAATCAGAGAGAAAACTGGGAAAAAGTCATTGGTAGTGGTGAAGTTGAAACTGTAAGTGGGTTAAATCAAGAGCTGGAGATATTGATCAAATTCTGTTTTAGATTCCTATTCTACTCCAACCGGTGCATAACTCTTAACCTTTCTAGAAGCCTCTTTATAGTTTTGTCCAAACTATTGATTTTTTTCAAGTCATCATATCAAACAAAAAGGGGTTCTCTTAATTCCTTGTCGCATAAGTAGCGACCTGCACGAATGTGTGACAACTCCCCCGCGAAATAGTTTTCCCACACTCAAAGTATCCATAAATGGAATCGGTTTGAGTTAATTACTTACTGAAGTTGGGGTTCTCATTACAAAACACTTTTGCGTTTGGTTGATTTTTTTCCCTTGCTTTATTGAGGTGCTTCAATATATTAAAGATGATTGCGAGAATAGTACCAATGTATGTCAAGCGCGTGGGCTTCAAGTATATTTGACATCATTTGATTTTGTATTTTATTTGCACTTGATGTTGCGTATTTTGGGGGTGACATTCATTGTCACAAGCTCTTCAAAAAAGAGATCAAGATATATTGAATGCTATTTCATTGGTGCAATCAACAAAGGAAGAAGTGCAAGAGTTTAGAGTTGATGGGTTTGATTCACTTTTGGAGAAAGTCACTTCTTTTTTAGATAAATATGATATCGAAATGGTGAACATGAAAGAAGATTGTGTTAATACAAAGAATCGGAGACAAAAGACTAACTAATATAACACATCGACATTATTATGCGTATAATTGTTTTAATACAGTTGTGGATATGCAAATTCAAGAATTTGGTGACAGATTTGGTGAGATAAGCTCAAAATTGCTTATTTGTATGGCGGCATTGAATCCACGTGATTTGTTTTGTGACTTTAACCAATCAAAGTTACTAAGGATGAGTGAGTAATATCCATATGATTTTACTAGCAACGAAAAGACGACTTTTGAGCAAGAGCTTCGCCTTTACATTCGTAATGTGCATCAAGATGAGAATTCGCTAACTTGAAAGGTATATACGATATGAATAACTTTGTTTTCTTTACTAAAAGTGACAAACGTAACCAAATGTATAACTAACTTTGTTTTTAATTACTATTTTATAGGTATATCCGACCTTGCTAAAGTGATGGTGAAAACAAAGAAACATCTTACATTTCCTTTGGCCTATCGATTATTAAAGTTAGCATTTGTTTTGCCGATTGCAACTTCAACCGTTGAGAGATGCTTTTTTACAATGGTGATTGAAAAAGTCTGATTTGCGCAATCAGATTGGGGATGCTTTCTTGAGTGCTTGTGTGATATGTGGCGTAGAAAGAGAAGCACTTGCCAATGTTTTACGAATGAAGATGTGATAAATCTTTTTCAAAAACCGGGCAACATTCGTAATGTGCTTGAGTCCAATTTCTAGTCGGGCAACATTCCAGGCGGGTTTAGCCACACCAAAAACCACACTCGTCAAAATTCGAACTCCACATTCTAATCATACGGCTTTATGTTTTCTTTGATTGGGGTATAAAAATGGGTTCGTTAACCACCATTCAGGGACGAATTTCAGATTTTTCAACAGAGAAAAAGTGGCAGCCGATTTCCAAATTTTTGGAGACGATTTTGGGACTTTTTCTAGGGTTCTCCATTATTTCTCATCTTTCAAGTAATTTGTAAATACATTTTGGTTTTTATGTTAGATATGAGTAGCTAAGTTTTTAATATCTTGCAATAGGTAACAATTGATTTTGAATGAGATTGAGTTAAGACTTGATTTTGTTTATAATAATTTGATTTCAAGTTTGATTTGGTAAGTTGGATCCCTTGCTTAATCTAATTTAAGTTTGAATTGCTAGAGTGATTTTTGAATCCGTAATTATTCTTGAATCTCTCCCGGTAGCAAACAATACTCTGTTGACAAGTGTGTTAATTATATGTATTGTGGGATGGCATAATCTAACTCAAATAATCGGCGTCCGATTATTGGTTAGTTTCGGTATTTGTATGAACTTAATGCAATTGACAAATGAATTCCAAGTCCATGACTGAATTAAATTAGTCGATTAGAGACTAGTTATTCGGGCGTCTCACACTAGTCATGTTTTTATAACAAATAGAACATCGATGCGTATTGGTGTTCAAACCGATTTGAGATCTTTTGAGAAAATGGTAAGACCGAGTCAATGATACATAATTCACATGATTGGTCAATTGATGCTCATTGCTAGAATTCATCTTATTCATTGTTTAAAGTTTTAATTATTAATTTTGCATGTTCAACTTGTTTATAAATCATCCACCCCCCTCCTTTATATATGAATATATTATTTTAATGAATTTGTACGTGACATCATCTTGGACTTACGGTTGACGCCGAGTCCCTGAGGAGACGACCTTACTTTTCACCAACACAATTTGTTTTAGAGGTAATAGGCTTCATCATAAATCTTTATTATTTGTCGGACTCCACACCCGTCAAATTTTTGGCGCCGCTGCCGGGGACTCGGCAAGATATAATCGTTTAAGCCAAGATTGTTTCGTGCAGGTTCACCATTACCAATAGATCCGGAGATTGAGAAAACCGCAAAGAAGTTAAGGAAGCAAGCTAAGATGCGAAAGAAGCAAGGCGAGTCAACTTCTAAACTGGTGCTCAATATTTGGAAGGATATTGAGTTGTCGTCTGATTCAAGTAGCAACACGGAGGAGAAAGAGGAGAAGCCTCGTTCTGAAAAAGAAGAACCGGTCACCGAGACCGAAGAAGAGGACATGGGAAATCCAGTGCGCACTTTAAAGGAATGGGCAGCACCCAATGTCGCTGAACAACCTCTATGCATTACATATCCAGACGAAGAGGTAAGTACTAAACTTAAAACAGGTTTAATACACTTACTCCCTCGTTTTCATGGTTTAGCTAATGAAGACCCATACAAGCACATGACCGAGTTCCACATGGTGTGTTTGGGGATGAGGCCACAAGGCAAAACCGTGGAGAACCTCAAGCTGAAGGCATATCCATTCTTCTTAGTTGATGCAGCTAGGGAGTGGCTATTCTACCTATCGCCTAGATCTATCACCACTTGGGCACAAATGGTGAGAGCTTTCCTAGACAAGTTCTTTCTCGCATCCAAAGTCGTCAGGTTTAGGAGAAAGATATGTGGAATCAAGCAGAGGACATGGAGTCATTATACGAGTATTGGGAGTGCTTCAAGCGCCTATGTGTAATTAGTCCTCAACACGGTATTTCTGATGAGTTACTAATTCAATATTTTTATGAAGGTTTATTATCAATGGAGAGGAAGATGATAGATGCAGTGAGCAGAGGAGCAATAGTGAACAAGACGTCCACTCAAGCGAGGACTTTGATAGATACCATGGCAGAAAACTCTAAACAATTTGGAGTTCAAACTGACGTTGGTCGAGGCGCTAGTGAGGTACATGTAAAATCTATTGAAACTAAAATAACTTATTTAACTAACCTTGTGAAACAGCTTGCCATGGGTTTTATGCCTCAAGTCAAGGCATGTGGATTTTGCTCATCAGTTGCACACCCCACCGATGCGTGCCCGACACTACATGAAGAAGAAGAGCAAGTGAATGCCATAGGGGGTGGAAACTTTCAGAATTCACACAACTGGACTTCCGATCCTTTCTCGAGAACCTACAACCCAGGTTGGAGGCAACATCCGAATCTGAGTTATACCCCAAGGTAAGGTCAAGGTCAACAATTTCAGCAAAAATCTGCTTTCCAGCAGCCCCAACAGTTTCAACAAGCTCAACAGTTCCAAGCACCACCTAGTTTTCAGCAGCAACAACAACCGAAGGCACCATTTCAACCGGGTGCCCAACATCAACAACAAGTGTCATCGCAAGCTCCTAGTAGCTCAGGTACGACATTAGAGTATGTAATTAGGTCTATGGCTGCTAACATGGCTAAATTTCAACAGGAAACTCGGGCAAATATTCAAAACCTTTAGGCTACCGTTGGCCAATTGACGAACAAAGGCAAGTTGCCTCCTCAAACAGAGACCAATCCAACGGCAAATGTGAGTGTCATCACTTTAAGGGGCAGAAAGGAGCTTCAAGATGGTGGTAAGAAGAAGAAAGACAAGACTCACGATGAAGAGGAAGAGCTAGAACTCACGGCAACTTCTTCTGGTGAAAAAGATGTCAAAGATGAGGAGATAAAAAAGAAGACACCTGAAGTGATAGTTCAAGCACCACCATTCCTGAGCCGATGCGAAAGACAAATAGGGAGAGTGAAGAGAAGGAGATCCTTGACACATTCCAGAAAGTTCAGGTAAACATTCCTTTATTAGATGCAATTACGCATGTACCTAAATATGCTAAATTTCTTAAAGAGCTTTTCACTAATAAGAGGAAACTAAAGGGGGAATGAAAAGATAAGTATGAGTCAAAATGTAGCCGCCGTTTTACAAAAGCGGTTACCACCAAAGTGTAAAGACACGAACATGTTTACCATACCATGTAAGGTAGGAAATGTCTCGGTCAATCAAACAATGTTGGACTTGGGGACATCAATCAATGTTATGTCATATGCCATTTACTCATTGTTGGATGTCGGGACCCCTAAAGCCAACCGGTGTGGTAATACAACTAGTAGATAGGTCTATTGTCTACCCTAAAGGGGTATTGGTACTTGTTCAAGTCAATGAGTTGGTCTTTCCGGTAGATTTCTATGTTATAGATAAGGAGGAGTAAAATACCACTAAAGCCGGTATGATTTGACTAGGTAGACCATTTTTAAAGACCTCAAAGACTAAAATAGATGTTCATGTTGGAACTTTGGCTATGGAGTTCGATGGAGAGATAATTAAGTTTAATATATATGATGCCATGCGATATCCGAGTGATGTTTCCTCTTTATACTTTGTCGATATTATCAAGTCTTTATCTGACACTATGTTTGATCTATCTAATAAGGATATGTTAGATGTAATGCTAGACAGGGACTTGACGAATGGAAGCTTGAAAAAGCTTGCCAAGAATACAAGTTTGATGATGATTTTGCAGAATTGGTGTCTTAGACAGAAAAAGGGCGAGCACCAAAGCCAAGGTATGAAGTTTCTAAAATAGATTTGCCTCTATCTCATACACATCTTCTACCTTCTGTTGAATAGGCACCAGAGCTAGAGTTGGAGCCATTGTCGGATCATTTAAGTATGCCTACTTAGGAGACAAAGAGACCCTTCCTGTGATCATATCCGCTACTTTGTCACCTAAGGAGGAAGGAGAGCTCGTTGATGTTTTGAAAGAGCACAAGAGGGCGGTAGGATGGACCATCACCGTTATCAAAGGTCTTAGCCCCTCACTATGCTAGCACAAGATTTTGTTAGAAGAGGAGTACAAACCATTCCGTGAGGCGCAAAGGAGGTTGAACGCACCAATGATGGAGGTGGTAAAGAAGGATATTCTTAAGATATTAGACGCCAACATGATCTATCCAATCTCTGACAGGAAGTGGGTAAGCTCGGTCCAGGTAGTCCCTAAGAAATCTGGTATTATTGTGGTAGAGAATGCCGAAGGTGAGTTAGTGCCACTCGCGTTCAAAATGGGTGGAGGGTATGTATTGACTATCGTAAGCTTAATTCATCAACTAGAAAAGATCACTTTCCCCTTCCATTCATAGACCAAATGTTAGAAAGATTAGTCGGTCGTAATCATTATTGTTTTTTGGATGGTTATTCAGGTTTTCATCAGATTCCGGTGGCAAGAGAAGACCACATTTACATGCCCCTTCGGTACCTTTGCATACCAGAGGATGCCTTTCGGTCTTTGCAAGGCATCGGCGACCTTTTAGCGATTTATGGTAAGCATTTTTCTGACTATGTTAAGAATATCATCGAGGTTTTTATGGATGACTTCACAGTTTACGGTGCCTCGTTTAGTTCATGCTTAGATAACTTGACCAAAATTTTGAAAATGTGCATTGAAACTAATTTAGTTTTGAATTATGAGAAATGTCACTTTATGGTCAACCAAGGTATAATACTTGGTCATGCTATCTCGGAAAGTGGTATAGAGGTTGACAAGGCAAAGATTGATGTCATAAAATCTTTGTCTTACCCCTCGAGTGTTAGAGAGGTCCGTTCCTTTCTTGGTCATGCAGGTTGCTACCAGTGTTTTATAAAGGAATTCTCGAAGATCGCTCGACCCTATGTGAGCTTCTATAAAAAGAGGTAGAATTTGACTTCAATGAGGTATGTAATAGTTCTTTTGGTATTTTAAAGGATATGCTTACTTCAGCCCTTGTCATCCGACCCCCAAATTGGCAATTGCCATTTGAGATTATGTGTGATGCTAGCAATCACGCAGTTGGGGTGGTATTGGGAAAGAAAGATGGTAAGAAAACTCATATAATGTATTATGCATCACGATCACTTGATAGTGCACAATGCAACTACTCGATCACGAAGAAAGAGTTGCTAGCAGTTGTTTTTTCCTTAAAAAAGTATAGATCTTATCTGCTTGGCACTAAAGTGATTCTCTTTCAGATCATGCCGCATTGAAGTACTTGCCCAAGAAGGGCATGAAGCCACAAATTATAAGGTGGATTCTCTTACTCCAAGAGTTCGACTTAGAGATAAGAAACAAGAGTGGAGTTGAGAATCTTGTTGCTGACCACCTTAGTCGGCTAGTATTGGATGGAGAGCCAAGCCTACTCACTGATGAGTTTCCAGATGACCACCTTTTCTCCGTTTCGGAAGAAACCCCATGGTATGCCGACATCGTTAATTATTTGGTTTCAAAGCGCTTCCTAGTGAGTTATCTAGACAGACTTAGAGAAGATTAAGAGAGAGGTTCGTCTCTACATGTGGGATGAGCTATAACTTTGGAAACATTGTCCGGACCAAGTTATCCGGCGATGTGTGCTCCAAGGGGAGTTTCTATCTGTTTTACAGTTTTGTCACTCCCATGCTTGTGGAGGCCACTCCGGCCATAAGCAAACATATAGAAAGGTCCTTGAGTGTGGGTTGTATTGGCCAACCCTTATGCGACATTGTCATCATTTTTGAAAGAGTTGTATGAGATGCCAAATAACGGGAAATATTAGTTCCCGGAATCAAATGCCCTAATTTTCTATGCTAGTATGTGAGATTTTTGATGTTTGGGGCATGGATTTCATGGGACCCTTTCCCGTATCTTGTGGTAACCTTTATATCATTTTGTTCGCTGACTATGTCTCAAAATGGGTTGATGCAAAGGCCACTCAAACTGATGGTTCTCGTGTAATTGCATATTTCGTCAAATCTCACATATTTTCCAGGTTCCGGACGCCTAAGGCCATCATCAGTGATCGAGGAACCCATTTCTGCAACAAGGTCATCGGTGCACTTTTCAAAAAATATGGGGTTATCCACCGCATCTCCAGCGCCTACCATCCACAATCAAACGGAAAAGTGGAGGTGTCCAATAGAGAGATCAAGTCCATTTTGGAGAAGACTGTGAATCCCAACCGTAAAGACTGGAGTTTAAGGCTCAATGACGCCTTGTGGGCTTATCGTTCGGCCTACACGACGCCCATAGATACGTCGCCTTTTTGTTTGGTGTACGGTAAGCCTTGCCACTGAAAGACATACGGAATTAGAGCACAAGGCTTATTGGGCGGTGAAGACATCCAAATGAGCTTAGATGAATCTTGCCCGCATAGGAAGCTACAAATTCAAGGGTTGGAAGAGATAAAGAAACGACGCCTACGAAAATGCTCGCATCTATAAGGCCAAGGCCAAGGCGTTCCATGACTCGCGCATATCACGTAAGTCTTTCACTAAAGGTCAGAAAGTTCTTGTCTATCACTCTAGATTAAAGTTATTTTCCGGTAAATTAAGGTCCAGATGGATAGGACCTTTCGTGGTATTGATGTGTTTCAGCATGGTGCAGTAGAGATTCAAAGTCTATCCACAGGGGAGATTTTCAAAGTTAATGGCCATAGACTGAAGTCGTTCTACGAAAGCTTTGATGGAGGGGACTTATAGAGGGTATCTTTAGACGCGCCAAGCTACACAGATTGAACTAAGTGTGGTCTAGCCAAAGACATAAAATAAAGGCGCTGCGTGGGAGGCAACCCATGGATTTCAATTCTTTGTTCTTTATTGCTTTCAGTTTTTTTAGTTTGCTTTTAGAATCTCCAATTTCAACTCCTAGATTTTTATGTTCTCAGGTTCCACCCCGAATTTCAGAAGCTTAAAGGAATGCACCCATCTCCACGGATTCTCACATTGAGAGGCCACTCACAAAATCAGGAGAGTTTTATGTTTCCCCTTTCCTTTATTGCTTAGAGTGTCCTCTACATATTGAATACACTGAGGACAATGTATGAATTAAGTGTGGGGGTGGGGGTTATTCGCATTTATTCGCATGATTTTGGGTATATAAATGGTTTTAGGGGTAAAGTTTTTTGTATTTGTGAGTTGTTGTCCATTTTTGGTAATGTGTTAGCATGTTCTTATGAGCTTAAATTGTTGATGATAATGAGTTTGGATTCATCTGTAGCATGATCGAACTTGATTGATAGCACTTAGAGTAGATAAGTGGTTGTATATCGATCAAGCAATACTATTGCTAATCTCTTGAACTAGCTTTAACACCGTGAGACTTTGAACCTATTAGACTAAACACTTGATATTAGTCTCAAATTCATTTCTTGTGTGATTGCGTCATGCCTAGATATGTATCTCTAGAACTTGATTTGTCTCTCCGTAAGACTACATGATATGTGAATGCTAATAAATATGATAAAGGCCATCATTTGATCATTTTTATGTTAACCATTAGCCTTTAGCCTACTGTTTTACGTTATGACTACCCGTTTTGCACACCACCTTTGAGCCTTAGCCTATTTCTTTTGTCACCCACATCATAAACCATTCCAAACACAACTCACCCGACAAACTATCATTGGATTTTTCCCGATACTCCCATGTGCTTGAAGAGTAGAAGTTATATGTTAGGAAAGAAAAGAAGCAAAAAATCAAAAAAAAAAATCAAAAGAAAATATATACATATATATATATATATTAGAAAAATATGTCATCAAAAACAAATAAATAAAGTGGACAACGAAAAATAATGATATGGTTGAATATATGTGTTTCATCTCTATTCTCTATCATCCGAAAAGGCATGTGCATCAAATATAGATACAGAAAGTCCTTTATGGAATGAAAGTGTCATGGTTGAGTAAACCGGGTTGTCTATTTGGTGTAAGGTATTAAGTCATTTTTCCCAAAATAATCCATACCTTACCCATAGCCTTGTTTTACATTACACCCATAAAGCCTTTTGATTTATATGCATGTATTTATCCAAGTAGTGGAGAGTGAGAGATTTTTTAAGCCTATGGTAGGTGCATACTAGAGTAGTGACGGTTTGAGTGATACATTTTAGCCAAATAAGTGAATTGAGTGTCGTTTTATTAATCCCATTTGTGAGAGTTCTCGAGATTAGCTTGCGTCTACTTGATTGCGTGTATACCCACTTTTCGATTGTTATTTACAAATCTTAAGCTCATGAAGTGCTATATGTGTTGATGTTCTTGTTTGATTCATTTCTATCACTACGTGCTAATCTAGACATTGTCGGGACGAACAATGATCTAAGTGTGGTGGAATTTGATAAGTATTAAGTTTATACATTTTTAATATCAAATTTATCCCAAACTTAGTATTATTTGGATGCTTAAAATACCTCTATTAAATTAAGTTTGTTAATTAATTTTTTACTATTTTAAATTGAGTTTGTATTAGGTGTGGTATGCAGCAACCAAGAGAAAAGAATTAAAAAAATTATGTTATTTTAATTTGAATCTTAGATGGCAGCCAACAAAAGAAAGAAAAAGATTTTTTAATGTTGGTTGTTGGTTGTTGGTCTTTGATGTGTGCAGCAAAACAAAAGAAAGAATAGATAAAAGAAAAAGAAAAAGAAAGAAAACCATTTTCAAAATTGGTTTGTGGACTGCAGATTGAAGAAAAAAAGAAGAAGAAAGAATTGAAGGGTCCAAGCTATGAAGTCCAACAACAACTCAAGCCCAATGTACACTTGATGAGTTTCCAGGCAGGTCTAGCCGCACCAAGACCCGCGTTAGTCACAGTGCTCGAGTCTAATTTCTAGCCGGGCGACATTCCAGGTGGGTTAGCCGCACCATAAACCACACTAGTCAAAACTCGAACTCCACGTTCTAATCAAACGGTTTTCTTTGATTGGGGTATAAAAATGGGTTCGTTAACCTCGTTTGGGGGAACCAATTTCAGATTTTTCAAGAGAGAAAAAGGGGCAGCCGATTTCCAGATTTTTGGAGACGATTTTGGGTGTTTTTCTAGGGTTCTTCATTATTTCTCATCTTTCAAATAATTTGTAAGTACATTTTGGTTTTTATGTTAGATATGAGTAGCTAAGTTTTTAATATCTAGCAATGGGTGACAATTGACTTTGAATGTGATTGAGTTGAGACTTGATTTTGTTTATAGTCATTTGATTTCATTTATGCAATCTTATACTCTTTTGGTTTCTTCAATTCAAGTTTGGTTCGGTAAGTTGGATCCCTTGCTTAATCTGATTTGAGTTTGAATTGCTAGAGTGGTTTTTGAATCTGTAATTTTCTTAAATCTCTCCCGGTAGCAAACAATACCCGGTTGACAAGTGTGTTAATTGTATGTATTGTGGGATGGCATAATCTAATTCAAATAACCAGTGTCCGATTATTGGTTAGTTTCGGTATTTGTATGAACTAAATGCAATTGACAATTGAATTCCATGTCCATGACTGGATTAAATTAGTCGATTAGAGACTAGTTATTGGGGCGTCTCACACTAGTCATGTTTTTATAACAAATAGAACATCGATGCGTATTGGTGTTCAAATAGAACATCGATGCGTATTGGTTCATCTATCTCATACTGTGGACCGACATTTGTGTTTCGTGCAAGTGTGCCCGTCTTCTATGTACATCTATGAAACATGTGATGAACAACCTTCTAGTTGTTACCAAACGTTGGATCAGCGACGTAGAATACTTGTTTTGCATGTAAGGCGGGACAAAATTGACTATCTCTACAGCAATCAGTCTTTGTATCAATTGTAACAGACCACGATCTAACTTTGTATTTTCTTCGTCGTACCACCTACACTTAAACAACACGGCCGACATTGCTTCTAGATAATTTAGCTCTACAACTTGTAGTAGAACCCCATAGTATGACACGTCGTCTGCCGCTATCATCACCCCGCTATTTTGTGTCTTACGACTCTCATCTCGTTGTTCACATACTTAATCACTTGCACGGACCTTTCCATACGTTTAATTACTTTCACATACATTAATTTGTTAAGGTTTCGGGCATGATGATAAAAATAAGTAAATACTAGTTGATAAATGAAGGTATATGATGGTTTTATTCTCACCATAACTCTTATTCTAACCAGAACAGAAGAGAGAAAGGATCGTGCGAGAAGAGGAGTTATAGTGAGAAAGGTAAGAAGGTTTAAATTAGGGTTGATCTAATGGTTTAAATTCTAATTGTCGTCATTGTTGAGGTAAATCACGCCATCAAATCATGATCTTTTTTTCTTTTCAAAGATTCATCATTCTGTTTAATTCATTCGGTTCATCGTTGCAGCCATTGATTTTTTTTCATAATCTTCTATAAGTAATTTTTATTCTCAATTTTATGATGATAGCCAACGTCGAATTTTCATTCCGCCATGAAATATGTATTTTTCCCTTGTTAAAGAACCAACATTATTTCTGTAATTCTTCTCCTTCTGTTGCATTGTATGATTTTTGTTATATCTAAGAATTTTGTTGGGGGAAACGTCCCAACTATCAAAACGATCGTTGGAACCGTGTAGGCAAACAAAGGTTAATCGATCACCGGATTATATTGAGAATCGTGTGAGACACTTTCCGAATTGATATTTCGACCCTATGCCCGGGTTACACGAAATTCAATATGGGATAAGACTCAAAACGCTTTCGTTCTTAGGCACAAAAACGAGAGCAATTTTCTGGAGAGTATATGGAAGTATTGTTCACAAAACCGTGTACAAACCGTCTACAAAAACCTGTCTAAATCCATGAGTATAGATTCTTATTTATACTCAAAATTGTAACTGAAATTATTAATCATGGCTGGCTGAAATTCAGGAGTAATGGAGGTTACAAATTTTTTGTAACTCCTCAATAACTGCACATTTAATGTGCAGTAACCGTTTCAGAAAACTGACCATCTAGAGCTTCTGGTCTTAGTCCAGAAAATGAACCTCTGACTTTCAAGCTGACTTTATCTAGAGCTTCTGGTCTTAGTCCAGAAAATGAACCTCTGACTTTCAAGCTGACTTTTCAAGCTCACTTGTCAAGCTCACTTGTCAAGCTCACTTATTCAAGCTCACTTATTCAAGCTCACTTCTTCAAGCTCACTTCTTCAAGCTCACTTATTTACTCCAAGTCCTATAACAGCACGACCGGGTTCATACTCGTCTTATAACAAGCGTGCACTCCGCACCACCTTACTTGAATTAGATCACAGTATAAAACCCATATAGACATCATGTTATTTCCAATCACATAAATGGACCGGTGACACTATAATCACCAACAATCCTCCCCCATTTTAGTGTGACCCATGAAATAACATCTTAATAATAAACAATACCAAACTTGCACATAAATGAAAATGTCGAAACGATTGAATTTCCATCTTAGTATTTTACACATTTTAAATATTCGAGAATCAAGGTGTCCCAAGGATTGAACCCATCAACTCATTTGAATACCTAAAGATAAAATACATACAAGTTTCACCTACTCGTCAAGAAAATAAATGTGACACAATTATAAAGCCGAGTGTCCTAATCCTCTCATGATCGTATAAAGGCCAGGTCCCCAACCTTCTGAAATGCGGCTACACTTCACGATCACATAGGTATATCCTTTACTTCGTGTACCTACAAATACACTTTCTCAAAGGAATTATTAAGAAGATAAACTTCAACCTACGTACTGTAGTACCGAACACATACCTGGGATGATTTATCATGTGTTCCAATCTTATAAGTGTGAGCTTTCCTCATTGAATTCAGCAGCCCCTAATGTCATATTAGAGGGGAATTGGGTGTCTCACCATTATAGATTTATAAGGACTTTAATCCCATCCCAATGGCAGACTTGTGCACTAAGTCTCTTGCCAAACCCTTGGTCAGATGATCCGCCAAATTTTGTTGTGATCTAACAAACTCAACAGAGATTACACCATTCATGATTAATTCACTAATCATACTGTGTCTAACACCTAAGTGTCTAGACTTGCCATTGTACACTTGGCTATAAGCCTTAGCCAAAGTGGCTGCACTATCACAATGGATAGAAATAGGTGCAATTGGCTTCGACCACAATGGAATCTCATAAACAAGATTCTTTAACCATTCTGCCTCTTTACCGGCAGCGGCTAAAGCCACAAACTCGGATTCCATCGTTGAGTTTGTAATACAACTTTGCTTCTTTGATGCCCAAGAAATCGCACCACCTCCAAGAAAAAATACCCAACCACTCGTGGAAGAGTGATCCTCCATATTGGATATCCAACTTGCATCCGAGTATCCTTCTAACACCGAAGGATATCCCAAATAACTCAAACCATAATCCATGGTACCCTTGAGATATTTAAATACTCTTTGAATAGCTTGCCAATGTTGAGTGTTCGGATTACTAGTATACCGACTCAACCGTCCCACGACATAAGCTATAACCGGCCTTGTACTTGTCATGGCATACATCAAGCTACCAATAGCCTTAGAGTATTCTAGTTGCGAAATAGAAGTGCCCGTATTTGGCATTAATTTCACACTAGGATCCATCGGAGTGCTCACGGGAGAACAATCACTATAATTGAACTTTTTTGAGAATTTTCTCAACATAGTGTGACTGTGTCATAACAACTCCTTTGTTAACCCGTCTATTTCTAATACCAAGAATTACATCAGCCTCCCCCATATCTTTAATGGAAAAATTAGATGATAACAACTTTTTAGTTTCATCTACCTGATTTTGATCAGTTCCAAAAATCAGCATGTCATCCACATACAAACAGATGATAACACCCGCGCCTTTAGCATCAAATCTGCTATAAACACATCTATCACTTTGGTTTATAGAAAAACCACAAGATAGAATAACCTCATCAAACTTTTGATGCCACTGTTTGGGTGCTTGTTTCAGCCCATACAAGGATTTCACAAGTTTACACACCTTATGCTCGTTTCCGGGCATAACAAACCCTTCCGGTTGTTTCATGTAAACTTCTTCATGAAGATCACCATTCAAAAAGGCTGTTTTAACATCCATTTGATGGATAACCAAGTTGTGAATTTCAGCCAAGTCAATCAACAACCTAATAGTTGAGATACGAGCTACCGGAGCATACGTATCGAAATAGTCAATACCGGGTTTTTGTCGAAACCCTTGAATAACTAGCCGGGCTTTGAATTTATCAATTGTCCCATCAACTTTCATCTTCCTTTTGAAGATCCATTTGCATCCAAGTGGTTTAGAACCAAGAGGCAAATCAGATAACACCCAAGTATTATTCTCAAGAATCGATGACATTTCGTCATCAATTGCTTCTTTCCAAAAAGAGACATCTCGAGACTCCATCACTTTTTTGAAGCTCTTTGGGTCATCTTCAATACTGTAACAATAAGAGTATTGAAGCCCAAGTTCATCTCTCGAACCTTCATCCAAATATAGTTGAAAATCATCACCGAAATTTTTGGCGATTCGACCTCTTTTGCTTCTACGGACCTGCTGCGTTTCTGGAGTTGAAACGTCATCCATACTTTCTGGATTTTGCACTTCATTAGTGCTAGGAATCATATCCTTGGGCCTTTGGATTGATGAAAATCGCATCTCATCGAAAATCGCATCCCGCGACTCGATAACGGTATTTTTCGAACCGAATCACTAGATTCTATTACGTAGAACCTATATGCATTGGAATTTGCTGCATATCCAATGAATATACAATCAATTCCACGTTCACCCAAAGTCTTTCTTTTAGGCTCGGGTAGCTTCACAATTGCCCGACAACCCCAAATTCGAAAATAACTCAAATTCGGAGTTTTCTTGAACCAAAGTTCATATGGGGTTGTTTTGTTCCGTTTGTTTGGAACTCTATTCAAAACATAACAGGCCGTCAACATAGCCTCTCCCCAAAATCCCTCACTCAATCCCGAGTATGAGAGCATCGAGTTTACCATTTCTTTTAAAACTCGATTTTTCCGTTCGGAAACCCCATTTTGTTGAGGTGTGTACGGAGCCGTAGTCTCATGGACTATACCAACTGATTGGACTTATTCAGGGTCCATATATTCCCCTCTCCGATCAGTTTGGAGACGTTTAACTGAACCACCCAATTGTAGTTCAACCTCGGTTTTGTATATTTTGAATTTTTCCAAAGCTTCATCTTTGGCATGTAACAAGTACACATAACAAAATCGAGTGTTGTCATCAATAAATGTGGCAACATACTTCTTATTACCCAACGAAGGAGTAGAATGAAAGTCACATAAATCACTATGTATAAGTTCCAAAACAGCCGACTTTCTTTCGACAGTCGGAAAGGGCTGTTTTGTGACTTTCGTAAGCATACATGTTTTACATGTTTCCGTATGAATATCAAAGGCTGGAATAAGACCATCCTTTGACATTTCATACATTCTTCTAAAATTCACGTGACCCAGTCTAGCATGCCAAACCATTGAATCGTGAATTTTAGACGAAGTAGATGACAATATAAATGCAGAATTTTCAGAATTGAAAACTTTGGATATAATATTCAAACAAAACATTTTATTATAAAAATATCCAAAACCAACAAATTTACCATATCGAGATAGAATATACCTATCTGAATCATAAACTTGTCCATACACTAAACAATTTAATCTACCACCACTAACTATATTCTTTCGAATTTTAGGAACAAATAAAACATCAGACAACCTAACATGATTTGCAGAAGTAAACTCTAAATTAACTACTCCAAATCCACAAATCGGCGCGGTCGACTCGTTCCCCATATTTAGTACAGATCCATCTTCAACCGGTGTCAATTTCTCGAACCAGCGTTGATCTTTACAAACATGGCACGTCGCCCCCGAGTGCACCCACTATGCACAATCATCATCCTGTACATAGAAAGACTCCGGAATAAGTGAAATATAATAAATATTTTCAGAT
Organism: Silybum marianum; assembly: GCA_036898165.1. Taxonomy (NCBI): domain Eukaryota; kingdom Viridiplantae; phylum Streptophyta; class Magnoliopsida; order Asterales; family Asteraceae; genus Silybum; species Silybum marianum. The sequence goes on from CM072541.1 coordinate 7,796,374, forward strand.
TTATTATCAAAGTTAGTCAAAAACTGACCTCCTTTCAATTGAGCTTGGTCCTTAGACCCGACTCCACTTGTTCCAGCACCGTTGTTATTCAACTTAACCCGGCAATTACGTTTGGTATGGCCCACCTTGTTGCATCTCCAACAAACCAAATCCTTCTTCTTCTTGAAGGATTTATTGGGTCCATCAAACTTTCTTTTCTTGCCTTTTCCTTGATTATTGGAGTTGGTTTTCTTCTCTTCAACCATATTAACCGAGGGCTGTCCAGATTCAACTTTGGACTTGGATTTGTCATTTTCTTGCACCTGAAGAGATTCTTCGATGCGCAAGTGACTCCCAAGTTGAACCAACGACAGTTCCTCCTTTTGATGTTTCAAGTTGTTCTTGAAATCCTTCCAAGATGGAGGAAGTTTGTCTATTACACTCGACACAGCAATGGAATCATCCATGTTCATTTTGTGTAAAGTGAATTGACCCAAAATGCGAAGTATCTCATGATACTGTTCCATTACGGGTCTTGAGTCAACCATTTTATAATTATTAAAATCGCTCACCAAGAACTTCTTACTAGAAGCATCTTCAGCGATATATTTTGACTCAAGGGAATCCCATAACTTTTTCGCACTTTCAGCACTTTGGTAGATATCAAAGAGGGAATCACACATACCGTTTAGAATATGACCTCTGCATATGTAGTCATCGTTCTCCCACTTACTCCTTCTCCGGACCTGATCCAGCAGCGTCTCGTCCTCCAAGATTTCTGGAATGGGAGTGCTCAGCACGTACACCACTTTCAGAGTCGTCAACAGAAAATGCATCTTTTTCTGCCAACGTCTAAAGTCAGCCCCTTCGAACTTCTCCAGCTTTCCGAACTTTGAAGTCATCTCTTTCACAGATTCAGCCATGATCGACATCACAAATATCAATTCGATTGTTGGGGGAAACGTCCCAACTATCAAAACGATCGTTGGAACCGTGTAGGCAAACAAGGGTTAATCGATCACCGGATTATATTGAGAATCGTGTGAGACACTTTCCGAATTGATATTTCGACCCTATGCCCGGGTTACACGAAATTCAATATGGGATAAGACTCAAAACACTTTCGTTCTTAGGCACAAAAACGAGAGCAATTTTCTGGAGAGTATATGGGAGTATTGTTCACAAAACCGTGCACAAACCGTCTACAAAAACCTGTCTAAATCCATGAGTATAGATTCTTATTTATACTCAAAATTGTAACTGAAATTATTAATCATGGCTGGCTGAAATTCGGGAGTAATGGAGGTTACAAATTTCTTGTAACTCCTCAATAACTGCACATTTAATGTGCAGTAACCGTTTCAGAAAACTGACCATCTAGAGCTTCTGGTCTTAGTCCAGAAAATGAACCTCTGACTTTCAAGCTGACTTTCAAGTTTACTTTATCTAGAGCTTCTGGTCTTAGTCAAGAAAATGAACCTCTGACTTTCAAGCTGACTTTCAAGCTGACTTTTCAAGCTCACTTGTCAAGCTCACTTGTCAAGCTCACTTGTCAAGATCACTTATTCAAGCTCACTTATTCAAGCTCACTTCTTCAAGCTCACTTCTTCAAGCTCGCTTATTTACTCCAAGTCCTATAACAGCACGACCGGATTCATACTCGTCTTATAACAAGCGTGCACTCCGCACCACCTTACTTGAATTAGATCACAGTATAAAACCCATATAGACATCATGTTATTTCCAATCACATAAATGGACCGGTGACACTAAAATCACCAACAAATTTTCTTTGCATCATTGTTTTCTTCTGTATCAATATATATAGTTATTGAATTAATTGTATTATAGTTGATCTATTCATATTTTAGACAATTTCATATCGATTAATATTATTATGTTATAGGTTTTCGAATGGATTTGGATGTTGATGTTTGTTTTATGATTAGGTTATTGATTCAAACTTATTTAGGTTATGTTTGGCAAACTAGCTGATAGCAGGTGGCTGATAAGCTAGCGGATGGCTGATAAGCTAGCGGATGACCGATAAGCTAGCTGGTAGCTGATAAAATCATGTTTGGCAAAACTAGCGTATAAGAATCTAAAATGACCAAAAAGGCCACATTAAAAAACAATAATAATTAATATTAATGAGGGTTATAATTGGAAAAAATGACAATAAGCTCCCAAAAAGCTACTCCTAGTAGTGTTTCAATAAGCTAGCTTATGATTTGCCAAACGTGTACACTGAAAATAAAGTTGTTCTTCGTAAGAGAATTGAACAAAGATAAAGATGGCTAAAGCTAACCGAATTAACATGAAACTAGTTATAACTAATTAAGTCAACCACTAATGATGTTACTTCCCCTGACGTGGCTTCATTTATCATTCCAGAAGTTGATAATGTTTTTAAGGGAAATTGGCTTAAATGACCAATTTCGATAAATTGTTGTATTCAGTGACCATCTCTCTCCTTATTTGACAAAAATAACCAAAACCTCCGTTAAAACAATTGAAACCTCCGTTAAATTAGAGGAGATATCAAAACTACGTCGTTTTGACCACTTTTAACGGAGATTGGCATGGAAAAATTGAAACCTCCGTTAGAATTTTTTTTTAATATTTACAATTTTAACCCCTATAATTATGTAATAAATTACTTTAGGTCCTTTACTTTTTAAATTTTTATTTTACACCCTTATTACATTAACATACATTATGGTGTATCAATTAAAACACGTCTAAAAAATACGTTTTTATTTTAACAAGTTACACCATTATAATCGTCTCGTCGATACCTTCGAAATGAGCCCAATATTGAATATTTTTTGATTTAGTTATATTATTATATATTATAATCATATATTAACTTTATATTGTTAACAATTAACAAAATATTAAGAATACGTATTTTAATCGAAAAAGCAAATGATAGATCACAAATTAAATAAATAACTATAAGAATATAATGAAAGATTTGGTAATTTTATTAATTTTTTAAATGATTTTAATTTCCTTCGTTAAATGAGCTTCAAGAATACAACGTAAGTATTAACTCAATAATTATTTTAAGTTATTAATATTTAAAATTAGATGTTTATCATGTATTTGATTAAGTTTATCTACGTTAGTTATACAAACTTCAACATGAAACTTTAATAAGTTGTATTTATGTTTAGTTAACTTGTAAACTTGAAAATTAAGTAATTTGACTTTAATTTATTGTACATAATGTTTAAAAAGTTGTCCGTAAGAGTTTATATGAAAATTTTATATTGTAGTATAGATAAACGTACAAATTGTAAATATTAAAAACATTTTTTCGTATTATATATAAAATATAATATATAATAATATAACTAAATCAAAAAATATTCAATATTGGGCTCATTTCGAAGGTATCGACGTATATATATATATATATATATATATATATAATTTATATCATGTTATCGGTTGTTTATTTATTCTCATTTAATAATCCTTCGATTACCTTCATCTTCATTTACATATGTCTAGTTATTGTTGTTGCTGCTTTGCTTCCAAAAGAGGACATTCCTCATTACACATGGTTGCTTAGTGCATATGTTCATCCCCAAGAGCCGCTTATGTTTGTAGTTGATCCAGATGTTGCAAGAGTAGAGATCTTCTGAATGAAGAGTTCAGAACTTCTGAGAAAGAGTTCAGAAGTGAAATTCAGAAGTTCTGAGAAACAATTCAGACGACATGTTTAAATCTGCATTTGTATTATTAAGAAACTTCCTAACAAGGGTATTCAAACAATATATAATGGTTGTTTTTAATACTTTAATACATTTTTCCTTGTTTAGTGTTTTAATATTTGAACCTTGATTTAACTTCAAGTATTTTCATTGACATCTTGTGATTTTTTATTTTGTAGCTTGGTACAACAATGTTGAAGTTTGTTTCTTAGCACGTTTGAATAGCATTATCTAGAACAACAAGATGGATTCATGCCGGTTAGAGTTTAAAGTTGAGGGCCATAAATGATTCAAGGATATGGTTGCAATTCGTTACAAGTAGATTTCTGACTTATTCTAGATATCTTCCAATGCTTGGGCTTATGAGAACAACAATACAGTTTGAGTGTGAGAATTATTTATTTGGTTAGAATTCAAATTGAAAGATAATGGACTTTTTTGTTGCCATATATTAATTATGTAGACATCAAGTTGATAAAGATTCTAGATAGATATGTTCATAATCATTGGAGAAGAGATGTAGTGAAGTTTTCTTCATCCAATCAACTCTCCCCCGAGAAGGGTTAAAATGGCAGTTCCTGCTCCTGCTCCTTGGGAGGTACCAAATAAATGACTACTTGAATCGGGATTTTGAGCATAAATACTCCACTGACCTGTAAAAAGTGGGAGTCCAAAAAGCTACAAAGTTGGAATTGGGAGCTTAGAATTGAAAATTTCCCCATCCAAACATTGTTGCTTTCTGGGATACCATTGAAAACTGATTTTGTGAAGAAAACTTGATTCCATCTCTTCTTCAATGATTAAGAACACATCTTTCTGAAATCTTCTCAACTTGATGTCTCGACACATAAAAAACATGGTGACGTAAAAATTCATATCGTCTAACGTTGAGGTGGCTACAAGAGACATCACTGTCAATTTCATTACAAAGAACCTAAAAATAAATTGATTAAGAAATAAATGTAACTGGAAGTCATTAAAGTTAAAATTATACAAAATGATTTAAATACACAGCTAGTTAAAAACCATGTCTTTCAACCATTTATGGCATTTAACCCCAAACTCTAACAATAGTGATCATTCTTAATCAAACTTACTTGAATCCATCTTATCATTCCAAACAAATTAAGCTATTTAAAAACACAAGCTTCAACATTGATGTACCAAGCTACAAAATAAACAAATCACAAGATGTCAACGAAGATACTTGAAGTTAATGATGGTTCAAATATCAAACACTAAACAGTTAAAAATGTAAAATAAGTATCGAAAACAACCGTTATATATCGTTTGAATACCTTGTTAGAAAGGTTCTTGATAATACAAATGCAGATTTAAACAGATCCTATACAACTTGCAACATCTTGATCCGCTACAGTATAAGATGGCTCGTGAGAATGAACAGATGCATTGAGCAACAACGCGTAATGAGGAATGTCCTTTTTTGGAAGAAAAGCTGCGGCAAGAATGACACTTTTGACGATCATCAATCCCCATAAATAGGAACAAAGACTATATTATACCTAACACAAAACTAGTGTAAGACATGTACGATTTTAAAAAACAAGATCAAAGCTAACATATAGAAAAAGCTAGTCAATGATGTGGGAATATATATATATATATATAGGGGCGGGTTCAAATAAGAACTCAAATTTGGTTGTGAACGTGAGGACAAACGAGAGCGTGATACGTGTCATATTCAGACTAAATAATCTACATTCAGACACGTGTCGCACTGTCATTTTGTCCTCACGTTCACAACCAAATTTGAGTTCCCATTTGAACTTTCCCCCCTCTCTCTCTCTCTCTCTCTCTCTATAAATATATATATATATATAGAGGAAAGTTCAAATGTGAACCTATCTTTGGTTGTGAACCTAAGGACAGATCTCAGCCCTTGATTTGAGCCAAATTGAAGCCGTTCTTTAAATGTGGCTTGAGGGGTAAATTAGGCAAGTTTATCACTCCCGCTTAATTCTCTCATTCTTTGTTAATCGAAATTTTCTCTGTAAATCGAACTCTCTTTGGAAATCGAATTCTTCTCTGTTAATCGTATTCATTGCTGTGAAGAACTTTAGTAATCGGATTTTCGATTTCTGAAACTAAATTGTTAATTCTGTTTTTTCAATGGAGCCTGCTTATTCATCAGGAACAATGTTATGCTTATATTCAGACTGAATATAAGCTACAATTATAGAAACACATAATTTTAGCTTATATTCAGAATGAATATAAGCTAAAATTATACAAACCCATAATTGTAGCTTATATTCGGACTGAATATAAACATGACATTATGATATCACAATGTTATGTTTATATTCAGACTGAATATAAGCTACAATTATACAAACACATAATTTTAGCTTATGTTCAGACTGAATATAAGCTACAATTATACAAACTCATAATTGTAACTTATACTCAGACTGAATATAAACATCACATTGTGATACTAAAATGTTATGCTTATATTCAGACTGAATATAAGCTACAATTATACAAACACATAATTTTAGCTTATATTCAGACTAAATATAAGCTACAATCATACAAACACATAATTTTAGGTTATATTCAGACTGAATATAAACATGACATTGTGATACTACAATGTTATGCTTATATTCAGGCTGAATATAAGCTACAATTATACAAATACATAATTTTAGCTTATATTCAGTCTGAATATAAGCTATAATTATACAAACACATAATTGTAGCTTTATATTCAGTCTGAATATAAGCATAACATTTTATGCTTATATTCAGACTGAATATAAACTACAATTATACAAACACATAATTTTAGCTTATATTCAGACCGAATATAAGCTACAATTATACAAACTCATAATTGTAGCTTATATTCAGACTGAATATATACTACAACTATTCAAACACATAATTTTAGCTTATATTCAGACTTAATATAAGCTACAATTCTGTAGGAAATAAGTTGCTTGGTGACGACGACGTTGAACTGATTTATGTCGAAATTGTTACTTGGTGACGACGACAATGAAGAGATTGATGGCGAAATCGTTGTTTGGGGACGACGAAGATGAAGAAATTGACGAACATGTTATATTTATGATGCTGCCCTACGCGCTAATTATTGTTTAAGCCATGACTCGAGTTTTCCACTTATTTACAAAAATGCCACCGTGCGTTTTATGCATTGATTTTTTGATCTGATTTTAAATGGATGGCTGAGATGCATCCTCATGTTCACAATCAAAGATAGGTTCACATTTGAACCCACCCCTATATATATATGTATATATAGGGGGATTTCAATTATAAACCAGTCAATTCGTACAAACCGTAAAAACTCCATGGTTTCATTGTTTTATTGAATAAAATTGTTTAATGAAAGTGTTTAATATGATGAAATTGTTTCATATAATTATTTTCTTCATTAAATTATTTCATATATCGTTGTTTCTACATGAAAATGAAATTTGTTTCATGTATTTCTCATTTTGATGAAACTTATTTCATTTAATCTTGATTAATCAACCTTCATATATTCTTGATAAAAAAAATTCATATATTATTGACTAATCAACCCTCATGTATTATTAATGAATTTTTTTTTCGTATGTTATTGACTAATTAACCCTCACAATTAAGAAAAAGTGAAAAAAAATGATTGATTGAATGGAGTTTGTACGAATTGCATGGTTTGTAATGGATATATATATATATAGGGGAGGGTTCAAATGAGAACTCAAATTTGGTTGTGTTCAAATGAGAACTCAAATTTGGTTGTAAACGTGAGGACAAATGAGAGCGTGACAGTTGACACGTGTCTGAATGTTGAATGTAGATTATTCAGCCTGAATAATCAAAGAAATAATTAGACTGAATATATATATCCAGTCTGAATATTTCTTTGATTATTCAAGCTGAATAATCTACATTCAGATACGTGTCAACTGTCACGCTCTAATTTGTCCTCACGTTTACAACCAAATTTGAGTTCTCATTTGAACCCGCCCCTATATATATATATATATATATAGAGAGAGAGAGAGAGAGAGGTTTATGCGAGGATGGTAACAATTTACGAGAATACAAGGACAATCCTCAGCCAATCATTTGTACATGAATTTTTTTCATGTACAAAATCATATATGATCCGGGCGACTTTCCATGCGGCTTAAGTGGCGCCCGCTACCCGTTAGTTCAAAATCACATATGATTTTGTATATGAAAGAAGTTTCTCGTATTCTCATAAATAGTTAGCGTTCTTGTATGAACCCGCCTCTCTCTCTCTCTCTATATATATATATATATATATATTCTAAAAGCAAAGGAAAAAAGCAAGAAGAAGAAAGGTAAAACAATGAAGCAATATCAGCTAGATTAGCTATGATGGTAATTGCGAATCGGTGATAGAAGAAAATATTTCACCAAAAGGACATTCTTTCGAATAGTTTATTCAATGACATGGCGGAACATGAAAAACCATCGAACAAGCCTTAAATGATGAGGATCCTAATATAGAACATAAGTGAAAAAACACAAAAAAGGCTTTGATAGTAGGCAAGGTTGCAAGGTGTCTCTATGTAGATATCGTAATTGTTCGATATTTCTATTCCAAGTATTTGAAATCTACAGTTAATAGTTCACGAAAGAATAAATAAACGACACAAACCAAACCCACTAAATCCTACTTAAAAGCTTGCGTCTTGAGGGGTGATACGTACTCAACCCTATCATTTAACCCAAATAGTAGAACGATTGTTTTTGTGACGACCTCCGGCCAACTTGTGCAAGAGTGAGAGAAAACAGGTTAAGAGAACAAAGAATAGCACGTAAAAAGAGTATACATATAACATCCTATCAATATTACCATCAAGCTCTCCATATTTTAACCACAAAGCTTGTGGCGTACCGGTTAAAACTTGTGAGGGATGAGGCTAGATAACCCATCTACCCCAGGTTCGAATGCAGGCGCAAACAACTGGTGGCCACTAGGGAATTATCTCGTAGGCATGCTTTAGCAATAGCCTTAAAATTGTCGGGGAATTAGTACGAGCGAATCTTGGGATACCCTTTCCTAAAAAAAACTCCCCATATTTTCCTTTTTTGGAAGTGATTATAATTATAATTTATAAGAACTGCCCACATGATTTCTCGATACAAAGATATACTGGTGTGTTTGATGATAGATATGTTAGATAATATTCTCCATGTCCCAAATTAAATGTTGACGGTGAAAATGGCGTACAGTTTTAAAAATGTGTAATTATTATACTTTTTAATCAACTAAATAACGTTTTTACCCTTAATAATTGAGATTTTCTCCATCTTATAATTAATGATAGAATTGAAAAGTATAGACTTATTTTGGGACAAACTAAAATAAAAATGTAGATACTTACTTTAGGACTGAAAGAGCATAATGAAAAGCCCTTTTCCTAGCTTGGCTAAAACATTCATTTCTTTTAGATGAGCTACGGACCAACAAAATTATAGCTCATGATAGTTATCGACTCCTGTTATTCAAATAAACCATAAAGTAGCATTTAAGTTGTACAACTTGCTAAAACTCGTGAATCCAAGAATAAAATTGCATGTAACCTTGGACTTAAAAGCCGACATAGTATTTCTATCGATATTCCTGCTCAGAGACAACAGTCTTACCTAATAAGGTGCTAAGCAGTTAACACTGTGTATAGCGGAAATAGCGGTCGGGACCTTGATTTTAAATAGCGGTTATACGATGAGATATCGGTAAAAAAATGCTCATGAAATAAATACGAATATATATAGGCATAGGATCTTGTGAGAAGTAAGTTAAGGTGAGAAGCGTAAGAAGAGATCTGAGCCATTGATCATTTTTAACCTCATACCCACCCATGAATTACGCCTTACAAGGGAGTTGATCCGGTGCATCTCATCCTAACGTGCATCCAAGGGTGGAGATACCTTCTTACGCTTCTCACTATAACTATCTTTCTCACCGGAACCCAACTCAATCCTACTTGGGGAGAATTTAGAGTTCTACGCTTTTCTGACCTAGCGCCCCGGTCCTTCTCCTTAGTTTCTAAACTAGCAGAATCGCAGGACATCAAAAGTGGTATAAGGCATAGAATCGTGTGAGAAGTTGAGTTAATCGTGAGAAGTGGATCTGAACTATTGATCACTTTAATCTCATGCTCTCCCATGAATTGGCTTTATAAGGGAATTGATCTGGTGCACCTCGATCCACCTTATCTCAGTGCATCTCATCCTAATGTGCGTCCATTTCTCATCCAACGATGAATAACCACTTCTCACCATATATAACACTTCTCACCGGAACTCAACCCATATGTATATAATATATATATATAGGCTTAGGATCGTGTGAGAAGCGTAAGAAGAGATCTGAATCATTGATCACTTTTAATCTCATAACCATCCATGAATTGCACCTTGTAAGGGAGTTGATCCGGTACATCTCGGTGCACCTCATCTTGGTGCATCTCATCCTAATGTTCATACAATGGTGGAGATCCCTTCTTACTCTTCTCACCATATTCTCACCGGAACCAATCCTATATATATATATATATATATAATCACCTCTCTCTCTCTCTCTCCATATATATATATATAATTTATAATCTGTAGAATCGAGTGTTTGAGCAAAATCCGTGGAATCGAATCTACGGAAACTTGAGCAGAATCGAGAATCTGTTGGGCAGAGTTTAGGACTACGTTTGGAAGGAATCGATATGTTTTTGACCTAATTTAATTGTTTTTATTGTTTGCAGGGATTCATTACAAATGGCCCACACAAAAAGCCCAAATTAATGAAAAGAAATATAGTACAACAAAGAAAGTCCAAATTAATGAAAAGAAATATAGTACAACAAAGAAAGTCCAAAACAGATATAACGTATATAGCAGACCGCTATTTCATACCAAAATAGCGGCAGATATTGGTAATAGCGACTCAGTCGCTATAGCGGCACTGCTATTTTGGATTTCTATACGTACGCCACTATTTCTTGCAGGGCCGCTATAGCACGCTATTAACTGTTTAGATAAGGTGAGCGAGTGTAGTGACTTGTATCCTGTAAGATAGGGTTACCCAATAAGTGTAAGGGGACATGTTCATAAAGAATTATCAATGAATATTATTCACTATGTTGTGTATGAATTAACTTCTAATTACAATTTTATGCTTCATGTATCACATTTTGAAAGAAAAAAAATGATACAAAATTTACCCATTGTCTATCTGTGATTGCGTTTTACCTTGCATTCGTGATCTACTGCAAGAGATGCATATCATGCAACCACCTCATATAATTATCCTCTAAGCACCCTACAAAAGGATTCGGCAAATGTTAGGTGTTATTTGTCGATGTTGAAATCTGAAGTCTTATTTCACTTCTCAATGATAAGAAGTGATGCTAAAGTTTGAAAGCAGAATCAATAAGACTATTTGTTTTTGTAAACTGATAAATGTTTTTGTTCACCACTATGTAATGTTGATGTGATCAATAATCATTAAGAAGATACTCATCTTCTCTTTCCCGTGTATATGTTTGTCATCCATTAAGCAACATTTTGCTTTAGAGTGTTTACACAGTCGACCAAATGCATTAAGCGACATCCATAACGTCAATGCATTGTTTCTTATTACCTAAAAGCAGTCCATCCGTATTATCATTGTTTCTTTTCAAATGTTTTGATCGAAACTAGAATAGATACAACCAAATAACAATACTAAGTACAAGTTTATAGTTTATTTATTGTTTTCAGATAAACATTATTTTTATATACTCAATTTATGGCATTATACCATAAAGTTAAATATTGGCTTTGACATTTTCGCCGTAGACGAGCTGAATAAGTGTCAAAAGTGTAACCATTTCTTATAGAAAACCTAGAAATGTCATTTTGAGAGACCTTTTCCAATTTTGAAGAGGATGGCCCTATTTTCAATGAAGGTTCAAAAAATGAGGGTTTAAGTGATAAGTTATTTTCTAAATATGATGAAACCAAGACCAAAGAGGTTCATTTGATTCATTGATGTAGTTTAATAGGATTTAAATGTGATAAAATGGACTATGATATATTTTGGTTAAAATGAATTGCTAGTTTTACTAATAAAACTAGAATTTTTATATAAATTCAACATTATAATATTTTGATGGGTAAGAGGTATTTTCCAAAAAACTCAAACAAACACCTAGAATTTAGAATCATCAATCTCTACTCTAAATATGACATAATTATACACCTAGAACAACAAAAGAAACATAAGGTTCATTTGCACAATATTTTCTACAACTATGTCTAAAACCAATGGATCATAGAAAAATAATTAGGTGTAGTGTATATAATCAAGGTTCCGTCAACAAAAGCTAAGAACAAAAAAGATAAAGAATCATAAACACAAAGAGACTTCTAATAGCTCATTTGAGATTTGTCCATATATGATCTGAAACTAAAACCACAAGACTTGTGGGGGATGAGGCTAGATAACCCATCTACCCCAGGTTCGAATCTGGACGCAAACAATTTGTGGCCACTGGGGAATTATCTCGGGGCTGCATGCTTTAGCAGTCTTAAAATTGCCAGGGATTAGTCTAGGCAAATGCCTAGGATACCCTTTCCAGAAAAAATGAAACTAAATGAGTAATTAAAGACCAATGTTATGACGAATCTCCCTAGAATAGTTTAGAAACAAGTACCTTTCTTTGATTTACACACTCTATTTCATTGTTCCGGTGGACTTGGCTCATCAAACCATCTCGGCGGATCAAATCCTGACCCACCTGAAAGAAAAGAAAAATATATCATTATGCATTTCATCCTATAGGCATAAACATGTTACACAACAAGTTAACTAAAGTTATATCCATAATTTATATAAAAATAAATATGAAATAAACATCCAAGCAACCAAACAATGTGCAAATGTTTTTCCAAAAATATAATTACCTAAGGGATTGCAACGACAAAGCCGCCATGCGGTTAAGATTGATCCCTTAGCAACGCCATACTTCTTGTAAGCAATCATGGAGTACTCGCTACAAGTTGGGACATACCGACAACTATTTGGCATTAATGGTGAGATTTCCCCTGTTTAGATAACCAAAAGAGAGGTCCCCATGATTATGTAACTAATAATAACATTCATTTATCATGACTTTCAAGAAACAGCCGATGGCAATATTTGACTAAGGGAATGTTTGACGGTTACTGAATGGTTTGGTGCAAAATGATTAAGAGGCGCTTATGCTATAGTGCAAAATAAAATATAATTGTTTGGTAATTGTTCAAAATGAAATTAGGCCTCTGAATGGTTAAAGGAGGTCCAGGATACAAAATGATTTAGAGGGCTTTGGAACCATTAAGAGGCAAGACTTATTTTTTGCCAAACAGGATTCACCTCTTCGCGATTAGAGGCTGCCTCTTAATGGAATTGTTAATAGATAAACAAACAGTCCCTAAGCAAACTAAAAGTTCATCCTGTTTATAACCAAGTAACAAAGTTGGAGAAACTTACTTTTGTAGAACTTCAGCATGGACAACGCCACTTTGACTCCTGGATCTTCATTGTTGTCCCCTGTTAAAAATCACAAATTAATTGCATAACTTTATTACACCCTTTATCACATTAAAATGAAACAAGTTGACAACACTATTAAAAGTCAATACGATCAATAGGTTGAAATATAACGAGTAAATGGGTATATTTCATTTTGAAAGTTTCGAAAAAGAAAAACAGATCAAAATAAATTTGGGCTATCCAAGATAGAGATTGTTATTGTTGCATTTTCAGTAGAAAATTTCCATATGGACTTCAAAGGGTTTTATTACCACTTATACTTGTTTGTAGTGTTTGTGATATCCTTTGTCACCAAAGTTATTGCTAAAATGCAGAGATCCTGCCACATCAATTTTTAAAATTGAAAATTACGTATCGTTTATCAACACAAATTGTGTAAGTGCCAACCAGATAAAAGTTACCACCCATCCCTACCTTACCAGGTAAGATTCTTGTTCATCAAAATTGCATAGCATAAAAACCGAAAAGGGTCTTTTAAGTTTTTAGCATCTCCAACAGTTATGCTATAATTTCTCTAAAATAGAATATTAAAAGTCAAGATTTCTAAAAAAAATTACATTCAACTCCAACAACTACTCTATCTTGGCAATTCTAATATTAAACTATATTACAAAAATATTCAATATGTTTAATAAAATATTATTTCTCTCTCATAAAACATTTATTTTCTATGCATCTTATTGGTGGAATTATTAAAATAAAATTTTGTTTCTCTATTTAGAGATTTCTCCAACAGCTTCTATAAAATAGAAAAAAGTGAGTTTTTGTTCTATAAAATGCTCCAACAGTTTTGCTACCTTGTTCTTTAAAATAGAGAATCGTGAATAAATCTCTAAATATAGAAAATTCTCTAAAACTTAATATTATAGAAGTGAGAAATGATTATTTTATTCAATTCCACCAATGAGATTGAGCTATCATTTTTCTATAAAATGTTTTTTTAAAGTGTATTAGAGAATATTATAATTGCATAATTTATGTTAAAATAGAGAATCTGTTGGAGGAGTGTTAAATACCATTGGATGGGTTACTTTTTATTGGCATTGGAAGCACATTATATTATGGCAGGGTAATGTTTAGCAGTTTAATGAATCTTCCACTTATTTGTTTAAAAAATTATGTTTTGGTTCTCTATTTTACAATCTCTCTGTTTTTTTCTCTATTTCAGCAAGATAGCATAGTTGTTGTTGGACCAAAAAGAATTGCTAAAATCCCTCTTTTTCTCCATTTAAGCATTAGCTGTTGGAGATTTCTTAATAAAAAAGTTCCTTTCACCTCTAAAATTAAACAATTTTCTCCTCTTGGAAGTATGATAATTACCCATATACACACAAAATCATAAACCCAACCACAAATAGATCTCACCTTGTGTACTGCTCTGATCAGATTCTTTTCCCAATTCATCAACAATTGGAAACTGCAAGCATCGCCTTCTTTGAAATCTCTTCAATACGAAAGAAAAAACATATAAGTGAATATGAACCACATATACAAAAATGGAGCTTACGAGATCAACCTTTGGGGGCTGTAACAGTCAAGGCACAATTACTCGATTACAAAAATTGGAATTCAATCGATAAACTCTTAAAACCTCCATAAAATACATCTTTTTTTTGTCTTTGCTGACAGAATTTATCCAGATTGAAACCCCCAAGTATCGATCACCAATTTTGCCGAACTACAAAACGGTTAAATTAGAAATCGAATAGCAAAGAGTATTGAGAGGGAATGGTACCGAACGCAAACGGATGGGAAACCGAGGCGAAGACCGTTGTGTTTTCTGATGAATTGGGAATTTGGGAGAAATTGTGTGATTAGGGTTTATGATGGGTGTGAAAGAATTTGGGTGAACGTTAACAAGCGCCATTTTGGCTCCTATGAAGTGTCTCAGGCACAAATGAGTCTTTTTAGCATTGGATATTTGTATTTGATACTTTAAAATTCAAGATATAAATAATTATTTTTAACGTATAAATTTTTAAAGTTTTTTTAAGGCCAAATTTATGGGGTTTTTTTTCTTTTCATTTTCTTCCCCCGTTGCATTTCGAAAAAACCTGTTAGTGGAGGAAGACCTCTTAGAGATAAGAGATATAGGGTTAAAAAAGGATCTTTCGTGTATAATCTTGGACAATTAGACATCCAACCAGTAATTGCAACGACCCAATTGCAAAAACGAAGCTCTACCAACTGAGTTATATCCCCTCGAGCCCACAATTAGATATTGTAAGGGACCTTAATCTCATAAGGTCTTTCGCTAGAAAAAGGGTCCTTTGAAATTATTGGATTCTTTTCCGCGTTTGAGAGTCCCCTCCCTTCTTCCACTCGTCCTGAAGAGTAACCAGGCTCTCTTGCTTGGGTGATTTTAGAACATGAGGTCCTAGTTTGGGGCATTCTAAGGAGCTTTTGAAGTGCTTGGGAGAGCTTGGGTGATTTTAGAACATGAGGTCCTAGTTTGGGGCATTCTAAGGAGCTTTTGAAGTGTTTGGGAGGGTCTTTGTCAGAAAACTTTGGTGAACTATAGATAGACAAGATTTGGATGTGATTTGGAAACAAGTAGAATAGCATAAACCCGCCGTTCTTTATTTTGATAAAACAAGTAGAATAGCATTTATAAATTAATAAATGTTCCACTTTCTTTCCCATGTGGGACAAAACTCTAACATTAAAGACTATATTCAACAATCCCCTACTTAGTCTTCAATTTTACACATTTTGCATATATGAAAGTATCTTCCGATTTGAACTTTCACTTTAAGTCATTCAAAACTATAACAAAATATATGGCAACATATACCTTTTGAGCCAAGTTTTATAAGTTGTAATCGGAATAACTACACACACAAATTTGTTTCTCTATG
Organism: Silybum marianum; assembly: GCA_036898165.1. Taxonomy (NCBI): domain Eukaryota; kingdom Viridiplantae; phylum Streptophyta; class Magnoliopsida; order Asterales; family Asteraceae; genus Silybum; species Silybum marianum. The sequence goes on from CM072541.1 coordinate 7,812,519, forward strand.
ATGTTCATAAATATAAAAGCACCATTATGGCCATGTGCTCAACCTGGATTCATGGATATTTACAAAAGTTGGCTCATAATTTTGTTAGAAGCGGCACCACTACTTATACACATATGGTGTATAACATTGCATAGAACCACGTTAAGAGTATAGTGCTCACCCTAAAACTTACACTAAATTACCTTAGTGTGACTTAGTCAATTATCAACAATTTGTTGTCACCACATTGAACTTTTAACCAGAAAAACCTAGATATAAGTTGGGTTTCCATTGTTGTTGACTAATCAACGGGTTTCAATCCCATTTCACGAGTCGTTCCAAAAATATCTCTGGAAAGCCATTTTATGAATGGATATGCTAATTTATTACAATACCTTACATTAGATATTAACTCTCTTACATATGCATGTCTTAGACAAACATGTCTAGATTTTCCTTTATAAATTTTGCTATAAGATCTAGACAATGTAGTTTTACTTTCACAGTGCAAAGAGATGGATGGCATCAGCAAAGAGATGGATGGCATCGGTTGTAGCCACAACTTTATGTCTAATAACATTCTCAGCCATTCTGCTTCTTTGTCGGCTACTGCTAATGCTACAAACTCAGCTTCCATGGTGGAGTGTGTAATACATCTTTGTTTCTTAGAGGGCTAAGAAACAGCTCCACTTCCAAGCATAAAAATCCAACCACTAAGTTGATTTATTATCATCATCACTAATGATCCAACTGGCATTTGTGTATCCTTCTAGAGCTGCATGAAAATTACCGTAATGTAGGGAAAACTTTTCAGTTCTTTTCAAATAACCAAATACTCTATCAATTTCTTCCCAATATTACATATTAGGATTACTCGTAAATATAGATAGCTTACACAAAACAAATGCAATATCAGGTCCAGTACAATGTGTTTCATACATTAAACTACCTATTGCACTAGCATATTCAAGTTGTGGAAGCGCATGACTGTTATTCTTGCTAAACTTACAAGAACTATTATAAGGGAATTAGATTCCTTAAACTTTAAATGATTAAACTTAGAGCATCTCTAATGGTTGTTTGAAAAAGACTTGAAGATGACTTAAAGAAGGCTTGACCATTGGAGTGAAAGACTTGAACATTACTTGATTTGTCAACCACTTGAGATTTCTCAAGTGTTTGAAGAAAAGGATGTGAGAGACAATGAAAGAGAAATGATACTTTATGGTGGGACCAATATTTTTTTATATAATTTTAATTAGTTCAAGTCTTTACATTATTTGACCATTGGAGATGTTCTTATCAAGCATTTTCTCAATATAATGAGACTGGCTTAAGGAATAACCCTACTATTTCTTTTAATTTTAATTCCTAAAATAGCATTAACTTCATTCAAATCCTTCAATTGAAAACATGAACTCAAAAAAGTCTTAGTTTCATTAATCCTTTTCAAGTTAGTTCGAATGATCAAATCATCCACATAAAGGCATACAATGACTCCATAATCATTTTTAAACTTAGAATATATGCATCTATCAACAGAATTATGCATAAAACTATTAGATAAGATAGTAGATCAAAATTTTCATGCCATTCTTTAGGGGATTGCTTTAGACCCTATAAAGACTTAGTTAACTTACAAACTTTGTTTACGTTTCCAAGAAGTACAAAACCTTCGGGTTGCCTCATGTACACTTCTAAATCACCATTTAGAAAAATTATCTTTACATCCATTTGATGTATATGAAAATTATAGATTGACGATAAAGCCAAAAGTACTCTAATGGATGTAATTCTAGCTACTAGTGCATACGTATCAAAATAGTCCACACCTTCTCGTTGACTAAAACCTTGTGCAAGTGGTCTACCTTTGAAAGTTTGAATGGATCCATCGGTATTGTGTTTTACATTCGACTACCTTTAAATCGGGAGGCAAATCTGATAAGACCCAAGTCTTATTTGCTACTAATGAGTCTATTTCATTGTTAACAACTTCCTTCCAAAAAGTAGAATTTCTAGAAGCCATTGCTTCTTGAAATGTTTTTGGATCATCTTCAATACTACCTAAAATAGGTATCTTATTAGTCACAATATCTCTATTTCCTTCCACAATGCTTGGGAATTGATAAATCCAGGACCCAAATTCTTCTCCTTTCTAGCCCTTTCACTTCTTCTAGGTTCACTACAAATTTCAGGTATAGTTCTTTTATGGGTAGTAGAAGGATTAGTCGATGTATCTTGAAGTGGGGTTGAACTAGACTCATCAAGTTGTGTAGAACCACGTTTAAATTTATTTTCAAAAAATTCAACATCTCCAGGTTCTACTATAACATTTGAATCCAAATTCAAAAGTGTAAAAACTTTTGAATTTTTAGCATATCCCACAAATACACATTTCAAAGCTCTAGGTTCTAATTTAGTTTTCTTAGGATCAAGGACTTTACAATATGCAAGACATCCTTAAACTCTAAGATAACTCAAATTAGGCTTTCTACCCCTTCAGATTTTATATTTGTATGGAGATTGTTTTAGTTTCTTAGAAAGAACTCTACTATGTACATGACACACAGTTAGTAATGCTTCACCACATGAGTTGAGTGGCATATTAGAGTTTACAAGAATAACATTTACCATGTCAACCAAAACTCCAATTTTTCTTTCCGCCACACTATTTTGTTGAGGTCTGTATGGAGCATTAAACTTGATGTATTAATCCATGATCGTGACAAAAGCTAGTGAAATTAGTACGAAAATATTCCCCACCTCTATCACTACTACTCCAATTTTTCTTTCTGCCACACTATTTTGTTGAGGTCTGTATGGAGCACTAAACCTTGTGTGTTAATCCATGATCGTCACAAAAGTTAGTGAAATTAGTACGAAAATATTCCCCCACCTCTATCACTACTACGTAAAATCTTAAGTTGCTTTCGCTTTTGTGTTTCAACCATGGATTTATATATTTGAATTTATATTGTGTTTTGGAGAGTAGTCATATATAATAATATCCTAACATTGTTAGAAAAAGTTACTACAAAACTATAGAAACATTGTTAGAAAAAGTTACTACAAAACTATAGATAGACAAGATTGGGATGTGATTTGGAATCACTATCCTTAAGATAATATTAGACCCCACTATTTGTTGTTGGGTTAAAGCTATATTACCTCAGGATTTATTAATCTTAGCACTAGTACAAAAATGGTCTTAGTGACGGTTAAAAACCGTTACCGTATTTTTGTGAACATAAAAATTGTCACCGTAGCTGCCGTCACTTTTGATATACCTTTGGTCATGTTTAAAAAACGTTTCCAAATCGCATCAAAAACCGTTACCATAGGCTAAAACCGTCGTCTTAGGTGTATAAAAAAGTCATTCTTTTCCTAAAACCGTTACCATAATATGTCATACGGTGACGTTTATATTTCAAAACCGTCACCATACCATGACTGATGACGATGTTTATTTGTTGAACTGTCATCATAGAATGATATACGGCAACGTTTATTATTAAAAATAGTTACCGTAGCACGACTTATGGTGACCTTTATTTTTTAAAATAGTCACGATAGCATGACATACCTTGATGTTTATATTAAAAACCGTCATCATAGAATATCATAGAGTGACATTTATTTTTCATAACCGTCACCGTAATATGACGTATGATGACGTTTATTATTCAAAATCGTCACTATCGCATGACGTACGCCAACGTTTATTATTTAAAATTGTCACCATATCATGACATATGTTGAGTTTTATTTATCAAAGTCATCACTATAGCATGACTTAAGGTGGCGTTTACTTTTTAATTCGTCACCTGTTTCAGGACTTACGGTGACGTAATTTATTTTTTAAAACCCTCACTGTTTCAGAATATACAACGACGTTTATCTTTCAAAACCGTCACCATAGCACGACATACGGTGACATTAATTTATTTTACAAAATTGTCACCGTATCATGACATACGATGGCGTTTATTTTATAAAATTGTCACCGTAGCATGGCGTACACTCACGTTTAGTTTTCAAAACTGTCACCGTAATATTAGTATAACGTACAGTAACGTTTATTTTTCACAAACATCACAATAGTATATGATGACGTTTATTTTTCAAAAACGTCACCATTACATGACGTACGGTGACGTTTGTTTTTCATAAAAAACAAACAAACAAATCACCGTAGGATGACATATGATCACGTTTAGTTTTTTAAAACATCATCTATAGATGAAGGACTCAGCAGATCCTTGCAACTCCATGAACATCATGTTTTGCATAAAGTGGGAAAGAAGGAAATAAAAAGAAAAAGTTAGAGAATATGATAGGATTAGTACATAATTTAACAACCAACAAAATTGTCATTAAGTCTTGTCAAATATGGCTTAAGAAGTAAGCAACAGAAAAAACTGTCAAAACGACCAAAAAAGTCGACATACATTGAGTTACGCGGGTTTTCCTGTGGCCTAAGTCGCACGAAAAACGGCAGGAAACACTATTCGAGATTCCAGAAACTTGCACGCGTGCTAGTGCTAATGCTATCCTTTGATCATAAATCTATAATATGGAAGCCCAAACCAAACTAGAAATCAAGCCTAAACTCCATAAATCCATCAGTTTTTTTATTTTGATAAAACAAGTAGAATAACATTTATAAAATAATAAATGTTCCACTTGGCATTATCAATTTAACAAAAACATAATAATATATAACTAACTCATTTAAAATAAATAAAAATATATGCTTTTGCTCTCTATTGGTCACCAATTCGAGTATGCTCCAATTGAGTCCTCGAGGTTTGCTTGACTATTAACTTTAGAGTCTCATAAGGTTAGTCGAGATATACATAAGTTAACAATTATTAACAATATTACAAAGGCATATATGTCAAGTAATGTTCAAAAATCCTCACGGCAACAATCGTCATGTCTCAAGGCTCATGTTTGACGCCACATTAAGCATATTAAACATGTGGCAAATGGCACATCATATCATAGCCGAATATGCGGTTTTTGAAGTTTAAAATATATTTAAACAAGTTCGGTTTTGGTGTTTTAACCAACTGAACCATACTGAGAATAGAGCCGAAACCAACTTCTAAGAAAATTTAGAAGCAAACCATATAACGTTTCGGTCTAGTTTGGTTAGGTCTGCTAGATTCTTTTGTATTAACTATTTATAGTAAACACTCACTCATCAACCATGCACGGGAATGTCTTTATTAATAAAAAAAATTCACTCGGCACTCGGGTATTCGATATTTGACCAACTAAATTTACAAGATCCAAAACTATTATCACATTTGTCTAAATAGGGAAAAACCATTATGGAAAAATGACACGTTTCACTAGGGTATTTAATAACATCCCCTAGGAGTCGGGCTCACTAGTTTCATCTAGTGCTCATTTTTTTTTTGAAAGACAAGTTAACACATATCCCACTTAAGGGTGTCATCCGACTAATCCTCATCGATCACGGTCCAGTCCAATTAAGGGTACCATAAAGTGGTAGACCCATGATCTGAATATCTCCATCTGCTCACCGCGGGATTCGAATCCGGGTAGTCAGGATACCATCCACTGACCCCTCCAGGATGTTACCTTGCCCCTAGGAGTCGGGCTCCCTAGTTTCATCTAGTGATCATTTAGGTATATGATCTTTAAACGAGTTTTTAATTAAATCCATGGCCTACTAAGAAAAAATGGCTCTATATGACCTTGTTGGTTTGAAACCATGGAGACGCTATTGCTTTGTTTTTTTTTTGCCTATGGGATACACTTTTTCAAAACGAAAAGAGTTTGTTTGATTCATGTAGAAGAGGTCTTTACATGGACTCTATGGACAAATGAGACATTTAGTAAATTAGCTCTCAATTAGGAATATAAATCTTGTTAAAAACAAATCAATTAGGTATATGAATCTTGTTAAAAACAAATTGACTAAGGGTATATTTGTTAACTTAATGACCTTAATAGAACTAAGATCATTTAGGGATGTGATCTTAACCGAGTAAATTGAATCCAATTCCTTCTGGCCTATTAAATAAAGCATGGTTCTATACTCATAAGAAGGTCATAGATTTATGTTAAAAGTCAAAAAAAATTCAAACTGTCTCTTCCAATTAAAAAATACGTTTTACCATTTATGAAAAAAAAACTCTCCTAACCAGAAACTCTCTCAATCTATAGAGATAGATTAATCCACAGAGTACCTAAGGGAAAACACACCAAAATCTTGAAAAACACTTTCTAAAATCTTGAAAAAACCGTCCCATATATGGTGATAAACGGTGTGTCCGTAAAATCTTGAAAAAAACGCTATAAGGTTGATTTTGTGAAAATGTTTTTCATACAAAGTTATTAACTAATTAGCCGATTAAAATTCTAGTGATTTTTTCACGGTCTTATGAAAACTGAGAGAACGTTTGATTTTGAAGGATTTGGATTTCATATAAGAATTTGGATTTGAAGGAATTTGAATTTTTGGTGTGTTTGTTTTGTAAGATTTAGAATGGAATTGAATTTCATCCTTTATAATTAATTTATAAAAACAAATCATAGCCAATTATAAAAATAATTAAATTACATTTTTATTAATCGATTATTACAAAACAAATGTTTTTAACATATTTTAAAGCATTATTACATACAAATTCTATAAATTCCCGTGAAATATCAACCATTCTCATGGGATTTCAAAACCCTATGTTTATGAGATTTCAAAATGAAATCCAGTTATAAATTCTTCCAAATCCGATCCAATCCTACAAACTAAACGAGACCTGCGTGTTTAAAATCAGATAAAACATATCATTTGAACATTATTTATTTAATTATTTTATAGGTCATGCTCTTAGTTGAAAGCTTGAAGGGTCCTTTACCAATGCAAATTGGGTAAACATTTAACATTTACCTGGTAAAAGTAACCGGCATCACTTTCATTTCCAGATAAAATTATCGGTCATCAAAATAGCATGATATAAGTGTCTCTTACCCAACAAACACCATCCAAGTAAAAGTTATCAGTCTCACTTACGATACTGAGTTAGCAAAATGACAGGGTAAGATTATTAGTAAAGACCATCATCTCTTACCAAGTAAGCATCAAATACCCACTAAGAAGAAACAAGTGTTTAGTACCCAGTAAAAGAAGTGGTGTTATCATATAACGAACGATCGTGTGAGAAAAAAGAGTTAAAGTGAGAAGCATAAGAAGAAATTTGAACCCTTGATCACTTTTAATTTCACACGCATCCATAAATTGCGCTCCTTCCGGTGCATCTCAGTAAATCTCATTTGTGTCGATCTGAAATCAAGATTGATCCAAAGATCCAGATCCCTTCTTACGCTTCTCATCTTAACTTCGCTTCTCACAGGAACCACCCGACATCATACATATGCTACAAAGTTGTCTCATGAGTTTTAAAAGGCCAATAAATCATATAACTAATACAAATTTAACTCTAAAGAACTTTGAAACATCCGTATACGTATATAAGGGTACTTTCGACTATTATGTAGGCATCGTCAATCGGGTTCTAATCCGCTTTAATCTGATCCTCGTGCAACTTATTATCATCGATTGATGCTTTTTCCGACACAAGCTGCCCGACCTTCACATACTTCTCCTCGAACTTAGCTTCCCAGTCTTCAAGAACTTCAAGCTCGGATGCACTGAGACCGTCAATGTTACCGGTAAGATCCGACGGCTCAAATGACATCAGAGCTAATGCTCGACTAGCATCCCGACCAGCAAATAACGCGTAAGGACCACCAGGACCGTAGAACATCCTGAAACATTTGTTTAAGATATCAATTAGAATTTAGATATGGTGTTTTCAAAATTATGGGGGCATGAGATAATGACTACATCGGAGTACATGATTGACATGCATTTTGTATTTTGTTCGGGTCCCACATCAGTTAGATACGAGTATATATGTTGGAACCTTCCTTTACTACTTATTACTTAAGAACTCTTTGGGTGGGATTCCACATATCTCATACATCCCAATTAATTAATTACATAGGGGATGTTTACCAACACAAATTGGGTAAGCGTTAATCGAGTAAGAGGAGTGCGGTCTGGGTAAGAGATTAAGGGGTCGTTTACCCAAACACTTGCCTGGTAAGCATTTACTGGTTAAATTCAACACTATCACTTACTTTACCAGATAAGATTTTAGTCTATTAAAACGGCATCGTATGCAAAAATTTACACGGTAAATGCTGACCAAGTAAGAGCCGCCACCCTCACTTACCAGGTAAGACTCTCGATCATTGGGTAATTCATGAGTTACATGATGCCTAAGTGAAAAGACTTGTGGAGCAGATATTGACAGCACACTCTTGTGAGAACCGTAAGAAAACAAATAAGAATATACACCTTTTAGGGGCTGTTTGGTTGGTTTTCCATTAAGTCGTATATGGATAAAGCTGTGTATGTGGATTAATCTGTCTGTATAGATTGGGAAGATTTTTGTATGGGAGGGTTTTTTCATAAACGGAAGGAGCATGATTTTTAATTGGGAGGGGAAGGTTTGAAAAAAAACATGGCTTTCTGCATAAAACTTCACTGTAGAAGCTTACCGAATAAGTCACTTTCTATATCATTAAGCCATTACCACAAATTCAGCTATAGCTGACCGAATAAACTACAAGTCCTATTAAGCTGCTAACAAACAAGCCCATAGGTTTAGATATCTTATATTGGTAGAACTATCCCATAGAAAACCTAAGGGGCCGTTTACCAAACGCTTTACCTGGGTAAGCACTTACCTTACCAACTCATATTACCTTACCGGAGGAATACAATAAGTACCAAAAATCTTACCTGGTAAGAGCAAAGACAAGGAAAGCAAGGATCAAGAATCTTACCCGGGTAAGTAATTGCAGCGACTCTTACCACGGTAAGCGCTTACCGGGTAAATTGTTACATACGATGCCGTTTTGATTGATTAAAATCTTACCCGGTAAGTAAGTGATTGTGTTGAATTTTGCCGGTAAGCACTTACCCGGGTAAGATTTGGTAAACGGCCCCTAAGTGTATGTATGAGCACATTGGGCATTAAAAAAAAACATTATTGATCGATTATTAGTTCTTCAAGGGTTTTGGAAGAAATGGCCAACCACTCAAAGCACAGCCAATCTAATTATTTCGCTTTATCATCAATTTAATTCCATAAAACTATCGGATACTTTCTAATTAGTATCATGACAGTTTCTGATACCAACGGCTGCCCAAAAAGTGGTACAACGAGCAAGCAGGGAATATTGATCCACTCACCTATGATGGAAATATTTGTTCGGATGGAGGAGAAGATTGAGGTGCCATTTTCGTTCATTTAGGAGTTAATGTGCAAGTTACTAAAGGCCGGCATTGAAGAAGTTGATTTGATTAAGTTACTTTTGTTCTTTTATTTATTACCGAAACTAGAAAGACCGGTTGGTAGATGATGTTGGTATTTTGTTCATTTATTTTGTTACAAAGACTTAAAGACTTAAGGGGCTGTTTGTTTACCTCTTAACAGTTCCATTAAGAGGCACCTCTGCATCGCTACGAGGTACTTGTTTGACAAAAAATAAGTTTGCCTCTTAATGGTTCCCAAATCCTCTCAATCATTTTGTATACTGAACCTCCCTTAACCATTAAGAGCCCTAGTTACATCCCGACAATTACCAAACAATTATATTTCAGTTTGCAGTTATATCATTAGAGTCACTTAATCATTCTGACCACTTGATCATTCTGCACCAAGCCAGCAACTGCCAAACAAGCTTGTTCACTTAAGAGTCTATTGTTTTGCTGAACCATTTGAATATAAATCATTTCATTGCATTGTTGGTTACTCATTTCAATTGTTAAACGAGCATAGTTAGTCAAATGTTGAACTTTTTGAAACATCTAACACGATCTTTAATCTTTTGCACCATTTCTTGCACCAAAATGGTGTGAAATTTAGTGTAAACGATAATTTATCTCCAACCCATTACACCATTTTAACACCAAATAGAATATTTCAAGTATATTCCTAATTTCTATCGATTTTCAATAACACCAAATGGTCATTTGAGTCAATTTCCCTTATGCAAATGTCTTACACACTTACGTAAAGCCTATTTTCAGATCAAAACAAAAGGAAAAAAATCTTTAGGCAAATGGGGATCCTTATTCCTTACACATATTCTTTACCCAAACATGGATCCTTATGCAAATTTGCATAAAGATCTTTTTTCCTTTTTTTAATCTAAAAATCGAGTTTAAACACAATTTGAATGAAAAAGTGGCTAAAAAGTGAATTTGGTTGGCGAGATTGAACTTAGACAGGCTATATTGGTCCATTTCGGTTGAGTTTTTTTTGGTGTTAATTAACCCACCATATTTAGGGACCAAGCGCTTACCAAGTCATGTCATATGTCACCTTACATATGAATATGGTAATGATCAAAAATCTTACTTTTACCAAGTTTAGTGCTTACTGGGTAATTGGTTGCATACAATGCCGTTTTTATGGACTAAAATCTTACCCGAAAAGCAAGTAATACTGTCAAATTTTACCGGTAAGCGATTATCCGTAAGTGTTTTTGTTAAACGACCCTAAATGTTTTTTTTGTTGCCAAGTTGGGGATGCTGTAACCAAAAGTTAACCCACTGAAAATCCCCAATATTTTCCTTTTCGCCAATCATCAAGTTATCAATTTTCGCCTTACAAAATCATCGATCCTAATTGCTTATCCACAAGATTCATTCCAAAAATTTGAACTTTTAAAACGCATAAAAAACATATAGAATTGGATTCAGAATGATTGTTGTCACCTGGAGCGAGAAACATCATAGATCTTTCCTTTAATCGCCATTAATAAGGGTTTATTAGGATCAGAACCATCGTAAGGTCTCAATTCCTCCTCTGTAATGCTTCCAATTTGAACTGGTTCACGAAGTGAAATGGTGTGATCACGTTTGACAGCCATGTAATCATCTGCTGCTACGAACATGCCGGTGACTACTTTATAAGCGACCACCATCATCGCCGATATCGTGAAGAAAGCCGCCGGTGATAGCCCTGTGTATTGGGTGATCGCATCCGTTAACATTGTATACAACGCCATCTGATTTCCACTATTTTGACTTTCTGTTGTCAAACAAAGAAATCCTTTTGAGTTTTGTCGAATTGACTAGCGGCTATGGAAGTATCCCAACCATCCCCATACCCACCGCACCTACCTCATGATGACGTAGTTGATTAGCAAAGAGTGTTCCCGTCCAATTAGGTTTTTGATAGAGATCAACACGGTTCAGTTTGGTTTTTGACTCAAACCGAAATGGTCGGTTTTTAATAGTTAGCTTATAAGTCAACTTATAAGTTACTTGAAGGAAATTTTTGACCTTTTTTTTTATTATACCTCTAATTAATATTATTTATTTATTTATTATTATTATTAATTATAATAAATATTAATTATAAATAAATATTAATTTATAGAAATTAAAATTAATGATAATTTTTTTTAATTACACATTATTAATTAATTTTAATTGTACGATAGATGCTAATCATAAATAGTAATTACATATAAACTTTATTAACTATCATATAAATTAGTTTTTAATTACTATTCAACATATCTAGACACCAAAAAACAAATATAACAATTCTAAAAATATGTATGTAAGATACATAAATATTAAAGTCATACTTATTTTATTTTACAAATAATAAAAATATGCTAAATAATTGTAAGAAAATATGTAATTTAATTATTAATTATATTTTTGAAAAACATTAATTAATTATGATATGTGAGTTGAACAATTTTATTGTTAATTCATACTATATGTAATGATTATTTAAAATCATAGATTAATATATATTTTTTCTAAAATTTGTTTTAACTAATTCAAAATTTATATTATGTATATATAATAATCAATTTTAAATTCTTTCCATAAACATATTATATTATTTAGTTTTTTACTATTTTGTTTGTATTAATTAACATATTATATTATCAGAATTTTATTTTAATTATATTATTGAAAAATTATTTGAATTATAATATAAAATGTTTGAAATTGACTATTTTTTCAAGATATCCTTTTTGGTCATTTTACATTCTTATAAGTTAGTTTTTGTCAAACATAACTTGTTCATCAGCTAGCTTGTCAGCTACCAGTTAGCTTATAAGTCATCAGCTAGCTTACCAGTCATAAGCTAGCTTATCAGTTAGTTTGCCAAACATAGCCAAAATCCAAACCGTTCGGTTTTTGGTTATATATATATATATATATATATATATATATATAAAACATTAAGAAATTTGATTTATAATTGGATAGCCCTGTGTATTGGGTGATCGCATCCGTTAACATTGTATACAACGCCATCTGATTTCCAGTATTTTGACTTCTGTTGTCAAAGAAAGAAACCCTTTTGTCGAATTGACTAGCGGCAAAGCAAGTATCCCAAATTCCCAACCATCCCTACCCACCACACCTACCACATGATGACGTCATTGACCATCAGAAAGTCGTCGGATATCAGTCAGGGTTGATTAATGGGAGGCGATTAGTTGTATGGGTCGTGTCCAGTTAAGCTTTTCTGACCCTTCAACCTGCGACCCGCAAACCCATCCCTAGATATTATAAATAATTGGTTGAAATGGTAGATTAATCGGTTAGAAGATCGGATGAATACAATTTGATCCAATGGATAACCAACAGTAGAATCCAATGGATGGATTCAATCCGATCATCCATTAGATTTAGATTGGATCGGGTCGAATCGGATGTCCTATGTTCATATGATTGGATCAGATGACAAAATCCAAGAATCATTAAATGATTGAATCGGATTCGGTCCACCTAAATTCATTGAACTTCAACCAATGAACACACCTACCATCCACTGCAACGATCATGTGACACATTATTAGAAATTATTGTCGTCGTAAGCGTAGTCTCAAAAATATTAGGGACTCTTATCTTTATATATATATATATTATAGTAAAATTCATTAAAAATGAGATGGCATGTTTAAAATTGAGTGTCCTTTCAGTTTTTTGAATTGTGTTGAATTTTGTGTATCTCAAGTTAACAGATGAATAAAGGATTGAGAAGAAATGCTGGTATATGAAGGGATGGTGAGATTTGACTATTTTAAAGTTTTGAAGTATAGTGCGATTTTGGTTATGCCATGTTGATGGAAAATATTTAGGGGGTGTTTGGATGAGCTTATTGACTTATGACTTATTACCGGTGTGGAAAAGGGCTTATGAAAAGCTGATAAGTTAAAAATATTTACTTCTTGAAAAACAACTTATTTTCGGTTTGGCACCGGATAAGTTGTTTTATCCAAACACTCAAAATGACTTATTACCGGTGCCCCACCGAAATAAGTCAATAAGTTGTTTTGATAAGTTCAAACAAACACCCCTTAGTTTGAAAATTGGAGATAATGGTGAAAATTCCTTTGAAAATGAAAATGTTAGTTGGTTAAATGACTACACTTATTTTGTAAAACCAACATATTTATATTAACTCGTTATATATAAAAAAATATGAAAGACATGTGATGTGGCATTGTTAGTGTAACACTCGAAAATTTTAGTAAGTGAAATATTTTAACAAGTCTTAACGGATTTCTAGTGCATTACGATTATATATAATATATGTATATACGAGAAGGTTTGAGAAGTAAAGAAGTGATCATAACTCTTCATACGATCAAGATTGGATTTGACTAGTCAATAATTACGGTTTTGACTGGCCAAAGATTGCAGCTTTGGCTGGTCAAAGATTTCGGGCTTTAAAAAAATAGAGAGAGTAGTTTCGTAACGTTTACAAATAGACGGCAAACAGGTTCATATATGAACCTATGTGATTCACATATGAACTGTATTTGTAACACCCTCAAATTTGGAAAGAGCGACTAATTTAAAATTTTCAATATTAAATCAATTGAAGGATAAATCACTTCCTATAAATCAATACTTGAAGTTCCTCAAATAACAATTCTATATAAACCTCTATAGAAGAAGGTCAAGTCTTATGCTAAGACATAATCATGGTCTGGTGTTACTAAACCCTAAAGAGTCGTTATTCCCGAGTGCGGAAAATGTCACCAAAGGCTAGATATTTAACGTGTTACTGTTGATCCAAACTCCTTTCAGTGATTTGAATATGATTCCTCTTATACTTAGTGAAAATTTCATTCATAGGATAATGTTCATATTCAGCGATGGCATATACTGACTAAGATCAGTGATCGTTGAAGATCAGGAACATCATCCTATCCCTGAAGATCTGAAGAACAACACTCACACCATAAAACCATTCAGCGACAGTCGAAGGCATAGCTGAAGATAGAGATGGATAGCTCGTGATCTGAAGCGTTTCAGTGATAGCAATGTTCATCTACTTGAAGTGTGAGATCTTGCAAAGCCTCAGTGATACCTGAAGACTTCATCCTTGATGTCTCTGGTTTAGTGATCAAGTGGGGCCCACTCAGCAAGATCAATGTTGATCTTATCTTCGATGCACAAAAGTCAAACCTCAATACCTTGTCAGAAGAGGACTTACGGATTGCCTCTTATGTCCCCATCAAATCTGATTTGGTTACTGTTCATATTCCGCCAAAAGCATGGTTGTCTTTTTGGACAAAGGACAAGTTTCAAATAGAAAGTTGACATGTGGCATATACCTTTTGCTTTGCATTAAATGCAACGAGTATAAATAGATGAAGAACCCTTCTTCATCTTCATGCATACTGGTATGGATTGCGAAATGTGATATCGCAGTGAGGTTAGCAACTCAGTCCATAGTGGACAGCGCAAGTATACACTGGTCATTATGATCGTTTACCAAGTAATAAAGTGGTAAGAACCAAATATCGTATCCTTAAGGACTGGAACTTAATCAAGACACTATTGTTTTCATGAACTTCCTTTTACAAGTTTCGATTAGAGAGGAAGCAATTCTTTGAGTTGGTTTGGTGAAAATAATTAACAAAGTTCTTATAATTAAAAGGAGAGATGTAGTTGTGATTTACCCCGGATTTTATATTAAATACTTGACTTATAAAAGTGGTCATTGTACTGGAGCAGTGGTCACTCTCTGTCCAGAATGTTGGCTCATCTAGCACTCGCATCTTTTCTAACTAAAGCTTTATATATATAGTTAACCTTCTTTGATTTGTTAGTAAGTTTCCTTAACACGGTCGGGTTTCGATGGTATCTACGCAGTAAGCAAAAAGCCATAAGTATTTTTAATGCCCAAATGGTTGCTCCTACTCCATATGGTGAAAACTTACTATGTAAAGAATTCTTTCGAATTCCCTAACATTATCCAAGCTCGTGTCATTATGTTCCGCCCAGGTCTAGGTCTCGAACTAGACAGTAAACACTTTCAAGTTATCAGCTTGTCCGCATCATTGGCATTATCGAACAATGAATGACCAAATCAAAAAGGGGTAAAAATATATATATAAACTACTCAAGAATTTTACATAAAGTCCGGGTACTTCTCATTTTCTACATCTCAAAAAGAGTTTAGTTCATGACTAGAAAAGAGTAGAAAATGGAAGTTAAAATACTGCAGGAATTCATGCTAAAAAGATTTGAAATTAAACTGGAGAGTCGCAGTGCCCACTTTCGTTGACACTGCTATGCAACGCTGGAAATTAAGTTACTGCAGTTAATATTAATTACTGGATGTAAAATTACACTACTTGCTGGAAATTAAAGACAGAAAATTAAAAGCTTACTTGAAATTAAAAGTTACACTACTTTCTCTCTCTAAAACTATCTAAGCATTGTCTAGGAAAAAGTGAATTGAAATCATTGAATGCGTTGAAGCCTTTATATAGGAGGCCAATGGCAAGTACAAGGAATTATACAAAAGTCATTACACAAAGAAAGAAGCATAAAAAACCATGGGGTAAAGCACCTTTTACCAAAAAGGTTACTTTACAATAAAATATCATTTTTGATATGCTTTTTTTGTCTCCTCTTGAACATCCAGCAGAAAGTAGGACTTGTGAGCTACCTTTCCAGCTTTCATGTCTCCCATACAACACCTAGAAGGCCTCCAGCAGTTGGCTTAATCGAATGGCTTAATCTGAATGGCGGAGTGGTCACTCCGGGTACCAGTTCCGACGAAAATACGATTTTTGAAGTAAAATCGCCATAAATAGTTCCAAGACATGAAAGTACTCACAAATAGCTGAAACAATTATTTTAGACCAAAAAGGGAGGTTTAGAAGGAAAAATGGCCGCAAATGACTAAATAAAATGGTAATAAAAGGCATGCAATAACTCTAAAATATAGAGTTATCACATACATATTCTCTCCTTAAACCTCTGCTGCTTTTTCTATCCTTCCTTGTGCATCAAACTTAATGATTTCTTAAGTTGTAATAGAATAGGTTTTAATACTTGTTCTTATTCCGGTTACAACTGTAAATTTGTCTATTCGATATAAACTCATTTAAAAACATAAAAAGCTTGTGTTTGTATTCAACCCCCGCCCCCCCTTCTACAAAATGTTTCTATATCCTTGAACTCTTGTAGACTCCTTTGGGACCAACAAGTGGTATCAGAGCAGTGTTTATTGTTTTCTAAACTTCAGAACAACTAATTTCTTGTTATTTTAAAATGGCTAACACAAACACAAACTACATTGATAACGGATCTTTAGCTAAACCTCCTAGATTTAGCCGTGATAATTTCCTAGTCTGGAAGGAAAGAATGACTCTATTCCTAGAAGGGTCAGATCCTAAGATCCCATACTGTGTAGAGAATGGACCATTCGTTCCAACACTCTTAGTTCCTTCAGTTCCTGCAACTGCTACTGTAAGTTCTCGTAAAGATCACTTTGCAAGTGAATGCAGATCCAAGAAAGTCGCAGCTCCAGCCACTTCTCAGATCCCGTTAAAAGAAAAATATCTGAGTCTGAAGAAGAACCAGCGAAAAGGCAAAGGTCTTGTCGCTGAAGAAGTCGACTGGGAACAAGAAGACGACTTGGCTCAAACCACTGATGAAGCTGGATCAGATGAAGAAGACAAAGCCTTCATATGTCTAATGGCTAGAATAGAAGAAGTTGAAGAGTCCTCTGACACCTCTTCTTCAGAGTCTCCATCAACTCAGGTACCTATTCTTAAAAACTCCTCTATACCTGAAACTGATAGCTTGTTAACTCTCGACTCTATGACTGTTGATTTTTACAATGCTCTAAATGGTAAAATCAAAGTTGAACAAATTAATGTAGATCTAGCTGAACAGCTTAAAAAGTGTCATCTGAAAATAAAAGAACTTACTAAAATCGAAGAAGATTTGAAGGACCAAGTCTTTGTAAATCAGGCCATTAGTATTGAAAGACAACAAGCTATCACTTAGCGTAAAAAAGCCATCGCTGATCTCAAGGCTGAAAAAGCTATCATTGAAGGATGGTGTAAGGCTTCTGACAAAGTCAGTGAGATCATTAATACTCAGATCCCTAAAAAGGTCAAGAGCGGTCTTGGATATACCTCTGACCAAGAAGAAACTAACACTAATCGTTCCATGTTAAAATTTGGAATGTTTGTTTCTTCTATCCCTGATCCCTCTTCTCAGAGTGCCTCTACTTCTGAGAAAAGACCTTCTAAACCCTTTACCAAGAATTCAGGGAAGGTGATCAAGGACAAGTTCCTTGACCATGTTCCCATAATCAAGAACTTCCAAAAGCTGAAGAAGAATCCTTCACTTCCTTCAGTGAGTCATCCTAAAACTGGAAAGAAGATCCCTGGATCTATTCATAGATCTATTCCCAGAATTAAGATTGATCTCACTCCATCTAAACTTGAGGAACTAGTGGTTCCTCCAAGGATAATGGAGAAAGGAATTATTGGTCCTGGTCCTGAAAATGTTTTGACCTCTCTACATGCTTCTAGCTCAAAACCTGTTTTCAAATATCTTAAATGGTATCATTGTGGTGAGACTACCCACATTGCTAGTATGTGCCTAAATGTTACCAAAGCTGAAAGATTGGCTTATGGTAAGAAAGTAGCTCAAGTTGAGTAATCAGCAAAAGTGAAATCCACTAAGGTTGATAAATCTTCTAAGGTGAAGATAACCACTGTAGAGACTCTCTCAGCAAGTAACAAGTCAGCCATACCTGTTGTTTCCACTAACAATGCAGGACCCATAGTTCTATGGGTATCTATGAAAAATTAATTCTCTTATCTTATACAGAGTGCTAAAGGTATCTGGAGTCTCGATAGTGGATGCTCAAGGCACATGACTGGCAGAAAATCTCTACTCTCTGAATATAAGGAAGAAACCAAGGGTTATGGTGTTCTTTCCAATGGAGCAACTTCATTCAGTCGAGCTGCTTATGTTGAAGGACTAAAGCATAATCTCTTAAGCATTAGTCAACTCCGTGACAAGAACTTCAAAGTTTTGTTCACAAAGACAAGATGTGTTGTCACTGATAAAAACGACAAACTTGCTTTAAAAGGAAAAATATCAGAGAATGTATATATCATAAATATGGATAGTACTCACTCTGAAAATGTTTGCTTTCTATCAAGGGCATCCTATGATATAAATTGGCTCTGGCATAAGAGACTCTCTCATCTAAACTTTAAAATGATAAATGATCTATCTCTGAAAGAACTTATCAAAGGTCTCCCTAAGCACTCTTTTACAAAGGAATCTCTTTGTTCAGCGTGTGAGAAAGGAAAGTTGACAAAAGCAACATTTAGATCAAAGAAAGTCTCTTCAGACCTCACCTCTTCACTTACTTCATATGGATCTCTTTGGACCAATCAACGTCCAATCCATATCTGGAAAGAAATACACTCTTGTGATTGTTCATGAATATTCCAGGTATACTTGGGTATTCTTTCTTCGCTCCAAGAGTGATACCCCTGAAGAAATTATTTCTTTTATTAAGAAAATGGAAGTTCTGAACAATCTCACTGTTCGCTCCATGAGAAGTGATCATGGTACTGAATTTAAAAATAGGACCCTGATTACATTCTGTGAAGAAAAAAGAATCACTCATAATTTCTCTTCAGTAAGGACTCCTCAGCAAAATGGTGTTGCTGAAAGAAGAAACTGAACGATCATAGAAGCTGCTCGCTCGATGCTCAGTGAATCTCGTCTAACAACTTAATTCTGGGCTGAAGCAGTTAACACTGTATGTTTCACTCAGAATCGATCATTGATAGTCAAACGATTCAAGAAGACCTCTTATGAATTATTTCATGGAAGGAAACCCTCTCTGAGCTATCTACACATCTTCGAATGTAGGTGCTACATCCTGAATGATAGAGATCATTTAAGAAAGTTCGATCCAAAGGCGGATGATGGTATCTTTCTTGGATACTCCTCAGTATCTAAGGCATTTAGAGTCTTCAACAAAAGAAGACAACACGTAGAAGAAACCATGCATGTTAACTTTAATGAATCTCGTTCAGCGAATACAATTCCCGTCTCTGAAGAAGACGAGGAACTGAATAATTGGATGAAATCTCATTATGGGGAACCTGAATCTTATTTTAGTACACCTCCTGTCACTAAAAATAACGATGATGAAGGTCCTAACTTCATTCCTACAACAAGTAACAGTTCATCCTCTTCAGGGATAGACGTTACTCCTCTAAATCAGATTCCTCCCTCTGATTTCTCCAATGGTGATTCATTAGTGAATAACCAAGTTCCTCCCTCAACTCAAGAAAATATGACTCCTTCTGAGTCTCCTCCAGGGATGATAACAAATGTCGAAGAACTTATT
This sequence comes from Silybum marianum, assembly GCA_036898165.1. Taxonomy (NCBI): domain Eukaryota; kingdom Viridiplantae; phylum Streptophyta; class Magnoliopsida; order Asterales; family Asteraceae; genus Silybum; species Silybum marianum. The sequence continues at coordinate 7,832,279 of CM072541.1, forward strand.
ACTGACGCCTCATCTACAATCCCTGAACGAGTCGCTGAATCCATTGTTGATCATTCTTCTCAATCTCCTGCTCAACGAGTGACTGTAACTCACTCAATCTATCAGGTTATTGGTTACCCCTTTACAGGTGTTAAAACTCGTCGAGGTCTAGGTAACATATGTCTATTTGTTAACTTTATTTTTATAACCGAACCCAAAAGGATCGATGACGCTATCACTGATCCAAGTTGGGTCAGTGCTATGCAAGAAGAGCTAACTGAGTTTCGTAAGAACAAAGTTTGGAATCTTGTACCTTGTCCATCAGATAAGACTGTTATAGGAACCAAATGGGTTTTTCGTAAGAAGTTAGATGAACATGGCACTGTAACTCGCAACAAGGCTCAACTTGTTGCTCAGGGATACAGACAGGAAGAAGGTGTTGACTATGATGAAACCTTTGCACCTGTTGCCAGATTAGAAGCCATAGACTCTTCTTAGCTTATGCTGCCCATAAATACTTTAGAGTTTTTCAAATGGATGTTAAAAGTGCTTTTATAAATGGCAAACTTAAAGAGGAAGTTTATGTTGAACAACCTCCTGGTTTCTCTGATCCTAAATACCCTGGCCATGTTTTCAAACTTCAAAAAGCTCTTTACGGGTTAAAACAAGCCCCCCGAGCTTGGTATGACACCCTCTCTAAATGTCTTCTAAAAGAGAAATTTGTTCATGGAAAAATTGACCAAACCCTCTTTCTTAGAAAATACAAAGGTCATACTATTCTTGCTCAGGTATATGTCGATGACATTATCTTTGGTTCCACAAGACTTAAACTTTGTACTCGCTTCGCTGAACGCATGAAGAAAGAATATAAAATGAGTATGATGGGTGAACTAACATATTTTCTTGGTCTACAAATTAAGCAATCTGAGAAAGGCATATTCATATGTCAGTGTAAGTATGTTAAAGATATGCTGAAGAAGTTTGAGATGACACAAAGTTCTCCAATGAAAACTCCCATGACACCTCCTCTAACACTTAACAAGGATCCTAATGGGACACCTGTTAATGTAACCACCTATTGAGGAATGATAGGCTCCCTGCTATATCTTATAGCGAGTCGTCCTGATATTATGTACTCTACTTATCTCTGTGCTAGATATCAAGCTGAACCCAAGGAATCCCATCTTATAGCTGTAAAGCGAATTTTCAGATATTTGAAGGGAACTCCTAACCTTGGCTTTTGGTACCCCAAAGGTTCAGGGTTCGATCTAATCGGTTACTCTGATACTGATTTTACAGGATGCAAGATTGATAGGAAGAGCACCACTGGAGGCTGTCAGCTTCTAGGTGGAAAGTTGGTAAGTTAGACGACTAAAAAACAAAACTCAGTGTCCACATCAACCGCTGAAGCAAAATACGTAGCCGCTGGTAGTTGTTGTTCCCAAATCTTATGGATGAGGAACCAATTCAGAGACTATGATATGAAGCTCTCCAATATACCTATATATTGTGATAGCACAAGTGATATTGCCATCGCTAATAACCCTGTAATGCACTCTAAAACCAAGCACATCAAGATCAGATATCACTTTATCAGAGATCATGTTATGAATGATGAAGTTGAACTTCATTTTATACCCACTAAATATCAACTCGCAGACCTTCTCACTAAGCCTCTTGATGAGACTAGATTCAATATTTTAATCAGTGAACTTGGTATGTTGAATGCTGAAGAATGAAAATTCTCAATGATTAACACTATTCAGTGGATATCAAAATTTCCTTAAAACTCATCATTCACTCTCTGAACTATGATTCAGTGAGACAAATATCTTGCCAAGTTATGTCTCCTCTCATTCCCTCCCTGAATATCTTAAACTTCAGAGAATGGTTCTCAAAAGAGAAAACCCATCAGTGACAATACTTTTGTTGCAAATGAAGAGGATTTAAAATAGATAATGATTAACATTTATTTATTAAATGATAATCTTATCAATTTAAAAAAAAGGACACGTCAGACCTTTTTCTGACACACGACGGACCTTAACGTTTCCTATCCTATCAAACCCTAGGAACGTGTTATAGGTCATCATTACCTTTTCAAAAAGCTAAAACCGTCGTTTAGTTTTCCTTCTCTCTCTCCTCTTTCTCTCACATCCAACTATATAAGGAAAACTTGTTTCATTTTCGTTCTTTACGTGCTCAAAACTCTTAAAAGCAAGAAAGCATTTGAATTCTCTCTGCAATCTCCAAGAACACCAAGAACACGCACTTGTGCGTTTTTCTTATTTTACTCTTTCAAGGTTTGCTTTTATTTTCTTTTGCTTACACAACAACTTAAATGTTGTTCGAAACTTCTACCCATCTTTTAAAACATTTTGTTATAAAGATTTGTTGTATATTTTGTGTTTTACAAACTGTCAAAAACTCAAAATCATAAAAACCTATTCTAAGTTTCTTTCTTAGAACAGAAGACATTTTTGGTCCTTTTGATCCAAAACTTCATCGAAATCTTTTCAAAATTCCGTTTATGGTATACTTTTATACCTAAAATAAACATTTTGGTATTCTTTTATATAAAAACTTTGTTCAAACGTTTTTTTTAAATCTGCCAAATAACAAGTATTTTGACTTTGTTCATCAAAACACTTGTTTTTCTCAGTTATTTGGTATTCTTTGTACCAAAATATCTGGTTTATGCATTTTTGTATTAAGCCGTGATTTTTCTATTTGGTGTTCCTATCTTTGAAACAGAAATGGCATCCTCCAGCAAGAACGTTAACACCTACGCTGAAGGTGAAGTCCTCCCAGTCACCAAGTTCGTTGTTGCTCCTGAAGCCACTTTCACTCCTGAACAAGCCCAAGTAAAGCCAAACAACTACATTGCTTTGTTGGACATCCCTGCTGATAGACCTCATTTCAATGATGGTGCTCGTTTTCTCAGGAAGTGCCCTCTGAAGTATGCTCTTACACATATCCCTGTTGGAATTACCTCTCATCTCCAACAATTCTGGCACACCGCCCATTGCACCACAGTCACCACTGACAAAGGCAACCAGCTCCCTGCCATTGAATTCACCATCAGCTTGGGGACTGTCGCAATTACTTATGGCATCGTCAGAGCTTCTCTTCACCTCCCTGCAAGAGGAAAAAATCAGCAATGAGTCTCTACACCTTCCAGGGAAGACATTAAAGACTTTCTTGATCTCATTGGTTACAACTGGCCGGTTGATGAAGAAGAGATTGCCAGCGAGGTGGCAATACATTTTCACTCATGTGATTCAGTGCTTAGGCACTAAGACTGGCTCTCAAGATCAAGCAGGTAAGCAATTTTTGGAGATGGCCTTTTCTCTCTGCAATGGCCGCAAGCTGAACCACGTTGAGCACATTTTCAGCGAACTGTACAACAGGGTGCAAGTGTAGAAGAGAGAAAAGACTATCCCTTATCCAAGGTATGTGGCTACAATTTTGGAATTTCTGTATCAGGGGTACCCCATTGAGGGAAATCAGAAATTTTCTCAGATTGGGAAGATGTCCTTGGAGATCGATGAAAGGTCGGGAGATGCCCCTACCTCCCTTACATATTGGACCTCATCAGGGAAGCTGACCCTGCAAGTACAACTCCTATTCCTACCACTCAGGTAGAGACCGTGTCTAGATCACTGACCAGCCCATCAGTGATCAACCTAGACTCTTCTTCCTCCCCTCACAAAAGAAAACAACCAGCCAACAAAAGTTATAAGAAGACCATCGCTCATAAGCCACTAACCAAGAAGCCAAAGAAGGGCATCTCTCAACAGACGACCCTCTCTAATTTTGGCGTAGTACCAACGCCTCCTCTATCATCAGCCCTGGCAACAGCTTCTATGTCCGTTGCCACTTCATCAACACTACCTCCTTTCTCAGGGACTTCGGTCGCTGACATTTTAGGCAGCAACTACGCTGAAGCTGGTACAGGTATTACTATCACAACCTTCTCTTCTTCTTCTTCTACCTACTCTTCTTTGGTCCACACATCAACCAATGATTAAGAGATGGTTGTCCCTATCTCTGAAAAGGTTGAACAACGTGCCATCCAATTATCAGTTTTGTTTTGACAATCTAAAAATTGGAAAGCCACGTGCACAGGACCTGAGAATGATTCTTTTAAACATTCTCAGAGATAGGATTGTGAGCCTCATGACACAACCATAACAAGTTCCAACCCTGGGAGTAATCCTTCAGATACTCTCAAGGAACCCTTGCAAATATCTACTAACTCCCAACTTCTTTCTTCTAACCCTGAACTCTTTTTGGCTCGTATATCTGTGTTATCTACAGGTATCTCTGGTGCACCCACTACCACTGTTGCCACCACCACTACTACTACGACGAGTGTCTCTGCTACAAGGCCTCCTCTTACGGTTGAATAGATAAAGCAGCTCAAGAAAGAGAGAGGTCCGGGATCTTCTCTTCCTCACTTTCAGCCATCTCCTGTCATCTCTCCGCCTCCTCCTCCTACGACAACAATCCAGATTCCAACTCTGGATCATCTTGTTCAAGAAACAACCTTCATCAACCACAAAGCTAACATTCTTCAGCTCTCTGCTGAATACATTTACACCAGGGTGTCTGGGAACCCTGCCCTGAAGAATGTTGTGGTATGCATCCAATCTGAAGTTGCCTTGCTGAAGACCACTCTGAGCAATCATATTACTCAGCAATCTGCTTCAACTTCTCAGATTAACTAGCAGATTGATAGTGTAGAGAAAGAGCTTGCCACTCAGGGTGAAAATATTGAGAAGATTCTTCGTATCCTTCAAGCCTCCAATGCCTCCCCTTCCTCTCTCTCCTCAAACGCCAGAGAGAACTTGAGTCAGCTAGCTGCTGCTCAGAATAATCACACAGAGACACTTGCAAATATTAAGGGGAACATGGACACTCTGTTGGTGCACATTCTCCCTCCAGTGCTGAAGAAGAAGTGTATGTTCCAAACGATGGCATTCCTTTTCATCTCAGAGATGAAGAAGAAGATGATGATGATGCTGCCACAACAAGATTCTTCAAATCCCATCGTCCAGAGATAGCACAATAAGGGGTTGTGTTCAGAGAGCCTTTGGGGGACAGGCAACCTCCTAACCAGGAGCAGTCTGATCGCTCAGGGAAGAATAAACAAGTGATGGATTCTAATGATCGCACTTCGATAAACTCAGAGGGAGAGCACTTCGCTGAGGTATGCCTTCCACTAAATTTATACATCCCTCCTTTTGAACCTCAACCACCTACATCACTTCCTTCTGCTCTCATCACCAATGCCTCTTTTATTCAAAGCATTGATGAAGTTACTGATGAAACCTCATCTTCCTCTCCACGTCTCAGTGATCCCTGTTCCCCAAAGGAATCTCCATTCTTGAGGATTGTCCTCGTATTCTCGTAAATTGTTAGCGTCCTCGCATGAACCCGCCTCTATATATATGGATGTATATATATATATATATGTGTGTGTGTGTGTGTGTGTGTGTAAATATATATATATATATATATATATATATATTGAACCAACTTTAGGTTTATCCCTATTTTAGAGAACCGACTTTCAAAGAGTTTATTTTAAGACTTTGGCATTCTTTGGTAAAAATAAGGTAGCTTATAAGTCAACTTACAAGCTACCTTATTTTCTAACTACATATTTGACAAACTAGCTTATGACTTATAAGTTAATTTATTGAAAAGTTAGTTGGGAGTAACTTATGGAGCTTGTTAACATTTTCTTTCGATTATGCCCTTGATTAATATCAATTATTATTAATTGATATTATTTTGAATTTTTAATTAATTTTAATTGTAATTATGGATTAATATTATTTTTATTTTATTAATTAATTTTAATTTTAATTCACTATTAATCATCAGTTAATATAAATTATTATTTCATTTTAATTTTAAATTATTCACTAATATTAATTAATTACTATTTAGAACTATTACTTATACTTTTTCAAAAATTACTAATTAATTATAATGAGGTTGACTAGTTATTTTATATATTGTATGTAATGGTTAGTTAAAATCATAAACTAATGTAATTTTTTTTCTAAACTTTATTTTAACAAATTCAAAATTTATAATATATATGATAATCAACTTAAGTTTTTTTAAAGAGTAAACTACTATTTCGTCCTTGTGGTTTGTATTTCCTTTACTTTTTAGTCCCTCAAACCAATTTTATTAAATTTTAACAATTAAATCAAGGGTAAAAATGTCTTTTCTTATTTTATGTAATTTTATGATTAAAAATTATTTAATAATTGATTCAAAAATAATAATAATATATTACATTTTTGTATTTAATATTATCCTATTATACTTTATATATATATATATATATATATATAGAAAGAGGTTCATGCGAGGACGATAACAATTTACGAGAATGCAAGGACAATCCTCAGCCCATCATTTTATACATAAAATTTTTCATGTACAATATCACATATGATTCATATACAAAATCGCATATGATTCACGTACAAAATCATATATGATTAGCTTCGACTTTTCCCGCGAATTAGCCCACGGAAAAAGTCGCGCATGTCATTTTTATGCTAGTACAAAATCACATATGATTTTGTACATGAAAAAAATTTCATGTACAAAATGATTGGCCGAGGATTGTCCTCGCATTCTCGTAAATTGGTACCGTTCTCGCATGAACCCGCCCCTACATATATTAATATATATATACACTCTTTTATAAAGCATGTTTAAAAAAATTAAAAAATTAAGAGTTACAATTTATTATGTTAAATGCATAAGATTTTTTTTATAAATAAAGGGTATTAAGTTTATGTTCATTATATAATTAAAATACAATTGCATTTATAAAAGTAATAGAACATAAAAATAATTTTATTTCAAATGTAAAAAAGGAACTCAAAGTTAAATATTATTTCAATATCAAATAAAGAACCAAAGTTATGATATTTTATAATATTATTAAATTATAAAAATATTCAATATTGAATTCATTTTAAAGTTATTGATCTAACCGTCATAATAATATAACTTGTAAAAAGATATTTTTAAAATAGTATAAAATGTCATTTAAAATTTTAAAATAATTTGTTTTTATATTATTTGAAATCTTGAGATCAGTGGAAATTAAGGTTCAAAATGGCATGAGACGTGCGTGGCAGCGAGGTCAAGCCTTAGAAGCCACGACGAGGACGCGACGTTTTTCAAGGTGACTTATGACGGCAAATCTTTATATCATATAAATTAATATACATGTAAACATATATTTTCTAATATTACCCAATGAGTCAACGAATTTAAATGATTTAAATTAAGTTATACATTTAAAACTAACAAATAAAACATGAAAAAGAGTAAGAAAAATCAAATATTGCGTTACAATCATCGCGCATTGGGTCATGGCGTGCCACATGCATAACGTGGCGTGAGACATAAGCTTTAAGTCACGGCGCGCCATGGCGGCGATCTTTTTTGATAAGGTTAAAATAGTATAACTTTAAAATCTTGTACATTTAGCACAATAAGAGTATAAATGGTAATTTAAAATTTTAAAATGATTTGATTTTTAATATTAGCGTAGCTTTAAAATCTTGTACATCTTAACAACAAATTTTTAGCAATGTTTTATAATAATAGTGTATATATATATATAATATAAAGTATAATAGAATAATAAAATAATATTAAATACAAAAATTAATATATTATTACTATTTTTGAATCAATTACTCAATAATTTTAAATCATAAAATTAAATAAACAAGAAAAGACATTTTTGCCCTTGATTTAATTGTTAAAATTTAATAAAATTGGTTTGAGGGACTAAAAAGAAAGGAAATACAAACCACAGGGACGAAAATAGTAATTTTTAAACCACAGGGACGAAAATCGTTATAAACATCAAACTATAGGGACGAAAATAGTAGTTTACTCTTTTTTAAATAAACATATTATATTTTAAGATGTCCTTTTTGGTCATTTTACATGTTTATCAGTTGGTTTTTGCCAAACATGACTTGTTCATCAGTTAGCTTATCAGTCATCAGCTATCTTATCAGTTAGTTTGCCAAAGATAACCTAGAATCAAACTTTTTAAACAACTTAGGGGGCTCGATTACTTCTTTACCTAAAAAAGCTGATTTGACACAAAATATTTTTTCACATGGTAAATATATACATATTTTTTATATTGTCACATCCACATAAACTAAAACTTGATAATAAAAATTAAAACTAAAAACAAATGTGTAGCAATTGATCTTCAACCTTGTCTTCCAAAAGTACCTTTCATTCAAACCTTAAACACTATGCACTTCTTAACAACCTTTTTTGCCATTTCTAAAATGCTTCCCATACACCAACTACTTTCTTGAAAAAGTCTTACTCTAGAAGAAGTCCTAGCTAGTTTTTAGGAGTAGTCAACAAGACTTAGTCTATGGGAATGCCCACATTTGTTTTTTCTTAGCTAGTAGTTGCTTTTTTGTTAGCTAGTCTTTAGCTTTTCTACTTAAGCTATTAGGCTATATATATAGACCTTCTCTTCTTGATTAAAGCAGTAAGTATTTATACCTGCAAAACCTGTTTTGTGTTTTATTTACTTTACAAATTGGTATTAGAGCCTCACAGGTTCTAATAGAAGGATTGTAAAAGGGGAGAAGTAAGAAGAGAAGAAAAGAAGGTACTCAAGCAAAGATGACGACTAATGATAAGAGTCTTTATGTAATTCCACAATTCGATGGCATCCATTATGACCATTGGAGCGAGCTGATGGAAAATTTGCTTAGAGCTAAAGGGCTATGGAGTCTAATAGAGAATGGTTTCACGAAACCAAAAATCGGGTCGTGTTAACTGCTGATCAACAGAAGTCACTACAGGAGGCAAAGACAACCGATTATAAGGTAAAACACTTCTTGTATCAAGCTATTGATCGAGTAATGAACAAATTCTTGATAGAAGAACGTTGAAGATAGTTTGGGACTTCTTGAAGAGTAAATAAGGAGGGAATGCTCGAGTTAAGAGGTCTCTTCTTAATACATTAAGGGTGCGTTTGGTACAGAGAATGGAATTGCAGAGAAAATGTTGTAGAGAATGGAATTGCAGAGAAAGGGAATTGGTCTGGAGAAAATGAATTGATTCTTCTATTTGGTAGCACAGAGAGCTCAACCGATAAATATAACAGAGAATCATTTCTCTTGTTTGGTACGACAGAAAATTCAATAGAGAATTGTACCCTATTACGCCAAACAGACCCTATTAAGCCAAAGCAGACCATATTTAGCCAAAACAACAGCTTAACCAAACAGACCAACACAACAACATACCAAACAGACCCTATTAAGCCAAAACAGATCCTATTAAGCCAAAATAGACCCTATTAAGCCAAACAGACCCTATTAAGCCAAAACAAACCTTATTAAGCCAAAACGGACCCTATTAAGCCAAAGAGACCCTATTAAGCCAAACATACCCTATTAAGCCAAAGCAGACCCTATTAAGCCAAACATACCCTATTAAGCCAAACATGCCCTATTAAGCCAAAACAAACCATATTAAGCCAAAACAAACCCTATTAAGCCAAAACAACAACTTAACCAAACAACGAGCGTCAATTGAAATATTTCAATTCTCAAATAGAAACCAAATTTTCAATTCTCCCCTTTTCTTTTCAGGTGGGAGGGAAATGAAAATAGAGAAAAGGAATTGTTTCTTTTGTCATTCCTTCTTTTCTTTGGTGTCAACAAACAAGGGAATTGTCTCCAATTCCCCTTCTCTACTACCAACTCTCTCTACCAAACACACCCTAAGGAGAGATTTCGAGGTCCTGGGAATGAAGAAGGGAGATACAATCTCGGAGTACTTTCCCAAGGTAACGGCAATCACAAACCAGATGAGAAGCAACGGGGAAACAATGCCATATTCCAAGGTTGTGGAGAAGATTCTGAGAACGTTAACCGACAAATTCACATATGTGGTCATCTCATTTGAAGAATCCAAAGACACAGATTTAATGACCATCGATGAACTATAGAGTTCTATTATGGTTCATGAGAAGAAATTCAAGAGGGAAAAAAAGGAAGAAGAAGATCAAGTGTTGAAAGCTACGCTAGACAACAAAGGATACAATGCTAGAGGAAGAGGTCGTGGCTATTTTCGAGGGCGAGGCCGGGGAAGAGGCCGAGGAAGACAACCCTTTAATAAAAACATAATTGAGTGCTACAAGTGTAACAAACTTAGGCACTTCCAATATGAGCGTCCAAGTTGGAACGACAATGCACATTATGCTCAATTAGATGAGGAGGAAAAACTTGTTCTTATGGCACAAGTGGAGATGTCTGATGAAAGGGAAGAAGATAGAGAGTGGGCCTTTAGGACTCACGTGGAAGATGAAAATAGAGAAGATGCTTGGTTTCTCGATTCAAGATGCTCAAATCATATGAGCGGGGATAAGAAACGGTTCTTAAACATTGATGAAAGTGTCAAACGCCTAGTCATGCTGGGGAATGACCCCAGAATTGCAGTCAAGGGTAAACATCAGACTAAAGGTAGGAAGTCTTATATATGTGATTACAAACGTTTATTATATTCTCGAATAAAAAAACAATCTCTTAAGTGTAGGACAGTTGCAAGAAAGTGGCTTAGCAATACTAATCAAAGATGGATTATGTAAGTTGTATCATCCACATAAAGGACTCATCATGAAGACAAGAATGAGAGCCAACAAGATGTTCGTATTGACGGTTGTTACTATCGTGAATGCAACACAAACATCTCTTACCCGACATGCTTTCAAGCAATAAAGGCATACGACAAGATTCATCTTTGGCATTGCAGGTTTGCTCACTTAAACTACAAAAGTCTAAAAATCATGCAGTGTCAAAAAATGGTCGAAGGGATGCCGATTCTCCCAACCACTACTGAAGAGGGAATTTTCACAGATTGTTTAGTTGGGAAACAACACAGGGAGAATATGTCAAAGAAAAGTTCTTGGAAAGAAAATAAACGACTACAAGTGATTCATGCAGACATTTGTGGTCCGATATCTCCTACATCCAATAGTGGGAAGATATATGTATTTACTTTGATTGATGATTTTAGTCGTAAATTTTGAGTTTATTTTCTGACATCCAAATCAGAAGCCCTCGAGTATTTCAAGAAATTTAAAGAAAGTGGAGAGAAGGATAGTAGTGATTCAATAGTCTGCCTACGAACAGATAGAGGAGGAGAGTTCACATCACTTGAATTCAATAAGTTTTGTGAACAAATGGCATCAGAAGGCGGCTGACAACTACATACACCCCTCAACAAAATGGCACGACAGAAAAAAGAAATCGTACGTTAAAGAATGGAGTAAGAAGCATGCTATATGAGAAAAAAGTTCCCAATAATTTATGGCCTGAAGTTGTTCAATGGTACGCTTATGTTATGAACAGAAGTCTCACAGTTCCCAAGAATGTTTGTTGTAGGGTTCATAAGAAAGTTCATGGAAGATCCCACACAACTTCATTTGCAAGCTGCGAAGCGTGTACTGCGGTACATCATAGGAACTCTAGACTCTAGAGTGTTCTACAAAAGAGGTGGGAAAGCAACCTTAGTCGGATACATTGACATGACTATGCAAGGGATCTTAATGATCGAAAAAGTACATCAAGTTACGTATTTATGCTTGGAGGAGGTGTTATTGCATGGTCGTCTAAGAAGCAACAGTTGGTAATTCTTTCAACCATTGAGGCAGAGTATGTAGCAGCAACAACTGCTGGGTGTCAAGCAATATGGATGAGAAGGCTACTAGAAACATTGAAGTATCCACACGAGGAAGCTACAATCGTGTTTTGTGATAATAGCTCAACCATCAAGCTTTCTAAGAACCTCGTTCTACATAAAAGAAGCAAGCATATTGATGTAAGATTCCATTTTCTATATAATCTTACAAATGAATGGGTGATAGAGCTTGTCTTCTGTCCATCAGAAATCCAGGTTGCAGATATCATGAAAAAACCTTTGAAGCTTGATACATTTGAAGAACTTAGAAGGCAACTTGGAGTTACTGGCATATTAGAGCTAAACTGCAAGCAGAATGGAAAACAGTTTACAGGAGGAAATTGTTGAAGAAGTCTTACTCTAGAAGAAGTCATAGCTAGTTTTTAGGAGTAGTCAATAAAGACTTGGTCTATGAGAATGCACACGTTTGCTTTTTCTTAGCTAGTAGTTGCTTTTTTATTATCTAGTCTTTAGCTTTTATGTTTCAGCTATTAGGCTATATATAGCCCTTCTCTTCTTGAATAAAGCAGTAAGTATTTGCACCTGCAAAACCCGTTTTGTGCTTTATTTACTTTACACACTTAACTGTAACAATACTCACGTTCATCGTACTTATTTATCCACCTCCAACCCTCAACTTTTCCATGGGTCGCATGAATAGAATCGAATGATGCAAAATGGTATCACGTCCTCCAACGCCACCCTCTTTGCCCTCAAATTATAGTACTCTACGGAAACCACATATGCAAAAACTTTCTTGGAATGACATAGCAAACCAAAATTAGTAGTTCAAGACGAAAATTAGGATTTTCAAACTGTCAATCATCAGTTAGGTTCTCATTGGTGAGTAGATTGGGATCTTGTTAGGTCCGATTCAACAAGATCAATAGAGGAATCATACGGAAATCATTGAGTAGTATGTTTTATTGATGAAAGCATTAAAGATTACAAACGCGAATGTAACTAAACAACTATCATTGATGAATCCTCTACCCTAGACTCCTTCATATACTAGTTTCTATTACATGGTAAGCCCAAACCCATAAGGTATAAAACATAATATGGAATATTACAATTAATTCTTTCCTTCTTTATAAAACTTTCCTAATTTAGGACTTTTGGTCCTATCAATCTCCCCCTAAAGTTTTATAAAGAAAGCATCTTCAAATCTTCTCCCCCTTGCTTTCTTTGGAAAAGTTTTAGTGTCGTCGGTCTTCCAGGCTCCCTTTGAAATAAGCTCTTAGTCTTCGGTTTCAACTGAAAAATTATAGCTTGAATCTGTAGAAAACTCGACACAACTGTTAGCCGCATAAATCAAAGATACATGTGCGAGTAGTTTCAACGCTCAGTGCATAATCAGCAAGAAAAACATTGAATCTGTCTTTAGCCGCAAGTTGAATAAGAATTATGTGTAAAGAGCTTTAATCTGATAAGCTCAAGGAACTTGGATCACCGAGACAATATATATCATGACAAACTGGGAGATGATATTTATTGATGAGCATTGCTTCTTTGACATATAATTGTTCAAAATATAGCCGATTTCCATAATACTTCCAAAACAGAAAGCAACCAATTCAGATCCAGTGTTCTTAATCAGATGAATGAATATCGTCATTCAACATTCTAGATCACAATCAAACCTCCAGACAGTAAATGGTTAGGAGTTAAGCACATAACAATAGTGTACACTTACTGAAAGAGGCATCTAAGGAAAACTCCAGAATGATGAGTGCAGAGAGTCAGACTTCTGATTAATCCAACCAGATACAGAAAATAATCACCTTCGTTCTGAAAACTTTTCAAATCCGGCTTTGCGTGAAATCCATGAACATTGACCCCCTCCCGAGACTCAACACGGGGGTTCCGCTACCCGGTTAGCGGATGGGCCCCGAGAGAAAAATTTTCTCTATATAAAAAAATGATGCAGGGCTCTTGAATATTTTCTTTGTACACCATAAGGAATCTTGGGTTGAAACTCAACTGTGGTCGACAAGATATGCTTTGGTCGGGATCTGCATGAAGTTCTTGGCTGTATGGATGCGACATTTATGGATGTCAGGCCTTAAGGAGTCGACAAGAAAAGATGTCGGGTAAAGATGTCTCGATAAGAAAAAGATGTCAGGTTAAGCTGTGCCGATAAGAACATGATGTCGGCTCAAATGTAGTCGATAAGTGAGGAACTCGGGCCAAGGGGACCCGATAAAACATGATGTCTGCTCAAGCTGGTGCGATAACAATTTATGTTGGGTGCTATAGATCCGATAAGAATTTATGTCGGGTCCTATAGGTCCGATAAGAATTTATGTTGGACGCCCAGAAACTCAAAATATATCATTCAGATCGGATCGCACGCTTAAATACATATAGAGAGATGGTTTTCTGGGCAAAAGAAATCGAATGGATGCACTTAATCTCCAAGAAATCGATTAGAACAAATAGATATTCAATCTTGAACACATAAATAAAACTTCCAGATCGAAAGACACCATTAAAACAGAAAATTCGAATTTGCAGTCCCGAAGAAAAACGACGCACAGTGAGAGAAAAAAATACTCGATAATACCTTAATCTTGTTGAACTTGATGATCGTATCAAATCAGATGGATTTGATTTCGGCTCTGATACCACTTGTGGATCCCGGTTTGATCAGGTAACCGAGTAATATCAAGAATAATATGAAGAAAACCTTATGTCATATATCTAACTTGATGAGTCGTGATTACAATGATATCTCTAATAAGGTCTCTCTTTAATGATACGAATTAATGTGCTTACTTCTATTGCATACCCTAACCCTCTATTTATATGTATAGGAAATACGGTATAAGGAAAGTAAAGATTAAGGCATTATACATTTGCCTTATTTACAAAATAGAATGTTTCCTTATATTTAAACATTAAACCTTTCCAAATTAATGACTTTGTTGACTTTACACTTTAGCCCTTCACGTCTTCAATAGTTGTCATCTCGGATACAACATTTTCAGACCTAACAATCTCCCCCTTTGTATTCGAGATTACAATTCAGCAAATCAACACTCTTTTGAAGACGGTGAAACTTTTGTCAACAGATCTTTCTTCTTGATTCTTTTGCTCTCCCTACGAAAATGATCTCTTGTAAGCTCCGTAACTCCCCCTTAACATTAGCATGAAAAGAAAATCGAAGGAGTCGCGATGTCGTAGGGTATAAAACTTGTCGGGTCAAAAAGCATGTCGGGCCAGGTGATGTCGACGAAAAAAGATCTCGGGCCAAGTAGATTCGACAAGAACTGATGTCGGGCCAAGATGAGTCAATCAAATCAGGTGTCGGGTAAATTGGACGCGATGAAAACACTTAGTCTACTTGTCAATCCGTTGTTGCTCGACAAGAAATTTTGTCGGATCTTAAGCAGTCGATAAGTTTTCAAAATTGTATTCATTTGTCGATACATCTTCAACTTTTTCTTCATTTGATTTTGAAACACATTTTCTTCTCTTCACATTAAGCATTCGTCTTTGATATACCTTTTCTCCCCCTCAGAATGATAAGGAGAATCCGAATCATTATGAATAATCAAAGACAGTAAATGGAAGCGCGAATGTGATCAAATGTAAATGTGGAATATCGAGTAATGGGATAACAGACAGAAGCACATGTAGCAACTGTTATAAATTAATCAAAAATAAATTTAATTAAGTGGCCTATATTTAGTGTTGGCAGCGGGTTGACACTGATAGGACTTCCAGTTATCACAGAAATAAGTTATAAAACTAACTTCTCAAAATTGTAATATTCCATATTATGTTTTATACCTTATGGGCTTGGGCTTACCATGTAATAGAAACTAGTATATAAAGGAGTCTAGGGTAGAGGATTCGTCAATGAGAGTCGTTTAATTACATTCGCGTTTGTAATCTTTAATGCTTTCATCAATAAAACATACGACTCAATGATTTCCGTATGATTCCTCTATTGATCTTGTTGAATCGGACCTAACAATTGGTATCAGAGCTAAACGATCTGAGTTTTGATCTGATTCTAATCGAAGTTCGAAATTTAAAGGTAAAATTCTCGATTTCTGTTTTCTGTTTAAACTTGTCGGCACAAGCTTCCAAAGCCTGTTTCGATAAGAATTTTTTTTATCGCATCCTAGTTAATCGACAAAAATCTCTTATCGCATCCTTGATTATCGACAAAAATTCTTATCGCACCTCTCTGTGTCGATAAGAAACTTTAAATCGCATCTTTAAGCATCAATTAATTTTTTTTCGATAAGTAATTTATATCTTATCTCTTATTATCGATAACTTTTTATATCGCATCTTTATATCCCGATAAGATTCTGCTTCCCATTCAAATTTGTTTTTGTTTAATTCTGTGCACTTTTGCTTCACTTTTATTAGAAAACTCAGGGTCACTGACTTCTGCAGCTTTTCTAGTTTAAGAGTTCTCAAGTACCAGTCTTCAATTTTAACATAATTCGAATTTTTTACTTTAGTTTAAATTTTAGTACTTTTGCTTCACTTTTATTGGAAAACTCAGGATCTCTGACTTCTGCAGTTTTTCTAGTTTGAGAGTTCTCAAGTTCACTGTTTAAACTTTAAAGTAAATCTTTTTATTTTATTTTTAATATTGTTGGGGACTCGGGAACTTAGATCTTCTCTTCCTTAAAAAGACATAGTTCTTTTTTTGTCGACGAAGGCTTCGTTCTTGCTCTTCAATAGTTTAAAATTAAGATAAAAAGGATTTTCATAATCGTGTTTTAAAATTGCATCCTTAAAGACCCGATAAGTTTTCTTATCGCCTCTTTAAGGCTCGATATAAAAAGTTATCGCCTCATTCTTCCGATATAAATTCTTCTCGATTCTTCTTCACCCGATAAGTTTTCTTGTCGCGTTCTCTTAACCCGACATAAAAACTTATCGCCTACTTCATAGCCGACAACTTTTTTTGTCAAATCGATTTTTTTTCAAAACTCACCGATCGAGATCACTTTATCAAGTAACCCGTGCTTTCACGATGAGTTCTCAAAAACAAATCTCTGAGCTAAATGCAAAAATTTCTCAACTTGAAACCAGACACACAAACAACATGCAAGTGTTGGATGAACTTTTAAGAGAACATGTCACTCTCAAATCTAAGTTTAATAACTCAGAAGAATCAAGAAAAGTTTTGCAAAATCAAAATGAATTTTTGGAGAAACAACTCACCGAGTATTCTAGGAATGGATATCATACATATGCAGAGTTTTGCAAAAAGACAAATCTGATAAAAATAAATTTTGATCTAAAAACCAAAATTTCTGATTTAGAAAAGCTTATAGAGTCTGTAACTTATAGTGTTGTTCTTTCAAGAAAATTATCTGAATTTCTGGAATTAGAAAAGAAAATAAAGATCAGAAAAACAGGTTTGAAATTGAGCGAAAAACGTTTGAGAGCAAAATTAAAACTTGTGAGTTGACAATTAGAAAACTTTAGTATCCGATTTTGAGCAAATTGTGATTTTATAAAGGAAATCCTCTGAAACGAAATGTCTGAAACTATCAAAGCAACTTTCTGAGCTTCAGAAAATTCAAGGTGATGAACGAAAAGTATTTGAAAATGATAAAAAGAATGTTTTAAATAAAAGCGTTTTAATTTTCGATAAAGATAAACGTTTAGAGAAAGAAAGAAAGATTTTGATGAGAATTTTTTAAAAACTTTCAAATAAATTATCTGAATTACAATCAAATCTTGTGAGTGAAAAGAACTTGAGATCTGAATTTAAAATTAAATATGATTTGATGTTGAAAGAAAGAGATCATCTCTCAATCAAAATTAAAGAACTTGAAACGAGATTTCAAAGCAAAAACAATTGCATAAAAAAAATACAGAATCATTCAAACAAATCACTCCCAAACAAATATATGCGGAGTTAGATGACCTTGAAAAAATAATTTTTAATAATGATTATGATTCTGCTTCAAGTTCAAAGATGACTCTTCTTTCTCCTATTAGTGTCTGTCAGAATAACTACTCTTCAAGTGTTAAATCAAATGGTTATTCTCATAGCTCCAAATCATACGATTCTTCAAATTCCCGAACTCATAATTCTAATCGGTTTCACAATAATTTTGTTGCTAATTTCGGTAAGAAGTTTAAAATGGTTTGAAGGAAGAAATCAACTACAGATGATAGTGTTGGAAACATGCCACATACATTTCCTGTAGTTGATACAAGATCATTTGTTTCCAAGACTAATTTGCCTTATCTTGTAAGATCTATCAATCAACTAATTAGTCTAAGTGCCACAAAGATTTGTTGTTCTACTTGCGGAACAAATGATTTTGTCGATCAAAGGTTCGTTCAAAAATGGTATGGTACTTATAGTATCCCCACTTCCCCATTTGTTTCATCTAAAGCTAACCTCCGAAGACCCAACAAAGCTTGGGTACCAAAATCTTGTTAATCTGTTTTGTAGGTACGTCATGTATGGTCAAAATTCCGAATATTCACATCACATGACGATCTTTCAAAAGGTTTTGCTACATTTGAGGGGGAGTATCACATTTTTACCATTTAATTTAGCTTCATAGTATCTCAGTTATGCACCTACTCTTAACCCGTTTTAAATTGCATTATGACTTCTGAATACTTCAGTTCAGAACTCGGACTTTAATGTTTTAACTCTTTGTGTGTTTAGGATTTAGAAGTTTCAATGGTCAATCCGAAGCCGGAAGGACCTACCCATGGAACACATCCCTAGGTTAGTTATTTTGAAAGGGTATGAATGTTTAAAATTGAGTGCTTGTGAGATAAAAGAAAAATGTGAGAGTGTGACAAGACTTAAAAGAAATTCTAGAGAGATAAAGTGGAAGCAAATAAAAGTTCTAGAGAGAGAAAGAAAAATAAATCGAACCACTTGTTAGGTCCGATTCAACAAAATCAATAGAGGAATTCATATGCAAATCATTGAGTCGAATGTTTTATTGATGAAAGCATTAAAGAACTACAAACGCGAATGTAAATTAGACGACTCTTATTGACGAACCTCTACCCTAGACTCCTTTATATACTAGTTTCTATTACATGATAAGCTCAAGTCCATAAGGTATAAAACATAATATGGAATATTACAATTAATTTTTTCCTTTTTTATAAAACTTTCCTAATTTAGGACTTTTGGTCCTATCAGATCTCCTAACCATTCAATGGCGATATTTTATTGATATCAAGTGGTGCAATAACATTGTGTTTGGAATCCACTGAAGAATTTTCCAAAGGAGATATTTACAACACATTTAGGTTCAATCTGATGTAGTCTTCATAAGAATTACAACAATAGTCAGACAACATATACTTATTTAGGTTGAATGTTCATATATTCATATATATATATATATATATCATGGCATCCGAATGGGACCATGATATATCCAGAAGGAGATCTACCCAGAAGATCTATAGCAACCGTCATTGGATCAAATTGATCAACTATTAAACCAAAGCCAACAACAACAAAGGACAAAGTTTTAGTTTTTACTTATTTTTTGATGAAGTAAAAAGTGACATGGAATTTGATTTCCCTTATACATATTAGTTATGCAAAAAAATTGTCAAATCACTTGTCGGTTACCATTTACCTGTTAAGAGCATCTCTAATACAAAGTTCTTATTAGTTAAAAGTGTAGTGACTTATAAGAACTATAATTATGGAGATGTTCTTATAAGAACCTAAATCCTTCTAGGTACTTAAACAATAACTTTAATTCTTACCATAAATTTTATAAAAATTAACTGAATTTTTTATTTTATTGCATTTACTTAATATATATTAATATAATCTATCTAATAGGAACTACAAAAATCATGTTGTTATAAAAACTACCATCATAGATTTTTAGGAGATTTTTTAATTTGAAGACCTAAGAAAAGTTGACAAAAAAAATATTCTTCTAAAAACCTCTATTGAAGATGCATGCCTCTAAATAGGTCACCAAAATCTAAATTATTTAGAAAGTTCGATTCTAAGACACTAAATAAATATATACCCAAAGTTGGTTCTATTTGCAATTTTTCTTTATAAACTAAGGGGCCGTTTACCAAATCTTACCCAGGTAAGTGCTTACCGGTAAAATTTAGCACTATCATTTACTTACCGGGTAAGATTTTAGTCCACAAAAACGATATCGTATGCAACAATTTTCTCGGTAAGCGCTTACCATGGTAAGATTCGTCGCAATCGCTTACCTGGGCAAGACTCTTGGTCATTGTTTTCTTTGTCTTCGTTCTTACCGGTAAGATTTTTGGTACTTTTTATATTCATCCGGATGATAATATGGCTTGATAAGCACTTACCCGGGTAAGCGTTTTGTAAACGGCCTCTAAGAAGTTTAAAATGATGTTTTACATTAATAAGAAAAATATGATTTTACAACGGTCTGTTTGAAATTTAGAAGTTCTTATATTTAAGAGAAATAATTATCAGATTCTTGTTCACAAAATAAAAATGAAAATTATAGTCGGTTTCATTTTTTATTCAACAAAAATTAAGTAGTGAAAAGATTTTCCATAATAGGAATCATTGCAAATCTTTTTCACTTTTTAAGCATGTTTGTAGAAATTTCAACCACAAGAAAATACTAAAAAGTTAATGTCAGTCGGATATATTTACTTTTTAATTATTTCTCTTTTAAAAAAATTTAAAAAATTATTGCTCTTATAAATAACAAGTTATTAAAAACCTGATCAATCCAACCTATTCAGACGTAAAATAATTCAATCCGAAACAACCCGATATATAATCAAGTTGTAAAATCTTCAAATCGTAGGTATTGGATTGATATGGGGTTACTTTTATTTGAACTTAACCCAACCTGAGTATCTGACCAACCCGATGTCCTTTTATATCTTGAATTTAATATGATTGTTGAGTCTTTATTAATATGTAAATTAAACAATTACACCCATCACACACCCTTTTCATATGCATATATTTTCAATCTATTTTCTATCTCTATATAATTTATTTGTATATATCTGTAAACATATATATATACATACGCAAATTGAGAAAATTAATTGAATGTGATATACTTAAGATTTAAGAAATATGGATAAGTACCGAATAACTAATGATAAAAAAAATTATGAGTAGACTAGAAAAAACAACGTATTCAAAGTTAGGAAAATATATTTTTTGTACCAAAGTATCAACCCGACCAACCCGTACGGGTTGGGTTGCACTTTGGTTTGGGGTGGGTTGAATTGAGATTTTTCAAACCGTAGACATTGGGTTGGGTTGTTGAAATGCATTCAACCCGACCAACCCGTACGGGTTGGGTTGCACTTTGGTTTGGGGTGGGTTGAGTTGAGATTTTTCAAACCGCAGACATTGGGTTGGGTTATTGAAATGCATTCAACCCGATCAACCCAACCCATGAGCACCCCTAATCCACATATACAAAGACCAAATCTGTAAATCAGTCTAAGGGAATGTTTGGTTCAATCAAAGGAATGAAAATGAAAATGACAAAGAATGAAAATGGAAATTAATTTTCATTGTCCATAATTTAATCAGGAATGAAAACTTGGGTTTCTAGAGAAATTGACCCATATTGGGTTTCTAGAGAAATTGACCCATTATATTATATAAAACCAAACAGTTACTTTTATTTTTATTTTTATTTTTATTTTTATTTTTATTTTTATTTTTATTAATTATTGTTTAATACATTCAACAAAAACACCTAGGTACTTCCTCAACTTGTCGAAGTACTATTTGCAGATCCAAACTAATTACAGATTTGTTTCATGTACTTGCAAACGACGTTCAAGATTTTTTTACTTTTTAATCGCTCAATAAGTTGAGGAGTTGTCACTTGGTAATGTAGTAATTTTTTGGTAAAATTAGAAGATAAATGATTAAGAGGTAAATTTAGTCGGTTATAATAAGTATTTTTATTAATTTCCCTTTTATCTTTTTAAGTTATATATATATATATATATAGAGAGAGAGAGAGAGAAAAAATTTAAATGCTAACTCAAATTTGATTGTGAAAGTGAGGACAAATAAGAGCGCGATACGTGTCTAAATGTAGATTATTCAAACTGAATAATCAAATAAATATCAAGACTGAATATAGTATTTATTCGGACTGAATAAATACTATATATTCAGTCTGAATATGACACGTGTTGCGCTCTCATTTGTCCTCACGTTCACAACCAAATTTGAGTTTTTCATTTGAAGCCGCCCCTATATATATATGTGTGTGTGTGTGTGTATGTATATATAGGTGGAGGTTAAAACGAGAACACCTCCATTTTAAGAGAATGCGAGAACACCCTTATCACATATGATAATACATGAGAGAGAACTTGGTGGTGTGCGGATGATGTGCCTTGCTATTTAGGTCGCACCAAATATCGTTTGCGTCTATGATTTAATATCACATATGATGGTTTTAATTGATTATAGTATTACATCAAAGACATCTTTATCACATGTGATAATATATATGATGGAGCTTAATGGTGTAACAACGACTTGGCTGGTAACCTACATCGCGCCAATAGTCATCTGCATCTCTAATTTAGTATCACATGTGATGGAATAATAGTATCACATGTGATTTTCAATAGTAAAAGGTGTTTTTGCGTTCTCGTAAAATGAAGGTGTTCTCGTTTGAACCCTTCCATATATATATATATATATATATAGGGGCGGGTTCAAATAAGAACTCAAATTTGGTCGTGAACGTGAGAAGAAATGAGAGCGCGACACGTGTCATATTCATACTGATTATTCAGACGAAATATAATATTTATTCAGTCTGAATAATGCTTATTCAGCTTATTCAGACTGAATAAATACTATAATCAGTCTGAGTATTTCTTTGATTATTCAGTCCGAATATGACAAGTGTCGTGCTCTCATTTGCCCTCACGTTCACAACCAAATTTAAGTTCTCATTTGAACACCGCCCATATATATATATATATATATACATACATACATACAGGGGCGGGTTCATACGAGTACGATAACTATTTACGAGAATGCGATGAGTTTTTTTCATGTACAAGATCACATGTGATTTTGCACTAACTGCAGCGGGCGACTTTTGGGGGCACTTAAGTCGCAAGGAAAGTCGCCCGCATCATTTATGATTTTATACAAAATCACATATGATTTTGTACATGAATCATATGTGATTTTGTACATGAATCATATGTGGTTTTGTACATGAAAATTTTCATGTACAAAAATGATTGGCTGATGATTGTCCTCATATTCTCGTAAATTGTTACCGTCCTCGCATGAACCTCCCTTTATATATATATATATATAGAGAGAGAGAGAGACAGAGAGGTGCTGGTTCATTTACAAATCAGTTAAATGTTATCAACTATACACACTCGTACAAATCAATATAAAAATAAGTTTTTTCTTGATTTTTTTTCATCAAATGCTATAATTTAAGATATTATTACACATATGTTTGTTTCACCTTATGAAAAAAAATTACATATTCAACTTTTACATTATGAAACAAATACATGTGAAACTTTTGCAAAAAAAGAAATACGAGTTCCTTTCAATTTATGAAAACGAATACATATGAAACTTTTATATTATGAAACAAACATATGTGTAATAATATTGTAAGTCATAGCATTTGATGAAAAAATTTATTTTTATATTGATTTGTACGAGTTTGTAATATTTAACTAGTTTGTAAATGAACCTCCCTATATATATATATATATAGAGAGAGAGAGAGAGAGAGAGAGAGAGAGAGAGAGAAAGAGAGAGAGAGAGAGAGAGGAAAGTTCAAAAGCGAACTCAAATTTGGTTGTGAACGTGAGGACAAATGAGAGTGTGACACATGTCTGAATATAGATTATTCAGACTGAATATACAAAGAAATATTCAGACTGAATAAACATTATTCAGACTGAATAAATAATATATTCAGCGTGAATAAATACTATATTCATTCTGAATATTTCTTTGACATGTCGCGCTCTCATTGGTTTTCACGTTCACAACCAAATTTGAGTTCTCATTTGAACCCGCCCCTATATATATATATATTTAATGGCGCAGGATCGTGTGAGAATGAGAGTTAAGGTGAGAAGCGTAAGAAGAGATCTAAACCATTGATCAGTTTTAATCTCATACCCACCCATGAATTGCATATTAGAGTTGATCCGGTACATCTCGCTGCACCTCATCTCAGTGAATCTCATTCTAATATGCATCAAAGGGTGGAGATCCCTTCTTATACTTCTCACTTTAATTTTCATTTTCACCAAAACCCAAAACCTTATATTTAATAAACTAACCGATAATCTAACTATATGGTCTAAAAAGTTAACTATTGACTTAAAAACGTAAATAAACTACCTATTAGCAAATAAAATAATTATATTTTATAAATCTAGTTAATAAACTAAACTAATTAAAATATAAATAACTTAAAAGAAACATTAAATATAATAAAGAAGATGAAAATCAAGAAATCATTTTAAAAATGAAGAACTTTCCAATAAATATATAAAACAGGGGTACGTTTAATAGGAATCCGAAAACTGTTCATAACATGATGCACAATATATTTACCAGAAATATGGGATGTTATGAATCATGAAAGCAAAGTACATTAATTAAAAATATGGACATGTTTTTAATTACGGATGTTGTAATATATTTATTGTGAATATATGATTCATACACATAAATTTAGTATATTTATTAAGGTTCTAAATGGTATAAGATGGTACGCGGTGGCGAGCCAAACCTCAAGCCTTAAGAGCCACAGTGAAGCCATGACGTTTTCAAAGCGTGACTTATGGCGTCAATAGTAATAAACAAGTTAAATTAGGTTATATATATTAAAAAATAGCAAATAAGACAATAAAAACGTAAACAAAAATCATGTATTGAATTACAAAAATAATGCATTAGGCCATGACGTGCCACAGGCTTAACATGCCGTACAACACAAACCTTGTGCCATAGCATGCCATGGTGGCTGTGTGGCGAGTTGTTTTAGAACAATGATATTTATTCATAGACGGAGCTATGCAAGGGGTAGCAATGGGTCGACGTAGGTTGGGTTCGGGTTCAACCTATTT
This sequence comes from Silybum marianum, assembly GCA_036898165.1. Classification (NCBI taxonomy): domain Eukaryota; kingdom Viridiplantae; phylum Streptophyta; class Magnoliopsida; order Asterales; family Asteraceae; genus Silybum; species Silybum marianum. Next base: position 7,857,134 of record CM072541.1, read on the forward strand.
ATTAAACAGGTCGAAAATCTCAACCCAATCCAACCCATTTAATTAAATGGGTTGAGATTTTCAACCCAACCCAACCCGCAACTTAAATGGGTTCAACCTGGGTTCGACCTGTTTACAAAATTTCAACCCAACCTGTTAAATAATGGGTTCAACCTGGGTTGACCCATTTAATTTTACAGTGCATAAAACAAAACAAATAAATTGTTCAAAGTCCACAATCTCAAAGTTCCAATAAATCACAACGACAAATGCAAATAAATTGTTCAAAATTCTAATAAAATCAACCACATAGCCACCAACCAAATAAATTGTTCAAAGTTCAAAGTTTTAATAAAATACAACCACCTAACTACCTAAGTTACTCGACTTCCACTTTCATCGACTCCAACTTCATTCTCGACAGAACGAGACGACGAACCGACAAGAGTCACGAGACAAAGAGACGGCGCTGGCGAGAGAAAGAGAAAAGATGGCGCCGACAAGAGAAAGAGAAGAGATGGCGCCGGCAAGAGAAAGAGATGAGATGGTGCCGGCGAGAGAAAGAGATGACAGTCGCCGGAGGAAGATTAGAGCACAGGGCTGGACGAGAGAGAGCAAACTAGGGTTTTTTTTCCTTTTTTTTGATAGAGACGTTTTAAAATCTAAATGAATCTACGGTTTTTCTATTTAGATTCACTTTCTTTAACACTAAAATTTAAAAATTATATTTTAAAAATAAAATAAAATATATTAAGTGAGTTAAAATCAGGTTATTAATGGGTTGTAAATAGGTTAATAATGGGTTGAAAACAGGTTACAAATGAGTTACAAACATATTGTAAATGGGTAAAACAGGTTGAAAATAGATCAGGAATTTCAACCTAACCCAACCCATTTATTAAATGGGTTAGGCGGGTTGACCCATTTAAGTCAAACGGGTTAAGATTTGCTACTAATGGGTTGGGTTGGCGGGTTGGGTCACTTTCTGCCACCCCTATATACAAGTGCATACAGTGGCACATTATTTCTCCACCCAAAGGTTAAAAATTTAATGTTTATGAAAGGTGCAACCATATCGTTTTAGAAGGACCAACCATAGCTCATAATCAACAAAAAACCAAAAAAAACTCTAAAAATCAACCAAAAAACCTAAAAAAACTCATAAAATCAACTAAAAAACCCATAAAAGTTGCTCGAAATCGATAACAAAAAAACTTAAAAACCCCCCAAAATCAAACTAAAAACTTTAAAAATCTCTTGAAACGAAGGAATTAGACTAAAAACACATCGAGTGAGATTGAACATCAGTAAAACCATGAAAACGCTTCAACAAAAACCGTGGTTTTTGGAATTATTATTTTTTATGCCATATGGTAAACCATAAAGACACTTGGATAAAAACCGTAGTTTTTATAATTATTATTATGCCAAATGTGTACTACTATATTTTTTTTCTAATTCATCATAAATATACTATTTATTATAAATATTCATAATCAGACGAACAAATAACATGCTATAAGACGATCCCCAACAAATTTCGAGTTCCTAACGAAACTGTTCTCGATATAAAGCGAACTAATTTATGATTTAATAAAACAAGATTTGATTACAAGATTGTCGAAGCATAATATCTTTTATTTTCATGTAGTAATAATACATATATATATATATATATATATCATATATGGGAAACAGACAACAAAACCACACCACATGGGAAAGCCAACAGAAGAAGCGAATAAAGACACTTTTATTCAGTGCTTGTGAAACGTTGCTGGGTCCTTCACAATTGTCACAGCACAAGATGCAGCTGTCATCACGTAATTGGTCACACTACCCAATATTATCCTGCATTATATTTATATCATCATTATCATTATCGTTATCATCGTCTTTCTATAAAAATCTTATTATTCTTTCCAACAAATATCCAATATTCTCTTTTTATTTCTTTAAAATTTCAAAAATAATATAGTTATTTCTCTTTTATTCATAGCTTCAAATCAAAGAAACCAAATGACCCAAAACATGATTTCAATCAATTCGAGGGATTTCAAACTAATTGAAATGGTTGATTCATTTATTCGGTTTAATTGTTAATCGGGGGATCTCTGAATTCCATTGAATTCTATATATTAAAGATTTAATTAATTTTTAATAAAATGAATGAATTGAATGAAAAGAATTGAATTCCATTGAATTCTATATACTAAAGATTAATTAATTTTTAATAAAATGAATGAATTGAATTCCATTTCTTTTCATTGCAATTTCTATTAACCAAATGTTTGGATGTCTTTTTAATTTCATTTATTTTTTTTTTAAAACTAAATTCTTTTGATAACTTTCAATTCCATCGAATATCATTCTACGAATAAAACGTCTCCTAATATTCCGTAAGATCTAAGAATTTTTAGTAATTATTGTTCATTAGCTTCTAAGAGCCTTTTAGGTCCTTAGGTCCTGCTTCAAACGAGATTGGAATAAAATTTTATTCTAATTCAAACTCAGTTTGAAACTTAAATCCAAATCCTTAAATGAATTCCAAATTACCCAAAACAATTCCATCAAGTCAAAACTTTCTTTTAGGGTGTTTGAAATGTGGATATGGAAACTAAAGTAATGGTATGTAAAATCCACGAAAACGGAGGTTCTGACGTATATTGAGAAGAAATGATTAACGCCTAAGGGGGTGTTTGGATTAGCTTATTGACTTATAATTTATTGACTTTCTGGAAAAATGATAATCAAAAGTTGACAAGTTAAAATTTTTGACTTCTTTAAAAATGACTTATTACCGGTTTGGTACCGGATAAGTTGTTTTTCCCAGACACTCAAAATGACTTATTACCGGTGCCACACCGGAATAAGTCAATAAGTTGTTTTGATAAGTTAAAACAAACACCCCCTAGTGGTTACTCGATCATAAACGCATACCATGAGTCCATAAATGCTACCCTAGTGGTGACGGCCGATATAAACACTTCGTAAACGACCCCTAAGCCAAGAGTAAGGGCCAATTACCAAATGCTTACCATTGCAAGTGTTTACCAACAAAATTGAGCACCATTATTTTAACGAGTAAAATTTTAATCCACCAAAACAATATCAGATACAACAATTTACCAGATTCTCGGTCCTTGCCTTCTGCCTTCGATATTACCAGATAAGATTTTCAGTTCTTACCATATTTATTCGACAAGTTAATGGACTTGGGAAGCACCTATCCTTATGGAAACTAGGGGGCCGTTTACCAAACTCTTACTAGGGTAAACTCTTATCAAGTCACGTTACTTTACCGGATAAATATTGTAATGACCAAGAATCTTATCTGGAAGAGCAAATCAAGGACCATAAACGACGAATCTTACCATGGTAAACGCTTACAGAGTAAATTGTTGTATACGATGTCGTTTTTATGGACGAATACTTTATCCGGTAAGTGTGTTGAATTTTACCGTTGCCGCTTACCGTGGAAGTGTTTAGTAAAATGCCCCATACTTCTAACATAAAAATAAGAGGAAAAGGTACCTCTGAATGGTGCTGAGTCCTCTGCTACCCATAACCAAAGAATCCAGTTTCAGATCATCAATGGCTTCCACCAGTTTCTCTCTTGCATCTCCCCAAAACAATTTCGCCACCACATGTATCTATATAATCAATCAACCACCACCATCAAATCCAGATTATAAGATTAATAATCAACAACAACAACAATAATCATTATCTATTTATACAAAAATCGTAAAACCTCTTTCTGTCTAGCGGCCGTATCAAGCATATCCAGAACTTCCACATCCATCTTCACATCGTATTTCTTCATCACTTCCGGCTCACGAAACTCCACCAACGGAATCAACGCTAAAAAAACAGAAAAATTAAGATGAAGAAAACATAAACAGTACTAAATTCACTTGGCCAATTAACTGAAATCAAATCGAATCGAATCGAATCGAATCTGATGGATGAATTAATAGATCAAGTGGAAATTAACTTACGAGAACCAGTGGTGGCCCAAAGTTGATTTCGTGATTCATCGGTGGGAGCATGAGATTTGACATGGATGATGAAGAAGGTATCGCCTTTATCAGCTAAATTGTCGATCGCCCATTGCAAAGCAACTTTACTGCTGTTTGAGAAATCCATGGCTATGCCAACCTTCCGATCCTTCACCATCGTTACGGAACTCAGGATGATGATCTTCAAACGTATTTAGTATCAGAAGCAGATCTGCAAAACTGAAATTTTGTTGATTTCGGTTTGAATTTTGATATTTTGCAAGATGAAATGGAATTACTTGTATAGAGTTTTAAAGTGGGCTAAGGAACCCGAAAACCGGACCGGAAGCCAGGTTTTTTTTTGACGGATTAAAGGATGAAAAACCGGGTTACGCGTGTGACGATCTTATCCATTTCTACGAAGCACGCCTAAAATAGTGGCTCCACTACACTTTAAAAGTTTGTAAATTTACTTGCAGACTTTTTTACGGTGTGTTTAAACTAATGTTTTAAAATCCGGGTTTTTAGTTGACCTAGTGTGGTGACCAGGTTTTGGATTAACCGGTTTTAATAATTCCTTTAATCCTTTGTATTTTTTTATTTTCCTACGTGTATATATATATATATATATACAATTTGATGTTCACAAATTCCAACATTAAAAATACACAAACAACAAGTTTTACATCAATCTAAATACATTAAAAAACATGCATAACACAGATTTTTTTAATTTTCTTTAATTTTAATATAAAACCGGTTTAACTAGGTTTACCACCGGGTTTTTGAGAAACCCGACCGGGTTGAAACAGGCCGGTCATATGCATTAACCCGGCGTTGGTTAACCCGGTCACTACCCCGGGTCCCGGTCCAACCGGATCGACCGACCGGGTTAACCCGGGTTTTAAAACATTGGTTTAAACTAGTACTATTTCCGTCCAATGGTTGGGTGAATGACATTACATTAAACAGATTTTAAATGTTTATGAAACAGATTTCAAACAAAGCAACGATTTATCAGCCTGAACAAATCGATAATACTTGAAATGTAAGCATAAATTAATATGACAAATGTTTTATCCTAACTTGATTAGCACAATAAGTAATAGTCCTACTATCTGACAATATACCCCTATCGAATCTCTTTAGCCATGTGCCCGCTGCAAATGCAGCGAGATGTAAATTTTCAAAGAAATCATGAATAAAAAATTTCTACAGATCCGCCTCTGATACTATGAATGCTTTATTTATTGGAGATATAGGCTTATTCAAATACGATAACAACAATGGAAAAATGTGTATTGGTGTGATTATCATCATCTTGTAACCATCGGTAAAAGTGAGACGGCGTTTGTTTTTTAAGAGGTGTTGAAATCTGATTTCACTTCTGATTTATAAAAAGATGGTGTTGAAGTCTGAAATCTAAATCAGTCAGACTGTTTATTTTTACGTTTGAAATCTAAACCAAACACTTTCTCTTTGTAAACTAAATCGGTTTAGATACCTGAGCAGCCACCACGATAGGGGCGATGGATGAAGTAGCAACATCAGAAGATGATGAGGTTCGTTAAATGATAGCCATCATCTCTGGGAAGAGAGGTACGTTAGCTTCCTTTACCCGGTGTTCAGAATTCGGGATCCGATTTGAGAGAACTTCAAGTCTCCCTTCTTCAGGTATTGTTTGTAAGACAAACTCGAATATGAAGCTCATGAAGTGAGGATACAGGATGCTCTTCTCCATGGATCACTTATCCACTGTCTTCTTCAGATCAGCGAAGATGATTTAGTCGAAGTTAATGTTCATTCCGTAAAACAAGGCATAAGCCATGTTCAGGAACATGCGGCTGGCCTGTTGGTGTGTTGCGAAATATGTGTATCCAATTGAGGTTAGCAATCAATCCATAGTGGACAGTGCAAGTATACACCAATCACTATGATCGTTTCCCAAGTAATAAAGTGGTAAGAACCATATATCGTATCCTCAAGGACTGAGCTTATCAAGACAATATTGTTTTCATGAACATCCTTTTATGAGTTTCAATTCGAGAGGAAGAAAATATTTTGAGTTGGTTTGGTAAAACTAAAGTATACAAAGATCTTATAATTAAAGCAGAGAGATGTAGTTTTGATTTTCCCTAAAGTTTACATTAAATACTTGTTTTAGTAAAATGGTCACTATACTAAGAGAAGTGACCACTCTTTGTCCAGAATGTCGGTCTAAACTAATACTCACATTTTTTTCTAACTAAAATCTTATATACCTTAACCTCTTGCGATTTGTTAGTGAGTTTCCTGAATCCTTTCGAGTTTCTATGGAATAAGTAGTAAGCAAAACATCATAAGTATTTTTAATGAACAAATGGCTTGTTCCTACTCCATGTGGTGGAAAACTCACTATGCAAACCCGACTTTCGTCGGTGTTATAAGAATTCTTTTGAATCCCCTAGCATAATCCAAACTCGTGTCACTACGTTCCGCCCATTTCTAAATCTCAAACTAGACATTAGACATTTTCAAGTGATCGGCTTGTCCGCATCATTGGCATTATCGAACAATGAATGACCAAACCGAAAAAGGGTAGAAATATATAAAGCTACTCAAGAATTTAACATAAAATCTGGATACTTCTTATTTCTACATCTCAAAAAGTGTTTAGTTCATAGCTAAGAAGGAGTAGAAAATAGTATATTAAAAGTATGAAAGAAAATATACCAAAAGATTTAAATTACTGGAAGAACTGTGTTGACTGTCGTGTGCACTTGATTACAATACCGAAGGTAAAATTATCTAAAGCTGGAAAATAAAACTGAACTATTGAAATTAAATGCTTCTATGCTAAAAACATGAAAATAAATGCTAAGAACTAAGGGTGTGTTTGGTAGAGAGAGTTGGTAGTAGAGAAAGAGAATTGGAAACAATTCCCTTGTTTGTTGACACCAAAGAAAAGAAGGAATGAGAAAAGAAACAGTTCATTTTCTCTATTTTCATTTCCCTCTCACATGAAAAGAAAAGGGGGGAATTGAAAATTTGGTTTCTCTTTGAGAATTGAAATATTTCAATTGGCGCTCGTTGTTTGATTAAGCTGTTGTTTTGGCTTAACAGGGTCTATTTTGGCTTAATAGGATCTTCTTGGCTTAATAGGGTCTGCTTTGGCTTAATAGAGTCTGTTTTGGCTTAATAGTGTTTGTTTTGGCTTAATAGGGTATGTTTGGCTTAACAGGGTGTGTTTGTCTTAATAGGGTATCTTTTGTCTTAATAGTGTTTGTTTTGGCTTAATAGGGTCTGTTTGGCTTAATAGGGTCTATTTTGGCTTAATAGGGTATGTTTTGGATTAATAGGGTCTGTTTTGGCTTAATAGTGTCTCTTTGGCTTAACAGAGTCTGTTTTGACTTAATAGGGTCTGTTTGGTATGTTGTTGTGCTGGTATGTTCTGTTAAGCTGTAGTTTTGGCTTAATAAGGTACAATTCTCTATTGAATTTTCTGTCATACCAAACAAGAGAAATGATTCTCTGTTACATTTCTCGGTTAAACTCTCTATGCTACCAAACAGAAGAGTTAAATCCTTTTCTCCAGACCAATTCCCTTTCTCTGCAATTCCATTCTCTGCAACCATTTCTCTGTACCAAACGCACCATAAGGATATGTTCCTAAGACAAAATTTTGAATCCATTTAATGGTTGGTAAAAATGAGTAAATGCCTTGCCCTTTATATAATTGGCCAAGGATCTTCCATAAAATGACTCAAAGGCATGAACCAAGGAGAAACACAATGACACAAAGGCAAAACCCAAGAAGAAAGCACAAGAATCTTGTGGACCAAGGAGCTTTTCCCTAAAATGTGGCTATTGAATATAATATCTGTTAGGACAACCTTGGGGGGGGGGGGTTGTTTACCCTTCTAAAATTTATTAAAATAAATTTTTTTAAGAAAATATGTAACAATACACAAGATGGATTCTTTTGTTAAGCTTTCCACACAACTAAACAAGCAAACAAAAATAAAGAGATAGGGAAGAGAGATACAACCAAATTTAGAGAGGTTCACCCAAATCCGGGCTAATCCTCTTTGTTAAGTGAACTCAACGAGACGATCCACTATAACGTTCGAACCATACTGTATGAACACTTGATTACACAAGATTTGAATAATTGAAAAACAAAATCAAGTTCTAGCTATTAATCCGCACTACAATGTGGAGGCTAGTTGGATCTATCTCACACACTTACTAGAGTTTGGAGAATACTTATGTTGTATGCTTGGTATCATAACCTTTCTTTGATCTTGAAATCAATAGAAGATGAAGTATTGAGAAAGATTGTAAAATGAAAGTGTTAGAGAAAATTTAAAGTTGACAGCTTTTCCTAAAACTTGGCTTTGAAATAGTTGGATGATAGTTTTTTTCTTTTTGAAATGTTGAGAGTATGTACAAAAGTTGTCTTAAAAAAAGATGGAGTGTAAGATTGGAGAAAGTTAACAATTGAGAGTAAGAGTTGTGTCTGAGTGTGGAGAATAGCAAAGAGAGTTTTTGTTGATTTTTGCAACCATCTTTAAAAAAAGAAAAAACCTCCAATAGATTTAAAACCTTTTTAGTATTTTGACAAACCAAATTTTAAACCAACCAAAATTACTTTGGTTTAATTACTTATTCTAGTGAGGATAAAAAAAATATTTAAATAACATTTTTATAGACTTTATCATTTTATAAGAAAATCACTCTCAATTTTTATAAAAAGAAGTTTTATAAAAATGATCGGTGAAACCGATCAGAGTTGGAATACCAAGCATGAAACATTCGTATTTCCACATGCCGCTTGAATATTTTCGTTCCGTTGTACCTTCTCGGTATTGATCATTAATTTGAAGTTGGCACGATTCCCGACACGATAACGTTTACCTTCGTGACTTATATATATGCACATCAAGTGAAATGTTAGACAAACAATATAATACGGTTTGTTTGGAATCATCAGAACAATTATAGAGATGTGGCACATTTGCACCAACAATCTCCCCCTTTTTGATGATGACAAACACAACTGTTAAATGAGAGCATACTCGGTTTCTCTCCCCCTTTTGTCGAAGCAAAAACGGTCGTGAAATATGTTATGCTCCCCCTCGAGAGATGCTCCCCCTCAAAATATGCATACACTCGGGAGCAAGAATATCTTAAGCGTTATACTCAAGCATGCCTAAACCAAGTCTTAGTTTGGAAAAACGTATTTTTGTTTAAGGTTTTAGTAAAAATATCGGTCAAATTATCTTCGGAATCGACCTTTTCAAACACGATTTGGCCTTTTTGAATATTATCTCTTAAAAAATGATGTCGTAATTCAATATGTTTGCTTCGAGAACATAAAATCGGATTTTTATTTAAGTTTATGGCACTTGAGTTATCATACATAATTGGAATTTTGGTCAAATGTACCTCAAAATTGGTAAGCGTGTGTTTCATCCAAAGTACTTGAGCACATGCTCTAGCGGCGGCTACATATTCCGCTTCGGTAGTAGACAAAGATACGGATTGTTGTTTCTTGGAGAACCAAGACATAAGGGAGAGACCGTAAAAGAACATACTCCACTAGTGGTCTTTCGAATAACAATTGAGTCACCAAGATCAGAATTGGTGAAGCAAGTGACCTCCAACTCGGATTTCTTTGCATACCACAAACCGAGATTCATTGTACCTCTAAGATATCTAAAAATACGTTTGACGACTTCATAATGAGATTGTTTAGGTGATGATTGAAAACGAGCACATAAACACACACTATACATGATATCCGGTCTACTAGTCGTTAAATAAAGTAAACTACCAATCATTCCACGATAAAATTTTTCATTAAAATTGTCGCCCTCCTCATCACTAGATATTTTCAAATTAGTGGTCATTGGAGTTTCAACGGGTTTGACATTTTTGAAGTTAAACTTTTTCAACATGTCTTTGCAATATTTTGATTGACTTATAAAAATCACATTTTCGACTTGTTTTATTTGCAATCCTAAGAATAATTTTAATTCTCCCGTCATGCTCATTTCAAATTCACTTGTCATTTTTTCTAGAAAATTCATTTCAAAGAGTTTCATTTGTGGAACCAAAAATGATATCATCAACATATACTTGCACAACCACAATATCATTATGAGCATGCTTTACAAACAAAGTATTATCTATTTTACCCACAACATAATCATTTACAATTAAAAAAGATTTTAATCTATCGTACAATGCACGTGGAGCTTGCTTTAAACCATAAAGTACCTTTTTTAATTTATAAACTTGTGACGAATTTTCAAAATTTTCAAAACCGGGAGGTTGAGACACATAAACCTCCTCATTTATAAAACCATTTAGGAAATCATTTTTAACATCCATTTGATATAATTTTAAATCCTTAGCATTTGCAAAAGCTAGAAGCATTCGAATAGACTCCAACCTTGCAATCGGTGCATAGTGTTAGGCCTGAGATACTGTATCCGAGATTACAACTATGGAAGACATGAAGGGGCAAAGCGTAAATTCAACAAAGTTATTAATTTGGAAGGATTAATTATTAAAGTAAAAATTCTATTTGTAATTAAGGCAAGTTTATAATGCCTTCTTTCCTAGTTTCCTTATTGCGATAAGATGCTACATATAAATAGAGGCTTAGGCTTGAAAATAGAGTTTAGGTCATTCGTTCATATTATTCTAGAGAGCTTAAGAGAACAAATTCGTGAGCACTGTCATTGTGTGCGATAACCGTGTAATCACGAATTCCATAAATGAGATATATGGAATAAGGTGTTTTATTGATATTGCTCTTGTAATTACTTTGTTACCTGATTGATTAGGGATCCACAATTGGTATCAGAGCCTAAGATTTGATCGATTTGGATTAATTCGTAAAGATTTCTTGAAGAAAAAGGTACATTCGAATTTTTGCGATTTTTGGAGATTAAAGATATTCTCGTTTAGATTTCTTGATCTAATATATTCAATCTTGATATTGATTCATATATGTGTGATTCTTTTTTTTTTTGTGATTAAATCGATTTCGTCAAAAAGGTTTTGATTTTTAAAGATTTTTTTTCAAAAACTGTTACTGTTTCACTCCTTATTGCATCGATTTTGACGTATTTTGCCAAAACTCCAAGCTTTAAAGTTGTTTGTATTTAATTTGTCTTGCAAAAAACATACGAAAATTTCATTAAATTTAAACAATTTATGGTAAAATCTCAAAGTCCTCGTATGAACAGTGATTTTACGGGATGAACAGTGTTTCCCGGATGAACAGTGTTCTCGGATGAACAATAACTTATCGGATGAACAACAATTTCCTCGGATGAACATTAATTTTCTCGGATGAACAATAATTTCCTCGGATGAACAGTGTTTTCTCGGATGAACAATAATTTTTCTCGGATGAACAATACTTTTCTCTGGTGAATAGCAAAAAAAAAATTAATTAGTATTTGTCATATTCAACATTAGTTACTTAGACCTTCTTGTCAATAGAAAAACTCAAGAACTCTGTTCCTTGCAGCTTTTTCTAGTCAAGAAACTTTAGTAATTGTTTTGGATTTTGATAAAATTTGTCATATTTATTCTGGATTGCTTAGACTTTCTTGTCAATTGAAAAACTCAAGAACTTTGTTTCTTGCAGCTTTTTCTAGTCAAAAACTTTAGCAATTGGTTTAAATTTTGATCAACTTTTAAAAATTAGTTTGAAACCCATTTCAGTATTTTGAAAAATCTGATAACTTAGCCATTTTCGTCCATAAAAAGAATCGATAACTCTGTTCCTCGCAGCTCTTTTTAGTCAAGAAAACTTCGTTATCGTTTTCTTTAAATTCTAATTGGAATTTTAAAGGAATAATTTTTTTTTGTTATTCTTAAATTTATTTTGGTGTTCTTGGGAAAATTGAAAACTGAACTATTCTCGTCAATAAAAAGACTGGAGAACCCTGTTACTCGTAGCTCATTTTAGTCAAGAAACCTCAGTTATCTTTTCTCTTAAAACATTAATTGTTTTTCTCATCAAAGGAAATTTAATCAGATTGGACATCGACTTTAAAGGACTCGGTAATTTTTTTTCTCGACTCTAACTCATCCAAGAAAATTCAAGTTCTCGTCTTACTCATCCAAGAAACTCATGTCCTCGCATCCACTCAATCCGAGAAACTCTTGTTCTCGAACCCTTTTGACCCGAGTTTCCTAGTGCTCGCATCCGTATAACCTGAGAACTTTGGTCCTCGCACTCGCTTGACCCGAGAACCTTGTTTCTCACATCTCCTTGACCCGAGAATCTAGCTTCTCGCATCCTTTGAACTCGCGGACAATTGTGTGAATTGATGCAAATCGTTGATCTACGATCATTTCGTCAGGTAACCAGTGCTTACATTTTTTTTATATACAAGAACAAATTGTGTATTTGATTTTATAGGATTTACTTTAAGATGACTTCTAAAGGTTTTGAAAGTAAGATTTCCGACCTCAATGCTGAAATTGAAAAACTTGAAACAAGACACACAAATAATATGAAAGTGTTAGATGAATTTTTAAAAGAAATTGTTTATCTTCGTCAGTTTAAAAACATACAAATAATGTTTAGAAAGATAATAATGAGTTTTTGAAAAAACAACGCAAGTAAGGAATCTTCATCATATGATGTATGAAGACTTTGGTAAAAAAAAAAATCTTGATCCGATAAAGATAAATTTTGAACTGAAAAACAAGATTTCTAAGTTTGAGAGGATGAAAGATTCTGCAACTAATAGTGACGCACTTGAAAAGTTTTTGAATTATGAAAAAACAGACTTTGAGAATAAAAGAAAGCTCTTTTCTGATGAGAAACACAAGTTTGAGATTCAGCGAAAAACTTTTGAAAACAAAGTTAAAACTTGTGAGTTAACCATTAGTAAGCTTTCAAAACAAGTGTCAGATTCTGAGCAACTTGTGGTTTTAGAGCGAAAATCTTTCGAAACAAAAGGTTTGGAGCTTTTAAAACAAATTTCAGAACTTTATAAACTTTTGAAAGATGAAAGAAAAGTGTTTAAGACTGATAAGACGAATATAATAAAGAAAAGTCCTTTGATTGTTGCTAAAAGCAAAAAATTGGAAAAGATTTTGAAAAAGAGAGGCAAGTTTTTGAGGTGAAAATTGGCAAACATTCAAATAAATTATCTGTTTTAGGAACAAATCTTGTGAATGAACAGAAAATGAGATCTGAATTTCAAACAAAATATGATTTGATTATGGAAGAAAGAAATCATCTTTTGTTCAAAATTGGAGAAATTGAAGGTTGTTCAACTACTTCAAGTTCAATTAATAAGATGAATCATCTTTCTCCAATGAGTGTCTGTAAGAATAACTACTTTTCAAGTGTTAAATCAAATAGTTATTCTAACAACTCCAAATCAAACGGTTCTCCAACTTCTAGGACTCATAATTCTACTTTGTCTCACCATAATTTTGTTGCTAAGAAGTTTAAAATGGTTTGGAAAAAGATGTCAACTACAGATGATAGTGTTGGAAACATGCCACATACATTTCCTGTAGTTGATGCAAAATCATTTGTTTCCAAGACTGATTTACCTTATTTTGTCAGGTCAATCAATCCGCTAATCAGTCTAAGTGCCACAAGTCTTTGTTGTTCTACTTGCGGAACAAATGATTTTGTCAACCAAAGGTATGTTCATAAATGGTATGATACTTATGGTATCCCCACTTCCCTATTTGATGTCTCTAAAGCTAACATTCGAGGACCAATCAAAGCTTGGGTACCAAAATCTTTTTAATCTGTTTTGTAGGTGTGTCACGTGTGTTCTAAATATTCACATCAAATGACATAATCATTCAAAAGGTTATGCTACATTTGAGGGGAAGTACCATATTTTTATACTTTATTGTTTAGCTCCATAGTATCTCGGCTATGGACTTGCTCTTAATTTTGGCTTCTGAATATCTCAGTTCAGAACCTGGTTTACATTGCATTATGACTTTTGAATATATCAGTTCAAAACTCGGAGTTCAATGTTTCAACTCTTTGTGTGTTAGGAATTAGAAGTTTCAATGGTCAATCCAGAGCCGGAAGGACCTACCCATGAAACACATCCCTATGATCGATATTTTGTAAGGATGTGATCAAGATAAAATTGAGTGCTTGTAAGATAAAAGAAAATGGTGAGAGTGTGACAAGACTTAAAAGAAATTTGGTCCTTACCAAACCTGAACAGTTAAGTAGCCACACAATCTATTTATTCTCAACTCTTTGGATATGGATATTGAAATAGACATGGACCTAATATCGATAACTTGTGTCACCCCACCCAACTACTCAAGTATCTCACAAAAGGTGCTTGTTTCATATATCATGGAGATTAAGCATACTGTCTATCTATTCTTTACTCGGAAGATTTAGATATTGAAACAAGAAGACACACCTCCGCTCTTCGACCTTCATATTTTGTGCACATCAAGTCTATTTTTGAGCCAAAATATATACCAATAATTCTTTGACACATGCATGAGTCTTTGTGATTCCACAAACATATCTTTGTGTTTATGCCGGAACAGTTTGATAAGTTAGTTTTATAACTTACTTCTGTGATAACTGGAAGTCCTATCAGTGCTAACCCGATGCCAACACTGAAAGTAGGCCACTTTATTGATAATAGTTGCTCATTGTGCTTTTATGTTAGCCTCTTACCCACTAATCCACATTCGCGCTTCATTACTTCCACTTAATGCCTTTGATAAATTTCATAATGCTTCGGATTCTCCTTATCATTATGAGGGGGAGAAATAGTGTATCAAATACACATGCAAAGAGATCAAAAAGAAGAAACAAGAAAGTCATCATCTCAAAGAAAATCGCATCTCAGAAATCGCATCTCAAAATGAGATATCGCATCATATGATCACGACAAGATCATCGATTTCTTGAAAAATGATTTTACCCTACGACATCACGGCTCCTTCAACATTCTGTTAATAAACTGCATGCTAACGTTAAGAGGGAGCTACAGAGCTTATCAAGTGATCGTATTCGTAGGGGGAGCAAAAGATTCAAGATGAAGATTTGTTGACAAAATTTCATGGTCTTCAAAAGTGTTGATTTGCTGAATTGTCATCTCGAATAGAAATAGGGAGATTGTTAGGTCTGAAATATTGTATCCGAGATCACAACTATTGAAGACATGAAGGGGCAAAGCGTAAATTCAACAAAGTCATTAATTAGGAAGGATTAATTATTAGAGTAAAGATTCTATTTGTAATTAAGAAAGTGTATAATGCATTATTTCCTAGTTTCGTTATTGCAATAAGATGCTACATATAAATAGAGGCTTAGGATTGCAAATAGAGTTAGGTCATTCATTCATATTATTCTAGAGAGCTTAAAAGAACGAATTCATGAGCATTATCATTGTGAGCGATAACCGTGTAATCACGAATTCCATAAGTGAGATATATGACATAAGGTGTTCTTATTGATATTGTTCTTATTATTACTTCGTTACCTGATTGATCTGGGATCCACACAAAGGTTTCATCATAATCTATACCCTTTTGTTGATTGTACCCCTTGGCAACTAAACGTGCCTTGTTTCATGTGACTCCACCATTCTCATCTACCTTATTACGAAAAACCCATTTTGTGTCAATTATTGTTTGACCACTAGGGGAAGGAACTAAGTCCCATACATCATTCCTAGTGAATTGGTTCAACTCTTCTTACATGGCCATGATCCAATCCCCATCACTTAAGGATTCTTCTATGGTTTTAGGCTCTGTAGAAGAAATAAAGGCATGAAAAGCACAATCGGTATGGATTTTGGATCTAATGGTTCTTTGGTTGAGGTCACCAATAATTTGATCTACGGGATGACCTTTAGTGGTTCTAAGATTAGGATCATCTACACTTTGAAGAACATAACAGGGAGGGGCATCACTAGATTCTACACCATTAGTGGAAGATTGAGAACCTAAATACGAGGTTCTAAGATGGTGAGCTAAGGCATGTCCCTCACAAATATTATTATCTACCATAGGAGCACTAGGCTTGGGAGAACTCTCATCAAAGCGTACATTAAGAGATTCTTCTACAACCACGGTGTTAGATCACAAATAGACAACAATTGAGAAAACTCCATAAATTGTAGAGAAGAGATGGAAAATTAAAGAACATTAATCATTGAATCAACAACTCATTTCATATAATGATCAATATGGAGGGGAAATATAGGGAACACCACACATTGGAATTAATCGACTCTCATAAGTCTATGTGTGTGAAGGTGTATTCTCTCCCAAGTCTCACTTGATAAAATGAGCAAGACGCCATTTATATAGGTGTCTATTACATGTGATAAGCCCAAGCCTATAAATCCCTAAAAAGCCCAAAATACAACTCTTTATAAAACTTTCTATCTAATTGGGGCTAATTAGATCTAACAATCTCCCTCTAAAGTTTTATAAAGAAAGCATCGTCAAATACATGGTCTTTTTTATTAAGGACTCTATAAGCTTTGCTATTCCAAGAATAACCAAGGAACACTCCCTCATAGGCTTTGGGGTCAAATTTGGTTAAGTAGTCTATGGTATTAAGGATGAAGCATTTACATCCAAACAGTTTAAGGTGAGCTACTAAAGGCTTTCTACCACAAAAGAGCTCATATGGGTGTTGGAAATTAATTGGACTTTATCATTATCTGTAATAAATATTAAAGGACAATTGATTTAACATTTATATTTATCAAGAGAATCCTATATCAGTTATAATCCGGTCACATATTAGGATATATATCTCCTAATATGAGTAGGATAATTCATTAAGTTAATTACCTGATTAACATTAAGGTAAGTGTATATCTTCTATTATTTAAAATCAAATATATAGATAAACTAGCACTCCTTATAGGATGGGTCTCTAAGTTTCAAAGGCCTATAAATAAAAAAGATCAAGTCCGTATTGCCTACACGAATACGCATTCAGTTCAGTCCCATTCTGAAGCAAACCGTATAGAGCTTTAGAAGACTTTGATCCATAAGTAAGGATGACTGCTTCCGCTTCAATGAACTTCGTTGCGTATAACTTGAGTGCTCCAGGTTAGATCTATTAAATTCTATACGATATTATGTTAAATCGATTTCTGATTATGTGTTTATGTTCCTATGCCTTCATTCTTGTTATTATATGCTTAAGCATATCTCATATAAATATAACAAATGGTACCAGAGCCTAAATCAAAATAGGTTCATAAACCGTTTTAGATTATTAGAAATTTTCATAAAAACGTTTGTGGTTTTAACCTTAGAAGTTTTTATTTATTTTAAACTAGTTTATAACCCATGTGTCAGACGGGCAGAATTGAAAGTAAAAAAAATACCAACATTAATTTAATAGTACAATAATAGTAATAAAAGTAATCTAATTGTATATTAATTTTTAGAAAAAAATAATACTCAAATATAGTTGATCTTTAATTTTAATTATTTCGATCATCAACAACTCGGTAAATATATATTTTAAATACAAAATTTGCAGTCAAGACTGTGTTATAAAAACGAAATTAAATTGTTACAGATAGTAATGTTATTAACAATTTGAGTGAACAATATTATCACTTCATAATTCGTACTTAGTAATAATAATATGCATGTATATCAAGTATATAAATATCTTTATAGAAACGAAATTTGAATTCATTAAAAAAGATGGTCAGTACAATTAAGTACGATACACCAACCTTGATTACGTTTTTCAAGTTCGGCAGTAATGGCATGAAACAATGGCATCGAGTGATCTAAGTTGGAACCAAGGCTATTATGACCTTTAGAAATGCGATATGAGCAATGGGTATTTCACTTGCCCTGAAAAACCGATAGTTTCTGAACCAATCTTCAAAGAAAACTCCTAATTCGGGTTCTACTATGATGGTTCCCTCCTTCTGTGGGTAAGGAGTTGGCATAGACAGATCAAGATTCGACAAATCAGGAAGCAATCCTCTTTCTTCTGCAACTATCTGATAATACGCTTTCTTTACTCATGATTGTGATTGTCCTCTTGTGGAATAACTTCCCTCTTCTAGTTGCTTCAGAAGTTCTATTTCGGCAGGCACGGTTGGCAGATTATAACTCTTTTGTATCGTTATTAGCTTTTTAATAAGCATAACGATATAGTTATGAACAGTAAACTTGTACCGACTCTTTGTTTTATTAAGCAAAGGAACAGTTTCCATTCATTCTGCAAGACCGTAGTTATGGAGTAAAGAAAAGTTTTACTTTGTTCATATAACCTATTTCCCTTGAAATCTCCACAAAGATTTTTTCTGCATCATCCACTATTAACCTCGGTCCAAAAGATATACAACAGTTATCTTTGAATTCATGGATCTGTTCAAAATTCTTTCATTGTACCATTTAATTCGTTTATCCTTTTTTTTCTCTCTTTCCTGCTCGGCTGCTAGAAGAACTTCTTTTTGGAGGGCGATTGGATCTTTTACCTTTATAGCTTTAGCCTCTTCTGCTGCCCAGTCTGTTGCTAACCTAAAATCAGTTTCAATCAATTCATGAGTGTTAGGACTAAAATTTTATTGTGTCAAAATAAGGAAATGATATGCTTAAATGTAAAAGGAAGTTTATAATTCGTTAAACTCTTTCCTTCCGGTTAGTCCTATCAATATAAATAGGAGTATAGGGTTTTATGTTTAAAGCAAGTCGATTACATTAGAGCCGAAATACTGTTAGATCAATATTGTAATCGTTCTAAGTGAGATATCCGACTACGAAATACCTTTAATCATCGTGTTCTTATTGTGTTCATTAATATTTATATTGTGCTTGATAAATCTGGATCCACAATTGGTATCAGAGCCTGCGATATGAGTTTTGGCTGTTTTCTAAAGTGATCAACGCAAATAGAAGGTAAAATCTCGATTTCTGCATATTTTGCGTTTTTGTCGAGTCAAGCTTCCTTAGTTTGACCCGATAAAAAGTTATATATTTCAACAATCAGATCTGTTAGTTTTGTTCGATTCTTTTCTATCGATTAAAGATTCATAGCCTTGAATCGACAAAAATCCTCTCTTTTATAAGAAAACCCAGATCTGAATTTTTGTCTAGTCTCTTTACCCGATAAAACTTAAAACTTTCGTTTGCTTAAATTCTTGTCGATTCATATATTAGTTTCTCGATATTAGTTCGGATCAATTTAATCTGTTTTGATTAAAATTCATCTAGTTTATTTTGATTACTTTTGAAACTCTTTACATAAGAAAACTCAGGAATTAGTGACTCTTGCAGCTTTTCTTACTAAAGAATTCTTAAGTAATAATCATAAAGTTTAGGAATTTTGGTGTTTGTTCTTAACTAAAGAATAAGAAACTCGAGAACTTAGCCATTCTTGTCCATAAAAAGACTTGTTCTTTTTAGTCAAAAACCCTTTGTTCTTGTTTTCTGGTTTACTAGTTAAGAAAACTCAGATTCAATATCCTTGAGTTTTTATCGAGTCCTCTTCAACCGACAATTTTTTTTTCCGAGTACATCGAATATAATTTCTTATCGATCCTTTGTTCATCCAAGATTTTTCTTATCGAGTCTTTATCAATCGATAGAACTTCTGTTATCGAGTCTTTTCCGATCGATAACTTCTGCTTATCGACTCAAATTGATCTAAGAAGTTTTTATCGAGTCCCTCTCACCCAACAAAAATTGTTATCGAGCCCTAATCACCCGACAAGAAAACTTGTCGACCAAGTGTAACCCGATTAAATTTCTTGTCGGCCCTTCATCTATCGAGAAAACCTTCTGTCTTCCAAAGTAAACTCAGAAAATTACCAAAACTCAGTAATTGAGATCATCCAGTCAAGTACAATGACTACACGAGAAGGCATGGCCATTGGTTCAGGCACAAAGCCCCCAATTCTATTCCCCGGAGAGTACTCACAGTGGAAAGACCAATTTCTTGACTTCGTGGAGAGGAATGACTCTGCTGATGAAATCATGCGGTCAATTAATGAAGGACCCCCTCCGGTTTTTTACCAAACCCGTCCTGGTATGCCGAATGCGGACCCTCCTCTACCCGCTCGACAAGAAATCAAGCCAAAGTCTGCCTTTTAATGAAACCGAAAAGAAAATTGCAAAAGGCGACCAGCTTGCCAAATCCTATCTTTTGATGAGTATCCCGAATGAAATCTACATGAGCATTGATAGCCACAAAAGAACTGCCAAAGTCATGTGGGAAGAGATTGAGAAATTCATGCTTGGTACAAAAATTGGGACTCAACTCAAGATCACAAATTGCATCTCGCAATATGAGGATTTCAAGGCCAAAGAAGGTGAATCTCTTTCTGCTACCTATACCAGGTTTGTTCACTTGACAAATGAACTAAGCAAGAATGAAATCCGAAAGACAAAGATCGAGAACAACGTGAAGTTCGTTAGTAATCTACAACCTGAATGGCGTCGCTTTGCCAACCAAATTCAACACAACAAATTTCTTGCTGAACTCGATCTACATGAAGTCTATGAAACCCTCCTACAAGACGAGGAAGAAGTGCTCGAGGCTATGGGAACAAACAACAAAGTCAAGAAATCTTCTGATCCCATTGCCTTAGTTGCAAAGGAAACCCAAACTTCTCAAGAAGCCATTCCTGAATTGAATGATGAAGAACTTGATTATGACTCCGAAATTGCTCAATTTCAACAGCAATTAGTTCTGCTCACTAAAGATTTTCAACAGAAATTCTCTCGTCGTTCCAATCCTAATCACACAACGCTATGCTTCGGGAACTAAGAATTATGAGCGCAAGGCCATGTTTGAATCAAAGCCCAAAAGAGATGAGCAACGTCAGCCAGTCAAACCTGAAGACAAATTCAAAGGGGAAATGATTTTGTGCTACAACTGTGGCAAATCCGGCCATTATTCCCGAGAGTGCAAAAAGCCAATAGTCAAAGATTCCAACTACTTCACTTATAAGTTGATGTTGGCTTAACAAAAGGAGTCTGGAAAGATTTTAATGGCGGAAGATGAGCACTGGCTGAACCATGGCAATGATGATGAAGATCAGGAAACTGAACGTCAAGCTCACTTCAGTTTAATGGCTTACTCCGACTCGACTGATGAGTCCACAACCAACGCTTCCGACTACACACCTGAGGTAAGCCATTCTGACTATGATAAATTCATGAATCAAATGAATGACATGATGATCCAATTGCAAGAGTTTAAATCTAAATTGAAAATCGAGAAACTCTTGGTTTCCAAATTAGAAGCACATCTAGATAATAATCACAACCAACTTTTGATTACTTCATCGGAATTTGCTACTACACAAAACATTGCGAAAAATTTACAATCGGAAAAAGCCACACTTCACGATGAGAATGTCATGCTAAAACAACAAATCTCGGACCTCACAACTCAACTTCATCAAACTAAAAGCGAGGACGAAGATTTTTCTCAAAAATATGAGTTTTCCATAATTCAAAGGAATGACCTTTTAGGAAAACTCAAAAACTTGGAACTCAAGCTGTATGAAATTGGTCAAACGGAACAAACCATTCATCTAAATACTCCAATAGATTTAGGTTGTAAAGCCGGATTGGGATCAAATAATCCCAAATGATTAGACAAAGCAATTTACAATACACCGACTTTATACAAATTTGAATATATATCTTGGCCTTGGCCCGGAATACAAAATTCAATTCATGAAGTTAGATCCCAAAGTCGAAAGACAAGCTGATTGGAGTAGGAAGAATAAAAAGTATCATCAAATTCCATTTTGCTATCCAACTCAAGTGGAACAAGAAACTTCTAAAGAAACTCTTCCTAATAACTACTTTCCTTCCTATACCGACGAAGAACTTCAAACGGAACCTCCAAACTACAAACCTTACATTCCTACCTTATTTTTAGAAAAGAAAATAATCCAATTAGAAAAGGAATTGGAAAGTGAGCGTTCTTCTTCGGAAAATGAAAAGGAAAATTTGATGTTAAAATACTTGAAAAAAGATCCTTGCAAACTGAAGTTGATAAAATATCCAAGGCTTCTATGTGCAAAGCGTTTGTTAACACGTATTTGGAGGACCAAGTCAAAACTATTCCAAGTAGCTCTCGAACTTCCGACGATGACTTTGATGATTTTGAGGAAATGCCTCGTTTTGAGGAGTACATTGATTCCTCTTGCAACGTCCAATCCAAGGAACAATTAGATGATTTTATTTCCGAATTTGACTTCAATCCAACTCTTCCAAGTCATGAGGAATTTTTAGATAAAGGTAAGAAACCAATGGAAACAGTTTTTACTCCAGAAATTAATCATTAGTGCTCTACAAGTAATTCTAATTCTAACCAAAAAGGTCAAACCCATTTTTCAAAACCCATCAATTATCATTATGTGAAAAATGCTAACCGTGGTTATGTTCATGTTTCAGCTTTTCGCACTTTAAAGTCAAAGCAAGTTTGGATCGAAAAAGGCAAAAGTGCTCCAAAGTCACCATCCCGCAAAAACGACAACTTTATTTTTTCAAAATTACCAAATGTTAGAAGAACCAATAACAATTTTCAATTTCCTTGCACTATTCATTCTGTTAAACACTTAATTCATTTTTCTTGAAATAAAATTTGTTGCTCGAATTGCGGTGTGAATGACTTTATGCAATGTAATTCTTTCAATTATGATTGTGGTTACTATCCTGACATGCATAACTCTTTCAATAATCATCACATGATTTTTTTTTCCAATTCCTTCTATTTATAAATGGGTTCCGAAAACGACTATGACTAATGCACCTAAGTCCCACTTCAAATGGGCTCCTCAGGATGCTAAGTCAACTAACCCCAATGGACCCATTTACAAATGGGTACCTAAATTTGCCTGTTTTTGTGCAGGCCAGTCATGTGTGATACTTAGATTCTGGTTTCTCCAAGCACATGACTGGAAAAAAGGAGCTGTTTGCCAACTACAAAGAGAAAAAGGGCGGTTACGTAAGGTTTGACAACAATCACTGAGCACCAATCAAAGGTCTAGGTGACATTATTCAAAAGAACATCACCATTTCTGATGTCTCCTATGTTCAAGGGCTAAGCCACAACTTGTTGAACATTGGCAAATTCTATGACAAAGAACTGGAAGTCAATTTCAGACCTGAACGGTGTTGCGTACGTACTTATGAAGGCAAAGAACTTCTCGCTGGGTCTCGAAAGTCAAATCTGTACACAATCGACCTGTCACAAGTTCAACCTCCCATAGCTGTGTGTCTCGTTTCAGAAGTGACTAATGCGAAAAATTGGCTTTGGCATCGAAGACTATCCCATCTAAATTTCAAGAATATCAACCGACTCTCGATTGAGGGATTAGTCAATGGCCTGCCAAAGATCAAGTTTGATAAACCACACATCTGTGATGCATGCGAAAAAGGAAAAATGAAGAAGGTCACTCACAAGCCAAAAGTAGAACACAACACCACACGACCCCTCCAACTCATTCATATGGATTTGTGCGGCCCAATGCGGACTCAAAGCATACACGGTAAGAAGTACGTGCTAGTGATGGTCGATGACTTCTCCCGCTTCACTTGGGTCAATTTTCTACGAACAAAGGATGAAGCTCCCGAGACAATCATAACTTTCTTAAAGGCCATTCAAGTAAAATTGGAGTTTACCGCACAAACCATTGGACTCAAAGCACACACTTTTTCTACAGCTCGTACGCCTCAACAAAATGGTGTGGTTGAAAGACGAAATCGCACGTTGGTTGAAGCTGCCTGCACTATGCTTGCATATTCAGAATTGCCACTCTACCTTTGGGCTGAAACAATTAATACGGCATGCTATACTCAAAATTGTTCAATCATCAACAAAAGGTTCAACAAAACTCCATACGAGTTAGTATTCAACCGAATTCCATCTATCCATCATTTTCATACCTTTGGAGGGCGTTGCTTCATTCTGAATGAAAAAGAAGATCGTGGGAAACTCAAACCAAAATCTGATGAGGCATATTTTCTTGGTTATTCTCCTAATGATGCGGCTTATCGGGTCTACATGAAACAAGCCAGATGTGTCACCGAAAGTGTCAATGTCCAATTTGACATAAAGGCCGAAATGACTCCTGTACATGACAGTTCAGGACCTGCACTTACCGGCGTGTTAGCTTCCGGACAACTCAGTTCGGAACCTGTTCCAAATCCACCTCATCCACATCAAGCTACCATGTCCAAGAATGCCATCTCCGATTTGGATGTCTTGTTCAAACATTTTTACTCGAATTACTTTTTCCCTTCTGTTGCACTTCAAAAGACTCCAACACCCCCCCGCTTTGGAGGTTGTCGAGACAACTAATCTTACTGGACCGCTAGTATCTACAGAAATCGTCTCAACTGCTGCAACTCCAAGCACATCCTCGAACGGTGAGCAAACTCCTCCCTCATACTCAATCAACTCAGAATCCTCACCTCAAGCTATCCCCACCAATAATGTAACGTCTGACCAAATTCATGGAACTACCCCGACTTCACCAACGAGACCGGAACCGATATACTCTCCCCCTCCTACACACTCTTCACCATTGGATGTTTCTAGTTCCTCTCGACCTTCTGGAGTATCACCATCCCTTGAATCCGTTCAAGATCTTCCACTTGGCACATATGTGGACGATAATCCTGATCAGAATGCACTTCAAGCGCTTCCTCACACAAACAAATGGGTCTGTTCTCACCCACCCGATCAGATAATTGGAGATCCGACGAAACCGGTCACAACGAGATCAGCCTCAGCCAATGATTGCATGTTCTCTTCATTTCTCAGCAAAATCGAGCCCAACACCAATGACGAAGCTCTGTCTGACCCTGACTGGATTGTGGCCATGCAAGAAGAACTCAATCAGTTTGAAAGCTTGAAAGTCTGGCGTCTCGTTCCCCGTACGCGAAACAAAACCATAATCGGCACCAAATGGATCTTCAAGAACAAACAAGATGAAGATGGGATTGTCATACGCAACAAAGCCCGACTTGTCGCAAAAGGATACCATCAGCAAGAAGGGATTGACTATGACGAGACATTTGCACCTGTCGCTCGCATTGAAGCTATTCGCATGTTCCTAGCATATGCGACACACAAAAACTTCATGGTTTTCCAAATGGATGTAAAAACTGCCTTCCTCAATGGCGTTCTCTGTGAAGAAGTTTATGTTTCTCAACCCGATGGGTTTGTCGATCCTTCCAAACTGAATTACGTATATATCCTTGACAAGGCTCTCTACGGCTTAAAATAAGCCCCACGCGCATGGTATGATAGCCTTTCCGATTATTTGGTAAAGAACGAGTATTCCAAAGGTAAGATCGATCAAACTTTGTTCATTAAGAAAGAAGATGGTGATATTATGCTTATACAAATTTACGTGGACGACATCATTTTCGGCTCGACTAACCCAAATCAATGTAAGGCCTTCTCCGAACTCATGATTGCCAAGTTCAATATGAGTATGATGGGAGTGATGAATTTTTTCCTAGGACTTCATGTCAAACAATTTTCGACAGGAATATTCATCAACCAGTCCAAATACATTTCGGATATGTTACATAAATTTAACATAACGACTTGTACTCCGATTGGTACTCCCATGTCTCCTGGTTCTAAACTACACGCTGATCCTTTGGGAAAAGCGGAAGATTCCAAAGTATATCTGGGAATGGTCGGTTCCTTAATGTACCTCACAGCTAGTCGATCGGACATAATGTTTGCCACATGCTTATGCGCTAGATATCAAGAATCTCCCAAAGAGTCTCACCTTAGTGCTGTTAAACGAATTTTCCGCTATTTAAAAAGGTACTACTGATCTTGGCCTATGGTATCCTAAGGATACCGGTTTCGAGTTAACTGCTTTTTTAGATGTTGATCACGCCGGATACATGCTTGATCGAAAGAGCACAACAGGCCACATTCAGTTCTTGGGAGACAAATTGGTGAGTTGGTCCTCAAAGAAGCAAACGTGTGTTTCCACAGCCACTGAAGCCGAATACATCGCTGCCCCCAGCTGTTGCTCACAAGTCATATGAATGCGCACCCAACTCAAGGATTACGGCTTCTGGTTCGACAAAATTCCAATCTATTGTGATTCCAAAAGCGCAATCGCCATCTCAAGCAATCCTGTCCAACACACGAAGA
Organism: Silybum marianum; assembly: GCA_036898165.1. NCBI lineage: Eukaryota > Viridiplantae > Streptophyta > Magnoliopsida > Asterales > Asteraceae > Silybum > Silybum marianum. The sequence goes on from CM072541.1 coordinate 7,883,267, forward strand.
CTAAACACATCGACGTTCGGTATCATTTCATAAAAGACCATGTCGAAAGAGGTACGATTGAATTATACTTGGTCAATACAGACCTACAGCTTGCCGACCTGTTCACCAATGCATTGGATGAGAAACGCTTCAAATTCCTCGTGTCCAAGTTGGGCATGCTAAGTCTTAAAACCTGATTTCCGAATCAGTCTTTTCAAAATACACAAAACATCCATCCAAGTTTTAATGCACATTCACCTTATTTAACGTGAATCTTCATCACTCTTGGTTTCTCGTTTTCTGGATTTTGAACATATTTACCGTTCTGTATTTTCAATTTATTTCTTGGTCTCGTACTTCTTTCATCAGGTTTGTGTCTTTCTTTTCTGTCACTGTCATTTCTTTTCCGTCATGTGGCTAACCTTTTCAGCTATCAAGGGGGAGCGGAACAGGTAAGTTTTTCTTTACTCAAAAATTGAGGGGGAGCAAAAGTTTTTTTTTTCTTACTTTAGCCATCATTCAAGGGGGAGCACTTAGAAACTTTCATACTTTGCTCAAGTTTCTCGGCCCCTAATGGCCCGATAATATTTTTTTTCGACCATACATGGCCCAACAAAAATTCCACTCGACATCTTTCTGCTGATATCATCATCCGGGGCCCGATGAGAGTATGCCACGTGTCATTACCCGATGACCCACTATTTAAACATCGGGCCCCATCCCTTTCACGGTAACTTTTCAAAAATAGTTAAGATTTTTTCCCTCTTTCTCTCTCAAACCACTCGAGATCATCAGCCTTCAAGAAGTTTTTCATCAATCTTCGAGTTTTACAAATCTGAAACCATCATCAGGTTCGCATTCTCTATTCCTTCATCTTTAATACTTGAAATTTTTGATTTTATCAACTTCATGATAGGGATTTAGTGATTTAACTGTTGAACTTCCGAAAACCCTATAGGTTTCCGAGTTTCTTTTGATTTCTGTCAATTTTCGGCTATTTCTATGTTTATATGGGCTTACATCCTGTACTAGAAGTGTTTGCACACACTAATCGCATCCAGACATAGGCTTTTCTTTAGATTTTCGGCCAATTTTGCATCTGAGCACTTAGAACAATTTCAATGATCTTACTAGAATTTTTATCGACTGCTTAAGACCGACTTAAATTTTTGTCGAGTCTCAAAGGATTCATAAGATCATCTTTAAAAATTGTCTAAGTGTTTTGCTCGATTCCCTAAGACCCGACTGAAACTTTTGTCGAGTCTCAAAGGATCGACAAAATCATCTCCAAATTCGTCTAAGTGTTTTTCTCGAGTATTTGAGTCCCGATCATTTCTTTTATCGACTCCCCATGACCCGACATAATTATTGTCGAGTCCCACAATGTCGACCAATCTAAATCCTTTCAACCAAGTGATTTAAATCGACATGTTTTACTCGACATCCTCCTTGTCGACTCTCACAGGTTTGCTCTTTAAATTTTTACTAAGTCTCTATGTCGACCCAACTTGACCCGATATATTTTTTTATCGCGGTCCCTTGCCATCGATAAGAATCTTTTACACCACCAAGGTTTTTTTTATCGACCCTATTGTACTCAATATACTTGTATATCGACCCTACTAGGCTCGATTTCCTTAATTGCACAAAGGAGTTGACATGTTTTCCTCTCTTATCGACCAAAACGAAGTCGACATTCAGACTTAGATAATTTTTTACAACTTGTCATCATCCATTGAACTTACTTCTCTCCTATGGTTTAGTAACTGTTATCTTTCAGTTCAAATGGCGACTATCAACGACCCAAATCTTTCTGATGATGACCACCCCATGCCCTCTGAAAGATCAACCGAACCCAGTATTAACGCAGTTAACCGAGACAAACTCTTGATGCCTAGAGCCGAACTTAGAAAACTTAAACAAAACAACTACCGTCTCGATTTTAGCATCACACTCGAACACCAAGTCATCCTCGACATCCTTCAACGCCACCCCCTTCACTTTGCTTTCGCACTAGATCATCGAGTTCCCCTTTTTTATCTCCAGCAGTTCTGGTATACCTTGACGTACCATCCGGTTGAAGGCGACCATCACTTCACTGCCAAGATCGATGACTATGTCACCCGTCTGACACCTTCTAGGATTCGTCGAATCCTTCGTCTGCCTGTCGCAACCGAAGACAGACCATTTGATGCCCTTGTGACCGAAGAGGAGCTCTGTAATGATATCCAGGCCCTAGGATATAACTCCCCCGAACCTCTAACAAGCCCAGGACAGTTCAAAAGGATGTACCTGCCCCAGATCTAGTTCTCGTTGTTCACCAACGTCAATCGCTGTCTCACTAGCAAACACACCGGAATGGACAAAGCCAATACTGCGGCCTTACGGATTTTTCATGGGATCGTTTTCAACCATCATTACGACTATGCAATGCTCATATGGACAGACTTCGTAGAACTTGTTGATGACAAATCAAACTTTCGCGATCGCATATTCGTACCCTTTCAGCGTTTTCTTCAGCTGTTCATTCATGCGATGATGACGTCCAGACCTGATATCCCCTGAAGAACGGGATCCCCGTTGGGTCCAACTCACTCAAGTTCCTCAAACTGAATGATCGACGCTTCGACTTCATCATGCCTATCCCTGAAGCCATACTTGCCTTTGCTGATCAGACTGCACCGAGTGTTATAACATATAGGGAGAGGATCGACTTAATGGCTCAACCACCTCCGGTGGTGCCTGCCCAATAGCCAAACCATGAGGAACATCCTGAGCAAGGAGAGGGTCCTAGGATAGACGAGCAGGTTCAGGATCATGGGGATCCTGAACAGAGCGTTGAGAGAATTGTAAAGGGAAATGACGAGAGAGGTGCACCTGATCAGCCTATCCCAACAACTACTGCCCCGGCTATACTGATTCCACTGCCTACTAACCTATGGGTTGCTTCTTCTTCCCAACATACTCCTCGCTTCAAAATGGTTGTCAGCCGTACCCGCGTTCGCCCCCGACCTTCATCTTCTGATGATGATGACTCCACTGGTCAACCGCTTACTCGACGACAACGCACCATAACCATCGAAGATAATGCTATCCGCCGAATTGGCCATCAACCATCTCTATCAGATTCTTCTTCTGACACTGATGGGCCAAATGAACCCTTTGACTTTGAAACGGACTAGATCTCTGGATCCCTTTCCGACATGTTCACCGAGCCTGCCTATGGAGAGATAAGGAGAGAGGAGGGAGATTTAGATGAAAAAGAAAATGTGAGCGTGTGTGATGGGACGAGAAAAACTATTGTGAGCGCAATACCCAATACCCCCATCCAGGTAACCGCGTCTGCTAGTACTACTCATTCGTTGGGTATGTCGAGTGGACAAGTCGCTGTGGACCTAGCAGCGTAATTGCACGCCCCTTCCAACCACTTTGAAGGCTCCCAACAGCCGACAGTTTCAAATATACTTGTGAGTTTAACTCCTTATCTAGCTCCCCTCCATTCGGGAGGCATAACTATTGAATCAAGAGGCGGTAGCTCACTGCGAGCCTACGTGGCCCAGTCGGAAATTCCATAGTGATGTCCCTTCCGAACATTCCACGAGGATTGGAAGGAAATCCTACCAGCGCTACATCATTGCCACTGCTGAATGTAGGTCACACAATTGACTCAACTGTGATGTCAACGGGTAATATACGTGATCCCGGTGTTTCCCTTTCAGGTACCACTACTCCTCAGTTCACGATTCCTCCCGAGGTTGAAGCTCTTATGGATGCTCAATTCCAGCGAGCTCAAGCGTCTTTGGATGCTCATGAGGCTCGCATGACTGCTGAAAGACATGCATTTGTTCAGGAAATACTTGAAGCTTCACGCTCCCGACAGCCAGATCCAAATCAGGCCAGCTCTTCCCGACCAAGCAGTAGTCGTACTCCACCTCCACAACCTCAGCATCCTGCTCCGAATCTGGATCCTCGGAATCGACCTCCATCACCACATCGATATGAGTACAACAATGATGAACTCATATCCATGTTGTATGCAAATATGCTTACCGAAGCTACTGCTCGGGGTCAAACTGAAGATACTTTCATGGGTCTTCTAAGACGCAATCTGGAAATTTCTACGGTCACTAGGTATGAGTTTGTCTTATTCAAAGCTGACATAAAACAAAGGTTGACCGATATGCATACGGATCAGCAAAGGAATCATGATAAGCTTCTTGGTGCTATTACCGCTCTCCGGACTGAACTTCAGGACTCTTGTAGACCGGTTGTTTCCGTTCCTACCCCTCGTCATGATCAGGACGATCCGGGCTCTGCTCCTAATCGCCCTGAGGGGGAGACACACCGAGTTTCAAGAACTCAGTCTCAACCATCTGCTCCAACTTCTACTGGTCTATCAACTTCTGTACCGTTATCCCGCCAAAGACAGCGTCCCATTGTGATTCAAGAAGTTAATACGCCTACGGTTGAAAAGCCTGCGGTAGATATCAACTTTGAGAGCACGTCTGAAGCTATTGAAACGGAGTCCAATAAAGAGATGATAGATGTACAAAATTTAAGGAACTCCATGAAAAACTGGTTTAAAGATCCGTATGAACCCGTTCTTCAAGAACAAGATTATCTGAACTTGAAGCATACACAAAAGAATTTTGTTTCGAGAGATACAAATGAACCGAAACTACTACCTCATCAAATTCGGTGGCAAAGGATGCTAACGGAAAGTAAACGAAAGTGGGTAAATCAGCAAATTCGTGTACCTTATCTTGAAGAAACCATGGAACGGATATTCAGGAAGAATATGAAATCAGAAGACTTGGCACACATTCACTTGGTAATGGAGATGGATCAAGCTCAAGTTAAAGAGTATGTTCACATACTGAAGATAAAAGCTCGAAAGCCATCCGAAGTGATTTCACGACACAAGATTATTGGTATTATGTAGATTGGTTCTGACAAAGTTTTCCAAGTCGAGTATCCAACTTTCAAAGTTCGACGAGAAGATGGAAAAGTGTATAAGTTCTCCGAAGCTGATTCTGCTAGTCTTGACAATTTTGACTTTGAAACTTTGTATACAGAGTTAAGAGACAAGAAGAAACGAAACGTAGACGAACAAAGAGCTTTAAGAGCGGTGGTGCGACATATTCAAAAGGAACTCCGATATAGTTATCTTCATGATCTGCAACGAGGCATTGAAATTGAACAAAAGAAAATTCCTATTGCAAAACCAAATCAAAGAATTCCTGATTTGGATAAACACAACGTTACAACGGTACTCACACATCCAGCTCACGAAGTAGTGTGGATGCATATGAAAGGTGAGAAAAGATTTCTGCGTTTTGACGAGGTTGCTGCTTATTCTGATGGAACATTATGGGGGATTCGCAACAGACTATCTGCGTAAATTAGTGCTGATCAAAAGAGTACTACAAGGATGAGCTCAACGAGAAAAAAAATTCAATTTTGGATGCTATCAAGATAATTGAGGAAAGGATAATATTTCATCAGACCCTTAGAAGATTTGAAGGCATGTTTGAGCTAAAGAGATGAAGATTTATTTTGTCACAAAAGGGGAGATTGTTTGGAGTAAAATTGTATGGTGTCAAAATAAGGAAATGATATGATTAAATGTAAAAGAAAGTTTATAATTCCTTAAACTCTTTCATTTCTTAAATAGGTTAGTCCTATCAATATAAATAGGAGTCTAGGGTTTTATGTTTAAAGCAAGTCGATTACGTTATAGCCGAAATACTGTTAGATCAATATTGTAATCGTTCTAAGTGAGATATCCGACTACGAAATACCTTTAATCATCGTGTTCTTATTGTGTTCATTAATATTTATATTGTGCTTGATAAATCTGGGATCCACAATGAGCCTTTAGACTTTCTTCTATTTTGTTGTCCGATATAACCAACTCATGAGCCACAACACTCGGAGCTTTAAGTTTTATTCGATCTTCTGGGTTGACATGCACACGCTTAAACTCCTTTTTCTTTCTCTTCTCTTCAGCAGCTAGTTCTTCAGCAGACAATATCTTCTTACCTTTGTCTGTAGCTGCCACACTTTCTCTCCTACTATCTTCACCAAGGCCGACATCAGATTGATTTTTTCCTTCCACACCAACATTGGTGTTCTCATCGTTAGTAGGAATGGGTTGTTTTTGACCAGACACAACTACGGTTCCATCAGTTTTGTTAGCTACACTTTGTGAAGATTTATTTTCTTCTGGTTGAGTGTCATTTAGGCCAACATCATTAACTGAGTCAACATGAATTCGATCTTCATGTTGTTGAATCGGAATCTCATCACCTGTTGGGGAGTTATGTGATAGGTTATTGTTCGGAATCTGACGTTTTAATCCATTTCGCAATGCATTAAGTTCAGCAGCTTGAACAACACACAAGTTTTCTATAGTTTTCAACCTTTTTTGCTCCACAGAACCAAATATGAAACCTTCTTCCCCGACTTCGATTTCTGGAGTATTGTTCAGCTGAGTCTCTATGGAATTAACTTTCTTATGAAGTGAATCATGTGACTCAAGAATTTTTTTATTCACCTCGTTTTCAGAAGTTGAGCCGGTATGATGTATAATTTTCGACAATGAACGTCTATCGGAAATTAAATTCTGAACTTGAGCGTCACAGGCATCGGATGCAGCTTTAAGTGATTTAATCATCACTCGTATAACTGCATGCTCTAGTCGGTAAAGGCGGTAAAAAGGTATCTATACTTTCCGGCGTGAAATGACTGGGACCTACTTGATTGTCTTCATCCATTTGTTGATCATGTAACTCTGTAGAATTACAAATCAAAAGTTGAAGGAAATAATCTGTATCATCTATTCCATGTGATTCCCCGACATCGTCCACGGACGGTTCAAAATCATCAAGATCGTCAACTTCTATCATTGAATCAGAATTAACGGGAATGATTTCATCTGAACCAATATTATGGTTGGTCACTGAATTTATGCAAGCCCATGTTTCAAGTTTATTAGAAATATTACGAAAAACTTCAAGAAAGGTATTTACTAATAGTTCAGTAAAGTTTTCTGTAAGATTAAATGATGTACCTTTCTTTTGCCTCTTTGATGACAACTTAGTAGGATTTGAATCTTTGGTATCGTCTTCTGAATTATTTACTGAATTACTTTTACGTTTCATTGGTATAACTTCTTTTAATCGGTTTTTCCGAATGGATCGGAAAATCTACTTGAGCAATGACATTTTCTATATTAGTGGTTTGGAAGTCGGTATAGTAGACGTCCATGACATAATAGAACTTTGGGCGAATGCGATCATACCTGGTCACATAAATTACCAATAATATTTTTTTTGATATATAAATTACACATAATTTAAGTAATGAAGCATAATAGAATTATCTTGAAAATAAATGCGATGATACCTTCAGGTAGACTATTATCAGTTCCATTGTCTTTTCTATTCAGAGAGGTCTTTTCGACTTGTGATGCTTTGTGATCAAATTCGATCGCAATTTCAGAATTTTTTTTATCTTTTCACCCAATTTGTCCCAAATTATCATGGAGAAAAAGCGCTGAAAAGGTACCTGCGTCCTTTTCGGAGGGATAATTGTACTAACCGTTTCATCAAAAAAGTATTTTCCGAAGTCAAAATGCCGACGGTTAATTAATGCATGTGCCATATTAGTGATATACGAAGAAGATTGGTCATGATCACCAGTTTTCGACTAAGACATTGAATTATATGGCTGAAGAAAAAAATTCCATTGCCCTCCCATTTGCTTTCGATAAAGGGTAGATGGGCTTTTAGCATTCGGATCCTTAATATAGTTTAGGGTATGAACAACATGGTCATGTTCGTAACCAAGAGGGAATTTGACATACCTATCGTAAGAGGGAAGATGAAGAATGCGTCTACATCATCAACATTAAAAACCAAATCACTGCCAGTAAGAACAGAAGCAGTTACCTCGTTCGTCGACTGACCAAATTTGCAGGTTACCCAAAAATTGCCAAGCAAAAACTTACTCATCTTTGGTTCATGTGTAAATGCATATTGAAGAGGAGACCTCTGCAGAAATGCAGAGACAATGTTTAAGTTTTGGTTTTCGATATCATCACCGAACCGTGCAACGTAGTTGCAATTAAGGAAGGTCACATTTTTATCTTCATTTCTGCATCAGAATGAGATTTTGAGGGTGCCATTTGTGAAAACTGATTACCTGCAACTATGAGAGAGGATGAGTATATTTGAAGATGAAGGTATTGTAAAATTTAAATTTATGGTTGAATGTGGTTTTTATATCAGTGATACGTAGATAAAAGGTTTAGAATTAATCATGAAAAAGGAAGATAAAAGGACATCTGGATAAAGCAAATAGACGTGCGTAGGCTTAACCGGCGCCTCCATTATCTTACACCTAGACGTCGATGACATCATAATTGATATTTTGAGGAAAGTAGATCAAGATGACTTTTATATTATATAGAACAACATATATCTGCAGTATAAGAAATATATATCGGTTTAAACAAAATTATTAATACATTTTTTGTTTTTACATTTTTTGGACAGTATATATCGGATTACATGATGCCTTAAATAAATCATATAGTATTGTATCACGTTTTTTCATCGTATAAATCATTTTATTCATATTTAGTTATTATTTTACTTCGGATAACAAAATTGGAGAAATAGATAAATTAAGTAACATAAAGTATCGGAAAATTGAATGCTTAAGAAAGTCAAACGGCATTCTGATGATACATAACCGACATGCAATAACGTGACACGTCAGGTATGTGTAAGACTCGTAATATACTCTTCTTGGGACTTGTTTTTGATAATTGATACTATTTAAATATTTATATATATATATATATAAAGTTACAAATGATATATAAATTATTATTAATTATTAAGTATTAGGGTTATACAATTATGTTTAAATAAAGTATTACAAACGTCGTTCAAAATCGGAATATAAAACGCATGAAAATTTACCATTAGTTGGTAAATATATTTATTAAAATATATTTATATTTATTAAATATTGATAGAAAGACATATTTTTTGGATATATTTTAAAAAAATATGGTTAAATACTTAAATTAATGTCTTCCATATTAATATTAAAATAAATGACGTTTAACCTGATACAAATGATGACGCATGACATGACTTTACAATAGTGACGTCGTATTGACATTTGTATGTTTTAATATTACATAACCATGCTTATAACCATCGAATAGAAAAACTCGGAAATTCATAAAACATTTCCAACCAAAAAATCAGCATACATATGTTCTGATGGCCTTTAAAAAATGTTGCCATGTCTATAAAGTTCGGTAATCATATGTTAAACATTAATAAAATAAATCATGATAGTTTTGTGTAAATTTCAAATTCATATACGATTACAAGTTATCCAACATGAAAATGACAAAATTATATGTTATCAAATTCGATTTTATCGGCATTGACTTTGGCAAACACAAATTATAACGTTGTAATAAATAAATAATATCCGAAATTTAACTTAATAATAAATAATATATTTTGAAATAATTATGACTTAATTTAGTGTAATGATTATTCTGTCGTCTGTCTATGGTAACCTAAAGAGTTACTCAATGATTTTCTACTTATTAATTGTATAAATAAATACTCAAATTAATTTAATATTATTTTTAATAATGGATGATATATTAAAATTATATATCAGTAAACATCGCCATAAATTACTGTCTTCGATAATAGTATTATATTACATGACGTTTAATCTGATCGTTGTGATGATGTTTGACATGACAATTGTGACGTCATTTTCCTTGATGTATCTTTCAAACAATATTTATATCGTATGTAACTTCGGCAACTAAATACCATATATTAATAAAGAAAACCCATGATACTTTGTGGAAAATATAAATTTATATGTATATACAACTTATCCGACGTAAAAAAATATCGACAACCATAAATTATAATGTTGTAATGCATTAATTATTTATTAATCGTTTGTATAACTTCGAGATTTAATTTAATAATGAAAAATATATTTACAAAATAAATTACTTAATTTAGTGTAGTGATTATTCTGCCGCCTATATAGGTTAACCCAAAGAGTCACTTAATGATTTGCTACTTATTCATGGTATAAATAAACCAATAAAGCAAACCATTTGAACTTATCTTCTCATTCGTATAGTCCATTTTTTTCCTATAACCTTGAATGACGTCTTCATCATCATCAGCCATGCCTGCAACAGAAAATGCAACCTACCCTCAATCTTTTATCGACCTCATGGGGAAATATCATACAATACTTCTAAAAAGACATCCGTGATCTGAAGATGGACGTCAAGAAACTTAACAAAGACAAAAAAGATTTGACACATCAAAAGGATGCTGCAATTCAACTATTAATGATGTTTCAGATTGAAAATGAAACATTGAAGCAAAAACTTGAAGCAATAAACATTGCATGTACTTGCAGGGCGATTGATAACATCAACAACGTCCAACATTAGACATGCAGATGTAGATACTGCACCTTTTTTGTTCGGGGTAATATTTTGTATGTTCATATTTTTGATGACCATATTACCCATTAAATGCATGTGTAATCTTGTGTTTCATCTACATTGTGTCCCTTTATTATGTTTCATTTAAGTTTAACTTTAAAGTATCCGCAGACAAAATCTAACATCATCCGAGATATTTTTTTTTTGTTATTTCTATCATAAATATAATATATATTAAATGTGTTGTTTAATGTTATTAGTTGATATATAATGTATAAAAATCATTTTATTATTGCTTAAAACATAACATATTTAAAAAAATAGAATCAATGATAATAACATAATATAAGGTAATATAAATTCATTTAACTTGACCAACATCGAATATCTTCAACGGATTTTAAAAAGTAAAATATAAAAAATATGAATATAAAAATAGTTAATAAAACAAAAACTGTTATAAATGAATCCATTAATTCTACTCTATGCATGACACAAAATAATAATAATAAAAACCTAATAAATCATTTTATTATTGTTTAAAACATAATATATTTAAAAAAAATAGAATCAAAGATAATAACATAACATAAGGTAATATAAATTCATTTAACTTGACCGACATTGTATATCTTCAACGGATTTTAAGAAGTAACATATAAAAAGATATGAACATAAAAATAGTTAAAAAGTAACAAATCGAGGACGTATCTATAATATAATTAAATGGATAAGAAAACAATAAAATAATCATATTTATTATAGGTTAGATATAAAAATTATTCGACTTTTATAGATATCAAACCTTGGAAAACCTTAACATTGCAAATGGGATTACAAGTATTACAGTTCCGTGAGATTTACTATTTATCACATAATCAGTGAACTGTTCAGCAAATTTACCCCACAGAACGACGTCAAGCCTGGTTCCCTAAAATATAAACAAAAAGTATGAAATTTAACACACTGAATATTTGATGGAATAAATAAAGTATTTTAACTATAAGTTCTACAAAAGTTACATACTCTAAGGGCCTGTTTGTTTATGGCTTAATAAGCTTAATGGGCCAAATAACTTAATCGCACAACCATATTTTGTTGTTTGTTTGGGGCTGACCAAACAAGCCCATGACTTATTCGCTAAGCAATCTTGGGTTGCTTGTATCCACTCAGCCCTCAAAATGACTTCCACTACCCCTCTCTAAAACCTAAAACCTCATCGATCATTCTCTGCAATCTCCCCACCCTCATCGATCATTCTCCAGGTTCCAGCCTTCATCGACTCCTCTTCTCCAAGCTTCAGCCTTCATAGATGAACTCTTCCTCATCGTCTCCTCCTCGTTCTCGACGACATCTACCCAGATCTCTTATCTTCTTGGCTGAAATCGTCTCCTTTCTGTTGCACCGTTGAAATCGTCCCACCGAAATCGTCATTTCTTGGATGAAATTCTATCTACTGAAGAGATTCTCTTCAAGATATGAAAGATATTACCTACCGAAATCGTCCCCTGCTGAAGAGACTTCTGCCGAAAATATGAATCACAACCGACGCGTCCGGCTAATCTGCTATGCTTCATCGATTTCTCGTTGTTTCTCATCGTCCCTGCTGAAGAGATTCTCTTGATTTATGCTAATTTAGGGTTCTTGATTTATGCTAATTTATGGTTCTTGAAGCTTGATTTCTGCTACTTTGAGGCTTGAATTATGTTAATTTAGGGTTTATAGTGCTAGATTTGAGATCAAGTTGTTTCATCTTTTAATCTTTAGATTAATCTCTAGATTCTTGGAGTTTGACAAGCAGCAATGCTTGTTCATCTGTAATATGGTTTTCTTACCTTTGCATTAGGAGATCAATTGACCAGGTATAAAAAGAAGGGTAAAAAGGTAAATTTTACCATTCAGATAGTTAATTAAGCACAACAAACAAACAACGATTTTATTTAATTCATTCAGTCAAGTTTATCTACACAGCCAACTTTATCCATAAAGGACTTAATGGAAAATGAACCAAACAGGCCCTAAGTCCTGAATATGAAGCTGAACAAATTTCTTTGATTTGCCTGCAACGCCAATATTTGCAATAGGATGGTATGATAGAACATCACCTATCACATCTGTTACATAGAAAATACTAACAATAAGTTTCTCAATGAATATCATACCTAAATTACAAAAGCAACGTAATACAAAAAACTTACCAACGACTGTATGCATAGGAATTGACCTTGAGATACTTTGTTTAAATGGTACGAAAGAAAACCCATAAACAAATCCTTTATAATCTAAACATTTACAAACAGATGATTTGTAATTTAGAGCAAGCTTATTGGGATTATCACTTAGTTTGTAATTATTGTTGTTCCTTCCAATATTGAGATTTTTTATGAAATAACAACTGCCTTCAATGAGTTGATTTTTGAATTTCTGAACCATACTTTTGATAACATTCGCATGGATTTTAGTGCCCTAAAAAACATATGATTCTTGTAAATTTTTATACATATAATTTGAAAAAAATTACAATAATATGACATGTACCATGCCTGTTCATCCATCAATATCATTTCTATTGAATAAATTTGACCGGTGTATTTGAAATCTGGTTGAGTCCACAATCGAATTACCTTTACTTTGACAGTAAAATCATCTTTCTCAATATCAAGATCGTTGAGGAAGGTGATGGTAGTATTGACATCCATCACGACAGAACAGAACTTATTTGCTGAGATCAAAAATACTTTATGGAACTTGGATTGATTTCTTGTGCACGCATCTATACAGTTCAATCATGAAGAAAATAACAACTAACTATATTATATCAATATATTATCGCTGTTTTAATGGGAATTATAACCATGAATATCATTTGTCGAGGTTGATATATCAAATGTGATAATTTTATAACTTTTATAAGTTATGTAATTTCTAATTAAACAAATTAAAGAAAAAAATATAAAATTCCATATTGGCTTACCATAACATTAACATAACATAACAATAATAACGAAGATAACACCATTGTAATTGATATATCCCTGTTTTATCGGGATTTCTAACACGAAATAGGAAGTATTATGAAGAATTTTAATTTAAGATTCGATGTATATCCATGTTATATTAGAATTTTAAATTTATATTTAAGATTCGATGTATATCCATGTTATATGGGAATTTTAAATTTAGATTTAAGATTCGATGCATATCCATGATTTATTGTAATTTTAAATTTAAATTTAAAATTCGATATATATCCATGATTTATTTAGGGGAATTTGAAATTTAAATTTATGAAACTTATTTGCAGAAGCATGAACAGGTATGGCAAACCATCAATGTCAGAAAATATGATTTGTCGGATTCAATGTTATATAGATTTGTTACCTTCAACATATTAAACAATGTCGGGAAACATGAACAGGTATGGCAAACCATCAATGTCGGAAAATATGATTGGTCGGTTTTAATGTTATATGTATTTGTTACTGTCGGAAAGTTGATTTGTCGGTTTTAGTGTTATATTGGATTTGTTACCGTAAACATATTAAAGGTAGTCGGAAGACATTTTATTGCGGTTAACCTCATGGCGACACGTGTCTTCTTTAGTGAACATGGACGAGAAAATGAGAAGGTGGCTCACCAGAAAATGACACGTGTCCAAAAATGTTACTTATTCATTTGTATTAATAGATTTGGTCTAAAGTAAACTGTGTCAAAATAAAATAGAATAAAAACCTTCAATTTTAAATATATCATAAATTCGTATATTTCTTTTTCCTTCATGCGATTGGGTTTCAATGTCTTTAAGTGACATTTATTTACTTATTATATTGACATATGTTCATGATTTGGATGTGCCATATTTTTTTGTGCTCGAGTGTATGGATCCTGCAATAATAATTGACTCTTGGAGGATGTAATGCATATATATAGGATTATATGGTGAGCATATCAAGTTGTACTTTTTCTAACTTTTGTCATAAGATTTAAGTATTACTTGTTGGATTTAGAATAAAGGAGTAATAAGCCCGGCCATTGAAAACTGCTAATTTCAGTTATTGATTGCCTTAATGTTATAATTTTTTTTCTTACTCATGCTAATTTAATTGATTAATTAAATTATTGATCATGTTTTTGTATGAATGCTTATGCTTCTAAAGAGTATGTACATATTGTTATCTTAAAGTATGTATTCCATAAATATACAAGATATATCAATTAAATTATTTTAAAACCGAGATTTAATTATCAGTTTAAACTTAATTTAAGCATATTATAAATTTTTGACAGGTCAAATTTAATTTAAGAATTAAATCCGTTATATATAAACATGGATTGAACTAATTAAATTAGTTAAGAATTTTAACTTTTAAATCAACTAGATCGGATATGTTGATATAATTACTCAATTTCTGCTATAATGAATTCGTCTATTGTGACTTTTATAGTATCTGGTCTTGTTAAGTTCTTTCAAGTGTATTTGTTGAGCATAACTTATTTGAAGATATGTTTAAGGCATTATATAATATATTCTTTCTATTAGTTATTGATTTAATTTAATTTTGGGTCAATAATTTAATTTGGATTACCTTAGAGCCAATTAAGTTAATTTTGGATTAATTAATTTTAAGTTAGTTGTTACCTAAAGTTAATTTTAAGATTGTGAAATTGAAATTTTTTACATTTTTATTTCTTTTCATAAAATGGTCTATAGAAGTTTAAAGTAATATTCGAATAAGATTTATCATATAGAAGACCTTGGGATTCACATCTCAAAATTAGGATTCATATACCTTAACTAAAATGGTTTGATCAATAGCTTATTCAAAATATGAAAAATTCTTTAAGTTTTTAAGTTCTACCTTGAATAAAATTTTGGTGTTGTCAAACTATTGACTAAAGTATGTTTTTAAGAACAAGATTGAGTAGATCTAAAACATTATACGCTTAAAACAATATGGTTATCAATATATAATACGTGGGTTATGGATTATTCAATATATCTACATGTTTATAAAATCATATATTTCAACTACTGAATGACTAATGATAACTAATTGATAAACAAATTTTTGTGAATTTTTAAACAATCCTAATATCTCCCAACCTATATGAAAATTGAATTGTTTATCTTCATCAATTCACAAACTACATAATCTTGACTGAAATTTTTCTAAACCATAAGATCATGTTGCCATAGCAATTGATCTCTTTAGAGAAAATTATACATACTAATCAGTCATAACTTGTGTATCTCAAATCACATTTACTTGAATAATATTCTTCCATAGAAGAGATATTCTGAGTAATTTTGGTTTAAGAACAACATCACATATAAACACACATGTCTATCTTGATACTTTGAAACTCTTCTTATCCATAGATTTGATTGTTTTTATTGGATAACTGATATGTGTAGTGTGATGATATAGAATTTTAAATATTGAGTTTTATACTACCATAAGTATTACTTAATATTTGTATTCAGTTGTTGGGTTAAGATAATGATTAATTACGAATGACAACATATATCGTCTTGATTTTGTGTTTTGTCAATTTTAACTTGATCACGATCTTGATTAGTTCCAACTATAACAATGGAGAACACAAAGAGAAATTTTACCTTATTGCCTAATAGTTGAAAAACTAACAGACTTAACTGAAAATAACACTAAAGTTGACATTAATTCCATGTTAAATGGCACTTGACAAATAGGATGGCTAAGAGCATGATAAGATTTTCCATGAGGATCCATTGAAGAACCTGCAGATGTGGTCGATTATTTGAAAAATCTTATAGATTTATTTTAAGGAGAGCGATATGGTCGAATGTGTTAGACTCTCTAAGATGTTTAAAGAACTAAAGTTTTTTGGTGAGGGAAATGTGAGAGATCATCTATTGTTGATGATTAAGATTAACTAGAAGTTTAGAGACTTGAATAAATGGGTTAAAGATGAAAAGAAAGTTCATGTGGGACTCCAATCTCTCCCTACAACCTACAACAACTTAAGGAGTGTTAGAGATAAATATTAATTGTATCAAAATAAGGAAAGGATATGTATGGGTTGTAAATAAGGCAAGTCTATAATGCCTTAAACTCTTAGCTTTCCTTATCTCTTTGTTATTCCTAACAATATAAATAGGCGTCATGGGGTGAACTTGATTAGTAATTCAAAATAGAGAGAGCTTAAGTGAGATACATTGTAATCGATATATTCATATTAGTGAGGTATCCGACTTTTGATATTTATCGTATTTATTGTGTTCTTCATGTTCATACTATTTACTTGCGTACTTGATCATATTTTGGGATTCACAATTGGTGTCAGAGTCGAACGATCTGAGTTTTGGACTACTTCTAATCGACTTCATGGATCAAAGGTAAAATTCTCGATTTTTTCTGTTCTGTTAGTTGTTGATCCATACAGCAGTAGCCTCACCCGACATATCTTTAAAATCTAATCTGTTTGTGTTTTTGTCGAATCTAAGCATCAATAGCATCTATCGACATTCATTCAAAAGCCAATCTGTTTCTGCTTGTTTGCTTTATTATCGGGTCTAACTATAGTTGCCTCTATCGATTAAAGAAAAATCAGAATCTGATATATTTGAATTCTTATCAACTCCCTTTTAAGCGACATCTTTGATTTTTTAATTTTCAGTCATTCTGTTTTTTCTCGAGTCTTTATTACTCGACAACAAATCTTATCGCATCCTCTTGAGTCGACATCTGATCTTATCGAGTCAACTTTACCCGACATCAATTGTCAGCCGAGATAAATTTTATCTTCATTCATCGAAATCTTAGAATTTCTCCCAAAACTCACTGATCGAGATCAAATCAATCAAGTACCATGTCTACAGGCGAAGCTATGGCCATTGGTTCTGACATAAAACCACCAATTCTCTTCCGAGGAGAATACTCAAATCAATCAAGTACCATGGAAAGACCGCTTCCTTGACAAATGACTTTGTTGAAAGGCATGATTATGCTGAAGGTATCATGCTCTCCATCAAGGAAGGTCCACCACCTTTTCTATATCATGAACTTCCTGCAATGCCAAAGAATACACCACCTATTCCTGTAAGACGAGATCAAACCCAAGTCAAAATACACTGAAGCTGAAGCAAAACGAGCAAAAGGGGATCAACTTGCACGTTCTTATCTACTACTTAGCATCCCGAATGACATCTACATTAGTATTGATAGTCATAAAAGAACGGCTAATGGAATGTGGGAACAAATAGAGAAGATCATGCTTGGGACCAAGATCGGAACCCAAATGAAGATCACTAATTGCATCTCGCAATATGAAGAATTCAAGGTGAAGGAAGGAGAAAGTCTTACGAACATGTATGAACGATTTGTTCATTTGCTAATTAACTTAGCAAAAACGATATCCATAAGACGAAAATCGAGAACAATGTGAAACTTTTTAGCATTCTTCAACCTGACTGGCGTCGATTTGCCAATCAAATCAAACATAGCAAGTTTATTGCTGAACTCGATCTTCATGAAGTATATGAAACCTTGAAACAAGACGAAGAGGGAGTTCTAGAAGCGATGGAAGCCAATAAAAAGCTCAAAAAGCCTTTCGATCCAATCGCTCTTGTGGCTAAAGAAGAGACAATCCCGTCACGAAGCATCCCTCATGATAACTACCCGGATTTGGAAAACTAATAATTTGATGATCCCGAGTTAGCCCAATTTCAACAACAAGGTTCTTCTCACTCAATCCTTCCAACGCAAGTTCTCTCGTCGTTCCAACCACAATCAACAAAGATATGTTTTGGCACCAAAGAACTTTGAGCGAAAAGCAATCTTCGAACAAAAGCCAAGAAAAGAGGAAAACTGCCCACCAAGCAAATCGGAAGATAAGTTTAAAGGAGAAAAGAGATTGTGCTACAACTGTGGAAAAACTGGTCATTATGCACGTGAATGTAGGAAGCCACTTGTCAAAGATGCTAACTATTTCGCCTACAAACTGATGCTTGCTAAACAAGAAGAAGCCGGAAAAGTTCTTATGGCTGAAGATGAACATTGGCTGCATCATGATGACAATGAACCCGATGAGGAAATACAAGCTCATTTCAGTATGATGGCTTACTCTGACCCCTCTGGTGAAAACTCATCATCTCACGCTTCCGACGACACACCCGAGGTAAGTCATTTCGACTATGATAATTTTGTTGTGCAAATGAATGACTTAGTGATACAACTGCATGAATTACAATCTAAGTTTAAAACCGAAAAACTCTTGGTTTCCAACTTAGAAGCACGTCTAGAAAATAATCATAACCAACTTCTTATTGCAACGTCCGAAAATACCACTTATAAGAGTGATGTTCTAAACTTGCAAACGAAAAACGATGCTTTTAAAAATGAGAATTTAGAACTTAAACAACAAATTTCAGATCTCACGAAACGACTTGACAAATCCGAACCTGAGGCTGAAGACTTTTCTTCAAAATATGAATTTGCCATTATTCAAAGAAATGATCTTTTGGATAAACTCAAAACTTGGAACTGAAACATTACAAATTGGGTAAAACTAAACAAATGATTCATTTAAACGCTCCAAAAGAGTTATGTTCGAAAGCGGGCCTAGGTTTTGAAAATCCCAAATGTTTGGAAAAGGCCTTATATAATACTCCAATACTTTATAAATTTGAATATCTAGACTTTGGTCCATATTATAAAATTCAATTTATGAAGTCATCTAATAAAGTTAAGAGACGGGAAGATTGGAATAGGAAGACCAATAAATATCATCAAATACCTTTCTGCTACCCAACGACAGTAGAAAAGGACTCTTCAAAAGGATCACTCCCAAATGATTATTTTCCTTCATATACCGACGAAGAACTTCACACCGAGCCACCTTTTAAACCTTACATTCCCACTTTATTTTTGGAAAAGAAAATCATTCAGTTAGAAACGGTGTTGGAATCCGAACGTTCTTCTTCGGAAAAGGAAAAAGAGGCATTAATCACCAAAATTCAAACTTTAGAAAACAAAGCTTTACAATCTCAAAACCCTGAAGTTGACACAGCTTCTAATATTTCTTCATGTAAAGCCTTTGTTAGTTCATATCTGGGTGATTGTAACTTTCCCACATTTGTGATTGATCCAAATTATTGTCCTCCTAAATACAAAACTTCCCCCACTCCCGATCAAATAGAAAAGGAGTTGGACGAACTTAAAGAAATGGATTTTCTCGAAGAAAACAACAAATCTTTCTCGACATAACTCCACGGGGTATTTAAATTAATTGAATGCTAACTTTGATTTCAATCCTACTTTTCCAAGTCATGTGGAATTTGTTGATAAAAGCAAGAAACTTACAGAATCGGTCCAAGTTTTTCAAAATAGTCATGATGAGAATGATTCTTCCACTAGTTTTTCCAAACTCTTCTCATCTCAAGAAAAAGAACAAACTCATTTTTCAGAAAAGACTAAAATCTCTCAAACTGAAAATGCTAATAAACGTCCGTTTCGTGTTTCAACTTTACATCCTCTAAAGACAAAGCAAGTTTGGGTCGAAAAAGGCAAACGCAATCCAAAGTCCTCATCCCACAATAAAGACAATTTTAATTTCACAAATGTTACTAGAACCAATCGAAATTTTCTATTTCCGTATACTATTCATTCTGTTCGTCATTTAATTCAATTTTCAAGAAATAAAACTTGTTGCTCCAATTGTGGTGTGAATGACTTTGTGCACTTAAATTCTTATGGTTATGATTACTTTTCTGATATGCGTAATTCACACAACTATCATCAAGTCAATACTTTTCCGAATTATCCTATTTATAAATGGGTTCCCAAGAGGCCCTTGACTATAACACCTAAGTCCCAATTCAATGGGTACCAAAGGCTGCAAAGTCAACTAACCCCGAAGGACCCATTTACAAATGGGTACCTAAATCTTCTTGGTTTTTTGCAGAACTGTCATGTGTGGTACTTAGACTCTGGATGCTCCAAACACACGACTGATAGAAAGGAGCTTCTCACCAACTACATTGAAAAACATGGAGGATCTGTACGCTTTAGGAACAACCATTTCTCACCAATTAGAGGATACAGGGACAATATTAACAAAAATCTCACAATCTCCAAAATATCGTATATTCAAGGCCTTAGTCACAACCTACTCAGCATTGGTCAATTCTGTGACAAAGAACTTGAAGTGAATTTTCGATCCGAAAGATGTTGCGTTAGAACATACGAAGGAAGTGAAGTATTATCCGGATCTCGCAAGTCAAATCTCTACACCATCGATCTATCACAAATTGAACCACCAACCGATGTGTGTTCAGTCTCCAAAGTCTCAAACGATAAAAATTGGTTGTGGCATCGCCGACTCTCCCGCCTGAACATCAAAACTATCAATCGACTAGCAAGTGGAGGGTTGGTCACTGGTTTGCCCAAAATTAAGTATGAGAAGACTCACTTATGTGGAGCCTGCGAGATGGGCGAAATGAAGAAAGTCTCACACAAGCCCAAAGTGAAACACAACATGACTTGTCCTCTTCAGCTTATTCTTATGGATTTGTGCAATCTCATGAGAACTCAAAGTATTCACGACAAGAAGTATGTTCTTGTTATGGTGGATGACTATTCTAGCTATACATGGGTTAAATTTATTCGCACAAAGGACGAAGCTCCCGAGATCATCATTGCCTTCTTAAAGAATATTCAAGTTAAATTGGAACTTTCCGTCCAAACTCTTCGCACGGATAATGGAACCGAGTTCAAGAACTGCACTCTCGATTCATATCTCACATCAGTTGGTATCACTCATACATTTTCTGCGACTCGCACTCCACAACAAAATGGTGTGGTCGAACGACGTAACCGTACGTTGGACGAAGCCGCTCGCACCATGCTCGTATATTCCAAATTACCACACCATCTTTGGGCTGAAGCTATCAGCACTGCGTGCTACACTCAAAACCGTTCAATCATCAACAAGCGCTTTACTAAAACCCCTTACGAATTGATCAACAACCGTGTTCCTTCTATACATCATCTCTATACGTTTGGAGGTCGCTGTTTTATTTTAAATGACAAAGAGGATCGTGTCAAACTTCATACCAAATCTCATGAAGCATATTTTCTTGGATATTCACCAAACGCATCTGCTTATCGGGTCTATATGAAAGAGGCCAGGTATGTCACCGAGAGATTCAATGTGCATTTCGATACAAAGGCTGAAATGGAACCTGAACCTCACAGTTCTGTTCGAACTTACTTGCATCTTAGCTTCTGAACACCTTCGTCCGAAACCTTTTCATAACCCATCTAATCCAAATCATTCCTCCACGTCCAAAAACGCCTCTTCTGATTTCGATGATTTATTCGAGTATTTCTATTACTTCGGACCCTACACTGAAATGCTGAAAACCATCTCTACCCCTATCTTGGAAGTAGCCGAGACCACGACTCCTTCTGGATCGCCCTTATCTACAGAAACCGTCTCACCAGCTGTTACTTCGAGTACATCTACAACTGCTCCCTCAACTACCAACCCCCTACAACGGACCTACTTCCTCAAAATCCAATTCCTACACCTATGAATCCGGAACCGGTATCCTCTCCCCCGCCAACGAATCCCACTAAAAAGGATGTTTCAACTTCCGCTCGTAATTCCGAAGTGGTTCCAGCCCTAGAACTCATTCAAGATCTTCCACTTGGCACATATGTGGACGACCATCCCGAACTCCCGCCACTACAACCGCTTCCTCATTCTCATAAGTGGATCCGATCTCATCCACCTGAACAAATTATTGGAGACCCTTCAACACCGGTCACAACGAGAGCTGCCACGGCCAACGATTGCTTGTTCTCTTCCTTTCTAAGCAAAATCGAACCCAAAACTATTAACGAAGACATGTCTGATCCAGATTTTATTGTGGCCATGCAGGAAGAACTCAATCAGTTTGAAAGCCTAAAAGTATGGCGCCTCGTTCCCCGACCAAAGAACAAAACCATCATTGGCACCAAATGGATCTTCAAGAATAAACAAGACAAGGATGGAATTGTCATACGCAACAAAGCGCGACTTGTCGCAAAAGGCTACCATCAGCAAGAAGGCATAGACTATGACGAAATGTTCGCACCACTTGCTCAAATTGAATCCATTCGCATGTTCTTGGCATATGCGGCTCACAAAAACTTTGTTGTTTTTCAAATGGATGTCAAGACTACCTTCCTGAATGGTGTTCTACGAGAAGAAGTCTATGTTTCTCAGCCTGATGGATTGGTCGACCCATCAAAACCAAATCATGTATACATTCTCGACAAAGCTCTTTATGGCCTCAAACGAGCCCCTCGCGCATGGTATGACAGTCTATCTGCTTATTTGGTTAAAAATGGGTACTCCAAAGGTAAGATCGATCCTACACTTTTCATTAAAAAGGAAGAGGGTGATATTATGCTTATTCAAATTTATGTAGACGACATTATCTTCGGTTCGACTAACCCAAAACAATGCAGAAACTTTTCCGAGCTCATGATTGCCAAGTTCAATATGAGCATGAAGATGGGAGTGATGAATTTTTTCCTCGATCTTCAAGTAAAACAATTTTCAACGGGAATATTCATTAAACCAATCAAAATACATCTCGGATATGTTACATAAATATAACATGACGACCTGTACTTCGATTGGCATTCCCATGTCTCCAGGTTCAAAATTACACGCCGATCCTTTGGGAAAAGTGGTTGATTCTAAAACCTAGCGGGGAATGGTTGGATCTTTAATGTACTTAACGGCTAGTCGACCGGACATAATGTTTGCTACATGCCTATGTGCTAGATATCAAGCCTCTCCCAAAAAATTCTACCTTAGTGCTATTAAAAGAATTTTTCGTTATTTAAAAGTTAGTCCTGATCTTGGCCTATGGTATCTTAAGAATACAGGTTTCGAGTTAACTGCTTTTTCAGATGCTGATCATGTTGGCTACATGCTTGATCGAAAAAGCACGAGGGGCCACATTCAGTTCTTGAGAGATAAACTATTCAGCTGGTCTTCAAAGAAACAAACGTGCGTCTTCCACTACGGAGGCCGAATACATCGTTGCCGCAAGCTGCTGCTCACAAGTAATTTGGATGCGCACGCAACTCAAAGCCTATGCTTTTGGCTCAACAAGATTCCAATTTGTTTTGACTCGAAGAGCGCAATCGCCATATCCAGCAATCCGATTCAACATACCAAGACGAAACACATCGACATCCGGTACCATTTTATTAAAGACCATGTCGAAAGAGGTACAATCGAATTATACTTTGTTAATACGGAACTACAGCTTGCCGACTTGTTCACAAAGGCATTGGATGAGAAACATTTCCAATTCCTTGTGTCCAAATTGGGCATGCTAAATCTCAAAACCTGATTCTAAATCAGTATATTTAAAACTTCACAAAAAGACCCTTCAAGTTTATATGCACATTCACCCCTTTCGAGTGAATCTTCGTGATACTTGAATTCTTGTTTTGTGAAATTTTAAATCAATTTAAAAATGTGCTCTATTTACATAGTTTTTTCGTACTTATACATTTTTAGTGATGTGTGTGTCTTTTTATCTTCTAGATTTTTCGATGGTTGTTTTTCTAATGATTTTAGTCTTCGAAGGGGAGCAATAAAGGTAAGTTTCTTAACTCGCATCATCCTAGGGGGAACTAAGTTTTTTTCTTATCTTAGGCAAGGTTCAAGGCGGAGTACTTAGAATGTTTACAAAATCTCTCATAGCGCACCCTAAGGGATCGACATCCCCAGCTTGTCGGCTCTATAGGTCTCGACATCTAAGGATGTCGAGTTACTAGGGATCGACAAGATGACCTTGAGCTGTCCTCGGCCCACACATATCTTGCCACGTGCCTCTAGCCCACTATTTAAATACGAGGACCCCACTTTCACTGTTCCATTCTTCAAAATTTCTTTTTCCCTCTGTTTCACTCTCAACCTCACCCGAGCACTCAGTAATATCCAAAAAATTTCAAAATCTTCGATTTGAGCAAATCCGATTACATCACCAGGTTTGTAATCTCTCACTGATCATCTTTAATACTTGCACTTTACTGTTTTAACCATTGCATGTTCATCAATTTCTTGTTCAACTGTTCGGTTCCAAAAGCCTTGGGTTTTTCCGATTTTTATGCTTTTGGATGTTTCTGATTCGAATAGGACTAAAGGATTAGTGTTAATACTGTTAGACGATGCCCATCGACCCTATATCTAGGCCTAAATCTCTCTTATTTTGATCTTTGAAATCTGGGTAGATCACTGTTCGTACTTGTCACCTAAACTCAACATTTAGGGTTTTTATGAATTTTTTTTGAGACTTTTCGATTCCCTTGGGTCTGACATGTTTTGTTGTCGAGTCCCAAAGAATCGATATAAATGCCTATGTGTTTATGTCGCTTCAAAATTAAGCCGACATGATTTCTTGTCGCGTCCCAAACCATCGACATATTTGCCTAAAGGCTTTATGTCGCGTCCTTCAATCGACAAGATTTTTATAGACCAGCCTTATCTGAACTTGTTCAAGACTTTATGTCGACCCTGTTAGGCCCGATATAAAATTATCTCGACTCCTATAGGCTCAACATACCCACTTAATCTTTCTTAGAAAATATTAAGTGTTTATCTCGACCCTATTTCATTCGACAAATACTTATATCGATCCATATAGACTTGACATAAATTTATGTCACCCCTTTGGTGCTCGACATCTATCCCTAAAGTTGTCTAGACAATCTTAAGTATTTATCTCGCCTCTATTAGACTCGACATCTATTAATGTCGACTCCTATAGACTCGACATACTTCCTTAACTTGTCTTCCATTCAAGTATACATATCGATCCCACATCAATCAACATTCTTTTATGTCGACACTGCCAGGATCGACATCTTTCACTTGTCTGACAGTCTCACTCGGTATAGTGTCCCATCCATCTATTTTCAACACTTCTGGTATACTATGATATACCATCCAGATGAAAGTGACTATCATTTTACGGCTCAAATAGATGATTACTGTGACCCGAGTCACGCCATCTAGAATACGCCGCGTCCTTTGCCTGCCTATCTTGGATGCGTATGATGATCCAGTAACCGAAGAAGAATTGTGCCGAGACATCCATGCCTTGGGATTCAATTCTGACCTTACAGCTGTCGGACAGTTCAAGCGGATGTATCTACCACAAATCTGGTTCACCCTTTTATCGATTATCAACCGTTGTCTGACAGGCAAACACACCAGCATGGACAAAGCCAGCACGGCCGTACTACGGATATATGGGATCATCTATAGCCGGAACTACCACTACGCGATGCTAATCTGGATGATCTGGTTGACTTTGTTGCAAATAAAGCCAACTCAAGGAACCGACAATTCCTACCATATCAACGCTTCCTCTAACTCTTCATCCACTCCATGATGCACTCCCGTCCTGAAGTTCCACGTCGTGCAGGTACACCACTCGGCCCTACTTTCACCCAGAAATACTTGAAGCTTAATGACAAAGCCTTCCCATACACTATGCCTATCCCTGAATCCCTGTTAGCCCTTGTAGATCAGCATGCACCTAGTGTACTGGCATATACGGAGCGAATAGGCTTAATGGCCCCTCTAATTCCGGAAGGGCCTCCCCAAGAGCCAAATCATGAGGTAAACAATGAGATAGGTGAGGTATTGGACTAGATTAGCAGGTTCAGTATCACAGGGATCCTGAACAGGGTGATGAGAGAAGAGAAGGTTGAAAGGGGAATTGACGAGGGAGGTGCGTCTAATCAGTCGATCCCTAATACTACTAAACCCACCATCCCTATTCCACCTCAACCACATGCGACTACTTCTGCCTGCATCCCACGATTGAAACTACTGGTTCATCGCAAGTGCATTACTCGCCAAAATTCACCTTCCGACACAGAAACCAACGAGTCCCTTGAGCTATACGACAGTTCTGAAGACCTACGCCCAAGACGCCGACGAAGACTTAACACAGAGGATACTACTCTTAACCGAATAGGCCGAAAACCATCCATCCAAGAGTCATCATCCGAGGCAACTGATCCAACCTCCATCAATGAACCCTTCCAGACTGAACCACTATCTGAATCTTAGTTTGGAGAGACAAGGAGAATGGAGGGAGATTCAGTTGAAAATGAAGAAGTGACAATGAGTGAAGGGGAGGAAAATATGACTGAGAGTGAGATACCTATCCCCTCAAGCCGGGTAACTGCATCTTTTGTTGATACTCATCCGTTGGGTACCGACAATTGAAAAGACGTTGTGGACCCAGCAACGCAAGTGCACACCTCAACCGTCCACTCCGTGGCCTCACAAAAGGCTACGGTTTCATCACTTGTTGCGGGTTTAGCTCCTTATCTAGCTACCATCCTTTCAAGAGGCATAGCTATTGAAAAAAGAAGTAGCATCCTGCCTACTTCGACTTCAGTTTAAAGCATATCGAGTCTAGAGCCCCCTAAGACACTAGAGTCACTACACACCGTTGATCTTCGTGACACGGTCGGAACTTCCATAGTGATGTCATCTATTGACATTCCACGAGGATTGGAAGGAAATCCTACCAATGCTAATGTGACGCCCTATATTTTTTTATTATTCATAAGATCAAGACCTTTATATTTGCGGAAGAGTGGTAATATACAACGGCTATTATAAGAACTATAATTCTTCATCTCGTTCTCCTCATGCCTTACCCTGATCTTTACCTGAGATACATACATGGAATAATATTTAAATATGAGGACCCCACTTTCACGGTTCCATTCTTCAAAATTCTTTTTCCCTCTGCTTCACTCTCAACCTCACCCGAGCACTCAGTAATATCCAAAAAATTTCAAAATCTTCGATTTGAGCAAATCCGATTACATCACCAGGTTCGTAATCTCTCACTGATCATCTTTAATACTTGCACATTACTGTTTTAACCATTGCATGTTCAACAATTTCTTGTTCGACTGTTCGGTTCCAAAATCCTTGGGTTTTTCTGATTTTTATGCTTTTGGATGTTTCTGATACGAATCAAACTATAGGATTAGTGTTAATACTGTTAGGCGATGCCCATCGACCCTATATCTAGGCCTAAATCTCTCTTATTTTGATCTTTGAAATCTGGGTAGATCACTGTTCGTACTTGTCACCTAAACTCAACATTTAGGATTTTTATGAATTTTTTTGGAGACTTTTCGATTCCCTTGGGTCCAACATGTTTTCTTGTGGAGTCCCAAAGAATCGATATAAATGCCTATGTATTTATGTCGCTTCCAAATTAAGCGGACATGATTTCTTGTCGCGTCCCAAACCATCGACATATTTTCCTAAAGGCTTTATGTCGCGTCCTTCAATCGACAAGATTTTTGTCGACCAGCCTTATCTGTACTTGTTCAAGACTTTATGTCGACCCAGTTAGGCCCGATATAAAATTATCTCGAATCCTATAGGCTCGACATACCCACTTAATCTTTTCTTAGAAAATCTTAAGTGTTTATCTCGACCCTATTTCATTCGACAAATATTTATATTGACCCATATAGACTCGACATAAATTTATCTCACCCCTTTGGTGCTCGACATCTATCCTTAAAGATGTCTAGACAATCTTAAGTTTTTATCTCGCCTCTATTAGACTCAATATCTATTAATGTCGACTCCTATGGACTCAACATACTTCCTTAACTTGTCTTCCATTCAAGTATACTTCTTGATCCCACTTCAATCCGACATTCTTTTATGTCGACTCTGCCAGGATCGACATCTTTCACATGTCTGACAGTCTCACTCGACAACAGCTGGTTATCGATAGGACTTCTCTCGACATACTTTTATATCAACTATCTCATCAGATGCATGGGCCGACATCCATACTTAGCATTATTTTTACTAAGTCCTATTTTCACTCAAAACTAAGAAACTAATCTGCTTTCTATGGTTTGCAAACATTGCACTTTCAGTTCCTATGACGGTCATCAATGATCCAACTATGTCTGATGACGAACATTCAATGCCTTCCTAAAGATCCACTGCACCTAGCATCAATGTGGCTACTCGGGATGACATACTGATTCCCCCCTCCGAAAAGAAGTCATTCCAACCGAACAACCACCTTCTTGATTTTAGCATGAATCTCGAGCATCCCGTCATCATGGAAATCTTAAAGAGACATCCCCTCCGGTATGCTTTCTCAATGGAACATTGTGTCCCATCCTTCTATCTTCAACACTTCTAGTATACCATAATATACCATCCGGATGAAGGTGACTATCATTTTACGGCTCAAATAGATTATTACGTGACCCGGCTCACGCCATCTAGAATACGCCGCGTCCTTCGCCTGCCTATCTTGGATGCGTATGAAGATCTAATATCCGAAGAAAAATTGTGTCGAGACATCCATGCCTTGGGATTCAATTCTGACCTTACAGCTGTCGGACAGTTCAAGCGGATGTATCTACCACAAATCTGGTTCACCCTTTTATCGATTATCAACCGTTGTCTGACAGGCAAACTCACCGGCATGGATAAAGCCAGCACGGCCGCACTACGGATATTTCATGGGATCATCTATAGCCGGAAGTACGACCACGCGACGCTAATTTGGACTGATCTGGTTGACTTCGTTGCGAATAAAGCCAACTTAAGGAACCGACAGTTCCTACCATATCAACGCTTCCTCCAACTCTTCATCCACTCCATGATGCACTAGCTCAAATAGATTATTACGTGACCCGGCTCACGCCATCTAGAATACGCCGCATCCTTCGCCTGCCTATCTTGGATGCATATGAAGATCCAATATCCGAAGAAGAATTGTGTCGAGACATCCATGCCTTGGGATTCAATTCTGACCTTACAGCTTTCGGACAGTTCAAGCGGATGTATCTACCACAAATCTGGTTCACCCTTTTATCGATTATCAACCGTTGTCTGACAGGCAAACTCACCGGCATGGATAAAGCCAGCACGGCCGCACTACGGATATTTCATGGGATCATCTATAGCCGGAAGTACGACTACGCGACGCTAATTTGGACTGATCTGGTTGACTTCATTGCGAATAAAGCCAACTTAAGGAACCGACAATTCCTACCATATCAACGCTTCCTCTAACTCTTCATCCACTCCATGATGCACTCCCGTCCTGAAGTTCCACGTCGTGCAGGTACACCACTCGGCCCTACTTTCACCCAGAAAGACTTGAAGCTTAATGACAAAGCCATCCCATACACTATGCCTATCTCTGAATCCCTGTTAGCCCTTGCTGATCAACATGCACCTAGTGTAATAGCATATAGGGAGCGAATAGGCTTAATGGCCCCTCTAATTCCGGAAGGGCCTCCCCAAGAGCCAAACCATGAGGTAAATAATGAGATAGGTCAGCGTATTGGACTAGATGAGCAGGTTCAGGATCACGGGGATCCTGAACAGGGTGATGAGAGAAGAGAAAGTGAAAGGGGAATTGACGTGGGAGGTGCGTCTAATCAGTCAATCCCTAATACTACTAAACCCACCATCCCTATTCCACCTCAACCACATGCGACTACTTCTGTCCGCATCCCCCGATTGAAACTACTGGTTCATCACAACCACATCACTCGCCAAAATTCACCTTCCGACACAGAAACCAACGAGTCACTTGAGCTACACGACAGTTCTGAAGACCTACGCCCAAGACGCCGACAAAGACTTAACACATAGGATACTACTCTTAACCGAATATGCCAACAACCATCCATTAAAGAGTCATCATCCGAGGCAACTGATCCAACCTCCATCAATGGACCCTTCTAAACTGAACCACTATCTGAACCTTATTTTGGAGAGACAAGGAGAACGGAGGGAGAATCAGCTGAAAATGAAGAAGTGACAATGAGTGAAAGGGAGAAAAATATGACTGAGTAAGATACCTATCCCCTCAAGCCGGGTAACCGCGTCCTCTGTTGATACTCATCCGTTAGGTACCGACATTGGACAAGACGTTGTGGACCCAGCAACGCAAGTGCACACCTCAACCGTCCACTCTGTGGCCTCACAAATGGCTACGGTTTCATCACTCGTTGCGGGTTTAGCTCCTTATCTAGCTCCCCTCCTTTCAGGAGGCATAGCTATTGAAAAATGAAGTAGCATCCCGCCTACTTCGACTTCAGTTCAAAGCACATCGAGTCTAGAGCCCCCTAAGACACTAGAGTCACTACACACCGTTGATCTTCGTGAGACGGTCAAAACTTCCATAGTGATGTCATATATTGACATTCCACGAGGATTGGAAGGAAATCCTACCAATGCTAATGTGACGCCCTAATTTTTTTTATTATTCATAAGATCAAGACCTTTACATTTGCAGAAGAGTGGTAATATACAACGGCTATTATAAAAACTATAATTCTTCATCTCGTTCTCCTCATGTCTTACCCTGATCTTTACCTGAGATACATACATGTAATACGTAAGCTTTAAGCTTAGTGAGCAGTTATGGTTTCATGATGAAATCCTCTTTCCTAAAGCATATCATTTAAGTACGTGATTAACAATTCTATTTACTTCTCAATAATCATCCATAACAACATTGATGCATAAGACCCCTTCTGTAAAAACATCATCATCTTTCAGTGTGCGAGATCTCATATGTGTAAGTATGCCAAACATTCTCAACAGGATCCTAGATCCTTGGGGTTCCGCAAAGGATCTTCCCACTGAGGTCCGTTTGCAAGACGACCTCCTTTCTCATACCCCGTCGGATATTTAATGGCCATACTTTCACATGCACAAGCTTTTCATACTCCATGTGTAAAACACGTGCTTTTATCAAAATATTATTTTATGCAAACCATAACACCTTATTTATAGTAACGACTACAAATGTTGTATAATAACACTTTATTTTGAGCTGAGTAACGGCTATACATGCTATATAATAACACTTTATTTTGAACAGGGTAACGGCTATAAATGTTATATAATAACACTTTATTTTGAGCAGATTGACGACTAATAATGTTTATAATAACATATTTCTTTGAACAGAATAACAACTAAAAGTATTTACACGAAATGCAGAAAATATACTTATAACATATATGTATCCCAGTAAATATCATAACGTACTTACCTTGATTTCTTAATCGCAATGGTCGATTTTTTTCCTCATTGATCTAACTTATACTTTCTAAAATATGTCGCATATAATTTTGGTGTAATCTGAAATGAAAATGAACGTTCGAATTTATAGTAAATTGGAAGCTGGTGAAGTGGATAAGACGGTGCAACGGACGTGATTTATTTTCAAAACTTTGTCAAACATTTGGCTTGGTGCCAAAGTTTACTTCCCTGTGTATATATATTAATATTAATTATAAATATTTTGTTTATTATTTATATTATAACTTTTATCTAGTATAATTTAGTATCTAACCCCAAATCTTAATATGAACATATATTTGGGACCTATTCGATGGTATCTACATATAGACATACTATTGTTATACATTTTTTGATTTTTATAAAATTATGTAGTCGTATTTTTATCCTTTTGACAATTACGATATCTATATTTTTCTACGTATATAAAAAATGAAATTTGGTGTTAAACCGATATTTCTATAATCCAGAAAAGACACATTTATATTGTTTTGATCAAGTGATCCTAAAATAAAAACTTTATTATTTTTCGAATCTGAAAACGTCATTGAGATCTACGTAAATCGCTGAATCAAAATATATATGTATTGTATAACTTCTAAATTCTATTGATCACTAAAATTGATAAAAACGATGTATTTAATATCAAATCGGTCCTATAAATAAAATATTGTCGATTTTCAAATCTGAAAGTCTCATTATGATCGTTATAGATTACCGATCTCAAAAGTATATTAGTTGTATTTCATAAATTCATACGACTAGCTAATTTCAGTAAAGTAACAAAACCTTTTTTAATAGAGTTAATAATAAAATATTATATATATATATATATATATATGTATTCACGTTTCATATGTTTATATTTATACATATTTCTTTTATTTAAATATTTATGTTTTTTTTAAAAGAATTTAAATATTTATGTTTAAGTACATAATATATTTTTATATATTATACTTTATCTTAATAATTATTAATGAGTTATATATATATATACATATATATTTATTTCAAACAAATATGTTTTCCAGATCTTCAAAATATTCATTTTTCAATGATATCAAATCCTAATTTTTGCATCTAATGTAAATACCTTAATTTTGGAAAGTATCTTATATCAGATATCTATATTATAACAATATCATCATGCTTAACATTTATCTTAAAGATTTAAGATAGCTAAATGCTCATTATCTAGTCATCATTCTACAACTGGAAACGGGGTGTTACAATTCTCCCCTCCTTATAAGAATTTCGTTCTCAAAATTGAATCCTTACTTAACGGATAGAATCGTATTTGTCCCTTTGTATTCAATTTTCCATATAACTTTTGAACTATGATAATAACATCAACTAAGTAACAACTAGAGTATTTTCCTAGTTTTGGAGTTCGTAAAATATCATATCCTTAATTATAGTACTTCTATCTTGCATTTCCTTTTCTCTTGACGCTCTACTATCCGAATATCCTTGTATATTCCGTTATAAACCCCTTCTCCTAACACTGAGTTACAATTACTAAATATCACATTCTTTGGGCTACACTTAATTTCCCTGTCATTTACACATATTCAAATATCATCATTTACTCGCATCTTAACTTCTATGTAAATTGGATATCTCCCGATAATATTTAACCGTAAAATTACCACTCCATGTCACCATCTAACAAATCAGTGAATTAAATAATTATTCTAGTACCCAGAGTCACCAATACCAAGTATGTAGTTCTTAGGTTGTATTTCTTTATACTAGATCTCTTGTTATAATTTATCATAGGGCAATAATTTTAGCAATCAAGTCCATATCAATTAAGAAAGTTTCCATGGCATTTAATATTCATCATTTCGATTTGTATATATTTCTCATAATCATACTATATTAGTATTATTACAATCATAATACTCTTCGAAAAAGAACATATATATATATATATATTACGATTAGCAATATTGTGCTTGCACGGTGCACTTGGATCCTTTTTTTATACTTTGTATTTATTTATGGATTAGCAATATACTATGCTTCATTTGTATATGCAAATATAAATCGTATCTTTTACCACAAAATTTGTTGCTTCTAATTTTTTATTTATTTAACTATACATGCAAATATCTGAAATAACCTTCACAATGTAGACTACGCAGAGTGGTTGTGATCTACTTGACACTAGCCACTTTTCCATGCTCTTGTTGTAAACTTTTATCCATACATAACCCGTTTGTCATGCTCTTATGGTAACTTTCAACAACCACTCTCACTGTGTTTAGTATAACATCATCGGTTTCACATTTTATAGCATAAACAAATCTTATTTCACAACATACATTTCATTAATTATTGCATCTCAATCGGTGCTAAATGATAAGACATTTAACATCGCACCCAACCCTAAGATTTTGAAATTGAACATAAATTTCAACTGGTACTATAGGAAAATATTTAAGGAACATATTTCTAGATTTCCATTTACTACTAATACAATCTATAACTTGCATTCTTACTTAACACCTTTTTATGTATGGCATGAATGCCCCAAGTCTTTTCTTCAAGAACGTACGTACCTTGCTCACTCATATAAGTTTTATTCTCATCTATCTATCTAACTTTAGTACACATGTACTGATTCCCCCATTCAGATTTAAATTTTCACAATATTCTCTTTACATACCACTTCAACGTCATTCTTTGAAATACCGATCCGTTATATCAAATTTGTAATAAGCACATCAATTTAACAAGGTAACATCCTACCATTAAGGTTGATTGAAGGATCCTCAAAATTTTGGTCTAAGCATTTTCTAACCACCATTCTTTTCTTAAAAAAGCAATTCAACATCGTTCTTTGGCAATGAACCACCCCAACAATATATTAAATCCGTTTAAACTTAACTTCTTACTAATAATCTTCAACAATCTCATTTACCTTTATCTAACTAGCGTCAACGGTCACCACTATATAACTTACATTCTAATTGCTTAACTTCTCTAAAGTTTCTAAATGCAGTTGAGTTGAATGACTATAATTATTGACAATAAATGCACCTGAAATTTTGAAGTGGTTCATCTGACCTCATTTGTTGTAATGACATATGTTATGTTCCTCACATCTAGTTCATCCATCTCATTTTCATTCTTAAATAAACTCCCTCATATGAACGTAAATTATTGTGGAACTCTGTTGAAACTTAGGGCAACTTAATCCAATATCCCCCATCATATTTCATTTATGACAAGCACATCTTTTCTTTGTAAATCTTTGCGTGCTCATACGAATGGTAACGAAGCCCATCCAACTCATACAATTGCAAAAACCTTTTGGTTTCCGTCACATCTTCGCTTGTATTAAGCTCTTTGAGGGCCCAAAAGGCCTTTTGCTCTAATTCTATCAGTAAATGGCAAGCTTTGCCAAATACCAATTTAAAGGGAGACATAGCCAAAGGAGTCTTATAGGCCGTTCTATAGGATCAAAGAGCGCCATCGAGTTTTGTTGACTAATCCTTACGGTGTGGTTTGACAACCTTCTCCAAAGTGCCCTTGATTTCTCCATTTGAGAGTTCGGCCAACCCATTGGTCTGCGGATGATAAGCAGTGGCCACTCTATGATGTATGTCATACTTCATGAGTACCGAGCTCATAATCTTGTTTATGAAATGGGTTCCTTCATCACTTATCAAACCTGTTGGTCCCTAAGGAGTCTACAAGAGTTCTTGGATATAGAAACAGTTTGTAGAAGAGGGGGGGGGGGTTTAATACAAACACACAGATTTTTAGTTTTTAAATAAGTTTATATTGCATAAACAAATTACAATTACAAGCGTAATTAGAACAAGTTTTAACCTATTCTATTGTAACTAAGAAACCACTAAGATTGATGCACAAGAAGGAAGTAAGATAGAATACAGAAGGTTGAAGATAGAAAGAAGCAAACAACTTGATGAAGAAGATATCTTCATCTTATTTATACCCGTTTGCATTTAATGCAAGACAAAAGGTATATGCCACGTGTCAAGCTTCTATAGGAAGCTTGTCCTTTTGTTAATAAGACAGCCATTCTTTTGGCCGCATATGAACAATACTATATCAGATGTGATGGGGACATAAGAGACAATCCGTACGTCCTTCTCTGACACAATATAGGGTTTGTCTTTTGTGCATAGAGGATAAGGTCAACGTTAATCTTGTATGAGAAGCTTCATTTGATTGTTGAGACTGAATCTTCAAGGATGAACTTTCAGTATCGCTGAGCCTTCACAAGACTTCACACTTTGGATAGATAATATTTGCTATCGCTGAATCGCTTCAGGTCACTTAGCTGATTATCTCTTTCTTCAGCTTGGTCTTCGACTTTCGTTGAATGGTCATTTGGTGTAATCGCTGATATTCAGATCTTCAGAGATAAGCTTAAGATTCCTTGATCTTCAGCGATCGCTGATGGTAGTCAGCTATGCTATCGCTGAATTTGAACTTAAGCTTATGCAAGGAAATTTCACTAAGTGTAAAAATGAATCATATTCAAATCACTGAGAGGAGTTATGATCAACAATCTCCCCCTATTTGATTATGATTAAGCAATATAGGAAAATTGCTTTAAGAGACTAGTAAGGACTTAAGAAATATTCAAAATAAAATTTCTAAGTACCAATCTGTAAAGTCTTGTTTCAGCTAGTCTACTATCTGAATTGAATTTCATTTACAAGGATATGAAAGCACAATTTTTTTACAAGTAAATAAGCATAAAGTACATTCACTGATTAAATTTTCAGAGTGAAAAATGAGTGAGTAAAAGTAGTTAAAGAAAATAGAACTCTTATGTTCATTGTCCCATTTACTATTTTCAGGGATCTTTTCAGTACCTAGATGGAGTAAAATACTTTGTTGAATTTCATTAATAATCAATCTGAAGAATTTACATAAAATGAAATTACAACAATAAGGTAAAGTACTTATACACTAAAGAACTATTACAAAGGAAAGGAAAGTTAATGACTAGTCAGTTTAGAGTTTCGTGTCTTCTTTGTAACTCCTTTTCATAGATCATCTTCTGTCTGATCATCAGCGGATCATTCGACCAGCAGTGACAATACATGATCTTGATGAAAGAAGATGGGGCTTTGTGTACTTCTTGGTTTCTAAAGAATCCAAGGAGTCTTTCATTATACATGAAGATCATGCCTGGTTCAGGGAAAGAGATGACGTCATTTTCTTCATATACACGATCTTCAGGGAGAGAGGTGTTCAGCATTGAAATATCACGGATCTCCATGTGACAAAGAATGCTTTCAAGATCGAATTTGGTTTCATATTCGCTCATAGAACTTGAACCTCCTTTGGCAGTTGATCTTCTTTTCTTGATTGGTTCAGGGAGAGTAGGAACCTGTACGTTTTGAGACATCCTTTGCAGCAGCTGATCCAACATTCTTTCCACCACGTCCTTGAATTTAGATTTGGAACCCTGAATGGCATCTCTGATTTCTAGCCATTCAGTGTATCCATAAATCTTTAAGAACTTGGCTTCTTCTTTCTCAGTTCTGGTGTTTCTAGTCATTCGTACATATACCTTCAGACCTCTTCTTTTGGAAGGACGTCCTTTGATAGGTGCATGAATGATCTTAGAGTTAGATCTTCGAAATTTGAATCTTTCAGTGCACCAGCGAAGCTCTTCTTCTCTCTGACGTGTGGCTTCAACGGATAGTGCACTTAGGATTTTTTCTTGGGAACAAATTGGATCTACGTTCAGGTTTTCTTGTGGAAGTTCTCTCTGTGCTAAAGCTTCAGCGACCCTTTCACTTTTCTCTAGTTGCTTCTTGGTCGCTTTGTCTTTTGCAGCATCTTCCCTGAGAAGTTTTCTTGCAAGAGCAAGATCACTCTCTGTCTGCTTGATCTTCTCGTCCCTGATCCTTTGAGCTTCAAGTGCCTGAGCTCTCTCTTCCTTTGATAGAAAATAAAAGTCATCCACCATACTTATTGGTACGACGTTCTCCGGTTTAGCGTGTGGCACTCTTATTCTGTTTGCTTCGAGTTCCCTCAAGAAGCTTATTCTCCTTTCTTCCTCTTCAGGTTCGCTTATGATAGGTCTCTGATCGCGACGCCTTCTAGGAATGAGGTCTTCTTCTTCTTCAGAGTCAGTTTAAAAAATGTACATAAACTGCTCTTCAGAAGAAGGTTCCTTCATAAAATTTGAGTTCTTTGGGGGACTGGACTCACTGAGAGCGGGAGAAGGAGAGAGAGCTTGGTCAGAACCAAAATTTGGAGGAGAGAAGGTGGGATAAGTAGGGGGTTCAGAGATTGGAGAGATATAAACGATAAGGGGAAGGGTTACCTCTGCAGTGGTCTCCCCCTCAGGTATTCGGATGGTGGCATCCAGATCTACCACCGGTTTTCCTTTGCCTGCTTTGGCCTGTACGGCTCCTGAGAAGGAGTTGATCCGTCCCCCTAAGGCTCAGCATAGTAGACTTCAGGGTTGAAGATGCCTGGTCTACTACTCTTAAAGTGCTCAAAGGCACCTATAGGGAATATCATCGCCATCATCATCATCATCTCCTCCATAGTGAGGGATGGTGTCTTCTTCTTCATCCTCTTCCTCCTCATTGTCTTCGTCTTCATCGACGCTGGAGTGTTCTTCCTGATTGTAAGGAGATATCGGTGTGCCAGGTATTCTTTCATTGGTCTGACCGATGATCTCATCAGCTATTTTTTTAGCGCATCTCTCCCCCTCGATGTTGTCAGCATGGAGAACATGAACCACCATAGTCCAAACATTGGACCCTATATCTCTGAGAGACTCAGAGTGCAGAGACTGGTTGGTGAGGACATTTCCCAGGGATGCCCTATCAGCAGCAGTGAATGAAGGGCCAGCGTCACAAAGCTGGTTGACCTTCTGCAGCATGTCAACTTGAGTCTTCTGAATTGACTCAAGCGTTTGGCCTTGCGCCTTAATCTCTGTCTCAACCTAGCGGATGGCCTGAGCATTTGCCAGAGTGCCTGCTTTAATGGCCTGAATGGCAATGAAGACATTGTTGATCGTGGCCTTCATCCCTAGAGTTCCAGCAATGGTCTGAAAAATGTACTCAGCAGACCTCTGAAGGTTGTCCACCCGTACCCTGATCTGAGCACACTCATTGACTATGAAGTCAATGGTAGGTAAAGTAGGGTGTGGAAGAACGATCTTCGGAACCTCCACCTGGAAGGGATGGAGTTTGGCAGCAGCCTTTTCCTACTTGACCTTAAGAATCTCCTCAGCGGTCATTGGTTGCTGAGAGCTCTTTTCTTTGCTTCTAGGAGAAAGAGAAGCAGCAATTGGAGAGGTGGTGATGGTGGTCGTTTTTGATGGTGGTGCGGTACCTGGTGACAACAGAGATAGAGCAGCCAAAAATAGCTCTGGGTTAGATGAGGGATAATAAGACATGTTATGTATCCTAAGAGTATCGTGGGGATTGCTCTTAGGAACAGCGAGTGCAACGGCAATGTCCTGAGGATCATTAGCCTGTGTCTCAGCATGTCTGTATGAGACATGATGAGGTTCTGTGGTACTGGCTTTCCAAATTTCAGAGTGTCGAAACAATACTGAAGTT
The DNA here is from genome assembly GCA_036898165.1 of Silybum marianum. NCBI lineage: Eukaryota > Viridiplantae > Streptophyta > Magnoliopsida > Asterales > Asteraceae > Silybum > Silybum marianum. Next base: position 7,922,507 of record CM072541.1, read on the forward strand.
TGAATAGTGTGCATTTCAACATCATCAGAGATAGGGACAACTATCTCTAAATCACGCATTGTTGTGAGGACCAAAGAAGAGATGGTGGAAGAAGAAGAGAGGGTTGTGATTGTATTACCTGGTGCAGCTTCAGCGGAGTTGACTCTAATACTTTCAGTTACCGGAGTCGTTGAAAGTGGGGATAGTGTGGAAGAAGTGGCAAATGGATCAGAGACCATTGTCGTGGCAAAGGTTGACTGAGGCGTTGGTAGTACACCAAAATTGGAGAGGGTAGTCTGTTGAGAGACCACCTTCCTTAGCTTCTTTGATTTGGTTGCGATCGTCTTTTTATGACCATCAGCTGGTTATTTTCTTTTGGGGCTGGTGGTGTCTAGGATACTCACTGATGGGCTTGTCAGTGAGGTAGACACTGAAGCAGGGGCTCCAATCACCTTCAGCACGTAAGGGGTGAAGGGAGCATCACCTGGACGTCCCTCAATATCCAGGGATTTATTTCCCACCATTAAGAAAGAGTGGTTAGCCACCTTAGGGTACGCATCCCCGAAGGCATGCTCTAAGATGGTTGCGAAGAATCTTGGGTAGGGGATGACGGGGTGCCTGTTTGCAGCATTCACCCTGTTGACCATGTCACTAAAGATGTAGTCAGCAAAGTTGAGCATGTACCCTGCGCAGAGAGCAAAGCCCATGTCTTGAAAGTGTTTGCTCGCTTGATCGTGCAAGCCAGTCTTGGATCCCAGGCACTGAATAACCTGGGTGAAGATGTATTGCCAGCGAGCAGGCAAGCGTTTCTTCTCCAGCTTGGAGCCGACGGTCTTCAGTGAGGGCTTTCCCATGCATATCCTATGGAGTCCAGGAAAGCGTCGATTTGCTGCTTGGAGGGTTCAGCGGCCCACTTCTCATTCTTGCCACGTGCAGGGAGGCGAAGAGCATGCCTCAAGAATCCAGCAGTGAAGGCGAAGCGGCCAAGAGTGGGAATGGTGAAGCCAATTGCAGGGAGTTTAGTTCCCTTGTCAGTGGTGCAGGTGGTACAGTGAGTCGTGTACCATAATGCTTGCAGATGCGAGGAGATGCCACTGGATCAGCGGGCATGTCTTGATGAAGGTTGCACCCTCCACAAACTGAGGACGCTCTGCAGGGATATCTACCAAGGCAAGGTAGTTGCAGGGCTTGAACGTTGCCATTTCAAGGGGAAAGTGGCAGACAGAAGCAGCGATCAAGGTGTCAGCGACGTTGGTTGCTTCAACGACAATTTCAGTGACTTTGCTGGACGAGGCCATTTCTGTAGCATAAATGGGAACACCAAATAGAAAAATCATGGTTTAATACATAAATGTATAAACCAGAGTTTGGTATAAAGAATAACAAATGTAAGGAGAAAAGAAACAAGTGTTTTGATGAACAAGGTCAAAATACTTGTGGAAAACAAATTAAAATACCAAATGTATTAAAGAAGCTTGGTATATAAAAGATTTTGTAGGTATAGAATATAAAAGATGGATTAAACTCAAGAAAATAGTCTTTTATTCTTAAGGAAAAACTTATAACAGGGTTTTGATGAAAGAAACAGTTGGCTTTCGATATTTAATCCAGATTCTTATTCTATTACCCTAGTTTTTTTTTTGATTCAGAAAAGTAAAGAGAAGTGAAACAAGACGTTTCCAGTTTAATGTGTAAGGTTAGATCAAACCTTAGTGGACTTTGGGAAGAAAAATGCACAAGTGCGTGTTCTTGGTGTTCTTGAGAAAACTTGAGAATCGAGATAAAATCCTTGCCTTTTGAAAAGTTATGAGAGCGAAAAGAGAGAAATGAGGCAAGGATTTGTTTAAATATCATGAAGAGAGAGAAAGGGATAGCTAAACGACGGTTTTAGCTTTTTGAAAAGTAATGATGACCTAGCACACGTCCCTAGAAAGGAGTTGGAAGGGAAACGCCATGGTCCGTCTTGTGTCAGAAAAGGTCTAACGTGTCCTTTTCTTATTAAAAAATATAATGATCATTATCTTTTTAGAAAGTGAATCATTATCTTTTAAAATCTTCATCAAGAACAATAAAGAATTGTCATTGATGAGTTTTATCCTTTTAGATTCATTCCCTGACCAAAGAAAAAATCAGGGAGCGAAAAGGTTTTGAAGATAATACCTGAGTGAGAAAATACAGATATCGCTGAATCAGAGTTCAGCGAATGAAAAGTTTGAAGGCTTTGTTTGTATCACTATTTGTTGTTCGCTGAGTAATAATTATTCAGCATTCAACATACCAAGTTCGCTGATGAGTAGATTGAATCTAGTCTCGTCAAGAGGCTTGGTGAAAAGATCAGCGGGCTGATATTCAGTGGGTACAAAGTGAAGCTCAATTTCACCATTCATCGCATGATCTCTGATAAAGTGATATCGAATCTCAATGTGCTTGGTTTTAGAGTGAAGTACAGGATTGTTAGCAATTGCAATAGCACTAGTGGTATCACAATAAATAGGGATCTTGGAGAGCATGAGATCGTAGTCTCTAAGTTGATTTCTCATCCAAAGGATTTGAGCACAACAACTTCCAGCGGCTACGTATTCAGCTTCAGCGGTGGAGGTGAACACAGAGTTTTGCTTTTTACTTGTCTAACTAATCAGTTTACCACCTACTAGCTGATACCCACCAGTGGTGCTCTTTCTATCTATCTTGCAACCTGCAAAATCACTATCAGAATAACCAATTAGATCAAATCATGAGCCTTTGGGATACAAAGACCCAGATTAGGAGTTCCTTTCAGGTATCTGAAGATTCGCTTTACAGCGATGAGATGGGATTCCTTCGGTTCAGCTTAATACCGAGCACAGAGACATGTAGAGTACATGATATCAGGTCTACTCGCTGTAAGATATAGCAGAGACCCAATCATCCCCCAATAGGCAGTGACATTGACAGGTTTCCCATCTGGGTCCTTGTTCAGAGTCAGAGGAGGTGCCATAAGGGTCTTCATCGCTGAGCATTGATTCATATCAAACTTGTTCAGCATATCTTTAACGTATTTGCTTTGACAAATAAAAATTCCTTTGTCAGATTGTTTTATCTGCAAACCTAGAAAATACGTTAGTTCACACATCATACTCATGTTATATTCTTTTTGCATTCTTTCAGCGAACGAGTACATAATTTGGGTCTTGTGTAACCAAAGATAATGTCATCGACATATATTTGAGTGAGTATAGTATGACCTTTATATTTTCTAAAAAGGAAATTTTGGTCAATTTTTCCATGAATGAAATTTTCTTTAAGAAGAAATTTAGAAAGAGTATCATACCAAGCTCTAGGAGCTTATTTCAACCCGTAAAGAGCTTTTTCAAGTTTGAAAACATAACCAGGGTGGTTAGGGTCTGAAAAACCAGGGGGTTGTTCAATATATACTTCGTAGCTGAGTTTTCCATTTAGAAAAGCACTTTAAACATTCATTTGAAAAACTTTGAAGTCTTTATGGGCAGCATAAGCTAAGAAAAGTCTTATAGCTTCTAAACAAGCTATAGGTGCAAAGATCTCCTCATAGTCAATATCTTCTTCCTGTCTGTATCCTTGAGCGACAAGTCTAGCCTTATTGCGGATAACAGTCCCGTTTTCATCTAGCTTATTTCTAAACACCTATTTGGTTCCAATCACTGTTTTACCAGAGGGTCTAGGAACAAAATTCCAAACTTTGTTTCTACGAAACTCAGTTAGTTCTTCTTGCATCGCTGAAATCCAGCTAGGATCAGAGATAGCTTGATCTATCTTTTTAGGTTAACATAGAGACATATATTACCTGTACCTCTACGTGTTTTGATACCTGCAATAGGATCACCAATAATCTGATTTATTGGATGATTTGTAGTCCATCGCTGAGCTGGTGGTTGAGGAGAGAGATCAACCTCAGATTCAGCGAATTGTTTTTCTTCTTCAAGGACTATACTTGTTGTTTCAGCAACAGGTACTTCATCATTTAAAATCAATTGAGGAGACTCAGGGGATCGATTTGCAGAGGATGAAGCTTGATTATTCACTGAGGAATTTCCAAGAGAGGCATCAGAAGGAGGAATCTGATTGAGAGGAGTAACACTGTTCCCTGAGGATGGATCATTGCTAGTAGGTATTTCAGGGATTCCATCATCACTTGTTTCAGCTGGAGGATGATTGTTGAAATAAGTTTCAGGTTCCCCATAGTGAGATTTCATCCATGCATTCAATTCTTCATCTTCTTTAGGGATAGGAGAAGTATGGGCAGTACGGGATTCATCAAAGTTGACGTGCTTGGATTCTTCAACGTGTTGTCTTCTCTTGTTGAAGATTCTGAAAGATTTAGATACTGAGGAGCATCCAAGAAATATTCCATCATCAACTTTTGGATCGAACTTACCCAAATGATCTTTGTCATTCAGAATGTAGCATTTACATCCAAAAATGTAAAGATACTTCTGAGTTGGTCTTCTTCCATGAAATAATTCATAAGGGGTTTTCTTGAATCGCTTCACAATCAGGGATCAATTTTGAGTGAAGCATGTTGTGTTGACTGCTTCAGCCCAGAATTGAGTTGGTAGACGCGATTCGCTGAGCATTGAGTGAGCTGCTTCAATGATAGTTCGGTTTCTTCTTTCAGCAAAACCATTTTGCTGAGGAGTTCTCACTGAAGAGAAGTTGTGAGAGATACCTTTTTCTTCAAAGAAATTTATCAGAGTACTGTTTTTGAATTCAGTACCATGATCACTTCTCATGGAACGAACAATCAGATTGTTTAGAACTTCCATCATTTTGATAAAAGAGATTATCACATCAGGTGTCACTTTTGGATCGAAGAAGAATACCCATGTGTATCTGGAATATTCCTCAACAATCACAAGAGTGTATTTCTTTCCAGATAAAGATTGGACATTGACAGGTCCAAAAAGATCCATATGGAGTAGCTGAAGAGGTGAGGCCACTGAAGAAACTTGTTTCGACCTGAAAGATGCTTTTGTCAGCTTTCCTTTTTCACATACTGAGCAAAGAGATTCCTTTGCAAAGCTATGATTTGGGAGGTCTCTGACAAGTTTCTTTTGAGACAATTCATTAATTGTATTACAGTTGAAATGAGAGAGTCTTTTATGCCATAACCAATTGACGTCAGAGGATGCTTTAGAGATAAAGCACATGTTCTCAGAGTGAGAACTATTCATATTGATGACATATACATTTTCAACTCTTTTGCCTGTTAGGGCAAGCTTATCATTACAGTTAGTGACAGCACATCTGTTCTTTAGAAATAGAACTTTGAAATCTTTGTCACATAGCTGACTAACGCTTAATAGATTGTGCTTTAGCCCTTCAACGTAGGCAACTCGACTAAACAAAGTGGCTCCGTTGGACAAAATTCCATAGCCTTTAGTCTATCATTTGCCATTTCCACCAAAGGTCACTGATGGACCAGCTTCTTCTTTGTAGTTAAGGAGCAGAGATTTTCTGCCAGTCATGTGCCTTGAGCATCCGCTATCAAGATACCAGATACCTTTAGCACTCTACATACAACAAAGAGATTAATTGGTTGAAGGTACCCATATTACTATGGGTCCTGCTGTCTTAGTGAGAGGAGTGGCTGAGGAGCTACTTGCTAAAGAACTCTCATCAATGGATGTCTTCACCTTTGATGGTTTTACAACCTTGGTGGATTTCACTCTTGCTGATTTATCAGCTTGAGCTACTTTCTTTCCATGAGCAAGTTTATCAGCTCTAGTAGCATTTGGACACTTACTTGCAATGTGGGTATTTTCACCACAGTGATAGCACTTCCTATATTTATAAGGTTTGGAATTCAAAGTTTTCAGGGAGACATAAAGCATTTTTTTCAGGGATAGGACCTAGAATTCTTTTATCCATTGTTCTTGGAGGTCTGACAACCTCTTCAGGGACAGGAGTGAGGTCAATCTTAATTCTGGGGGTTGACCTCTGAAAAGATTCAGAGATTTTCCTCCCAGATTTAGGATTGCTCTCTGAGGAAGTAGAGGAATTCTTGTTCTTCTTCTGAACGTTCTTATTTCTAGGAACTTGGTCAAGAAACTCGTTCTTAATCACTTTCTTAGATTTGAGCGATTTTAACACAGGAATCTTCTCATTTGAATGAGGTCTCTGAGAAGAAGAAGGATCAGGGATGGAAGAGACAAACATTCCAAATTTAAGCATGGAACGGTCTTTCTCTGATTCTTCCTTTTCAGAGTTAAATCCTAATCCACTTCTTACTTTCATATGGATCTGGGCATTGATGATCTCATTGACCTTATCAGAAGTCTTGCACCATCCTTCGATGGTAGCCTTCTCAGATTTGAGATCAGCGATGGCCTTCTCTCTTTCAGTGATAGCTTGCTGTTTCTCGATGCTAATCGTTTGATTTACAAAGACTTGGTCCTTTAAGGTTTCCTCAATCTTTGAAAGTTCTTTGATTTTTAGATGACAATTTTTTAATTGTTCATATAAATCAGTGTTAATTTTCTCAGCTTTGATTTTTCCATTAAGAGCATTATAAAAATCACGGTCATAGCATCTAAAGCAGATAAGTTATCATTTTCATATATTAAGGAGATAGAAGGGATGGTTACCTGAGTAGAAGGAGACTCAGAGGAAGAAGTTTCAGATACTTCTTCCGCGTCTTCTATTCTTGCCATAAGACATAGGAAGGTAAGATCTTCTTCATCTGTGCCTGACTCATCAGAGGTCTTGACCCAGTCATCTTCTGCATCCCAATCAACTTCTTCAGCGACAAGACCTTTGCCTTTTGGCTGGTTTTTCTTTAGATCTCTGTACTTGTTTTTTAATTTCAAATACTTCTCTTTCTTATCAGAGGTCTGCGAGGTGGTAGGAACTACAACTTTCTTGGATCTACATTCACTAGCAAAGTGACCCTTTCGCTGACAATTGTAGCATATGGCTGAGGCTTTCTCAGCGGGTATAGTCTTTGATTTATCAGAGTTAGCAAGAGTTGATGTTCTTCGAAAGTTGCTCTTTCTGGTGAATCTTTTAAAGTTATAGTTATAAGAGCCAGAGAGTTGTCGAACTCAGAGATATCAGCATTAGTGAGTTGATCTTCTAAATAAGTTTGACCTAATTCAGTGATAGAAGTAATAGTAGAAGAGGAAGTATTTTTTAAAGGATCTACCTCTGAAGACATAAGTGCCAAAAAAGTACTTTTGGCACCCTTGAGTTCATTGATGAGGTTTTTCCTCAAAACTTAGGATTGCTCTTCATTTAAAAGCATTCTGTATAAAGCACTTGAAGAAAGAGTTTCAAGATTCTTTGTGTAACACCCGGAAATTTAGCGAAAGGTTATGTAAATTAGCATTGTAATATTATTATTTTTGTGCAAATGGAAGGATTCAAGTGTATAATGTTGGGTTACATTGATCTGGAAGAAAGGAGCGAAAACCGGAACCGAATTGAGTTTCGGTACACAGTTTGCGATCATGACATGCTATCTTGACATTGTCATGATCGCGAGTCAAGATCGCGAGAAAACCAGATAGCCAAAAAAATCGTTTTTAATCACGAAACTTGCGGTACGGGTTGTGCGATCATGACAGGCGATCATGCCTTGTCATGATCGCATGGCAAGATCACCCGGGTGGTCCTGGACCACTTTTAAATGCGATTTTTCAGCTCCATTTCTCATTTATCAGATATCAAAACTCAGTAACGGGATAAAAGCATTGAAGACCATTTTAGGGTTTCATTTTCTTCCACCTACCTCATCCAAGCTCATTGATTTCTCCTTTCAAGTTGAAGATTTAAGAGTGGTTCAAGCATTTAAAGCTTCAAGTAGTGGTGTTCTTGCTTCCTTTCAGATTTCTTGATCACCTCCATCCTCATAGGAGCTTTTCTAGGGTTCTCCTAACTCTAGCCTTGTGAGTTCAAATCTAAACTTATAAACTCAAATACTTATTGTAAATGTAGCATTTTACTGATTCTTAAGCTTATTTTCAAGTAGTTGTGTATTTGGGTGAGTTTGGAGGTTTTAGGTCAAAATGAGGTTTTGGAGTATTTTGTTTTAGATGATGGGATGAGCATCTTAAATGGTTTAAAATATTTGGAAATGTTATAAAATGAAATAATCTTTGGTTTTGAAACTCAAAATGGTTTGACCTAGTTTTTGGTAAAACTTGGATTTAAAAAGGAAATGGTTTATTGAAAGGGTTTTCAAGGTTGGAAAACTAGCGATACGTCTCGTTGATGTATTCAGTCGTAGGACTAGTATGTAATGGATCCATAGGCATATAGTCGGTTTAAAGCGGGATTGTTGTCCCTTTTTGGTAGCATAGAAGGCATCGGGGGCCTCTTACCGTTGGGTATAATGCCGGATCATTACCGGATCCGATTGAATCTATGCATGCGCAATTTGGGGTCATCTGGGGCCGTGTACTAAGGTGCATAATCGGTTATAAACCGGTTGCCATTGACCATTGCGCGGGCTTTCGTAAGAAGTCATCGGGGGCCGTGTACTAAGGTGCATAATCGGTCATTGACCGGTTGCCATTGGCTCTTACAGTTAGCTCAAACATCGTGTAGTGACCTACTTCTGGTATCCGTCACTAAGGATGGAACACCGGGTCTCCCCCGGGGGCTTTTAAAAGATCCTTGCTCATCAAGAGTAAGTTATTTCAAGTGAAGTTGAATGGGATAAACGCATTGTATCTTATCTTTTAAATGTTTTAACTGCCTTATCCATTTAACTGTTTTTCCTCAATAGGCGTAAGCCTAACACTTGATCTTAAATGTGGTTTAGCAGGTAAGCAGGTTGACGGAGCTCTTTAGAGAAGAGCGGGTTGATGTGTCGAGAGAGAGGACACCTTTTTGGAGATATGTTCATAGAGCATATACATAGTTGGAGCAATAGAACATTCTTTTGAGGATATTAGTAACACCCAATAGTAATCTATAGTCTAAATAGCATAGATTGTTAGGTTGTTATTTTAATATCTATGTTTAGATGTAAACTCCCATACTCCATCCCCACTTATTGGGTGATTTTATTTATATTCCGCATGTTATTTCGGTTCAATTTTACTCTAAATTTTAGGGCGTTACAAGTTGGTATCAGAGCTCTAGTTTAAGCGAACTAGGTGTGAATCTGAGATGCCTAGACTTAAGCTGAGACTTTAAGTGTGGATTTGTGAGATATGGGTAGACACCATTGAGATAGGAGAGCTTTAGAGTCGACGTAAATGCACTAATCATGAAATGTGACTTTGATGATGGGAATTCTTACTGGTATGATATATTCAAGATATCACGTAGCTAATGCTATTTTGGGTATATTGTTATGTGAGTATGCTCGTTTTCCTATTGTTGTGATGATTGACAAATGTGTTACCCGTATTTATGTTAGTTTTGTCTTACTCCTACTTTATCATCTTGACAGACTAAGATGGTAAACACGCGAACCCGATCGCGTAATGAAGTTGAGGGAGCAACCAACAGTGTCACGAATCAGGACGTGGCAGCAACAGCGGAAGTTACTCAACCACCCCGAATTACTCGACCGCCACCAACCATCCCTCATCTCACAAGTATACCCGTGCCTAGATTGACTATTATTCCAGCACTCAATCTTAACGCAGGGGGCCTCTAATGATGGAGGTGGGTTCACAAGATGAACTTCGGATTTGGTTGTTGCAAGCGGTGAACACTATGATGGGACAACAACATGAATCATTCTTTAAGGCGCTTGAGGAGAGAGATGCCAGTGTCAGGAGGCATGAAGTAACTGCCGAGAATGTTGTGGGAGGTTCCGTGGGAACAGGGGCCGCACCAAATACTAAAGAAACCCCCGTGACCGAAGTGAGAAGAGCAGGGAAGGGTTGCTCTTATAAGACCTTCTTATGCACCAAGCCACCCGAGTTCTCCGGGACTTCCGATCCAGTGGTATGCATGAATTGGCTTCAAGAGATCGAGCAAGCTTTTAGCTCGAGTGAATGTGAGGAAGATCCGAAGGTGAGGTTTGCCTCACAGATGCTTAGAGGCGCGACCTTAAGATGGTGGAATGTCACCGCCAAAACTCTTGGCCCGGTGATTGTATCGATGTTGACATGGGAAATGTTTAAAAGGAAAGTGTTGGAGGAATACTGTAACGAGAGGGCTATAGATCGTATTGTGGATGACTTCCAAGCTCTCAAAAAGGGGGATAAGACTGTGAGAGAGTATACGGAATTGTTCGTGGAAAAACTGGATCTAGTGGGGCATGTGGCCCCAACGGAGAGAGAGAGAAGATCAAGGCGTACATCAAAGGATTGCCATCTGACATGATGGCAATGGTCCAAACGGCAAAGACCTCCACTTTAAGGGAGGCCATTGATCAAGCTCAAATGGTGGAGGACACCGATGAGCTGAGGAAGGAGGAGAGGAAGTTAAGTGGAGAAAAGAGGAAGTGGGAAGGCAATTCTGCGCCTTCCAAGAGGCCAAACTATAACAACAACAACCACAACAACCGGAGAACCGAGAATAGGAGGGAGCCTAATTGGTGCTTCAAGTGCCGGTACAAGCACCACGGGCCATGCAACTCGTCTGCGGAAGGGTGCCACAAGTGTGGTAAGAGCGGGCACTAAGCTCGCGAGTGCCCGGTTAAAGGAGTTATTTATTTTGAATGCAAAGAACCGGGGCACGTTCGAAGGGATTGCCTAAAGTTGAGACGGGGGGAAGCCAAGGGAGGAGGGATAATGTCCCTAAGGCGACAGGAAGAGCGTTCAAGATGATCGCGGATGAAGCTAAAGAGGCGGCAGATGTGGTGACGGGTACGTTTCTCATAAACTCCGTACCCGCTCGTATTCTTTTTGATTCCGGAGCTACTTTCTCTTATGTGTCCACTATTTTCTACCCGAAACTTCTTGTACCTGTTAGTACTTTATAGGATCCTTATATTTTCGAAATAGCCGATGGTAGGAAGGTCTTGGTTAAAGATGTCCTTAGAAATTGCACACTAGAGGTTGAGGGGAAGCAATTCCCGGTGAACCTCAAAACTCCCGGAGATAGGGAGTTTTGATGTAGTGATTGGGATGGATTGGTTGGCCAAGAACCAAGCCGAGATCTTGTGTTCTAAGAAATTGATTCGAATTCCGTTGTCGGATGGTAGTATGGTGTTGGTCTACGGGGAAAGAAGGAAGGGTGAAATCGCGTTGTTAACACTAGCAAAGGCATGCAAGTGTTTGGCCAAGGGGTGCCTATCTTATTTAGCCTACGTTGTGGAGGCGAAGTTAGAGAAGAGAAGAATAAACGATGTTCGAGTTGTTTGTGAATTCCCGGACGTATTCCCCGAGGATTTACCCGGCTTGCCACCCGATAAACAGGTAAAGTTTCGAATAGATCTTATACCGGGGGCCGCTCTGATTGCTAGAGCACCCTACCGGTTGGCACCATCCGAGATGCAAGAAATGATGACGCAATTACAAGATCTCCTTGAGAAGGATTTCGTGAGACCAAGCTCGTCACCTTGGGGAGCTCCGGTCTTGTTTGTAAAGAAGAAGGATGGCACTATGAGGATGTGTATAGACTATAGAGAGTTGAATAAGGCGACCGTGAAGAACAAGTACCCACTCCCGAGAATTGACGACCTCTTTGATCAGCTACAAGGAGCGAGTTGTTTCTCAAAAATCGACTTACGCTCGGGTTATCACCAAGTGAAGGTGAAGGAGGATGATGTAGCAAAAACAGCGTTCAGAACGCGGTACGGGCATTATGAGTTTCTAGTGATGCCATTCGGTTTGACGAACGCGCCGGCGGTATTCATGGACTTGATGAACCGTGTGTGCCGACCTTTTCTATACAAATCGGTAATAGTATTTATTGACGACATCTTTGTCTACTCTAAGAACGAGTTAGACCACGAGCAACATCTTCGGGAGGTTCTCGAAGTGTTAACGAAAGAAAGGTTATACGCCAAGTTCTCTAAGTATGACTTTCGGTTGAAGGAAGTACAATTTTTAGGTCATGTTGTCACCCATGAGGGAGTGAAAGTGGATCCATCAAAGATAGAAGCAATGATGAATTGGGAACCGCCTAAGAACCCGTCAGAGATCCGAAGTTTCTTAGGATTAGCGGGATATTATCGCAGGTTTATTCAAGATTTCTCTAAGGTTGCATCTTCTCTGATTTCCCTGACTAGAAAGAACGTGAAGTTCGTGTGGACCGACAAGCAAGAAGAGGCTTTTCGGACTCTTCAAAAGAAGTTGTGTGAAGCACCGATTCTATCCTTACCGGAAGGGACGGAAGATTTTGTGGTTTACAGTGACGCATCGAAAATGGGACTGGGTTGTGTGTTAATGCAAAGGGGCAAGGTGATTGCCTACGCCTCAAGGCAACTAAAGGAGCATGAAAAGAACTACCCAACCCATGATTTAGAGTTAGCGGCGGTGGTCTTCGCTTTGAAGTTATGGCGACACTACCTCTATGGAACCAAGTGTACACTCTATACCGACCACAAAAGTTTGAAGTACGTGTTTGATCAAAAGGAACTGAATATGAGGCAACGACGTTTGCTCGAACTACTCAAGGACTATGATTGTGAGCTACTTTACCATCCGGGTAAAGCCAATGTGGTAGCGGATGCATTGAGCCGAAAAGAGTACGGTAGCGGAACACGTGCCGTACTTACACGGATTGAGGTGATGTCTAGTTTGATTTACCGAATCAAAGCAGCTCAAGTGGAGGCACTACTTGAGGAAAACTTAAAAGATGAAGTAATGGTGAAACAACACTTGATGTTGAGTGAAGATAGCCGTGGTCTGAAGCTTTTCCGAGGGCGTGTTTGGGTGCCTAAGATCGAGGGCAACCGAGAACTACTTTTGGAGGATGCCCATAAGTCCAAGTACTCTATACATCCGGGTAGTACCAAGATGTATAGACATCTAAAATTAACTTATTGGTGGCCCGTCATGAAATTGGATGTTGCTAGCTATGTGGAGAGGTGTGTGACTTGTTTGCAAGTCAAGGCGGAACACCAATTGCCGTATAGGAGCCTACAATCATTGGAAATCCCGGAATGGAAATGGGAACATCTCACTATGGACTTTGTGACGAAACTACCGAAGACCTTGAGAGGTCACGACACCATATGGGTAGTGGTGGATAGACTAACGAAGAGTGCTCACTTCTTGGCAATGAGAGAGGCCGGCCCAGTTGACAAACTTGCAAAGCTGTATGTGGACGAAATCGTCTCAAGGCATGGTGTGCCTTTGACTATTGTGTCGGATCGAGATAGTCGATTCACTTCGAACTTTTGGAATGGGTTACAAGAAGGGTTGGGCACCAAGATAAACTTAAGTACAGCATTTCACCCGCAGACAGATGGTCAAAGTGAAAGGACCATTCAGACTCTTGAAGACATGCTTAGGTCATGTGTTATTGACTTTGGTGGGAATTGGGATTCGCATCTACCGTTGGTGGAGTTTGCCTACAACAGTTACCATTCTAGTATTGGAATGGCACCTTTCGAGGCACTTTATGGACGGAAATGTCGGACACCGATGTGTTGGTTGGAAGCGGGCGAGAAGCAATTCTCTGGACCCGAAATTGTGCAAGAGACGGCTGACAAGGTAAAGATTATCCGAGAACGGCTTAAGGCGGCCCAAGACCGTCAAAAGAGCTATGCCGATAAAAAGAGAAGACCCATGGAATTCCAAGTGGGGGAACGAGTTATGCTTAAAGTGTCCCCTTGGAAGGGTGTTATAAGGTTTGGGAAGCGTGGGAAGCTTAGTCCTCGTTTCCTCGGGCTGTTTAAAATCTTGGAAAGAGTGCGACCACAAGCGTATAAATTGGAATTGCCACCCGAATTGGACGGCATACACCCTATATATTCCGCATATGTTATTTGAGGAAGTGTTTAGCGGAAGAAGAGAGTGTGATACCTCTCTCAGAGATTCGTGTCGACAATAGTCGTTGTGTGGAAGAACCGGAGGCAATCTTAGAAAGCAAGTCTAAGAAGTTACGTCACAAAGAATCGTCATGGTTAAGGTGCAATGGAAGCACCATCTGGTTCAAATGTGACGTGGGAAGCAGAAGAGGATATAAAGAGGAGATATCCGAGTTTGTTTGGTTAATCTGTAAATTTCGAGGACAAAATTAATTTCAAGGGTGGGAGGATTGTAACACCCGGAAATTTAGCGAAAGGTTATGTAAATTAGCATTGTAATATTATTATTTTTGGGCAAATGGAAGGATTCAAGTGTATAGTGTTGGGTTACATTGATCTGGAAGAAAGGAGCGAAAACCGGAACCGAATTGAGTTTCGGTACACAGTTTGCGATCATGACATGCTAACTTGACATTGTCATGATCGCGAGGCAAGATTACGAGAAAACCAGATAGCCAAAAAATCGTTTTTAAGCACAAAACTTGCGGTACGGGTTGTGCGATCATGATAGGCGATCATGCCTTGTCATGATCGCATGGCAAGATCGCCCGGGTGGTCCTGGACCACTTTTAAGTGCGATTTTTCAGCTCCATTTCTCATTTATCATATATCAAAACTCAGTAACGAGAGAAAAGCATTGAAGACGATTTTAGGGTTTCATTTTCTTCCACCTACCTCATCCAAGCTCATTGATTTCTCCTTTCAAGTTGAAGATTTAAGAGTGGTTCAAGCATTTAAGGCTTCAAGTAGTGGTGTTCTTGCTTCCTTTCAGATTTCTTGATCACTTCCATCCTCGTAGGAGCTTTTCTAGGGTTCTCCTAACTCTAGCCTTGTGAGTTCAAATCTAAACTTATATACTCAAATACTTGTTGTAAATGTAGCCTTTTGCTGATTCTTAAGCTTATTTTCAAGTAGTCGTGTATTTGGGTGAGTTTGGAGGTTTTAGGTCAAAATGAGGTTTTGGAGTATTTTGTTGTAGATGATGGGATGAGCATCTTAAATGGTTTAAAATACTTGGAAATGTTATAAAATGAAATAATCTTTGGTTTTAAAACTCAAAATGGTTTGACCTAGTTTTTGGAAAAACTTGGATTTAAAAAGGAAATGGTTTATTGAAAGGGTTTTCAAAGTTGGAAAACTAGCTACACGTCTCGTTGATGTATTCGGTCGTAGGACTAGTATGTAATGGATCCATAGGCATATAGTCGGTTTAAAGCGGGATTGTTGTCCCTTTTTGGTAGCATAGAAGTCATCGGGGGCCTCTTACCGTTGGGTATAATGCCGGATCATTACCGGATGCCATTGACTCTATGCATGCGCAATTTGGGGTCATCTGGGGCCGTGTACTAAGGTACATAATCGGTTATAAACCGGTTTCCATTGACCATTGCGCGGGCTTTCGTAAGAAGTAATCGGGGGCCGTGTACTAAGATGCATAATCGGTCATTGACCTGTTGCCATTGGCTCTTACAGTTAGCTCAAACATCGTGTAGTGACCTACTTCTGGTATCCGTCCCTAACGATGGAACACCGGGTCTCCCCCGGGTGCTTTTAAAAGATCCTTGCTCATCAAGAGTAAGTTATTTCAAGTGAGGTTGAATGGGATAAACGCACTGTATCTTATCTTTTAAATGTTTTAACTGCCTTATCCATATAACTGTTTGTTCTCACTAGGCGTAAGCCTAACACTTGATCTTAAATGTGGTTTAGCAGGTAAGCAGGTTGACGGAGCTCTTTAGAGAAGAGCGGGTTGATGTGTCGAGAGAGAGGACACCTTTTTGGAGATATGCTCATAGAGCATATACATAGTTGGAGCAATAGAACATTCTTTTGAGGATATTTGTAACACCCAATTGTAATCTATAGTCTAAATAGCATAGATTATTAGGTTGTTATTTTAATATCTACGTTTAGATGTAAACTCCCATACTCCATCCCCACTTATTGGGTGATTTTATTTATATTCCGCATGTTATTTCGGTTCAATTTTACTCTAAATTTTAGGGCGTTACACTTTGACAATTTCAGATATGTAGTGTACACTTCCCATTGTTCGGGTAGTGCCTCCATGAACTTTGTCAGAATTTCAGCATTTGAGTAGTCTTTGTTGACCGTTTTTAGATCAATCAACAGGCAATTAAAACATTGGTGAAGTTGGGAAAGAGTTTCACCTTTATGATGCATTAAGCTTTCATACTGTCTTACTAGATTAATACTTGTAGTGATTTGTACTTCAGAAGTTCCTTCATATTGAATACATAATGTATCCCACATGGCTTTAGAAGTCCGCATTTTCATTACTGAGTGATAGACTTCATCAGGGAGGGACATCGCTATTATAGATCTGGCTTTTGAGTCAATAGCAACTTCTTTCTTATCTTCTTCAATCCATCGATCAGGAGTATTAATGATACTTCGTTCAGGGATGGCTGGTGTAGCAGTGGTGGCAGGAACACCAACTACCAGAGTTGTAGGAACAAATGGTCCGTTTTCTATATAATAAGGGATCTTTGGATCTGATCCTTCTAGAAACATAGTCATTCTTTCCTTCCACAATGGGAAATTATCACGGCTAAATCTTGGAGGTTTAGCTAAAGACCCATTGTCATTATAGTTTGTATTAAAATTTAACATTTTTAAAATAGTTTTGAAAGAAAATATTTTAAAAATAGAAATAACACTGCTCTGATACCACTTGTTGGTCCCTAAGGAGTCTACAAGAGTTCTTGGATATAGAAACAGTTTGTAGAAGGGGGGGGGGGTTTGAATACAAACACACAGATTTTTAGTTTTTAAATAAGTTTATATTGCATAAACAAATTTAGAGTTACAAACGGAATTAGAACAAGTTTTAACCTATTCTATTGTAACTAAGAAACCACTAAGATTGATGCACAAGAAGGAAGTAAGATAGAATACAGAAGGTTGAAGAGAAAAAGAAGCAGACAACTTGATGAAGAAGATATCTTCATCTTATTTATACCCGTTTGCATTTAATGCAAGACAAAAGGTATATGCCACGTGTCAAGCTTCTATAAGAGACAATCCGTACATCATTCTCTGACACAGTATAGGGTTTGTCTTTTGTGCATCGAGGATATGGTCAACGTTAATCTTGTATGAGAAGCTTCATTTGATCGCTGAGACTGAATCTTCAAGGATGAACTTTTATATCGCTGAGACTTCACAAGACTTCACACTTTGGATAGATAATCTTTGCTATCGCTGAACCGCTTCAGGTCACTTAGCTGATTATCTCTTTCTTCAGCTTGGTCTTCGAATTTCGCTGAATGGTCATTTGGTGTGATCGCTGATCTTCAGATCTTCAGAGATAAGCTTAAGGTTCCTTGATCTTCAGCGATCGCTGATGGAAGTCACCATATGCTATCGCTGAATTTGAACTTAAGCTTATGCAAGGGAATTTCACTAAGTGTAAAAATGAATCATATTCAAATCACTGAGAGGAGTTATGATCAACAAAACCCCATGGTGTTGCAAAACGAGTGAAAATATTTTAATGCAAAAATTTCACCACGATATGCATCGTTTGAAGAGCACGGGATGGCTTCGACTCATTTCGAAACACAATCAACCACGACTAATATGTATTGGTTGTTGTTGGAGTTTGGGAACGGACCCATAAAGTTTATTCCCCAAACGTCAAAAAGCTCCACTTCTAAAATGTTATTAAGCGGCATTTTGTTCTTTTGAGAGACGTTCCCAGTTCTTTGGCATTGTTCACATTGTTTCACAAATTCATTTAATTTTGAAAATTGAGGGCCAATAAAATACACATTGCAAAAAAAAAATTCCACAGTATGTTGTCCACCAAAGTGGCCACCATACTCGGCTGTGTGACAACCTTGTAGAATTTGGTGTATATCTCTTGTTTCCATGAACACACCTTCTCAATATTTCATTCGTCCCAAGTCTATACAAGTGAGGGTCGTCCCAAACATATTGTCTACAATCTTTTAATAAAATTAATAACATTAAATGGTTGACCACTCATGCCATGAGGTTTCAGGCCACATGCCAAAAAAATTAGCTATATCAGCATACCAAGGGGCACCTTTATCATGATGATGAACGGCTAGCAATTGTTTATCAGGAAATCTTTCTTGCACTGGAGTTGATTCATGTGTGGTCACTGTCTTCTCAAGTCGAGACAAGTGATCTGCAATTTGATTGTTGATCCCTTTCCAATCAACAATTTCAAGGTCAAATTCATGCAACAAAAATACCCAACAAATTAGTCTAGGCTTGGAATCAGCCTTACTTATGAGATACTTAAATGTTGCATGATTAGTGTGCATTATGACTTTCATGGCTATCAAATAGGATATAAAGCGATCAAAATCAAACACCCCCGCAAGCAACTCTTCTTCAGTGACAGTGTAGTTGATTTGAGATTCGATTAGTGTTTTTCTTGCATAATATGCGGGGTGAAATAATTTATCTTTTCACTGTCCTAAAACAATCCCAACAGCCACTCGTTGGCATCGCACATAATTTCGAATGGAAGTGTCTAGACGGGAGTGGTCACTATGGGCGCAGTGATAAGTACTTTCTTTATAGTTTCAAATGCATCCCTACAATCTTGAGTAAATTCAAACTTTTGGTCATGTTGTAAAATGGTGCACAAAGGTTTGGTTATTTTGGAAAAGTCCTTAATAAACCTCCTATAGAACCCGGCATGTCATAAAAAGCTACAAATTCCTTTTACCTTAGTAGGCTTGGGGAATTGTTCAATCACTTCTAGTTTGGCTCTATCTACCTCCAGTCCTCTCTTAGACACAAGGTGACCTAAGACTATACCTTCTTGGACCATGTTATGACACTTTTCCAAATTTAGGATCAGGTCATGAGTTTCACATCTCTCTAAGCTTTTCTCCAAGTTCTTATGGCATTCCTCAAACGAAGGTCCTATCACCGAAAAGTCATCCATAAACACCTCAATAGTGTCCTTTATCATATCAGAAAAAAATTTCATCATGCCACATTGGAATGTTACGGGTGCATTGCACAGCCCAAAAGGCATCATTCGGAAACCAAAGGTACCATACGGACAAGTAAAGGTAGTCTTCTCTTGGTCCTCGAGAGCTATATGGATTTGGTTATAACCTGAGTATCCGTCCAAAAAGCAATAAAATTCCTTTCCGGCTAATCTATCAAGCATTTGGTCGATAAAGGGCAAGGGGAAATAGTATTTTTTTGTGGCTAGGTTAAGTTGTCTATAATCCATGCAAATATGCCACTCGGTCACAGTTCTAGTGGAAATAAGCTCATTCTTTTCGTTTGTTATGACGGTTGTGCCTCCTTTCTTGGGGACACATTGAATGGGACTAACCCAATTACTACTTGCAATAGGGTATATGATTCCAGCATCTAACCACTTCAAGAGCTTAACCACCTCCTTCATGATTGGGTTCAACCTTATTTGAGGTTGGACCTTTCCAAAGTGGTCACTCTCAAGATTAATCTTATGTTGGCACAAAGAAGGACTAATTCTTTTCATGTCAACAATAGTCCAACCTAATGCCTTTTTATGCCGAGATAGAAGGTTTACCAACTATTTCTCTTGTTCCTCGCTCAACTTGGAAGAACAGAAAGTTTATCATCTTTAGCGAGGTAGGCATATTTTAAGTGGGAAGGCAAAGGTTTCAATTCTAGATCAGGGGGTTGCTCTATGGATGGTAATTGGATACTCCTCTTGGTGAAATCTAGCTGCTCAAAAGCTGCCAGAACAGGGATACACTCATCCTTAAAGGTATCCTCACTGTCAGGGTCAGAATGGTCACTCGGACTGCTCACTGTCTTTTTCACACAATCACTGCTTAGACAGCTAATGGCCAAACAATCTTCCGTATCATTGTACTTAAGGGATTTCAAGACATTAAAAGTGACCTCTTGGTCATGGACTCTCATAATAAGTTCCCCTTTTTGCACATCAATAAGAGTTCGTTCGGTCGCAAGGAATGGATGTCCCAAAATGAGTGACACATTTTTGTCCGCTTCATAATCCAAAATTATGAAATCAGAGGGGAAAACTAATTTCTCCACTTGCACTAGCACATATTCTATTTTTTTTCTTTCGGGTTAGCTATGGATCGGTCTTCTAGTTGTAGAGTTATGGTTGTGGGTCTAGCTTCTCCAATACCAAGCTTATAAAACATGGACAAAGGCATCAAATTAATACTAGCCCCTAAATCACAAAGCGCATGACCAACTTCTTGTCCCCCAATAATGCATGGGATAGTAAAACTACCCGAATCTTTCAACTTAGGTGGTATCTTATCGGTGAGGATAGCACTACATTCCCGGGTCAACGTCACGGTCTCATATTCTTCCAATCTCCGTTTTTTGTTCAAAATATCTTTCAAAAACTTTACATAACTTGGCATTTGCTCTAAAGCCTTTACCAATGGAATGTTGATATAGAGTTGTTTGAAAATGTTCAGAAACTTTTTAAATTGAGTATCGACATTTTTGCTTTTTAATCTATCCGGAAATGGAAGATGTCTTGGATCGATTCGTGGTGTAACCTTGGGTTGTGAAGTACTAGTGGTGTTGACTTTGTTGGAAGAGTCCCTTGAAACCTCAGAAATAGGAGGAATAGGAATGCTTACTTCTATAGGAGGAGTAAGTATATCACTGCTTACTGGAGTGGGCATTATGACCTCCGAAGGAGTTGTTGCTACGGTTTGTGGAATGACTAACTTGGGGTCAGACTTAATCGCAGTATCTCTACCACTATTAAGTGATATGGCCTTAACATGTTCCTTACCTACCCCCTTAGGATGCTCGGTGTCACTAGGTAAATTACCAGGTGGTCGATTTTTAACCTCAATGGCTAATTGTCCTAATTGGGTCTTGAAATTACTCAGAGTGGCTTATGTTTGGTTCATGAAACCTTTGAGCATAGACTCAAGTGAAGGTTGTACATCAGCCATATGTTGTTGTCTAGGTTAATTACTTTGTCAAGATTGACCAGTGTGAAAATTCTACGGAGCGTGTCCACTTTGAGAGTTTTGTGAAGACCGCCCCCCATGAAAGTTCTGTGTGGAGTGTCTACTGCTAAAGTTCGGTTGACCATTTTTAAATTGGGATTGATTAAATCCAGGAGGATTTTGTGCTCGGGTAGGTCCTTGACTCGCCCAGGGGGTTGTTGTCCTTGATTTAAAGTCCAAGAGAAATTCGGGTAATTTCTCAAATTGGGATTGTAAGTCTGTGAAAATGGATTATTCCTAGCTTGAGTTCCTATGACATTAACAACTTTAGGTTTACCAAGACAATAGTCAAATATGTACTCTTCTCCGCAGAAAGAACAATTTTCTAGGAGTTATAGAATGGTCACTACAGAATTCACCTGATTTTTGTTTCCATTTAAAACCAGTTTAGTTAAAGCAACTAATTGTGCATTCATAGCTTTAAGTGCATCCGAATCGACAGGAGAGCTCTTAGCTGGAAGTGCTCTTGGATCTGACCATTCGGTGTTATTATTAGTGACTTTCTCCAAAATTTGGTGAGCTTCATTATAGGTTTTAGCCATAAGGGCTCCATCCGTTGTTGCATCTAGGATGATTTTGGCAGCATTGGAAAACCATTGTAAAAGGTCTCCAATTGGATGCAATGTGGGATACCATGATGTGGGAACCTCCGCAGAAGTTCCTTAAATCGTTCCCATGCATCTGAAACTGTCTCATCCCTCTCTTGCCTAAAAAACAAAATCTCATTTCGCAATTTAACATTTCTTATGGGAGGAAAGTATTTTTGTAAAAACTTTTCAGCAAGATCTTTCCAAGTTGTGATTGAGTTTGATGCTTATGAATTTAGCCAACCTTTGGCTCTATCCCACAATGTAAAAGTGAAGAGTTTCAACCTTAAGGCTTCTTCGGGTACACCTTGAAGCGAAAAAGCATTTGATATCTCCAAAAATGAATTTAAGTGAGAACGTGGATCCTCATAAGGTAATCGCCCAAATTGACCCATGATTTGGATCATTTGGAACATCACATATTTGAGTTCAAAATTTGTTGCAATCATGTCTGGAGGATTAATCCCGAAAAGTAATTGATTAAATCCCGGAGTTGCATGGTCCCGTATTTTACGTTTTTTGTCATCGACAACATGTACCCTATCCTCCGGAGGTGGTGGAGGATTTTCTTCCCCCATATTTTCAATCGAAATTAAAGGTAGTTGTTCTTGCCGATTAACATTTCTACCTCTACACCTTCTCCTAAGAGTTTGTTCGATTGCAGGATCAAGTGATACAAGAGGTACGTGTTGCAGCTTGGGCATCCAACACTTCAAACAAAAAGCTTAGAAAAACAAGTTACCCGGGTTCAAATGAAAACTAATGTCTTGAGATAAAAATTACGTCAGTCCCCAGCAACAGTGCCAAAAACTTGGTATGATGCGAAATATGTGTATTGCAGTGAGGTTAATAATCAGTCCATAGTGGACAGCGTAAGTATACACCGGTCACAATGATTGTTTCCCAAATAATAAAGTGGTAAGAACCAAATATAGTATCCTAAAAAACTGGGCTTATCAAGACAATATTGTTTTCATGAACTTCCTTTTACAAGTTTTAATTAGAGAGGAAGCAAATATTTTAAGTTGGTTTGGTAAAACTAAAGTAAACACAGATCTTATAATTAAAGAAGAAACATAAAGTTGTGATTTTCCCCAAATTTTACATTAAATACTTCATTTAGTTAAATGGTCACTGTACTGCGAGAAGTGGCCACTCTCTGTCCAGAATGCCGGTCTCAACTAATACTTGCTTTTTTTCTAACTAAAATCTTATATACGTTAACCTCGTTCGATTTGTTAGTGATTTTTCTGAACCCTTTCGAGTTTCTATGGAATAAGGAGTAAGCAAAACCCCATAAGTATTTTTAATGCCCAAATGGCTTGCTCTTACTCCATGTGGTGGAAAACTCACTATGCAAACCCGACTTTCGTCGGTGTTATAAGAATTCTTTTGAATCCCCTAGCATCATCCAAGCTCGTGTCACTACGTTCCGCCCATTTCTGGATCTCAATTTTGACAGTAGACACTTTCAAGGGATCGGCTTGTCCGCATCACTGGCATTATCAGACGATGAATGACCAAACCGAAAAAGGGTAAAATATATATAAAACTACTCAAAAAATTTACATAAAA
Source organism: Silybum marianum (assembly GCA_036898165.1). NCBI lineage: Eukaryota > Viridiplantae > Streptophyta > Magnoliopsida > Asterales > Asteraceae > Silybum > Silybum marianum. The sequence goes on from CM072541.1 coordinate 7,945,555, forward strand.
TCTTGGTACTTCTTATTTTTACATCTCAAAAAGTGTTTAGTTCATAGCAAAGAAGGAGTAGAAAGCAGAAATTAAAAGTTTGCAAGAAAATATACCGAAAGATTTAAATTACTGGAAGAATAGTGCCCACTGTCTTGTGTACTGAATTACAATACCGAAGGTAAAATCATCTAATGCTGGAAAACAAAACTTAATTACTGAAATTAAATGCTTTTATGCTAAGAATATGAAAATAAATGCTAATAACTAAGGATATGTTCCTAAGACTAATTTTTTAATCTATTTCATGGTTGGTGAAAATGAGTAAATGAATTGACCTTTATATACTAGGCCAAGGATCTTCCATACAGTGACTCAAAGGCAAGAACCAAGGAGAAACACAATGACTCAAAGGCAAAACTCAAGAAGGAAGCACATGAATCTTGTGGACAAAGGAGTTTTTCCCTAAAATGTGGCTATTGAATATAATATCATTTTTAGCCATACTTTAGACTTTGCTTTTCAAGCACCAGCAGAAAGCATGCAAAGGAGCCTTCTATTCCTGCTTTTGAGTCCCCAGTCAACACCTTGTTGGCCTCCAGCAGTTGGCTTAATGAATCAGCTGAACACGTCACCCGGAGTGGACACTCCAGATACCACCTTGATGAAATCTTAACTTTTTGGCAGAAAATCATATTAAATGGTTCCAAGACATGAAAACACTCATAAATGGCTCAAAAATTTGTTTTAGACCAAAAATGGATGTTTAAAAGGAAAAATGGTTGAAATTGACTGGACTAAATGCAAATAAAAGGCATGAAATTATTCTAAAAATTAGAGTTATCACATGCTCCTAGTCGCCTATCTTAGTGCCTAAGCACTGAATGATGTCGGAGAAGAGGTATTGCCATACCGCTGACATGCGATTCTTCTCAATCTTCGTCGGGGATTTGTTGAGTTCGTCAGTGTTTTCCTTCTTGGGCCAGTCATACCTGAGCGATCCAGGAACTCGACAATCTCCTCTTTAGTTGGTTCAGAAGCCAAGAGTTGACCTTTTTTTTAGGGAATAAGATAACAGAGTTGATCACTCCGACAGAGATGGTGATAGTGCCTTAGTAGATAGAAAACTCTACTGCAGGGATTTCATTCCCTTTTGTTGAGGTCTTCAACACGTTCTTTGTAGTGAATCAGAACTGTTGAAGATGTTCCCTGATGCCTACAGGGTTGTAGCAGAGGGCATTTTGTGGAATTTAGCAGCATGGCTAAACTCAGATTTGTCAGCGGGTAATTTCAGAAGAGGAAGATGATTCCAGGGCTTCACCGTTGCTTGATCTAGGTTGCAGTTCATGAATTCCGTAGCCTTGAATTTAGCGATGATGGTGGTCTCCTTGTTAATGTTTTCCTCAGCGTCGGCCATTTCTATTAAGACGATTGGGGATCCAAACAGAAAAAAACGTGGTTTTAATACAAGTATATAAACCAAGAGATTTTGGTACAAAGAATACCAAAAGATTTAAGAAAAACAAGTGTTTTGATGAACAAATATCAAAATACTTGTTATTTGGCCAATTTAAAATAAACATTTTGAAAAGGTTCAAGTTAAAAGTACCAAAATATTTATTTGGTACAAAAATGACCACAAACAGATTTTAAAAAATTTAGAAGTTATTTTGGATTAAAATGCCCAAAATGGTATGCCTGTGTTGCTAGTTGCTTGGTAGCGTGTTGTTACCAAGTTTTTGTGTTTTGTCATCTACTTCTGTTTGTAGGGCTTTGCCCATACCTTTTATTGCTATTAACGGATGTGCCTGGGTTTTTCCGCTCAAAAGAAATGCCCAAAATGATTTTCTGTTTTAAAAAGGAACCTTAGAACAGGTTTTAGGATTTTTGAAGATTATAAACACAAAAAATTAATATAAAACATTTTAACTAGATGTTAAAATGTGATGAGTAGAAGTCAATAACAACTTAGAAGTTGTTTTTAAGTAATAAAAAAGAATTGAACCAACCTTTTTTGTAGAGAAAAGGAGAAACATGCACAGATGTGTGTTTTTGGTGTCCACAGAGAGTATTCAAGAGAGATTTTCTTGCCTTAGAATGTTTTTAGTGTGTAAAGAATGAAAAGGAGTGAAAACTATCATTTATGGGTAAAGGGGAGAAAAAGAGACTAAACGGCGGTTTACTTTTTGAGAAAAGATAATAATGACCTTTGCATGTCCCTATGGTTTGAGTGGATAGGAAGACGTTATGGTCGACGTGTGTCAGAAAAATTCTGACACGTCCTTTCAAAAAAAATATCATTTAAATTAATAAATGTCAATCATTATCCATTAACTCCTCTTATCATTGAAAATAAATGCTTTTTCAGTGATAGGTTTTTTCTTTTAAGAAACATTTTCTAAATAAAAAGATATTCAAAGAGTATAAGAATAGAACTTCATACATTTGCAAGATTTTCATATCTTCCATGAGATTTCAGGGCATGATTGATGGTATTGAGGATTTGCACTTTATTATCACTGAGAGTATTACTTTTCAACGTTTAACATACCAAGTTCACTGATCAACATATTAAACCTTGATTCATCAAGAGGTTTTGTAAATAGATCAACGAGTTGATATTCAGTGGGCATGAAGTGAAGTTCAATCTCACCATTCATAACATGATGTCTAATAAAATGATATATGATCTCACTGTGTTTGGTTTTAGAATGAAGTATAGGATTATTAGTTATTACAATAGCATTTGTGCTATCACAATATATAGGAATTTTGGATAGTTGAATGTCATAATCACTCAGTTGATTTCTCATCCAAAGGATTTGAGCACAACAACTCCCAGCAACTACATACTCAGCTTCAGCAGTTGATATGGACACTAGTTTTGCTTTTTCCTTGGCCAACTCACCAATTTTCCACCTAAAAGCTGACAACTTCCAGTGGTGTTCTTCCTATCAATTTTACATCCTGCAAAATCAGTATCCGAATAACCGACTAGATCGAACCCTGAGTGTTTGGGATATCAAAGGCCCAGATTAGGAGTTCCTTTCAGATATCCAAATATTCACTTTATAGCGATCAGATGGGATTCCTTGGGTTCAGATTGATATCTAGCACACAAACATGTTGAGTACATGATATATGTACGAATTAACGTAAGATACAGCAATGATCCAATCATTCCTCTATAGGTTGTTATGTTAACAGGTTTCCCATTAGGCTCCTTGTACAGGGTTAGAGAAGATGACATAGGAGTTTTCATTGAAAAACTTTGAGTAAAATCAAATTTCTTCAGCATTTCCATAACATACTTACTCCGCCATATGAAAATCACTTTCTTCGGATTGTTTTATCTGAAGTCCAAGAAAATATGTTAGTTCACCCATCATACTCATTTTATATTCCTTTTTCATATGATTTGAAAAACGAGTACAAAGCATAGGTTTTGTGGAACCAAATACAATGTCATCGACATATATTTGACCAAGAAGGATGTAACCCTTACGTTTTATGAAAACCGGGGTTTGATCAATCTTTCCACGAACAAATTTCTCTTTTAAAAGAAACTTAGAGAGGTGTCATACCAAGATCTACGTGCTTGTTTTAACCTATAGAGAACCTTATACAATTTATGTACATAACTTGGATGCTTAGAATCAGTGAAACCTGGAGGTTGTTCAACATAAACTTCCTCAGTAAGTTTGCCATTCAAAAAGGCACTCTTAACATCCATCTGAAAGACTTTGAAGTCTTTATGGTCAGTATAGGCTAGGGAAAGTCTAATGGCTTCAAACCTGGCCATTGGAGCAAAAGTTTCGCATAATTGATACCTTCTTCTTGTATTTATCCTTGAGCAGCAAGTCGAGCCTTGTTTCGGGTACAGTGTCATTTTCATCTAACTTGTTATGAAACAACCATTTAGTGTCAATAACAGTTTTGCCAAATGGACCAGGGACAAGATACCAGACTTTGTTTCTCTAAAACTCAGTCAGTTCTTCTTGCATAGCACTGATTCAATCAGGGTCAGTGATAACTTCATTGATCTTCTTAGGTTCTAAGATAGAAATAAAGTTAACGAAGAGATAGATATTACCCATACCTCATCGGGTTTTAATATTGTACTTGGATCACTTATTATTTGATCGATGGGATGATCACGAGTCCATCATAGAGCTGGTAGTTGAGGAGATTGATGAACAATTGGTTCAGCGACAACTTGTTCAAGGGTCAAGGAAGATTCTTCAGCAAAAGTTTCTTAAGCATTTCGTATCATCCTTGGTGGTAGGGGTACTCAAAAACCTGACCAAACCGATGAACATGATCAACCTAACCCAACCCAACGCAAAATAACTCAACCCGATGCCTAATCGAGTTGTACAATTTTCAAACCATAGGTATTGGGTTGATATCGGGTTAATTTTATTTGAACCCAACCCAACCCGACCAACCCGATGAACCCGATATCCTTTTATATTTTGGATTTAATATAATTATTGAGTCTCTATTAATATGTAAATTTAACAATTACACCCATCACGCACTCTCTTTATATACATATATTTTCAATCTATTCTCTATCTCTCTCTCTCTATATATATATATATATATTGAGAAAATTAATAAAATGTGATATACTTAAAATTTAAGAAGTATGGATAAGTTGTACCAAATGACTGATGATGAAAAAGAATTATGAGTAGACTAGAAAAAACAACATATTCAAAATTTAGGAGAATATTTTGTTGTATCAAAGTATCAACCCGACCAACCCGAACGAGTTGGGTTGGGTTGGGTTGGGTTGAGATTTTTCAAACCGCAAGCATTGGGTTGGGTTGTTGAAATGCCTTCAACCCGATCAACCCAACCCGTGAGTACCCCTACCTGGTGGAGATCCATTAGGATTATTATTCTCTAAGATAGAGTTTGACATTTGATCGTTCACTCGGGAATCATTATTCAAGGATACATACGGGGGTATATGATTAATGGGAGTAACACTGATTCCTGAGGATGATGTGCGGTTACTATTAATCATACTTGGGATAATGAGAGGTTTGTCTTCATCATTGTTTTCAGTGCTTGGAGGAGGACTGAAAAAAGATTCAGGTTCTGCATAGTGAGACTTCATCCAGTTGTTTAGCTCTTCATATGGCTAAGCAAAAACTAAACCGAGACCGAAAAAACCCGGAAAAAAAAACCGAAAACCAAAAATCCAAATGGTTCGGTTTCGCTTTTGGTTCCCATACCGACCGAAAAAACCGAACATCCTCGGTTTCTCCAAAAAAACGAACCGAACCGAAAAAATAAAATTATTTTTAATTTTTATTACATATATATAAATAATACTATGAAATGTTTTTAGTTTTTGTATTACATATATATATAAACCTAATTTTAATTTTAAACATATATGAAATGTTTGTATTTTTTCCAAAAACCGAACCCAAAACCAAAACATTTTAAACCATTCGGTTTTAAACCGAACCGAACCGAATAAAAACCGAACCGACAAAAAAAACCGAAAACCGAACGGTTTGGATTTTCAAAACCGAACGGTTTGGATTTTCAAAAACCGAACAGCTCGGTTTTTGGTTCGGTTTTGGCCAAAAACCAAACCGTGCTCACCCCTAGCTCTTCATTATCTTCATGGATGGGGATAGAGTTCGCTGAACGGGATTCGTCAAAGGTGACTTTTATGTTTCTTCAACAACTTATCTCCTTTTGTTAAATACTCTGAAAGCCTTAGATACTAAAGAGTATCGTAGAAATAAATCATCATCAGGTTTGGGATCGAACTTTCCAAGGTGATCTCTATCATTCAGGATATAGCATTTACATCCAAAAATGTGTAGAAAACTCAGAGAAGGCTTTCTTCCATTGAAGAGTTCGTATGCAATTTTCTTGAATCTTTTGACTATCAGGGATCGATTCCGAATGAAACATGTAAAGTTAACTACTTCAGCCCAGAATTGAGTTGGTAGATGAGATTCGATGAGCATCGAATGAGCAGCTTCAATGATTGTTCGATTTCTTCTTTCAGCAACACCATTTTGCTGAAGAGTCCTGACTACAGAGAAACTATGAAATATTCCTATGTCTTCAAAGAAACTAATCAGGGTACTATTTTTTAATTCAGTGCCATGATCACTTCTCAGAGAACGAACAGTAAGATTGTTCAGGACTTCCATCTTCTTGATGAAGGAAATGATTTCTTCAAAAGTGTCGTTCTTAGATCTGAAAAAGAATACCAAAGTATACCTGGAATACTCATCAACTATGACAAGTGTATACTTCTTTCCAGCTATGGAACGAACGTTGATAGGGCTAAAGAGATCCATATGGAGTAAGTGAAGAGGAGGGATCACTAAGGACACTTGTTTAGATCTAAAACTTACTCTTGTCAACTTTCATTTTTCACATGTTGAGCAAAGAGATTCCTTTGCAAAGGAGTGTTGAGGAAGGCCAGTGACAAGTTCTTTTCTTGATAAGCCATTTGTTATTATGAGTTCACATGTGAGAGTCTTTTATGCCAAAGTCAGTTGACATCTGAAGAGGCTTTCGAAAGAAAACAAATGTTCTCTGATTGGATAATATTATCCATGTGGATCACATAGATATTTTCAAAGCGTTTGCCAGTTAGGGAAAGTTTGTCATACTTGTCAGTGATTGCACACTTTTTCTTTCTGAATAAGACTTTGAAGTCTTTAACACAGAATTGATTCATGCTCAACAAGTTGTGCTTCAGTCCTACAACATAAGCAACACGTTTGAAAGAGGTTGCTCCATTGGTCAGAACACCATAACCTTTGGTGTATCCTTTTCCATTTCCACCAAAGGTCACTGAGGGACCTTTTGCTTCCTTAAATTCAGAGACTAGGGACTTCGTTCCAGTCATATGTTATGAGCATCCACTATCAAGATACCAAAAACCTTTGACATCCTAAGTAGGAGATGAGGAAGATGTTTGATGAAGTAGATTCAGATATTTCTTCAGCTTTCTGAATCCTTGCCATAAGACAGACAAGGGCCATGTCTTCTTCATCTGAACCTGATCGTCAGTGGTGTCTGTCCAGACATGTTCTTCTGTGATCAAGCCTTTGCCTTTTCGCTGGGTTTTCTTCATCTTCAGGAACTTCTATTGTAACTTGAGGTATTTGTCATCTTTGAGTTTAAAGTAGGTTTGGGAAGCGGTAGGAGCAGCAACTTTCTTGGATCTGCATTCATTGTTGACGGTTATAACATATTGCAGATGCTTTATCAATATAAGAGATCTTTGACTTATTAGAATCAGAGATAGAAGGATTTCTCCTCAAGTTGCTTTCCTGGAAAATATTTTGAAAGTATTAGTCAGAAGAGCCAGCTACTCATCGACTTCTGAAAGGTCAACATCCGATATGTCCTTAGAGTTAGATTGATCTAACTCAGTGATAGAGGTGATAGAGGAAGAGACTGTTTTGAAGGATCAGTCTCTGATGACATTAAATCCAAAGAAGAAATTTTGGATCCTTTTGTGTCCTTTACCAGATTTTTTTTAATATTTGGGATTGCTCATGATTGAGGAAGTTTCCATATAAAGCACTTAAAAATGAGAGCTAGTATTCTTTGACAATTTAAGACAAGTAGTAAATGTGTCCCATTGTTCAGAAAGAGATTCCATGAACTTTGTCAGAACTTCAGAGTTAGAATATTCTCGACCAACTGTTTTCAGATCTATAATTAAATAGTTAAACCTTTGATGAACTTGAGATAGAGTTTCATTTTTACTACATATGAAACTTTTATATTGTCTTACCAGGTTTATTTTTCGAGATTCTTGTACCTCATTGGTACCTTCATATTGAATACAGAGAGTGTCCCACATGGATTTAGAGGTTGTCATCTTCATAAAAGAAGGATAAACATCATCTGGAAGGGACATAGCAATAATAGATCTAGCTTTTGTATGAACAGTTATTGCTTTCATGTCTTCCTCACTCCATTGATGTGGAGCTTTGGGAATACGTCTCTCAGGGATAGCAGTAGAGGTTGTAGTCTCAAGAACTGCAGGGACTAGAGTTGTTGGAATAAATGGTCCATTTTCTATATAGTAGGGATCTTAGGATCTGAACCCTCTAGAAATAGAGTCATTTTTTTCTTCCAGACGAAGAAATTGTTTTTGCTAAACTAAGGAGGTTTTGCAAGTGATCCTTGTCATTGTAGTTTGTATCAGAATTAGCCATTTCAAAAATAATAAGATATTAGTTTTAGAAGTAAAGAAAGCGGTTCAGTGATACCATTGTGCATCTACCTAAAGTGTGAGATCTTGCAAAGCCTCAGTGATCCTTTAAGATCAAAGTTGATCTTATCCTCAATTCACAAATGTCAAACCCCCATGCCTTGTCAGAAAAGGACGTACGGATTGTCTCTTATGTCCCCATCAAATCTGATTTGGTTATTGTTCATATACGGCCAAAATCATGGTTGTTTTTTGAACAAATGACAAGTTTCAAATAGAAACTTGATACGTTGCATATACCTTTTGCTTTGCATTAAACACAACGGGTATAAATAGATGAAGACCCCTTCTTCATCTTTATGCATTCTTAATCTTTTCTTGAACCTCTGCTTCTATTCCTTATCCTTCCTTGTGCATCAAACTTAGTGATTTCTTAAGTTGTAATAGAATAGGTTTTATTACTTGTTCTTATTCCGCTTGTAACTGTAAATTTATTTATTCAATATAAACTCATTTAAAAACGAAAAAAAGCTTGTGTTTGAATTCAACCCCCCCCCCCCTCTACAAACTGTTTCTATATCCTTGAACTCTTGAAGACTCCTTTGGGACCAACAAGTGGTATCAGAGCAGTGTTTATTGCTTTAAAATCTCTTCTATCTTTAAAGAACAAATTTCTTGTTATTTTAAAATGGCTAATACAAGTACTAACTATATAGAAAATAGATCTTTAGCTAAACCTCCTAGATTTAGCAAGGATCATTTCCTAGTCTGGAAGGAAAGAATGACTCTATTCCTAGAAGGATCAGATCCTAAGAATCCCTGCTATATAGAGAATGGACCATTCATTCCAACACTTCTAGTCCCTGCAGTTCCTACTACTGCTACCTCTCCTGCTATTCCTGAGAGACGTATTCTCAAAACTCCAAAAGCTTTTGGAGTGAGGAAGACAAGAAAGATATAGCTTTTGAAGATCAAGCTATTGATTCAAAAGCTATATCTATTATTGTCATGTCTTTGACAGATGATGTTTATCATTCTGTTATGAAAATGAGGACCTCCAAGTCCATGTGGGACACTCTCTGTGTTCAATATGAAGGAACCGATGAGGTTTAGATTACTCGTCGAATCAACTTGGTGAGACAACTTGAAAGTTTCATGTTTCTGAAAAATGAAACACTTTCACAGATCCACCAAAGATTTAGCTGTCTTTAATAGATATGAAAACAGTTGATCAAGAGTACTCTAACTCTGAAATTCTGACAAATTTCATGGAATCTCTTTCTTAACAATGGGACACATTTATTACCTGTCTAAAGCTGTCAAAGAACACAGAAAATTTATCTTTAAGTGCTTTGTATGGAATATTGCTCAATCATGGGCAATCATAAACCTTAAAAAGAAACTTCATAAAGGACAGTAAATCTGCCAAAGGTACTTATTTGGCCTTAGTGACTTCAGATATGGAACCTTCTAAAACTGTATCTTCTTCTATTACAGCTATCACTTAGTTAGATCAAACTAACTCAGAAGATATCACTAATGCTGATATCTCTGAATTTAACAATTTTTTGGCTCTTCTCACCAACAATTTCAGGAGATTTTCCAGAAAAAGTAATTTCAGAAAGACTCTTACTATCACTGACTCTGATAAGTCAAAGACACCTCCTACTGACAAGGCTTCAGCTATTTGCTTTAACTGGCAATGCAAAGGTCATTTTGCCAGTGAGTGCAGATCCAAGAAGGTTGCTGTTCCCACCACCTCTCAGATTCCTGATAAAACTAAGAATGAAAAATATTCTAAGTTAAAAGAGAAGTATTAGAATCTGAAGAAAAACGAGTGAAAAGGCAAAGGCCTCGTCGCTGAAGAAGTCGGCTGGATCAAGAAGACGACTGGGCTCAAACCACTGACGAATCTGGGTTAGATGAAGAAGACATAGCTTGCATATGTCTTATGGCTAGAATAGAAGAAGGTGAAGAGGCCTCTGATACCTCTTCTTCAGAATCTCCATCAACTCAAGTACCTATTTCTGTGAACTCCTCTCTACCTGAATTTGATAGCTTGTCGGCTCTCGACTCTATGACCTTTGACTTCTACAATGCTCTAAATGGTAAAATAAAAGTTGAACAAATAAACGTAGATATAACCGAACAGCTTAAAACTGCCATTTAAAAATCAAAGTACTTACTAAAATCGAAGAAGATTTTAAGGACCAAGTCTTTGTAAATCAGGTTATTAGCATTGAAAGACAACAAGCTATCACTAAGCGCAAACAAGCCATCGCTGATCTCAAGGCTGAGAAGGCTACCATTGAAGGATGGTGTAAGGCTTCTGGCAAAGTCAGTGAGATCATTAATGCTCAGATTCTCAAAAGGGTCAAGAGTGGTCTTGGATATTCCTCTGACCATGAAGAAACTGACACTGATCATTCCATGTTAAAATTCGGAATGTTTGTTTCTTCTATCACTGATCCCTCCACTCAGTGTGTCTCTACATATGAGTCAAGACCTTCTGAACCCCTTACCAAGGATTCAGGGAAGGTGATTAAAGAAAAATTCCTTAATCATGTTCCTACGATCAAGAACCTCCAAAAACTGAAGAACAATCCTTCAGTTCCTTCAGTGAGTCATCCTAAGTTTGGGAAGAAGATCCCTGAATCTGTTCAGAGATCTACCCCTAGAATAAAGATTGACCTCACTCCATCCAAAATTGAGAAACCAGTGGTTCCTCCTAGGTCAATGGAGAAAGGAATTCTTGGTCGTAGTCCTGAAATTGTTTTGACCTCCTCTCTGCATGCTTCCAGCTCAAAACCTGTTTTCAAATATAGGAAGTGCTATCACTGTGGTGAGACTATCCACATTGCTAGTAAATGTCCAAAATGTTACTGAAGTTGAAAGATTAGCTGATGGTAAGAAAGTAGCTCAAACTGAGAAATCAGCGAGAGTGAAATCCACTAAGGTTGGTAAAACATCCAAGGTGAAGATAATCACTGAAGAGAATTATTCAGCAAGTAACATGTCCGACATACCTGTTGTTTCCACTAACATTGTAGGACCCATAGTTCTATGGGTACCTATGAAAAATTAATTTCATTATCTATTATCTAATGCAGAGTGCTAAAGGTATCTGGTATCTCAATGGTGGATCCTCTAGGCACATGACTGGTAAAAAATATCTGCTCTCTGAATATAAGGAAGAATAGGTCCATCAGTGACCTTTGCTAGAAATGGCAAAGGATGCACCAAGGGTAATGCGTTCTATCCAATGGAGCAACTTCATTCAGCCGTGTTGCTTACGTTGAAGGACTGAAGCATAATCTCTTAAGCATCAGTCAACTCTGTGACAAAGACTTCAAAGTTTTTTTTACAAAGACAAGATGTGTTATCACTGATAAGAATGACAAACTTTCCTTAAAAGGCAAAAGATCAGAGAACGTATACATCATTAATATGGATAGTACTCATTCATAGAATGTTTGCTTTCTATCCAATGCGTCCTATGATATAAATTGGTTTTGGCATAAGAGACTCTCTCATCTAAATTCCAAAAGTAAATTACTTCGTTATTAAATCTTTAAAATATAATTAAAAAAACTTAATTAAATAATTTACATAAAAAAGAGCTTTTAAATGAAACATTAAAAATCACTTTTTCAGAACCATATAAAATTATTATAACATCGATAGAGACAAAAAACTTCATAAACCATAAGGACCAAATATGTAATTTTTCAAATTGCTTTTTGGATTTGTAACCCCCATTCTTAATGGAGTAAAATGAAACTTGTTATAAACATCAAACCACAAAGACGGAAATCCTAGTGGACTAGTGTACTTTAAGTTTTATAAGCCAATATAGATAATTAATTATTTAGTTACTTTATATGTTTTACTTTTTTATTTTTCATTTTCTATTTTACATTTTACATTATTATTATATTAACATACATAATCGTATATTAACTAAAAATATGTTTAAAAATAATGATTTTTTATAAATTATACCATTATAATCATTTAGTCAATACTTTTAAAATGTATTTTTGTTTTTACTTTAAGTACAAATAAGGTGGTTTATGCAAATGCATAAAACATTTGTGTATTGATAGCTCTCATTTTTGGCGTTATTTACACATCATTTGTGTGGGTTTTTCTTCCATTTTAGTTGTGCTTCTTCTTTATGTGTTCGTGTTTCTTCCTTTTATTTGTTTATTTTTATTTGGAGTTGTTGAGGATAAAAGATTGTATTTTGATGGTTAGATGCGTCATTTTTGGTTAAATGTTGGACTGCAGGTGTGCCACACTGTGTGCAACCGTGAGCTTCTTTTGGACAAACCCGTGCTTTGCTATTAATTGGTCATTTGGAGCAGTGTTTTGAAGATTTTGGAGGATATGAAATGCATGGAAATCTTTTTAGTAAGGTGTGAATAGTGCCCCTATCAAGTACAAGTTTACAGAAAACTTTTTTAATGGGTAAAAATCATCACTCTTCCTATTCCCTCCCTTTAAGTAATAAGCCTTGGGATTCATTCTATCCCTTTGTTCCTAAACTTTGTAGTTGTAGTTGTAATTTATTTTTTGAGTTTTTAATTTTCAGTTGTTGCAAATTGTGAACATTGTTTGTATTTTATTTTTAATACAAGCAACTTTTAAGTATATTTCTTTTACTTCTTCTATGTTCTTTACTTCAATTACTAGCTAAGCACCTCTTGAATGTGGGTGTGAGTCGAACTTAAGACTAATAAGCAACACTTTGGTGTTCTCATGGACTCATGGTTGCTAATTATTAAGCTTGGTCACTTGAGTCGGGACTTAGGCTATGTTTGGCAAAAATAAGTTAGCTTATAACCTGACTTATAAGCTAGCTTATTTTCATTGTACACGTTTGGTAAACCATAAGCTAGCTTATAAGTTAGCTTATAAGCTAGCTTATTGAAACGCTACTTGGAGTAACGTTTTGGGAGCTTATTGTCACATTTTCTAATTATAACCCTCATTAATATTAATTGTTTGGGCTTATTTGGGCATTTGGGACTGTGTTTAGCAGCTTATTGACATTAATGCACTTAGGGACTGTTTGTAGCAGCTTAATAATAGCAGATTAAGCCCAATAAGATGCTACAAACAGTCCCTAAGCACAATAAGCTCAATAAGCTGCCAAACACAGTCCCAAATGCCCAAATAAGCATTTTTAATTTTATAAAATCACCATTGTGCTTATTTAACAAAAAAATTCAGATTTTGGGACTATGTTTAGCAGCTTATTGAGCTTCATGTGCTTAGGGACTGTTTGTAGCATCTTATTGGGCTTAATCTGCTATCATTAAGCTGCTAAAAACAGCCCCTAAGCACATTAAACTCAATAAGCTGCTAAACACAGTCCCAAATGCCTAAATAAGCTGTTTTTGGAGCTTATAAAATGGGAAAAATGAAACTCATTAAAATAGAATCGTTGGGAATTTTTGTCACAATTTTTTTTGTAATTTATGCAATGACGTAAGCACAAATAAGCATTTTTAATCATATAAATAGTTCCTAAGCGCATTATTAAGCTCAATAAGCACTTTTAATCGTATAAAAAAAAGAGACTATTAAGTACAAACAGCCCCTAAGCACAAATAAGTACCATTAAGCTCAATAAGCTGCTACCAAACAGTCCGTACGCACAAATAAGCACTTTTAATTTTATAAAATCACCATTGTGCTTGTTTGGGCTTATTTGGGCATTTGGGACTGTGCTTAGCAGCTTATTGACATTAATGCACTTAGGGACTGTTTGTAGCAACTTAATGATAGCAGATTAAGCCCAATAAGATGCTACAAACAGTCCCTAAGCACATTAAGCTCAATAAGCTGCTAAACACAGTCCCAAATGCCCAAATAAGCATTTTTAATTTTTTAAAATTACCATTGTGCTTATTTAACAAAAAAAATCAGATTTTGGGCCTATGTTTTGCAGCTTATTGAGCTTAATCTGCTATCATTAAGCTGCTACAAACAGCCCCTAAGCACATTAAGCTCAATAAGCTGCTAAACACAGTCCCAAATGCCCAAATAAGCTGTTTTTGGAGCTTATAAAATGGGAAAAATGAAACTCATTAAAATAGAATCGTTGGGAATTTTTCTTACAATTTTTTTTGTAATATATGCAATGACGTAAGCACAAATAAGCATTTTAATCATATAAACAGTCCCTAAGCGCATTATTAAGCTCAATAAGCACTTTTAATCTGATAAAAAAAGAGACTATTAAGTACAAACATCCCCTAAGCACAAAAAAGCACAAATAAGTACCATTATGCTCAATAAGCTGCTACCAAACAGTCCGTAAGCACAAATAAGCACTATTAATTTTATAAAATCACCATTGTGCTTGTTTGGGCTTATTTGGGCATTTGGGATTGTGTTTAGCAACTTATTGACATTAATGCACTTAGGGACTGTTTGTAGCAGCTTAATGATAGCAGATTAAGCCCAATAAGATGCTACAAACAGTCCCTAAGCACATTAAGCTCAATAAGCTGCTAAACACAGTCCCAAATGCCCAAATAAGCTTTTTTAATTTTATAAAATCACCATTGTGCTTATTTAACAAAAAAAAGTCAGATTTTGGGACTATGTTTAGCAGCTTATTGAGCTTAATGTGCTTAGGATCGTTTCAGAGCATCTTATTGGGCTTAATCTGCTACCATTAGGTCAAGCAAAATTTATAAGCACATTAAGCTCAATAAGCCGCTAAACACACCCAAATCCCCAAATAAGTCAGTTTTTGGAGCTTATAAAATAAAAAGTGCTACAAATAACAAAAAGTGCTACAAACAGTCAAAAAGTGCATTAAGCTCAATAAGCACAAACAGCCCCTAAGCACAAATAAGTACCATTAAGCAAAATAAGCTGCTACCAAACAGTCCGTAAGCACAAATAAGCACTTTTGGGCATTTGGGACTGTGTTTGGGACTGTTTTGGAGCTTATAAAATAAAAAGTGCTACAAACAGTCTATAAGTGCATTAAGCTCGATAAGCACAAACAGCCCCTAAGCACAAATAAGCACAAATAAGCACCACTAAGCTCAATAAGCTGCTACCAAGCATAAATAAGCATTTAAAGCATAAATAAGCTCAATAAGCTTCCTACACAGGAGTTCTGTTGGTCCCAATAAGGGTCTACAAGAGTTCAATCAAGAGAGAACAGTTTGTAGAAGGGGGCTGGGGGTTGAATACAAACACACAGATTTTTGGTTTTTAAATGAGTTTATTAAAATAAACAAATTTACAGTTACAAGCGGAATTAGAACAAGTTTAAAACCTATTCTATTGTAACTAGGAAACACGAAGTATGATGCACAAGAAGATGAAAGAAAGAATAAAGAGGGTATAAGTTAGACAGAAGCATGCATTAAGATGAAGAAGATATCTTCATCTTATTTATACCCGTTTGTCTTTGAAACAAGACAAAAGGTATATGCCACGTGTTAAGCTTGGATAGGAAGTTTGTCCTTGTTAATCAGACAACCATGCTTTTGGCCGAATATGAACAGTACCATATCAAATATGATGGGGACATAAGAGGCAAATCGTACGTCCTTTTCTGACATGGTTCTAGGTTTAACTTTTGTGCATCGAGGATAAGATCAATCTTGAATCTTGCAAAGGAAGCTTCATTTGATCGCTGATACTGAATCTTCAAGGATGAATCTTCAGTGTCGCTGAAGCTTCACAAGACTTCACACTTTGAGTAGACAATCGCTGCTATCGCTGAACCGCTTCAGTTCACTTAGCTGATTATCTCTTTCTTCAGCTAGAGTCTTCGACTGTCGCTGAATGGTCTTCTGGTGTGATATCTTCAGGTCTTCAGTGATAAGCTCGTAGTTCCTTGATCTTCAACGATCGCTGATAGCAATCAGCGAGTGCTATCGCTGAATTTGAACAGAAGCTTAACTATGGAATTTCACTAAGTATAGTAAAGGAATCATATTCAAATCACTGAGAGGAGTTATGATCAACAAGTTCTTTAAGGGAACCAAAAGTCAGATTGTTGGGGGAACCAAAATATCCACAAACTCCTAAAATAAAAAGTGCTTATTGGGCTTAAAAACAGTACCTCTTGCAATCAAAGCTTTATCAAGTGCAACAACCAAACCTCTTGACTATCCGAAGTGCAGCAACCAAACCTGCAAAAATTGTTTGAAAACAACGATGGTGAAAAGAAATTAACTTTCAACAAAGATGAACGAAAAAGAAAATAACTTTCAAAACCCCCCATCTCAAACAGAAGCAAGAAAAGAATAAGGAAGCATATATGAATGATGAAGGGTCATAACTAAGGATCGATTCCTAAGCAATTACCATCTCAGACAAAAAAAAGAGCAAATCAAGTAGGTCGAGCCCAAATCAAGAAAGCAATCTACAAGCACCTTTCGATCGAAAGCCAAAAATAAGAAAGAGACTAAATCCAGAAACTAAAAAGAGAATGGAGTATGGGGTCAAATTCTGGAAACTAAAAAACACATCCAGATGCAAACTAAAAGATAATAGTTGAACAAATGTAGATAAAAGGGTGAGAAAACAGAGAATGTAAAGCTGCTCCGAAAACATAACACAAAATCCCAGAGGCATTTCCTCAAACACCTTGTCTGCACATTTGAAACCGATTGAAGAAAACAAAAAACATGAAATCGAAAATAATCAACAACTATGAAGTGTGAATCGATGAAAGTCGAAAATAAATAAACAACCATGAAATCTGAATAAATGGATTACCTGGAGCGGGCGTGAATCGAGCCTTGCGCAATGGACCAAGCGATTATCAAGAACCGAAATCGTATGAATGGACCAAGTGATTACCTAATCGTATGAATGAACCAAGTGATTATCAAGAACCGAATCGAGCCTTGCGCAATGGACCAAGAACCGAAATATCAAGCTTCTGAAAGCGTTTCCTGGAGCGTACTCAATCGTATGAATAGTCACATTGGGAGTTGGAATCGTCATCTTCTTGGGTTGGGAGGAAGCCTGCTTGCTTGAGAATGAAGGGGCGTTGGTGAATGAAAGGTTTTTAAGAGTTTAAGAAATTAAGAAATTATGCATTAGTAGGTTGTACATTATGCTTAAAAGACTTGTTTTTAAGAAAAAAACAAATTTGCTTTATTAAGTAGTATAGATAACGTGTATTCAACTATTTTAGAAGTTGAATTAAAAAGTAGCTATAAAGTGAATTAGAACGAAATTTTGGTCAATTCCCTCCAAAACATCAAATAAAATAAGAGAATGACTTTTACCTGAAAAATACAAAAAATACCGGAGAATATTTTTATTGATAAATGTTAAGGATCGGGTTCCAGTAAGAAATAAGTTATGGCAAAAAGGTTAAGAAAGGATCTAGACCTTTTATTCAATTCTAATTGAAGATCAACATCAATAAGCTACACCAGAACAAATTTCTTCTAAAATGCAATTTATGGGTGGACGTAAGATTAAAATGATCAAGGATGGAGATTCATTCTTACACTTCTCACCTAATAACTTTTTTTCGCACATGATCCTTCATTAAGAATTGTTTGACAGTTACTAAATAGTTTGGTGAATGATGATTAAATAGTCAAAACGATTAATAGACTGTTTATGATATAATATGCAAAAGAAATATTATTATTTGGTAATTTTTTACATTGACATTAAGGGGCTGAATGGTTATTAAAGAAGACCAAATCAGAAATCTTTTGAAACCATTAAAATGACTTTTTTTATCAAACAAAATTCACCTATTAACACAAACAACAAATCATTCAATATTGAAGTTCAAAACCAACACCATTCAACATAATTCAAAATATAAATGCATCCAAATCCACCGTCACACAAACAAGAAATCAATCGACAATGGAAGCAAATCGTATTTATTGATGATGATAATTAGCCCCACCCATGTGGGGTTGGAATCTTGATTCCTACAAACAAACTTTTTCAAATAAAGTAATTATAAAAATAAAATAAAATAAAAAAAGAACTATCATCCCTATCACCACCTATGGACCATCTTTCTTTCTTTCAAATGAAAATGAGAATGTCAACTCCTATATTTCTCATCAATTTAATTAATATAATAATAATAATAATATAATATAATATAATCATCTTCTACTAGCAAACCCTTCTTTTATTTCTTTCCTTCATTCACCCCCCCTTCTACAACAACAATCTCTTCACAAAACCAGAGCATTTTGTTGGCCATATTTCCACATCAAACGTTTGTTATTATTCTCTCTCTCTCTATCCTATCCAAATTGTACCTAAATTCCCTAAAAATTCCAATCCATCAATACGTCCATTCTTGTGGCAGCCTTAGATCCTTCTCCGCCTGTTGCCGCCGTTGCTCCGCCATTAAAACACTTTTCCGGTAACACATCTCTGCATCTATAAAACATCAAAAATCGAACAATTTCAGAACATGGGTTTTCCCCCCAATTTGATAAATATAAAAAAAAAACTTCCAAAATGGGAAGCAATCAATCAAGAATTCAAGATTTTACCATAATCATAATCACGCGGACGTCCACGAGTTTGAGATTCCAGATTCATGTTTAAAGCTTGAATAACTCTATCTGGAAGTAGAACAGTTGAACACCCTGAATGGCCAAAATAAAAAGGTGAATTAAGAGGTCACAATCATGCTATAAATATAATAAAAGATGTTTATATTTAACAAGATTTAGCCATTTTTGGGAAATGAGTTTGAGAATTCAGAAATAGCCAAAACAGGACAGACTGAAACAAATAAGGGTCAGGATCAACCTCTGATTAGTGAAAATCGATTAGTAATTTTCATATTATAATAATAATAACTAAAAATCCCAACAGAAGGAATTTGAAAGAAGATATGAAAACAGACCTCGTTTCTTTCGGGTCTCAGTCGGGGCTCCGATTTGACGAGGCAAGAAAACACCAGTACCAGAACATTCTCTTTTCGGGTTTGGGTTCCCAAGGAAAACAGCTCTCATACCCGACCCGATTGGCGGCTGAATTTGTTGCAGAGTAGGCCTAGTAAACCTTGTTTGTTGCAGGAATTGCTGATATTGTTGCTGTTTCAACTGCTGTAACTTCAAAAGAAAGAAGAATATTTAGGATTAAATATGAAGAAAAACAAATGGGATTTGAAGAAATTTATGAAAGAATTAAATTTTGTGTGCTTACTTTAGCAGCTTGAAGATGGTGAAATTGAAGATTAGGGTTAGGGCTTGGAGTTCTTCGTGGTGGTTGTGGAGCTATGTGATTTCTATTGGTGTTATTATAGTACTTATTATTAGAACCAGCTTCCTCTTCAGCCATCCTCAACCTCGTAAGTTCACCGGCGGCGGCGTACAGTAGATCCCACCCGGATTCCTTTGAACTCGGCGGCAGTGGCGCCGCCGTCAACGGCGGCGACACACAGTTGGGGCTGCCCCTACTCGAAATCTGCTTGCAACCACATAGCGTTGATTGCGGTGATCCCGCCATAACCTTTGTCGACTATTTTAATTGAAATTAAACCACAAATCAGAAATTATAACAAAACAAAGACGAATTTTCAACACAAATTCAAAAAAGAGAGAAGAAATTCAAACCTTGAAATTAGCTTCCGTTTTCATGAAATTGTCGTCGAGAGTTGACTGAGCCAGCTTATGAGACAGCTTATTGAGATAATCTTCTTCGTCACTCTCAGTCTCCGTAGACCCCATTACAGACTCAACCGGTGAACTCAGATCCGAGTTGGGTCCGTACGAACTGAACCCATACAGACTCGATAACCCAGATGAACTTCTGTTGGGTTTTCCAGACTTGAACTCCATGAACACGTCTTCATCGTTCAGAAACTCCGCCGGAAGCCAAAACTTGCCGTCGTCAATCTCTTGTGCTGCCATCATTATATGTTTGTTGTTCAGTACTTGAACAACTGAATGATTTCAACACACAATGCTTTAATGGGAAGTTGAAGGAATGAGGGTTTGCTTCTTATTGAAGTATAATTATAGCCTTCCAACCTATCGCCGTCGTGGTTGCCTGAATTTTTTTTATTTTTCCGGTGGACCCAGCCGTGATTTAGAAAGAGAACATGGGATGGAGGGAGTGATGGCGGTATTAAATACAGAGG
The DNA here is from genome assembly GCA_036898165.1 of Silybum marianum. Lineage (NCBI taxonomy): Eukaryota > Viridiplantae > Streptophyta > Magnoliopsida > Asterales > Asteraceae > Silybum > Silybum marianum. The sequence continues at coordinate 7,965,873 of CM072541.1, forward strand.
AGGTGGGGGAGGGAACCCTAAAAGTTGGAAGTTGTAAAGCACGCGCTCGTAAAGTGCGTGAGGAAATAAACGGTTTTTTGGTTTTGCTTTCTGCAAGGGAGAGTGTAAATGCGTAGTTGCATCCAGGTAAGAGTCTTGTAGGCATAAGGGTGTGCAAAAATATTAAATAGAGTAAATTACGTTTTTAGTCCCTGTGGTTTGTTAAAAATTACTGACTTCACCTTTATTATTTTTAAATTTTTGTTTTCATTTTTTTGATTTGTAAAAGCAACTAAAATGAAGAAAATGGGATTTTTGAGACAATTTTCTGTTTCAATAGTTTTTCTAAACTATCTCTAAAATAAAGAAAGTATGAGAGAAAAATGAGTTTTTTTAAATATAGAGATTACACCAAAAATGATTACCAAATTAGAGAAATAATAGAAGGCTTTGAGAATAAATATTTAAAGAGAAAAATAATAATTTATTAGATGAATTCAATATTTTAATATTATAATCAATGGTATATTCTTTAAAATGGAGAATCTATTGAAGATTGATATGATTTTTTTTGATGATTTTGACATTTGGTTCCTTATTTTAAAAATTTTATAGGGAATTTATTTAAGATGTTCTAATTATTTTTATTTTCGTTTTTAAGGTCAAGACATTATTTTTTAGAATAATGGACTAAAATAGAATTGAATTTTAAATTATAGGGATAGGAAAAGAAATAAATTATAACAAAAAAGGAAGAAATTACATACCATAAGAATGAAAATTGTAATTTAAAAACTATAAAAAGTATAGGGACTAAAAAGGTAAGTTACATTGTCAGTCCCTATGCTTTGTTAAAAATTACGATTTTATTCCTTGTGGTTTAGAAATTGTGTTTTTATGGTTTTGTAGTTTTTTGTTGTTTTCATCCTCCACTAATATTTATCTATTGAAGGGACCAACATAGTAAAAGAAATGTAAACCATAAAAACTCAAACGACAATAAATAGAAAATCATAAAAAAATGACAATGATTTTTTATAAATTATAGGGACGAAAAACATAATACCTAAACCAAAAAGATTTATGTCTTTTTAAAGAACTTTTATCTCCATATGTATGTAAATGGGACACACGATTCATGTATAGTATAGTTTTTAGGGTTTTTTGTATTTTAATTTATAGTTTACCTGCTATTCAGGTTGAATGTTACATTTTTTAGTAACAAATATGTATTTAACAAGTTTTCAATTGTCCAAAATTTTACTTAACAAGTTTCAGAAAGTCAAATGGCATACTAATTCAAAAATATTGTCCAATGACTTATTCATTCCATATAGGAAAGTCCATTGGATTTTTTTGGACTTTTCCCAATTTTAAATTATGACAAAAAAAGGTAACGAATTATAAACTATAAAAATGGAAATTGTAATTTCAAAGATATAAGAAAAAAAAATAGAAATTTTCAACAAAATATAGGAAATAAAAACACATGTTACTTTCGATTAAATATTAGAGTAAATTACATTGTTAGTTCCTATGGTTTGTTAAAAGTTATGTTTTTCTTTCTTGTGGTTTAGAAATTATGCTTTTTCACCTCTATTGTTTGTAATTTATTGTTATTTTAGTTCTTAAACAAATTCTTACCCTTTTTAAGTGCAAGAGACCAAAATAATAACAAATTGTAAACCATAAAAAACTAAACAATAAATTGAAAATCATAAAGAAAAATGGCAATGATTTTTTACAAACTATAGAGACGAAAAACACAATATTTAAACCACAAAAATGAAAATCACAATTTTTAATAAACCATGGGAACGAAAAACATAATTTACTTTAAATATTAAGAGTAAACTACAATTTTAGTCCTTGTGGTTTGATGTTAATAACGATTTTCGTCTCTTTAGTTTAAAGCCTACTTTTTTGTCCATATAGTTTTCATTTTGTTTTTATTTTCCTCCCTGACTCTAATTGTTAAGTAGCCATTAAAAAGTCTAAAAACTGATTTAAAAAATTACATATTTAGTCCTTGTGGTATTTAAAGTTTTAAATATTTATTTTTATACTTTATAGTAAAATATAAATTTTGCACTTATATATGTTGTATTTTTTTTTCTTTTTCTTTTTTATTATATTTTAATACTACACATATATAATTATAGAGGGAGTTTCAGAAAAAAACGCTAAAAAAAGAAGAAAATTGAAGAACACCCTGGGAGGATGCATTTGTGCATATGCACTAATGCATATTTATGCATTGATGCATAGAAAAAAGAAGATTCAATCGCGTATATGCATTTGTGCATATGCACCAATGCATATTTATGCATTGATGCATAGAAAAAAAATACCGTTCAGATGGCGGACTCTCAGGATGTTCTTCACTTTTCTCTTTTTTTAGTGTTTTCTCGTGAACATCCCTCTATAATTATATATACATATGAATAGATATGTGTATGAACAAATTTCATTAATCAAAGAAATTAATTTTTTAAATGAAAAGATGGAATAGTTAGAGAAGTTCATTTAATATAAAAATAGAAAAAAAACAAGATATCATTTATTTATCATTTATTTATCATTAATTTAATAAAATTATTTGATGTTTATTATTATAAAGTTATAATAATTTGAAAATATAAAGTATAATTAATAGATTAATCTTGATCCATTAGTTAATAATTTATTATTTTATCAAAGTTCTTATTTATTTATTTTAAAACTTGGTTGGTTTTTTTATTTAATTCATTTTAAAAACCGGTTGGTTTAAAATGGGAAAAACTAGGAATAATAAAATGAACATACAAAAACTTTTTATGATGTGATTTTTTATTAGGGGTGGAACACAATCGTTGTGGGTTGGGGCTCGAAATAAAATATTACAAAAATTTAGAGATTCAAACGATAAACAGGTAATTTTTTATTCTTTTTTTCTATGATCTAATATTAAATTTTAGAGAAACTTTGTTAGTGAAACGCTATTAAAAGGTCATTTATCAAACGCTTACCCAATAAGCGTTTACCAAGTTATATTAAATTACCTGATGACATGACAAGGACGGAGAATTTTATCCGGTAGCGATGGTAAGGATCAAGATTTTTACCTTTGATGAAGTACAATATTTACCCACCAAGGTAAGTACTAGTGTCAATTATTACCGGTAAGCAACTACCGGATAAGTATTTTAGTTAACAGCCTCTAAAATTCAAAATCTTTAATATATTAACCGAAAAATAGTAATTCAATTTTGCCATGTTTTTGTACTATTATGAACTAATAAAAACAACTTGATATCTTTTAATTAGTATATTATGTTATTAGCGATTTGTTTGAATTACATTATATTATATAAAAACGTCTAAACCCTTATGTCGTGTTCTCTAATCTAGAGAGAAGAGAAAGGAAAAGAAAAGAAAGCGAGGGGAAAAAAAGGAAAAGAAAATAATTTTTTTATTTATGTTCTTGAAAGAGAAGGAAAATGAAGAAAAGGAAAAGAATGAAAATAATTTTTTGTGTTCTTGAACAGAAGATAAAGGAAATGAAAATATTATTTTTACAAATATACCCTTAAAAATATACCATTTCTAATGAAAGTTTGGATAGTTTTGTAATTTTAATAATTTTTTAAAATCATTTTAATTTTCTTCCTTCCCTTTCCTTCATTTTCCTCCCACATGTGCAAGGAAAGTTTTGGGAGAAAACCTATCATTTCTTTCATTCTCTTTCCTTTCCTTTCTCTACTAAAAAAGTTTTAAGAACACGACATTTTTTTACGTTCCTCCCTTTTCCCTCGCTTTCCTTTTCGTTCCTCCCTAAAATGAGTTTCGAGAACACAACGTTAGGTAGTGTTTGGTACATAAGACAACACGGGACAGGACAGGACAAAAGTTCAATGTCCCACATTTGGCGCGACATGGGACAGAGACAGGAACTGGGACGAGATCGGACATAGTGAGACAAAAAAAGGTTTTTTCTTGTTCTACCAAATAGGCGGAACAAGATGGGACAATAATAAGACGGAAACTAAAATATCACTAATTTACCCTCATTTGATATATAACCTTAATATGATATTTGTTTTAATGGTCACCATCACTAGTCATGGTCACCGCTACTACCGTTGGCCACCGGTAGCCACTTTGGCCACCAACCACCATCGTCTATCGCCACTGCCACCATCATCACTGTTGGCCATCACCATTTTCTCCTCTACAACAACAACAACCTCGTCCACCACCTCCATAACCACCGTTGGCCATTGACCACCACCGTTCATCGCCACCACTACCACCATGGGCCACCTCACCTTCCTATAAAAACTACCACCATCGACTACCACTGTCGACCGCCATCGCCACCGCTATCAACCATCTTCACCTCTTTCACAACCATTGTCCATCGCTACCATCACTACCACCATTGGCCACCTCCTCCTCTTCCTCTACTACAAGAATCTCATCCACCACCTCTGTAACCATCGGTGGCCACTAACTACCACCGCCAATCGTTGCAATCACTAGTACCATCAGCCACTACCACCTCCTCCACCATTGTCGACCACCACCACCACTATCCACCATGTTCACGTCCTCCACAACCACCATCAGCCACCAATCACCAATGTCGATATTTCCACAACCATTGTTTTTTGTAACAATCTTCACTGTGCCTCCACCAATTGGTATAGATCTTCCAAACCGAATAAATCTGTTGGTCCTTAATGAAATAATTGCTAACAAGTAAAGATTTGTAGAAGGGGGGGTTGAATACAAATACACAAGATTTTTAACTTTTAAATTTTTTAATATTGAAATATTAAAAACTTACACGCAGAGAACAGATTGTTGCGGAAAAGAGCAGATTAATCTCTATTCTAACAATCTAACACATAAAAAACAGTTGTTAACTTTAAAAACAAAGTAAGCTAAAAAGTATTGTTTAAAAACACTCAGTTTGCCGGAATCAAACAAAAGATCACTTAGAGAATTTGTTGAAAGCATGAGTTGCATGGTTGAGGCTTCATCTCCTTTTATAGTGCTCATGCATTAAATGCATGGGGACACTTGTCATAGTTTCATTTGCTTGCAGTATATTTGTTGGATAAAAGGTGATCCCATTCCTTCTTGTACTAGATAAATGGCTGGACCATTCTTTATAGTACAGGAGAAGTCAGGTTACTTTATACCTTTTCTCCATGCCTTCAAAAGTCATATCAAACCTTTTAGCAAAAAGAAAAACAATCCTTTTATGAGAATAAAAGAGAATGTTTGAATTTAAGACTTGATGCACACATTCTTGCATTTAATGTGACAAGGAAAATTGTCTCTGAAATATGCCATGGAGAACACCTAGCCGAATGTAATGATCACATTGGCAGGTGACATTTGACTTGAGTGATCGGCGAGTGTACCAAACTAGCCGAATACACGAGATGTATCGGCTAGTGTACCTTCTGTTCATAATATCGGCGACTGCAACTTCTTTATGATTTCGGCAAGTAGTCTGGACTTGAATATTGGTTAGTGCATCATTAATTCCACATCTTTGATGCACTACCTTTTGATCGGCTAGTCTTTGATTCACCAAACTTGAGGAGTACTTTCCAGACAAAAGAACCTTGAACAAAGATATATAAGATAAGAGAGTAAGGGTTCATCACCAAATCATTGGTATGAATAGGGTGTTTTCAAATTATCATCAATTATAACAAAATCTTCATTGAAAACTTGTACTATTATATATGTATGTATTTATGTATATGAAAGTTTAGTAAAAATGTTTATAAATTAAATTATTTAATTTTTTGCTTTATTTGTGTTAATTATAACTATTATATGATATATAAAATCGTCAAATAACTTTTGGGGGCTATTTGTCTATTTTGTTCTGTCTAGTCCTAGTTGTACCAAACACCAGATATACACTTGTTCTGTCCAGTCATGTCATGTTCGGTCCTGCTCTTTTGTTCTATCATGTCATGTGTGCGCATCAAACACTATCTTAATGTACTTCGACAAGTAATGTGCCCACAGTTTGGAGCAGGCTCGTTCGTTCCAAAATCTGTATCTTCATCTAACGTTTTGACACTTGGAAGAATCCCCACACGAGCACGATTAAATGAGGTCAACCTTCACTCAGTGTTTTGCCATCGTGTAACAGTGTTGTCGAATCTTTGGACCATTGCTTCATGGATTGCTCTTAGATCTCAGAGTTGTGGGGCGAAATCCTGAAGCGGTGGGGATTCAACCCTCGGGTAATTGCCTCGGTTTCGGACGTTTGGACTTTATACGAGTTGTTTTATGTTTCATCCTGTTGGTCCCTAAAGGGTATACAAGAGTTCGATCAAGAGAGAACAGTTTGTAGAAACGGGGGGGGGGGGCCGTTGAATACAAACACACACAGATTTTGGTTTTTAAATGAGTTTATTGAAAATAAACAAATTTACAGTTACAAGCGGAATAAGAACAAGTTTAACACCTATTCTATTGTAACTAAGAAACACTAAGTTTGATGCACAAGAAGATGAAAGAAAGAATAAAGAGGGTATAGGTTAGAAAGAAGCATGCATTAAGATGAAGAAGATATCTCCATCTTATTTATACCCGTTTGCCTTTAATGCAAGACAAAAGGTACATGCCACGTGTCAAGCTTGGATAGGAAGCTTGTCCTTGCTAATAAGACAACCATGCTTTTGGCCGAATATGAACAGTACCATATCAGATATGATGGGGACATAAGAAACAAGTCGTACGTCCTTTTCTGACATGGTTCTAGGTTTGACTTTTGTGCATCGAGGATAAGATCAATCTTTAATCTTGCAAAGGAAGCTTCATTTGATCGCTGATACTGAATCTTCAAGGATGAACTTCAGTATCGCTGAGGCCTCACAAGACTTCACACTCTGAGTAGACAATCGCTGCTATCGCTGAACCGCTTCAGTTCTCTTAACTGATTATCTCTTTCTTCAGCTAGATTCTTTGACTATCACTGAATGGTCTTCTGGTATGATAGCTGATCTTCAGATCTTCAGTGATAAGTTTGTTGTTCCTTGATCTTCAGCGATCGCTGATGGTTATCAGCGTGTGCTATCGCTGAATATGAACACTAGCTTATTTAATGGAATTTCACTAAGTATAAAGAAGGAATCATATTCAAATCTTTTAACAGGAGTTATGATCAACACGTCCTCAATGAGTAGGTTATGGTAAACCGTGGTTTGGATCTCCCTTTACTCAATTTGGAGATCTTGTAAGAAGCTTGTGTTCAGTAGTCTACGTGGTGATGGTGACATGTTGATCGATATCCAACATGGTTAGGTCTCAAAGATCCAATAATATAAATTATGGATAATATTTCATGCTATAAAACGTCACCGATGACAATGAATAAGACTCTATACTCCAAATAAAACCTTCGGCAACAAGGGAGGCCCGATTCCCATGGTTAGTGGCGGAACACAAACATGCCACGTATCTAAATTTATTCATCAAGTTCAACCCCACTAGGTCTTTACCCTGATATTTATAACCCAACAAGTTTAACCCCACTAGGTCTTTACCCTGATATTTATAACCCAACAAGTTCAACCCCACTAGGTCTTTACCTTGCAATAATATAATATATATACGGGTAACAAGTTCAACTCCACTAGGTCTTTACCTTGCAATAATATAATACGTATACGGGTAACAAGTTCAGCCCCACTAGGTCTTTACCTTGATATTCATAACCCAACAAGTTCAACGCCACTAGGTCTTTACCTTGCAATAATATAATATGTATATGGGTAACAAGTTCAACCCCACTAGGTCTTTACCTTGATATTTATAACCCAACAAGTTCAACCCCCTAGGTCTTTACCTTGCAATATTATAATATGAATATGGGTAACAAGTTCAACCCCACTAGGTCTTTACCTTGATATTTGTAACTTAACAAGTTCAACTCCACTAGGTCTTTACCTTGCAATAACATAATGTGTTGACTTATATGCCTATGGATCCATTACATTCTAGCCATAAGATTACACGACAATAAATGAATGACTAACACACCAAAACGTGTAATATATCAAATAATATGCCATAACTACATATAACTCAAAAACCCGACATGGAGCAACTTAAATCGAACAATTGTCCACGAGACTCATTTTAGTCAAAACCGAGCAAGAGCTATATAACTCAACACTTATGTAATTACTCAAAACATTGGTTAAGACAAACCATTTCCAAATGAAATCATATTCATATATTTCTAAAATGCTTATAATGCAATAACATGTAATTCCAATGGTTTATAAAATCAAATACTTCAAAGATGCATATAACCCAAATGATCTCCATATATGAGATAAGACATCAAAATAACCACACTTATATTTTTATTTATCAAGATGTCTAAAAACCCAAGTAAAAGTATTCTACATGATTTATAAAACCATTTATACCAAATATGCAAAACTCACCAAATACTCATGCGTTTGATAAATAACAAGTAAAAACATGTTAATACTTCAAAATGGACGTTTTTGGCATGTACATAGTTTTCACAAAGCGACTTGAACTCACCTTGGTAGATTTAGGCTAAATCTAGGTTTTACTCCACCACTCGTGTTTCCTTTAGAGAGAGCTTCTAATCCACAACATTCATCATTAGGACCTTCATCTAGATCACAAACAAACTCAAAATACACCACAAGAAACCCTAAATCAAAACTATAAACCAAATCCTAGATATGGTGCAAAATCCCCAAAGGCTTACCTTTCGACTTATAGGAACCACTTATCTTTGAGGAATATCCAATTCTCATTGCTTCCCTCTTGAAGAGCTTCGAATACGAATCCAAAGTACTTAGAATCGCCCAAATCGGATAAGAAATGAGAGAGATATGATAAATGAAGTTTTACCCTAAAATCCGACTTTTTAACCACTGCATGCTAGGTGCGACCTTGACATGCGACCTGCCACCCAAGATCGCGATTCAAGGGTTTCACTTGCCCAAAAACACCCCCTTACGGTATAAAAAGTGCAACCCTAACCCAGGGTGCAAGGGTCGCGATTCTAAGTTGGAAAACACCATTTTTCGTGTATTTTTGGCTTTTCTTACTTATTTTCGACATCTAACTGGAGACCAAACCCACTATCACTTAGCCAAGCCATTCCATTGATGAAGAACATAATAACACTTGGATTTATAAACACAAAAATTTCTGGGTGTTATACCTTGCGGGTTGAGCGGTTTGGTAGTATACATAAAAATTAAGGAATGAAATACGATAAATACTACTAAAAATATACAGAGTTTCGTTAAAGGGTTTCCATGTTTTGGTCGTAAATATCAATTGTTGTCGGATCCCTTCACATGTTTCAAAGACAAAGTTATAAAGAATCCTAGCGGAAAACTAGATGAAACAATCCTCTGATTGCTAAAACCTTCATGTAGAAAAGATATCATATGATCTCATGTATGATTGTATCTATATACACACACATATATATATATACATATTATTTATCTAGAGGAAAGTTTAAATGCAAACTTAAATTTGGCTGCAAACATGAGGACAAAGGAGAGCGTGACACGTGTCTATTCAGTCGGAATCATGAAGGGCATTCAGTATGAATAACACGCATTCAGAGTGAATAACATAACATTCAAAGTGAATAATACAACATTTAGTCTGAATATATTCAGATTGAATGTTGTATTATTTACTCTAAATGTTGTGTTATTCACTCTGAAAATATATTCAGACTTAATGAGACACATGTCGCCCTCTCATTTGTACTCACGTTCATAACCAAATTTGAGTCCGCATTTGAACCCGCCCCTATTTATCTATCCATATATATATATATATATATGTGTGTGTGTGTGTATGTGTATGTGTGTGATTTTATTATATTGTGCTACCATTAGATAAATTTCATTTAATATATTTACATTGATTTCTGATGCTATGGGACTAAATTTAGATGACATTGGCACGTTAATAAAAGAAGTTGTATTCATATAAATGAATGAAACACATACATATATATATATATATGGTAATTATTGTATATTCATATCCATTGATCCAACAAATTGAATTCAAATTTACATGAATTTATTGTGTTTATTTGTAAATGTTGATAGAAGTCATAACTTAAAAAACCAACCTTATTTAAAGCTCAGTTGTTAAACCCTAATCTACAATCATAAATTATCCCTTATCCAAGAACACATGCTTACATAGTTGGATTAAGTTTTAGCTTTGGTCTCTATATTAAGCTAATAATATATGTTTTATTTTTTGGGATGTAAATTGGAAATAAAATATATACATATTTGTGGCTTGTAAACTATAATGTTGTAAATATTATATATAATTTTTTTTGAAATAATATATATTAGCGGCAGGTTGGCGATTCAAGTTGGATTGAGTTAACCTAACCTAATTTCAACCCTCCTAATTAGCGGGTTGATGGTTTAACGGTTTGACGGGTTGGCTGGGTTGTTAGCGGGTTGAGTTGGGCCGGTTTCGTGGGTTGACGGTTTCTTGTACACTCCTATCTATGAGTTTACGAAAAATATAACAATGAAGTTAATTTGTTTTAAAAGAGTTAATGACAGTTTTGGTCGCTTGACTATAGCTGCTTTTTGGTTTTCGTCTCTACAATTTGTAAACCACCATCGTGGTCTAAATTTCATGTTTCGAGCCAAAAGTAATCTCTTGTCTGTAACACTGTTAAAGGAAGCTTCATTAAGTCAGCTATATGCCCCTTTTTTGAGGGGTATTTTCGTCTTTTTACGTCTACATTTAAAGTAAACTACATTTTTGGTCTCCTGTTTATGGTTGTGTCTTTACATTTCGTAAAATACATTAATAGTCCATTTTTCATGTTTGAATCTCAAATGGATTCCTCCCGTGATATTTTTTCTCCGATAAACCAAACCCCCTCCGTGAAAACCATTGTTTTTAAAAACCCTTTTACCCTCCATCTTTGACCCCCCCCCCCCAAACCTGTGTTCTTGAAACCATTTTTTTCTTCTCCATCGGAAACAGACCATCCCTAGGTTTCTCAACCATTGCCAAATACAAAAGGGTAAAAATGACAAGATGGCCCTTTTTCCTTTTTACTTCACGAAGAAAAATCGACGATTATTAGTGTGAGGAATCAGACGCAATACAAATTGTATAGATAGAGGGATTTTTGTAATAAGTATAAATAGAGGACCATTTCTGTAACAAAGGACAAACCTTTGGGTCCAAATCCGTAATTTAGTCTTTAACTTTATGTATTTTTATCATGAGTAAATTACACTTTTGGTCCTTTATCTATGCCCACTTTTTGGTTTTGGTCCCTCCAAAGGTAAAAGTACATTCTTGGTCCCTCAAACGAGTTTTCGATAACACTCTTGGCCCCTCCGGCTAACGCCGTCCAAAATCCTGCCGTTAGCATCCCATGTGCCCCTTACATGAGGGGCATTTTCGTCTTTTCACTGTGTTGCTTTTAATTTTCTATTAAAATACAATATATAAACTAAAATTATATAATATTTAATTTAAAAACAACCATTTAATATATTATATAACATTAAAAAAAAGGTGGTACCCTTACAACTAAACCATTTAATAATTTACTCCATAGATCTTTCAGAATAAGTGAAATGGTTGGAGATGAAGGCTGCAAGTAGGTGTATCAAACCATCGCCTCCTTCATCTTCATCAATTCCACCTTCAAAGTCTTTGTTGTGCTTGACTTCAAAATCTGGGTTTCATTGTTTTAGAGAGAGAAAGAGAAATCATCCGATATTTGGGTTTCATTGTTTAGAGAGAGAGAAAGAGAAAGAGAAATCATTTTAAGATCTGGGTTTCATTTTAAGATCTATTTTAAGATCTGGATTTTAGAGAGGGAGAGAGAAACAGAAATCATCGCCGCCGACCGCCATCGCCACCGCTGCCATCGTTGTTGACCGCCATCACCGCTGTTGCCATCGCTGTTGACCGCCATTGCTGCTGCTGCCATCGCCGGTGACCGCCATCGCTGCCACTGCCATCGAGAGGTTTTTCTTGAATATTTTTGATTCAGATTCGAAGGTATTGGTTCAAATATTTCAGATCTGGGCTCAAGAGGTTTTGTTTCAAAAGTTTCAAAGGGCTGTTGCACGTGCTCTGTTTCTACTCAAACTTGGCTGGAAAGTTTGCATCTTGCAAACTATGTTCAAGCTTTTGTTTGCTGTCAAATTGTTGGGTTTGGGTTCATAGGTGGTTCCCACTGTTTTGCTTTTGGGTTGATGTTATAACTAATGAAAAAAAAAGTTTCTGTATGTTCTTCTACTTCTTTTTTGTTTATAGATTATTTGGAATTTGTAGATCTTTATATGTAATTTGTTCTTTTTTTGTATAAATATGAAGTTTTGTTGAAGTTTTTAAGTTTTTGAATTAATGTTAAAGGTTTTGGGTTTACATCTGATTAAGATTTTTGTTTTGGGATTAAACTAGATTTAGGTTATATGTTTTGGGGTTGAGCATGATTTAAGATTTATATTTTGGGGTTGAACATGATTTAAGATTTATATTATGGGTTGGAATCTGAATTTGGAACTAGAATTTGTGTTTGAATCTGATAGCGGTGGTGGCCGGCCGGCGGTGGTGGCGATGGCTTGGTATACTAAGAGGTGGCGACGGCTTGGTATTCTAAGAGAGAAGATGAAAAGGGTTTGGTACCCTTCTTTTTTAATATTATATAATATATTAAATGATTTAGTCTTTTTTTTTAATTAAATATTATATAATTTTAGTTTATATATTATATTTTAATAGAAAATTAAAAGCAACACAGTGAAAAGACGAAAATGCCCCTCATGTGAGGGGCACATGGGATGCTAACGGCAGGATTTTGGACGGCGTTAGGCGGAGGGACCAAGGGTGTTATCAAAAACTCGTTTGAGGGACCAAGAATGTACTTTTACCTTTAAAGGGACCAAAACCAAAAAGTAAGCATAGATAAAAAACCAAAAGTGTAATTTACTCTTTTATCATTCAAAAGTTACTACAAAATATCTATGCTATAAATATTTATTATTATAATAATTTTTAATTTTAGATAAAATTCTTTTGAGACGAGGTTTAGGTGGGTGGGTTTTTTGCGGACAAGAGCGAGGAAAATTTGGTGGAGGTGGTGTGTGTAGTGGGGCCCATGGCGAGCATCTGACGGTGGTCACACCACTTGCATTGCATTTGCATGTGAGATTGGATGTGGGACCCACTCGTCCGGATTTTATGGTTCTACGACGGTTCTTGCTCCCGCGAAGAAAAGCTGGACCCCACGTCGCTGCTTTCCACTACCTACACAACGTGGCTGCTTGTCCCATAACACGTGGCAAACTATGCTTTGCATCTAAGTAATCATCTCCCTATTACCGTCCTATGTTTTCAATCGCAATTATTCAAAAATAAAATAAAATAAAATAAAACATCATATTTAACTATTAATATATGAGATAGGCTAATGACATCCTTAAGTTATACTAATGGTATCCCTTTAAAAATAAATCATTATGACATATGTTAATATCAAAAATCCTTTTTTACATTTCCAATGCTATAAAGTGTAATAAATTTCGTGTACACCCTTATAATAAGGGTGCCATTAGCACTCCCGTGGTATATCCATCAGTTCATAGGCAGATCTATGATTTTTGTCTATCAAGGTCTTATTAAGATAGATTAATAGTGTTAAAGTTGCCTGATGTGTTTCGGAGATTTTTTAAAGTTTTTTAGTTGATTTCAAGTTATTTTCTTAGTGTTTTTGTCGATTTTAAGAATTCTTCTTGGTGTTTTTGTTGATTCAAAGAATTTTTTCGGTTGTTTTTATTGATTTCAAGAATATTTTTAGTGTTTTTGTTAATCGTCAACAAAATGGAGACCTTGGAAAATTTTACTGGAAAGAACTAAAGTTAAATTTAGTATTTTTGATTTTTTTAACTTTTATAATTTTTTAAAACAATTCGGTGGGGTCCCCCCCCCCTCCCCCCCCCTCTTTGCAGCTAGATCCGCCCCTACATCTGTTGGTTGGGTACATGATAAGACTTTAAATATATTTTAAACGTTCAAGAAACAAACGTAAAATGGTGATAATTTATCAACATGAGTGTTAATGCCAAAAATTGATTTACCAAAAGTTAACTTAAGGAGTTGTGGAGCTGATCGGTCAAATGTAGTGTTCTCACGACAAACACGGATAAAATAACGAAAAGTAAAAACAAGAGATTTAGTGACGCGGAAAAACCCGTTAACGAGAGAAAAAATCGCGGACGATAGGAGCTACTGTCATTGCACTATGGGGAATTGACGTCAAACAGGGATGCCGTCCTTTGGAACTGGGATCGTACGACAGAGGAAAATATATGAAAGTAAACAACAATATCGTATGAAATCTAGAGAGCTATTGTATGATTCTTGAAGCTAGAGCGTGAAGATGATTGATCGGGGTCTTCATCACATAAATTCATGCTCACGTTTCTCATAGTACCGATTTGCATAGGTTGATAAATCGTCATTTTTCTGACGCCTGTTTCAGGGGCGTTTATGATTTGTTAAATACATGTCATGTACCAGACGGACGGACGGACGGGTGTAACGCTAGTTTAATAGTATTATTAAATCAAAAATATTCAACATTGAGCTTAATTTGAAGATATTGACGAGTCGATTACAATGGTATAATTTGTAAAAAAAAAGAAACACATTTTTAAATGCATTATACTTCATATATGATTAAATATGTTAATATGATAAATATGTAAAATGAAAAATGGAAGAATATGAAGTAAATTAAATAACTGACTATAAATAATATAGATAGATAAATATGTAAAATAAAAATGTATGAATATAAAACAAATTAAGTACAATTTCATGATATTTAATAGTATTTTTAAGTCAAAAAATATTCGATATTGGGTTCAATTTAAAGATATTGACGAGATATAATTAGGGGTGACAATCGGGTCGAGTTCGGGTTGACGGGTCGCGAGTTGGTGGGTTAGAGAGGGTCATCCTGGACACGACTCGTTTAGCTAATTGTGTTGAGATATACAACCCTAACCCGTACACGCTCAGGTTGACAGGTCATAAACGGATTGGTGGGTCATAAACGGGTTGACGGGTCATAAACGGGTTGGCGAGTCACCTAATAATAGACCCAAATTCAAACATTCAAATTTAAACAAAAAATCCAAACACAAGTTTCAAATAAATAAAAAGTCAAACACGCAAATTCACCTAATAATACAACCAAATTGAAACAAATCCAAGTTTCAAACAAATAAAAAGTTCAAACACAACCAAATTGAAACAAATCCAAGTTTCAAACAAATAAAAAGTCCAAACACAACCAAATTCAAACAAATCCATTTTGAATATTTGAGATTTTTAAGTAAAATATAAAATAATTTTTTGCCGGCGGTCAACCCGAACACGACCCGTTTATTTGGCGGGTTGACGGGCCAACAACTTCAACCCTAACCCGTTTATTTTCGTGTCGGGTTTGTGTTGTGTCGAGAATTGCCACTCCAAGATATAGTTTATAGAAAAAAGAGCGTATTTTTTAAATGCATTTTACTTCATATACGATTACGTATGTTAATAAGAGAAGGGTGTAAAATGAAAATTGAAAGAGAAATGGTATAAAGTAAATTAAATAACTGATTGTAGATAATATAGATAGATAAAATGTGTAAAATAAAAATTTATGGAAATAAAACAAATTAATTCATATATATTCATAATATTTAATAGTATTATTAAATCAAAAAAATATTTAATACGGGGCTCAATTTGATGATATTGACGAGACAATTATAATGATGTAATTTGTAAAAAACTATTTTTTAGAGTAAACCCTAATTTTGGTTCCCGTGGTTTAATGAAATCTTTGAAACTGAGACCTAAAGTTTATAACTCTAGAACTCGTCCCCGTGGTTCTCATTTTACTCTGAAAATGGTCCCCCATAATTAACTTCGTTAATTTTTTCAGTTAGTGACAGGGGCATTTTTGTCAATTTAGTCCCCCCCCCCATTATTTAACCAGAAGCATTAAACTGATATTCTCGTAACCATTTGTTGAAGTCAATAAAAAACTCTTCGCATTCCTTCCCTCATGTGATCGATTATCCATTCATTGATGAATCTGAAAACGTGAACCAAGTTTTATCGGTGGATGATTAGAACAAATACGTGAAAATCCAAATGTCAATCTCATCGTGATGATTAAAAACAGAGGAGTGGAATCTAAGTGGTATATACAGTATGGTTTCTTCTTATCAGTAACTTCTCATCCTGTGATAGCTTCATTAATCATCGAACATTTGTTGAAATCATCGATTAGTGATTAGTTGATATTCATCTAACTATTAGACAATTAGACCATGCTTTCACAACATTATAACATCTCAATCGTTCGAAGATATAGTTTTTGCAGTTCATCATCCCTAAAATTATAGGTCATCTACACTTTTGGCATGAGAATATACATGATGTCATGTCAGAAAATACATTCTAAAGGCATTGACCCGAACTAAAAATAAGTTAAATCATACAACAACTACTGGATAGAATCATTTTGATAGTAACTCTAATAAATTTAAGATATCAATTCGCATAAGTAATTGCTATTGATAGTTCTTTCTTTCCTTATTAAGATATCAATATCTTGGGGATAGAGAGTGTTGATGTCTTGTGCAAAATGTTTTGGTTACTGCGTAGCTTTTGGACAACTTTTCTTATTCATTTGCTTGCTAAAATGTTCGAAAACTGATGCAAGTACTGTTGAAAATTTTAATTATATGGATTTGAAACAATAAAAGATTTGAAACTTTATTTAGTATAAAATGAATCAAGGTGACAACTTTATTAAATTTAACCGTCCAATGAACGTTCGAAAAACTCAAAACTAAATAGAGATTACCCCACGAGTTCGAATCTATCATTCACGATAGATTCGATGAAAGAAGGTGTAGAAATAGAGTTCGCTGAGTGAACGAAAATTAAATACTTGACAGAAAAATTAAGAACTAACATGTTAACTGATTCGGAGAACAAAAACTGTACGGTGTGAAAACTTGTCCTTAAAGGTTTTATACGGTACTCTAATTGGTGTGAGTTCAACAACCGCAAAGCCCCAAGATTTGATGCAACCTTATGGTTCGTAAACAACAACAATGCAGACGAACACAAAAGGAAGAACTATGCAAAAAACGGCAGAAACTTTGCACACAGATGGCAGGAAGCGAGAGAGAAAGAGAGAGTTGTTTTTCGTTGTATCTCAAAGAGGGGGTTTAACCTAGTATTTATACTGGTTAAACCCTACGATTTTCAGCTTAATCCCCAAGAAAGGGTAATTCAGTTGAGACTAAGTCTCACAGATAAAGCCATGTTTTTTTATAAAATAATATTAAACTGATTTTATGCAACAGTTAAGACTAAGTGAAAAAACGTGATTTATATCAGTTTGAATAAAATCTCAACCGTCTTTATCTCTTTCGCATGTTTTTGTACCAAAAAGGTACTCGGGAGCTCGGGGCAAGACTCCTCTTGCTCCGATACGGTGTGCGAAGTGCAAAGTGCGCCTCCTCGCGCCATTCCGCGAATTCTCGCGCCCGCGTTCTCAGCCTTGGCCTCGGCCACGGCCAAAGCCACGTGCGCGTGTGTGCCTTGGACCTACCATCCACAACCCCCACCATGAGCCCATCAACTAGTTCAAGGCCCATCGGGGGATAAAGTCTTATAAAGTGCTCTATACTTTACGTTTCTACCTATGTGGGATGAAAGAAAATTCCAAACTCACATATTATTTCCAACAATCCCCCACCAGGTTGGAAAATTTTCTAACATTCATGGTAGATGATGTCACAATGGTGCAACTAAGATTAAACCATGTTTTATGTAAGTTAGCAAGGAGTGATCAATTCAATGATATAATTAGGATTTAAACCTTGAATCTTGAGATCACTACGACTTACTTACACATATCACCTAGCATTCTCGCTTTTTCATTGAGCGCGAATATGGTCATGCGCTAAATCCCGTTTCATGACTTTCTAGAAGAAGAACCACGATTCTTCATTTGAGGCAGCACCACCTCTCAGTCATATAGGAAAATTTCCATAACATCTTCGTTGCTAAGATGCCTCTTGATAGATCCCAAGATTCAAAATATAGAAATAATATATGAATATAGAAACAATATAGAAGCAATAAAGTCGAATGTAGTATTGATATCAACAGAATTACAAGTATATGACTTTCAAGTACAGAGTGAACTTTGAACATTAGCTATTACAATCCAACTAACTTTCTATTTATATACAAGTAGAGATACTAAACTAACAGGGGTTTACATCACATACCAATAGTATCTATACAAGTGTAAAAACAAGTTGAGAGCTACTTCTGAACTTCTTCAGAGCTGTCTTCAGAACTTCTTTAGAACAACTTCAGAATCTTCAGAACTTCTGAAGTAGCCACTTCAGAAGTTATTCCTTATGCTTTCTTTTGCTTTTGTACTTCTGAGAACATTACTTCTGACTTTGGTCTTTTGAGCTTTCCTTTATCTTTTCAGAACCAGTTCAAAAGATCTGAACTGTATAGCTTCAGAACCTAGTCTCTTTTGAAGCTATTTCATATGTTCTAACAATCTCCCCCTTAGCTTCAAAAGTTTAAGTTGTAGCTCTAGTCAATTAAAATTTGTCTGACTTCTCCCAAAATTAACTTTCTGTACCCAAGCAATTTTTCTATCCTTTTGTGCATATCTTTAGCCAGCTTTTTATATTCAGCCCATTCATCATCATTCAGCTTCTTTGGCCTGTGCTTCTATCTTTTGATAAGTCTTTCACTAATTGCTAATAGAGTACCATTACTGCATTTATGAATTTCTTCATATCTGATAAAAAGTTTCTCTGTATTGAGCTTGCATACAAATCCTAGAGGATGTACAATCAAAGTACCTTTGTTTATTGAATCAATTCCCTGAAGTTCAAAATTTGGCTTGCTTAGATTCACCTTTTCCTTTCCATGCACAAAAGCAACTTGAAAATATGCCTTTGTTGCCCATATGAATTCTCTGTAAATTCCACCTTTTATAACATGAAATACTTTTCTGAACCTAGTAATGTTATCATGAAATAGATTAAGTCTTTTGTAGACCTTGACTAAATCCCTTAGATGTATATTTTGAAAAAATCTGCCTCAGAGAATGTACACACTTCTCCACTTTCTCTTTCCACAGTGAAATAAGAGTATTTGTAATTCAACTTTGTCTTTTGATCATCATTAATCACTTTCACAATGGGACTTTCTTTTCTAGCTTCAGAAACAGGTAATTTCAACTTCTGGATTATTTTACTATACCATTGTTTCCACCCAAATGGTTTATCCAGCCAACAATCTATGTAATTGAACCTTTGCTCATGTTCCATGAATATTTCAGGATGAACATATTCAAGAAACAAAGTATAAGCATGCTTAGCAATTCTACTTAGTTGCAATTATTCAGCTTCAGAGACTTGAGTTATTTGCACTTGTTCCTCAACAACTTTCACATTATTGTCTTTGTTTTTCTCAGAACTTGTACCAACATGTTCGGAAATAGAACTTCTGAAGGTTGAGTTTCTTCTAAAATTTCAAGCTGAACTACTTTTTCTTTAGCATGAATATGAAAGTCATAACAATTGCTCAACAAATAATCTGCATCTCTTATTGAATTTATCTGTCGAGGTTTTAGCAGATATACTTCTTCTCACAAGTTCTCTAAAATTTATCCTTTCCTTGATCAGATACAAAATTTCATCCTTCAATTCTTTAGGACCAACAATCCATTCCATACAATCACATAACCATTTTAAGGTTGCAAAAGAATACTTTGGAATGTCAGAAACAATAAATGTTCTTTTGTTTAATCCTTCTGCTTCATAATGAAAACCAAGTTCTGGTTTAGTGAAGACAATAGAGATCCCTTCAAGACTAACTGTAGCTGGTTCCAATAAGTTCACTTTCTTCAAGCCATGTTCCAAAGCAAGTTGAAAATCATGCTTTACAAAGTTTCTGAGGTAGATACCAAGTATTCTTCTTAATTCTTGTACCATTTCTGAATCCCCTCTTCTCATATAGAAGTTCAGAAGAGAGTTTATCTTGCAGCCTCAAATTATAAAAATCAAATTGAGTAAACTCTATTAAAGTGCCATATCTTCTTTCAGCACCAAATCTGACAACACTTATATCTTCTTCAACTGATCTTTTGATACTTCTGAAATGCTTGATTGGAACAGAATCATGCATGTCTCGAATACAATGTCTTTGATAGAAAGATTTAACTTCAGAAGCATAACCTTTATCCCATTGATCATTTATAAAACTTTCTAAAGTTGCAAACTTCAAACTCTTCTTATGCAAGTAAATATATGTATCTTCAAGAAAAATGGTGACAACATGTTCAAGCTCATCAAAGATTGTGTCCTTTGTAAACACTTAATGATAGGTTCTTCAAGAAGTGGTAAATTGAATATGGGAATCTGAATGCTTTCTTTGTATTTGACTTCAATTTCACCAACATAAGCCATTAAAATTACATCAGAAAATCCAACATCACTCATATGGCATAGATCACCTATTACATATGCATAATTGCTTTGTTGATTATAAAAATCTCTGAATATAGACAGCCTTTCATCCAAGAATCTACACTCCAGATTCCTTGGTGACTTCAGAAATACATACTTCATAAGCATTTGACTTACAAACCACCACATAACATTCAGAAATTCTTCATCTTCTCTTCTATCAATCATAAGAGGTCTCCACACAACTATATCCCTTATTTCATTCACTTCTTCTTCATCATCATGATGACATGTGATAGATCACCTGGTTCTCCAATCTCTTCTTCAAAAGCTAAGTATTCATTAAACATTTCTTCATTTGAATCAGGAATGATGTCTGTATCATCTGTACCAGCATTATCTTCAGCATTAATAGACAATTTTTCAGTTTCATACCCTTATCTACTTCTTCAGAGCTTACCTTATCAGCAACAATGTCTTCAGAAATTACCTTATCAGCAATAATTTCTTCAGAAATTACCCCAATAGGCTCATTAATAATTAGAACAACTTCAAAAATAGGTTCAGAACAAGGAATTTCTTGATCTTTAGGTTCACAAGAAAGAATGTCTTTAATTGCTTCGGAAACCTTTTCAGCCCCAGTGTCTTTCTGAACACCTTCAGAAGATCTTTCAGAAAACTGGGCCTTTATCAAAAGAACATCCTCAGATCTTGACACTTCTCTCCTTTTCTGCCCCTCATGATCATCAGAATCCTGATCATCCGAATCCTGATCATCAGAATCCTGATCATCATGCTTTCTATTTAAAGTATCAGCTTGTGGTCTACATTCCAAGACAAAAATCCTCTGATCAAGTAATGTTTGAGTTTGCTGTACAGAAGTCAACTTATTTAGAATAAGTTGAATGTCATCTTTTATGGCTAATTTTGACAAGTCTGGCTGTTCAGAAGTAGAAGGCAAGGAGGTTCTGAGACTTGCCACTGAAGAAACAACTTCTAAAACAGATTTTAGTATGGCATCCTGAAAAGCTTTAAGATCAGTTGTAGATACAGAGACTTTCTGCAATTCACTTAGTCTCTCATCCAGTTTCTTCTCCTGTCTCTCTATCCTATCCTCCAACACCTTAGCAGAATTTGTCGTCAATTCCTTGATGTCCTTCTGAATCTTTTCAAATTCAGAAGTACAAAAATCTTTGAACTCAGAGAATTCAGAAGATTGGGTAAGAGAACCAAGACCAACAGATGGCCCTATTTGCAGTCCTACATAAGTAGGTTGACCTGTTGATGTCACCACATCATGAATCATTATTGATTCAGTGAATGGGGCTTTGGATATGTTCACCCCAACAAGACTTCCTTCAAATCCTTGATATCCTGAAATAGGGATATCTATTGAAGTTGATGCAATGTGACACACACTTTGCTTGGGTATATCTGAAAGATATGTGCTAGTGTGAAGGAAATCCACATCAAGTGGTTCATTGGGCTCTATGTTGAGTGGACTCTCAGACACAATGTGCTCATATCTGTGAAGGGGGGACATATATCCTTCTTGTTCAACATTAGCATTCTCCATATGGGAATCTAATGGTAGATGAGCTGCTTGCCCCATGAGTGTTGATGAAACACCCTCCTGTTGAGAGATGGGTGAGTGGCTGGGGGGGGGGGGGGTTAACAAAAGTTGCCATGGCCTCACTGGCTATTTCAATATTACCCACCAAAGAATGTGGATTAATAGATTTTGTGGCTTCCCGACTTGTAACAGTTAGTGTACAAGATTCTTTTTCTTTTGCCTGTGATCTCTCCTTATCAATTATCTTTCTCACTTTTCTACCCTGTCTCTCATTTACATTTTGCCTCTTAGCACTCTGAGGTTGTTCCCCACCTTGAACTTCCTCCCCTCTCTCATTATGTAATCTAGACCCCTCACCTTTCTCACCACTCTGGGTTGAATCAGGGGAAGAGACTGCTGGTTTAGGCAGTCCCATAGATTCACAATACTCAATCAAATATCTATTTTTAGAACTTACATATGCTAGTAGTTCTGCTGGAAGAGGAACTGCATTTGGAAATCTGAGCTTGGCATTTGGTGGTCTCAAGTTGTCCATAGAAAACAATGGAACAAAAAATTCATTGTCCAGTCTGGGAATGTCTTCAACAACCTTCATAGCTCCTTTGATGAAAATATGAAAGAACCTTTGATATGGAATATATGAATAGGTGGCTTCTATGATACGGCTATCTTTAATTCTTCAAAGATCAGAGAAGTATAATCATAATGCTTGTTATGAGCAATCCCATGAAAGATGATCCTCACATTTGTTGATGCTTGATCCAAACTTGAATTCTTACCAGATAAGCACGTGTTGATAATGGTAAATAATGAATACCAAATTGGTGGAGGACATTTCCTTCTGAAAGAGCTAAGCGCAGTAAGAGTTTCTGAATAACCTAACTTCATAAAGTCTGCAATAAGTTCAGAATTTGATGGAATATCATCAAAAGTAGTTTTTCCCACTACTGCATTGTCTGTAGGAAGATCCAAGATATCCCTGATATCTGAATCTTTAATAGAGAACCTATAACCATGAACATATGAGGATATATCATCTGCCTCTTCATCAACTTCTGCATAGAACCACCATTGTTGCAAATATGTCTCAGGAACCAAAATCCTTCTAGTAAGGAGAACTCTAAAAGGATGTTTCTTTAGGATTTCAATTAAAATCTTTTGATCAGCATTGAAATATGTTGATCTAAGATTAAGAGCACATTTATTCTTCTTAATCTCCATTCTTTTGTTCTCTGGAACACACATTCTTGTAAGATCAGGGCCATAATTTTCTTCTTGAGCAGTACCAGCATGAGATTGAGATTCATTGACATCTCCAACAGATTCAGAAGCAACTTCTATTGGTTCGACTTGAGTTTCCCCAATTTTAGGAGAATGAGGATTAGGGTTAGGGTTTGGATTTGGGTTCGAGGGACCAGCTTCAGTGTTGCCTTTTGTTGCAGTATCTTCAAGCATTGGATCATCATCCAGAGTGACTTTTATTGAACCAATCATGACTTTCTTAGGAATAATTTTGAAAGAATCACCATTGGATGATTCATCACTGTTACTGAAACATGATTTCGTAGTTTGAATGGGTTGATCAACATTAGAAGTCAACATTGTGGAAAGAAGTTGAAGGATTGAGTGAGATTGAAGTTCAAGAATATCAGAAAACAAATTTCGGAGGGAAAATTCGCTGAAAAAAAAGAAGAAGATGACGATGCCATGGGTTTTATGATGTGGATGACCGCCGTAGGACACGTGGCAGAAAAAGAACCAAAAAGTAATGACGATTAGTAGAGTAATTATGATTTACAACGTTTAATTTTGATTACTGAACCGTTTTACGACATGGTTAATGCTTCTCGAATGAAATTAAAACACGTGGCATACGCGCGGACAAAGTCATCTTTTGAACAATGAGTCCAGAACTTCTGGGATAGAATTCAGAAGTTTACAGAAAGAATTCAGAAGTTCTGAGAAATGATAAAGAAATTAAAAAAATGTTCAGAAGTGGAACAAATGTGAATGAATTCCTTAAAATCAATTTGAAAATACATACTTCTAAAGTCTGAAAACACTTTGATGATTCAGAAGTAGTTTGAACAATGAAAAAACTTGATAAACATTAGAAGTTTGTTCATACTTCTAAGTCATATAAGCTCCAAAAGACTCTTCACCTATTCAGATATTGTAGCATGAGTAAAGAATAAGCCATTAGAAACAATTGATCAAGTACAAGAAACAAAACTCCCCCTAGAATCATGAATAGAAGAAAAAAATTGAAAAAACTCCCCCTTGAAAAATGCCCTATAGAAATGAAAAAATTAAGAAGTAAGCCAATTATATTTATTCAAGAATAGAAAATGTTGACTTCTGAACTATGTAATTTTGACTTCTGAGAATCCAACGTCAGAATTTCTGAAGTTAGATTTTCAGCAATATAAGTGTAGTTCAGAAGTGAATAATAAACTCTTGATCTATTAGATTGGCTTATCCAGAAAGATTCATCATGCCTAATTTGCTTACTAAGAAGTTAAATCTTTTCTCATCAAGAACTTTTGTTAACAAATCAGCCAGTTGATAATCTGTCTGTACAAAGAACATTACTTGTTGGGTCACCGATGATTTGGTGATGAACCACCTTCCTTTGTATGATTGATTTTTTTACAGGTTCTTTTGAAGGTCTGAAATATGCTTCAAGTATTGAAAAGTCAAAGACTATTCAATCAAGGGTTGTACATCAAAAAGTCGAATTTTGGATGTACCAACTAACTTCAATATTCAGATCATTTTGCCAAAGTCAAGATTGGGTCACCAATATAGTGGGTCACGATGGTACACTTAAAAGTCATCAAAAGTACTAAGGACTTCAATACAAGATGAGGTCATCAAGTTTGAAGTCATGGTCACCGACACTATAATCCTGGTCACCAAAATTGCAGGTATATTTTCTAAGGCTGTGATATCAAGTCACAAGTTCAAGGGTGTACACTTTCAACACTTAGTGAAAAATGAAGTTTATCAAGAAAAGTGTACACCTATCAATTCCAGCCTTACAAGGTATCCACCGATGTGATACATAGTTTGATGTATCACTTAGCTAATTCAAAGAGATAAGTTCTTGACTCACATCAATTGCAAGACACGTGAGCCAACAAGAACTTGAGCATCAAGCCTTAAATAAAGACATTCTCTTTTATTCTTATAAAATGAATATTTGTCTTTTAGCTAAAAGGTTTGATGGGACTTCATAGAGCATGAAGAAAAGAAGATAAAGTTATCTGACATTACGTGCTACAAGGAATGGTTCATCCATTATTCTAGTACAAAGAGAGTGGTCTCTTCCTTTGTCCAGCAGATACACTTCCAGCTAATGAAACCTTGACAGCTGTCCACTTGCATCCCATGCATGGGCACTATAAAAGCAGATGAAGTCCTTCCCAGAAATCTCACGCTTTCAACAAATCTTCAAAGTGATTATTTGTTTGACTGTGGCAAAGCTGTGTGCTATAACAGTATTGTTTTAACTTCCTTAGTGTATAAGTTAAATACTGTTATCTGTGTGTTTAAGTTTGATAGAATAGTGTGTCTGTTCTTTTCCGCATCAAACTTCCTGTGTGTAAATTTTTGATATTTATATTAAAAAATTTAAAAAGAGTATATTCTGTGTGTTTTATATTCAACCCCCCCTTCTACAAAACCCTCTCTTGGTTAGCCATCTCTCTTTGGGGACTAACAAGTGGTATCAGAGCAGTTGGTTTAAATCAATAAACCAGATCTGTGATGGCTACTACCTCAAATGTTGATGGTACCTTGCAGAACTCTTCCAGTAATACATATGATTTAGGATCCTTGGCCAAACCTCCAAGGTTCAACCCAAGTAACTTTGGGTTATGGAAAAATCGCATGTTATTATTCTTGGAAGGGATCGATTGCAGGTATCCCAACATTCTCAGTGAGGGACCTATTGTTCCTAAAATATGGGCTCGCTTTGGCCCTCAAAAGGACGCTGAAGGAAAGGACATAGAGTCAGATGATGAAAGAAGTGAGAAAACTGGTAGATATATCATCAAACCTTCAAACAAATTTAGTGAAGATGATAAACGTCTAGTTGCTTTAGACACTAAAGTCAAATTTGCTCTTGCTGTATCCCTTCCTGATGAAGTGTATCACTCTCTTCTTAACCTTCCCACTGCTAAAGAAATGTAGGATACTTTGAGTGTCTTATATGAAGGCACCAAAGAAGTCAAGAAATCTAACAGGATCTGTCTTGTTAGAAAGTATGAACTCTTCTCCCATGAAAAAGGAGAATCTCTCTCTACCTACTTCAATCGTTTTAACTGTCTTCTCAATGATCTCAAAGTTCTTGGACGAGTTTATGATCATGAAGAAGTTCTCTGGAAGTTCATGGATTGTTTCCCAGACTTCTGGGAAACTATCTGTACTTGCATCAAACAAACCAAGGACTTAGAAATAATGCCTTTAACTGCTCTCTATGGAACTCTTCTCCACTATGAACAAACTAAGAACCAGAGAAAATCTCTTATAAAGGATATCAAATCCTCCTCTGTTGCTTTGATAGGTGATTCAAAATCTTCTTCTTGTGTTCCTAGAATCACCTATCCTTCTTCTGATTCTGAAAAAGATATTAAGGAAGACTCTTCTCATCTGTCAGATGCATATTATAGTGCTGCTGATGATGAAGGAGAAGAATCAGCCATTGACATACTTTCTGATAGTATGACAATGATTGCTGGAAACCTTAAGAATAAAAGATTTTCTTCAAACCGCTCTAAATTTAATAGAAAACCTTTTTCTCAAAAATTCTCTTCTGATAAAGCAAATGAAGAATGCTTCAATTGTGGAAAGAAAGGTCATTTTGCTTCTGAGTGCAGATCAAAAGATTCCTCTTCTCTCAAACCTTCTTCTTCTTATGGCCATGACTTCTCAAAATCAGCTTCTAGGAAGCATGAAGAGAGAAATAGCCAATCCTCTAAAGAAAATTCTGAATCAAAAGAAACCTCCAGATATAAGAAGTACAAAGCCAAATACAAGAGGGAAAAAGAAAGAAACCAAAGTAAAAATAAAACTTTGGTTGCTGAGGCTCATTGCTGGGAGGATGAGCAAACCTCTGAGAGTGAGAGTGAGTATGTCACTAAATGCCTCATGGCCAAAATCGATGAGCTGGAAGACATGGAAAAGTCACTCTACACTACCCTTGTATCTGCTGAGGGATCCACTTCAGGAACAAAGCCTCAGGTACATCCTTTTACCTTTCTCTCTGATGATCAAAAGGCTGATGCCTTTGACTCTTTAACTGTTGACTTCTGTGACTTAAAAATTCAAAAGAAAAAGGCTGATATGCATATAAAATGTCTAAATGATCAACTCCTCTCTTGCTTTTCTAAATTAAAAGATTTTGATAAAATGAAAACTGATCTAGAAAACCTAAGTTATTTAAACGACAGCCTTTCTGAGGAAAAATCAAAAATCTCTTCCACTCTTGAAAAGGAACAAGAGGTTCTGTCTAAATGGACTAAATCCTCTAAGAATCTTGAAAGGATTCTTCAAGATCAAATCACTAGCAAGGATAAGTCTGGCCTTGGTTATGGAAAAGATGTTCCTCAATCTTTCGACCTTCCACTTCCTTCTTCTGAATGTCAAGGTTTTCCTGCTGGTTTTCTTTCCGATGACGATGATGATCTCTTCGGTTACTCATCTGAGGATTCTACCTCCGTTCACTCTATAGATCTACTTGACATGCTCAAAGTAGAATCTAGTTCTAAGAAGTTTGGAGTCTTTGTTAAAGCTAAAGAAATCTCTTCTAAATCTTCAAAAGTTTCAACTCTTCCAAGCTCTTCTTCTTCTCCCAAACCTATCCAAAGACTTTTAAACTCTTTAAGTCTTCATGAGTCAAGGTACTCCCAGGAGCTGCCATCTAGTGTTGCTGAGTATCCCTCTCCAAAAAGATTTTCTCCTCAAAAGAAAAAATTTTCTAAATCAAAATTTTCATCTAAAAGGAAATCTCAAATAGTTACTGATTTTATTCCTCGGTCAGTGAACTTGAAGAAATCAAGAAATCCTGGTAAAGGTATCCTTGGACCAAGACCAGGTGTCGGTCAGCCCTCCTCTTCTCAGTCGTCAACCTCTGTCCAAAGTTTTGATGATATGGATTTTAAAAGGGCCTTTTCTTTAAAGAAGTGCTATAATTGTGGCAATACTCTTCATCTTGCTAAAAATTGCCCAAAAGGTTTGGATCTTTGCAAAAGTAAAATGCCTTCTAATCCCAAAGGACCCACCTCAAAATGGGTACCAAAAGTCTAAATTTGTTTCTGGGTGCAGGTACCAAACAAAGATCACACATGGTACATGGACAGCGGGTGTTCAAGACACATGACTGGAAACAAACTTCTTCTCTCTAACTTCTCGAAAGAAAAGGGACCCACTGTTTCCTTTGGAGGAAATGGAAAAGGGGTCACCAAAGGATATGGTACCATATCAAATGGAACCATCACTTTCTCTAGAGTAGCCCATGTTGAAGGGCTGATGTACAATCTTCTAAGCATCAGCCAAATATGTGATTTGGGCTATAAGGTCATGTTCCAGCTGTGTGTATGCTTGGTCTTTGACGTACAGAATAAGATTGTACTAGCAGGAACCCGACTGAATGATGTATACATAATCAACATGAAGGAAAGTGCAATAGGAGAAGATGTGTGTCTCCTCTCTCAAGAACTAGCCAAACAAAGTTGGCTGTGGCATAAAAGGTTCTCTCATCTAAACTTTAAAACCTTGAATAAACTCTCCAACAAGGAGCTGGTTGTTGGAATGCCAAAAATAGTTTTTGAAAAAGAAAAGCTGTATGGAACATGTGAAAAAGGAAAACTCACCAGAACTTCCTTTAAAACAAAACAATGCTCATCTATCTCTCAACCTCTTCAAATGCTTCACATGGATCTGTGCGGTCCAGTAAGCACACCCAGTCTGGGTGGTAAAAAGTATATGCTAGTAATCATCGATGAATTCTCTAGATATACTTGGGTATTCTTTCTGAAACACAAGAGTGATGCTGCTGAAGAAATCATCAGATTTACAAGAAATATTGAAAATTTGAATGGTAAACTGGTGAAGTCCTTCAGAAGTGATAATGGCACAAAATTCAAGAATGCTGCTATGGAAGATTTCTTTGACCTAAAAGGAATTTCTCAGAACTTTTCTGCCGTACGCACTCCTCAGCAAAATGGTGTTGTTGAAAGAAAGAATAGAACACTGTGTGAAGCTGCAAGGTCAATGCTGAGTGAATCCAAGTTGCCAACCTATTTTTGGGCAGAAGCAGTTAACACTGCATGCTTTACTCAAAATAGGTCTATCATAGTCAAAAGGCATGACAAGACTCCTTATGAAGTTTTCCATGGTAGGAAACCTGCAGTTGACTTCTTCCATGTGTTTGGCTGTGCTTGTCACATGCTAAATGACAGGGAACAACTTGGAAAATTTGATCCGAAGTCTAATGATGGAATTTTCATGGGTTATTCTCTCTCCTCAAGAGCCTTCAGAATCTTCAACCTAAGAAGACAATGCATAGATGAATCCATGCATGTAAAGTTTGATGAGTTTGAAACTTCTTCATTATCTTGTGATGAAGAAGAATTAAACCTATGGATAAATTCATGTATTGGTGAAATTCCATCTTCCTCTCAATCCAATCCTCCAGATAGCAACCCTTCTCAGCCTCCCTTAAACACCACCTTATCTTCAGAACCCTCTCTTTCTTCTCCACCTCCTGAAACTAACTCTACAGAAGACCTTACCCACCAAAACACCATATCTCCCACCAACCTAACTTCACCATCTCAAATTCCTACCTCATCCTCTTCTCCACCTCCTACCTTACCTCCTGTATTAAAGTGGACCATGGATCATCCAATAAATCAAATCATAGGTGATCCACAAGTTGGTGTAAAAACAAGAAGAGGCATAAGCAATATGTGCTTATATGTCAACTTTGTTTCTATTGTTGAGCCTAAGCTGATAAATGAAGCCCTAGCTGATCCTAGCTGGGTAATTTCCATGCAAGAAGAACTCTCACAATTTGAGAGAAACAAAGTCTGGAAGTTAGTTCCTCGTCCATCCAACAAAACTATTATTGGAACAAAATGGGTGTTTCGAAACAAGATGGACGAAGAAGGAACTGTCATAAGGAACAAAGCAAGGCTGGTTGCTCAAGGATGTCGGCAAGAGGAAGGAATTGATTATGATGAAACTTTTTCTCCTGTTGCCAGATTGGAAGCTATCCGAATATTTCTTGCCCATGCAGCTTACAAGAATTTTCGGGTATTCCAAATGGATGTCAAAAGTGCCTTCCTGAATGGTGAATTAGCTGAAGAAGTGTATGTGAAGCAACCTCCTGGGTTTGAAGATCCAATCCATCCATATCATGTATATCGGCTGGATAAAGCTTTGTATGGACTGAAGAAAACTCCTCGTGCCTGGTATGACACTCTCTCAGAATATCTACTTAGAAATAAGTATATACGAGGCAAGGTTGACAACACCCTCTTCTTCAAGAAATCACAAGGTAATATCATTCTTGTTCAAACTATGTTGATGATATTATTTTTGGAGCAACCGATGAATCCTTGTGTGATGAGTTTAGCTCCCTCATGCAAAAAGAGTATGAAATGAGCATGATGGGGGAGTTAACTTTCCTTCTTGGTTTGCAAGTAAAACAGTCTCCAGAAGGTATTTTCATAAATCAAAGTAAATACATTAAGGATCTTCTGAAAAAGTTTCAATTTGATACTTGCTCTACCATGAAAACTCCTATGGCTCCTCCTCTTAGACTCTTTTCTGATCCTGATGGCATTTCTGTTAATATTACAAATTATAGAGCCATGATAGGATCCCTTCTTTATCTGACTGCAAGTACACCTGACATTATGTTTGCTACTTGTCTGTGTGCCCGATACCAAGCAAATCCTAAAGAATCACATCTGGCTGCTGTGAAAAGGATTTTTCGGTATCTGAAGGGTACCATAAATCTGGGTCTTTGGTATCCCAAAGACTCAGGTTTCGATCTCATCGGGTACTCTGATTCTGATTTTGCAGGTTCAAAAATAGACAGAAAGAGTGCAACTGGAAGTTGTCAGTTACTTGGTGGAAAGCTTGTGAGATTGTCAAGTAAGAAGCAACATTCGGTGTCTACCTCTACTGCTGAAGCAAAATATGTGGCTGCTGGAAGTTGTTGTGCACAAATATTGTGGATGAAAAATCAGCTGTGTGATTACAATCAGATTTTCTCAAAGATCCCAATACTGTGTGACAACTCAAGTGCAATAGCCATTGCCAACAACCCTGTGCTTCATTCAAGATCCAAGCACATTGATATCAGGTATCACTTTATAAGAGATCATGTCTCTAAAAGTGATGTGGAACTTCATTTCATTCCCACTGATTATCAATTAGCTGATCTGTTCACAAAGCCCCTTGATGAAGCAAGATTCAGGTTCCTCATCGGCGAATTAGGTATGATAAATATAGACTAACATATACATATATATTTATATATTATGTGTATGTATATATGATATACATTTATGTATATTATACAATATATATGGTATATATTTATATATTTATATGTTTTATATATATTTATATATTATATGTATATATATATAATGTCGGTGACAGGGTCACCGACGTGTCTCTCTCCTCTCTATAAGCTTCAAAACCCTAACCCTAAAACCATACATATCCACCAACACCCACTTCGCCACCAACCGCCGACGGAACCACCATTGAACCACCGTCCACCGACGTCGGCCCTTGCCACCACCCACCGACGGTCGCCCATCCACCGACGGCATTCCTCTTCACGTGCCTCCGACGCCGACGACCACCGTTATTGCCACATCGAACCACCGACGCCGACGCCTTGATTGCGTCACCTTCCGACGTTTTGGTTGCGTCACCTTCCGACATCTCATCCACCGACGTCTCGCTTGCTGACGTCACTTTCCGACAACCCAGGCACAACCGACGAGTCACCGACGGCGACATCACCCACGAGCCACCGATTGTCATCCATCCACCGACACGTCATCCACCGACGTTGTCTCACTCTCTCACTAGCCACCGACGTCTCTCTCTCATACAAGCGACCGACGTTTAGCCACCAACGTTGTCTCACACCCTCTCTAGCCACCGACGATATACACTCACCGAGGTAACCGTTACAACCCTTCACTTTCTTAACCCCTTAAAGATAACCCTTGACTTACCACTCTTGGTGAGCAAGATTCTTTGTTCTTATCGCTAATGACATCATCAATGTCAGAACATGCGCCGGATTCAACCCTAAAAACCCTTAAAATTCTGACCTTTCAATCACCAAAAGTAATCATTATTTTTGAAAATTGAAATTCCCTCTCATATATAACCTCCTTCCCCACTACCTTACCACCTTTCTCGCACCCTCTCTATTCCACTATCTCTCATCTTCTAAATCTTCAAACCTGCAACTTCTCATCCTCTTCAATGGCTTCTTCTTCAAGAACTTCAAAAGAACAAACAATTACCTTCGGATCTCTCTCATTTCCAGCATGCAACTACTTTGGACGCATTGGAGCTAACAATGCTCAACCTGAGTATAATGATGTATGTTGGTTTCTTCAAAGGTGTCCTCTACAATATGCAATCACAGCTAAACCCAAAATGAGTAAGTTTCTTCTTGGAAACTTTTGGTTGACATGCACATTTGATGCTTCATCAGATCAAATTGTTGCATCTGTTCTCAGTAATGATGAACATGATGTGGTTTTCAATGTCGCAGATGTTCGAAGCATTCTCAAGCTTCCTTCCTATGATTCCTATGAACCTTTTCCTCTTGGAAATGGACACCAAATGGTGGTTGATGTGTTGAACTATTTGGAAGAAAAGAAGGGCTCAAAGTCAAAGGGTCCACGTACTTTACTGCGCAAGAATATGGGAAACATATGGAACTTTCTTTTTGCTCATCTGATTCTGTGCCTAAGCAAAAAGACAGGTGGCCCGGATCAGTCACCTTCCCAAGTGACTGAATTGGCACATGCTTTAATTTTTCAAAGGAGGATAGACTTTGCAAGCTATTTCTTTAATGAAATGATCTCCTCCTTCTCTACCATCCGACGTCCTCAGGTACCTTTTCAGCGCCTTTTCTCTCTTATCATTAATGCTAAATTGGCTGATAAACTTGAGAAAAGGGACGACATCATATATGATCTCCCTCTTCATCAAGTGGGAAATCAGATTATGAAAAAGGCTGTCTTAGCATCAGACAACCCTCTCCGACCTTATATGGTTGAGTTTGCAAGGAATGCAACTCTATCTTGGGGAGAAAATGAACCCCGTCTCCAAAGGACCTCAGGTATGTCTTCTATCCCTTCTGCACCTAGTGTAACTGATGTGCCCAAATATCGTAAGAGATCCAAAGCGTCGGGCACATCTACCTTAGCACCCATCGATGCTACGAAGCCAAAAGAACCTTTGGCTTCTACCCAAGCATCTAAGTCTCAAAAGCGGAGACACTCTAAAAGCCCCCCAAAGACTTCCTCAAAGAAGTCTAAGGGTACCCAAAGGGTCTCACCTCACAAGCCACCTACTAATTCCCAAAAGTTAGTAAGTGTTGAAAAGATCCCTACCCGACCCAAGGACTAGTTAACCCAACCTAGCTCCTCCATGCCCTCTCAAAAGGACATGGTTGTACAAAGGGACATCCCTATTATTCCTTCATCAACTTTCTCTTTAGTTGATGAAGAAGACTTGGAATATCCCATCCAAGCTGCCTCTTCACCACCCCGTGAGCTCTCACAGCTCCCTTTCCCTACTCCACATGAGAATGCATCACAACCAGGTGCATTTGATGGAGAATCCCAATTTACTGATTTTCTATTTTCTGACACTACACCTTGGACACATACGTCTCCCGTACGTACCAAGGTTGTGGAGGAACCCATTACTGAGGAATCCCCTCATAGACACTCTCCTAAACGTGTCTCCCCCACATCTGCTAAATCCCCCCCAAGTAAACCTACAGGTTTGGTGGATTATTCTTCCTCTAGTGATGATGATGCTGATCAACCGCCAAAGCCTCAACCTTCTGCTCCTATGTCCTCTAAACAGGGAGATGATCTTCTTCAAGCTTTCACCAGTTTCACTCGTGACACTGTTAGCCGGGTGAAAATTTTGGAAGACCAAGTAGCCAAAGATATGGAAAGAATGGCTTCTCTTTCCTCTACTCAACAAAACATTATGGAGTCTCTTGCCACTATTCTCACAAATATTGACAAGATTCCAATCTCTTCTCCAACAATTGAACTTGATGTGGATGGTTCTTTCTTTCAAGAACAAGACAGATTTGTTCTTCAAAGAATTGAAAGAAAAGTTAATACCATGGCTTCTAACATAGAAAGAATCAAGACTTTTCTCTCTTCAGTAGGTTTCAAGGGTTCAACCACTGAGGGGGAGAAAAATAAGAAGACCACTGCTACCACCTCACCAGCCGCCGACGCCGACGCTGCCAAAACAGCCGCCGACGTCATCACCACCATGCCAGCCACCGATGTGGCATCACCAGCCACCGATGGTGGTGTGATCACATTGGCCACGGTCACCGACGTGACCCCTCTGGTCACCGAGGTGACTCCTCACGTGGTCACCACTGTCACTGACCCCCTGGTCACCGAGTTACCCGAAGCAACTGTTGAGGGGGAGAGTATCAGTGCTCAACCCCTTGAAACTGAAGAAGAAGAAAAGAAAAGAAAAGAGAAGGACAAAGGAAAGAAGCCAGTTTCCTTTGAAGATCAACAGGAAGAGAAAAGGAGAAGGAAAAGGATGAGAGATCCTCAAGCAGATACTCTTAGACTTCAGCCTGCCCCTGCACTGACCGATCCTCTTGGGGTAATTTTATCTGAAGCTGAAAAAGAAGAAGCCATTAGAGCACAACTTGAGTATGATCAGACAAATGTACTCAAGTTGGCTCAAGATGAGGCCAGTCATGCAATGGTAAAGGATGCACTTCAAGCTCAAAAAGATGAGCTTGAAAATATAAAGAAGAAATCTGAAGCTGCAAAGATGCTTGATGAAGCAAAGAAATCCAAGGAAGTGGAGTGGTTTTAAAGAAGGCTGAAAACAAGAAAAGATGAGTCCAAGATTATTAGTGCCACCATCCAACCTCCAACCAAAAATTCTCCCAAGTTACTTGTCACCCTTAAGAGAGCTGATATTCTCTCAAAGGTCTATGAAGCTGAATGGTTGGAAGTTCTTGGGATAATTGAATGGATGGAAGTTGGCAAATGTATCTCCAAGAACAAAATCAAGTACAAGGAGCTGGTACTTAATATTCTCAGAAAACTGTTCATTAAGATGCTCAACATCCAAAAGGAGAATGATATTCTTGTGACATATCTTGAAGCACAACAAATGTACTTCATACAACAGGGTCTTAAAGGAGAGATCATTACAGCTCCTAAAAACAGAAAGAAGGGACACTTTGTTATGCTTCTTGAAAAAGGCATCCAGATAAATGCTTCAGGTATAGATCTTTCCATTCCTACTCCTATTGCTTACCCGGAGCAAACCATGCTGACTACTGCTGAGCTTGGGTTTTCTTTGAAGACATCTTTGGAAACATCGGTTTCTTCAGAGCTTCTGATATCCCAAGGGCTCACAGCTCTTTCCTCTCTGCTATTCTAGGAGTACCTCCGGTTGAAGACCATGGAATCACCAGGCTTATCTTGGATGAGCTAAAAAGAAGAGAACCCACTCCTTGAATATTTTTCATATAGTGTGAACTTTATTTTTCAAAGCTGTGTGTTGATTAATAAAAGTTCACACTCTTCTTCCTTAAAAATTCTTGTTAATATCTTTATTTTTTCTTGCACATACTTATACTTACATTTATACTTATACTTATACTGTACATACTCAGTTAAAAAAAAAACAAAAAAAAAAAATCTGAGTCAAAAGAACCCAAATGAAATAGAAAGGGTCAAAAAGAATTCTTTTCTAACTTACAGGTATCATCATCAAATAGGGGGAGATTGTTGGGTCACCGATGATTTGGTGATGAACCACCTTCCTTTGTATGATTGATTTTTTACAGGTTCTTTTGAAGGTCTGAAATATGCTTCAAGTATTGAAAAGTCAAAGACTATTCAATCAAGGGTTGTACATCAAAAAGTCGAATTTTGGATGTACCAACTAACTTCAATATTCAGATCATTTTGCCAAAGTCAAGATTGGGTCACCAATATAGTGGGTCACCGATGGTACACTTAAAAGTCATCAAAAGTACTAAGGACTTCAATACAAGATGGGGTCATCAAGTTTGAAGTCATGGTCACCGACACTATAATCCTGGTCACTGAAATTGCAGGTATATTTTCTAAGGCTGTGATATCAAGTCACAAGTTCAAGGGTGTACACTTTCAACACTTAGTGAAAAATGAAGTTTATCAAGAAAAGTGTACACTTATCAATTCCAGCCTCACAAGGTATCCACCGATGTGATACATAGTTTGATGTATCACTTAGCAATTTCAAAGAGATAAGTTCTTGACTCACATCAATTGCAAGACACGTGAGCCAGCAAGAACTTGGGCATCAAGCCTTAAATAAAGACATTCTCTTTTATTCTTATAAAAGAACCAATAATACCCCTGTACTTCTTTTGATCCACAGATTTACTAGATAAATCTGGTTCAAGTTTAGTAGCAGTAGCCATTGGTGTTTGAATACTTGAATAGTCAGACATATCATATTTTTTAAGTAAATCATAGACATACTTAGATTGATTTATGAATATGCCAGTGGGAGAAGTTGTTTCACTTGTAAGCCAAGAAAAAAGTCAACTCACCCATCATACTCATTTCAAACTTAGTTTGCATGATATTTTCAAAGTTCTTACAAAATTTTGGATTAGTAGAAGCACATATAATGTCATCCACATAAATCTGTATTAAAATCATATCCTCACCTTCCTTTTTTCAGAAATAAGGTAGTATCAATTGTACCTCTTTTGAATTCAGAATTCAGAAGGAAAGTTGTGAGTGTTTCATACCATGCTCTTGGTGCTTGTTTTAATCCATACAAGCCCTTGTCTTGTAAATAAACATGATTTGGAAATTCTTTGCTAACAAAGCCTTCTGGTTGGTCAACATATACTTCTTCATGGAGAACACCATTCAGAAATGCACATTTTACATCCATCTGAAAGACTTTCATGTTCTTGTAAGCTGCATAGGCCAGAAAAATCCTTATTGCTTCTAACCTAGCTACAAAAGCAAAAGTTTCATCATAGTCTATTCCTTCTTGTTGACCATAACCTTTAGCTACAAGCCCTGCTTTATTTCTCACAACAATACCATTTTCATCCTTCTTATTTCTGAAAACCCATTTTGTTCCAATGATAGACTTGCCCTTGGGTCTAGGAACAAGTCTCCAAACTTTATTTCTTTCAAATTGATTAAGTTCATCTTGCATTACTAAAATCCAGTCTGGATTTTGAAGAGCTTCAAATGGCTTCTTGGGTTCTATACTGCTTAGAAAATTCACATATAAACATTCATCGGCTGTGGCTGATCTAGTTTGGACTCCTTTTGAGGCATCACCTATGATTTGATGAATGGGATGACTTGAAGTCCATTTTGTCATATTAGGCAATGGTTGAACAGATGTAACATTGTTTAATGAATCATAATCATCAATGATTGCTTGATGTCCAGTTTCTGAGTTGATAACAGAATGTAGATCTGAAGTCTCCCCCTCAACCGGATGATGTGAATTAGTTGATAAAGATTCAGAAATTCCTTGAATTGGTTCAGAAGATATGTGAACAGGTTCAGAAAGCATTTGAATAGGTTCAGAAGATATTTGAACAGGTTTAGAAGTAGGAAAGTTTTGAATTTGAGGTTGAGATTGATGGTCCAGAAAGATTTGAAATGTTTGGTTCATCTGGAATAAGTGCTGGAATGTTTATGCTGAGTGAAGGACTTTGATAATCTGCAGAAACAACAATAGACATATAAAATAAATCTTGGCATAAGACATCTAATTTTTCTTTAAGTAAAGAATTATTAGTAGATTTATCCTGAACAC
Organism: Silybum marianum; assembly: GCA_036898165.1. NCBI lineage: Eukaryota > Viridiplantae > Streptophyta > Magnoliopsida > Asterales > Asteraceae > Silybum > Silybum marianum. The sequence goes on from CM072541.1 coordinate 8,004,156, forward strand.
TCTTCTCTGAATCAAGTTGTTTAGAGTGTTGGTTTAGCTTGAGTTCTGAACTGATTTGTTCAGAAGTCATAGTTGGCTCATTAAATCTGACATTTATGCTTTCAACTATTGTTCTTGTCTTCTTCATGAGGATCCTATAGGCTTTTGATCTTTGTGAGTATCTAACAAACACTCCAACTAAGCCTTTAGGATCAAATTTGTTTAAATTCTCTTTATCATTTAGTAGAAAACACCTGCATCTAATTTTTTTAAAATAATCAATAGCAGGTTTTCTCTTTTTTAATTAATTGAGTTTTAAGATGTTTTCTCTTCAGAATTGTCCTGTTTTTTGTAAAACAAGCTGTAGCAATTGCTTCAGCCCAAAGAGATAAAGGTTGTTCTGAGTAAGCCAGCATAGTTCTGGCAGCTTCTACCAAGGTTCTTTTCTTTCTTTCAACCACGCCATTCTGTTAGGGAGTTCTAGCAGCAGAAAAATTATGAGATATACCAACAGAATCCAAAAAGTTCTGAAGTTTGGAGTTTATAAACTCTGTGCCATTGTCACTTCTGATCTTTTGGATAGGAAGTTGAAGTAGAACTTGTATTCTTTTTAGAAAAGGAATTAATGCTTTAGAAATATCAGGTTTTAGTCTCAGAAACTCTACCCAAGTATATCTAGAATATTCATCCACTATGACCAAGATATAATTCTTTCCACCTAAACTCTAGGTCTTCATAGGTCCACATAAATCCATATGTAACATTTCAAGTGGAGCTTGACATGAAGAAAGCATTTTCAGAGGATGTGAACTTATCTTTATCTTTCCAAGTTCACAAGTAGAACATAGTGAGTTCTTTTGAAATTTGATCTTTGGCAATCCTCTGACTGATTGTTGCCTATCCAATTCAGAAATTGATTTGAAGTTAAGATGAGACATCCTTCTACGCCATAACCAACTCATTTCCACCATGGGAGTAGAAATGTAAAAACCTCCTTTGAGTTGACCATCCTCAGTAAAGGTTGTAGTGTAGATATCACCATCTCTATAGGCAGTTAACTTACTTTGCTTCTCAGAATTTAGAATGTGACAGAACTCAATGTCAAATTGGACAGTCCAGTATTTATCACAAAACTGACTTATGCTGAAAAGATTATGCTTAAGTCATTCTACATAGAAAACCTTCATGACTGTTACATCTCCTTTTGAAAAAGTTCCATACCCTCTAACAAATCCTCTAGCATTGTTTCCAAAACTAACAGTTCCTCTATTTCTCTCATGATAGTCAGTTAGTAATTCCTTATAAGGTGTCATGTGTCTTGAGCATCCAGAGTCTAATACCCACACATGACACATCTACAGAAACAATTACTTAGATTTAGGTACCCATTTGAAGATGGGTCCTTTCTGATTAGTAATAAAAGAAGGAATTTTGAACTTGGATTTTGCAGAAGTAAGTTCAGAACTTTGTTTCACATTATGAAACAACTCAGATTTAACCGTTTCATGAGTTGTAGAAGTCTTATTTGAAGAATTTGATGAAAAATTCTTGATTAGTTTCTTAGAAAATTTCTTGTTAAATTTTGAGTTTAGTTGGAAGTTATGATGTCCACAATTTACACAATGAATATGACAAAAAAGAACTTTCAACAAATCAACATATAAGCAAGAAGTAACAACATTAGAGTTAGAAACTAAATGCTTTCTTTTATTCAATGTAGTAGAATTGTGTACATCATTTGCCTTAAAAGAATGAAATTTATCTAATTTGTCTTGCTTTGATAATTTATCTAAGTGTTTCTCCTTCAGTCATGGAAGATTTAGATTTGTAAACAACATATCCATCTTTAGTAATAACTGCCACAACTGGATTATCTAAAATGTCATCTTCAGTTTCAGAATCTGAAGCATTTATAAGATTTCAAAATTTATCTTCAGTCATATTTGAAACAAAATCTTTTAATGTTAGGTCTGAAAATATTATATCCGAGATGACAACTATTGAAGATGTGAAGGGCTAAAGTGAAAAGTTAGCAACGTCTTTAATTAGGAAAGATTTAATGTTTAAAATAAGGAAAGTATTATTTTGTAAGAAAAGGCAAGTGTATAATGCCTTATTCTACTATTTCCTTATACCATATTTCCTATACATATAAATATGAGTCTTAAGCTATTCATTATCGTGTGGAAACAAGTCGATTACAAGAGAGCTACATACTGTCAAATCATATTGTAATCATACAAAGTGAGATATATGACTACAAAAATTCTCTAATCACTTTGTGTTCTTATCGCTTTACTCGTTTATATCATTGTGCTTGCAAATACTGGGATCTACAAGTGGTATCAGAGCAGATGATCTGAGTTTTTCTGATTTTCTGAAGTTATTTACGAAACAGAAGGTAAATTTTCGATTTCTGCGTTTTTGACTTTTTATCGAGTCAAACTATTTTAGCTTTACCCGGTAAAAACTCATAATTTATAAAGTTATGGTTTCCTTGATTCATACTCCTGTTGAATAATTTTTTCTCGATTTAAACCTCTGTCACTTAATTTTTGTCGATCCATAATTAGTTATTCTTGATTTTAGTCAAAATTATTTAATATGTTTTTATTAAAGTTATTCTAGTTTATTTTATTTACTTTTGAAATTCTTTACATAAGAAAACTCAAGAACTAGTGACTTTTGCAGCTTTTCTTACTAAAGAATTCTCTAGTAAAAATCATAAACTCTAGTAATTTTGATTTTTTTTTACTGAACAAATAAGAAACTCAAGAACTTAGACATTCTTGTCCATAAAAACACTTGTTCTTTTTAGTCAAGAACCCTATTGTTCTTGGTTTCTGGTTTATCGGTTAAAAAGAATTCAGATTAAGTATATTTGAATTTTTATCGAGACCTTCCTAATCGACAAAATTAATTTATCGAGTCATCTGGAATCAATATATTTTTTATCGATTCATTTTTTCTCAAGTCAAAGTTTTTTTGTCGATTCCTAGTCTATCAAGAAAATCTTAGTTATCGAGTCCTTGTGATCGATAACTTCCTTTTTATCGATTAAATTATTTTTGGATTTTTCTCGAGTCTCCTATACCCGAAAAAATTTCTTATCGAGTCTCGAACACCCGACAAAACCTCTTGTCAACAAAGCCTAACCCGATAAAAAGTTTTGTCGACCCAATTGAGAAATCTTTCTGTTTCACAAAAACACCTCAGAAAATTACCAAAAACTCGCTGATCGAGATCATCAAGCCAAGTACAATGACCAATCACGAAGCAATGGAAATTGGTTCAGACACAAAACCCCCCGAGGTAAGTCTCTCGGACTATGATTAATTTATGAATAAAATGATGATACAATTGCAAGAACTTCAATCTAAATTGAAAACCGAGAAACTCTTGGTTTCCAAATTAGAAGCACGTTAGAAAATAATCATAATCAATTGCTAATTTACCAAGCCAAACTTGCAACATCTCAAAGTATTGCACACAATCGTCAAACGGAGAAAACTACTTTTCAAGAAGAAAACATTCTTTTAAAACAATAAATCTTGGATCTCACACTTCAACTTAACAAATCTAAAAGGGAGACCGAAGATTTTTCATCAAAATACGAATTTGTGAGTTTTCAAAGACAAGACTTTTTGAAAAAACTCAAAGATTTGGAACTAAAACTGTATAAAATTGGTCAAACGGAGCACGCAATTCATTTAAACATTCCGAAAGAGTTAAGTTCAAAAGCTGGATTAGGATTTGATAATCCGAAACATCTAGAAAAGGCCATCTATAATACTCCCCCTATAAATTCGAATATCTGAACCTTGGTCCAGATTACAAAATTCCTTGTATGAAGTCGGAGTCCAACGTCGAAGAAAGGGAAGATTGGAAAAGACAAAACAAGAATTTTCATCAAATTCATTGATGCTATCCTCAAAAGGTAGAAGATGAGTCTTCAAAAACCACTCTTCCGAATGACTATTTTCCCTCGTATTCTGACGAAGAGCTTCAAAATAAAATTCCTGAACGTAAACCCTACATTCCCACTCTATTTTTAGAAAAGCAAATTGTTCAACTTGAAAAAATGTTGGAACTCGAACGTTCTTCGTCGGACAAGGAAAAAGAGGCATTAATCGCTAGAATTCAAACTTTAGAGAACAAAGCTTTACAAACTCAAAACCCCGAAGTTAACACAACTTCAAATATCTCTTCTTGTAAAGCCTTTGTCAGCTCTTAATTGGATGATTGTGATTTTTCATACTTCCCTCCAAAACAACAATGTTCTCTCTCACAAGAACAAATCGATAAGGAATTAGATGACCTTGAGACAAAGATTTTTTCGGATACAAATTCTAATCTTTCTTTACTTGACGACAACGAATGTTTAAACGATTTAAATGCTGACTTTGACTTCAATCCAATTCTTCCAAGTCATAAGAAATTTTTAGATAAAGGGAAGAAACCAATGGAATCTGCTTTCACTTCAGAAGTTAAGAATGAGTGCTCTACAAGCAATTTGTTTTCTAACCAAAAGGATCAAACTCACTTTTCCAAACTAATCAATTCTCATTATGTGAAAAATGCTAAACGTGGTTTTATTCATGTTTCAGATTTTCAAACTCATAATTCTAAACAGTTTCATAATGATTTTGTTGCTAAATCTGGAAAGTTCAAGAAGTTTAAGATGGTTTGGAGAAAGAAATCAACTACAGATGATAGTGTTAGAAACATGCCACATACATCTCCTGTAGTTGATGAAAAATCATTTGTTTCCAAGACTAATTTACCTTATTTTGTCAAATCTATCAATCAGCTAATTAGTCTAAGTGCCACAAAGATTTGTTGTTCTACATGTGGAACAAATGATTTTGTCAATCAAAATTTCATTCATAAATGGTATGGTACTTACAGTATCCCCACTTCCCCGTTTATTGCATCTAATGCTAACCTCCGAGGACCCAACAAAGCTTGGGTACCAAAATCTTTTTAATTTGTTTTGTAGGTACGTCATGTGTGTTTTAAAATTCCGAATATTCACATCACATAACAATCTTTCAAAAGGTTATGCTACATTTGAGGGGGAGTACCCCATTTTTACCATTATTGTTTAACTTCATAGTATCTCGGCTATGAACCTGCTCTTAACATTATGACTTCTGAATACATCAGTTCAGAACTCGGACTTCAATATTTCAAATTCTTTGTGCGTTAGGAATAGAAGTTTCAATGGTCAATCCAGAGCCTTGAAGGACCTACCCATGAAACAAATCCCTAGGTTAGAAATTTTGAAAGGATACATTGAGTGCTTGTGAGATAAAAGAAAATTGAGGGTGTGACAAGGCTTCAAAAAAAATAATTGGTCTTCACCAAACCTAAACAGTTATCCGGGTAGCCACATAATCTATTCATTCTCAATTCTATGGAGATGAATATTGAAATAAACATGGACCCAATGTCGATAACTCGTGTCACCCCACCCAGTTACTCAAGTATCTCACAAAAGATATTTGTTTCATAAATCACGGAGAATGAGCATATCTGTTATCTTTTCTTCACTCGGAAGATTAAGATATTGAAAAAGGTAGACACACCTCCGGTCTCCTGAATTCATATTCTGTGCACAATCGAGTCTATTTTTGAGCCAAAATATATACAAATATTTCTTTGACACATTGCACGAATCTTTGTGATTCAACAAAGCATAACTTCGTGTTAATGCCGGAACAGTTTGAGAAGTTAGTTTTCTAAACTTACTTCAATGATAACTGGACGTCCTATAAGAGATTCATCATTGTCAACTCTGAAAATAGGCCACTTCAATTGAATTTATTTTGATTAAGTGATAACAATTGCTTCACGTGCTTCTGTATGTTAGTTTTACACGCTTCATTAGTTAACTATTTTTTTGTCTTTGGTTATTCATAATGATTCAATTTCTCCTTATCATTCTTAGGGGGAGAGATTGTATATCAAAGACACGACATGCTTATTTGGGAGAAAAGTTGATTTGTTGAAGACTGATTTTGTCGAGTTTCCTTACTTGATTTGTGAAGAAAAATAATTTTGTCGACTGCTGAAGATAAAGTTGAAGACTTATCGAGTGCTTAAGACCCGACATAAATTTTCATCGACTCATCTTGGCCCGACATCAATTCTTGTCGAATCTACTTGGCCCGAGATCTTTTTATGTCGACATCACCTGACCTGACATGCTTTTTTGATCCGACAAGTTCTATACCCTACGACATCGCGGTTCCTTCGATTTTATTTTCATGCTAATGTTAAGGGGGAGCTACGGAGCTTACAAGAGATCATTTTCGCAGGGGGAGCAAAAGAATCAAGAAGAAAGATTTGTTGACAAAAGTTTTACCGTCTTCAAAAGAAGAGTGCTGATTTGCTGAATTGTAATCTCGAATACAAAGGGGGAGATTGTTAGGTCTGAAAATATTGTATCCGAGATGACAACTATTGAAGACATGAAGGGCTAAAGTGAAAAGTTAGCAAAGTCTTTAATTAGGAAAGATTTAATGTTTAAAATAAGGAAAGTATTGTTTTGTAAGAAAAGGCAAGTGTATAATGCCTTATTCTACTCTTTCCTTATACCATATTTCCTATACATATAAATAGGAGTCTTAAGCTATTCATTATCGTGTGGAAACAAGTCGATTAGATGAGAGCTACATACTGTCAAATCATATTGTAATCATACAAAGTGAGATATATGACTACAAAAATTCTCTAACACTTTGTGTTCTTATCGCTTTACTCGTTTATATCATTGTGCTTGCAAATACTGGGATCTACATTTAATTTTAAATTATGCTTCTCAGAATCAACATTTAATTCAGACTTCTGAGTATCATTATTAATATCTTCATCATTTTCATTATCAGAATCATCAAAGCATATTTCTGAAGTTTCATCATCACTTTTGAAAAATTCATCCTCAGAAAATTCTTCATAGGTATCCTCAGAGTTTTCTTCAGAAGTTTGTTTTAAATCATTTTTATCTTCAGAAATATCTTTTGAGATGTCTATATCACCTTCTGATTTTAATTCAGAAGTAATGTCTGAGGTATCTTCAAAAATATGTTCAAAAGTGACTTCAGATTGAACTTCAGAAGTGATTTCAGAAGTTGATTCTGAATTAGATATTACCTTTGATTATTCAGAATTTGGAGATTTTTCATTTGTAAACAAAACTTCTGATTTAACAATAGGAATACGTTCATGCAAAGATAAATCCAGTAGTTTAGGTATAAAACTTTCGACTTCTTCATTGAAAATCCTCATTTTTGAAAGATCATACAAGTTTGAAGGGGCTTTCTTTAAGATTTGAGTATCAGTATAACCTAAACCAGTTTTTATGTTATAAAACTTTGAATTCTGAGCCTGATTTGTTAAAATATTCAAAGTTTGTTCAGTTTGACCTCTTTTAAAGTTCAAATCTTCTAATTCTTTAATCTTTTTGTACAACTCAACTCTTTCTTGATTTAGAAAGTTCATTTTAACATTTAGAAATTCCTTTTCAGATATCTCATTCTGAATATCTTTTTGCATATTGTCCATCTTTTCTTTTAACAAAGATTTTTCGTTAGAAACCTTTTCAAATATTTCTTCAGCATTTTGACAATTAAGTTTATAGATTTGACTTTCTTCTCTAAACATATTGACCAATGTTCTTTCACCTTTAATTCTGTTTCTAAGATTTTCAAATTCAGAAGTCATATTCTGAATTTGTTCTTGCATGTTAATTTCAGAATTAGAGAAATAGATTCAGAATAAGTTTGTACCTCAGTGTCATGAGTATGTCTGTCTTTTGGATCCGTTTGACACATATAGCAATTTGCAGCAAAATGAGCAACCTCCTCATCATACTCATCATCACTCCAGTTCAACCAGTCTTCTTCATATCTTGTGATAAGAGCAGGGTTGATTTCTTTCTTCTTTGCCAACAAGTGCTTTTTCTTATAGTATCCAACATTTTATACCTTAGGCATTTTGCACTGTCTAGCAAAATGACCAGGTTTTCCATAGTTAAAGCATCTGGCTGGTTCTACATCATCTTTTTGAACAACATCTTTTGCAATAGACTTCTGAGCTCCATCTTCTGTTTTGGGTTTGCTTTTATACTTTTGATTATATGTTTGATTAAACTGTCTAGTCATAAAAGCAATGCCCTCAGAAATTCTTTTCATCTCCCCATCTGACTCATTTCCATCATAGAGAGCAACTTCTGAAATCTCACAAATTTTATTCATTGAAGGTTTTGTCATAGAACTATTTATCTTCTTACTCAACAGAGCCAGAGTGTCATTTGTCTTTTTCTGTTCATTTTGTCTAGTCTGAATCTTGTCCTCTTGTTGAAACAAGATTCCATAAACATCATGAATAGACTTTCTAGAAAGATTTCTAGTGACCATATTATCAGTAAAACTGGTCCATTCATTTCCAAGATTATTCAGAAATTTATTATTAATTTCTGAATTTGACTACTGAACCCCATTCCTTCTCAGATCATTCAGAATATTATTAAATCTGTGATATGTCTCAGTAATTGGCTCCCCCTCTTTATTTCTGAAAATTTCATAAGTTCCAATACATATATTAAGCCTTTGTGCTCGAACTTTAGTGCTCCCCTGCATCTGAGCCTCTACTTCATCCCACATGGTTTTGCAGAAGTCAAACTATCGACCCTATTGAAAATCTCATTTGGAATAGCCATAGTAAGTAAAGTAAGACCCTTTTTTATCTATTTTGGCTTGTTCCTTTTTAGCAGTATTGTAGATAACTGGACTTTTCTTCATCCGGGTTGCAGGAATTTCAGGAGTGGTATCTGTTCTTGGAACAACAACAATTTCAAAATATACATCAAGGGGACCATTGATGGTAGAATGCATAAATGCTTCTTCAATATTATCCAGAAACTGTATCTTTCGAATTCGCCATTGATGATATTCGCACAAGAACATAGTTGGTGGTTTTGTTTCAGAACCGATGGAAACGATTTCTTTCGACATTTTAAATTGGATGATCGTAAATTCACCTAGGTTTCTAAAGAGAATCAAATTGAATCAATCTTAGGACAGATTGATAAAAGAAATTCAAGAATCTTGTCAGATCTGACAGATTCTCAACAGTAAAGAACTGATCAACAAATAGATGAATTGGGTCTGATACCAATTGATAGATCCCAAGATTCAAAATATAGAAAGAATATATGAATATAGAAACAATATAGGAGCAATGAAGTCGGATGTAGTATTGATATCAACAGAATTACAAGTATATATCTTTCAAGTACAAACTGATATTTGAACATTAGCTATTACAATCTAACTAACTTTCTATTTATATGCAAGTAGAGATACTAAACTAACAGAGGTCTACATCACAGACCTATAATATCTATACAAGTGTAAAAAGCAAGTTCAGAGATACTTTTGAACTTCTTCAGAACTGTCTTCAGAAGTTTTCTTCAGAACTTCTTCAAAACAACTTCAGAATCTTCAGAACTTCTGAAGCAGCCACTTCAGAAGTTATTCCTTATGCTTTCCTTTGCTTTTGTACTTCTGAGAACATTACTTCTGACTTTGGTCTTCTGAGCTTTCCTTTATCTTTTTCAGAACCAGTTCAGAAGATCTGAACTGTATAGCTTCAGAACCCAGTCTCTTTTGAAGTTATTTCATATGTTCTAACACCTCTAAACTTTGTTAAGAGCTTAACTCAACCTGATTCTCGGCAACGCCGTACTATCTACTACCTTACATGGATCTATCAGTCGATAGTACCTTCTATCAATTAGTGACTTGTTGTTACCCTTCAAACTTGGTAAATGAGAGCACTAAATCCAATTGGGTTTCCATCACTAATTGATTCTACGTGGTTTCAGACCCATATCTCTGGTAGTTGATCCTACTAAGTCTCTCGTTAGAGGCTTGGTTTGCAGATCAACCAAGTTCCCACAAGACTTGACATACACAATACTTATGGCACCATCATCAATTAATTATCTCACGAAATTATGTTGAAGACCTATGTGCCGCGACTTCCCATTATACACGACACTGTATACTTTTGACAGTATGGCTTCACTGTCACAATACATGGGAATAGAAGGAGTTGGTCGAGGCCACAGATGAATATCTATTAATAGATCTCTAATCCATTCCGTCATTTTGCACGCTGCAGCTAGTGCAATAAGTTCGGCTTTCATAGTCGAATGCGCTATCCACGATTGTTTCTTGCTCACTCGAGAAATTGCCCCACCAATAAGTGTATAAATCCACCCACGTGTGGATTTAGAGTCACTAGAGTGATCTATCCAACTGGCATTAGAATACCCCTCCAAGATTCCTGGATGTGTCGTGTATGTTAACTCTAGATCACTAGTTCTTTTCAAGTAACCCAATACTCTACTGATAGCTGTCCAGTGATCTGGACCGAGATTTCTTGTATATTGACTCAATATACTCACTGCGAAAGCAATATCCGGTCTAGTGCAATGCATTGCATACATCATGCATCCTATTGCACTAGCATGCTCTAGTTGAGCCACTTTTCTACAAATGTTGAAACTTTGTCAGTATCTTCTCTATGTAGTGGGATTGACTTAGAGATATTTGAGATGCTGACTTTTTGACTTTTATTCCAAGAATAGTATCTATATCTCCAAAATCTTGCATCTTAAAGTTCGCGGATAGGTAGCTTTTAGTTTCAAGAATGCCTTCTAGATTGGTTCAGATGATCAACATATCATCTACATAAAGACAGATAATCACAGTGGATCTTTTTGTGCATTTTGAGTAAATGCATCTATCGGCCCTATTGTGTTGGAACCTGAAAGAGGTGATAGTCGTATAAAATATTTCATGCCAATGTTTTGGGGCTTGTTTTAAACCGTTTAGAGATTTAACAAGTCTACACACTTTGTTCTCTTGTTCGGTCACCACAAACCCTTCGGGTTGCTCCATATAAACCTCCTCGTTTAGATAGCCATTCAAAAAGGTTGTCTTCACATCCATTTGATGAATGTACATATCTTTTATGGCTGAAATTGCTATAAGAGTTCGAATTGACTACTTCTCTCTATCTATATTATCTTGCCACCAATCTAGCTTTAAAGGCTGAGATAGAACCATCTGGATGTAGTTTCCTTTTGAATATCCATTTGGAACCTATGGGTTTTGCTCCCTTGGGTAAATCAGACAATTCCCAAGTACCATTCCCCATGATAGAGTCCATTTCATCTTTTATTGCTTCTTTCGACAACGGAACATCCTTTGAAGTCATTGCTTCTTTGAAAGTCTTAGGATCATCATCAATATTGATGGAGAAAATGACCTCTCTCATCACATTCTTTTGAGTTACTTCTACTAAGTATGAGAAGAAATCATCTCCTAGACTTTTCTCTATTGGTCCCAAAAAGTCTACAAGAGTTCAAGGATATAGAAACAGTTTGTAGAGGGGGGGGGGGGTTGAATACAAACACATGTTTTTGTGGGTTTTAAATGATTTTATATTGAATAAACAAATTTACAGTTGCAAGCGGAATAAGAACAAGTAATTAAACCTATTCTATTACAAGTTAAGAAATCACAAAGATTGATGCACAAGAACAGTAAGAAATAGAAGCAGAGGTTTTAGGAGAGAATGGAAAGTATGCATATAGATGACGAAGGGTTCTTGATCTATTTATACCCGTTGCATTAAATGCAAAGCAAAAGGTATATGCCACGTGTCAAGTTTCTATTTGAGACATGTCCTTTGTATAAAAGACAACCATGTTTTTGGCCGAATATGAACAGTAACAAAATCAGATCTGATGGGGACATAAGAGACAATACGTACGTTCTTTTCTAACAAGGTATGGGGTTTTGACTTTTGTGCATCGAGAATAAGATCAACATTGATCTTGCTGTATAGGCCCCACTTGATCACTGAACCAGAACCTTTAAGGATGAAGTCTTCGGGTATCAGTAAGACTTTGCAAGATCTCACACTTTAGATAGATGAACTTTGCTATCACTGAACCGCTTCAGATCACGAGCCGTCCATCTCTATCTTCAGCCATGCCTTCGACTTTCGCTGAAAGACTTTGTGGTGTGAGTGTTGTTCTTCAGATCATCAGAGATAGGATGGATGTTCCTGAAGTTCAGCGATCACTGAGCGTAGTCAGTGTATGCTATCGCTGAAACTGAAATATCCTATTGATGGAATTTTTACTAAGTACATAGGGAACCATACTCAAATCACTGAAGGAGTTTGGATCAACAATCTCCCTCTATTTGATTATGATTAAGCAACATAGGAAAACTGCTTGTGTAGATTCGTAACGACTTAGAAATTTTAAAGTAAAGATATCTAATTACTAATCTGTGAGATCTTTTTCAGCTAATAACATATTTAAATTGAGTTTCATTTATAAGGATATGAAATCACAATTGTTACAAGTGTAAAAGCTATAAAGTACATTCACTGACTGATTACTGAGAGTAATGTCAGTGAGTATGATGGTTTTAAAGAAAATAGAACTCATATGTTCATTGTCCCTTTTACTATTTTCAGGGATCTTTTCAGTACACAGATGGAGTAGAGTACTTCATTGTATTTCATTGATCATAATAATTTGAAGAATTACATAGTGAAAATGAAAAATTACAATTATTAAGTAAAGTACAATACACTGAAGAAAATTACAAAGGAAAAAGAAAACATCAGAGACTAGTCAGACAGCTTCTCTTTTCTTCTTTGTAATTCTTTCTCATAGACCGTCTTCTTAATACACTTTGGGCCATAGGGTGCCAAACAGTTATAGTTCATGATCTTGATGAGTTTTGATGGAGCCTTTCGAATCTCCTTATTTCTGAGAAACTTTATTTGCCCATCATTTCCTTGAAATGCCATTCCTGCTCCAGGAAGAGTGGTTATCTCATTGTCTTCAAATCTTCTTGGTTCAGGCAGGGATGTATTAAGCATTGAAGTATCATGAATAATGAGATGGGCAAGGAGACTATCTAGGTCAAATTTAGTCTCATGTTCATTTCTGAACGATGGACCTTCCTCAGCTTCAGACTTAGATCTTGTCTTTTTGGATTTTTCAAGGAGAGGGGGAATGGTGACGTATTGGGATATCCTTTGCAACAGCTGATCAAGATGTCTTTCTACTACACCGTTGAATTGAGATTTTGATTTCTGAATGGCATCTTTGATTTCCAGCCATTCAGAGAAACCATAGAATTTCAGAAATTGGGGTTCTTCTTCTTCTTCTTGTCTACTACCTCTGAACATGGTTACTCTTATCTTCAGACCTTTTCTTGATTTTCATCTTCGATAGTTGCGCGAGTAATTGTTCCAGGATAGAGGTGATTGTTAACTTTCTTAGTACACCATTCCAATTCTTCGTTCTTGGGTTCCCGATTTTCTCTATTCAGGGCTTGTAGAATCTTCTCTTGGGCTACAATAGGATTTACCTTTAATTTGTCTCTGGCCAGTTCCTTCTCTGCTATCTTTTCAGCTAGTATTTCACTTTGTTCTTCTGCATGTCTCTGACGATTGATTCTTATTGTTTCTTCTCTTGCCAACCTTTGAGCGACTCAGAGACTTTCTTGAGTTTGCTTTATTTCTTGATCTCTTAGTCTCTGATCTTCTAAGGCTTGAGCTCAATCTTCAGGGGACAAGAAGGAGAATTCATTGTAGACGCTTATTGGTATAGGGGCTCTTCTTCTTCTTCTTCTTCTTCTTCTTCTTCTTCTTCTTCTTCTTCTTCTTCTTCTTCTTCTTCTTCTTCTTCTTCTTCTTCTTCTTCTTCTTCTTCTTCTTCTTCTTCTTCTTCTTCTTCTTCTTCTTCTTCTTCTTCTTCTTCTTCTTCTTCTTCTTCTTCTTCTTCTTCTTCTTCTTCTTCTTCTTCTTCTTCTTCTTCTTCTTCTTCTTCTTCTTCTTCTTCTTCTTCTTCTTCTTCTTCTTCTTCTTCTTCTGCTCCTCCTCCTCCTCCTCCTCCTCTTCTTCTTCTTCTTCTTCTTCTGGGATCACGCCTTTGGATAAGGTCTTCTTCAGCTGAACAAAGAGATTCCTTTGTAAAAGTGTGTTTAGGGAGTCCTTTGACAAGTTCTTTTTGAGATAGATCATTGATCATCTTAAAGTTCAGATGAGAGAGTCTTTTGTGCTAGAGCCAGTTAACATTAGAGGAGGCTCTTGATAGAAAACACACATTCTCTAAATGAGTGCTATCCAAGTTGATGACATATATGTTCTCTGATCTTTTGCCTTTTAAAGCAAGTTTATCATTTTTATCAATGACCACACATCTGGTCTTTGTGAACAAGACTTTGAAGTCTTTATCACAAAGTTGACTAATGCTTAAGAGATTATGCTTTAGTCTTTCAACATAAGCAACACGACTAAACGAAGTTGCTCCATTGGATAGAACGCCATAACCCTTGGTGTATCCTTTGCCATTTCCACTAACGGTCATTGAGGGACCTATTTCCTTCTTATATTCAGAGAGCAGAGATTTTCTACCAGTCATGTGCCTTGAGCATCCACTATCTAGATACCAGATACGTTTACCACTTTGTATAAAATAAGGAAATCAATTTTTTATTGGTTTCCATATGACTATGGGTCCTGCATTGTTAGTGGAAACAACAGAAAGTTCGGATATGACACTCTCTAAAGAATTTTCTTTGCTGGTATTCTTTGCCTTAGTTGTTTTAATAACTTTGGCGAATTTCACCTCTCCTAATTTCGCAGTTTGGGCTACTTTCTTACCATGAGATAGTTTTTCAGCTTTAGTGGCATTTGGGCACTTACTAGCAATGTGAGCAGTCTCATCATAGTAATAACACTTTCGGTATTTGAAAACGGGTTTTGAGTTGAAAGCATGCGAAGAGGAGGTCAAAACATTTTCAGGTTCAGGACTAAGAATTCCTTTATCCATAGACCTAGGAGGAACCACTGGTTTCTTAGGTTTGGATGGAGTGAGGTCAAATCTTAATCCGAGGAGTTGATCTCTGAGAAACTTCAGGGATCTTCTTCTTAGTTTTAAGAGATTGACTTACTGAAAAAAAAAGATGAAGGGGTTTTCTTCAGTGAAGGGAGTTTCTTGGCTTTAGGAACTTGATTAATGTACTTGTCTCTAATCACTTTCCCAGAGTCCTTTGGAAAGGGTTTAGAAGGTCATTTCCCGATGTAGAGGTACACTGAGATGAGGGATCAGGGATAGAAGAAGCGAACATTCCAAATTTTGGCAGGGAACCTGTCTTTGTCAATTTCTTCTTGATCATTAGAATATCTTAGACCACTCTTGACCTTCTTAGGAATCTGAGCATTTATGACCTCATTCACTTTTTTAGAGGCCTTACACTAACCCTCAATGGTGGCTTTTTCATCCTTGAGATCAGCGATGGCCTTTTCGCGCTCAGTGATAGCTTGTTGTCTTTCAATGCTTATTGCCTGATTTACAAAAAAACCTGATTTTTAAAATCCTCTTCGATTATTGTAAGTTCTTTGATTCTTAGGTGACTATTTTTAAGCTGTTCAGTTACATCCTTATTAATTTGTTCAACTTTGTTTTTGCCATTTAAAGCATTGTAGAAGTCAACAGTAAGAGAGTCGAAAGCCGACAAGCTATCAGGTTCAGAAATAAGAGAGTTTTCAGGAATAGATACCTGGGTAGATGGCTGTTCAGATGAAGAGGTATCTGAGGCCTCTTCAGCTTCTTCAATTCTTGCCATAAGACATATAAATGCTATGTCTTCTTCATTTGATTCAGATTTATTAGTGGTTTGAGCCCAATCATCTTCTTGATCCCAGTCTACTTCTTCAGCGACCAGGTCCTTGCCTTTTCGCTGATTTTTCTTCAGATTATGATATTTCTCTTTTAGCTTAGAATACTTTTCTTTCTTGAATTTATCAGGAATCCGAGAAGTAGTGGGAGCAGCCACCTTCTTTGATCTGCATTCGCTGGCAAAGTAAACTTTGTGTTGGCAGTTATAGCAGATCGCTGAAGCTTTGTCAGCTGGAAGAGTCTTTGACTTATCAGAGTCAGTCAGGAAGCTTTCTGAAATTGCTCTTCTGGCAAATCTCCTGAAATTGTTAGTGAGAAGAGCTAGAGAATTATCAAATTCAAAGATGTTAGCATCAGTGATGTCTTCTAAGTTAGTTTGATGCAACTCATTGATAGAAGTGATGGACGAAGAGACAGTTCTAGTGAGGTCCATCTTTGAAGATACTAAACTTAAGGAAGTACTTTTGGCTGATTTTGTTTCTTTTAAAAGGTTTCTTTTTAAGGATTGAGATTGCTCATGATTGAGCAATATTCCATATAATTCACTTAGTAAGAATTTCAGTGTTCTTTGACAGTTTGATACAAGTAGTAAATGTGTCCCATTGTTCAAAAAGAGATTCCATGAACTTAGTCAGTACTTCTAAGTTAGAGTACTCGCAATTGATTGTTTTCAGATCAATGATTAAACAGTTAAATCTTTGGTGGATTTGAGAGAGAGTTTCATTCTTTTGGAACATCAAACTTTCATATTGTCTCACCCGATTTATTCGACGAGTAATTTGAATCTCACTGGTTCCTTCATATTAAACACATAGAGTGTCCCATATGGATTTAGAGGTCCTCATTTTCATGACGGAATGGTAAACATCATCTGGAAGGGACATTGCAATAATAAACCTAGCCTTTGAGTCAATGGCTAGTTCTTTCTTGTCTTCCTCACTCCATTGATTTGGAGTTTTAGGAAATTGTCTCTCAAGGATAGCTAGAGTAGTTCCCTCAGCAAGAACTGCTTGTACTAGGAGTATTGGAATATATGGCCCATTCTCTACATAGTAGGGGATCTTAGGATCTGATCCTTCTAAGAATAGAGTCATTCTTTCCTTCCAAACTATAAAGTTACCTTTGCTAAATTCTGGAGGTTTAGCAAGAGATCCATTATCAATATAGTTTGTGTTAGTATTAGCCATTTTAAAACAATTTAAAGAAAAGGTTTTAAAGAAGAGAAATCAATAAAAACTGCTCTGATACCACTTGTTGGTCCTAAAGGAGTCTACAAGAGTTCAAGGATATAGAAACAATTTGTAGAAGGTGAGGGGGTTGAATACAAACACAAGCTTTTTAGCTTTTTAAATGAGTTTATATTGAATAAACAAATTTACAGTTGTAAGCGGATCAAGAACAAGTATTTAAACCCATTCTATTACAACTTAAGAAGTCACTAAGTTTGATGCACAAGAACAGATAGAAAAGCAGCATAGGTTTGAGAAGAGAAAATAAAATGCATAAAGATGAAGAAGGGTTGTTCACTATTTATACACGTTGCATTAAATGTAAAGCAAAAGGTATATGTCACGTGTCAAGTTTCCATTTGAGACTTGTCCTTTGTCCAAAAGACAACCATGCTTTTGGCCGAGTATGAACAATAACCAAATTAGATCTGATGGGGACATAAGAGACATTCCATACGTCATTTTCTGACAAGATATGGGGTTTTGACTTTATGCATCGAGGATAAGATCAACATTGGTCTAGCTGTGTAGGCCCCACTTGATCACTGAACCAGAACCTTCAAGGATGAAGTCTTCCGGTATCACTGAGGCTTTGCAAGATCTAACACTTTAGATAGATGAACTTTGCTATCATTGAACCGCTTCAGATCACGAGTCGTCCATCTCTATCTTCAGCTATGCCTTTGACTTTCGCTGAAAGACTTTGTGGTGTAAGTGTTGTTCTTCAGATCATTAAAGATAGGGTGGATGTTCCTGAAGTTCAGTGATCATTGAGCGTAGTCAGTGTATGCTATCGCTGAAACTGTATAATATCCTATTTATGGAATTTTCACTAAGTACATAGAGAATCATAATCAAATCACTGAAGGAGTTTGGATCCATATTCTCCTTTCTTAATCTTGTACTTCTACGTGGTTAGTCAACCTTTCTCAAGGTTTTCAAACTATCACGAGATGTGCAAGGAAGATTAGAATCCAATCTTGGTTCTGAGTTTTCAGCATCATCTGAAAACTTATCTTCAACGAATTCCACGTCTCTGGATTCTACTATGACTCCTGGTTCTTTGTCCAATATTCTATATGCCTTGCTATTTATAGCATATTCACCGAATACGCTTTTAATAACACGGGCACCCAATTTTGAACTTTTTGGATCAGGGGTTTGATAGTAAGCAATACATCCCTAGAATAGTTACGGTTTGGTTTCCAAAGTTCATAAGGACTGGTTGGAATCACATGATTAGTGATTCTGTTGTGAATATGGCAAGCACTAAGAAGGGTTTCTCCCCATAAATTATTTGTCAGACCTGACTGGTTCAACATACAGTTGACCATTTAAATTAGGGTTCGGTTTTTTCTTTCCGCCAAACCATTTTGTTGAGGGGTAAATGGTAAGGTGCATTCATGTTCGATCCCATTCTCTTCGAATAATGCATCAAACTCTCGATTGAAGTATTCCCCACCTTTGTCGGATCTAAGTATTTTTATTCGTTTGTTGAGTTGATTTTCTACTTCAGCTTTGTAGACTTTGAAAGCCTCAAAAGCTTCGTCTTTTAAGTGTAATAAATAAACTTGTAAAAAACGGCTAAAGTCATCGCAAAACGTAATGAAATATACTTTACCTCCATGAGTTAGTATTCTATTTAGTTTGCAAATGTCAGAATGAATCAACTCTAGAATTGATGTTTACCGTTTGACCGAAGGAAAATGTTTCTTTGTAAACTTTGATTTTAGGCAAGTTTCACATTTTCCAAAGTCTTTATTATCAATTCTAATTAAACCTTTATTTTGCATTTTTTCAATACTTTACACATTTGTATGCGCTAATCGTTTGTGCCATAAAGAAATAGAACCAATAAAATAATTCAAAGATTCAATTTTATTGGAAGAATTGGGAGTTACATCAATATGAGAAACAAAATATCCAACTTGATCACTAACTATGTGAACATTGCCATCCGTAGTTCCACTCGGTCCGACTTCATCATCATCCCTGAAGTTTAGGCGATACAACCCAAGGTGGTTGTAACCTTTACCAACAAAAATTCTTCTTTTGTATATCACGAGTTTTCCAGACTCTATGTTGAGTCCGAAACGTTGTTGTCGAGCCTACAACGTGCCACCAAATTCTTGTTGATTGAAGGGACATGAAGAACATCTCTGAGGCCAGAAGTGAAATCGAGTTTCACTGTTCCAATACCAACGACATCCGACCGGTCGTTGTTTGCCACAGTTATCTGCTTGCCTTATCTCACAGGTCCATATTCAACAAACTTAGACCTTGTGCTACACACATGAACCGTAGCACCAATGTCTAAATACTAGCCTCCTCTTGCCGCGACGACCCTGGTTGCAGCCTCAGAAACCATGTCGATCTCATCCATACCTTGAAGTTCCTCAACTAAATTTTGTAGTTGGGGTTCCATATTTCCTTTGTGGGCATTCCCTTGCATAGTGTCCCGCCTCTCAGTAGACGTGACACTTTCTGGACCTCTTTACTTGTTGGCCGGAATTGGAATGTTGACCTGACTTCTTGAAGATTTTCTTTTGAGGGTCCGAGTTCCACTTCTTGCTCGGTGGTCCGGCATTTCCAAATCCCCCAGACTTTGCCTTCCCTTTGCTAACAGCCTGCACGCTATTAGCACTCATGATTGACTTTCCTCTCTCCCGATTTCGGGACGCTTCCTCGATCCTTAGATACTTAGTCAATTCGTCCAAAGAATAATCTTCGGACTTATGCATCATCCGTTTAGAAAAGTCCTTCCAAGACAGGGGCAATAATTGCCCCTACTTGGAAATATTTGCGATCATCCGTTTATCAATAATTGCACCTACATGGAAGATTTCGGGGAGAACATTGAAAGAAAATTTAATTTGTTAACCAATACTTGGAGCTCGTGAACTTGCTCTAAGATTGGTTTGTCGTCAACCATTTAGACTCGCAAATATTGCGACACAAGATATTTATTGGTTCCATCTTCTTGTGCATTATATTTGTATTCCAAGGCTTTCCAAAGTTCCCTAGGATCGGTTATAGGAGAGTATAAGTCAAACATCCGGTCGGACGGTGCGTTCTTAATATGTCCGCAAGCAAGAGCTCCTCTTCCTTATGAATTAGCCGTTCCTTCTCCAGATCGGCTATTTTGGCACTATCCAGTTGTTTCCCCGCCTCGGTAACCGAATTTTCAGGGATCGGTTTCAAGTCTGGGTCCAGGACGTAGTAAAGCTTCAATACCATAAGGATGAACTTTACCTTGTCGGCCCAACAGGTGTAGTTATTCCCGTCGAATGAGTCCAGTTTTACTAAGTCTTGATTCATTATGCGGAAGTTACCAAAATCCGTTATAAAACCAATAAGAATGTTGAAAATTTTAATTATAGGGATTAGAAACAATAAAAGATCTATGCTTTATAATTTAAAGTTTGAAACTTTATTTAGTATAATGAATCAAGGTGACAACTTTATTAAATTTAACAGTCCAATGAACGTTCGGGAATCTCGTAACCAAGAATCTATCCTTTGCGATAGATTCGATGAAAGAAGGTGTAGAAATAGATTATTCACTGAGTGAACGAAAATTAAATGCTTGATAGAAAAAATAAGAACTAACCTCTTAACTGATTCGGAGAAAAAAACTGCCCGGTGTGAAAACCTGTCCTTAAAGGTTTTATACGGTACTCTAATTGCTGTGAGTTCAAAAACCGCAAAGCCCAGGATTTGATGCAGCCTTATGGTTCGTAAACAACATCAACGCAGACGAACACAAAAGCAAGAACTAGGAAGAAAACGGCAGAAACTTTGCACACAGAAGACAGGACGCGAGAGAGAAAGAGAGAGCTGTTTTCGTTGTATCTTAGAGAGGGGATTTAACCAGTATTTATACTGGTTAAACCCTATGAGTTTCAGCTTAATCCCCAAGAAAAAGTAATTCATTTGAGACTAAGTCTCGCAGATAAAGCCACTTTTTTTTATAAAAAAATATTAAACTGATTTTATGTAACTGATAAGACTAAGTTAAAAAAACGTGGTTTATATCAGTTTGAATAAAATCTGAAATGTTTTTATCTCTTTCACATGTTTTTGTATCAAAAAGGTACTCGGGAGCTCGGCGCGAGGCTCATCTTGCTCCTCTTTATTCAGTATAATGAATCAAGGTGACAACTTTATTAAATTTAAAAGTCCAATGAACGTTCGGAAAACTCGAAACCAAATATAGATTACCCCACCGGTTCGAATCTATCCTGAACGAATATTAAATACTTGACATAAAAATTAAGAACTAACCTATTAACTAATTCGGAGAACAAAAATTGCACGGTGTGAAAACCTGTCCTTAAAGGTTTTATACGGTACTCTAATTGCTGTGAGTTCAACAACCGCAAAGCCCCCGGATTTGATGCAGCCTTATGGTTCGTAAACAACAACAATGCAGACGAACACAAAAAGCAAGAACTATGCAGAAAACGTGAGAAACTTTGCACACAAAAGACAAGAAGCGAGAGAGAAAGAGAGAGAGATGTTTTTCATTGTATCTCAGAGAGGGTGTTTAACCCAGTATTTATTCTTCATAAACCCTACGATTTTCAGCTTATTCCCAAGAAACGGTAATTCAGTTGAAACTAAGTCTCACAGTTAAAG
Source organism: Silybum marianum (assembly GCA_036898165.1). Taxonomy (NCBI): domain Eukaryota; kingdom Viridiplantae; phylum Streptophyta; class Magnoliopsida; order Asterales; family Asteraceae; genus Silybum; species Silybum marianum. The sequence continues at coordinate 8,025,786 of CM072541.1, forward strand.
CCACTTTTTTATAAAATAATACTAAACTGATTTTATGCAACTGATAAGACTAAGTAAAAAAGAACGTGGTTTATAACAGTTTGAAGAAAATCTTAACTGTCTTTATCTTTTTCCAAAAAGGTATTCGGAAGTGTAAGCATGGTAATCCTCGCGCCACTTCACGAGTATCCGCGCCCGCGCCCGTATCCTCGCCCTAGGCCACGAACAAGCCCTGGCCCGCACGCGTCTGCGTTGGACTTGCCATCCACAACCCCCACCATGAGCCCGTCAACTAGTTCAAGACCCATTTGGGGATAAAGTCTTATAAAGTGCTCTACACTTTATGTTTCTACCTATGTGGGATGGACGAAAATTCGAAACTCGCATATTATTTCCAACAATAAATGTTGAAAATTTTAATTATATGGATTAGAAAAAATAAAAGATCAATGCTTTATAATAAAAAGTTTGAAACTTTATTTTGTATAAAGAATCAAGGTGACAACTTTATTAAATTTAACAGTCCAATGAACGTTCGGAAAACTCGAAACCAAATAGAGATTACCTCACGGGTTCGAATCTATCCTTCGCGATAGATTCGATGAAAGAAGTTGTAGAAACACATTGTTCACTGAGTAAACGAAAATTAAAAACTTGACAGAAAAATTAAGAACTAACTTGTAACTGATTCGGAGAACAAAAACTACACGGTGTGAAAACCTGTCCTTAAAGGTTTTATACGGTACTCTAATTGCTGTGAGTTCAACAACTGCAAAGCCCCCGGATTTGATGCAACCTTATGCTTCGTAAACAACAACAATGCTGACGAACACAAAAACAAGAACAATGCAGAAAACGGTAGAAACTCTACACATAAAAGGCAGGAAGCGAGAGAGAAAGAGAGAGATGTTTTTCGTTTTATCTCATAGAGGAGGTTTAACACAGTATTTTATAATAGTTCGTCCAACGATTTTCAGATTAATCCCCCAGAAATAGTAAATCAGTTGAGACTAAGTCTCACAGATAAAGCCACGTTTTTTATAAAATAATATTAAACTTATTTTATGCAACTGATAAGACTAAGTAAGAAAACGTGGTTTATACCAGTTTGAATAAAATCTCAACTGTCTTTATCTCTTCCTCATGTTTTTCTACCAAAGAGGTACTCGGGAGCTCGAGGAGAGGCTCCTCTTGCTCCGACGCGGCATGCGAAGTGCAAAGTATGCCTCCTCACGCCACACCCAAATTCTCGCGCCCGCGCTAGCGTTTTTGGCCTCAATGACGGACAAGAACACGCGCGAGCGGGTGTGCGTTGGACCTACCATACACAACCCTCACAATAATCCCATCAACAAGTTCAAGGCCTATTAGGGGATAAAGTCTTATAAACTGCTCTACAGTTTATGTTTCTACCTATGTGGGATGGAAGAAAATTCCAAACTCACATATTATTTCGAACAACAAATGTTGAAATTTTAACTATATGGATTAGAAACAATAAAAGATCAATGCTTTATAATTAAAGTTTGAAACTTTATTTAGTATAAAGAATCAAGGTGACAACTTTATTAAATTTAACAGTCCAATGAACGTTCAGAAAACTCGAAATTAAATAGAGATTACCTCACGGGTTCGAATCTATCCTTCGCTATAGATTCGATGAAAGAAGGTGTAGAAACGCAGTGTTCACTGAGTAAAGGAAAATTAAATACTTGACAGAAAAATTAAGAACTAACCTGTTAACTGATTAGGAGAACAAAAACTGCAAGGTGTGAAAACCTGTCGTTAAAGGTTTTATACGGTACTCTAAGTGCTTTGACTTCAACAACCGCAAAGCCCCAAGACTTGACGCTGCCTTGTCGTTCGTAAACAACAACAATGCAGATGAACACAAAAAGCAATAACTATTTAGAAAATGGCAGGAAGTTTGCACACAAAACGCAGGAATCGAGAGAGAAAGAGAGAGTTATTTTTTGTTGTATCTCAGAGAGGGGGTTTAACCTTGTATTTATACTGGTTAAACCCTACGATTTTAAGCTTAATCCCCAAGAAACGGTAATTCAATTGAGACTAAGTCTCATAGATAAAGCCACATTTTTTATAAAATAATATTAAATTGATTTTATGCAACTGATAAGACTAAGTAAAAAAAACGTGGTTTTTATCGGTTTGAATAATATCTCAACTGTCTTTATCTCTTTCGCATGTTTTTGTACCAAAGAGGTACACGGGAGCTCAAGGCGAGGTTCCTCTTGCTACGATGCGGCGTGCGAAGTGCAAAATGTGCCTCCTCGCGTCACTCCTTGAATACCCGCTCCCGCTTCCGCGCCCGCTTCCTTGGCCTCGACAACGGCCACGCGCGCGCATGTGCTTTGCACCTACCATCCACACCCCCACCATAAGCCCATCAACTAGTTCAAAGCCCATTGTTGGATAAAGTCTTATAAAGTTCTCTACACTTCATGTTTCTACCTATGTGGGATGGAAGAAAATTCCAAACTCACATATTATTTCCAACAATAAATGTTGAAATTTTTAATTATATGAATTAGAAACAATAAAAGATTAATGCTTGATAATTAAAGTTTGAAACTTAATTTAGTAATATGAATCAATGTGACAACTTTATTAAATTTAACAGTCCAATGAACATTCAGAAAACTCGAAATCAAATAGAGATTACCCCACGGGTTCGAATCTATACTTCGCGATAGATTCGATGAAAGGTGTAGAAACAGAGTCTTCACTGTGTGAACGAAAATTAAATAGTTGATATAAACATTAAGAACTAACCTATTAACTAATTCGGAGATCAAAAACTGCACGGTGTGAAAACCCGTCCTTAAAGGTTTTGTACAATACTCTAATTACTGTGTGTTCAACAACCGCAAAGCTCCAGGATTTGATGCAGCCTTATGTTTTGTAAACAACAACAATGCAAATGAACAAAAAAGCAAGAACTATGTAGAAAACGGCAGAAACTTTGCACACAGAATGTAACACCCTCAAATCTGTAAAGAGTGACTAATTTAAAATTTTCAATATTACATCAATTGAAACGTAAATCACTTCCAAGAAATTAATACTTTAAATTTTCCTCAAATAACAAACCGGTATAAAGCTCTACAAAACGTATATTGTCTTACACTAAGATACAAATATAGTCGGGTGTTACTAAACCCAAAAAGTCGCTATCTACGAATGCGGAAAATGTCATCAATCATCTAGATCTTTATTAAGCCAATTCCTAGCACTCAAGACAAACCGTGTCGCTAGTACCAACCCGAAAGAGAACCTGATGCACATGCCGATAAAGGTTAGGCTTAACGCCTAGTGAACTCAAGAGTTTTATAACATATTTATAATTGATTTGAAACCAAAGATTTGATTGATAAAAGAATATTTCACAAACGAAATAACTTTATTATAAAAACAACTTTCCAAATTCATTATTTCCTTAATAGGAGCCTTAGACCAAAATGACATTAAAGATGAAAGCTTTAATAGAAATACTCATTTACCGTGATCCCAATCCAATACTTACACGACCACGAATAAGTTTATAAATGTAAACATAGAGACATAACTTTAACCAAGTTTTATAAACCGTTAACTCACGCGTACCTTTGAAAGGGATAAAATATCCCAAGATAACGGAGGAGACCCGTATACCATTTCAAAGTGATAGGACACGTAGGCAAGCCACTTTTAAATGTTAAGAGCTTTCCCTAGGAATCAATGGCTATTGGCAACGACCAATAATACGATAAATGTACGGCCTCCGATGATTCCAGTCTTAGAGCTCGTGCTAAAGGTCAATGGCTATTGGCAAAACCAATAATACAACTTTGCACGGCCTCCGATGATTCTAGCTAAGATCAATGGCTATTGGCAACGACCAATAATGCAATTGTGTACGGCCTCTGATGACCTAGCTATAGCACACACGTAAGGAACAATGGCTATAAGTAACGACCAATAATACAATCATGTACAACCTCCGATGATCCTATACGTTGACCGAAAGGGGACAACAATCCCAAGTTTTAAGACCGACTTATATGCCTGTGGATCCATTACATTCTAGTCTATAAATCAAATACGTCAAGCAAGACGTATTGATAATTTCCCAACACCAACTCTTTGCTCAAAAGTTATTTTCCAATAATCAATTATCTCTCAAGTTGGGAAGACATAAAATTACACGACACTAAATGAATGACCAACGCACCCAAAACGTGTAAAATATTATTCAACTCGGACAAATGTTCATGAGACCCTATTTAGTCAAAACCGAGCAAATGCTCAACAACTCAACACTTATGTAATTACTCAAAACATTAGTTGAGACTAGCCATTTTTCCAAATGAAATCATATTCATATATTTTCCCAAGATGTCCCAAAATTGCATAACATGTGTTGGTCCCTAAAGGGTCTACAAGAGTTCAATAATTAGTAAACAGTTTGTAGAAGGGGGGGTTGAATACAAACACACAGATTTTGATTTTTAAATGAGTTTATATATCATAAACAAATTTACAGTTACAAGCGGAATAAGAACAAGTTTAAAACATATTCTATTGTAACTAAGAAAACACTAAGGTTAATGCACAAGAAGAAGGAAGAAAGAATAAAGAGGGTTTAGGCTTGAAAGATGCATGCATTAAGATGAAGAAGACATTTTCATCTTATTTATACCCGTTTGCATTTAATGCAAGAAAAAAGGTATGTCCCACGTGTCAAGCTTGGATAGGAAGCTTGTCCTTGCTAATAAGACAGCCATGTTTTTGGCCGAATATGAACAGTACCATATCAGATATGATGGGGACATAAGAGACAATTCGTACGTCCTTTTCTGACAAGGTATTAGGTTTGACTTTTGTGCATCGAGGATAAGATCAATCTTTAATCTTGTAAAGGAAGCTTCATTTGATCGCTGACTCTGAATCTTCAAGGATGAATCTTCAGTATTGCTGAGGCTTCACAAGACTTCACACTTTTGATTAGATAATCGCTGCTATCGCTGAACCGCTTCAGTTCACTTAGCTGATTATCTCTTTCTTCAGCTAGGGTCTTCGACTTTCGCTGAATGGTCTTCTGGTGTGATAGCTGATCTTCAGGTCTTCAGAGATAAGCTTGTTGTTCCTTGATCTTCAGCGATCGCTGATGGTAATCAGCGTATGCTATCGCTGAATATTGACAGAAGCTTATGCAATGGAATTTCACTAAGTATACAAAAGGATGATATCATATTCAAATCATCGAGAGGAGTTATGATCAACAACATGTAATTTTTCCAAGGGTTTATAGTTCCAATGTTCTCAAAACACCATTGACACCAAATAATCTTCTTTCATAAAATAAAACATCAAGACCTCTCATGAAGTATGTTTTATTTACTAAAGTGTCGACTACAATTATAACATTTTGTAAGATTCATAAAACCCCTTTTATACCAAATAATCGCATATTATCAAGATACTCAAACATTTGACAAATAGCAAATAATCATGTTAATATATCAAAATGGAAATTTTTGGCATGTACAAGTTTTCACAAAGTATCTTGAACTCATCTTGTTAGATTTAGGCTAAATCTAGGTTTTACCCCAATACCGAGCTCCATTCGTTGAAGATTTTAGATCCTTCAATAACACCTACATAACTTCCAAAATATACACAAAAGATAACCTAAGGGAGAATGAGAGTTATTGGTGAAAAACCCAAACCCTAGGTTTAAGATCATCAAAGATGAAACCATGGAACTTCGAATCGCCCAAATTGGCTGATATGAAGTTTAACCCCGAAATTCGACTTTTTAACCCCTGCAAGCCAACTACGACCATGGACTGCGACCTTGCCACTCCCCGGTCGCAACTTTAGGTCGCAATTTCCCAAAAACACCTCTTACGGTTCATAAAGTGCGACCGTGGTCCCACAAGTCGCAGTTTGAGGTCACAATTTACCCTTTTTTGCGCATTTTGGGCTTTTCTTGCTTATTTTCGACATCTAACCGGGTACCAAAACCCTTATTACTTAGCCAAACTATTCCATTGATGAAAATCATAATAACACTTGAATTTAGGAACGCTAAAATTTCCGATTGTTACACAGAAGGCAGGAAGCTAGAGAGAAAGAGAAGGTATTTTTCGTTATATCTCAGAGAGGGTGTTGAACTCAGTATTTATACAAGTTAAACCCTACGATTTTCAGCTTAATCCCCAAGAAACGGTAATTCTGTTGAGACTAAATCACATAGATAAAGGCACGTTTTAAAAATAAGTAAAAAAACGTGGTTTATATCAGTTTAAATAAAATCACGATTGTCTTTATCTCTTTCGCATGTTTTTGTACCAAAAAGGTACCGGGAGCTCGAGGCGAGGCTCCTCTTGCTTCGATGCGACGTGCAAAGTGGCAATTGCGATTCGTCACACTAGTTCGTGAATTTTCGCGCCTGCGCCCGCTTCCTCAGCCTCGACCTTGGCCACGGCTAAGACTACGCGCGCGCGTGTGCGTTGGATCTACCATCCTCAACCCCCACCATGAGCCCATAAACTAGTTCAAGGCCCATTAGGGGACAAAGTCTTATAAAGTGCTCTACACTTTATGTTTCTACCAATGTGGGATGGCAAAAAATTCCAAACGCACATATTATTTCCAACAATAAATGTTGAAAATTTGAATTACATGGATTAGAAACAATAAAACATCAATGCTTTATATTAAAGTTTGAAACTTTATTTAGTATAATGAACCAAGGTGACAACTTTATTAAATTTAACAGTCCAATGAATGTTCGGAAAACTCAAAACCAAATAGAGATTACCCTATGGGGTCGAATCTATTTGAATAAAATCTAAACTGTCTTTATCTCTTTCGAGTGTTTTTGTACCAAAAAGGTACTCGGGAGCATGATGCGAGGCTCCTCTTGCACCGATGCGGCGTGCAAAGTGCAAAATGCGCCTCCTTGTGCCACACCTTGAATTCCGGCCTGTGTCCTCGACCACAACCACAGCCAGGCGCGCGCCTGTGCGCTAGACCTACCATCCACAACCCCCACCATGAGCCCATCAACTAGATCAACGCCCATTAGAGGATAAAGTCTTATAAAGTGCTAAACAGTTTATGTTTCTACCTACGTGGGATGGAAGAAAATTCCAAACTCACATTTTATTTCCAACAATAAATGTTGTGAATTTTAATTATATGGATTAGAAACAATAAAAGATCAATGCTTTATAGTTAAAGTTTGAAACTTTTTTTAGTATAATGAATCAAGGTGACAACTTTATTAAATTTAACAGCCTAATGAACGTTCGGAAAACTAGAAACCAAATATAGAGTACCCCACCGGTTCTAATTTAACCTTCGTGATAGATTCGATGAAAGAAGGTGTAGAAATAAAGTCTTCACTGAGTGAACGAAAGATAAATACTTGACAAAAAATTTAAGAAGTAACTTGTTAACCGATTCAGAGAACAAAAATTGCACGGTGTGAAAACCTGTCCTTAAAGGTTTTATACGGTACTCTAATTGATGTGAGCTCAAGAACCGCAAAGCCCCATGATTTGATGTAGCCTTATGGTTCATAAACAACATCAATACAGACGAACATAAAAGCAAAAACTATGCAGAAAATAGTAGCAACTTTGCACACAAATGGCGGGAAGCGAGAGAGAAAGAGAGAGTTTAACAAGTTATATCTCAGAAAGAGAGAGTTATATCTCAGAAAGGGGGTTTAACCTAGCATATTCCGGATTAAACCCTACGATTTTCAGCTTAATCCCCAACAAACGGTAATTCATTGAGACTAAGTTTCACAGATAAAGGCATGTTTAAAACAAAATATTAAACTGATTTTATGCAACTGATAAGACTAAGTAAAAAAAACATGCTTTATATCCTTTTGAATAAAATCTCAACTGTCTCTATCTCCTTCGCATGTTTTTGTACCAAAAAGGTACTCGGGAGCTCGAGGGTCGCTCCTCTTGCTCTGATGCGGCGGGCAAAGTGCAAAGTCTGCCTCCTCGTGACACTCCGCGAATTCTCGCGCCCGCGTTCTTGGCCTCGGCCACGCACGTGCGTGTGCGTTGGACCTACCATCCACAACCCTCACCATGTGCCCATAAACTAGTTCAAGGCCCATTGGGGGACAAAGTCTTATAAACTGCTCTACACTTTATGTTGCTACCCATGAGGAATGGAAGAAAATTTCGAACTCACATATTATTTCCAAAAATAAATTGAAAATTCTAATTACATGGATTTGAAATAATTAAAAATCAATGCTTTATAATTAATGTTTGAAACTTTATTTAGTATAATGAACGAAGGTGACAACTTTATTAAATTTAACAGTCCAATGAAAGTTTGGAAAACTCGAAACCAAATAGAGATTACCCCACGGGTTCGAATCTATCCTTCGCGATAGATTTGATGAAAGAAGGTGTTGAAACAGGGTGTTCACCGAGTGAACGAAAATTAAATACTTGATAGAAAAACTAAGAACTAACCTATTAACTGATTTTGAGAATAAAAATTGCACGGTGTGAATACCTGTCCTTAAAGTTTTATACGGTACTCTAATTACGGTGAGTTCAAAAACCGCAAACCCCCAGGATTTGATGCAACCTTATGGTTCGTAAACAACAACAGTGCAGACGAACATAAAAGCAAGAACTATGCAGAAAACGGCAGAAACTTTGCACACAAAAGGCAGGAATTGAGTGAGAAAGGGAGAGCTATTTTTCATTGTATCTCAGAGAGTGGGTTTAACCTAGTATTTATACTGGTTAAACCCTACGATTTTCAGCTTAATCCCCAACAAACGATAATTTATGTTAAGACTAAGTCTCATAGATAAAGCCACGTTTTTTATAAAATATTATAAAACTGATTTTATGCAACTGATAAGACTAAGTAAAAAAACGTGGTTTATATCAGTTTGAATAAAATCTCAAATGTCCTTTTCTCTTTCGCATGATTTTGTACCAAAAAGGTACTCGGGAGCTCGGAGCGAAACTCCTCTTACTACGATGCGGCGTGGGAAGTGCAAAGTGCGCCTCCTCATGCCACTCCATGAATTCCCGCGCCTGCACCCGCGTCCTAGACGTCGGCCAGGACAACGGCTACGCGCGAGGGCGTGTGCGTTGGACCTACCATCCACAACTCCAACCATGAGCCCATCAACTAGTTCAAGGCCAATTGGGGGATAAAGTCTTTGTTGGTCCCAAAGGAGTCTACAAGGGTTCAAATATATAGAAACAGTTTGTAGAGGGCGGGGGGGGGGGGGTTGAATATAACATAAGATTTTTAGGTTTTTAAATGAGCTTATATTGAATAAACAATTTTACAGTTGTAAACGGAACAAGAACAACTATTTAAACCCATTCTATTAAAACGTAAGAAGTCACTAAGTTTGATGAAAAAGAACAGATAGAAAAGCAGCGGAGGATTGAGAAGAGAAAATATTTTGCATAAAGATGAAGAAGGGTTCTTCCCTATTTATACCCGTTTCATTAAATGCGCAGCAAATGGTTTATGCCACGTGTCAAGTTTCTATTTAAGACTTGTCCTTTGTTCAAAAGGCAGCCATGCTTTTGGCCGGATATAAACAGTAACCAAATCATATCTGACGGGGACATAAGAGACAATCTGTACGTCCTTTTCTGACAAGGTATGGGGGTTTTGACTTTTGTGCATCAAGGATATGATCAACATCGATCTTACTGAGTAGGCCCCACTTGATCACTAAACCAAAATCTTCAAGGATGAAGTCTTCGGGCATCACTGAGGCTTATGCAAGATCTCACACTTCAGGTAGTTGATTATTGCTATCGCTGAACGGCTTCAGGTCACTTAGCTAATCAACTCTTTCTTCAGCTTAAGCCTTTGACTATCACGGAATGAATTTATGGTATGAGTGTTGTTCTTCTATTTCTGATAAATTTTATAAGCCCATCGTTTCCTAGAAATGCCATTCCTGCTTCAAGAAGAGTGATTATCTCACTTCAAATCTTCCTGGTTCATAAAGGGATGTATTGAGCATTGAAATATTAGGGAGAGCGAGGTGGGTAAGAAGACTATCCAAGTCAAATTTAGTTTCATGTTCATTTCTAAACGATGGACCTTCTTCAACTGCAGACTTAGATCTTCTCTTTTTGGATTTTTCAGGGAGAGGAGGAACGATGACCAAAATGTTTTTCTACAACACCCTTGAATTGATATTTAGATTTCTGAATGGCATCTCTGATTTCTAGCCATTCAAATAAACCACAGAATTTTAGGAATTAGGGTTCTTCTTCTTCGCGTCTACTACCTCTAAACATGGTTACTCTTATCTTCAGACCTTTTCTTGATTTTTGTCCTTCGATAGTTGCATTAGTAATTATTCCAGGAGAAAGGCAATAGTTTACATTCTTAGTACACCATTCCAATTCTTCATTCTTGGGTTCTTGGTTTTCTCTATTTAGGGCTTGTAGAATTCTCTTTTGGGCAACAATAGGATTTACCTTTAATTTGTCTCTGGCCAATTCCTTCTCTGCAATTTTTTCAACGACTAGCTCACTTTGTTGTTCTGCGTGTCTCTGACGCTTGGATCTTATTGTATCTTCTCTAAGCATCTTTTGAGCGACTCTGAAACTCTCTTGAGCTTGCTTTATTTCTTGATCTCTTAGTCACTGAGCTTCTAAGGTTTCTGCTCGTTCTTCAGGGGATAGGAAGGAAAATTCGTCATATATGCTTATTAGTACAGAGGCTTCAGGCTCAGAGGTACGAAAAGGATTTTTTACTCTGGCCAATTCTAATTCTCTTATGAAGTTTCTCTCTTGTTCTTCAGGTCCAGGGATTGGTTGTCAATGTACACGCCTTTGAATAAGGCCTTCTTCACCTTCAAATTTATATTTAGATATGTAAAGGAACTGACCTTTAGTAGAAGGTTCCTTCAAGAATGGAGATTCCTTTGAGGACAGGGATCACTAAGATGTGGGGAGGAAGAAGAGGATTCATCAGTAACTTCATCTATGCTTTGACTAAAAGAAGCATGGATGAGAAAAGGTTGGGGTTCAGAGATAGGGATGTAGAGTTTAAGGGGTAGGCATACCTCAGAAGATTTGAGCTCCCCCTCTTTATTCATAACGGATGGACCGGATTCCATCGGTTGTTTATTTTTTGCTGAGGGATCAGACGACTCCTTGGAAGCAGGGGGCCTGTCCCCCAAAGGTTTTTCTCTGATGACAACTCCAGTTTGTGGTCTATTGGATATGGAATATCCATGGGTATTCGCATCGTCTTCATCATCATCATCATCATCATCTCTGAGATGAAGGGAGTTGTTTTCATCATGATCATCATCATCATCTTCTTCAAGTTCTTCTTCATCATCTTCGGAGATAATGGGATTTTCCTGAGCAGGATCAGCAGCAACGAAGGGTTCATGCGTTTCATTTATCATATGCTCTTCCAGGTCTTTTAAGATTTTCTCCCCCTCCGTGTTGCCTTGAGGGAGCACGTGCACCATTAGCACATGGATATCGCTCCTGATGACCTTTAGAGACTCTGATAGTCTTCCTACGTAGTAGCGAACTTCCCCAGAATATCTCTATCTTTAGCAGAGATAGAAGAGGCAAGGGAATTAGGTGCCTGAAGGAGTCGAAGAATTTCTTTTAAATCATTGCCTTGATCGGCAATATCCTTCTCCAGGTTGGTGACCCGATTTCCCAACATGGTGATGGCATATGTGTTCTGAGCAACCGCATTGCTCAGAGTGGTCTTCTGAGAGGCCACCTCAGTCTGAAGGCCAACAACGGTCTTCTTCCAGGTTGGTGTCCCTAACACCTTGGTGAACATGTGCTCAACACATACCTGGGGGACATTTGCTGTATGCTTGATTTGAGAAGATCCCTGAACCAGATGATTCAGGGCAGGGAACTGGATGGGAGGTAGAGCGACAGTTGGCAGTTTGTGAGCATGGGGAAGGAGGAGGATGCTTGAACTCTCCTTCTTGAGTTGCCTTATTTTCTCCATGGAGAAAGATGGAGACAAAGAAGACGACGGAGCAAAGACAACCGGTGTTGTCATTATGGTAGTAATGGTGGTGGTTGTAGTGGTAGTGGCATTAGTGATGATGGGTGCATCAGTGGAACCTGTAGACAACACAAACAAACGAGCCAAAAAGAGCTCAGGATTAGAAGAAATAATATGGATGGTAGTAGAAGTTTGCAAGGGTTTCTTGAGAGTCCTGAGGATCATGAACTTGTCTCTGAGAATGTTTAAGAGAAAAATTTTCAGGTCCTATGCACGTTGCTTTCCAAAATTCAAATTGTCGAAACAAAGCTGATTCTTGGACAACACGTTGTTCAACCTCATCAGATATGGGGACAATGATAGCTGCATCATGAGTTGATGTGTGGACCAAAGAAGAGGATGTGGAAGAAGAAAAGAAGGTTGTGAGTGTAGTACCTGTACCAGCTTCAGCGTAGCTGGTGCCTAAATCTTCAGTGACTGAGGTCCCTAAAGTGGGTAGTGCTGATGAAGCGGCAACAGAGACAAAGATTGTTGTCATGGTTGTGGATGAAGGAGGTATTGGTACGACGCTGTAATCAGAGAGGGTCGTCTGTTGAGAGACGCCCGTCTTTTGTTTCTTTGCCGCTAACTTAGTAGTGATGGATTGTGTCCACCACTGGCTGGGTGTTTTCTTTTCAGAGTGGAGGAAGATGAGTCGAGGTTGATCACTGATGGGTTTGTAAGTGATCCAGACCCAGTCTCTACCTGAATGGTAGGAATTGGAGCAAAAGTGCGCTGAGGGAAAGGTTCCCTGATAAGATCCAACATGCATTGGAGATAGGGAGCATGTCTAGACCTTTCATCGATTTCTAAGGCCATCTTCCCAACCTGAGAGAATTTTTGATTTCCCTCAGTGGGATATCCATCGTACACGTAAGCCCGGATCATGGCTACAAACCTTGCGTAAGGGATAGTCCTTTCCCTTTTCGAAGATCTGACCCGGTTGTAGAGTTCGATGAAGATGTAGTCAGCATAATTGAGCTTTGCTTGCTGGCCTGGTCTTGGGAGCCAGTCTTGGTGCCTAAGTACTGATCACATGCGTGAAGATGTATTGCCACTTCACTGACAATCTCTTCTTCTCGATCTTTGTGATCGCTTTGTTGATCATCTTTGTGTCTTTGTCAATAGGCCAGACATAGCCAATGACATCCAAGAAGGATTGGATTTCTTCACTAGATGGAGGAGAGACCCATAGTTCATTTTTATTCTTTGTAGGGAGGCGAAGGGCAGCTCTGACGACGCCAGAAGTGATCGCTACAGTCCCCAGGCTGATTGTGAATCTGATCGTAGGGAGCTTCTTTCCTTTTTTCAGTGGTGAGGGAGGTTTAATAAGCAGTGTACTAGAAATGTTGGATATGAGAAGTGATTTCAACGGCTACATGAGTGAATGCGAAGTTCAGAGGACACTTATCTATGAAACGGGTCCCATCCATAAGGTAGGAGCATTCAAAGGGGATATCCAGCAGGGCGACATAGTTGTTTGGCTTAACGAGGCCTTGTTCAGGGGTGAAGGTTGCTTCCGGTGCAGCGATGAAGTTGTTGCCTGGAAGAACTTATTCCTCAGAGGTGATGAAAGCTTTGCTTGGAGTTGCCATTTCTATTTCAAAAATGGGAACACCAAATAGAAAAATCATGGCTTAATACAAAAATGTATTAACCAGAGTGTTTGGGATAAAGAATACCAATAAAATGAAAAAACAAGTGTTTTGATGAACAAAATCAAAATACTTATTATTTGGCATATTTTGGAAAAACGTTTGAACAAAGTTTTAGTTAAAGGATACCAAAGTGTTTATTTTAGGTACAAAAATGTACCATAAACAAATATTAGAAAATATTTAGGTAAGGGTTTGGATCAACCAGACCAAAATGTCTTCTGTTCTAAGGAAGAAACTTAGAACAGGTTTTTTTTTATGAAAGATTTGGGTTTTAATCCAGTTTAAAAAGTAAATCATTATAACGAAGTGTTATAGAGAACGAGTAGACATAGTAAACAACATTTAAGTTGTTCAATCAGAGTAAGTAAGAAAAATAAATTAAGATCACACATTGAAATAAGTTTGGAGAAAGAAAAACGCACAAGTGCGTGTTCTTGGTGTTCTTGAGTAATTGAAGAGAGAATTCAAATGCCTTTTACTTGCTTTGGAAGGTTTGAGCGCGTAAAAAGTGAAAAGGAAATTTGATTTCCTTAAATAGTTGGATGAGAGAGAAAGAGGAGAGAGAAGGAAACTAAACGACGGTTTTAGCTTTTTGAAAAAGGTAATGATGCCCTATTGAACGTTCCTAGGGTTTGAAGGGATAGGAAACGTTGAGGTCCGTCGTGTGTCAGAAAAAGGTCTATGTGTCCTTTTCTTTTGGAAAAATGATAAGATTGTCATTTAAATAATAAATGTTAATCATTATCCATTTAAAATCCTCATCATTTGAAGTAAATGTTTCAGTGATGGGTTTTCTCATTTAGAGAATCATTCTCTAAATTAAGAAAATATTCAGAGAGTGTAGGATAAAGAAGTACATACCTTGGAAAGATGTATGTATCTCTGAGTCAAAGTTCAGTGTATGATTAATAAATTTGAAAAGCAATATGATACACACTGAATAAGGTTTATTAATAAAGCATAATTGTTAGTCCCATAATACAACAGATCTGATAGATTGCTTAATGAATCCGCATTTTATTAGAACTGTAGAAAGCTTTACAGAGAAACACACACTTACACCTTTAAACGACTCTCATGTGTGTTGTTCTATTAATGTTCAACTACTAACCGTCTAACAGACATTCTATTTATACTACAAATGTAAAGCTACAGTTAAATGTATTTAAATCACAGCTCAATAACAATGAGACACGTCATCAAAAACTCTATTCAGAAGTTCTTCAGAACTTCTGAACTGTCTTCAGAATTCTGAACTTTTGCTCTTCAGAACCACTTCTGAATTGTCTTCAGAACTTCTGACTTTTCACTTCAGAACCTATTCAGAACTTCTTCAGAACTTCTGAATATATATTTTGCACTTCTGAAGATGACTTTGTTTATCTTTCTAGCACTAGTTCAGAACTTCTGAACTATTCATCTTCAGATTCTGAAGTTCTTTTCTTTACAAAACATTTCAAACATAGGATCCAAATTCATAGGATTCTTTGGATCCTAACGATAATCATTCTTCAGCGTTTAACATACCAAGTTCGCTGATTAAAAGAATAAATCTAGTCTCATCAAGAGGCTTTGTGAAAAGGTCAGCAAGATAATATTCAGTAGGTACAAAGTGAAGTTTAGTTTTACCATTCATAACATGATCTCTGATAAGTGATATCTGATGTCGATATGCTTGGTTTTCGAGTGAAGTACATGATTATTTGCTATCGCAATAGCACTTGTTCTATCACAGTAGATAAGGATTTTGGACAACTTAATGAGTTGGTTCCTCATCCAAAGGATTTGGGCACAACAACTTCCAGCGGCTATGTATTCAACTTCAGCTGTTGATGTGGACACTGAGTTTTGCTTTTTGCTTGTCAAACTTACCAACTTACCACCTAGTAGCTGACAACCACCAGTGGTGCTCTTCCTATCAATCTTACATCCTGCAAAATCACTATTAGAGAAACCGGTTAGATCGAACCCTGAACCTTTGGGATTCCAAAGGCAGAATTAGGAGTTCCTTTCAGATATCTGAAGATTCGCTTTACAACGATCAGATGGGTTCCTTGGGTTCAGCTTGATATCTTGCACTGAAACAAGTAGAATACATGATATCAAGTCGACTAGTTGTTAGATACAGCATAGAGCCGATCATTCCTCTATAGGCAGTGACATTGACTGGTTTCCCATCCTGGTCCTTATTCAAGGTTAGCGGAGGTGCCATGAGTCATTTCGAACTTTTTCAGCACGTCCTTAACATATTTACTCTGACATATAAAAATGCCTTTCTCAGATTGTTTAATCTGCAACCCAAGAAAATATGTTAGTTCACCCATCATACTCATCTTCTATTCTTTCTTCAAGCGTTTTGCAAAACGAGTACATAGTTTGAGCCTTGTCGAACCAAATATGATGTCATTGACATACATTTGAGCAATTATAGTATGACCTTTATATTTTCTAAGAAAAAGAGTTTGGTCAATTTTTACACTAACAAATTTTTATTTAAGAAGATATTTAGAAAGGGTATCATACCAAGCTCTAGAAGGTTGTTTTAACCTGTAAAGAACTTTTTGAAGTTTGAAAACAAAACCAGGATGTTTAGGATCAGAGAAACCAAGAGGTTGCTCAACATAAACTTCCTCTTGAGTTTGCCATTTAGAAAAGAACTTTTAACATCCATTTGAAAAAATCTAAAGTCTTTATGGGCAGCATAAGCTAAGAAAAGTCTTATGGCTTCTAGTCTAGCAACAAGAGCAAAAGTTTCATCACAATCAACTCCTTCTTCATGTATGTATCTTTGAGCAACAAGTCGACCCTTGTTACGGATAACAGTGTCATTTTCATCTAGTTTGTTACAAAATACCCATTTAGTACCTATAACAGTCTTACCAGATGAACGAGGTACAAGATTCCAAACTTTGATTCTACGAAACTCAGTTAGCTCTTCTTGCATAGAAGAGACCCAACCTGGATCAGTGATAGCGTCATCGATCTTCTTAGGTTCGGTTAGAGAAATAAAATTTACAAAGAGACAGATATTACCTGTACCCCTACGGGTTTTAATACCTGCATTTGGATCACCAAATATTTTATAAGTAGGGTGATTTTGAGTCCATCGCTGAGCTGGTAGTTGTAGAGATTGGTCAACCATTGATTCAACGACTTGTTCAGGGAGAACGAAAGATGATTCAGCAATAGATTCTGCAGCATTTTTTATCATCACTGGTGGAGATCCAGAGGGATGTGCATTCTGTTGAGTTGAGAGAGGATCTTGATTATTCACTGATGAATCACCATTGGAGGAATCAGAGGGAGGAATCTGATTTAAGGGAGTAACGTCTATCCCTGAGGAGGATGGACCATTACTTGTAGGAATGAAGTTAAGACCTTCATCATCGTTATTTTCAGTGGCCGGAGGTGCACTAAAATAAGATTCATGTTCCCCATAATGAGATTTCACCCCATTATCTAGTTCCTCATCTTCTTCTAGGATAGCAATAAAAGTTGTTGAGCGAGATTTCATCACAGTTCACATGCATGGTTTTTTCAACATATTGTCTTCTTTTGGTGAAGACTCTGAATGCCTTTGATACTGAGGAGTACCCAAGAAATACACCATCATCTGCCTTTGGATCGAACTTCCCCAAATGATCTCTGTCATTCAGAATGTAACATTTACATCCGAAGATATGTAGATAGCTTATAGAGGGATTTCTTCTATGAAATAATTCATAGGAAGTCTTTTTGAATCTTTTAACTATCAGGGATCGATTATGAGTGAAACATGCAGTGTTAACTGCTTCAGCCCAAAATTGAGTTGGTAGTCGAGATTCGATGAGCATCGATCGAGCAGCTTCAATGATCGTTCGCTTTCTTCTTTCAGCAACACCGTTTTGCTGAGGAGCTCTCACTGAAGAGAAATTATGAGAGATTCCTTTTTCTTCAAAGAAGGTAACCGGGTTACTGTTTTTAAATTCAGTGTCATGATCACTTCTCATGGAGGGAAGAGTTAGATTGTTTAGGACTTCCGTTCTTTTGATAAAGGACATAATTTCATCAGGTGTATCACTTTTGGATCGAAGAAAGAATACCCAAGTACATCTGGAATATACATCAACTATCACTAGAGTGTATTTCTTTCCAGATATGGATTGGACATTGGCTGGTCCAAATAGATCCAGAAGAAGTAAATGAAGAGGAGTGGTTACTGAGGAAATTTGCTTAGATCTGAAAGTAGCTTTTGTCAACTTTCCTTTTTCACACGCTGAACAAAAATATTTCTTTGTAAAAGAGTTCTTAGAGACTCATTTGAAAAGTTCTTTTTGAGATAGATCATTGATCATCTTAAAGTTCAAATGAGAGAGTCTTTTGTGCCAGAGCCAATTAACATCAGAGGAGACTCTAGATAGAAAGCACACATTCTTTGAGTGAGTGCTAACCATGTTGATGACATATACGTTCTCCGATCGTTTGCCTTTTAGGGAAGTTTATCATTTTTTATCAGTGACCGCACATCCGGTCTTTGTGAACAAGACTTTGGAGTCTTTATCACAGAGTTGACTAATGCTTAAGAGATTATGCTTTAGTCCTTCAACTTAAGCAACACGACTGAGGCCGTTGGGAAGCAATTCAGTAATTAAACCTTCATGAATCCAAAAAAATCCTACCTAATGGCGAGATAGTTGGAGCGGTGACAAACCAAAGGGGATTCTATTACAGGAATAGCTTCAGGTACACCTGTTACAATTTTCACTGCCCAATAACCCTAGAATTACTTATTTCATTGAGAAAATAAGAAAATCTTTCATTTGGTTATCATTATAGATAATCCCATCTATATTATCTATGGAAGATTCCCGTTCTTGAAAATCCACACTTTTTCGTTTTAGGGATTGGCGACTTGCCCATTCAGGCTATTTCCTACTAAGTGATTTATATAGGTTGCTCCATTGGATAGAACGCGATAACCCTTGGTATATCCTTTGCCATTTCCACCAAAGGTCACTGAGGGACCTGTTTCCTCCTTATTTTCAGAGAGCAGAGAATTTCTTCTTGTCATGTGCCTTGAGCATCCACTATCTAGATACCAGATACCTTTAGCACTCTTCATAAAACAAGGGAATTGATTTTTCATAGGTATCCATACGACAATGGGTCCTGCATTATTAGTGGAAACAACAGAAAGGTCAGATATGGCACCCTCTACAGAATTATCTTTGGTGCTATGCTTTGCCTTAGTTGTTTTACCAACTTCGGATTTCACTTTTCCTAATTTCGCAGTTTGGGCTACTTTCTTACCATGAGATAATTTTTCAGCCTTAGTAGAATTAGGCCACTTACTAGCAATGTGGGTAGTCACCATAGTGATAGCACTTCCGATATTTGAAAACAGGTTTTGAGCTAGAAGAATGCAGAGAGGTGGTCAAAATAGTTTCAGGACCAGGACCAAGAATTCCTTTCTCCATTGTTCTAGAAGGAACAATTAGTTTCTCAGGTTCAGATTGAGTGAGATCAATCTTAATTCTGGGAGTTGATCTCTGAACAGATCCAAGGATCTTCTTTCCAGTTTGAAGTTGACTCGCTGAAGGAACTGAAGGATTCTTCAGTTTCTGGAAATTCATGATTGTAGGAACATGGTCAAGGAACTTGTCCTTGATCACCATCCTTGAATTCTTGGCAAAAGATTTAGGAGGTCTTTTCTCAGAGATAGAAACATTCTGAGAAGAGGGATCAAGGATAGAAGAAATAAACATTCCAAATTTTAACATGGAATGGTTAGTGTATTTCTTCTTGGTCGGAGGAATGTCCTAGAACACTCTTAACCTTTTTAGGGATTTGAGCATTTATGGTTTTATTGACTTTGTCAAAAGCCTTACACCATCCTTTAATGGTAGCTTTTTCAGCTTTAAGAACAACGACGGCCTTTTCACGCTCAGAGATAGCTTGTTCTTTATCAATGCTAATGGTCTGATTTACAAAGATTTGGTTTTTAAAATCCTTTTCGATTTTAGTAAGTTCTTTGATTTTTAGATGACAATTTTTAAGCTGTTTAGAGAGATCTATATTTATTTTTTCAACTTTTATTTTTCCATTGAGAGCATTGTATAAAAGTCGACAGTCATAGAATCGAGAGCTTTCAAGCTATCATTCATAGGTATAGAGGAGTTAGAAGGGATAGGTACCTGAGTCGATGGAGACTCTGAAGAAGAGGTGTCAGATGCCTCTTCAGCTTCCTCTATTCTTGCTATAAGATATATGAACGCCATGTCTTCTTCATCTGATCCAGATTCGACAGTGGTTTGAGCCAAGTCTTCTTCTTGATCCCAGTCTACTTCTTCAGCGACAAGGCCTTTGCCTTTTCGCTGCTCTTCTTCAGATTTTTACATTTCTCTTTTAACTTAGAGTATTTTTCATTTTTTGTTTTATCAGGGATCTGAGAAGATGAAGTAGCAGCGACCTTTTTAGATCTGCAATCGCTAGCAAAATGACCTTTGCGCTGACAGTTGTAGCAGACCACTGAGGCTTTGTCACCTGGGAGAGTCTTTGACTTATCAGAGTCAGTGATTTCTAGGGAATCTTCTGAAATTGTTAGTGAGAAGAGCTAGAGAGTTGTCAAATTCAGAGATATCGACATCAGTGATATCTTCTGGGTTAGTTTGATCTAACTCAGTAATAGAGGTGATAAAAGAAGATACAAGCTTAGAAGGTTCCATCTCTGAAGTCACTAACGCCATAAAAGTACTTTTGGCTGACTTAGTGCCCTTTATGAGATTTCTTTTTAAAGTTTGGGATTGCTCATGATTGAGCAATAATCCGTATAAAGCACTAAGAGACAAGGTTTCAGTGTTCTTTGACAACTTAAGACACATGGTAAATGTGTCCTATTGTTCAGTAAGAGCTTCCATGAACTTAGTCAGAATTTCAAAGTTAGAGTATTCTCTATCAACTGTTTCATGTCTATTAAAAGGCAATTAAATCTCTAGTGGATTTGAGAAAGTGTTTCATTTTTCAGAAACATGAAAATTTCATATTGTCTCACCAAGTTGATACGGCGAGTAATCTGAACCTCATGAGTTCCTTCATATTGAACACACAGAGTGTCCCACATGGCTTTAAAAGTCCTCATTTTCATTACTGAATGATAAACATCATCAGGTAATGACATGGCTATGATAGATCAAGCTTTTGAATCGACAGCTAGCTCTTTCTTGTTTTCATCACTCCATTGATGTGGAGCTTTGGGAATACTTCTTTCAGGAATAGCAGGAGTTATAGTAGTAGCAGGAACTGTTTGAAAAAAAATTGTTGGAACGCAGGGTCCATTTTCTAGATAGTAGGGGATCTTTGGATCTCCCCCTTCTAGAAATAGAGTCATTCTTTCCTTCCAGACTGGGAAATTATCACGGCTAAATATTGTCATCAACAAGGTTTTCCACATAGTTAGAAATGGTCATAACATAGTATCAAATCAATATGCACCAAAATGATTGTTCATACACACTTTATAGACCGATTGGTCTAGCGTAACCAAAATATTGTTTTAAAACCAAACCGGTCATTGGTCCAACATAAAGTGGACCCAAAAAAATAACTAGTAACCATGTGTACTCCAATCAAATTCTACCACCAAAATATTGATTTTTTACCACCAACCCATCAATTGTCCAACATGAATCGGACCCAACTTTCACGTCTTTCCTCCTTCAAGCTCCAAAAAGTGATCACGGATTCGGAGTCCTTTGTTATCCTTCGCAATGCACTAAACATTTCAATTTCAGAAAATGTCCCAAACTTCTCAATCTCATCCGCAATCATGGAAGTTTTTTTGAGCATTTGAACTTCAACTTCCACCAACAATGATGATGCTTTGACAAGTTTCTCACCAAGCATAAAGGTTGCATTGCTAATTACCTCTTGCAAAGATTCACTCCTATTCTTCCTTTTCTTGCTTCCACTTGTGCACTCTTGACTTTGCACATTTTGAGGATTTGTATGTGCATGAGAGGCATCATCTTGATCATTAGAAAGGTCGTCCTCATGTTGATTGTCATGGTCTTCCATGCTTGCATTCTCCATCTCCAAAACATCTCTCACTCTACTTCCATTAGCTCTATCCTTGCCAAAACAAATGCACAAATCCTCAAAAAGAGGAAATGTCTTGTTTTTCCATTTGGCCGCCCCTCTATGAGCCTATATTACACAAAAGAGAGGAAAAGTTGTAATTATAAATAAAACAACTAATTATTAAAAAAAACAACTAATTATAAAAAAACAAAGAACAACTAATTATAAAAAAAACAACTAACTATAATTATAAAAAAACAAAGAACAACTAATTATAATTATAAAAAACAACTAATTATAATTATAGTACCTGTACATAAGCCTCCCAGACTGGTGGTTCAGCAGTCACACAACATGTTTCGCCATTAAAACCAAACCCACTAGTATTACTACCATGCAACATGTCATACACAGTCTGCCAATCTCTTTTCATTGTCTTTAGCCTTGACTCAATATGGGGTTTACCCATAATTCCAGAATCGGGAAGTGATTCTTTTAGAGCTTGTTCCAAGTGTTGTAAAAAGCCGGCTTTGAAGCCATTGTCAGCTTTATAGGCTCCACTATTAACCATATTTACAAAACTTTCAACAAGCTTAGCATCTTTAGTGCAGACCAAACCCGATAATTTCTTCCGTGACTCGCCATACCTATTGGTTAATAGCGGACATAAACATAAACATAAACATAAACAAACATAAACATAAACATAAACATAAACATAAACATAAACATAAACATAAACATAAACATAAACATAAACATAAACATAAACATAAACATAAACATAAACATAAACATAAACATAAACATAAACATAAACATAAACATAAACATAAACATAAACATAAACATAAACATAAACATAACATAAAGTTGACAAACATAAAGTTGAACAACAAATTCAATTGGAAACATTCCAAGACTCGAACAAATCTTGAGCTAAACTATCTCTAAATGCAGTCCACACGTTTGATGTTCCAATAGAAGTGATAACATCCTCATCTCCGGTTCCATTGTCTTCAATCCCATCATCGTCTATTCCAACCTCGGATTCATATTCATTCTCAAATGGATCAATTGGCATTTCTTGCCTAATAAAATTGTGAAGGAGACAACATGCCATTATGATCCTATTCTTTAGGTCAACCGGATAATACGAGTTATCTCTCAAAATACCAAATCTTCCTTTCAAAAGACCAAAACATCTTTCTATCACATTTCGTGCAGAAGAATGCCTCATGTTGAATAATTCTTTTGCCGTTGTTGGTTGGTGTCCCTCACGCCAATCATTTAAATGATACCTTTAACCTCTATAAGGGGCGAGAAAACCCTCCCCATTTGTATACCCCGCATCTACCAAGTAATAACATGGCCTTGGAACCTTCAATCCATGTGGCCTAAGAAGTGCATCACGAAGAACTCGACCATCTGCTGCTGAACCCTCCCATCCAGGTAACACATAGATAAATTGCATATCTTGTGAACACACACCTAATACATTTGTAGCAATATCACCTTTTCTTGTTCTGTATCTAGGTCTGTCTTCAATTGGTACTAAACACTTTATATATGTTCCATCTAGAGCTCCTAAACAATTCTAAAACCAAAAAAACGATCATTAGATACTTTATGTTACTTGTGTTTTGGTTATAAAAAAATTTAATAATTACATATACCTTGAACCACTTCCATCTTCCATCGGTAGAGTCCTCAAGAACAGGTTCAGGTTTCTTAAACAAATGTGGATGTAATCTTATCACTGCACTGCAAACTCTCCTAACAACTCTACTAATGGTTTCTCCCGAACGATGAAAACGACATGCCATTACCCGATTCTTAACATTATGAGCAATTATGTGAAGAAAAATAACAACTTTTTCATCAATACCCATATTCCTAGTTGCTTGTAATCCCCCTAAAGTCTCAAGTGTATCACATAACTTATTAAAACATCTTCTATTCATCCTAAGATGTGATATGCAAATGGTATCACTCTCATATGCATACCTATGTAATATTGAATATCGATCCACATCTAACAAAGAATATTGAATACGTGGTTTATCCATTTGATGGTTGGCTATTAGTTTGAAAATCATAGTGAAATACCAAACGATAGCAATCATAGCTTCATTCCAAAACAATCTAATAAGCCTACCTCTACGTGTTGTTGCTAAACTAAGTCGGGCCATTTCCTGTTCCAAAAAACAATATGGTATTAACAAACGAGTAACAAACACAATAGAAAAAATAGACCAAAACATTAGCCAAAAATCAGCCCCTAAACAGCCCCTAAACAGTACCAAAAATCAGTCCCAAACAGACCCAAATCAAACCCAAAAATCAGACCTAAACAATACCAAAAATCAGTCCAAAACAGTACCAAAAATCAGTCCTAAACAGACCCTAAACAGACCCAAAAATCAGACCTAAACAATACCAAAAATCAGTCCAAAATAGTACCAAAAATCGGTCCTAAACAGACCCAAAAATCATCCCTTAAACAAACCCAAATAAGTCCCTAAACAGGCGTAAATCAGACCCAAAAATCAACCTTTAAACATACCCAAATCATTTAAGCAAATAATGGAGAATGAAGCATGAAATAACAAAGTAGAAGCATGAAATAACAAGAAAACATCGAACCATAGTAGACATAATCGAAGCAAACAAGAAGTAGACAAGATTAGTAGACCTATCTAAGAAAAGAAATCGAAGAAAGGTAAAGATAGTTGTTGGTTTGTGAGCAAAATCGAAGCATTGTAAAAATAAATCGAAGCAAAGAAATCGAAGCAGGTTGTGAGATCGCATAGTTGCAGGTTTTGAGATCGAAAATAGTTGCAGGTTTTGATATCGAAAATAGTTGCAGGTTGTGAGATCGAAGCAAAGAAATCGAAGCAAAGAAATCGAAATATTCCTGTTGTTTGTGAGATCGCAGAGATGGAGAGAGAGCTCCTTCTTGATTCAATCGATGATGGAGAAGCAGTAGAAGAGAAAATAACAGCGGCTAGGGTTTTATCTTAACATGAGGGTATTTTTGTCAATATTAAAGTTTGGGATGGAATGGATTTCAATTCCATTTGATTTTTGAAGGAATGATGCAATCCTTAAAAGAGGGATTGTTTGGAATTCAATTCCATTCCTTAGGTAACCAAACGTTGGATTGGAATTTGGTCAACGGAATTGACCATTCCAATTCCATCAGATTCCGGCGGATTCCGGTAAACCAAACGCCCCCTAAGTGTTCATGGAATCATATTCAAATCACTGAAAAGAGTTTCGATCAACAGTCTTATAAAGTGCAATACACTTTATGTTTCTACCTATGTGAGATGGAAAAAAATTCCAGGCTCACAAATTATATATAACAATAAATGTTCAAAATTTTAATTATATGGATTGGAAACAATAAAAGATTAATGCTTTATAATTAAAGTTTGAAACTTTATTTAGTATAATAAGTCAAGGTCACAACTTTATTAAATTTAATAGTCCAATGAACGTTCGGAAAACTCGAAACCAAATAGAGATTATCCCACGGGTTCGAATCTATCCTTCACGATAGATTCCATGAAAGAAGGTGTAGAAACAGAGTGTTCACTGAGTGAACGAAAATTAAATACTTAAAATAAGAACTAACTTGTTAACTGATTCGGAGAACAAAAATTGCACGGTGTGAAAACCTATCCTTAAAGGTTTTATACGATACTCTAATTGTTGTGAGTTCAACAACCGCATAGCCCCAGGATTTGATGTAGCCTTATGGTTCGTAAACAACAGCAATGCATACGAACACAAAAGCAACAACTATGTAGAAAACTGTAGAAACTTTGCACACAAAAGGCAGGAAGCGAGAGAGAAAGAGAGAGTTGTTTTTCGTTGTATCTCAGAGAGGGGGTTTAACCTAGTATTTATACTGGTTAAACCCTACGATTTTCAACTTAATCCCCAAGAAACGGTAATTTAAGTTAAGACTAAGTCTCATATATAAAGCCACGTTTTTTATAAAATATTATTAAACAGATTTTATGCAACTGACAAGACTAAGTAAAAAAAACGTGGTTCTACAGTTTATAAAATATTATTAAACAGATTTTATGTAACTCGGGGCGAGGCTCCTCTTGCACCAATGCGGCATGCAAAGTGCGCCTTTTCGCGCCACTCCGCGAATTCCCGCGCTCGCTCTTGCGTCGTTGACTATGGCCAAGGCCACGCACGCGCACGTTTTCGTTGGACCTACCATCCACAACCCCCATCCTGACCCCATCAAGTATTTCAAGGGTCATTAGGGAGTAAAGTCTAATAAAGTGGTCTACACTTTATTTTTCTACCTATGTGGGATGGAAGAAAATTCCAAACTCACATATTATTTCCAACAATAAATGTTGAAAATTTTAATTATATGGATTAGAAAAAATAAAAGATCGATGTTTTATAATTAAAGTTTGAAACTTTATTTAGTATAATGAATCAAGTTGACAACCTTATTAAATTTAACAGTCCAATGAACATTAGGAAAACTCAAAACCAAATATAGATTACCCCACAAGTTCGAATCTATCCTTCGCTTTAGATTCGATGAAATAAGATGTAGAAACAGAGTGTTCACTGAGTGAACGAAAATTAAATACTTGACAGAAAAATTAAGAAACTAACCTGTTAACTGATTCGGAGAACAAAAATTGCACGGTGTGAAAACCTGTCCTTAATGGTTTTATATGTTACTCTAACTGTTGTGAGTTCCACAACCGCAAAGCCCAAGGATTTGATGCAGCCTTATGGCTCGTATACAACAGCAATGCAGACGAACACAAAAGCAAGAACTATGTACAAAATGGCAGAAACTTTGCACACAGAAGGCAGGAAGCGAGAGAGAAAGAGAGAGTTGTTTTTGGTTGTATCTCAGAGAGGGTGTTTAACCCAGTATTGAAACCGTTTAAACACTAAGATTTTCAGTTTAATCCCCAAGTAACGGCAATTCAGTTGAGACTAAGTCTCACAAATAAAGCCACGTTTTTATCAAATAATATTAACTGCTTTTAAGCAACTGCTAAGACTAAGTAAAAAAACGTGGTTTATATCAGTTTGAATAAAATATCAACCGTCTTTATCTATTTCGCATGTTTTGAACCACAAAGATACTCGGGAGCTCGGGGTGATGCGCATCTTGCTCCCATGCGGCATGTGAAGTGTAAAGTGCTGCTCCTCGGGCCACTCCGCAAAGTCTTGTACTTGCGCCCGCATTCTCGGTCTCAGCCTCAGCGACGGCCACGAGCCCGTGCCTATGCGTTGGACCTACCATTCACAACCACCACCATAAGCCCATCAAATAGTTCAAGGCCTACTGGTGGATAAAGTCTTATAAAGTGCTCTACATTTTATGTTTCTACCTATGTGGAATGGAAGAAATTCCAAACTCACATACTATTTCCAACAATAAATGTTGAAAATTTTAATTATATGGATTAGAAACAATAAAATATCAATGCTTTATAATTAAAGTTTGAAACTTTATTTAGTATAATGAATCAAGGTGACAAGTTTATTAACTTTAACCATCAAGTGAACGTTCGAAACACTCGAAACTAAATAGAGATTACCCCACGAGTTCGAATCTATCATTCGCGATAGATTCGATGAAAGAAGGTGTAGAAGCAGAGTGTTCACTGTATGAATGAAAAATAAATACTTGACAGAAAAATTAAGAACTAACCTGTAAACTGATTCAGAGAACAAAAACTGCACGGTGTAAAACCTGTCCTTAAAGGTTTTATACGGTTGTCTAATTATTGTGAGTTCAACATCCGCAAAGGCTCAGGAATTGATGCAGTCTTATGGTTCATAAAAAACATCAATGTGGACGAACACAAAAGCAAATACTATATAGAAAACGGCAGAAACTTTGCACACAAAAGGCAGGAAACGAGAGAGAAAGAGAGAGTTGTTTTTCGTTGTATCTCGGTGAGGGGTTTAACCTAGTGTTTATACTGGTTAAACCCTTCGATTTTCAGCTAAATCCCCAAAAAAGGGTAATTTAGTTGGGACTAAGTCTCACAGATAAAGCCACGTTTTTTATAAATTAATATTAAACTAATTTTATGCAACTGATAAGACTAAGTAAAAAAACGTGGATTATATCAGTTTGAATAAAATCTCAACTGTCCTTATCTCTTTCGCATGTTTGTACCAAAAGGGTACTCTGGAGCTAGGGGCAAGGCTCCTCTTGTTCTGATGCGGCGTGGGAAGTGCAAAGTGCGCGTCCTCGAGCCACTCCGAGAAATCTCGCGCCGACTCTTGCGTCCTCGCCCACGACCACAACCACGAGCGTGGGTGTGTGCTTTGGACCTACCATCCACAACCCCCGCCATGAGCCCGTTAACTAGTTCAAGGCCCATTGGGGGATAAAGTCTTATAAAGTGCTCTACACTTTATGTTTCTACCTATTTGGGATGGAAGAAAATTCCAAACTCACAAACTATTTCCAACAATAATTGTTGAAATTTTTAATTATATGGATTAGAAATAATAAAAGATCAATGCTTTAAAATTACAATTTGAAACTCTATTTAGTATAATAGATCAAGGTGACAACTTTATTAAATTTAACAGTCCAATGAACGTTCAGAAATCTCGAAAGCAACTAGAGATTACCCCACGGGTTCAAATCTATCATTTATGACAGATTCGATGAAAGAAAGTGTAGAAACAGATTATTCACTTAGTGAACGAAAATTAAATAATTGAAAGAAAAATTAATAACTAACCTGTTAACCTGTTAATTGAAAGAAAGTGTAGAAACAGATCAAAAATTGCACGGTGTCAAAACCTGTCCTTAAAGGTTTTATACGTTACTCAAATTGCTTCGAGTTTAACAACCACAAAGCCCTAGGATTTAATGCAGTCTTATGGTTCGTAAACGACAGCAATGCATACGAACACAAAAGCAAGAACTATGAAAAAAAGGGCAGAAACTTTGCACACAAACGGCAGGAAGGGAGAGAGAAAGAGAGAGTTGTATGTCGTTGTACCTTAGAGAGGGGGTTTAACCTAGTATTTATACTAGTTAAACCCTACGATTTTCAGCTTAACCCCCAAGAAACGATAATTCAGTTGAGACTAAGTCTCACAGATAAAGCCAAGTTTTTTATAAAATTATAATAAACTGATTTTATGCAACTGATAAGACTAAGTAAAAATAACGTGGTCTATATTAGTTTGAATAAAATCTCAATTGTCTTTATCTTTTTTGCATGTTTTTGTACCAAAAAGGTACTCGGGAGCTCGGGGAGAGACTCCTCTTGTTGTGATGCGGCGTGGGAAGTGCAAAGTGCGCTTCCTCGCGCCACTCCGATTCTCGCGCCCGCTCTTGCGTCCTCGACTTCGGTCACGACCACAGCCACGAGCGCAGGCGTGTGCTTTGAACCTACCATTCACAACCCCTACCATGAGCCCGTCAACTAGTTCAAGGTCCATTGAGGGATAAAGTATTTTAAAGTGCTCTACACTTGATGTTTCTACCCATTTGGGATGGAAGAAAATTCCAAACTCACAAACTATTTTCAATAATAAATGTTGAAAATTTTAATTATATGGATTAGAAACAATAAAAGATCAATGCTTTATAATTAAAGTTTGAAAGTCTATTTAGTATAATGAATCAAGGTGACAACTTTATTAAATTTAACAGTCCAATGAACGTTCGGAAAACTCGAAACCAAATAGAGATTACCCCACGGGTTCGAATCTATCTTTCGCGATAGATTCATGAAAGAAGGTGTAGAAACAGAGTGTTCACTGAGTGAATGAAAATTAAATACTTGACAGAAAAATTAAGAACTAACCGGTTAACCGATTCGGAGAACAAAAACTGAACGTTGTGAAAACCTGTACTTAATGGTTTTATACGGTACTCTAATTGTTATGAGTTCAAAAACCGCAAAGCCCCAACATTTGATGCAGACGAACACAAAAGCAAGAACTATGTAAAAAACGGTAGAAACTTTGCACACAAACGGCAGGTAGCGAGAAAAAAAGAGAGAGTTGTTTTTCGTTGTATCTCAGAGAGGGGGTTTAACCTAGTATTTATGCTGGTTAAACCCTACGATTTTCAGCTTAATCCCCATGAAACGGTAATTCAGTTGAGACTAAGTCTCACAGATAAAGCCACGTTTTTTATAAAATAATATTAAACTGATATTATGCAACTGATAAGACTAAGTAAAAAACGTGGTTTATATCAGTTTGAATAAAATCTCAATTGTCTTTATCTCTTTCGCATGTTTTTTTTACCAAAAAGGTACTCGGGAGCTCGGGGTGAGGCTCTTCTTGCTCTAATGCAGCGTGCAAAGTGCGCCTTTTCGTGCCACTACGAGAATTTCCGCGCACGCGCCCGCGTCTTTGTCCTCAGCCACGTCCACGACCACGGCCACGCACGCACACATGTGCGGACCTATTGGGGGATAAAATCTTATAAAGTGCTCTACACTTTATGTTTCCACCTATGTGGGATGGAAAAAAAATTCCAAATTCACATATTATTTCCAACAATAAATGTTGAAAATTTTAATTATATGGATTAGAAACAATAAAAGATCAATGCTTTATAATTAAAGTTTGAAACTTTATTTTGTATAAAGAATCAAGGTGACAACTTTATTAAACTTTAAAAATCCAATTAATGTTTAGAAAACTAGAAAACAAATAGAGATTACCCCACGCGTTCAAATCCCTCCTTCGCGAGATATTCTATGAAAGAAGGCGTAGAAACATAGTGTTCACTGAGTGAACGAAAATTAAATATTTGACAGAAAAATAAGAACTAACCTGTTAACTAATTCGGAGAACAAAAAGTGCACGGTGTGAAAACCTGTCCTTAAAGCTTTTGTACCGTACTCTAATTGTTGTGAGTTCAACAACCGTAAAGCCCGCATAGCCCAGGATTTGATGCAGCCTTATGGTTCGTAAACAACAGCAATGTAGAAGAAACATAAAAGCAAAAACTATGTAGAAAACGATAGAAACTTTGCACACAGAAGGGAGGAATCGAGAGAGAAAGAGAGAGTTTTTTTTTCGTTGTATCTCAGAGAGGGGGTTTAACTTATTTAAACCCAACGATTTTCAGCTTAATCCCCAAGAAACGGTAATTCAGTTGAGACTAAGTCTCACAGATAAAGCCACATTTTTTATAAATTAATATTAAACTGATTTTACGCAACTAATAAGACTAAGTTAAAAAAATGTGGTTTATATCACTTTAAATAAAATCTCAACTGTCTTTATCTCTTTCGCATGTTTTTGTACCAAAAAGGTGCTCGGGAGCTCGAGGCAAGGCTCCTTTTGTTTCGATGCGGCGTGCGAACTGCGAAGTGCGCCTCCTCGCTCCACTCCGCGAATTCCGGCGTCCTTGGCATCGGCCACAGCCAAGAACGCGCGCGTGTGCGTTGGACCTACCATCCACAACCCCCCACCATGAGCCCATCAACTACTTCAAGGCTTATTGGAGGATGAAGTCTAATAGAGTGGTCTACACTTTATTTTTCTATCTATGTGGGATGGAAGAAAATTCCAAACTCACATATTATTTCCAACAATAAATGTTGAAAATTTTAATTATATGGATTAGAAAAAATAAAAGATCAATGGTTTATAATTAAAGTTTGAAACTTTATTTAGTATAATGAATCAAGGAGACAACTTTATTAAATTTAACAGTCCAATGAACATTAGGAAAACTCAAAACCAAATAGAGATTACCCCAAGGGTTCGAATCTATCCTTCGCGATAGATCTGATGAAAGAAAGTGTAGAAACAGAGTGTTCACTGAGTTAACAAAAGTAAATTCTTAACAAAAAACTTAAGAACTAACATGTTAACTGATTAGGAGAACATAAACTGAACGGTGTGAAAACCTATCCTTAAAGGTTTTATACGGTACTCTAATTGGTGTGAGTTCAACAACTGCAATGTCCCAGGATTTGATGCAGCCTTATGGTTCACAAACAACAGCAATGTAGACGAACACAAAACCAAGAACTATGCAGAAAACGGCAGAAACTTTGCACACAGAAGGTAGGAAGCGAGAGATAATTAGAGAGCGTTGTTTTTCGTTGTATCTTAGAGAAGGGGTTTAACCAAGTATTTATACTGGTTAAACCCATCGATTTTCATTTTAAACCCCAAGAAACGGTAAGTCAATTGATACTGAGTCTCACTGATAAAGCTACGTTTTTAATTTATAAAATAATATTAAACTGATTTTATGCAACTGATAAGACTAAGTAAAAAAACCGTGTTTTTTATAAGTTTGAATAAAATCTCAATTTTTTTTATCTCTTTCGCATGTTTTTGTACCAAAATGGTACTCGAGAGATTGGGACGACACTCGTCTTGCTCCGATGCGGCGTGCGAATTGCAAAAGGCGCCTCCTCGGGCCACTCCACGAGTTCACGTGCCCGCGTTCTCGGCATCGGCCACGACCATCCGCATGCGTTTGCGGTTGACCTACCTTCCACAACCTTCACCATGAGCCCATCAACTAGTTCAAGGCCCATTGGGGGAGAAAGTCTTATAATTGCTCTACACTCTATGTTTCTACCTATGTGGGATGGATTAAAATTCCATACTAACATATTATTTCCAACAATAAATGTTGAAAATTTTAATTATATGGATTAGAAACAATAAAAGATCGGTGCTTTATAATTAAAGTTTGAAACTTTATTTAGTATAATGAAACAAGGTGACAACTTTATTAAATTTAACAGTCCAATGAAAGTTCGGAAAACTCGAAACCAAATAGAGATTACCCCACAGGTTCGAGTCTATCCTTCGCGATAGATTCGATGAAAGAAGGTGTTGAAACAGAGTGTTCACTGAGTGAAAATTAAATACTTGACAAAAAAATTAAGAACTAACATGTTAACTGATTCGGAGAACAAAAACTGCACGGTGTGAAAACCTGTCCTTAAAGGTTTTGTGCGGTACTTTAATTGTTGTGATTTAAACAACCGCAAAGCCCCAGGATTTGATGCAGCCTTATGGTTCGTAAACAACAACAATGCAGACGAACACAAAAGCAAGAACTATGCAGGAAATGGGATAAACCTGTCCTTCGTTGTATCTCAGAGAGGGGTTTTAACCCAGTATTTATACTGGTTTATACTGGTTAAACCCTACAATTTTCAGCTTAATCCCCAAGAAACGATAATTCAGTTGAGACTAAGTCTCAAACTAAAGCCACGTTTTTTATAAAATAATATTAAGCTGATTTTATGCAACTAATAAGACTATGTCGAAAAATAACGTGGTTTATATCAATTTGAATAAAATCTCAACTGTTTTTATCTCTTTCGCATGTTTTTGTACCAAAAAGGTACTCGGGAGCTCGACTCCTCTTCTTCCGATGCGGCGTGCGAAGTGCACCTCCTTGCGAATTCCGACGCCCGCCCCTGCAGCGTCAATAAAGACGACGCGCACGCGTGTGTTTTGGACCTTCCATCCACAACCCCTACCACGAACCCATCAACTAGTTCAAGGTCCGTTGGGGGATAAAGTCTTATAAAGTGTTTTACACTTTATTTTTCTACCTATGTGGGATGGAAGAAAATTCCAAACTCACATATTATATCCAACAAGTACTCAAATTTATGATAGACTTGGGAGCCTATATGCACACAAATTATTTCCCTATAGAATGAGTTGCTCAACTTTTAGGTTTATGCATGACTTTGATGTGTATCATATACTTTGTTACTATATGGTTTGATGTGCAATTTATCCTAGATGATTGTGGATCATTGGTTTTTTAAACTTTTTGTGTAATAATGTATTGTTCAATTTTATTAATGTTAATGGAAAAAGGCATAAGGTTTATTTAATGAAATGCTAGCTCGAAGCATCTAGTATTTTGTTCCATTCACTTTATAACCTACACCACTCTTATACACACAATTTATGTCAAGTTGGATTTTATACTAGTAACATAAAACTGATATGCTAAGTTTATCTTTAGAGAGATAAGGTGGCTTTTAAGTGTTTGCTATTACAAGTTTTATGTTTAGATACATTTCTATGAGAGATAAGTCATTGGTTTCAATGGTCTTAACAAACTAAAAAGAGTGGTGTGCAAGTTATTTTCAAATTGTATGTGAAGTAATTATTAGTCAATTAATGAAGTAATGCATTATTATGTTGATTCTAGTTTAACTTGTATTGTATGTGTAGTAATTATTATTTATGTTTTTTGATTGTGTTGTTGCTCTTTATGTTGCCAGGTTTCTTAAGGAACATTAAGGCATCCCATCAAGGTGAAATTGATGACAAGTGGGACTGAAATTTGAGCAAGAAAGTGAATCTAGATGGGGAACTTTTTTCTTGGTGTGTCCATAAGGCTTGGAAGTAGTTGGAGAGTAGAGTTGATTGTTGTTAACTTGTTCATAAACACACACTTAAGTTTGGAAGTAAATTGATCATAGTAGATTGTATGTCGTTGAAACATATTATCATAACAATGAAGCAACCGCTTATTCTTTTGATACTAGACGTACGAAATGAGATGAATAATCAAGCATTGTCCTTGTAAATGTATTTGGTCTAAGGGTCGTTTATTAAACGCTTACAAAGTCACTTTACCTTATCAAATAAACATAAAAAGTATTGAAAAACTTACCGGGTAAGAGCAAATATAAAGACCAAGAATCTTATCCAGTAAGTGAGGTTGACGACTCTTAGCCGATAAATCTTACCGGGTAAAAATGTTGCTTACTTTGTCGTTTTAATAGATTAAAATTTTTACCTGGTAAGTTATGTGAACGTGTTGAATTATACCGGTAAGCACTTACCAAGTTACCGGGTAAGAGTTCGGTAAACGACCCCTAAGTTGGATGATATGAACTTATTTAGCAAGATGGTTTTGGCTTGAGTTGTTTATGAATCTATTTTCACATTTTGAACATATCATCTGCTATGGAAGAAGTAAATTAAATAACTTATTATAGGTAATATAGATAGCTAAAAATGTAAAATGAAAATGTATGAATATAAAACAAATTAATTCGTATGTATTCATGATATTTAATAGTTATTTAATAAAAAAAATATTGCTCAATTCTAAGATATTGAAGAGACGATTATAATGGTATAATATGTAAAAAAATGAAAGGTATTTTTTAAAATCATTTTACTTCATATACGATTATTTGTGTTAATATGATAAAAATGGTAAATGAAAAATAAAAAGTAAGAGATACAAAGTAAATTAAATTATTAATTATAAGGGTATAAAATGTAAATTAAGAGAAGTGGAATGGTGGGATGTTAATCAGTTTCATGTGAGGCAAGGGTTTTGGGAGGTTATACTAACAAAAAAAATAGTGAATTTAAATGACTCAGATCATCTCATGATTAATTTAAATGTCGCAGATCAAAAGGGCGGTTTTCTGACTCACCGCGGTCAATAATATTTATAATCTTATATTTTTTAAGAACTACAATATTATTTATAGTTAAATCAAAGGGAATAACCATTTTCAAGGTGTGTTTGGTACAAGACTAGGTGGAACGGGACAGGACAAAAAAATAGTCCCATATTTGGTATAACATAAGACGAAAATAACATGTACTAAACAAGATTTCATGGGACAAAACATATTTTTTAGTGATAGAACAACATGATACTAAATGTAAAGTTACAACATTACCCTCTTTCCAACATCAGATTCTTAAACCACAATCTAAAATCAACGCTCGATAGTTCATGTCGAAAGGAATGAATAGTGTAAGGAAATTTAACATTTCTTTTTGGGTTTTTGACATTTGAAAAATTAAATCTAGAGGTCTTATTGTGTGGCGATGACTTTCATTGACTTGTGTCTTTTTCGACCCAAACTTGCTTTGTCTTTAGAGTGTGTAAAGCTGAAACATTAAATTTATCATGATTAGATTTTGTAGAAGGATGCACAGTATGATTCTTAGATGTAGAAATTGGAGGTTGATGCGAACGAGTAGAACATTCATTTTCAACCTCAAGAATCAATACTGAGTTTATTGGTTGTTTGCCTTTGTCCAAAAATTATGTATGGCTTGGAAGTGTAGGATTAAAGTCAAATTGATCAACTGAATCATTTGAACACACTTCAGAGTTAAGCAATTTTGAAAAAATTAGTTGAGCATCGGCTAGGATTCGTGCTTCGTTGGCCTCTAGTTCAGCATCTATTTGTTCGGGAGTAAGGGACGTTTTATAGGTAGATGGACGGTAATGACAAGGATTGAAATCACTTGAGAAAAACTCATCCATTTCACAAGAAGAAGGAATGGTATGGTCGTTTTGTACAAAGTCATCGAGAATACAGTTTGGCTGATGAGAGCTTAAGAAAGCTTTAAATGAGGATACTTCGAAAGTGTATCAACTTCGGGAGTATTTGAATTTTTACGATCAAAGCTTTCTTTTCCTTTTCCGAAGAAGAACATTTGGATTCTAATACTTTTTCAAGTTGAATAATTTTCTCTTCAAGAAATAGAGTTGGAATGTATGGTTTAAAAGTTGGATGTTCAGTTTGAAGTTCTTCTTCGGTATAACTCAGAAAATAGTCATTTGGAAGAGTATTGTGTGAGTTCTCAACCTTTTTTGGATAACAAAATGGTATTTGATGATATTTTTTGTTTTTCCTATTCCAATCTTCCCTTCTCCCGACTTTGTTTGAGGACTTCATGAATTACACTTTATATTCTGGACCAAGGTCTAGATATTCAAATTTATAAAGGGTTGGAGTGCTATAGAGTGCCTTTGCTAAACATTTGGGATTTTCAAATCCTAAGTCGGCTTTTGAACATAACTCTTTTGGTGTATTTAGGTGAATTGTTGTTCCGTTTGACCAAGTTTATATAATTTGAGTTCCAAAGCCTTGAGTTTTTCAAAAATATCGTTTCGTTGAATGGTGACAAACTCATAGTTTGAAGAAAATCGAGGGCCTGATGTTCAGATTTTTCAAGTCTTTTTGTGAGGTCCTTAATGTTTGTTTGTAACTCCTTATTTTGGGTTTCAAGGTTGATATTTGTTTGATGAAGAATTTAGACTCATGTCTTGAAGATGCAAGTTCGGTTCTGATGATTAAGGCATCTTTGTGGTTATTCTCTAATTGTGCTTCTAAGTTGGAAACGGAGAGTTTTTCGGTTTTCAATTTAGAGTGCACATCTTCTAATTTAATCATCATATCATGCAATTTAGCAACAAATTGATCATATTCAGGGTTAGTTACCTCGGATGGGTTGTCGGAAGCGTGATAGTTGGTGTTATCATCAGAATGATCCGCATCGAAGGTTCGTGCCATTAAACTGAAATAGGCATGTGGTTTTGTTTTCATGATCGTCCTTCTAGAGCCAGTGTTCATCTTCCGCCATTAGGAATTTTCCGTCTTCTTCTTGTTTTGCGATCATGAGCTTGTAGGCATAGTAGTTTGAGTCTTGGACCACAGGTTTCATTCATTCACGAGGATAATGGCCGAATTTGCCACAGTTGTAGCAGAAACTCATCTCTCCTTTGAACTTGTCATCCGGTTTGGGTCAGGACGTTTATTTTCAAAGTGAGGCTTAGATTTGAACATTTCTTTGCGCTCGTGGTTTTTGGATTCCAAGGCAAACCTTTGTTTGTTGGATGACGAGCGACGAAAGAATTTCTTTTGAAAGGCTTGAGAGAGAAATGCCAAGGATTGCTTGAGTTGTTCGATCTCGGGATCAGATTCATATCCTTCATCTTCTTCTTCTTCCGTGGAATGAATGTGGTTTTCTTGTTGACAGCTTCGGGAGGAATGGTAATCATGTCTCTCAGTTTTTGGTTCTTTGGCAAGGAGGGCTAGTGGATCAGAAGACTTGGAAGTTTTCTTGTTGGCAGTCATGACTTCAAGTACTTCTTCTTCATTTTGTTTTAGAGTTTCGTAAACCTCATGAAGGTCTAGTTCAACAAGGAATTTGCTATGCTTAATTTGATTAGCAAAGCGTCACCATTCGGGTTGTAGATTATTGACTAGTTTCACGTTGTTTTCGATCTTTTGTCTTTTAGATGTCATTCTTTCTTAGTTCGTTGAATAGATTAACAAACCTCTCATAAGTGTCCGAACGGCTTTCCCCTTATTTGGCTTTGAACTCTTCATATTGAGAAATGCAGTTAGTGATCTTGAGTTGAGTGCCAATATTCGTGCCAAGCATGAGTTTCTCAATTTGTTCCCACATTCCTTTTGCCGTTGCTCCATGGCTATCAATGCTCTTGTAGATTTCATTTGAAAGACTCTGGAGAAGGAAGGATTTGGCAAGTTGATCGCCTTTTGCAATATGTTCTTCGTCATTGTCATATTTGGACCTTGGTTTGATGCCTTTTCGAACTGGAATGGGAGGAGTTTGGTTTGGCATGGCAGGCAGGCAGATCCCAATAAATTGGGGCCGGTGGTCCGTCGGTGATAAAGCGCATATTTCTACCGCATGAGTATGTCGGTTGACGAAGTCAAGAAAGCGATCTTTCCATTGCAGATACTCGCCTCTAAAGAGAACCAGGGGACGAGTATCGGAACCTATGGACATTGCTTCGCGGGTAGTCATGATGTACTTGAAGAGTTAATCACGATCGTTGAGTTTTGAAAAGTTTCTAAGACAAACTATGGACTAAAAGGTTTTAAAAAAAATGAGTTGTGATTTCTTGGGTTTCCTATGTGCGAGAACTTTGGATCTCGGATCAAAAGAATCGAGGACTAGGTTTCTTGAATTAAAAGGGTGCGAGGATAGATGTTGTCGGATCTCACATGTGCGAGGAACAAGTTGCTCGGATCAAGTAGATTCGAGAACTAGGTTTCGCGGATGAAATTTTATCGAGAACAAGATCGTTTATCGAATTATCAATGTCTGAGAAGTAAATTATATCGAATCCTTAGGTCCGAGAAAAAAATCTCAACTTTTGATTATGATGAAAATTAGAAATAATATTTTAAAGGAAAGATAACTAGGTTTTCTTGACTAAAAAGAGCTGCGAGTAACAGAGTTCACGAGTCTTTTTATGGACAAGAATGGTCAGGTTATCAATTTCCCAAAAATACTAGAAAAATTAAGAGACTAAATATGCAAAACTTGAGTTTAAAGAAAGCGAAAACAAAGTTTTCTTGACTAAAAAGAGATGCGAGGAACAGAGTTCACAAGTCTTTTTATGGACAAAGATGGCTAAGTTTTCAATTTTCCAAAACGTCAAGATTAATTGTTTAGAATTTTAATGACAAATTTAATATCACAATCCAACTTAATCGCAAAAG
This sequence comes from Silybum marianum, assembly GCA_036898165.1. Taxonomy (NCBI): domain Eukaryota; kingdom Viridiplantae; phylum Streptophyta; class Magnoliopsida; order Asterales; family Asteraceae; genus Silybum; species Silybum marianum. The sequence continues at coordinate 8,064,829 of CM072541.1, forward strand.
TTTCTTGACTAGAAAAGCTGCAAGGAACAGAGTTCTTGAGTTTTCTATGGACAAGAAGGTCTAAGCAATTATGAATGAAGTAGATAAATAATTACCAAAATTTAAAATAATTACTAAAAGTTTCTTGACTAAAAAAAGCTGCAAGGAACAAAGTTCTTGAGTTTTTCTATGGACAAGAAGGTATTTAGTAATAAAGATCAAAGAAGGTAAAAAAAATTAATTTTGTCGACTTTAAGGACGCGAGAATTTTTTTCGGGTATGTATGATCCAATAACTTTACAGTTCACGTGTAATTTGGTCCGATAACTTTGGTTCCCGGATCTAAAGGGTCCGAGAACTATGAAGGTTTGATGTGATAAACTTTGACGAACATGTAAAATCTTAGAGTAAACCACACAGATTAGAACACACAGTTAAACAACTATAGCAGAGATGTTTTTTTTAAAAGCCGAATGGATGTACTGAGAACATAAACTAGACTTTCAAATAACTAAGGATGATAACACCAAAAAAATGATTTTTATGGATTAAAACTAACTGAAACGATGAGAAAACTTGCAGATCATGGTTTAATAATGATATGAATCAATTGTACTAAGAAAAACTACCAAGATCGCAAGTTTAAGGTTATCGAATGAAACAACAGGTTAAAGATCCGAGAAAAAAAATCGAGGTTACCTTTACGTCCAAGAAATCGATTAGAATCTGGTCAAAACTCTAATTGGAGGCTCTGATACCGATTGTGGATCCCAGAATATCAAGTACGTATGTCTTATATCAAGAACACAATGTTTAGAGAGAACGGAAGTCGTATATCTTACTTGGTAATCGAGGTTATAATGATGTCACACTCTACTAAAGTATCGATTACAATAGGGTATTCTCTCTCTATTTTCTAATTAGCCTTAACCCTCTATTTATACTTGCTAGGAAATCTAGAATATGGAAACAAAATAGAATAAGGCATTATTCATTTGCTTTTTCTTTACAAACAATCATTTCCTTATTTTGACACAATAAATCAATTCCTAACATATATGATTCCAGAACAGTGTTACAATATGTACACATAATCGGAAAGTCAATTGTTAACGAACTAACTGTCTATCTATATATACAAGTACAGAAATGCTATAACAACATGTTTGTACATAACAAACCAATAGCATCTATACACATATTGCGATATCTTCGGACTTGTCTCTTCAGAGTTCCTTCAGAACTCTAAAGTCTTCTATTCAGACTTCTGAAGTTGCCTCTTCAGAACTTTATGCCTTAGACATTTTCTCCATCTTCTATCTTCTGAAGTCTCATCCTCAGACATCTGAGACTTCTTCTGCAGACTTGTATACTTAGACTTCTCGGCACAAGTTATGAACTCTGAACTTCTAGTCTGCAGACTTTTGAGCTCTTTTGAAGCAATTCTTCAGATCTTAACAACTTGTGGTGTAATCATCGGACAAGAAAAATGAACTTTTGGATCGTGTACTGATTTTTTGAATGAATTTTTAGTTGTGCTGGGAAAGATAGTATCACGACCTTGGTCTTGTAACACAAAATCTTCGAGGCTTGAAAAAATATCTTTAATGCGGAGGACTTGGGAAGAATTTGTACCTAATTCACTGTCAGTATGTTGGGATGCAATAGTTGCTTGTGGGGCTTTACCTATTTTTACAACAATTCCCCTTCGGGAAGGCAGTGAGGAGGTGGTCTAGGGTTCAGATGCCATGGGTCGGAGATAACCAACTTTAATAGCCACAGACTAGTGAACGTTGTCGGCCAAATTACTATTGATGGCGTTTGGGTAAACGAGGGCTTCCTTAAAGCATCTCATTTGGCTATATAGGAATGTCTCCTTTCTTGTTGTCATTTCACAGACTGAGAGACTGGAGAAGATACCAACGGTTTGATTAATACCATTTATGTTATAAGACCCCAACCTCTTAAGCCAAAACATGAGTTGTGAATAATAATAAATGAAGTAGAGGGATGAAAGCGATAGTGAAAATATAGCACATTGAACCAAAAATGTAATTTAGTCTAAAAACTTCATAAAATTATGATATATTTAGGGGTCGTTTACCAAACACTTATCCGGTAAGTGCTTACTGGTAAAATTTAACACTACCATTTACTTAATGGGTAATATTGTAGTCCACCAAAACGGCATCGTATGTAACAATTTATCATGTAAGCGCTTACCTTGGTAAGAGTCGCCGCCCTCATTTACCGGATAAGATTTTTGGCCATAATCATATACATCTGGTAAGATAGAGTGACTTGATAAACATTAATCCAAATAAGTGTATGGTAAACGTCCCATACTGATGAAAAATGAGTGATAATTGCTTAAAGAGCAAGCTTTATGGAGTGGGGCTTCCGTATGAGTTGTCAAACATTCCGTACACTACATATAATACAAATGATATCACGCCTTTGATCTTGCTTTCCCTAAAATCTTACAATTCCCCACCTAAATCCACTTCCTTTGAATGCATGTTCGTTTTAATTTGTCGTTTATATTTATTTATTTCTGCTATACTATATTAGGATTTTAAGTTTCAAAAAAAATTTATTTTTTCAAAAATACAAATATAAAAATATTTCATATAAATTACAACTTTTCATAGGCATGGTATAGTCTGCACCCAATCCGTCCGTTAAAAAAAGGGCTTAGACTATCATTTTACAAAATTTGAACGGATTCGGACGAAATCGTTTGAATTAGTCGGCGGGGTTGAGCAATGAAAAAAAATATATAGACAGGCCCATCCGGTCAGGTATATAATTATAATAAAATAATTTTTTTATAAAATTAATACTTTATTAAAAAAAATTAGAAATGGTTTTTGGTTGGACCCCTTCTATTGAGTATCAACAACCTCTAAAATATATAACATATGTCATATGTCATATAGTACGCCTCGAATCTCGATCTTGAAATATTTCGTGGTTAAATATTTTGTCATTGAAGATTCCAAATTTCAAAGGATGATAATTTTTGGAGAGAAAATGTCCAACTCCATATTTTATAAGAATTACTTTTTTCTTATGTTGTGTGTAACACCCTCAATTTCACTATGAGTTGTGTCGCGTCATTCTCATTAAATAATAACAAATAACCCAATTATAATGACTAAAGTGTCTTGTTACAGCGGAAATCTTACAAAATATAAATAAAAACAATAACACAATGCTCACCCGTCCCATATCGGGTTACCTTACAAAATCTATTCAAGCATAAAGTCTAACTATCACGAAATCTTATATGTACCCAATAGAAATATAACTCACTAAATATGAGCCTTGTTATTGTCCACCCTTGAACTTCGTTCTCCTAAGATGCAAACTAATAGTCAGCTTTATAAAACTCAGTGAGTTCATGGTTTTCATGCACAAATCAGACGTATCTCATAATACATACCAACAAACAAAATACTCAAATAATATGCATATATGTTTTCCAACCTTTGAAATAATTTCGAAATATCATAAATTGTACAATTTGGTAAAGGTCATATCGTCATTGGCATTCCCCATATTATACGGCTCTTCCTTGTCCAACCACCCTCCTAGGATGTGCCTTCTCTTATATCGACCCAAATCCCATACCCATTGAGCACGTCATAAAACAATAACTCATTTATAGCATGCTAAATAATGTTTGGAAAATAGTAAACAAATAACATAAAACCCACATAATAAAATTACATTACATGCATTAAATGCCCATAAACATGTACGTAAAAATAATATTGTGCATGACGTATGTATCCCAAATAATTCTCATGTTCAAGTAACTTTATACATAAGCATGCATCCCAATTTTAAAGTCTCGTGAAGACTCACATGTACATGTAGGTCGATTAATATTAACACCCGATCGATAACCTACAATTTCATACCATAATATTTAATTAATGGTTTGATCTCCCCAAAGTCAATATTGGTCAACTTCAAAGGACTAAACTCTATAATACCCCATAACGTCTAATTAATTTTTATAATTAAACAACATCATCGTCCAACTAAAATTGTCTCGTATAATTTGAATATCTCAAAAGACGTCACTAAAAATGATTATTAACTCATTCAATAATCCCTTTCTCTAGTAAACAATTAATTAAATAAATTTATTATCCAAGATAAATAATATATTAACTAAATAAGAATTTGCATTAATATATCAATTAGATTAGACACTAGATTGATTGACTAATGATAACCTAATTGACAAAAACTCAATCAAACTTAAAAACCCAACAAGAATTGTATAAACCCAACATATATATATATGTATTGATTGTTCGTGGAGATTCATCAAAAAAAATGGGTTCTTACTTTGTTTTAGATTTTGATGGAGACACTATGTCTAAATTTGTGATTTCTTTCCTTTTAGTTTTGTTTTCTCTACCACCCCCAACTGAACTAATCTTTAGATGTTGGGGGTTGGATTACTTTTGGTTTGTAATCATATGAGCACGTAAAGTTGGGATTTTTAGTAGACTTTTTTCAGTTTTTAATGCTTTTGTGAGACTGATCAACTTACAATTGATTTCATGGTTATATATTAGTTCAAGAGAAAAAATTTACGATTAGATGTAGGATTTGTATACCTAAGGTGAGAACTTGGATAGAGATATATCAATTAAACCTTAGTACCGTGTTACAATCTTTTGCTTAAAGAATTTCTGAATAAGTATGTTGAGATCGAGAGATGAAATATGTGTTTTTAAGGGATAAATCTATTATAACTCGAGAGAGAGTAATAGTGAACTTTGTGATTGTGTATTCATTTAATTTGAATTGTCTGCTAATATTTACAACTAAAGTGTTCTATGTGAAAACCATTAGGGCCCCAACTCCCAACTGTTTTTCTCCTATAAAGTTTTCAACTTTTTAGTTTTTTAAATTGTTAAGATTTCTTTAGTTTAATTAGTAGAGGAATCATTCAACCAAATCAAAATTCTAATCGTCCAATTAATATTTACTATAGTAATTGTGTTACTTAGTCCCTAGTTCCCTTGGTTCCATCCCGTACTTCCAGTACACTATTCCTTGATTCGACCCGTACACTACGGTTAGATTTGGGGGGGGGTGTAAACCCTCCTACGAGAATTGGGAAATATTCAAGGGCATGCTCAGAAAGTGCCCTCATCATGGACGTCATGGATGGATGATCATCCAGACTTTCTACAAAGGTCTACTTCCTCAATATAAGAACGACCTCACAGCTGCTGTTGGAGGAGCACTAATGAATAAGTCATATGAGGAAGGAACTGAGCTCATTGAGAACCTGGCTGCTCACAGTTATGCCACACTGAGATCTTCGGTCAAACGGATAGCCAGTGTTCAAGAATCTGTAGAATTAAAGGCTATCAAACCCTAACTCACTGCCATTAGTAATCATCTGAAGGTAAGTACCATCCAACCATCACCTTAATTCGATTCTAACACACCAGAATTTTATTCTTCTTATTATGAGTCACAACCGGAGCAAGTTCACTACATGCCAAACCGCAACAATCGGCCTCAGAACGACCCATTGTCTAACACGTATAATGAAGGATAGAAGAAGCATCCAAACTTGGCATGGAATCAACCGCAGAATGACCAGAAAGAAGCCATGGGACAACAACAGTACGGTAATAATTCTAACTTTTCTTCATCTTCTCAATCTAATAATGTGTATCGTCATCCAGGTCATCAGCAAAGGAGATTTGAAGAGGGACAGTCATCAAAAAAGAAACCGGGATTAGAGGACATGATGATGAAGTTTTGTCAAAAGTGGACTCAGCGGTTGAAGGACTAACATCCTCAGTTAGCACACTAGCTTCTACTGTTAGCACGGTGAAAGCGGCGACTGAACAGAACACTGCCTCCATTCAGATTTTGGAGAGATAAATAGGACAAATTGGTGATGCACTTCAATCCAGAAACTCGGGCCAATTTCCGAGTCAACCATAAAAGAAGCCGAGAGAACATTGCAATGCCATTCATGTGATAAGCGGCAAGGAATTGATCAAGGAATCGGCTCGTGAGCCAGTTATTGAGAAAGATGATAAAGAGCATGCGGAGACAGAAAGGGTTGAAGTTGAAGATATTAATATTGAATACACCGCAATTGAGCACAATATTGATATGAAAAATCCAGAAGAGAAGGATGTGACAAATCCTTCAAGGCCAGTGGTCAACCCGTATGTGCCACGATTACCATTTCCAAATCGATTGAAGCCACACAAGGATGAGGAACAATTCAAGAAATTTCTTGATGTCTTCAAGAAACTTCACATCAATATCCCATTCGCAGAAGCACTTGCACGAATGCCGACTTATCTCAAGTTCATGAAAGATATCTTATCTAAGAAGAGGAAAATCAAAGATAAGGCTGCAGTGGCACTTATTGAGGAGTACAGTGCGATCATTCAGAAAAAGATTCCTCAAAATATGAGGGATCCAGGGAGTTTTTCTATACCTATACAGATTGGAACTGTATATTTTGATAAGGTTTTATGTGATTTAGGATCTAGCATTAATTTGATGCCTTTATTAATTTTCAGGAAGTTGGGCATGGGAGATATGAAGCTGACATCGATGATACTTCAACTGGCAGATCGATCAGTAAGACAACCACACGGAATAGTTGAAGATGTATTGATTAAAGTCGGCAAGTTTTACTTTCCAGTGGATTTTATGGTGCTCGACATAGATGAAGATAAGGAGGTGCCATTGATTTTGGGAAGACCGTTCTTAGCCACGAGTAAGGCCTTGATAGATATGGAAGAAGGTGTGATGACGTTTAGAGTCGCCAATGAAAAGGTAAGGTTTCATGCTCTTAAGAACTTAGACGGTAGAGGTGAACCGGAGAAAGATCATACTAAGCTTGAAAATGGTAACGACGGAAAAGCGGACGTCGGAAAAATAGGGAAAGGCCGTAATTATGGGCGGTTCGATCCCACAATAGATACTGAGCCAAATTGATACCACAAAGTCAAGCCACGACTTTAAATAAGGCGCTGGGTGGGAGGCAATCCACCAGGTTTGTTTGCTTTTCCTTTTTAATACTCTGAGTGTTTTTTTTAAGTAGGTAGGTCTTTTTATTTTCTTGGTAGATAGGACTCTCATGAGAATCTGAAGAGGGAGAGGTTGAAAATCAGTGGGTGATTAGAAATTCATACAGCCAAAAACTAGCACCGTGTCAAGCGATTTTGGGCCACATGAGTTAGTTCGTGAGTTACGAAAAATCTAACTCACTTCACAACTAGCGTTAGGGACTGTTTGTTTCACAATGGTAACTCTCGTGGGTTATCAAGCTAGTTAGCAAAGCACAACTAGCTTCATAACTATCGCCATGGGCTGTTTTCACGATTAATGGGTTTTAAACCCAAGGCTTGTTAGACGCACACACTACACTTCAATCTATCCCTTAGTGCGTGATTTCTCTAAAATCCCCTCTACCATTGATCGTGTGAAGAGCATTCCAAGGGCATCAATTTCCATCATCTTTCTATTTCACTCCACATCAAAGCACAAGTATGATTTCTCTAGTTGATTTATTTCTTTCTCATCATCATGAAGGTGCAGGTAATATAGGGGTATTATGTTGAGTGGCTAACTTTGGGTATGTATGAAGGGACAATTCAAACCTAGGCTTCGACGTAGGTTTGGGGTCACCATCTTATGCAAACCCCGCACATGAACGCCAATCCAGCCTAGGCCAAGGCCTAGGTTTTGGGTGCCACCTCATCATCAAATACACCCATTGCACATGGTACAAACCTAGACCTAATAATAGGTTTGGAGTTCCCGAGTTATGAATTAATTACTATATTCTTCTTGGTTTCAGGAAATGGGACTGCGCAGTCAATCACTACACGTGGGAGGAGAGAATACATACACATAGACGACGAGATGGCTCTTCATCTCGACACACAGATCAGGCCCACTGAGCACTTTGACAATTTTTAACGTCCAGTATTTTTTCTATTTCTTCTTTTCTATATTTTATTCGCATAGATGGATGACTGTAACCTAATTCGCATAATTAATTATCCTATGTATATAGTACCTTAAAATCAAGCTAGCACGTTGGGGACAATGTGTGGGTAAGGTTTTGGGTTGCTCGCACGGGCATACTTATCCCTGTAACACTGTGTATATGCTTTTCTTTGTCACTTACATGCTGTTAGACATCCAAGTATGTGAAAATCATGGATTTTGAAAAAAATTGCATTGTTTTGAGAATCTTTAAACGGTGATATAATTTTGAAGGATGACTTTTCAAATTGCATGATTAGGGGACATTAGTGGAGGCTACCGGAAGGTATTGAGCCTATATATGGTTAATTGTTTTTCTGAAGGATACAATTTTTATTCTAATCTCATACAAACATCAGTTTTTTTTGCCAAATATGATTATAGCCTGATCTCACTATTTTCTTGCATCAAGTAGTAAAGACAACCATCAGGATATATGGTATTTATTTGTCTACAAATAGTGTTGATCTAAAGAAAATGATTCCAGGCATTGTGTGATTTATCATCATTATTTTTGGCTATCGTTCTCCTTGATTGTGTGCATCCTAACCCATTTTGCAGCCAAATACTAATATAATTTTCATTTCTTTGCCCCACATTAATCCCTAACCTATATACTAGTTGATGCTGCGATTCGGCACAAACAAATTAACCATTTATTATCCATTTAGGTTGGACCCTTATCCGAAAGTGATCACAATATAAAAACGGTTAGCAAGTAAGAAGCATAAAGGGAATGGCCAGAGAAGGAACATAAAAGGGGCCGAGTTGGAAAAAAACAAACAGGCCCAAATGGGTTAAGCAGCTGCAAAAACAAAAAAAAAACAAAAAGAGAAAAAAGGGGTCAATGTGCCAAACAAAAGAAAAAGAAAAGAGAAGAAGGTACAGCAAGTCTGAAAAATGCACTCAAAGAGTGTAATGGGTGGAATGTAAAAGTCAAAGATAACAAAAAAAAGGGGGAGGATATCATGTGGACCAGTCATATTGTGATACACCTAGGATTTTTTGTTCTTTATTGACCTTCAGTTCTTAGCCATCACCTTAAGCCCCATTATAAGGGTGAGCATTTGACCCGTAAGAACCTGCCCGGACCGGGACCGGCACCGACACCGGTATAGTCCAACCGGTCCGATTTTCGGTTCTTCAAATCCTCCATATTCGGTTCCGGTTCCAAACCGGGTTCGGTGCCAATTTTTCGGGTAATTAACCGGGAGCGGCCCGGAATTTTAAGTGACAATTTAATCCTAATTTAATCAATTTATTATGTTTTCTAATATATATAATGACCTTTCAAAGTTTAACAAGTATATCTTTCGTAACAAAAAAAGCCGATAATAGACGACATCGACGACATTTTGAAGGACGATGATATAGTTTTGGATTTTTTTTTCTTCAATTATTGTTCTATTTTGAAACGAGTATTACTTTTTATTAAATACTAACAATCTTTTCGGTTTTGTGTTTATATAGAGATTGCAAAAGCTTTAAACAAAGTAGATGATAATGGAAAGCTAAAGTATGATTTTTGTTGGTTGATTTGGTTTTGAATATTTTGTGATTACTTTACACTTGATTTGGTATTAAACTATGAATATTTTGAAAAATTAGAGTATGATTTTTGTCGATTGATTTGGTATTAAAACAAAATGGACTAATAATCGGTTCCATCCGGGTTTTTGACCGGAAAACCGGGACCGGGACCAGCCCCGGCACTGGTATTGCCTATACGGTCCGGTTATCGGTCCTAAGAATCTTGCTTTTCCGGTTCCGGTTCCAAACCTGTTCGGGCCGGTTCAGGCCAAATGCTCACCCCTACTCCATTACAACCCAATAAAGACCTCGATGATCTTTTGGAAAATGCGGGTTTTGTAGACTAATTTGTACTAATATTCCTTGTCTTATTATTTGATTCCTTTCTGAGATCACCATCGTTTACATCTAAGCGTCTTTCATGATATGCTTTCATGCAGATATAACTTGAGATTTATTGTTTATAACTTCTTACGACATGAGTTGTGTTGTGTAATAGCCAACACAACTATTTGATTATGATTAAACAATATAGGAAAATTTTCTTGTGAAAGTAACACCATGGAAATTTAAAGTGAAAATCCTAAGGACTAATGTGTGAGATCTTTTTCAGTTTAATCCCTATCTGAATTGAGTTCATTTCTAAGGATATGAAAACGCAATTTTTACTAGTGTTTTTAAACTAGAAAGCATATTCACTGATAAATATAAGAAAAGGTATCAGTGAACTAAAATATTACTAATAACGTCGTTTTTGGTGTTATTCTAATACCACTTTCCATGTAGTTTAACTCGTTTTCCAAGCAAACGATGTGTATTTCTAACTGTCTATTGCAAGTTTGTTCAGGAATCATCCCATCAAGAGGAAGATAAGAAATCTGATAATTTTGGCTTAAATTCAATATTTTATAGTTTCATTGAATAGAGGATTGGAATACGAGTCTAACGATATTTTTCGGAGTCAATTTGGAGCTAAAACGAAGCAAATATAGGCAAAACGGTGTCTAAGGCTAGTTTTCACGTGGGTTAGGCTGGAAGCTAGTTACAGAAATCTCGGGCCAGTTATAACCGGCATCCAAACTAGCGTTGGGGTCTGTTTGGTCACCTTGAAGTCGTGTGGGTTACGGCGCCAGTTATAACTAGCGCCCAAACTGGCGCCTGACACTAGAGACGTTTTTTAATCCCTTTTCAGCTAGGGTTTTGAGGCATTCAACATTCTATCCTTAAGAGTGCGACTTGAGGCGACTTTGGAGTAATTTCGAAGATATGAAACAAGGAGATTAACAATGGGATTGAAGATCTGAAGCCGAAATCATTGATTGTTCGTGGAGATTCATCACAAAGAGGGGGTTATTACTTTGTTTTAGATTTTGATTGAGAGACTATGTCTAAACTTGTGATTTCTTTCCTTTTAGTTTTGTTTTCTACCACCCCCAACATGAACTTATCTTTAGATGTTAGGGGTTGGATTAATTTTGGTTTGTAATCATATGAGCACGTAAAGTTGGGATTTTTAGTAGACTTTTCAATTTTTAATGCTTTTATGAGATTGATCAACGTACAATTGATTTCATGGTTATAAATTAATTCGAGAGAAATAATTTATGATTAGATGTAGGATTTGTATACCTAAGGTGAGAACTTGGATAGAGATTTACCAATTACACCTTAGTATCGTGTTACAATCTTTTTCTTAAAGAATTTCTGAATACATATGTTGAGATCGAGAGATGAAATATGTGTTTTTCAGGGATAAATCTATTATAACTCGAGAGAGAGTAATAGTGAACTTTGTGATTGTGTATTCATTTAATGGGAATTGTCTGCTAATATTTACAACTGAAGTGTTCTATGTGAAAACCATTAGGACCCCAACTCCCAACTGCTTTTCTCCTATAAAGTTTCCAACTTTTTCGTTCTTTAAATTGTTAAGATTTCTCTAGTTTAATTAGTAGAAGAATCATTCAACCAAATCAAAAATCTGATCGTCTAGTTAATATTACTATAGTCATTGTGTTACTTAGTCTCTAGTTCCCTTGGTTCGATCATGTACTTCCAGTACACTATTACTTGATTCGACCCGTACACTGTGGTTAGATTTAGGGGGGCTGTAAACCCGCCTATCAATTACTTAGGTTATCAGGACTCATAAGTTCCTTGTCCCTTTTACTATTTTTAGGGATCTTGTCAGTACATGATGGAGTAAAGTACTTCATTGAATTTCATGACTTAATAATATGAAGAATTAAATCAGAAAGTGAAATTACAACATTAAAGTAAAATACTATACACTGAAGGATTACAAAAGAAAAAAAAAATAAGGGTCTAGAGTCCTGAGAAGCATTGGTTATCTTCTTCATTCTTTATTAGTCCTTGTACTTTAGGCATTATTTTTTTTTTATTTTTTTTTTTTCAAAAAAGAATTCCTCTCAATTCTTCTTCTCTAAAAATTGAATCGATCGTTTTCATCAGAGCAGTTAAATAGAGAATTTTGAGGAGTTTGATTGGGACGAGAGAGATCTCCTTATTCCTGAGGAACTTTGTAGTTCCATCATTATCGAGAAAGACCATCCTTGGTTCAGGTTTGCCAACTATTTCTTTTTCTTCATATTTTCTCTGAGACGGCAGGGAGGTATTGAGCTTTGAAATATCAGGAGAACCAAGTGTTCAAAGAAACTATCCAAGTCAAATTTTGTCTCATGTTCATTTCTGAACGATGGACCTTCTTCGGTGTCGGACATGGATTTCTTCTTTTGGATTTTGAGGGGAGAGGAAGTATCATTACATATTGAGAGATCCTTTACAGAAGCCGATTCAAATGGTTTTCTACTACGCCTTTGAACTGGGACTTTGATTGTTGAATACCATCTCTGATTTCCAGCCATTAAGAGAAACCATAGAACTTAAGAAATTGAGGTGACTCAGCTTGATGTCTGTTTTCTCTGAAGATGTTGACCGTTATCTTTGGGCCAGACCTTGAATTTCTTCCAGATATAGTGACATTCGTAATCTTTTCAGGGAAGAAACGAGAGTTAACTTTCTATTTGCACCATTCAAGTTCTTTATTCTTCTTAGCTTTGGCTTTCTGAAGGTCTTTGTTCGCAGCTTTTAGAATTCGCTCTTGGGCTCTTAGAGGATTCCTGATGTTTGAATTTGATTCGGCTAGCACCTTTTGTGCCAAGGCTTCCGCGACCTTGAGGATTTCTTGTGCTTCTCTTATCTAGTCATCTCTGTGTCGCTGAGCTTGTAATGCTTCCTCTCTTTCTTTGGCAGTGAGAAAGGAGAATTCGTCTTCTTGAGGATTATTTACAGGGAGGGATATTTCAGGACTAGAGGTACGAAGAGGGATTTTTACTCTGGTCCTCTCTAACTCTTTTATTAGCTGAGCCCATCATGCTTCTTCTTCAGGTTCAAGTATGGGCTCTTTTATTTACACACCTCTAAACAAGCCCATATTCTTCTTCAAAATCTGACTCGGATATGTACATTAACAGATCTGCAACAGAAGGTTCACTCAAGAAGGGAGCCTGCTGGTTCCAGATTCCTTTAAACCGATTGTTAATTGAGAGTATTGAATCTGAGTGAATTGCGGAAGCAGATCAATTAACAATTTAAATCAATAGAACAGTAAACAGAATGAAGAACAAAGATTATGAAATGAATTACGCACAGTATTCTTCAAAATGTAAATGTATTTATCGACACTTTTTACTAACACAATACAATGCTATTTATACAGATACAAAGACAGAAAGTCAAAATGCTAGCCAATTACAAAGTGCCATGTGTCATAAAGGGAGCGTCTAACAACAATTAGTTATAACAAGAAGTGTGTGTTGACATTTGTAGACATCTCTTCTTTGACTCATACTTTAATATCTAACATTCTCCCCCTAAGTATGAAGTCAAAAAAAAAAAATTCTTCAGAGAGGATCAACAGCAGCGATGATACTTGAAATATTATTGATAAGCTCTCTGTTCTTCTGAAGTCCATCAAGTCTTTTCTCTATTTTCTTTGCAACTTCTGGATTTGTCGTGTCTAAGCCAGCAAAGCACTTGATGATGTAGACTACCTCAGAAGAGTATTTGTGAGCTTCTTTGATGCGAAAGAAGCTCTTTCCATTTGGTCTTTTGAAGATGATTCCCTCTTCTGGTTCAGTAAGAAGTCTACCCACTCTGAATTTGCTTATCCCTTCAAGTTCCTCATTTGGTGCAGAGATAGCCAGATTATCCATTTTGAAATTTAATCCAATCTGGAAGTCGACCTGCCTTTTGTATCTAATGTATGATTTCATACACAGAATAATTCTAGTGTAGGCAACATGGTCTTGTGGATCTTTGCGTTCAGAAAGCTGAGTCTTCATAAATTCTTCCAGAAAAATGAGATCAGCTGGATGGATGGACAACAGATCATTATCACATATGTAATAACTTTTGTTGTTTGATCTGACTATCTCGTAGATTGTGTACCAAATGGGTGTATCTTGAAACTGCTTATGTTTCATGGCTGTTATCTTTGTAATTGGAACAGTAGTGAAAACCGTCTTTCTGTCTTGTTTATGAGCCATGAAGTTATCTTTAACTTCACTGCTGACATTGTATTGGTTGGCGAAGTTAGGCATCATGAGATAAATCTTCTGATCTGTTGGAGCATACATGTGCCTTTTCTCAACTTCAAGTGTTGGAAGTTCAATGTTTCCAACAATGTTTCCAACTTTATTTAATTTTTCTTCAAATTCTTCTCTTCTGATCTCCTTCTGCTTCTGAGCGGCCTCTGCTCTGACTCTTGCTCTTTCTTCAGCTTCAAAATTTTGTCTCTGTAGTTCTTCTTTAAGTCTAGCCTTTTCTCTTTCCAGATTCTCTTTTTCAGCCCTCTCTATCTCTATTTGTTCTTCAACTATTAGCCTCTGGCGTATTATCTCTTCTTCTCTCTCTTTTTCAGCTCTGAACACTTCCTCATCCTCCTCTCTGGCCCTTTTAGCTCTTTCCTTTGCAGCTTTAGCTCGTTCTCGTTCTTCGTGAGCTCTGACTACTTGACCCTTTCGGCGGAGAGCTCGGGATTCTCGCTTTTTCCCATAAGATCCGGAATAAACTTAGCTAGCTGCGGATCTGCGGGTAGAGGACCAGAATGCGTAGCCAGAGGTGTTGGAGTGAGTGGCACTTGTTTTGAAGAAGAGGGTTGCTGTGATGGTGTTGGCGTTGAAGAGTCAGCAGTGGTCGTGTTTGTTTCTGGTGGTGTTTGTTTGGCTTGCTTAGGCTCAGAACCTTTCTCCCCTTCTCCGAGAATCGGGATCCCGATCCTCGAACGTTTTCTTTCGGTTACGCCTTTCTGCAAGCCCTTTCTTCCTTGGCTTTCTTCTTGGAAGTAAACGCCTCAGCAAGAGAAGAAACCAGAGGCACAAGTTGAGAGATAGTAGTTTCGAGAGCAGCAAGTTTCTGGTCGGTTGAAGATGTGGAGGGCTTGGAAGAGTACTTTGAAGCGATGGTCGACATTCGCTCAAGAATAATCTTCTGGAAAGAGGCGAGGTCAGATTTCTTGACAAGCGTAGACACAGAGGGATCATCAGAAGTTATGATGGTCTTGACAATCTTCTGTATATCGGCCACCAGAGAGCTGTAGTCTACAGAGGCACGTAGAGATTCTGGAAGTTGAGATATTGCCTCTGTATTTGCTTGAAGACCATTATTCAAGAGCAAAAGTTGTTCAGCAAGATAGGCCTTCTGATCTTCTTGAGAGGTACTCATTTGGCGCTGAAGATCTGCTAAAAGGGAGTTCTGCCTTTCAATTTGAAATTGAAGGCTCAGAAGAAGAGAATGATTAGTTGTGACGGATAATTTTAGATCTTCCACAGATCTCTGAATTTGATCAGCAAATGCCAAGAACGCTGCATTAGTGACAAAATCAGAAGATGTAACCGGTGCATCTCCAACACATGGAGCCCCTTTACCCTCGCGTTCAGAGGGGCCTTCTACACCTGTTTTGACGTTGAGTGTAGAAGGACTTCCAACCAGTCCTTGAGGGCTGTTATGCACAGGCTCCTCTTCGGTTGTTCTGACTGTTTCAACAGTATCCTCATCATCAGAGGATGAGGTGCTGAAGACAGTATGCTTACCTTGATGAAGTGTAAACACTCCGGTAAGGGGTGCATTCCTAGGCTGGAACCCCTCTGATGGGAATTCATCAGCATCTATCCTAGGAGAGGATGTGGACGCATCCTCTGTGCTTATTGGTATGTCAGTCACGGAGACATGAACATGTGGTGAAGGAAGTGGCGAGTTCTGGGGCGAATGAACTCTTATATTATCATCATCATCCTTTTGGGAGGATGATGAAGTGGAGGTGCTTTCCCCAGATGAATTTGATTCAGAAGAAGAAGAAGTATCCTCTGAACGGCTGGTTTCTGGGTGGTTTGAACTGGGCTGTTCTAAGTCAATGAGTGGAGACGTGGTGACGTCAACCTCAGAAGTTGTGGTTGCCCTTTGGGGAATTGGAGAGGAACACTCATATGTGTCTCTGAGGACATCTTCTGTACCTTCATTTAATAGAAGGTCGGCATGGGTAGAAGCACTCGGATGTTCACTCCCTAGTTTTTTCAAGCTCATGCTCACCAGACCCCTGACCACCTACACCTGGCTCTAAGTGCTCTGGGGTAGGAATTCTCTGTTCTGAGAAAACCATAGAGCTTCTATAGATTTGGAGATTAGAAGAGCTAGATGGGATTAGGTTTAGCATGTACCTGGATAGTTCTCTGGGTGCAGAGTAGCCGATGCTGTCAATGGTTGATCGATGGGAGCTCATTGATGCAATTTTGCAGAATGGCTGAATCAGGGGAGCTTCGATTGCCCCAATTGCAGGATGAGTGATGAGAGATAGAAATCGTGGGAACATGAGTCTTTGGTAGTTGCTTCCCCTGACTTTGATGGAGCACCTTAGTATGCACAGCTGCTTTGATCTCTTGGAAGATGAGACTTGCATAGTCCAAGGGTCGATTGTAGAACATCCCATACATAATCGTCAGAATGTTTCGGCTAGCTTGATCCAGAGAACCTATTTTGCGGGTTAGGCTCTTGTTGAGTATGGAGACGAGTAAATTCCACATTGGGGGTAACTTCTTCCTTTTGAATTCGGACAGCCTGGTGAGAGGTTCATTGTAACCCAGAAGATTGATGAAGGCTAGGAGGGCTTCTGTGGAAGGGTTTTCTTCTAGGGCAGGATTGGGAATGGTTTGCCCGTCGACTTCGATCACTGATAGGGGAAGATGAAAATATTTGGCGAGTTTTCTTTTGGTGATTGGGATTTGAACAGCAATTTCCACTTGTTCAGGATGGGTGATAGAACCGGCGAGTGTTTCATCATTTTTGATGATCATTGTTTGCCACAGTTCTTGGACATAGATTTCAGGGATGTTTGGGTTGGTTAGGGTTAGGGCTCGATTCAACCGGTCTTTGTTGTAGAAACTCGATCATGATGCGAAATTCCGGTTGATAAGTGTTAGGGTTGAGCGCACCTGCACATTGTTCGCCTTTAATGGCAGTTTTACAATGGGAGTACTATCAGCAGTGGAATCGATGATTCTGTCTTCATCATTGTTGGTAGGATGGGCACAGTTGGAAGCCATTTTGAAAGTTTGAATGCTTGACAGTAGAACACTTTGTCTTTGCAATGAGAATAAACACTGATTTAGGGAATATTTGCGAGGAAGAAGATGAAGGTTGAAATTGGGGGTTTTATGTGAGAGAGAAACTGTAGAATGGGAAGGGGTTATTCAGTTTGGGGAGAAACAAAAAACGGTTCATTTGAGCTGAGGTAAGCACGCGGGTATACACATGCAGGGTTTCGATTGGAGACACGTGTACGACGAGACACATGTATGATGATGATTTAGTAGCAGATGCGATTTTTCTTAAAAGCAGAAATAAACAAAAGTAATAAAAAATTCTGTTTAATTAATCAATTAATTTTGAATTAATTGAATAAACACAGAATTTAATCTTAATTTTATTTATTTAAGTTTAAAAATCAGTCAAGTGAGAACAAAAATCACATGAGAGTTTAGTTTCTATAAAAGAATAATAAAAAAGAATTTGCATTAAACATATAGATTTAAACAACCTTGGAGGCAAGAGTTGATTGAATTTATATATTTAATGGAAATTATAAGAATCATCAATTTATAGAAAATTTAGTTGAAAAACATGTCGACTTGATTTATATTTAAAAAAAAATTTGAAATGAATCAAAAGTCTAAGAGACCTTGGCGGCAAGAGAAACTCGGAAGCGAGATAGATTCAAATAAAATTTAAGTAAAATAGTAAATCGGAAGACGACTAACCGAAGTTAGACTTAGACGAATATCTTCTTCATTGTGAAACTCCCCCGTGAATGGTAAACTCCCCCTTGAATGGTAAACTCCCCCTTGAATGATGAACTCCCCCTGTAGTAGCTTCTTTACCTCGTTTCTCAATCTGTACTTTATGATATATCTTGAAAGAAGAATATTATTATGAAACGGAAAATCAGAGTAATTCAGAGGCTTCTGAAGTGTTCTGAAGAGTTCAGAAAGCATCAGAGACTTCTGATGACTTCTGAAGTATCGTCAGAATAGTTCAGAGGCTTCTGGATGCTTCTGAAGAAATCATTGTTACATATTAAGCATTCCCAACTTGCTAATTAAGAAGTTAAAACGACTCTCATCAAGAGCTTTTGTGAAAATATCAGCAAGTTGATAATCAGTAGAAACAAAATACATTTCGATTGTACCCTTTTCGACATGATCCTTGATGAAATGATACACGACATCGATATGCTTTGTTTTGGAATGTTGAGCTTGGATTTTACGTAATGGCGATAGCACTTTTAGAATCACATAGGATGGGAATCTTATCGTATATCGGACCATAATCTACGAGTTGGGTCTTCATCCAAATAACTTGTGAACAACAACTAGCGGCGACAACATATTCGACCTGCCGTAGATGTGGATACGCAGTTTGTTTCTTGGATGTCCAACTTATAAGTCGATTTCCCGAAGTTGTGACTACACGATGTACTTTTTACGTCAAGCTTACAACCTGCATGATCGAGAATCAGTATACGCCATTAAATCAAATCCGTAATTTTTAGGATACCAAAGGCCCAACGATGGTGAACCTTTTAAGTACCTAAAAATTCTTTTTACGACCAAATGAGACTCTTTAGGATTGGCTTGATAACGAGCACAAAGACAAGTGGCAAACATAATATCGAGTCTACTTGTGTTAAATATAAAAGAGAACCAATCATTCCTCCGTAGCCGGTAATATCAACGGATTTACCGGAGGAGTCGAGTCCTAATTTCATACCGGGAGAGATGGGTGTTTTCATGGATGATGAGTTTTGAAGATGAAACTTTTTAAGCATGTCAGAAACATATTTTGCCTGATTTATAAAGATACCAGAGGTACTTTGTTTAACTTGAAGTCCTAGGAAGAAAGTTAATTCTCCCATCATACTCATTTCAAATTCAGTTTCCATCAACTTAGAAAACAAATCAACTTTTGTTTGATGAGTAGAACCAAATATTATGTCATCCACGTAAATTTGAACTATAGTTAACATACCTTTGCCTCTTTTGATGAACAGAGTTGTATCGATTTTACCTTTTTCATATCCTTTGCTGATCAGAAACTTCGATAGTCGTTCATACCAGGCTCTTGGGGCTTGCTTTAGACCATACAAAGCTTTGTCAAGAAGATAAACATATTCTGGATATTTTGCATCTTTGAAACCATCAGGTTGTTTGACATACACTTCTTCTTTTAGACATCAATGCACATTTAACATCCATTTGGTAGACTTTGAAGTTTTTGTATGCAGAGAAAGCCAAGAATAATCTTATTGCTTCTAGTCTTGCAACAGGAGCAAAGGTTTCATCATAATCGATACCTTCCTCTTGACAGTAGCCTTTAGCCACCAAACGAGCTTTATTTCTGACAACAATTCCATCTTCATCCTTTTTGTTCCTAAATACCCGTTTTGTGCCAATAGCAACTTTGCCTTTTGGTAAAGGAACAAGACGCCAAACTTTATTTCTTTCGAATTGAAGTAGTTCTTCCTGCATAGCATCCACCCAGCTTGGTTCAACTAAGGCTTCATGTACACGTTTAGGTTCGATCATACTAAGAAAATTAACAAAGAATGCTTCATTTGCGGTAGCGAGATCGTGTTCGACCCCCTCGGAAAGGACTACCAATTATAAGATCCGGTGTGTGAGATTTAGTCCATTTCGTCATTACGGGTTGAGAAATTGAATGGGTTGTTTCATTTGACGAAATGATTTCATCCGGAAACACAAAATCTTCTTTATTTTCTTCTCGTATGTCCTTCTCGGTATCCGTTTTGTCACCCGTCCTTGTGTCTCCCCCTCGGATGATGAAACGAAGTAGCGTCTTGGTAGCGGATGTAGTAGTGGGAACTTCGGAAAAATAGACGTGTCGGAGGAAACGAAGAAGCGAGGACCGCAGAGAGTAATGCCCGAGGCTTGGAGAATATCCGGTATCCGCAAATGTGGAGGTGATATAGCTTCGACACAACTTCGTCGCCCGTAAAATCATGAAAAATAGCATCAATCTCGGATTCTACGGAACCTGAAAGATAGTCGAAGTAACGGTATTAAGCTTGAGTTCGAAGTAGAGTGTTCGAAGTCGGTTGAGTGTTATCATCGAAGTCAATGTTGATGCTTTCCATAACAGCTTTTGTTCGTAAGTTAAAAACTCGGAAAGCTCTTGAATTTAACGAGTAGCCTAAAAATTTAGCTTCATCGGACTTTGGATCAAATTTGCCAAGATTATCTCTCGTCGTTTAAGATAAAACATACGCAACCAAAGATATGAAAAAATTTTACGAGATGGTTTTCTTTTATTAATCAGCTCATAAGAGGTTTTGAGATGCCTCTTGACAATAATTGAACGGTTTTGAGTGAACCAAGCAGTGGCGACAGCTTCGGCCCAGAAGTGGATTGGGAGACCAGAAGCTGCGAGCATCGTTCTGGCTGCTTCAACCAAGGTTCTGTTGCGACGTTCAACTACACCGTTTTGTTGTGGAGTGCGAACGGCGAGAGAAGTTTTGAGTAATTCCTTGTTCAACAAGATACGATTCAAGCTTGGCATTCTTGAATTACGTACCATTATCACTTCGAAGGCTGCTTGAATCTTCGATGTAGAAGAACTTGAATTACGGTCATCATATTCGTAGTACCACCGGGACTTCGACTTTTGACGAACGAAAGCAAGCCAAGTATATACGGAAAATTCATCAATTAGTACCGTAATATACTTTTTACCGGATAGACTCGAATTGCAATTGGACAACGAGAGATCCACATGTAATAATTGCGAGAGGTCTACTACAAGAATGATCACTTTTTGTTTTATGAGATGCTCGTTTAATTTTGCCCATTTCACATGCGGGCGAGAGGTGATCTTTTTGAAAATGAATATCCGGAAGTCCGGATACCGGTTGTTTTTAACAAGCATCTCAAGATTATTAAAATTTAAGTGAGACATTTTATGATGCCGAGCCACGCAACCTCACTCTTTTTGGAGATGAGACATAAAGTTTCCTTACCATCCTTAGAGGTAAAATTCATCATATACAAGTTACCTTTCCCGTCTCGCTCTCCAAAGTTCTTCACCTGCCTTAGAGAATAAATAACAATGTTTTTCATCAAATACTACTAGTATTTTAGAATCACAAAGTTGACTTACACTAAGGAGATTATGTTTCAAGCCAGAAACATGAGCTACCTTTGATAAGGTGATATTACCTTCTTGTAGAGTTCCGTAGCCTTTTATTTGACCCTTACCATTATCACCAAAAGTTACTACTCCACCTGATTTGTCCTTGAATTGGGATAGTAAATTTTGGGATCCGATCATGTGCCTCGAGCATCCGAGTCAAGATACCGGATATGCACACGCTGTTTCTGCAATCAAAAAAAAAATCAGAATTTCTTAGGTACCCATCGCATAATGGGTCCTTTTATGTTAGCTTTTGGAGTATGCTCGTTTTTTGATTTAACAGAAGGTAAAGACTTTATTTTTGGTTTTTGGTTTTTTTGAGTTTTATTCTTTTTGTGACAACCATATTTTGAATTGGAATGATCGAGAGATTTGCGAGAAAAATTGTTTTAACTTTAAGAACGGTGAAAAACATTCGGAAATTTGAAACATAGAAGATTGAATTGAATTTTCATTGCGAGAATGGTAATTACAATTATTCTTTCTAAAGTCTTTTCTAGTATTAGTTGTTCTAGAGAACCTATCTAGACTAGACTTTTGTTTTAGTTCTGGCGTTTTCTTCTCTGTGTTCTTCCTCTGATCTACTTTTGCAGAAGCTCTGTTATTTACTGAAAAAGGAACATAAGAATTAGAGGATTTCCATTTGCCTTTTTGAATATTAGTAAACTTCGGAAGAGTAGAGTTTAAAATCTTTTGATTTTGCACTTTGTTTTTGAGTTCTGCCTCTTTCTCAAGTTCAAGACATGTTTTGGCTTTGAGACACATATCGAAGAAGTCTGGATGTATAGATACTAATTTTCTCGGTTCTGGAACAGAAACAGGAAGAATGGGTATACCACTTAAAAGTTTAGCACAATCTCTATCAGAAGCTCTGATTTCTTGAGATTTATCAGTATACAAATAATCATCCTTTTTATCATTAATTTCTGAATTATTGGTGATAACTTTTGATGATTTAAAAGAATTTATTTCTAAATTTGAAATGTAATTTTCAGAGTTATCAAAAAATTCTTCATCATTATTGTCATTCTCCCATGGATACGTAATCTCAGCCAAACTTTCTTGAGTTTCAGAAAGATGTAAATCTTCAAATGAACAGGGAGAGATCTCTGGATGATTCTCACAAAGAGTTTCATTTCTAAAATACTTGTCCAGAGTAGAGAGAATATCGCTTTCAAACATAAGTCGTAGATCTTCCTCTGCTTGACTTGGAACAAAAATAGCTGCCTCTGGATTCAAAATTGTATGTTTATTTGAACCAAAATTGAAAATATCATCTTTCTTCTGAACTTTATTTAGATCAACATTTGTTTTACAACAATATTCAATATTTTCGAATTGAAGTTTGCTTGTTTTATGATGATTTTCATATCTAGATTTTTTAAAAATAGATTTTTCATACAAAATTGGAAACTTTGGCTTCTGTATTTGTCCAACACAAAAAACGATTTCGGATACGACCTTTTCTTACACGTGTAGGGATCTAGGTCCTCGAAACCAAGTCCAGATCTTCCTACTTGAGTGTTAATTTTGTCATGAACCTTCTGTGCATCCAGATATGTTATAATCTGTAGCTTTTTCTGTTGAAGTTCAATGTGTAAAAATTCTCTCTCTTTCTGAAAATAGTTTTTAAGTGCTACAGAGTTGAGTCTATCACTCTCTTTGTCTCTGATTTCTTTCCTTTTTTCTTCCAGAAGTTTATTGAGATTCAAAATTTCCTTTTTAAGTTTTTCTTCAGAAAGTTTTAAACTCATGGAAATTGTTTCCTTTGCGCATTTAATTCGAGTTTTTCTTCGTAAGTAAATCCATTTCTCTTTTGAAAATATCTCTTTCCCTTTTGATTGTAGAAAGAGTTTTCTCAGTATTTTTTCGTAATTTCTTTTCGATTGTGAGTTTCAGTTTTAGTTCCTCAAAATTGTTTGATAACATCACAATCATTTGTTCAAGCTCGGATGATCCGGAAGAAATTACTAACCGGTGACTCGGAAGGGTTGATCCTCCGATTCGTTTGTGTTTGCCATTCCACGCAACATGGCTTCATCACCGCCGGATTCATCTTGTACCCGCTTTTCTTTTTTCGCAAAGTGTGCTCTTTCGGTGACATTGTACTTATATTTGTTTTTGTAATAAGTCTTATCCTTTTCCGAGCTCCTCGCAATCTCTCGAGTAATGTCCGGGTTTGCCACATCCGTAGCGGACATCTTTCTTCCTTTTTAATTCTTCTTCTTTCTTTTCTTCTTCTCGTTTTCTCTACTCTCGTACTTCTTGTTTAGGAACATAGGGACGATCAAATCGTTTATTTCCTTTCAAAGACCTATTTCCAAAACGATTAGTAAATTGCTTGGTTATTAAAGCCGAGAGTCGGCAAACGCTTTAATTTCATCATCCGATTCGAGTCATCTTGGAGCGATCTCGATATGAAGGCCTTCGATTTCTTCCGTCATCACTTCGTCTTCTCGATTCCTTTTGTTTCGAGATCAAAGCCGAGAGGACCTCCGATGTTTGTTCTTTTACGAACAACTTCTTTTTCATGAGCTTGCGGTGTACCGAATACATCATGCGGCGACCATTGTTCAAGATCCCGATTGGCTTGTAATGACATGGATAGATTTGACCATTCGGGGTTTAACCTTTTGAGAAATAGAACATTGTTGTCTTCCTTTGATCTAACAATGTCACATCTCTTGCAGAGATTAATCGGCATTGTTGAATCGATGAAATGTTTGTTCCGAGAGATTCATCGGTCGGTGCTTGAAAACTATTATATTCATTTAGAGCTTGGGCTCTTCTCGTTCTTTTTCATTTTCGCACCACCTTCTAAGAGATTCTCCGCTTGATCCCATAAATCTTTTCTTGTGTCACATGAGTCCAGAGATTGAAAAATCTCATTTGGAATGGCCATTATCAACGAGAGACTTAGCTTTCTTAGCTAATTCCACCTTAGCTTTTTCTTCATCGATCCGGCTTATTCCTTGACTTCGAACCGATCTTGCGTACCTCATCCGAATTTGCGGTGGTGGAATTCGGGAATAGTAGTGGTGGGAACAAACGGACCGTTTTGAATAATTGGATATAACTCAGCATCCAATCCCTCATAGAAGTTAACCATTCGAATCTTCCATTGTGGGTATTCATCACGTACAAGAGTTGGAGGTTTAGTCGGGGACCCGGACGTATAAAAACGGCATTCAAGCTCGAATTTGTCATTTGAGTATGATAGAAGAGAAAATTTGAAGATTTGAAAGAAATTTAGAACAATTAAATCTCAAGAAGAACAGGTCGATAATATCACTGTTTCTTCAGATTACAAAATGAATGACTCAATTTAAGAGAAGATTGTTAACGATTCAACAAAATTTCGTAAAACAGAGTGGATTGATAAACAAATTTTGAATCTGAGAAAATACTGTTCGATTGAAAGGAATTCTTTCAATAGAAGAGATCTAATAATCAATAGATTGATCAGAAGGCTCTGATACCAATTGTTGGTTCCAGATTCCTTTAAACCGATTGTTAATTGAGAGTATTGAATCTGAGTGAATTGCGGAAGCAGATCAATTAACAATTTAAATCAATAGAACAGTAAACAGAATGAAGAACAAAGATTATGAAATGAAACCTTTGGGGGACAGGTTAAGCTGAGAGTAGGAGAAGAGGGTTCAGAGTTAGTAATTTCTTCAATACTTCTAATAAAGTATCGGTAGGGATAGCAAGAGGTAGGGAAGTGAGAGGTTGGGTTTAGATAAGGGAAGGTAAAGTTCGATTGGAAGACTTACCTCAAAATTGAGCTCCCCCTCTTTATTCAGGAGGATGTTCAGGTTGGCATCCTCTGAGTCTTTAAAGAGTTTCTTATTCTTCTAAGAGGGATTAGGTTGATCCTATCTAGGAGGTGGCCTATCCCCCATAGGTGTCTTGAAGACCACGCCAGTTTGTATCACTAGCCTTACTGAGGAGAAAAAGTTTAAAGGATCATCATCTGCATCATCATCATCTCTTAGGGTGTATGATAGACCATCTTCTTCTTCCTCTTCTTCCTCTTATTCTTCATATTCCTCCTCCTCATCATTGTCTTGGATGAGGGAATCATCGGCATCCTTTCCCTGATCAGATTTAGGGTTCGCTTTATTTAGCAGATCATCACCTTCAGCGATGATCTGTGTTTCCGTTAGGGAGGATATGTACCAGAAGAGTATTCACCTTCCTCTTAATGGTGGCAAGGTGTCAGACTGGGCCTTCTGAATCAACGAGAGTTGATCCAGGTTCTCTCTATCACTATCAGTGAGAGAAGAGGTAGTGACAGCAGGGGCCTTCAAAATTTTGAGGATCTCTGTCAGCGTCTCCCCCTGCTTGTCTAGCTTGGTGCCCAACTGAGTGGAGTAGGTATTCTAAAATATTGCACTCTTTAGCGATGAAACTTCAGTCTTTAGAGCAGAAACATCCGATAAGATGCCCGAGACAGTGGTCTTCATATTTGGTATCCCTGATACCTTGTTAAAGATGTATTCATCCGAGATATGCAGGTTGTCGGCCTTCATCTTTATTTGGGCCGAGAATACCAAGATATGGCTTAATACAAAATGTATAAAACCAAGATATTTTGGGCAGAGAATACCAAGAAAGAACATGGCTTAATACAAAATGTATAAAACCAAGATATTTTGTTACAAAGAATACCAAAGATTTAAAGGAAAAACAAGTGTTTTGATGAACAAGGTCAAAATACTTGTTATTTGGCATATTTTTTTTTATCAAAAACGTTTTAGTTAAAAGCACCAATGTGTTTATTTAGTACAAAAGTGTACCATAAACAGATTTTATAAAAGATTTTTAGAGTATTTTGAATCAAAATGACCAAAATGTTACTCTTTTCTAAGAAGGAACCTTAGAACCGGTTTTTTGGTTTTTGAGGTTTATGAAAATATAAAACACAAAAAGAAATCACTATAACAAGACGTTATTTCTGACTTGTAGAAGTTCTTAACAACATTTAAGTTGTTATAATAAGGAAAAACACGATTAAAACCAACCTTGATGATTGAAAGTAAGAAAAACGCAGAAGTGCGTGTTCTTGTTGTTTTACGAAGAGAATTCAAATTCTTGCCTTGAAAGTTTTGAGAGCGTAAATAATGAAAAGAATTCGAAGTTACCTTATATAGGCAAATGAGAAAGAAAGAGGAGAGAGAAAGGATGCAAAATGACGGTTTCTACTTTTTTCAGAAAAGGTGATTAAGACCTTTGCACGTCCCTAGGGTTTGATTAGATAGGGAAGCGTTATGACCGTCGTGTGTCAGAGAAAGGCTGGCACGTCATTTTTCACAAAATAATAAGATTATCATTTAAATTGATAAATGTTAATCGTTGTCTTTAAAATCCTCTTATCTTTGGGAATAAATACATTCTCAATGTCGGGTTTTATGTTTTCAAGAAGCATTCTTTGAATAGGAAGACATTCAGAGAGTGTAAGGGAAGAAATTCATACCTTAGTAAGATTTTAATATTTCTTACCCGAGTTTAGGTAATGAAAAATGAATTTGAAATATTAGTTTGTTATTACTGAATGACATTGATTACTGAGATAAGTTATTCTTCAGCGTTCAACATACCAAGTTCACTGATTAAGAGATTAAATATTGGCTCGTCAAGAGGTTTTGTAAAAAGATCAGGGAGTTGATATTCAGAATTCAGTAGGT
The DNA here is from genome assembly GCA_036898165.1 of Silybum marianum. NCBI lineage: Eukaryota > Viridiplantae > Streptophyta > Magnoliopsida > Asterales > Asteraceae > Silybum > Silybum marianum. Next base: position 8,091,864 of record CM072541.1, read on the forward strand.
ATAAAGTGAAGTTCGATTTCACCATTCATAACATGATCTATGATAAAATGATATCTGATCTCAATATGCTTGGTTTTGGAGTGACGTACAGCGTTATTAGCTATTGCAATAGCACTAATGCTATCACAATAAATAGGAATTTTAGATAGTTGAACGTCAGTCACTGAGTTGGTTTCTCATCCAAAGAATTTGGGCACAACAACTCCTAGCGGCTACATACTCAGCTTCAGCAGTTCATGTGGACACTGAGTTTTGTTTTTTAATTGTCCAACTTACCAGCTATCCACCTAGAAGCTGACAGCCTCCAGTGGTGCTTTTCCTCTTAATTTTGTATCTTGTAAAATCATTATCTGAATAATCAGTTATTTCGAACCCTGAGTCTTTGGGATATCAAAGACCAAGATTAGGAGTTCCTTTCAGATATCTGAAAATTCGCTTTACAGCGATCAGATGGGATTCCTTGGGTTCAGATTGATATCTAGCACATAAACAAGTTAAGCACATGATATATAGTCGGCTCGTTGTTAAATACAACAGTGAGACAATCATTCTTCTATAGGCAGTGACATTAATAGGTTTCCCATCAGGGTCCTTGTTCAGTATCAGAGAGAAGGTGCCATAGGAATTTTCATTGGAGAGCTTTGAGTGAGATCAAATTTTTCAACATATCTTTATCATACTTACTCTGACATATGAAGATGCCCTTATCAGATTGTTTTATCTGAAGACCAAGAAAATATGTTAGTTCACCCATCATACTCATTTTAAATTCCTTTTTCATTTGTTTAGCAAAACGAGTACAAAGCCTAGGTTTAGTGGAACTAAATATGATGTCATCGACATATACCTGAGCAAAAATGGTATGACCCTTGTGTTTCCTTAGAAATTGGGTTTGATCAATCTTTCCACGCACAAACTTCTCTTTTAAGAGATATTTGGACAGGGTGTCATACCAAGCTCTAAGAGCTTGTTTTAACCCATAGAGAGCTTTTTCCAGTTTATAGACATAACCTGGATGCTTAGGATCAGAGAAGCCTGGAGGTTGTTCAACATAAACTTTCTCATCCAGCTTGCCATTTTGGAAGGCACTCTTTACATCCATCTGAAAGACTCTAAAGTCTTTATAGGCAACATAGGCTAGGAATAGTCTAATTGCTTCTAGCCTGGCAACAGAAGCAAATGTTTCATCATAATCGATACCTTCTTCTTGTCTATATCCCTGAGCAATAAGTCGAGCCTTGTTCCGGGTTACAATGCCATTTTCATCTAACTTATTACGAAACACCCATTTGGTGCCAATAACAGTTTGACTAGATGGACGAGAAACAAGATTCCAGATTTCGTTTCTCTGAAACTCAGCCAGGTCTTCTTGCATGGCACTGACCCAACTGAGATCAGTGATATCTTCATCGATCTCTTTAGGTTCAGATATAGAAATGAAATTTACAAAGAGACAAATATTATCCATACCCCCTCGGGTTTTAATACCTGTACCTGGATCACCTATTATCTGATCGAAAGGATGATCTCGAGTCCATCGCTGAGTTGGTAGTTGAGGAGTTTGATCAACAGAAGATCCAGCGACTTGTTCAGGGGTTAAGGAAGATGCTTGTTAGGTTTTTTTAATTGTATTAAAGTTTTGGGCTGAAACTGTAAATACCGAAAGGTATAAATAGTTTAGCTTATTTTATTTTAACCTAAGAGAGTTATTATTCATAATCTCTTTGTATAGTGTTTCTCTCTGTAATCAATTTCTATATTGAATACAATCAAGCCGACGAATGCATTTTATTTATATTTGAGAATTTTTCGTGTTTGATTGTTTATGTTTATTGCACTTAATCTTGGCTCACAATTGGTACTAGAGCAAATAGACTGAAATATTTGATCCAGGTAACCGTTTTCTGTTTATCGAACTCTGCTTAATCAATAATTTTGTGCCTTTGTTAGATTAAGCACTTAGGTTGAAATTGATTGAATTGCTTGTCATTATTGCATAAGATTTCACCTTCTATTGCATCTAGTATAAATTTTGTACCTCAATTTCAAGCTAGTTCATCGATTTCTGGGTTTAGTCTGTTCATCGTGTTCTTCAAGAAATTTACAGATTTCCCGATTTTTTTTAAATGTCACTTGGGTTTGAGTTATCGACTATTGGTTAGAGTATATTGATACCCAAATTTCATCAAAATCAAGTTAGGTTGAACTTTGATCTGATTAATCGAACTTGCTTGTTGTTTTCTTGTTTATCGGATTATCGTTGTTATCGGATTAATTGATTAAGCACATTCATCGGATTTTGTTTACAATATGATAACCATCGGATTTTGCTCAAAATCCGATTATCTTCAAATTGATTTCTATCGGATTTGTTTGTTATTCGATCATTTAGTTTACAGCTATAATCTGATCATTTTTGGATTTATTTCTTGCTTCTATCGGATTCACACCTAATAATTCATCTGATTTCTATTGTTCAAGTCCATCACCTTGCCATCGGGAAACCATAAGATCCGATCCCTATCGAATTTAATCACAAATCCTTATCGGATTTTCCACGGTATTCTGATCAATCATCGGATTTCACATAATCCCAAAACCTGTCGGATTTCACTCTTCAAATCGATCTAAATCCGATCATTATCGGATTTGGCACCTGCATCTAATCCCAATCGGATTTTGCCTTAATCCAATAACTGTTGGATTTTTCTGATTTCTGGTTTATTCAAATCCCATATTTGGATCAAATCTCAACTGTCTCACGATCATTTAACTGCAATGGCCACTCGCGATGCGTTGTCCATCGGTACCGATACCAAACCTCTAGTTCTATATCGCGGAGAATATCCTCATTGGAGAGATCGTTTTCGAGATTTCATCGAACGACATACCCATGGTGAAGTCATCCTCATGTCCATCAACGAAGGACCAGCAGAATTCTGGACTGAGGTTCCCGCCAGACTAAATGCCGACCCACCCGTTCCAGTCACACACAAGAAGAAGGAGAAAAGTAACTTTTCGTAGGCAGAGAAACATATAGTCAAAGCTGATCAGCTCGCCAAGTCTTACCTTCTGCAAATCATAACCAATGAAATATACATAAGCATCGACAGTCACAAGGCAACTGCCAAGGGTATGTGGGATAAAATTGAGAAGATGATGATGGGTATAAAGGTCGGTAATCAACTCGAGGTTATTAACTGCATCAACATCTACAAAGACTTCAAAGTTAAAGCCGGAGAGACACTTGACGAAACTTATGACCGTTTCTGCTTACTCCTCAATGATTTAAGTAAGAACATGATCACTAAGACTCAAATTGAGAACAACGTCAAGTTTCTCAATAACTTACTGCCTGAATGGAACATGCATCTCACATCCGCAAGAACAAGCAACTGAATGAGATCGCTCTCCATGAAATCTTTGAAACGCTGAAGCAAGATGAAGATGAAGTTCCTGAACTTTTGGAAAAAAAGAAAAAGACTGAAAAGCCAATTACTGATCCTCTGGCTCTTGTTGGTGAAAAGAAAGACCGTTCATCCCATCACAGCTCCAGAAAGGAAAAGGAATCGGCTGACTCTGCTGGAGAACAAGACTATGAAAGCGGATCTGACCCTAAAATGAACGACATCAGAAAAGCGTTGGCTCTTCTCACCACGACAATACAAAAGAAATACTTCAAGAAGCCATAATCCAACAACGATTGTTATTCTTTTGGAAAGCAGAACGCCGAGCTCAAAGACAAGTATGAAGGAAAGAAGAAGTTTGAGCACAGGAAATCTGAAGGATCCTCAAAATACACTGATGAACCAGTACGCTGCTACAACTGTGGTAAACTAGGCCACTTTGCTAAAGATTGTTGAAATCCAGTTGTTCGGAACTCTGAGTACTACAAGAATAAGATGCTTCTTGTCAAGGTTGAAGAAGACGGCGAGGAACTACCGGTTGCATCGTACCAAGACTAAGGAAGATATACAAGAACATATATGTTTCATGACAAAGATTTCTGACGCAGAGGATTCTGACTCTGTCTCTGACGATGAAGGATCAACGCACTCATCACACTCTAAGGTTAGTAGTTCTACTCATATAGCCTTACTTAATCAGTTGCAAACTATGATGCTCAAAATGGATGACTTAACTACTAAATTAAAGGTAGAAAAGAACGTTGTCATTACTTTAGAGGCCCGACTTGCAAATAACTATAACGTACTTTTGCTAGTAAACATTGAAACCGCTGAAAACGCTTGTTGGGCCAAAGGTTTACAAAAGGATAAAGAACAACTTGCTTACTCCAACACCACTTTGACAAACAAGTTATCTGAACTATCATCTAGATTAGCTAAGTCTGAACTTGAAAATGAAGAGTTTTCCACTAAAGTAGATTTTTTAAATGTTCAACTAGAAGATCTGTTGGAAAAAGTCAAGGAACTTGAACTCCAATTTATCAAACGAGGTCAAACTGACCAAACCATTCATTTAAACAAACCCAAGGAGTTCAAGTCCTATAATTTCAAGGAAGGTGCCGACAACCCTCATTATCTCGAAAATGCCGTAGTTGACATCCCTACTTTATACAAATTTGAATATCTAGACCTTGGTCCGGATTTTCAAATAGAGTTCTCGGAGTCACAATTTCTCCTAGGTGATATCGCACTATCACGTGATCAGGTTAGGGAACATGAAGACATTAAACAAGCAACAACATATAAGGATCAAATTCTTTTCGTATATGCTAATCTAAATGAGAGTTATAGTCGGAAGGAATCCAAACCCACTTTCTCGAATGATTACTTTAGTAGCTACTCTAACGCTGAAATCCAATCAAAACTAGTCGAATTTAAACTATACGTTCCCCCATTGATTTTAGAATATCGTATAGTTCAACTGGAACATGATTATGAAGTAGCTACGAACGCTTTTGTTGGAACCCAAATCCCAATTATACTCAAAGAATGTTGATTAAAGTTTGAATAAGAGTTAGTAAGCGAAAGCAATTAATAAGCAACAATCAAACTAGAATTGATAAACTAAATTAGATGAACAGAATTATATTGCACGAAAGAATTTTGTATTTCACTCAGTGAGTTGAATGATTACAATACGAACAATCACAAAATATCTCACAAGTTCTATTCGCTTTTGATTGAGTTGAGAGATGTTGTAGAAACATAAAACCAAATGAAAATTTCATTATCTCAATTATTTTGGTTTATGTTGATTTAATTTGTAAGTGATGATGTGAAGGAAAAGACGCCTGACCTCTCTCTCTCTCTCTCTATATATATATATATATATACTATATTATAAAGCATTTAGGCAAAACTCTTAAAAACATATTATAATGCATAAGGTACAAATTTTTAATACACATTACTTAAATTTCAAATTTACAAACTAATATTGCATCAATACAACATATTGAAGCACATTAACTATCCCGACCATATTTATCTCACACGCATCCTAATCCCTAAAATTGCTCTCATCTCAAGCCCAAAATTCTTTTCTCATCCATATCCTTGTAAAAAAAAGATACTCAAATTACATAACCTCCAAGTCTCCAAGTCCCTAAAATCTCTCAACCACATCTCCCTTTTTCCCTCCTCAAATAGGCACCTACCCTTCAAATCTCCCAAACCACTTCCCAAATGAAATCCTCTTCGTGGAGGTAATTTCAAGGTACGCAAGATCAATTTCTCTTAGTTTATATGTATGTTGTAGATGAATTTAAACTATTATGTTGCTTTGTCTGTCTAATTGACATTTTATTAGCAACATGAGCAATTTTACTTATATGTGAAGGGATAGAACTTATACGTAATGAAACCTTTCAATTTGTAACAAAGTCATTTTTTTACCATGCAGGTTGGATGTTGATCAGTTGTTCCTCCCCCAAAGAATGATTCACGGAGGTAACTATGATGTGTCTTGATTTGTCCATATCATTTAACAAGTTGGACTTTGATAGAATCTACAAATATAAGAATTCGATTAAGAAAATGAAATACTAAATTCTATTTTGATACTAATATCGATATATTTTTTTCAAATTTTTATGATATCCTCAAATTTATTTTTTATCAAAAATAAAAACATTATGGTTTTCTCAAAAACCACGTGAAACTGTATTATAACATCGACAATAACAAAGAATAAAATGAAACATTAAAATCAAGATGTATCGCTGCATTGCGCGAGTACCCTTCTAGTATGTGTATATATATATATATATATATATATATATATATATATATATATATATAACAGCATCTAAGGTAAGGATGAGTTGATTTTTAAAGTGATTGTGTGATGTGATGTTGTTTTCATATTTATTGTTTTATGATTCCAGAAACTAGGAATTTCAGAGAAAGCTTGCTTGGTAGTGGAGGACAGTGTGATTGGTCTACAGGTTCTGATTGAGCATTAATTAAATTATTAATTACTATGAATTAATTAAAGAAAGATTAATAAAGTTTGGTTTGGTTTGCAGGCAGCAACAAAAGCTGGAATGTCATGTGTGATTACATATACATCTTCAACAGAAAATCAGGATTTTACAGATGCAATAGCAAAATTCCCTGATTTAAGTGACGTAAGGTATCTATCTATCTATCAATTTCTTATTCTATGTTTGACAAACTAGCTGATAAGCTAGCGTATGACTTATAAGGTAGTTGATAAGCTAGCTGATGAATAAGTTATGTTTGGCAAAAACTAGCTTATGAGCATGTGAAATGACCAAAAAGGACATGTTGAAAGTAAATAAATAATATTAGTTAGGGGTATAATTGAAAAAAGTGTCAAAAAGCTCCTCATAAGCTACTCCAAGTAGCTTATCGATAAGCTAGCTTATAAGCTGACTTATAAATTGTTTATGCGCAAACGATTACTCGGAAAATAAGTTTATAAATTAGAACTTATAATTTAGTTTATTTTTGCCAAACAATGCCGAAGTGGTTCAATCTTGTTTTTGTTTCGAGAAATTAATATTGGGTTTTTGTTTTGAAGCTAACGTGTTGTATCATATGTTAATTGCTATTCAGATTAAAAGACTTGGAGGAATTGCTAGAAAAATGTGGTGGCTGCCACCTAGGAAAGTTTGAATTCCATGTCCATTTCTTGTACTACAGTTATCATTGTTGTTTGTACTAGGCTTAGGCTTTTTATTTTTAAAGTTAAAATGATTGAAATTCCTATATATACCCAACGTATATTGATAAAGCTATATAGATTCATTTTAACATTTTGGGGTTCTATGCTTATCTTGTTCCGTTACTACTCTAGTTAAATGTTAAAAACATCAACCGCCAAAAATCTCGTATTTCTAAATGTATAAAAAAACAATCAATTATTATAACATCAAGAGGGTCCACAATGCTAGTCAAATTCAATTACATCCTCAAACTGGAATGATAGCATCAAACTTACGGAAACAATTAATTTATGTTTGTAAGTATAATGCGATAAATTATTTGGTAATAATAATTGCTTGTTTGACAAAAGCTAAACTATGAGCGTATAAAATAAAAAAAGACATCTTGAAAAAAAAATAGTGAATTTTCTAACAAACAAAATAGTAAAAAATTAAATAATATAAAATGTTAATTGAATGAATTTAAAATTGATTATTATATATATATACTATAAATTTTGAATTTGTTAAAACAGATTTTATAAAAAATATACATTATCTATGACTTTTAAAAACCTATTATATATGAATATCAATAAAATTGATAACTTCACATATTATAATTAATTAATATTTTAAAAAAATATAATTAATAATTAAAGCAAATATTTTATTAAAATTATTTAGCATATTTTAATTTATCTATAAAATAAAATAAGTAAGACTTCATTTTTATGTATCCTACATGAACATTTTTATAATTGTTACATTTGCTTTTTGATATATTAATATATTGAATAATAATTAAAAATAATAATTGGTATAGTATAATCAAAATTTATTTTATAATTAAAATTTATTGTATAATTAAAATTTATTAATAATGTATAATTAAAATTTATTAATAACGTGTAATTAAATTTAACTGATGATTTTTAATTAATTTTAATTAGTATAAATTAATATTGAATATAAATATGAATATTTATTTATAATTAATATTCATTAATAATAACTAATAAGTAATAAAATGAATCAGGGTTAAAATTGGAAAAAGTCTCAAAAGCTTCTCATAAGCTACTCTAAGTAGCTTATCAATAAGCTGACTAATAAACTCGTTTATGTGCATCCAAACGATCACTCAAAAAATAAGATAGCTTATTTTTACCAAAAATGCCTAAGTACATGCATTTATCTGATCCAAAAGACCATTCAATCATATATATATATATATATATAGAGGAAAGTTCAAATGTGAACTCATTTTTGGTTGTGAACGTGAGGACGAATCTCAGCCACACATCTTCGGTTATGCTGGACGCGATCACGGAGGATTGACGCGATTCATGGGAGGTTGGAGATTATTAAAGGAGGGGAACCAGGTCAAAGCCGCCTTTATTGACCGGATAAGTGGCTGAGATTCGTCCTCACGTTAACCAAAAATGAGTTCACATTTGAACTTTCCTATATATATATATATATATATATTATTGTAACAAATACTGAAACCCAATGCAGCAACACAATCTGATATGCATTAAGTTGCTTTACAAAATACTCGTTATCTTATTTCTCGCTTGATTGCAATTCTTGTTCAACGTGCATTTTCATGGTGAGGAAGAGAGTGATGAATGAGGAATAACTTAAAGAGTCTGCACAACTCTTTTGGTTGCTCCATGTTGATTGCATGTCCTGTCTTCTTCAATACTATCAGCTCTGCACCTTCACCTAAATGACTGTATAAACAAACTAATCATGAATCATAAATTATATTCTAGGTTTTTGTACAAAATAAATTCAAATAAACTTGCCTTTTTAATCTGTAGCCCAATTCCAATGGAAATATCTCATCATTTTCTCCCCAAATGATCAATGTTGGCTGCTGGCCATCAACTCATATATATTATTATCAATATACACACAAGATGTTAACTTTTTTTTTTATTAAAAAAGAAACAACATTATTATTTTTATTATTATGATACCTGAGTGATCTTAGGAAGGTTTGAAAACTTTCTATCCTTTTGTACAGCTTCAATACATTCTTTTTTCTCTTCAAAGTAATCAATGTTCATTTCCTGTAAAACCATAACACAACATCTGCCAATTTACTTATTAATGTCTATATTATTTTTGAGAACCTATATATGCCTTCAACTTTTTCTTCCTTACCAACTGAAATAAAAAGCTCAAGAACCAATCATGGAAACGAAATACAGTTTCCCAGAAATCATCAATGTTATCCAAATACTCTACGGGTTTCAATCTTTCCTAAAAGAAAGTTATAAAAATACTTGATCCAAATTGTTAGTATATATAGTTCTTTCTATATTAGATAGTTGTATATTTCTTAAATCTATTCACTTCCTAAACTAACTTTGATTTAATAGAAAATAATTTCCAAATCATTTGTTTCAACTTCATCTAATAATATCAATATATACATACTTGGTTTTATCAAATGCAATACAAATATAGATTTATGTGGGTATTATTATTAGTATTATTATTATTATTATTATTATTATTATTATATAGTAACTTTTTTGGAGATAACATTTTTAACTACAAAAATAAGGATCACGGAAGGTGGAGAGGGAGTTGACCGAGATTAAATTAAGATATTATTTACTAAAAATCTCACATTTGGACGGATTTTATGTACATAAACAGCTCTCCACCAGTATCATTTGATGATTAGACAGTCATAAGAAAATTAAAGAAGAAATATTTTTGTCGACTTACATGAATAAAATCGTTAATCAAGCAAGAGGGAACAAGATTCGTAGGCGGTGGCTTATAAAACGAAATCCTCACCAGTTCCCTAACCTTGTCAGGCGTCCGAGCCAACAAAATATTTGCAGAATCCTTGATGTTCTTGGAACTAAACAAACCCTCTTCCAAATCTATCTCTGAATCCAAACTAACCCCAGAACCCACAATCACCACCTTCTCAATAGCCTCTGGAAATCGCAAAGCCATGTTATACCCAACAAACCCACCATAACTAAGCCCCACCAGGTTAATTTTTCCATTTAATCCCACACTCTCCAACGTACTCATCACGCACTCCGCTTGGAATTGCTCCGTCCGTTCTGGTCGTCTGGTGTATGAGTCTCCATAGAACAGCAAATCGGGTACATAAACATTGAAAAGAGGGGTCACACGAGAGATTATTGGATCCCACTGCCACTTGGCGTTGGCTCCAATACCATGAACCAGGACCAAATTGGGTTTGTTGGGTTTATGGGTTTTGGGTATCCAACAGTGGATAGTGGTGTCACCGTCGTGGAGGGTGGTGGTGGTCGATTTTAGGCCGGCGGAGGTGAATGATCGTGCCAGACACCAGTCCCTGGAGGCTGTCAAGTTAATGCACATCACCATTGGATCGAGTAACTCAATGAGCAATGGATAAAGGAGTTTGTGATCTGTAACACCCTCAAATCTGGAAAAACGACTAATTTAAAATTTCCATTAGTACAAGATATAAAGAATAATTCTCTCTTTAATAATCTATACTTGAATTACCTCGAGTCTCAATCTAAAAATTAATTTAGTAAAGACTAAATTAAGGTTGGGTGTTATACAACCCAATAATTGTCGCTATCTCCAATTGCGAAAGACGTCAACACATACACATAGCTAAGTTCTTCTCCTGCATCTATCTAGCACTCAATATCATCACAGTATTGCTAGTACCAACCCCAACAAGGACCTGATGCACATACCGACAAATAAAAAGGGTTAGGCTTATGCCTAGTGAGTTCAAACAGTTTTCATCATTTATATAAAACGGTAAACTGGAAAACTACTATTTTAATCACAATTTCCAAGATGAAATGTATTAAATATGTAAACAACATCTTTCCCAAAACCCACCATTAGATACCATGAGCAAACGAGTATGACAATCGGACTAGAACAGGTCGAGCTTTTTTAACTAGCATGATTGAACGTGTCTAATTCTGTTAGGTTGGTTGATCCCTATCAATGTGCCCAACTTACCATTTTAAGCATGATATGTATCTTATATGGACTCAATGAGAGTTCATATGGATCTAATTCAACATAATCAAGTATATGTTATCGTCGGATCCAACTGGATTGGCCAAACATCGTTAATATGGAGTACTATAAGTTGACAATTTGGATGCTCGCATAGATAGAAATCATTTACTCGGTCACCACAAATGGGTTGGCATATTCCTAAAGACGAGGTGTTGCTAAAAGTAATAGCTATCGATGTTTCCAATACACGTTGAAGAGCTTAATGTTTCTATATTACTTATATCACGATGTTAATTCAAATGGACTTTTAAAAAATTTAAAATTTAGTAGTGTACATTCATGCTCGTTACAATAAATTAAAAGAAATCAACTAGCTCCGGTCTAGTATTAATGGTCCAATCTAGTTTGACTGCTCTAGTCATACTTACTAAAAGAGCTCGACGGGCTCTCTTAGGGTCAGACTGATCCAATCATGTTAGTTGATAGAACTCAACTACCTTCCTTAGGCCCAGACTGGTCCATTCATGCTAGTTAATATAACTCAACTGGCTCCCCGTAGGGTCAAACCGAATCCAATCATGCTAGTTAAGATAGTTCAACTAGATCTAGTCAAGCCAATTTGTAAGCGGTCTAATCGATCCACAAGAGGCCTACTATAACATGCAATAATAGAAGGTAACTAAGAAATAATATTAAATACATTGTGACTCTAACAGGTCCAGTCACACACATCAACAATGCTTGATAGCTCGAGTAAGGCCTAACTATACCATGTACTCAATAGAACCTAATTGTATCCAATCATGATTGTTGATTACACTAAACTAGTTCCAATTGAATTATTACCAATTATAACTAAGATGATGATATACAATAATATACTTGAAATTGTCGTCAAGATACAATATGACTCTAACAGGCCCGTTCATAGTATTAACAATGGTTGGTTCCCCTAGTAAGATCTAACTATTCATGTACTTAGTATAACCCAATTGTATTCAATCATGAAAGTAGTATAAACTAAACTAGTTTCAACATAGTTTTCTCCAAATCTAACAAAGATGATAATATAATATACTTAAAATGAAAGAATAGATAGAACATGATTAACGACCCCGTTCATGCATATTACAAATGATTAATTGGTTTAGTAAGGTTTGATGATATCATGTCTCAATCGACCCTAATTGTGTCTAGTCGTGATAATGGTTATGTTAAACTAGTTTCAACTGAGTCTCATTGTTCTAACCGAGATATATTTAGTAGAGCCAATATATCAAATAACGATAGTCGATTATTCTCAATGAGTTCATCCAACAATACAATATATATATTATATAATACTTCAAGGTAGAATGGATACATTGTGACCCTAAGAGGTCCATTCATTCCAATTAAAATGGTCAAATGGACAAAAATTACTTTAACAAGTCCAATTATCTCAAATATCTAATCTCAAGAAAGCCCAACTGTAACGGGTCTAAAGCAACTAAACAATTTAGCTCGACCGGGTTAATCGAGCTAGACTAGGCCAGTCGAGCTCATTCATTTCATCATCTTCATCGAATGACGTCAATTTTGGCCGACTGGTCCAGTCTAGTTCAACCGGGCCAGTCTAACTCAACCGTTACTTCTTCTTCCTAAAATGACGTCCATTCATGACAAAAATTATTGTAAATTACGAATTTAAATCTTTAAAAAGTGTTTTAATAGTTTAAACGTTCTACCTTTATAATTTTCAATATTCTAAACCAAAAATTATGAATTTATCTCTAATTTATTTCAATTTGTGTGTGCTTCAAATAACTCCTTTTACCATCAATATTAATGTTATTGTCGGAAAATTGATATCATCACAGATGTAGTATTAAATTTATAATTTAGAAGATAAACTAATTAATATAAGTCGAATGTTGAACGAGAATTGAAAAGAAGTTGAATGTTAGGAGGATAATGAAGATTTCATGGAAGAAATGGATTCCAAGCATTAGGGTTTAAAGTGAGAAAGAAATAGTTTCTAATTTTCCAGATTTTTTTAAAACCCATTAAGGGTATTTTAGTAATATTATAATTTAAATTTTTATTTTAGTTTTAGTTTTATTTAAATAACTTCACTAAGGGTTTTATAGGAATAACATATTTATAAGGTTATTGAGTTAATTTTAGATTTTAGAAGGTTATGGAGCCAATTAAAACCTCATTTAAGGTTATTTAGCTAATTAACCCCTTGATGCCTATGAAGACCCGATGTCTATTTCAGACTATAAATACTAGAGATTACATCTTAATGGTCAATGGTCGATGCCCGACTACAAGAGCCCGCATTTTAATGCCTATGAAGACCTAATGCCTATCTCAAGAGGTTACATCTTAATGGTCAATGGTCGATGCCCGACCGCAAAACCCACAACTTAATGTCTGGAGACCTGATATCTACCTCAAACAACAACAAGGGAAATGACTATCCCAACCAAAATCGACTTCTATGCCTATGGATCCATTGCAGCGTAGTCTAAATTACATGACTTCAAAACGAATGACCAACTCGCTCAAATCATGTAAGTTTTATAAATAATTATGCTACAATGCATATAATTTCTAAAAGCTCAAAGAAGAGTAACTTAAGTTGGACAAATGCCCATAAATCTCAATTAAGTCAAATTGAGCCAAAAGACTCAACCAATCAAATAACTAATAATAAAAGGTCAGTCAATAAACGTATTTAATCCATGTTTATGCAGCATATGCTCCATAAGCAAGATTTATCCAAAAGACCGATTATTAGTTGGAATAAATCATTTTCCAAACATAAACATTCTATACATATTTCTAAATGTTTTATAACATAATATTATGCAATTTCCGAAATGATTTAAATATAAAGTAACCACGTCAAATAATATATATATATATATATATATGGGAGGGTTCAAATGATAACACCCCAATTAAAGGAACAAATGGGACTCATTTGGGACCACATATGATGTGGGTCCCACCAATAATGATTCAATGGGACCCACTATTGAAAATCATATATGATTTTTTATTGGCAGGACTCACATCATTTGTGGTCCAAATGAGTCACTTTGTTCCTTTAAATTTACAAAGTTCTCATTTGAACCTCTTCCTGTATATATAGGGGAGGGATCATACGAGAACCACCCCTTTTTAAGGTAATAAAAGAACACTTTGTGGACCATATATGATGTGGTTTAATATTAAATCAGAAATGATTTAATATTATGTGGGACCCACATCACATCATATGTGGTCCACAAGGTGTTCCTTTATTCCTCTAAATTTACAAAGTTCTCGTTTGAACCTTCCTCTCTCTCTCTCTCTATATATATATATATATATATATATATATATCACCAAATAATTTTCATTCTTGAAATAAATCATTTAAAGAGCTCAAACTTATAATTTATTGAACATATAAATTGAAGATCTCTAAATATGCATTTTCAAGATATGTAGACCCAAAAATATCAAATATGTAAATTTCAACATACACCCAACACATTTGATAAATATTAACTAAAACATGATAATATTTTAAAATACACATTTTGACATATACATAGTTTTCATAAAGTAACTTGAATTCGTTTTGTTAGATCTAGGATTTATCTCAAACTTGAGCTTCCTTTTAACGAACCCTTTAGATCCACAAAATTCTTACAATAAAACTTTCATCTTGAATACTAACAAACCCATAAATACTAATATTGACTTCAAAATTAAATCTAAAATTAAAAACCTTAAATATGTAGAAATTCAACAAAATCTTACCTCCAAAAGAAGCTCCCAACAATAAGAAATAGCTCTCAAATCTTTTAGGAAGTCTTATAATTTAAACCCAAAATATGGATTTCTTAAGAAAGAAGAAAAAAAAAAGGAAAGAAATAAGGAATGGAAATGATAATTTCTTAAAGAGGGAGAGGTTTACGCAGGTTTATTAGGAGGTGAGAGAGAGAAAGATTTATGAGGGAGATAAAGGTATATGGAGTTATGGAGAAATGGGATTTAAGGCTGATGAAATCAAGAGGGTTTTTCATAGCCCTTGCTGCGTCCGATCTGTTTTAATCACAAACACACAGCGCAAAGATGGCAGCTTGTTTGAGGCTCTTTCACTTCCCAATTCCCATGGATTAGATATGGACCCCCACCACTTTAAATAGAAACTTTAATTAAATTTGATGCTAAGCCCCCTCAACTCCCCAAGTATTACACAATCGCCCCTCATAAAATAATGTTATAATTATTTGGTTTATGCCATCGCAACGATATAGATATGTAAAATATGTATCTATGCATATCTACTCTATGTATGTATTATATATATACAGGAAAGTTCAAATACAAACTCAAATTTGGTTGTAAACGTGAGGACAAATAAAAACATGACACGTGTTAGGGGTATAATTGGAAAAAGTGTCAAAAAGCTCCTGATAAGCTACTCCAAGTAGCTTATCGATAAGCTGACTTATAAGCCAGCTTATGTGCATCCAAACGATTACTTAAAAAATAAGTTAACTTATAAGTCAGCTTATAAGGTAGCTTATGTTTGCCAAACAATGCCTAACACTTAAATGACAAATTTTAATAAATTATATATATATTTATGGGTTTGGAAACTTGACACTCTTTGAAAATTTTGTCCTAGATATCTTGTCAATAAACCATATTTTATTTTCATAATTAATTTGTAATTAAATCATACAAAATTATAAAAATAAAAATGATAAGTGAATATGGATTTTTTATACTAACCTGGATATCCAACCCGCTATGCGAGCCAACTATGGATATCCAACCCATGGTGACCACTCGTTTCGCGAGTAGCCCAGAGTTATCGCATTTGAACCTCCGTCGTCAGAGGGGATTTTTGTTCCTCTTTGGAGTTATTGACTTCATAATTGTGATTTACCCGCGCGATGCAACTAGTATATATATATAGAGGCGGGTTGATGCGAGAACGGTAACAATTTACGAGAATGTGAGGACAATCCTCAACCAATCATTTTATACATTAAATTTTTTTCATGTACAAAATCATATGTGATTTTGTACTAGCATCAAAAATGACTTGTGCGACTTTTGCTGCGGAAAAAGTCTTGGCTAATCATATGTGATTTTGTACATGAATCATATGTGATTTTGTACATCAAAAATTTCACGTACAAAATGATTGGCTGAGGATTGTCCTCGCATTCTCGTAAATTGTTACCGTCCTCGCATGAACCTCGTAAATTGGCCGAGGTTCATGCGAGGACGATAAAAATTTACGAGAATGCGAGGACAATTCTCAGCCAATCATTTTTGTACAACAAAATTTTCATGTACAAAATCACATATGATTCACGTACAAAATCATATGTGATTTTGTACAAAATTATAAATGATGCGGGCGACTTTCCATGCGACTTAAGTGACCCCAAAAGTCGTCCGCTACAGTTAGTGCAAAATCACATATGATCTTGTACATGAAAAAAGCTTCTCTCATTCTCGTAAATTGTTACCGTTCTCGTATGAACCCGCCCATATATATATATATATATATATATATATATATATATATACTAGTTGTGTACCCGCGCAATGCGGCGGAAGTCGTAAATGTAAACAATTCCGAATCAAAGGGGGTTTTGTTCAATGAAATTTTAACGATGATATGATTTACACAGGGGTCGTTTACCAAACACTTACCCTGTAAATGCTTACCGATAAAATTCAACATTATCACTTACTTACCCATTAAGATTTTATTCTACTAAAAAAGCTAGATATACAACAATTTAACCGGTAAGCGCTTACCATGGTAAGAGTCATCGCCCTCATTTACCGAGTAAAACTCTCGGTCCTTATTTCGCTCTTACCAAATAAGCGTTTAGTAATGGAACCGTAGTCTTTGCATCTAAATACATTTTGAATAAATAAGAGGAATAATTCAAATTACATCCGACCGAAGAAATTTTTTATGAAGGTATAAAATCCAATATTTTTTAACTAATCCAATCTATTCTAATTACTACTGAAATATAAAAGAAAATAACTTATTTCATGTCATAGTTGTATTTTACATCTTAGTGTAGAGATATGGTTAAAATTATTTGATAAATTGATCGAAGATATTGGATGAAACCAAACCATAACCAATTGTTTACAAGTTGTTTCGTAATAAATGTCAATCTTCTTATTCAATTCTAAAAAATGATTGTGCATCATATATGTAAACAAAGACCGGATGCAATAACTAGGAAGTCAATAAAAAAAATTTACACACACTAAACCCTCACCAAAAGTTTTACACAACCATTAAATCTCAATACCTTTTGAGCTGCAAAATGAGATTTGTTGGATACTTTGTTAATATGAATAAACGGTAGTGAATCCAACATAAAGTTGTCTTTGATTCAGAAAACAATTCATTAAATAACTAATGTGCATGTAAACTATTGAATCACTTAAATTGCTAATCACATGCAAATTTCTTGCTCAAATATTTCATCAAATAACTTAATTGCATAAATACGGTAAACCAAGAATATTCATGAAACGTACGATAAATAAATAAAAATAGTTTTTACAACTTAGAAATTACATATGAGATATCAGAGTCAATGCCATTTGATGAAAATCCATAATTGCTCTCCAATCCGTTCCAAATATAATTTAAAATCCAAAATGGAATATTATATTTTATACAACAAATATAAATAAATCGGGCAAAATTCAAACGATATCACTCACTTACCGGGTAAGATTTTAGTGCACCAAACAAAGCAGTATCTGATACAACAATTTACCCGGTAAGGTAAGCAATGACCATGGTAAGAGTCGCCGTCCTCAATTACCGGATCCAACTCTTGTTCGGGTAATTTTTTTGGTCCTTGAAATACTCACCTAGCAAGGCAACGTGACTTGGTAACTGCTTACCCGAGTAAGCATTTGATAAATGACTCATAAATTGAGTTTCCAACCAAGTGAAAACCAATGCAATAACCGCATACAATTTAAAGGACAATTTAAAGAAATCTCGTGACATAAAGGACCATATTGGCCACAGTAAACTCAAAAGAATGTTGAATTTGCAATAGAAAGGCTACAAAATCCTGCCAATGTTCAATACCTTAAATTAAAGTAAATAGACCCAATTAGGGTAAAATTTAAATGCTTAATAATCCTATAGGACTTAACCAATACCATTCCATTTAACAAAATAGTTATCATGGACCTGCATACGAGACATATGTATACATTTATGGATATCGTTGAGCTATTTTTTTCTTAACATCTGCTCTTTCTTGATGCAATTAGAATCTTCATCCTCTTCAATTTCTTTAGCCACAATATTAAACTATCAACACTTATACCCAACTGCTTAGTAATCAAATTCCATTTGATTCTTTCACAAATCTATACATGCATACAAATTCAAGTTGAAAAGGAGGATGTACACACATTCAAGTTACGGATATATATATATACCTCTCCTTTGCTTAAATTTGACTTGAGACCTCTTGAGGTGAGGGCGACGTCAAAAAATTGTTGCATAAAATGTTGTTTTGGTGGACCAAGATCTTACCCAATAAGTAATTGACCGTGTTAGATTTTACAGGTAAGTGCCTACCCTCATCAAATTAACACCAAAACTGAAAAACAAAATATATAACTCACAAATAATGCTTCAACCAATAATACCACATGTTTTCTTCTAAAGTATCTTTTCCATGTATTTTTTTATAAAATTGATAAAGTATGGTGTCCTTGAAATATATGAGAACTTGCAACAGAGGAAACTATATGTTTGGACAACATTTCCCTCTGTTTGAGAGGAACTAAACATAAAACCACTCACCGGCTTGTGGGAAGTCAGTTGACTGCCAAATTACGCCATAAAGAAAGTTCTCATTTTAAATAACTTTTAGAGCCGCTTGAAGAAATGAATATATAAACAAATTATTGATGATGAGCCAACAGATCAAAGAAAAGCCTAGATGCTCATAACTTTCTTGTTGGCTTCAAGCTGACTTTCTGCGGAAAGACCAAACAGAAATCAGTTTAAACTTGTGAACAAAACAACTGATTACTGAAATCGAAGATATGGAACGAAGAAAATAGGAAGAAAAAGGGTTTGACTGAATTGTGGTAATTATGTACCCTTGCCGAGAGATTTGGCTTTCTCCAAGTTTTTTTCACGGGTCATCTTGGACTTTTGAACATTACCTCCATCCATGATCTCTGCAACAGGGTAACAGCCTTTTTCTATAATTGCAACATGGAGTTTCAACGGTGCACCAAAACATGATTTCAATCAGAAAATCGTGTTTCAATATTAACAATGAAAAACCCTAAAATTCTGTTACAGCTACCTCTAATCAAGAAAATTACCTCGAATCAATGATGAAGAGTAGAGGAAGGGAAGAATCGTAAAATTACCTTAAATCGGAAAGAGAGGAACAAGGAAGAAGGATAACTCGATTTACCTCGTGGGAAATGCAGGAGACATTGGGACCTGGATTCTATTTAAGACATAAACCTCATCTTTTGAAATTTGAAATAAATTAAGGGAGGAGGAGATGAGCGGGAATAACATTGGGACCATAACTCTGAAACCAAATTTGGAAGAATCCTCTTCTTGCAGGCTAAGCTTGGAAAAGTAGAACAAAAGCTTGGAAAAGTACTAATCGATAGGGCCTCATTGGTAAGTGCTACAAGATCTCGTGCATTGGAACCCATGGTTATGGACCCGAATCCATTAGTATGTAGTAGAAAAGTCTCCGGATTGAAAAACAAAACTCTGATCCATCTCCTTTTGGTTAAAAATATTCAGAATACAAATGTATGCATTAATAACTTGTACAATATGTATTAATAGTTGTCTTTAAGAGTTTCTTAAAATTTATGTATAAAATGATTGTACCTTATGCATTATAGTTTGTATTTAAGACTTTGGGGCTAAACCAATATTAAGGTAGTATAGATAGGCGATAATCAAATAAAAATCACAAAAATGTTACAAACTCGTGAAAACCGATATAAAAATATTTTTTGACATGATTTTTTTTCATCAAAACCTATAATTTAAGATAGTATTTCACATATATTAATTGGGTTCACCTTATGAAATAATTAAGTGTAAGATTTTTTTTGATTCACCTAGTGAAACCAAAAATATGCGTAAAAATTTTTCCTATGGTGAAACAAATACATTTGAAGTTTTCATGTTATGAAACAAATATATGTAAAATACTATATTAAATTATAGGTTTTGATGAAACAAAATCATGTAAAAAATTATTTTTATATCGGTTTTCATGAGTTTTAAACATTTTTTGTGGTTTTTATTTGATTATCGCCATATATATGTATATGTATATGTATATGTATATGTATATACACGTTTTCAAATACAAACCAGTCAAGGTTACAAACTCATACAAATAAATATAAAAAATAATTTTTTTCATAATTTTTTTTTCATCAAATGCTATGATTTAAAATATTATTACAAATGTGTTTGTTTCACCTTGTGCAAAAAATACATGTGAAACTTTTACATTATGAAACAAATACATATGAAACTTTTTCATAAAAAAAATACATTAGAAACATTAAACTTATAAAAACAAATACATGTGAAGCTTTTATAAGGTGAAACAAACATATGTGTAATAATATCTTAAATCAAAACATTTGATAAAAAAAAATCATCAAAAAATATTTTTTATATTAATTTGTACGAGTTTGTAATCTTTGACTGGTTTGTATTTGAAGATGCCTCTCTCTCTCTCTCTCTCTCTCTATATATATATATATATATATATATATATATACGGGAGGGATCATACGAAACCAAAGGGACGCGCGTATATATATGATGTGGGCGCACATAATATTAAATCATTTCTAATTTAATATTAAATCATATTAAATCGTAAATAATTTAATATTATGTGGGACCCACATCATATGTGGTCCACAAGGTGTTCCTTTATTCCTTTAAATTTACAAAATTCTCATTTGAACCTTCCTCTCTCTCTCTCTCTCTATATATATATATATATATAGGGAGGTTCAGGAGAAAACGCCAGAAAAAGAGAAAACTGAACAACACCCTGGGAGGGCGCCATCTGGTAACATGCATTTGTGCATATGCACTAATGCATATTTATACATTGATACGTAGAAAAAAAATATCGTCCAGATAACGGACTCTCAGGGTGTTCTTCAGTTTTCTCTTTTTTAACATATTTTTCCTTGCCTTGTGAAAGAAATAAACTAAGAAAGAAGTAGATGGAGACTGAAACAGAAGTCTTAACGAACAAGGATGATCATTATTACTGCACTACGTAAACCACACTACAAAAACAAATCACTCTTTCCACACCACCTTTTTGTAACCAATTATTCAAGTCAAATTGACCAACATAGACTAATAGCTTAAATAAATGCTGCCACCCTCTTCTAATTTCAGCAACCATGATGAAATTAAACTCCTTCATTTACTTGCCATCTGTTATGAACAATCGCAACGATAACATCAAATAAACAGAAAACAAGAAAACAAACTTGAATAAATTCGATTAAATCAATAAATTAGGTACCTTTTTGATGATAAACTCGAATTGAAGATTGATTTGGATAGAGGCCTGCCAGTGCAGTGTCCTAAGACGAAATTTCGTCCCCAATCGTGCTCGGTTCCGGACGTCGTCCAGAGGATATAACTATCCGATTGAATTGATGCACGTCAATTCAACCTCATCGAATCGATAATGTGTTCTTGAAGAGCAAGAGAATTTAGAGAGAATTTTTGGTGGGAATTTCGTGTTATAAAATGGAGGGAAAAACAAGGTATTTATACCTAGGCTCCAAAAACTGACAAAAACTGACAAAAACCGTCCAGACACGAAAGTGGGTTTGAAGTGGCTTTTACCCGCGTGGAAACCACTTTGTCCTCTGTTTTGTTAAAACATACAGATCCTAAAGTGGGTTTGAAGCGGCTTAAGCCCGCACGAAACCCACTTTCTCCACTGTTCGTAAAAAGTGAAATTTCCGGTTTTTGATCAATCAAGCCCAACATTTCTTTAGAGTTTTCCTATGTGGGACATCTTGTAAAGCTAATGCCCAACAATACCCCACATTTTCTATTCAAACTCCTACAATACCCCACATTTGAATAGAAAATAAGATAACATAGGAACTTATTTGCTATTGCAAGAACTAAATATGATATACATCACGAAAGGTGTCTTTTGGACTTGAACCTTCCTTAGTGAATACAAATCGAATCTACTTTGTGGGTAGTGAACAAAGTCTTGAACTAACCACGTTTGATAGTAAATTAAGACAATATGTATCACATACATCATACTTATACACATATCAATTCTTACGGTTTTGTTCATTTCGGTCTTGAACAATATCCTTTCTTCATGAGATTTGTCGAGAACGTAGCCATCTCAGTTCTCCTAGATGCGACCACACATCGATCTCACATAGGTAATGCCAATCAAGAACTGTTGGTCCCAATAAGGGTCTACAAGAGTTCAATCAAGAGAGAATAGTTTGTAGAAGGGGGGTTGAATACAAACACACAGATTTTTTGATTTTTAATTGAGTTTATTTGAATAAACAAATTTACAGTTACAAGCGGAATTAGAACAAGTTTATAACCTATTCTATTATAACTAAGAAACATGAAGTATGATGCACAAGAAGATGAAAGACAGAATAAAGAGGGTATAAGTCAGATAGAAGCATGCATTAAGATAAAGAAGATATCTTCATCTTATTATCTTCTTTATACCCGTTTGTCTTTGAAACAAGACAAAAGGTATATGCCACATGTCAAGCTTGGATAGGAAGCTTGTCCTTGTTAATAAGACAACCATGCTTTTGGCCGAATATGAACAGTACCATATCAGATATGATGGGGACATAAGAGACAAGTCGTACGTCCTTTTCTGACATGGTTCAAGGTTTGACTTTTGTGCATCGAGGATAAGATCAATCTTTAATCTTGCAAAGGAAGCTTCATTTGATCGCTGATACTGAATCTTCAAGGATGAATCTTCAGTGTCGCTGAGGCTTCACAAGACTTCACACTTTGAGTAGACAATCGCTGCTATCGCTGAACCGCTTCAGTTCACTTAGCTGATTATCTCTTTCTTCAGCTAGAGTCTTCGACTGTCGCTGAATGGTCTTCTGGTGTGATAACTGATCTTCAGGTCTTCAGTGATAAGCTCGTAGTTCCTTGACCTTCAGCGATCGCTGATAGCAATCAGCGTGTGCTATCGCTGAATTTAAACACAAGCTTAACTATGGAATTTCACTAAGTATAGTAAAGGAATCATAGTAAAATCACTGAGAGGAGTTATGATCAACAATCTCCCTCTATTTGATTATGATTAAGCAACATAGGAAAATTGCTTTAAGAGACTAGTAAAGGACTTAGGAAATTTTAAAGAAAAATTTTCTTAAGTGCTAATCTGTAAAGTCTTTTTCAGCTAGTCTATTATCTGAATTGAGTTTCATTTATAAGGATATGAAAGCACATTTTTTTACAAGTAGATAAGCTTAAAGTACATTCACTGATTGAATTTTCAGAGTGAAAGATCAGTGAGTGAAAGATAGTGTAACGAAAATAGAACTCTTATGTTCATTGTCCCTTTTACTATTTTCAAGGATCTTTTCAGTACTAGGATGGAGTAAAGTACTTTGAATTTCATTAATTATAATCTGAAGAATTACAACGAAATGAAATTACAATTATAAAGGTAAAGTACTTGTACATTGAAGAAATATTACAAAGGAAGTAGAAAGCTATGACTAGTCAGAGATATTTTCATTTCTTCTTTGTAGCTCATTCTCATAAAGCGTCTTCTGTCGATTCATCAGAGGAGTATCTGCGCAGTAGCGCCAAAGCATAATCTTTATGAGAGAGGATGGGGCCTTGTGAATTTCTTGGTTTTTGAAAAGTCCTAAGAATCCTTCATTATCCAAGAATATCATACCAGGTTCAGGCAGTGAGATGATTTCGTCTTCTGCATATCTTCGGTCTTGAGGGAGAGAGGTACAAAGCATTGATATATCAGGGAGCTCAAGATGACCAAGAATGCTTTGATAATCAAACTTAGTTTCATGCTCATTTCTGGCACTTGAACTTCCTTCAGCGTTTGATCTTTTCTTTTTGGAAGATTCAGGGAGAGGGGGAACTTGCACATGTTGTGACATTCTTTGCAGCAACTGATTCAGCACACTGTCCACCACGTTCTTGAATTTGGATTTTTAGAACTCTGAGTGGCGTCTCTGATTTCTAGCCATTCAATGTATCCATAAATTCCTAAGAATTTGGCTTCTTCTCTCTCTGTCCTGTTAGTCCTTGTCATTCTTACATATACCTTTGGACCACCTCTGTTGGAGTGTCGCCCTTGGATAATTGCATGAATGATTTTGGCTTCAGATCTTCGAAATTTCAGCCTGTCAGTGCACCAATCAAGCTCTTTGTTTTTCTGTTTAGTGGCTTCAGAGGTCAGTGCACTTAGGATCTTCTGTTGAGCGAGAATTGGATCTACATTTATGTGCTCTTGTGCAAGTTCTTTTTGTACGAGAGCTTCAGCGACCCTTTCACTCTTTTTCAATTGTTCTCGAGTCGCCTTATCTCTTGCAGAGTCTTCTATGATCAATTTCCTTGCTAGAGCAAGATCATTCTCAGTTTGCTTTATTTCCTCATCCCTGATTCTTTGTTCTTCCAATGCTTGTTCTCTCTCTTCTCTGGACAAGAAATAAAATTCATCCACCATCCTTATTGGTACGGCTTCAATGGGTTCAGCTTCAAGCACCCTTATTCTTCTTGCTTCGAATTCCCTAAGGAACTTTATTCGCCTTTCTTCTTCTTCAGGCTCGCTTATAATCGGCTTTTGAACGCGACGCCTGGGAATGAGGCCTTTTCTTCTTCTTCAGAGTCAGTTTCAATTATGTACATAAACTGCTCTTCAGAGGAAGGTTCCCTCCTTGAAGTTGAGTCCTTTGGGGGACGGGGATCACTGAGGGAAGGAGAGGAGGAAAAAGTATTGTCAGAGGGAGTTTTTGTGGGTGATGAGGAGATTATGGGAGTTTCAGGGAGAGGTGCAGAGAAAGGGATAAGAGGAAGAGATACCTCAATTGTGGTCTCCCCCTCAGATATAGGAATAGTGGCATCCAGATCTACCACTTCCTTTCCTTTGCATGAGGGACCGGATTGTTCCTGAGAAGGTTGCAGTCCATCCCCCAAGGGCTCTTGATGAGTGACACCAGGTCTTCACAGTCTGAAGTGCTCTAATGCACTTCCAATGTCGTCATCATCTTCATCATCATCCATCCCCCCATAGTGAGGGATAGGTTCTTCATCATCTTCTTCATCATCCTCATCTTCTTCTTCTTCATCATCTTCATCAGCAGCTTCACCTTCAGGCCGCTGAATGTAAGGAGAGATTCTTTCTTCAGGGAACCGCTTGTTATGCTCGGAGATTAGCTCATCAGCGAACTCTTTGGCACATCTCTCCCCCTCAATGTTATCAGGAGGTAGACAATGCACCATTAGAGTGCGAACGTTGGTCTGAACGTCCTTCAGCTTCTCGTCAGCACCTTGAAGCATGGTCCGATCAGCAGCGTTGAAAGAAGAGGAACTTGCCTCAAAGAGCTTTGTAAGCATCTGCCAGGGTCTGATGGAAGGCCCTGTTATCTTCCTTAAGGCTGAAAACGTCAGAGACCAGGTTGCTGACATTCATCTTGATCGCTGGGGTACCAATGATCCGTCTGAAGATCAGCTCCGCAGATGTCTGAAGATTGTCCACCCTAGCCCTTGTGAGAGCACATTCTTTGATCAGATAGTCAATTGCAGGGAATGTGGGGTTGGGAAGGACAATGGGAGGCAAGTCGACGACTGTAGGAAGCTTGGGAGCAGCCATCTCTTGCTTAATCTCTCTGAGTTTTGCAGCAGAAGGATGGCCCTGAGGAGATTTTCCCTTCTCCTTGCTGATGGGAGGAGCGCTGGTGGTGGTGGTTGTCGTCGCTGAGGTAGGAACAGAAGCGACACCTGATGATGACATAGATAAGGATGCCAAAAACATATCCGGATTAGAAGAAGGATGAAAAATTTTATTTGACTCACTGAGATATCTAGAGGATTACTCTTAGGGACTACTTTTGCAAAGGTAGTGTCTAGAGGATCACTGACCAGTGTCTTAGAGTATCTGAGAGAGATACTCTGAGGTCCTTTAAATTTGGCCTTCCAAAGCTCAGATTGCCTAAACAATAATGAGGTTTGGACTGCGTGCATTTCAGCATTATCAGAGATAGGGACGACTATCGCTGAGTCACTTGCTGAGGTGAGGACCAAAGAAGAGGAGATAGAAGTAGGAGAAGAGGCCGCGGAAGTAGTACACGATCCGGCCGGCGGAGCCGGCTAAGACACCTTCGGTGACCGGAGTCACCGTTGATGTAGGTAGTGAAGAAGCAACAACGGATGTAAAGACCGTTGAAGTGGTTGTGGTCAGGTTGGTGTTGGTAGAACACCGAAATCGCAGGTGGTCTTTTGAGAGACCAACTTCTTTGGCTTCTTTGCTTTGGTTGCGATGGTCTTTTTATGACCATCAGTTGGTTGTTTCCTCTTAATACCAGCAGTATCTGGGTTGCTCGCTGTTGGGTTTGACAGCGAGGTAGACACTGGAAGAGGTGCGCCAATCACCTGCAGCATATAAGGTGTGAAAGGAGCATCACCTGGATGTTCCTCAATGTCCAGGGACTTCTTCCCTACGATAGAGAAGGAGTGATCGCCGACCTTCGGGTATTCTTCTCCGAAGGCCACTTCCATTATGGTCGCGAAGAAGCGAGGATAAGGAATGACGGGATGTCTGGTGGCGGCATTGATGCGACTGACCATGTCGCTGAAGAAGTAATCCGCGTAGTTCAGGTTGTGGCCGGTGCAGAGAGAGTAGGCAAGGTCTTGAAAGTGCTTGCTTGCCTGATCATGAGAGCCAATCTTCGACCCCAGGCACTGGATCACCTGAGTAAAGATATACTGCCAGCGGGCAGGGAGCCTTTTCTTCTCTAACTTGGATCCCACCGTCTTCAGCGAGGGATTCTCCCAAGAGTATCCAATGGAGTCCACAAATGCATCAATTTGCATCTTAGTCGGTTCAGCGCCCCACTGTTGGTTCTTAGGGCGTACAGGGAGACGCAGAGCCTTCCTGAGAAATCCAGCGGTGAAGGAGAAGGACCCTAGTTCTGGAATTTTGAACTCAATAGCGGGGAGTTGGGTTCCTTTGTCAGCTGTCAGTATGGTACAGTGAGCCGTGTACCACAAGGCTTGAAGATGTGAAGAGATGCCGACCGGGTTGTGAACAAACGCATGCATCAGAGGGCATTCCTTTATGAAAGCAGCTCCTTCAGTGAATTGGGGGCGGTCTGCAGGGATTTCTACCAAGGCGATGTAGTTGCAGGACTTGAAGACTGCCCTTTCCAGAGGGAAGTGACATGTTGGTGCAGCGACCAGAGTCGTGTCTTCAGCAGCAGAGGAGGTTGCCGCAACTTTACTTGCAGATGCCATTGCTGTGGGAAAGATATGAACACCAAAGAGGTAAATCATGGTTTTATACATAAATGTATAAACCATAGTTTGGTATAAAGAATACTAAATGTAAGATGAAAGAGAACAAATATTTTGATGAACAATATCAAAATGTTTGTTATAAACAATAATAAAAAGCTAAGGTAAATGGATTAAAGTTTTTAAGAAAAAAATCTTCTGTTCTAAGGAAAGAACTTAGAACAGGGTTTTTATAAAGGAATAACCTTTTTTTTTTATCCAGATTATCTTTATTTTTATTTTTAGAGTGTTAAGGAGAAGAAAGGTGAAACAAGATGTTTCCAGTCATTATACAAGGTTTAGATCAAACCTTAGTTGAGTTCTTAGAAGAAAAACACACACAAGCGTATTCTTGGTGTTCTTGAGAAAACCTTGAAGATTCGAAGAATTTCTTTTGCCTTGAGAATTGTTATGAAAGTGGAAGGAGCAAAGTAAGGCAAAAAGAATGCTTAAATAGCAAGAGGAGAGAGAAAGAAAGGGAGTGCTAAACGACGGTTTTAGCTTTTTGAAAAAGAAATGACGACCTGACGCACGTTCCAAGAAAGGAGTTGGAATGGAAACGTCGCGGTCTGTCGTGTGTCAGAAAAAGGTCTGACGTGTCCTTTTCTTTATTTTAAAATGATTATAATCATAATTATCCATAAGGAAGGTTTATCATTAATAATTTTAGAAAAATCTTCATCACTAATAATAAAGGATTTTCAGTGATGAGTTTTAATTTTAAGAGAGACATTCTTTGATGAGAAAAGATATCAAAGAGTGTTAAAAATTAGAAGATAATACCTGAGGAGATGGCTTAGGTATCGCTGAATCAGAGTTCAGAGAATGGAAAGTTTGAAGGCTTTATTTGTTATCCTTGTTGGTCGTTGATTAATAAATTATTCAGCGTTCAACATACCAAGTTCGCTGATGAGTAGATTGAATTTAGTTTCATCAAGAGGTTTGGTGAAAAGATCAGCGAGCTGATATTCAGTAGGAACAAAATGGAGCTCAACTTCACCATTCATTACATGATCTCTGATAAAGTGATATCGGATCTCAATGTGCTTGGTTTTGGAGTGAAGTACAGGGTTGTTGGCGATTGCAATAGCACTTGTGCTATCACAATAGATAGGAATTTTAGAGAGCTTGAGATTGTAGTCTTTTAGTTGATTTCTCATCCAAAAGATTTGAGCACAACAACTAACAGCGGCTACATACTCAGCTTCAGCGGTGGAAGTGGACACTGAGTTTTGCTTTTTTACTTGTCCAACTTATTAACTTTCCACCTAGCAGCTGACACCCACCAGCGGTGCTCTTTCTGTCTATCTTACAACCTGCAAAGTCACTGTCAGAGTAACCAATAAGATCAAATCCTGAGCCTTTGGGATACCAGAGACCAAGATTTGGAGTTCCTTTCAGGTATCTGAAGATTCGCTTTACAGCGATTAGATGGGATTCCTTCTGGTTCACTTGATACCGAGCACGAGAGACAGTAGCGTACATGATGTCTGGTCTACTCGCTGTAAGATACAGCAGAGACCCAATCATTCCTCGATAGGCAGTGACATTGACTGGTTTTCCATTGGGATCCTTGTTTAATGTCAGAAGAGGCGCCATAGGAGTCTTCATAGCTGAGCATTGATTCATGTCGAATTTATTCAGCATGTCTTTAACATATTTGCTTTGACAAATAAAAATTCTTTTGTCAGATTGCTTAATCTGCAAACCTAGAAAATATGTTAGTTCACCCATCATACTCATTTTATATTGTTTTTGCATTCTTGCAGCGAAACGAGTGCAAAGTTTGGGTCTTGTGGAACCAAAGATAATGTCATCACCATATATCTGAGCGAGAATAGTATGACCTTTGTATTTTCTCAAAAACAGAGTTTGGTCAATTTTTCCACGAACAAATTTTTCTTTAAGAAGAAATTTAGAAAGGGTATCATACCAAGCTCTAGGAGCTTGTTTTAACCCGTAAAGAGCTTTTTCAAGTTTAAAAACATAACCTGGTTGGGGTCTGAGAAACCAGGGGGTTGTTCAACATAAACTTCTTCGCTGAGTTTTCCATTTAGAAAAGCACTTTTAACATCCATTTGAAAAACTTTGAAGTCTTTATGGGCAGCATAAGCTAAAAAGAGTCTTATGGCTTCTAAACGAGCAACAGGTGCAAAGGTTTCATCATAGTCAATCCCTTCTTCCTGTCTATAACCTTGAGCAACAAGTCTAGCTTTATTGCGAATTATAGTCCCATTTTCATCTAGCTTATTTCTGAAAACCCATTTGGTTCCTATGGCAGTTTTACCAGAGGGTCTAGGAACAAGATTCCAAACTTTATTTCTACGAAATTCAGTTAGTTCTTCTTGCATAGCTGAAACCCAGCTAGGATCAAAGATAGCTTGATCTATCTTCTTAGGTTCAGAGAGAGAGATGAAGTTAACATAAAGACAGATATTACCTGTACCTCTACGTGTTTTGATACCTGCAGTGGGATCACCGATAATCTGATTTATTGGATGATTTGCAGTCCATCGCTGAGCTGGAGGTTGAGGAGAGAGATCAACAATAGATTCAGCGACCTGTTCTTCAGATTCTGGAATAGGACTTGTTTCAGCAACAGGTACTTCATTTAGAATCAATTCAGGGGATTGATTTTCAGAAGTGGTTTGGTTGTTCACAGAGGAATTTTCAAGAGAGGAATCAGCAACATGAATCTGATTTAGAGGAGTAACATTCATCCCTGAAGATGGATGATCATTACTTGTTGGGTTTACAGGGATTTCATCATCACTTGCTTCAGCTGGAGTCTGATTGCTGAAGTATGTTTCAGGTTCCCCATAATGAGATCTCATCCAGACATTCAATTTTTTGTGAAGTATAAATGGGACGAGATTCATCAAAGTTAACGTGCATGGATTTTCAACATGTTTGTCTTCTTTTGTTGAAGACTCTGAAGGATTTAGATATAGAGGAGTATCAAAGAAATATACCATCGTCAGCTTTTGGATCAAATTTACCTAAATGATCTCTGTCATTCAGAATGTAACATCTACATCCAAAAATGTGGAAATATTTCAGAGTAGGTCTTCTTCCATGAAATAATTCATAGGGGGTCTTCTTAAATCGTTTAACTATCAGGGATCGATTTTGAGTGAAGCATGTTGTGTTAACTGCTTCAGCCCAGAACTGAGTTGGAAGATGCGATTCACTGAGCATTGAGCGAGCCGCTTTAATGATAGTACGATTTCTTCTTTCAGCAACACCATTTTGCTGAGGAGTTCTTACTGAGGAGAAGTTGTGGGAGATGCCTCTTTCTTCAAGGAAGTTATCCAAAGTACTGTTTTTGAATTCAGTGCCATGATCACTTCTTATGGAACGTACAATTAGATTGTTCAAAACTTCCATCTTTTTGATGAAAGAGATTATCATTTCAGGGGTATCACTTTTGGATCGAAGAAAGAATACCCATGTGTAT
Organism: Silybum marianum; assembly: GCA_036898165.1. Lineage (NCBI taxonomy): Eukaryota > Viridiplantae > Streptophyta > Magnoliopsida > Asterales > Asteraceae > Silybum > Silybum marianum. Next base: position 8,123,103 of record CM072541.1, read on the forward strand.
CTGGAATATTCATCAACAATCACTAAAGTGTATTTCTTCCCAGAGATCGATTGGACATTTACAGGTCCGAATATACATTTTCCACTCTTTTGCTTGTAAGGGCAAGCTTATCATTTCCGTCAGTGACAGCACATCTATTTTTTAAGAATAGAACTTTGAAGTCTTTGTCACATAACTGACTGACGCTTAAGAGATTGTGCTTTAGTCCCTCAACGTAAGCAACACGAGAAAATGATGTGGCTCCGTTGGACAGAATTTCATAACCTTCAGTGTATCCTTTGCCATTTCCACCAAAGGTCACTAATAGACCAGCTTCTTCTTTGTAATCAGAGAGCAGAGATTTTCTGCCTGTCATGTGCCTTGAGCATCCGCTATCAAGATACCAGATACCTTTGGCACTCTGTATACAACAAAAGATTAATTGTTTAAAGGTATCCATACTACTATGGATCCTGCTTGGTTAGATAGAGGATTGGCGGAGGAGCTACTAGCTGAAGAACTCTCTTCAGTGGATATATTCACCTTTGATGGTTTTGCAACCTTGGTGGACTTCACTCTCGCTGATTTATCAGCTTGAGCTACTTTCTTTCCATGAGCTAGTTTATCAGCTCTAGTAGCATTAGGACATTTGCTTGCAATGTGGGTAGTTTCACCACAGTGATAGCATTTCCTATATTTAAAGGGTTTGGAAATCAGAGAGGGAGCAGGAAATTTCTCAGGGATAGGTCCAAGAATTCCTTTATCCATGGTCCTTGGAGGTATAACAACCTTTTCAGGAGTGGGAGTGAGATCGATTTTAATTCTGGGGGTTGGTCTTTGACTAAAGTCAGGGACCTTTTTCCCAGTTTTAGAAACTTTCTCTGAGGATTTCTTGTTCCTATCTTGAGTTTTCTTATTCTTAGGAACTTGATTAAGAAACTCGTTCTTGATCACTTTCTTAGAATTAAGAATAGAAAGCTTCTCTTTAGAAAAGGAGGAAGAAGAGGTTGAAGAAGAAGGACCAGGGATAGAAGAGACAAACATTCCGAATTTTAGCATGGAACGATCATTCTCTGATTCTTCCTTTTCAGGGTTATAGCCTAACCCACTTCTTACTTTCATAGGTATTTGAGCATTGATGATCTCATTGACTTTATCAGAAGCCTTACACCATCTGTCGATGGTTGCCTTTTCAGACTTGAGATCAACGATAGCCTTTTCCCTATCAGCGATAGCTTGTTGTTTCTCGATGCTTATAGTTTGATTTGCAAAAACTTGGTCTTTGAGAGAATCCTCAATTTTGTAAAGTTCTTTGATCCTCATTTAAAGCATCATAGAAATCAACAGTCATAGCATCAAGAGCTGACAGGTTATCACTTTCAGAAGGTAAAGGGATAGAGGGAATAGTTACCTGAGTAGAAGGAGACTCAGAGGAAGAAGTCTTAGTGACTTCTTCAGCGTCTTCAATTCTTGCCATCAGAAAGAGGAAGGCAAGATCTTCTTCATCTGAACCTGACTCTTCAGAGGTCTTGGTCCAGTCATCTTCAGCATCCCAAATAACTTCTTCTACAAGGCCTTTGCCTTTTTGCTGGTTTTTCTTCATATCTTTGTATTTGTTTTTTCAGTTTCAAATACTTCTCTTTTTATCAGAGGTATGGGAGGTAGTGGGAGCAGCAACTTTCTTCGACCTGCATTCACTTGCGAAATGACCCTTTCGCTAACAGTTGAAGCAAATCGCTGAGGCTTTCTCAGCAGGCAACGATTTTTGCTTTTCAGAGTCAGAGAGGTTGGAAGGTTTCGAAAATTGCTCTTTCTAGCAAATCTTTTAAAGTTATTAGTTAAAAGGGCTAGAGAGTTATCAAACTCAGAGATGTCTGCATCAGTGAGTTGATCTTCTGAATCAGTTTGAACTAATTCAGTAATGGAGGTGATAGTAGAAGAAGGAGCATTTTTGGAAGAAGTTCCCTCAGAAGTCACAAGTGCTAAAGAAGTACTTTTAGCACCTTTGAGTTCATTAATAAGGTTCTTCCTTAGAAGCTGGGATTGTTCCTCATTTAAGAGCATACCATATAATGCACTTAAGGACAAGGTTTCAAGATTCTTTGACAGTTTTATACATGTAGTGTACACGGCCCATTGATCGGGCAATGCCTCCATGAACTTTGTCAGAATTTCAGCGTTTGAATAAATTCTATCGACTGATTTAAGATCAATCAGCAGACAGTTAAATCGCTGGTGAACTTGAGAAAGAGATTCACCCTTTTGATACATAAAACTCTCATATTTTCTTACCAGGTTTATGCATCTAGTTACTTTCACTTCAGAAGTTCCTTCATATTGGATACATAATGTATCCCACATGGCTTTTGAAGTCCTCATTTTTATGACAGAATGATAAACCTCATCAGGTAAAGCCATTGCTATTATTGATCTAGCTTTAGAGTCAATAGCAATTTCTTTTTTGTCTTTTTCAGTCCATCTGTTAGGAGTTTTAACAATGCTCCTCTCAGGAATGGCTGGAGTATTAGTGGTGGCAGGAACACTAGCTACTATAGTTGTGGGAACGAATGGTCCATTTTCCAGATAGTAGGGAATCTTGGGGTCAGATCCCTCTAGAAATAGAGACATTCTTTCCTTCCATAATGGAAAGTTATCATGGCTAAATCTAGGTGGTTTAGCTAAAGATCCATTATCGTTATAGTTTGTATTAGGGTTTGTCATATTAAAGAGTTAAGAGGCGAACACTGCTCTGATACCACTTGTTGGTCCCAATAAGGGTCTACAAGAGTTCAATCAAGAGAGAACAGTTTGTAGAAGGGGGGGGTTGAATACAAACACACAGATTTTTTGATTTTTAAATGAGTTTATTTGAATAAACAAATTTACAGTTACAAGCGGAATTAGAACAAGTTTATAACCTATTCTATTGTAACTAAGAAACACGAAGTATGATGCACAAGAAGATGAAAGAAAGAATAAAGAGGGTATAAGTCAGATAGAAGCATGCATTAATATGAAGAAGATATCTTCATCTTATTTATACCCGTTTGTCTTTGAAACAAGACAAAAGGTATATGCCACATGTCAAGCTTGGATAGGAAGCTTGTCCTTGTTAATAAGACAACCATGCTTTTGGCCGAATATGAACAGTACCATATCAGATATGATGGGGACATAAGAGACAAGTCGTACGTCCTTTTCTGACATGGTTCTAGATTTGACTTTTGTGCATCGAGGATAAGATCAATCTTTAATCTTGCAAAGGAAGCTTCATTTGATCGCTGATACTGAATCTTCAAGGATGAATCTTCAGTGTCGCTGAGGCTTCACAAGACTTCACACTTTGAGTAGACAATCACTGCTATCGTTGAACCGCTTCAGTTCACTTAGCTGATTATCTCTTTCTTCAGCTAGAGTCTTCGACTGTCGCTGAATGGTCTTCTGGTGTGATAACTGATCTTCAGGTCTTCAGTGATAAGCTCGTAGTTCCTTGACCTTCAGCGATCGCTGATAGCAATCAGCGTGTGCTATCGCTGAATTTAAACAGAAGCTTAACTATGGAATTTCACTAAGTATAGTAAAGGAATCATAGTCAAATCACTGAGAGGAGTTATGATCAACAAGAACATTCCGTTGTGTTCCACTTTAATAACTATTAGCATTATTAAGAATTAGAATTCAACCCTTAAACGTCAACGGAAAACACAATTGAGGACATCATAGGAACAGGCGTACCTTGTGTTTATTATCGTTTGAGTCTTCCTCAACTAGTTTGCCTATTGAACCTAGACCATGGGATCTCCAATGTTGCTAGGTTAGGTTTCCGCTAAGTATCGACTCATTGTATTGGCTTTAAGCCCATTCCCCTCGATGTAAAAATAACTTGCTCTCTATTTAGGCCCTTTGTCAAAGGATCCGCTATATTTTCCTTTGACTTTATGTAATCAATGGAAATAATTCCATTTTTCAGCAAGTCTTTGATCGTGTTATGACGGCGCCTTATGTGCCTTGATTTACCATTGTAAATCTGATTCTTTGCTCTAGTAAGAGCAGCCATACTATCACAGTGTATACAAATGGTTGTGACAGGCTTAGGCCATAACGGAATACCTTCTAAGAAGCTTTTAAGCCATTCGGCTTCTTCGGCAGCTTTGTCAAGTGCGACAAACTCGGCTTCCATAGTTGAACGGGTATTCACCGTTTGCTTAGATGATTTCCAAGAGATGGATGCTCCACCAAGGGTAAACACGTAACCACTTGTGGACTTACTTTCCGAATGGCTGGAAATCCAATTTGTATCACAATATCCTTCTAGCACGGGAGGATATTTAGTATAATGCAAACCATAATACATTGTATGTTTAAGATACCAGAGCACTCTAACTAGTGCATACCAATGATCTTTACCCGGATTGTGTGAATAACGACTTAGTCTACTCACGGTATATGCTATCTCCGGTCGTGTACAGTTCATAATATACATCAAGCTTCCAAGCACTTGAGTGTACTCTAACTGGGATACACTATCTCCTTGATTCTTCTTAACTTGGCTTGAAGGATCAAAAGGAGTAACGACCGGCCAATCATCATAATGTCCAAATTTCTTAAGGACCTTTTCTATATAATAGGACTGGGTGAGGATGTATCCTTCTAAAGTTCGTTGAATTTTAATACCAAGTATCACATCGGCTACCCCCAAATCCTTCATATCAAATGAGGAAGATAGCATTTTCTTGGTTTGATTGATAACATCCATACTAGTCCCCATGATGAGCATATCTTCCACATACAGACATATTATGACATAGTCATTCTTATATTGTTTAACATATACACATTTATCACATTCATTAATTTGAGAACCTTGAGATAAAAGTGTATTATCGAACTTTTCGTGCCATTGCTTTGGAGCTTGCTTAAGTCCATATAAAGACTTAACCAATTTGCAGACCTTGTTCTCTTGACCTTTGACAACAAACCCTTCGGGTTGTTGCATATAAATTTCTTCATCTAATTCACCATTTAAGAACGCGGTTTTCACATCCATTTGGTGTATCTCCAAATTGTGAATCGCGGCTATTGCCATCAATGTTCTTATTGAGGTTATCCTTGTAACCGGTGAATATGTATCAAAGAAGTCTTGACCCTCTTTTTGACGGTACCCTTTGGCTACTAACCTAGCCTTGTACTTCTCAATTGTACCGTCGGGTCTAAGCTTTCTTTTAAAGATCCACTTATGGCCTATTGGTTTATGTCGCGGACGGAGATCTACCAATTTCCATGTATTATTTTGCAAAATTGAATCTATCTCGTTGTGGATTGCCTCTTCCCAATAAGGAGCTTCCGAAGAATCCATTGTTGCCTTATAAGTCAGAGGTTCTCCTTCTACATTAAAGGTCACATAGTCCGGTCCAAAGTTTTTGGCTATTTTTCCACGTTTACTTCTTCTAGGCTCTAAGTCTTTTTGAACCTGAGAAGTCCCTTCACCGTTAGGATTTGTACTTTGGTCTAGCTCGTTATAAGATATTTCATCTTCATTCCCCCTTTTTCCTTAGATTGGAGATAGATTTATCCTTATCCTTGTATGGGAATATGTTCTCAAAGAATCCTGCTTCCGCAGATTCAATTATAGTGTTTGTGTGTATATGCTCTACATAGGACTTATAAACCAAAAATCTATAGGCTGCACTATTCTTGGTGGGGCCAATATAGATGCAATCAACGGTTTTTGGTCCTAACTTAGTCCGTTTAGGTAGAGGGACTTGGACTTTAGCCAAGCAACCCCACACTTTCATCCTTTTATAGGACGGAAGTTTTCCTTTCCAAATTTCATAAGGAGATTGACTACTTTTCTTATGAGGAATCTTGTTTAAGATCATGTTTGCAGTAAGACATGCTTCACCCCATAAATTGTGTGGAGCCTTGGATGTGATCAACATTGAGTTGATCATGTTCTTTAGAGTTCTGTTTTTCCGCTCGACTACCCCATTTTGTTGAGGGGTGTAGGGAGCCGTTGTTTGATGAACAATACCATGAGAAGAGCAAAATTCTGCAAAGTCACGAGACTCATATTCGCCTCCTCTATCAGACCTTAGAATTTTGATCTTTTTCTCAAGTTGATTTTCAACTTCGGCTTTATAGATTTTAAACATATTTAAAGCTTCATCTTTGGTATTGATCAAGTAAATATAACAAAATTTATTGCAATCATCTATAAAAGAAATGTAGTAGTTCTTGCCTCCTCGAGTTGGAGTTGACTTAAAATCACACAAATCAGAATGTATTAGACCAAGTACTTGGTTAGATTTTTCGACAGATTTGTGGGGATGACTTGAGTATTTTGATTCTACACAAGTCTCACACTTATTCATTTTGTTCATCGAACACTTAGGTAGCATGCCAAGATTCATCATCCTTTGTAAGGACCGAAAGTTGACATGACCTAACCGAGTATGCCATAAATTAGAGGAATCAACCATGTAAGTAGAAGCAGCGCTAGAGCTTGCATTATTATTGTTATTTACAACATTGTTCATGGTATTTACAATGGACAATTTGAAGAGCCCCTCAAACAGGTAGCCCTTTCCCACATAAGTCCCACCCTTAGTGACTACAAACTTATCTGACTCGAATACAAGCTTAAATCCTTTGTTACTTAACATAGGACTCAAGATCAGATTTTTGCTCATATCCGGCACATGTAGCACATTGGTGAGTTCAAGCTCCTTTCCCGACGTGAGCTTCAATAACACTTACCCTTTTCCTTGAACTTTCGAAGTAGTTGAATTCCCCATAAACATTGGCTCGCCATCATTGACATTGACATAGGAAGAGAACAAATCTTTGGAGTTGCATATGTGCCTAGTGGCACCAGTGTCAAGCCACCAATCAACTTCGTTGGTCACGAAGTGTGCTTCAACAACACCAACAAAATGAGTTTCAGAATTGGCCATGTTGGCCTGATTTGAAATTCCGTCTCCTCCGCTCCCGTGGTGATCCTTTTTGAACCGACAATCCTTTGCTTTATGACCGGATCGACCACACACCCAACAATTGATCACTTGTTTCTTGAAGGTTATTTTGTTTGGTTGGAGTGGACCTTTCGAGGGAGAAGGTTTGAAGGCAATACCTTTTCCCTTGAATTTCTGAAACTTTCCTTTGGAGGTGTTTCCTCCAACGAGATTTGCATTTGGCTCCAAAGAGACTGCATCCGTCTTTTCAATCTTCCGATTGTCCTCCTCAACTCGTAGTTTGAGAACCAATTGTTCAAAAGAAATATTCTCGGTTAGATGTTTCAAATTAATTTTGAAATCTCTCCACGAAGGAGGCAATTTTTCAGTAATCGAACTTACAAGAAAGTTCAGTTTGATGCCCATACCTTCCGTATCGAGTTCATGAACGAGAACTTGTAATTCCTCCACTTGTTTGACAACAGATTTTGCATCGCTCATTCGAAAGTTGAGAAACTTTCCAACGACAAATCTTTTAGAACAAGCAACCTCGGTCTTGTACTTGGTTTCCAACGATTCCCGTATTTCTTTTGCGGTGGCAAAAGTAGAATATACGTCATATAAAGAATCGTCCAAAGCATTGAGAATATAGTTTCGACAACTATATTCGTTGCTTTTCCAAGTCTCGACCTCTTTTAGATATGTCGTTCTTTGGATTTGCGTTGTGGCCTCTTGGCCTTCTCCCTCTTCCGGTGGCGATGGTGCTTCCCCCGAGAGCACGTTCGAGACATGTAGGGTTGTGAGATAAAAAAAACATTTTCTGTTGCCATCGTCGAAAATCTGAACCCTTGAACTTTTCGGGTTTTTCAATGTGGGTTTTGATGATCGCCGATTGATCCATTTTGTTTCTATTATCTTGAAACAAAAATTTCGTCTTAGATTGTTATGACCAATCGCAACGATAACATCAAATAAACAGAAAACAAGAAAACAAACTTGAATAAATTCGATTAAATCAATAAATTACGTACCTTTTCGATGATAAACTCGAATTGAAGATTGATTTGGATAGAGGCCTGCCCGTGCAGTGTCCTAAGACGAAATTTCGTCCCCAATCGTGCTCGGTTCCGGACGTCGTCTAGAGGATATAACTATCCGATCGAATTGATGCACGTCAATTCAACCCCATCGAATCGATAATGTGTTCTTGAAGAGCAAGAGAATTTAGAGAGAATTTTTGGTGGGAATTTCGTGTTATAAAATGGAGGAAAAGCAAGGTATTTATACCTATCTTCCAAAAACTGACAAAAACTGACAAAAACCGTCCAGACACGAAAGTGGGTTTGAAGTGGCTTTTACCCGCGTGGAAACCACTTTGTTCACTGTTTCTAAAAACAAACAGACAGGAAAGTGGGTTTGAAGTGGGTTGTACCCGCATGGAAACCACTTTGTCCTCTGTTTCGTTAAAACATACAGATCCTAAAGTGGGTTTGAAGCGGCTTAAACCCGCACGAAACCCACTTTCTCCACTGTTCGTAAAAAGTGAAATTTCCGGTTTTTGATCAATCAAGCCCAACATTTCTTTAGAGTTTTCCTATGTGGGACATCTTGTAAAGCTAATACCCAACACCATCATCCATGATGAGCTAAATTCTTTTTATTAATTATCATTATCTATATTTATGACATAATTTCTTGTCTTTTTTTCAAGAAAAAAGACGTTATATAATCATAAACACAAGAAACCGAAAGATGTTTAACTATCAAAAGTAAGTGAAAATTAATCCTTGATTTCTTTATTTCTTTCTTAAAGGCCTATCGATACATCAAAACCATTTGGCTATAAAACTAATGAAATCATACCAATCGTATTAGAACCATCAATACATGAACTGACCCTTTGTAAGCAACACCAAAATGTAAGTGAAGAACATAGATGATTTAAACAATGTAAAAAATTTCCCACTATCTGTCTGCATCATTAATTGTTGTATATTGTAGGAGTTAAATGTAAAACCTAATTTGATTGCAAAAATAATTAGCATATGAATTGAGAGTTTACCAGCTGCTGCTCCTGTCACAATGAACTTAAGACTGGAAATAATTAATACCTGCAAAATAAAGGAAATAAATATAGACACAAATATGTATGTACGTAGTGACCATTTGAACCTTGGGTTGAAAAAGGACTTGTGTGTTCAATATGTATAATTTTAAAATATTAATAAAGTTGGTAAACCATCATACAACTCTATCCAACCAATAGAAAATACTTGAATATGAATAAAAATATTTAAGTTAACAACCATCATACAACTCTATCCAACCAACAACTTTATCAAGTGGAAACACAACACAACACACACCACATAATTCTAATTCTTGAGCCAATAAGTTTGTTTATCCAGATGGGATTATGAAATAGGTTTGTGTAATTAATAAGACGAAATTTGAATTCTGTGTAAAGAGCGAGGTTCAAGGGAAATCTGGGAGCCGATGATGTTTGGAGAAGGAGAGACCATAATATTCTTCCCATTGATGGTTAATATTTCTCATATCGTACACAATTTTTCCCATTGATGATTAATATTTTGTAGGTCCCTCTTGGAAAGATGTAGAAGCTCTGTTATCAACCTCAAATTATTCATTCTCGCACATAGGGTTAAGTTTGTAAAAGTAAGGCTCTTACTTTCAGAAAATAAGCAAGACAAAGCATATAAGCCATAATTCGATGAACAAAAGGCAACAATTTTTAACCTTTCAAGTGTTTACTTGAATGACATTTTGTCCCCTGATTTATTAGAACTAAAAGAATTCCATTTAAGCATCTCATTGCTTTAGTTGCCATCGGTATGAAACAATTTTGGCTTTCTCACCAAATCAAAACATTAGTTCTTTACAGATTTCCAAAACTTAACATATATAACAAGTCAGAAAACCTCAACAAAGGTAACAACTTTTATATCATTTTCACGTGATTTATGTTACTGATAAATAAGCCGAGCAATTTGCTGTTGTTGGTTAGTTGTCGAAATGTGACAGTAGGTCACCAAAGATGAAACAAAACCAAAGATATAGTTAGGTTTTGACTCAAAATACCTTAAAACTTTGACTTTTTTTTACAATTGAATAACTAAGGAATCACAAAGTTAATAGTAGGACTGAAAACTAAAATGAGCAGATTGGCATTTATATAAAAAAATAATCAAGTGAACAGAGATGTACGTACCTCAACAAATTTGGTCATTTAAGATTCAGCGACTGAACCAACTCACTCTTTGACTTCCCAAATGCCCCTACACTTTAAGATTCAGCGGTTCTTGGTCAGATTAATGTGAGCCTCTTCATTTCTCTTCCCCTAATCTGAATGCAATAAGAAAAAACAGGAAATATAGATTCCAAGGAGGAGAGACTGCCAAGTCATCATGTTATAGATATATAGATTTGTTTATATTTATTTATTTATATAGGGAAGGATATGAATAGAAACAAACATAAACATTCATCATAAATCAAATCAAATCTCTCTTTTCTTTTCTCAGAACAGAACAGAAGCTGCTAACTAACCATCAATGGCGTCCACCACCATGGTTAATGTTATGCTCTGTCCTCATCAGAACCACCCCAAACCTCTCTTTTCTCTCCACAAAACCACCACTACTACTCTCCATCATCCAATCCCCTATCCCTATTTCTCTTCTTCTTGTTATTCTTCTTCTTCTTCTTCTTCTTCTTCTTCAATCAGATCATCATCACGCTCAATTTCCCTTTCTGCTTCTGCTACTTCAAGGGCAATGGAAGCTCTAATATTCGATTGCGATGGAGTTATTCTTGAATCTGAAGACTTACATCGCCAAGCTTACAATCTGGCTTTCGCTCACTTCAATGTCTCTTGCCCTCCCTTCTCTGAAACCCTCAATTGGGATACTCATTTCTACGACATCCTTCAGAACCAAGTCGGTGGTGGTAAACCTAAAATGCGATGGTTCTCTCCTTCTCTTCTCTCTTCTCTATGCTTTTGTATTGCAAATGTTAGAGGGGTGTTTGAATTAGCTTATTAATTTATAACTTATTGACTTCCTGAAAAGTCCTACCGGATAAGTTACTAACACTATTACCGGTGCCCCACTGGAATAAGTCAATAAGTTGTTTTTATAAGCTAATCCAAACACCCCAAAATTTGTGATGCAGTTAATTTACAAACTGTGATTGTAATCGATCGATTAGGTATTTTAAGGAGAATGGTTGGCCTTCTTCCACCATCTTTGTTACGCCTCCTGAAAATGATGTTGATAGGGAAAAATTAATTGATACTCTTCAGGTATGTTATTTTAGATTTTTGTAAACAATTATTAGGTGTTCTTCAAATAGTTGTAGATCACTTCAATTGGATAACCAATTGAAATCCAAAAACTTATTTTCTCTGTTGATTAGGATTGGAAGACCGAAAAGTACAAGGATATAATCAAGTCCGGAAGTGTAAGAAGTAACTTTTGTTTTGATATGTATGTATATCGGGTCATGTTCATGGGAAAACCTAAAAAAGGAAAAAGAAAACTGAAAGCCTCCTCCATATGGACGGTATGCATAAATGCATACTAGTAATTTGTAACATGCATTCGTACATAGGAAAAAAAAAACAGCTTCAATCACTTTTATGTATCTGTGTATACCGTCCAGGTGGATGATTTTTAGGGTATGCTTCATTTTTTTTTTTAAGGTTTTCCTTGAACCTTCCTCTCTATGTATATATGATTGTTTGATGAATCAAGCTGGTTAATGTTTTGCCCTTTTTTGGCAGGTTGAGCCTAGACCAGGTGTACTAAGATTGATGGATGAGGCAAAGGCTTCTGTAAGATAGTAGATATCTAATTTATACTGCAATTTGAATTGATTGCTCTCTTGAACATGTGAACATAACTCATTTGTATAGTGTAAAAACAAAGTGGTTTCTGATTTATCACTTGTTCATTCAGACGTTTTTAAATTCAGACCGTTTGTTTTTTTCTTTTTCTCAGACCCTCTTAAGTTTGAAAATCATCTGGAAAAAAGGCGGTAACCTCACCACTTAATTCCTCTTATTCGCATACACCCGCATTGTTAAGGATTTATAAATCAATGATTGATTCAGATTTCAGAATTCAGACTTCAGATTTAAAAACAAACAGTCTAACTGGTTCAAATTAGCACCACCTCTTATAAAGCAGAAATGACTTCAGACTTCAGCACCTCTTAAAAAACAAACGCTACCTAAGTTCCCTTTGGGGTCCTTTCGTGTATTTTGATATTGATGTTGTTTTCTGATGTGCTTTTTACTTATTTCTATGATGTTTTTCTTTTATTTTTTACCACAGGGTAAAAAACTTGCTGTGTGTTCTGCTGCGACTAAAAGCTCAGTTGTCCTTTGTCTAGAGAATCTTATTGGGATGGTAAGCCTTCCATTCCATTTACTTTGGGCACTAATTAATCATCATTTCATATTTTAATTGTGGCCTTTCCTCTTACTTCAGGAGCGTTTCCAAAGTCTTGATTGCTTTCTTGCAGGTTGGTTTTTATGTTGCAATCAAATTCCATTTCTCAGTAATAATTTTGTTGGATCTTTATAGATGATGGGGTTCTATGAAAATTACGGTTGATTTAACAGAATCCCATGACATGAATTCATGTGTAACCTCTTCTGTATCTTTTGTGATGATACTAGTTACTTTATGTTAAATCAATAAGCCCCAGCAGTCCAATAGGCTGTTCATTAAGCCACAGCAGCCACAGCCGTTCAATAAGCCTTTCATTAAGCCACAGAAGTTCAAAAAACTGTTCAATAAGCCACATCAGTTCCAAAAGTTGTTCAATAAGCCACAGCATCCACATCATTTCAATAAGTTGTTCAATAAGCCACAGCAATTCATTAAACCGTTCATTAAGCCATCTGCTCCTCTGTCCAGACTAATGGGAGCATTCCAAGGAATTGGTTGTAGCGAGAGAAAGAAAAGGAATAGGCTATTGATTGAGTTGAGAGATGTTATAGAAACATAAAACGAAATGTAAAATTTCAGTATCTCAATTATTTTGGTTTTATATTAATTTAATTTGTAGGTGATGATGTGAAGGAAAAGAAGCCTGACCCTAGTATATATATAACAGCATCTAAGGTAAGGATGAGTTGATTTTTAAAGTGATTGTGTGATGTGATGTTGTTTTCATATTTATTGTTTTATGATTCCAGAAACTAGGAATTTCAGAGAAAGCTTGCTTGGTAGTGGAGGATAGTGTGATTGGTCTACAGGTTCTGATTGAGCATTAATTAAATTATTAATTACTATGAATTAATTAAAGAAAGATTAATAAAGTTTGGTTTGGTTTGCAGGCAGCAACAAAAGCTGGAATGTCATGTGTGATTACATATACATCTTCAACAGAAAATCAGGATTTTACAGATGCAATAGCAAAATTCCCTGATTTAAGTGACGTAAGGTATCTATATATCTATCTATCGAGTCAGGTTCAGGGGAAAACGCCAAAAAAAAAAAACCGAAAAATACCCTGGGAGCCCTCCATTTGGACGGTATGCACAAATGCATACCGGTAATTTGTAACATGCATTTGTGCATATGCCCTAATGCATATATATATAGATATATATAGGGCCGGGTTCAAATGAGAACTCAAATTTGGCTGTGAACGTGAAATGAAAGCGCGACACGTGTTATATTCAGACTGAATAATAGTATTAATAATACTACATTCAGACTGGATAATTATTATTCAGTCTTAATAATATAATTTCAGACACGTGTCACGCTCTCATTTGTTCTCACGTTCACAACCAAATTTGAGTTCGCATTTGAACTTTCCTCTCTCTCTCTCTCTCTATATATATATATATATATATATATATACGGGCGGGTTCAAATGATAACTCAAATTTAGTTGTGACCGTGAGGACAAATAAGAGTGTGACACGTGTCCCTTGAAAGAAATATTCAGACTGAATATAGTATTTATTCAGTCTGAATATACAAAGAAATATTCAGACTAAACATAGTATTTATTCAGTCTGAATATTTCTTTGTATACTCAGTCTGAATAATCTATATTCAGACACGTGTCGCGCTCTCATTTGTCCTCACGTGCACAGCCAAATTTGAGTTCGCATTTGAACTTATATGCATTGGTCCATAGAAAAAAACAGCTTTAATCGCTTGTATGCATTTGTGCATATCATCCGGATGGAGGGCTATCTCAGGGGTTCTTCAGTTTTTTTTTTAGCGTTTTCCCCTGAACCTCCCTCCCTCTCTATCTATCTATCAATCTAACATTCCAAAACTACTAGTGGTTCAATCTTGTTTTTGTTTCGAAGTTAACGACACATTGCATCATATGTTTAATTCTTACTCAGATTAAAAGACTTGGAGGAATTGCTAGAAAATGTGGTGGCTGCTACCTAGGAAAGTTTAAATTTCAAGTCCATTTCTTGTACTACAATTATCAAACTATTGTTGTTTGTAGTAGGCTTAGGCTTTTAATTTGTGAAGTTAAAATGATTGCAATTCCTATATATACCGAAACCAAATGTATATTGATAAAGCTATATAGATTCATTTTTTACATTTTGGGTTCTATGCTTATCTTGTTCCATTACTAATCTAGTTAAATGTTAAAAATCTCATCTATATCTATACTATATTATAAAACACGCTATTCGGTTATGTTTACAAAATTAAGACGTATCGCTGATCAAGCATCATGTACAACATCAAATGTACGTATAATAGTGTTTTCAGTCAGTTGTTTTCTCTATTCATTGTTCAATTTACACACGCAACCTTCAGATTGATTGATTGATTGAGATATCTTCATTCAATCGTCTTTAATTCGGTGAGTATTTGTACTTTTTTTTGTTTCACTTTACATTTTAATGTGTTTCTGATGATCATCAATTCGTTTTTATCTGGTTTCTCCTTTCGATTTTCTGTTTTTATGAAATCAATTCGTTTCCCCCCTTTTCAATCAATGTTTGTAGGGTTTTTGTTTACATTTGATTTGTATTCGGTATTCAGGTAACAATCAATGATGAATCAAATCCAGCCTTTCTAGGGTTTAATTTTGTTGTTTTTGTGTGCAATTCCCGCTCCAAGTTGTTGCATTAATTCAAATTTCAAACCCAATCATTCCTTTATCTAGGATTCTCTTTGCAAACCATTCTCCTTCAATTTCAAACTAGGTATTTCCATCTTTTATATATATATATATGTATATATAGAAGAAAGTTCAAATGCGAGATCAAATTTGGTTGTGAACGTGAGAACAAATGAGAGCGCGACACGTGTCTGAATATATATTATTCAGACTGAACATACAAAGAAATATTCAGACTGAATAAGCATTATTCTAACTGAATAAATATTGAATATTTCTTTGATATTCAAACCGAATAAATACTATGTTCAGCCTGAATATTTCTTTGAATGAGACACGTGTCACACTTTCATTTGTCCTCGTGTTCATAACCAAATTTGAGTTCTCATTTGAACTCGCCCCTATATACATACATATATATATATATATATATATATATATATATACAGAATTTCCGTTGCAAACTAATCGATTTTTTCAAACTGTGCAAACTCGTAGTGAACACAATGATAAAGCACTAAGTGATATTCATGAATGTTGAAAGTGTATTCACGAATAGTGAAAGTGTATTCATGAATGGCGAAATTTGCCGGAAAACTCGCCGGAGAAGACGAAGTCGTCGGAAAGTGTGTTCATGGCAGGAAATTAATAAATATTAATTAAAATTGGTTAAATTATAAAATGACAATGATACCTTCAACGAATTAATAAACTATTAAAAACATTAATAAAATATTAAAACAATATTATCCATATGGTTTATTTGTATTGGAAATGGTGAGTTTGCAAGTTTGCAAATATTGAATAGTTTGCAACGGATACCACTCCTATATATATATTGGTGCTGGTAAGATGATCTTCATCTTTTATTTGCTCTTGATTTGTTCAAATGGTTCCGTTTTGAACAAAAACAAATTGTGTGACCTGTGTTGTTGTTGGTTCTTTGTTTTGCAGAAAAGCGATCAATATGGATACCGAGGCTTCAAGGGGTAATCAATCTCACTTTTAGTTCTTTCTCATAACATCGATTTTTAGTATTCGAGTAGTTAAGGGATATTTGTTTTCTACCTTTTATGTTCATCATATCTATACTACATTATAAAGGATGCTATTCGGTTAATGTTTGAAAATTAAGAGGTACAATTTTTTAAACTCATTTCCGGTTCCTCATAACTGCCCTAAAATCTCTCGCTCTCCCTCTCCTCCTATTTAATCGTCATCTGATTACTGCTTACTTATGACCCACAGTTCTGACTCCACGTGTACCAGTGTAGCCCCTGTTTACGAACTCAAAGATTCAAAATTCTAGGTCATATGAATCAATCCTATAAATACCTAGTTCTGATTACTGGTTCATTTTAATCTCAAACAATTACATTTTATTTTACAGAAGCAACAAGAATGTCGACTAATATCAAATGTAAGCATTTCATTCATTCTTTTGATGGTAATCTACTTACTATCCCATTGTTAATTGTTTTATGTTTGAAATTCACCGATGAATCGTTGTTTCAAAATCCTGTATGTTAAATTCTTATAAAATTGAAAAAGGGTTTTGGCAAAAATCAACCCTCTTTCTCTTCTTGACAAAGTTTGTATCCTCGCTGTGGAAAAGATCGAACAAAAAAAACACTATCAAACACTTTGTTGCATTTATGTCGAGTTTTCTTGAATTTGGGTGTTTTCAGGCCTAGGTGCTTGACGGATGCCGAGTCCACCAAATAATAAATTCCAACTATTGGCTATTTCCAAATAATATTGTAGTAGCGATAAGTCGGGTCGAATCCACAGAGACTCGGCTAAACTTATTATGGCTAGACAATCCAAGTACAAAAATGAAAATTTAAAAGTAAATACGAGGGGGGGGGGGTGGATTTGATTAACTAAACTAAACATGCAAACTAAAAACTTATAAAAATGCAAGAAATTAAAAACCCAATATTAGACCATTCTCGATAATGATGTCGAACGCCTATCATTGATTTCGCCATTTATAAAAGAGTAGGACAAGATTAAGCCGATTATAGTTGTCAATATATAAGCTCTGACAACCTAAGTTTTCACTAAATTAGACATTAGCTAAAATAAGCTCTTTAGCTAAATCTTAACTACAAAAGGAACAATGAACAAGCTCTCAAAA
Organism: Silybum marianum; assembly: GCA_036898165.1. Taxonomy (NCBI): domain Eukaryota; kingdom Viridiplantae; phylum Streptophyta; class Magnoliopsida; order Asterales; family Asteraceae; genus Silybum; species Silybum marianum. Next base: position 8,140,308 of record CM072541.1, read on the forward strand.
TTCCCGGTGTAATTAGCATTAACGAACTAAGAAAACATGACTCAAAGAATTAAGCTCATAAGCTCGGCTTAATACCACTTTGATTGTAAGATTTCAAGAACTCATTTCAAAAACCTTATTGAAATTGAAAGAGTTCAATTGCCACTTTATCAAAACCATTAGACAATTACGTATCTAATATTTTGACTAACAATCATTCACAAGAACATCAAATAATTGGCCAAATTAATTAATATTCAAAGTGAAATTGACATTTAACCTAGAAATCCAACAAATAAACTTGTCCCAAACAATTACAACAAAATCTCAAGGTAGAAAAACATCAAAAATCTAAAATGACTAATGTTGAAATGAAGAAATTAGCCACACATGGCTAAACTAGGGTTAACAAACTAAGAAAATTAAGAAATTACCAAAATAGATGAGAAATTGATGGTGAAAGCTTCCAATTCGGTTTCTTGAGTTCTCTCCCAAATCGATTTCTTCCTTTTTCTGATTCAATCCCCCCTTAATCGACAGTTATGAACCTCCCTTTATACCCAATCGAACAAACCACAAGAGTAGGAACGTGGATTGGAATTTGGCGGACGCCACTTGGGTTCGAACTAACCCAAGGGAGCAACCCACGCGGCCGAGTTTTTGCAAAATCGAACAGTAGCTTACGCTACTTGGCACGTTGGTTGAGTGAAGCAGCAAGTGGCGAGGCTGATTGCAAAATCGAACAGAACCGGGCGCTGGTTGTAGCGCTGGTTAGCCTTGGCAGCAAGCAGCGAGAAAGAAGAGAAGACGTGAGGGATCTGATGGATTGTTGCTGGACTTGAATGAATAGGGCTGCCATTGGGCTGCGAAATCAACATCAAGCTCTTTTAAATGGGCTTTGCTTTTGCTGGATAAATCAAAGACCCACAAAAACAATTAAATAAAACTTGTTCTTTCTTTTTCTTTTTTCTTCTTTTGAATCGTTGCACATGACACAACCAAAATCAAATTGTTTGTTTATTTATTCTTTTTCTCTTTTTGTTTTTTTTTTCTTTTTCCTTATAAATAAAACAAACTCAATCATAAATCATATTTAAGGGTAGTGTTTAGTTTAGAAAATCACAAATTGTAGGATATGTTGATATATAAAATGTACAAATAAGGCACTTATCAGTGCTAGTCTGAATGTTGCAAAACTGAAGAAAAAAAAAGTGCTCATTTGTCGCCATTTTTGGACCGGGGGTTGTGGGACTTGTTGTGAATTCTATCAAGTTATAGCTCTAATAATAGGTTGGCATATGTAATAATAAAAATGCTAATGATTTCTTTGTGATCAACAAGTTGGCATATATAATAATAAAAGTTCGGCATTCGGTTAGTTGCTAAAGTTGCAAGAATTGTTGGATATTGTTGTTGATCTCAATGCCAATAGATTTGAGCTTGGTAAGTTGCAAAAATCTCAATATTTTGCTGCTTAAATATGTGAGTAGAAACGAATTAGACGAATAACAGCAAAGAAATTTGGGGTAACTGATACACCAAGTGATCATAGAGATGACTAATGGAGGTGTGTTGAATGCTTTCGACATTCGATTAGTTTCTATGTCTATTTGATGTATATATTTCATAAATAATAAAATTTCCATTTTATAAAAACAAGATGTGTCAAGATAGTGTTAGGAAATTTATGTCACGAAAAATACTTGCAAATGATTTTTAGGGTCCCAAAACGAATAGAAATCCAAGGACACAAATAACCCGACAACAAATGCGGATAACAATGATCTAGATGTTGCACGATGACTCTAACGAAATAAACAACCCCAATATATATATAATAACAATAAATGTTATTATCTACGTAAATGACAATATTCACCACACAATATTAGCAACACGAGAATTTACGTGGTTCCACTATCGGTGTGATAGTGTACATCCACCAAAGGGAGAGAGAGCTCAATATATTACCAACCGGGAGAGATTACAACGTGTTTACAAGATCCTTGGATCAACGAATCAGCTACCAAGTGTTTCTCTCAAAACAAAGTTTCCTAAGCTGGAAACTAAACTAATTGAGAGTAACCAAACTAAACTATATATATATAGTTAAGAAGAGAACTGATAAGGAGAAGAAAACACCAAAAGAAAGAAGAAGGGTTTTTCTTACTTCTCTCTATTTCTTACTTCGCTTTTATTTCTCATGTCTTGGCTAATGCATGTGTATGCATATTTATAACCAAGAATCGATGCCTTTAATCTTCCAAAGCAAGTTTGCCTAAGACTTTTGTTTGCATGGTACATATGTAGAAGAGAAAGCTGGCAAGTTTGTTCACAAAAGTCTTCTAAAGAGACAAGTTTTCTTTTTCACTTTTCTTCCATGCATGCTTCCAAGAAATCTCACAACAAAAGGCCAAAGAACAATAAGTCAACTAGTTATTCTTTAAGCTTTGATATTTGTACATCATCCAAAAATATATATATGTGTTTTTTTTCAACACTCCACCATGATGTACAAAACACCCAACGAAACCAAGGCATGAACCAATCCAACACCCACGAACAAATAGCTGATAGAGATTGACACGAGGTAACAAAATGCATTTTGACCGTGACGAGCTTCGGCTCGGCCATCACCCGTCAAAGCCAAAAGCAACAAAATCCTCAAGTGTGCAATCTTAATAAAACGAACGAGTTAAGCAACCCAAAACACGTACCAAGTAATAACTCCCCAAAGATGTCATTTTTGTCACCTGTGGTAATATTCTCTCTCTCTCTGCCAAAGTACCCAACCGCACTAACACAAACGAAGTTGAATCAAGTTTGAGCAATGTTCAAACTTAGCTGTCGGTAGCGACTTAGTGAACATATCAGCAGCATTGTCATCTGTCAGGACTTTCTACAAATAGACGACCTTCGCTTCATGTAATCTAACAAGATATGCATCACGCACATTTTTGTGCTTTGTCCGAGAACTGAAAGCCAAATTAGTTGCCAAATGAATGGCATTCTGATTGTCACAGAAAATGCGTACGGAAGGTTGCTCGAAGCCCAATCCATTCATTAGTTCTTTCAAATGGACCGCTTCTTTTGCAAACTCGACCGCCGCAACAAGTTCGGCTTCTGTGGTTGACAATGCCACAATAGACTGTAACCGTGATCTCCAACTAACGGTTGTTCCACCCAAGGTAAATACATAACCAGATGTGGACCTCCAACCGACTCGATCACCTACATAGTCAGAATCACAAAATCCAACAATGTCACAGTCATTGTGTAAACCAAATATAAGACCATGTGTCTCGGTTCCCTTCAAATATCGGAATGCCGTTTTAACGGCTACCCAATGTGATTGACCCGGATTCACGAGAAACCGACTCACCACTCCCGACCGCACTGGCGTATGGAACCTTTGACATTTCGGTCTTTCCCTTATCATCCTTCGGACAATCTTCACTTGTAATCTTGATGTGCTTTGGTAGCGGAGTGTTAGAAGTTTTGGCACCATCAAGATTGAACCGCTTCAATATCCCTTGGATATATGTCTGTTGTGTTAATATGAGAGTACGGGACTTTCTATCTCATACGATTTCCATGGCCAAAATCTTCTGCGCCGCACCAAGATCTTTCATTTCAAATTTCGACTTTAATTTATCTTTCAGTCGTTTGATCTCTGATCGGTCCTTGCAGGCAATAAGCATGTCATCTACATAAAGAAGTAAGTAAGTGAAAACTCCACTGCTTTGTCTATGATAGACACAAGCATCCTTTTCACTGCGCTCAAAACCAAGGGTTAGCATAAACAAGTCAAACTTCTTATACCATTGACGAGGCGATTGCTTCAGTTCGTTAAGGGACTTCGTGAGCTTACAAACATACTCTAGTTTGCTTTCGGAACGAAACCATCAGGTTGCTTCATATAGATAGTTTCCTCCAAGTCTCCGTGTAGGAAGGCGGTCTTCACATCTAACTGTTCTAGCTCCAAATCGTGCATAGCCACGATTGCCAAAAGAACACGAATAGATGTATGTCGAACAACGGGAGCAAAAATATCGTCATACTCGATACCTTTCCATTGTGAAAAGCCTTTAGCAACGAGACGAGCCTTGTAACGATCATCATCCTTGACCTTGTGCACCCACTTGCACCCGATTGCCCGACTACCTTTCGGTAGTGGACAAAGTTCCCAAGTCTTGTTCTTTGAGAGAGCTTCCATCTCTTCTTGCATGGCAGATAGCCATTTGGAACCGTGGGTTGAAGCCAATGCTTCCTTCAAATCAAGAGGCTCTTCTTCTCCTACATGTAATGCAAACTCCAACTGATCTGTAAAACTCATGTTAGCAAAATCCCAATCACCATACCTGTTAGGGGGACGAATAGTTCTCTGACTACGTCTGGTAGGTGCATCAACAGGGATCTCCTCATCTTCTTGATCTCCACCATCATTTGCAATGTCTTCATCAGTAGTAGACAAAGGATCACTAGAAGGAATCACTGGTGGGATGACTTCTTCTACAACTTCATCATCAGGTGATCCAAGGATAATTTTATGAGCAGATGAGCTCATAACAATAGGACTGTCTACTGTATCCACATCCGGTTCTTGAGAGGATTGAGAGTCCAAAGAGGACTTCAACATAGGAGATTCATCAAATGTCACATGTCGAGAATGAATCACTTTACGAGTCAAGGGATTCCAGATTCGGTATCCCTTGATGCCATCTGTATAGCCGAGCAAAGATCCTTTGGTGGCTCTAGGATCTAACTTGTCCTGGCCTGAAATATGCACATAAACAGGACAACCAAATACACGTATGTATTTTATACATATATTCTTTTTACCTCTCCACAACTCTTCCAGTATCTTTCCTCCAATGGCCGAACAAGGTAACATGTTCACAATATGCACCGCGGTATGCAAAGCTTCGGCCCAAAAAGTCTTAGAAAGCCCCGATGTCAAAAGCATACATCAGACTTTCTCCAACAACGTCCTATTCACCCGCTCCGCAACCCCATTTGATTCGGGATCTCCAGGTGTAGTGAAGTGACGGTGGATGCCTTTACTCGAGCAAAATGTCTTGAAGTTACCGCTAGTAAACTCTCCACCATTATCGGATCTAAGCACCTTTAATTTCTTTCCGGTCTCGACCTCTGCATGTGCTAACCAAGTCTTGAAATTTTCAAAGACATCCGATTTGTGCTTCAAAACAAACACCCAAACTTTATGTGAGAAATCATCAATAAAGGATACAAAATGTCTCCCTCCACTTAGGGAATGTGTGCTCGATGGTCCCCAAACATCCGTATGAACATAATCCAAGATTCCTTTGGTGTTGTGTTTTCCAGCACCAAAAGAAACACGTGTTTGTTTCCCCTTGACGCATCCAGCACAAAAATCAAGGCTTGTCGGCGTGTTGACGCTAATGAGCTTCCGCTTTCGTAAAACCTCCAAGTTCTTCTCCGAAGTGTGACCCAACCGTAGATTCCATAAACGAGTAGCATCCACAGTTTTTGTACTTTCCGCCACACATGATTTTAAAGAAATTGTTTCGTCAACCAAATGAAATAAATTGTTTGTCGCCTGCTTGCCTTTCATAACAACAAAGTTCCCTTGAGATATACGTATGGTCTCATCTTCAATACGAATCTTGCAACCATTTTTGGACAAAAGTCCAAGCGAGATCAAGGAATGAGACATGCCCGGAACGTATTTGACATTGTACAATGTTCGGACAATGCCATCAAACATCTTGATACAAACCGTACCAATACCTTGAGTAGAACATGATCTATCATTTCCCATATATATGTTATTACCTTCAAATTTTTTGAAGGTAGAGAAATGATCACGAAACGGTGTCATGTGACAAGAGGCTCTGGTATCCAACACCCAACGTCTATCACCATTCGGTGACGTAGTCGTTTCCGAGAAGTTTGCATCATGTTCGGTTGCAACCGTAGAAGATTCGCCCTTTGCTTGTCCTTATTTTTCAAGTTCGGACAGTCTTTCACCAATGGCCCGGTTTGTGGCAATAATTTCAATCACCACGAATCTTTGATTTCCCTCTAGGGGCCGGTTTGCAAGATTGAGAGCGTCCACGATTTCTTCCTCTTAAGGATTGTTGATCATCACGGCCTCTATCAGTAAATAGGCCGTGGCTAAGATTGTTCTCTCTTGGGTTGTTACCGATCCTCATTTGGATCCTTTGATCTTCAGATATCATACCTGTCTTCACATCAGATAAAGAAAGAGATTCCTTTCCATATATAAAACTGTTAGTGAATTGTGAGTATTTCTCGGGAAGTGAATACAACAGAATCATAGCAAGAGCTTCTTCATCTTTTGCAAGAAGCGCATCTGTAGACTTCAACTTCATTATAATATCTTCAAACTCGGTCATGTGAGCTTTAATAGAAGTGCCTTCCTTCATTTTGAAGAAAAGACACGACCGCATCAATAACAACCTGTTCGTCAGAGTTTTCTTGAGATAAAGATTCTCAAGTTTACTCCAGATACCGGCGACAGTCTTTTCTGAAACGATCTCAGAAATGACGTTCTCTCCCATAGCCATCTGCAAAGTAGTAAATGCCCGTGCTTCCATTTCTCTAGCTTTAAGGTCAGACATATTAGGGTCTAACTCGTCTTTGGCAAATACTACCGGATGGACTCCATTTTTTCTAAGTGCAGCAGATGTTGTGAACTGCTATTTACCAAAATCACTATCATCGTTCCAAGTTTGTATACGAATCCCAGCCCCAGATAAATTAAAGGTACCCTCTTGGTACGATCTATGGGTTTGGTTTGAGGAACCGGCACCAAATGGGTTTTCGGCTTCAGACATAGAGACAAGTATGTGTGCAAACTAGTTTATGTATATTTTCTACACAAACTACAAATCTAGATCAGAAGCTCTGATACCAATTGTAAGGAAATTTATGTGACGAAAAATACTTGCAAATGATTTCTAGGGTCCCAAAACGAATAGAAATTCAAGGACACATAACCCGACAACAAATGCGGATAACAATGATCTAGATGTTGCACGATGACTCTAACGAAATAAACAACCCCAATATATATAATAACAATAAATGTTATTATCTACGTAAATGACAATATTCACCACACAATATTAGCAACACGAGAATTTACGTGGTTCCGCTATCGGTGTGATAGTGTACATCCACCAAAGAGAGAGAGAGAGAGAGCTCGATATATTACCAACCGGGAGAGATTACAACGTGTTTACAAGATCCTTGCATCAACGAATCAGCTACCAAGTGTTTCTCTCAAAACAAAGTTTCCTAAGCTGGAAACTAAACTAATTGAGAGTAACCAAACTAAACTATATATATATATAGTTAAGAAGAGAACTGATAAGGAGAAGAAAACACCAAAAGAAAGAAGAAGGATTTTTCTTACTTCTCTCTATTTCTTACTTTACTTATATTTCTCATGTCTTGGCTAATGCATGTGTATGCATATTTATAACCAAGAATCGATGCCTTCAATCTTCCAAAGAAAGTTTGCTTAAGACTTTTGTTTGCATGGTACATATGTAGAAGAGAAAGCTGGCAAGTTTGTTCACAAAAGTCTTCTAAAGAGACAAGTTTTCTTTTTCACTTTTCTTCCATGCATGCTTCCAAGAAATCTCACAACAAAAGGCCAAAGAACAATAAGTCAACCAGTTGTTCTTTAAGCTTTGATATTTGTACATCATCCAAATATATATATATATATAAATGTGTGTGTGTGTGTGTTTTTTTCAACATATAGGGTTGTTAACCCACTAATGAGCTGCCCCAAGGCGGTGGGGATCGTTGTGTTCTTTTTTATAACAAGATGAAAGATGAAAGTAAGAGAGCAAATCAAGTTTCTGTTGTTGTAGACATGGTGTCAAGAAACAATGGTGGAAGACATTTACCATTGCTGAATTGAAGGTAAAATTATATTTACTATTGTTTATGATAACCGTATTGCCATTTTTACGTCAACATGTATGTATATATATAGGGGCGGGTTCAAATGAGAACTCAAATTTGGTAATGAACGTGAGGACAAATAAGAGCACGACACTTATCATATTCAGACTGAATAATCTACATTTAGACACCATCATGCTCTCATTTGTCCTCACATTCACAACCAAATTTGAGTTTGCATTTGGACTTTCCCCTCTCTCTCTCCATATATATATATATGTATATATAAATATATATATATATATATAGGGACGGGTTTAAATGAGAACTCAAATTTGGTTGTGAACGTGAGGAAAAATGAGAGCGCGACACGTGTCATATTCAGGCCGAATAATCAAAGAAATATTCAAGAATATAGTATTTATTCAGTCTGAATAACACATAAATTCTTGATTTCAATAACAAGCTCTCGATCTGCCTATCAATCCAAGCATCTACCGATCTTACATAAATTCTGTTGATCTAAACTCCTTTCAGTGATTTGAATATGATTTCTCTCTGTACTTAGTGAAAATTCCATGATGTAAAGTTGTAGTTCAGGTTTAGCGTAGCAAAGGTTGATTGCACTCAGCAATCCCTGAACAACAGGAACTCTAACCTTATCCCTAAAGATCTGAAGAACACCAGTCACACCACAAGTACATTCAGCGACAGTCAAAAACCAAGCTGAAGATAAAGATAAACAACTAGTGATCTGAAGCGGTTCAGTGATAGCAAAACTCATCTAATCAAAAGTGTGAAATCTTGTAAAGCCTCAACAATACCTCAGTGACTTCATCCTTGTAGTCTTCGGGTCAGCGATCAAATGAAGCTTTCAAACAAGATTATTGTTGATCTTATCCTTGATGCACAAAAGTCAAAACCTCAACAACTTGTCAGAAAAGGACGTACGGATTGTCTCTTATGTCCCCATCAAATCTGATTTGGTACTGTTCACATGTGGCTAAAAGCATGGCCATCCTATTAACCAAAGGATAAACATCCTCCACATGTTTGACACGTCGCATGTACCTTCTGCTTTGCATTAAATGAAAACGGGTATAAATAGATGGAAAACCCCCTTTCCATCTTCATGCATGCTATTCTCTCTCAAAACCTCTATTGCTATTTCTTTCTTTCCTTGTGCATCAACTTAGTGATTTCTTTAGTTACAACATAATAGATTTTATACTTGTTCTTATTTCGCTTGTAACTATAAATTTGTTTATTTATATAAACTAATTTAAAAACCAAAAATCTACTTGTGTTTGTATTCAACCCCCCCCCCCCCCCCCCCAACCCTCCTACAAATTGTTCTATATCTTTGAACTCTTGTAGACCCCTTTGGGACCAACAACTTCAAACGTAAAAACAAACGGTCTTACTGATTCATATTTCAGACTTCAACACCACCTCTTATAATTCAGAAGTCAAATCAGACTTTAGACTTCAGCACCTCTTAAAAAACAAACGCCACCTAAGTCTTAAAAGTAGTCTATTGGGACATTTAAACACTTTATTACCGCGCCATCATCGTTCTATCACTACAATTGACCCTCGATCTCCCTCTTTTGATCGGGTTATTTGTTTTCATCCCTCTTTTTTTTATTTGTTTATACGTACTAAATTAAATTGTTGTAAAAAGAGCAGATCGATAACAGGGGCAAGGGTGACGATGGATAGTATGGAGAACGGATGATGACGGAGTGGTGAGAGGTAAACAATGGGAAGCAATATCCATACCGTCTGTAGTTGGGTTTTCTTTTTGGACTTTTTCCTTCTAATACTTTATATGTTGTTTATATACCTTCGTATTTATCTTGCTCGATTACTTACATAGTAAGTCATTATGTATAGATATGGATTATTATTGATATTGTAATATTTTTGTTCAAACATACTTTTTGTATTTCCTTTTTGAAAAATAGTTGCATTAATTGTTCTTGGTATACAATTTAAAAATTAGTGATCTTTAGTGAACCCCCTCTACTTGTTAACCTCCCACCCCCACCGTTTCCATACTCAACACATCAACCTCCCTCTTTTTACACGTGTAGCACACATATGATCTTAATCTGACCTAAAAACAGTTCAAGTAGCACACCTTAAAACCATACATCTAGCTGCATTGCAACGAGTATACTACTAGTATTTCTTATGTATAGAAAACAATCAATTATTACAAGTCAATAGAAAATGAATAACCCATTAATATAACTCCAAGGTATAGGTAAAAATACCATGTATTTGGATTTATACCAAACATTACATATTAAAATGCTAACAAATATATCCTCAAACTGGAATGATAACATCAAACTTACGGAAACAATTAAATACATGCATTTATCTCATCCATAAGACCATCCAATCATATATATACACACACACATATATATAGAGAGAGAGAGAGGGAGGTTAAGGGAAAATCTAAAAAAAAAATTGAAGAACACCATGAGAACCCCTCCATCTAGACGGTATACATAAATGCATACAAGCAATTGAAGCTGTTTTTTTCTCTATGCAGTAGTGCATGTTATGCACTAGTGCATATGCACTAATGCATGTTACAAATTACTAGTATGCATTTGTGCATACTGTCCAGATGGAGATGCAGGGCTGTCAGGGTGTTTTCAGTTTTCTTTTTCTTTATTGTTTTCCCCTAAACCTGACCCTATATATATAGTTATTGTAACAAATATTGAAACCCAATGCAGATCGAGCAGCAAAATCTGATATGCATAAGTTGCTTTACAAAACACTTTCTATGATCCAGTTGATTGCAATTGTAGAGAGTGATGAATGAGGAATAACTTAAAGAGTCTGCACAACTCTTTTGGTTGCTCCATGTTGATTGCATGTCCTGTCTTCTTCAATACTATCAGCTCTGCACCTTCACCTAAATGACTGTATAAACAAACTAATCATGAATCATAAATTATATTCTAGGTTTTTGTACAAAATAAATTCAAATAAACTTGCCTTTTTAATCTGTAGCCCAATTCCAATGGAAATATCTCATCATTTTCTCCCCAAATGATCAATGTTGGCTGCTGGCCATCAACTCATATATATTATTATCAATATACACACAAGATGTTAACTTTTTTTTTTATTAAAAAAGAAACAACATTATTATTTTTATTATTATGATACCTGAGTGATCTTAGGAAGGTTTGAAAACTTTCTATCCTTTTGTACAGCTTCAATACATTCTTTTTTCTCTTCAAAGTAATCAATGTTCATTTCCTGTAAAACCATAACACAACATCTGCCAATTTACTTATTAATGTCTATATTATTTTTGAGAACCTATATATGCCTTCAACTTTTTCTTCCTTACCAACTGAAATAAAAAGCTCAAGAACCAATCATGGATCATACAACTCGACAAAATACAGTTTCCAGAATGCTACCCAAATACTCTTGATAAAAATTGGTTGTACCCATTTCCTTTGTATCAACCCTGTCCTCCAATCAAAAAATTACACATAATTTTAATTTTTATAACATATATATATATAAATACATACAGGGGAGGGATGATACGACAACCACCCATCTTTAAAGCAACAAATGAACAATTTATGTGGGACTCACGTCATATGTGGTCCACAATTGTCTCTTTGTTCATTTAGAAATACAAAGTTCTCATTTGAACCTCCTATATATATATATGTAACGCCATAACGGTGTTAACCTCTCTTCCATGTACTCTCAGTGTCTCTCTCTACACGTGGATCTCCTTCGAATTTGTGGTTAAAGACTTAATAATTAAAGTGTGATTTTGGTTCTTGTAATTTATCAAATGTTCCTATTTTTGTCCCTATGATTTATCAACCTTATATCAATATGTTTCGGTTTTTATTTTGAATTTTATATCTTTATAAATTTTCATTTTTTTATTTCTCTACCTTTTCCATTTTTTCTTTTACTATATTGAATTACTCAATAATATTTTTATTGAAAATACAATAAAAATATGTATTTAGATTTACAAACTGTACCATTATAAATTTTTTAGACAAATCAGACTTTTAAAATAGAGAAAAAAAAATTAACGATTTAAAGTTTGTAAATAGTGAAAGGTAAGAAAAAAATGTGTTAAAAATTTTCAACTAAAACTATCATATTTTCAAATACAAATTAAACTAGAGTTGTATATTTTAGATATGATAAACATGTTAATTTTAAAAATATTCAATATTAAACTCGTTTTAAAGGTATTAACAAAACTTTTTCTAATAATATAACTTGTGAAATAAAATAACGATCTTTTAAATGTATTTTAGTAAAAAATACGTTATTGATTAGTTAATATGATAAAAATAAAAAATAAAAAAGGCAAGTAAAAGGAAATAAATAAAATTTGAAAAATAATGTACAAAATTTCACTTTAAATTAAATTGCAAAGTGAAAAACACTTCATCTTGATACTTTTTTATTTTGTTCAATCTATTAATTTTAAAAACAATAAATATATTAACTAAAACGAAAAACTCAATTTTGGGTTAATTTTAAAGGCATTAAAAATACTTGCAAACAATGTAATTCATAAAATAAATTACGTATCTTAATATATTTTTAATTAGTTATTAATTAATATAAAATGAATAAAGCTAGCGAATAAAAATTTGATAAAGCACAGAGATGAAAATAGGGACATCTGATAATTCACAGGGACCAAAACCGTACTTACTTTTTAACCACAAGTAGAGTACGTGTGTGTGAAAGAGAGAAAGAGAGAGAGAGAGAGTTAACTATCGTTACACATATATATTACATATAAAAAATAAAAGTGGTGTGTAATTTTTTGATTGAAAGGACATGTTGACCCATGGGAAGTGGGTACAAGCGATTTTTATCTAAATACTCTACGGCTTTCAATCTTTTCCTAAAAGAAAGTTATCAAAAATACTTGATCCAAATTGTTAGTATATATGTATTGTTCTATATATATTTCTTTCTTTCTATATTAGAGATCGTTGTATATTGCTTAAATCTATTCACTTCCTAAATTCAACAGAATACTATCTCCAAATCATTTGTTTCAAGTTCAACTAATAATATCAATCTATACATATTTGATTTATCAAATGCAATCAGGGACGGACCCAGATTTTTTTTAATACGGTGGCACCATACAACATAGACAAAATATGATTTTTATCGACGTGTCTTTACGTTTTACTAACAGTCAATATCTTTCGATGTGTTTTTAACTAATTCTACGTTTTGAGAGTTTTTTAAAAAAAATGCTTGATTTCGAGCGCTTTTTACGGGTTTTTTTATCTATTTCGAGAGAAGTTTTCGGTTTTTTTGTTATGATTTCAAGAGTTTTTTTTGGAACTTTTAAACTTTTTATCGATTTTAAGACATTTATTCGGTATTTTTTTTGTTGTCTCAAGTGTTTTTTTTTCGGTTTTAGTATTTGATATTGATGGTCTTTAATAACAAAAAACAAATTAAAAAATATTTTTGGGAAATTTAATGATTAATATGAAATTAAATGAGTGTTTATTAAATGTTATCTAATTAAGGACGACATTAATAGAGTACTTACTATGTTATTAAATGTTATATTAGAGTTGGTTACCCAAAAAATTAATTAGTTGCATCTTATGAGGATTGAACCCATGACGATCTCTATAACAATTTTAATTACTTGGGAAAAGCCACTACACCAACTATCTTATTTGTGTTATAAATTCAGTTTAAAGTTATTTAGAAGCACCCTTAAAATTATACGGTTGCACCACTAACAAATTCAAAAAATTTACCCTTCGACGAACATATAATACGGTGGCTTGTGCCACCGTGTGAACCTATATAGATCCGCCCCTGAATGCAATACAGATATAGATTTATGTGGGTAGGGTTGGGTTCCGGGGAGAAGCGTAAGAAAGAATCTTCTCTTCTAAAGCATAATTCATGGGTGGGTATGAGATTAAAAGCAATCAACGGTTCAAATCTCTTCTTACGCTTCTCACATTTAATTCTTCTTCTCACACGATCCTATGCCTATGTGGCTATTTATTATTATCAATGTTTTAAAACCCGGTTTTTCAGTTGAACCGGTGTGGTGATCGGGTCATGGGTCAACCGGTTCAACCACCCGGTTTTTCCTGCATATATATATATATATAGAAGTGGGTTCATACGAGGACGGTACCAATTTACGAGAATATGAGGACAATTCTCGGGCAATTATTTTGTACATGAAATTTTTCATGTACAAAATCATATGTGATTTTCTAAGCATAAGTTTTTCATAAGTTTTTCATCAATCCAAATACATAAAAAACACACATAACCATAAGTTTTTCATCAATGCAAATACACTTTTACCGGTTCAACCGATTTTTTATTAAACTCTGTCGGGTCAATCTGGGTCAGAAATTGCCAAAAACCCTGCCATAGCTGACACGCTCTCTTCCTCGGGTCGCGATTCAATCGGCCGAGTCGACCGAGTTTGAAAACAATGCCTATTATTATTATTATTATTATTATTATTATTATTATTATTATGTAGTAACTTTTTTGTAGATAACATCTTTAACTACAAAGATAAGGATCAAGGAAGGTGGAGAGGGAGTTGACCAAGATTAAATTAAGATATTATTTACTAAAAATCTCACATTCTATGTACATAAACAGCTCTGCAGTAGTATCATTTGATGAATAGACAGTCATAAGAAAAAGAAGAGAGATTTTTGTAAACTTACATGAATATAATCGTTAATCAAGCAAGAAGGAGCAAGATTCGTAGGCAGCGACTTATAAAACGAAATCTTTACAAGTTCCCTAGCCTTCTCAGGCGTCTGAGCCAATAAGATATTTGCAGCATCCTTAATATTCTTTGAACTAAACAAACCCTCTTCCAAATCTATCTCTGAATCCAAACTAACCCCAGATCCCACAATCACCACCCTCTGAATTGCCTCTGAAAATTGAGACGCCATACTATACCCAACGAACCCACCATAACTAAGCCCCACTAGGTTAATTTTTCCATTCAATCCCAAAATCTCCAACGTCATCATCACGCACTCCGCTTGGAATTCCTCTGTTCGTTCTGGCCGTCTGGTGTACGAATCTCCATAGAACAACAAATCGGGTATATAGACATTGAAAAGGGGGGTCAATCGAGAGATTATTGGATCCCATTGCCATTTGGCGTTGGCTCCAATTCCATGAATCAGGACCAAAATAGGTTTATTGGGTTTAGGGGTTTTGGGTATCCAGCAGTGGATGGTGGTATCACCGTCGTGGAGGGTGGTGGTCGTTGATTTTAGGCCGGCGGAGGTGAATGATCGTGAGAGACACCAGTCTCTGGAGGCCGTCAAGTTAATGCACCTAACCATTGGACCAAGTGATTTAATCGACAATGGAATGGATAAAGGAATTTGTGATCTCTATTTTCCAAAATTTATAAATTAAAAGTAGAGTAATTTACATGATTGGTCTCTGTAGTTTACACTTAATAACATTGTGCGTCTCTTTTTCAAAATAATTATGGATTTGGTCCTTGTGGTTTATATTTTCACATCTTTCGGTCCCTAAATACTAACACCGTTAAAAAGGTCTGCTAAGTATATTAAATGGGAGGGTACTTTCGTCATTTTACTCATATTCTTATTTTTTTTATCAAAAATAACAATATATTAGTATTATTATTTTGATTTTTTTTTTATTATTATTATTACTATTAGTATTATTATTATATATATATATGGACGGTTTCATACGAGGACGCTAACAATTTACGAGAATGCGATGAGCTTTTTTCATGTACAATATCACATGTGATTTTGCACTAACTGTAGCAAACGACTTTTGGAGCCACTTAAGTCGCATGAAAAGTCGTCCGCATCATATATGATTTTGTACAAAATCACGTATGGTTTTGTACATGAAAATTTTCATGTACAAAATGATTGGCTGAGAATTATCCTCTCATTCTCGTAAATTGTTACCGTTTTCGCATGAACCTCCCTCTCTATATATAATGTATATATATATATAATACAATTTTATTCTTTTAATAAAACAAAATAAAGTAAAATGACTAAAATACTCTCCCAATTAATCTATTTAACAGATCTTTTTAACAGTGTTACGATTTAAGGACCAAAGAAGTGTGAAAGTGTAAACCATAGAGATCAAATCCAGAATTATTTTGAAAAAAGGACGTACAAATGTTATTAAGCGTAAATCGTACGAACCAATTATGTAATTTACTCTCAAAAGTAAAATAGTGAGGGACTACCGGTGTGGGAAACGTGGAGATCATTGATGGCACAATAGAGGAGCTTTTATGTTTAAAACCTGAAAGTCGTGAAATGGCCAAATTCTATGTTTCTCCTTTTTTTTTCTTTCTAAAACGACCATTACTTTTCAGGTTGTCGCATTTATGACTTACCATTTCTTTCTAACATTCAAATCTTTAATTATTTTGAAACAATCATTAAAATTAAGTATTGTTTGGCAAAAATAAGTTAGGTTGTTTTCTGAATATATGTTTGGATGTACATAAATTAATTTATTGAAATGTTATTTGAAGTAACGTTTTGAGAGATTATTGTGACGACTCATCAAGCAGGAGACTTTTTTTTCGAAAGGTTATCGAAAATCCGGAACCTTCTATATTACTCAAGAAGGATGGTGACTCTTTTGGAAGCTCTCATGGAAGGAGGTGGAAGCCACTTGTATATAGTCTTTTACTTGATAGTTTCAAAGTGTTCCATGTAGATACCCTTATATTTATTAACTTTATAGATCATACCTTATATTTTTTTATTTTCACAATAACCTTAAATTTATTTTATCATGTTATTTTAACAACATTATAATTTATATTTAATTCCGAACTAAATTATCAAAAACCAAATTTCATTAAATAAAAATGTCACATTTTCAACTCACATCTAAAGTTAAAATACATAAGCATTTAACCGGAATTAACATATTTTCCCCGTAAATTATCAACTAATGCATTCTGAATTGTAAAGTGAGCTTCTTTATCCTTAACTAATGGCTTGCCCGCGGCGTTGCCGCGGTGGTAAAAAAACATTTTATGAAAAAATTCAATTTTGTTTTCTTTGATTATTTTTATAAATTTGTTTTTTTGTATAAATAAACTAAATTGCAAGTCTATATTATGTAATATTCATAATGATGGCATTTTGTATTGTTCCTAATGTAGCTTACAAATATTGATAGTTTTATGAAATATGTTGCATATGTGAGAAAAACAATTACTAACAACTTAAACCACAGTTTAAGTATAAACAATATAACATATGGTTTATTGATATTTTTAAAAAAAAATAATATAAATTAGGAAATAAATCAATATAACCGACATGGTAGAAAGTATGGTTTTAAAATGATATTAAATTAATAAATAACAATATCCTACATTAATACTTAACTTGGGGGCATGCTCCCCATGAAAATCTTCAAAAAATAATGATTTGGACTCATTTTACTTTACCCATTTGATTCTTCTACATCGGCTCTCTCTCATTATTTATCATTTCACCAATATAATATTATTGTGTTTCTCATTTAATAAAATTAATATTTATTTTATGGTGAATTCTATCTACACATCATCCTCACTCGCATACCTTATATTGTATACCCCCTCTACTCACTCGTATACATCTTATAGGTACGTTGTATGTAAGTGGGAGGGGGTATAAATAACACACACCTATATGGTTCTATTGATAATCATGTAATGTAACAAATTATCAAAGTATAATAATATGTAAAAGATTATTAAGTTATTGTATATTTGAAATGTATTATATCGATTCTAATTACTATATATATTTTTTTATTTAAATTTAAATTCAAAAATGAAATCGAAAAAATTTATATATTAGTGATTGTAGTGAACTATTCTTTTTAATTGTTAACATTTGGTTGTTCTAATTTAATCTTTGTATATTGCTTCTATCGTCTTATTTTATCTATATTGTTATACTGATTCTAATAAATTTTGTTTTTTATTTTTATTATAATTTTATATATTGATTCTAGAAACATTTATTTATTTTTTGTATTGATCATAATTAGTGATATTAAATGTAATAAGGGGGTGTTTGGTTGGAGGTATTGGAAAGTAATTAATGGGAATGATATAAATTGTATTTGTTTGGTTCAAAGAGGGAATGAAAATGAAATGATTGATGTTGTTTGGTTGCAAGTAATGCAATTAATCATTATAATAGAAAGGGCCAAAAGCCATTCCACCCAATTTAGGTGGAATGAACCAAATTAACCCCTCCAGCCTGAGCAACCTTTCACCATCTTCAATCTCTCACCTTCAGTTCAAGTATGTTGAAGAAATTGACCCTCTCACCATTTTAGTTTAGTACATTAAAGAAATCGACGGTATTCCTCATAAAGTGGCTCTATTTCTCATCTCCATTTTTCTTCGATATGTTCTCTGTGAAACCCTAGACCGATACTAAAGAAATCGATCGGTTTTTTTTATCATCTTCGATTCCATACGTTGGAGAAATCAATCGATTTCTTTGTTTCTCATCTTCTATTTTCTTGTGTTCAATATGTTGAATAAATCATTCGTGTCTTGGTCATGTGGGTTTATTTCTCAAATTCGATTTAATTCGATTTGTTCTCTGTGAAACCTTGATAGAAATCGATTTTGGGTTTTAGGAAGGAAACGAGATTTGGGTTTGTTGATAATAGTCCGATGTGGCTTTCATGATAATCTATTTTCGATTTATAATTTTGTTTGATTTATTCTCTGTGAAAACTGACCCTAGAAATTCCATCTTGTGTGGGTTTGGAGATGAGATGGGGAAGATGGTGATGGAGATGGAGATATCATCTATGTTTTTCATCGAGATTTTTCAAAAAAGAATTCATGTTCGGTTTCATGGCCACAGTTTGGATAAAACAAACAAGAAGAAAGAGATGGAGAGTCCGAGACACTATCATTATAGGATGAGTTTTTGTAAACCAAACGTCAACAATGGAAAGCAATATAAAGCAATGAAATATAATACAATGGATATATTGATTCTTATTCCTTAACATATTCATTCCTATTTTCATTTCGATTCCTTAAAACGAACCAAACACACCCTAAACATTTTATTTATTAATGAGAGGATTAATTATAAGAATTCAATTGTATATTAATTTTAATCAATGACATTAAATATAATAAATATTTCATTTATTAATGAGGGAAATTAATAATAAGTATTTAGTTATATATTAATCTGAATTTATTTATATGTATTGATTATAATTTCATTTATATTAATTCATATATTGGTTTTTTAATAAGATTTAAATGATAACGTTTTTTTAAATTTTATATGTTGTTTCAAATTCTAGATATTTAATATTACTTGAAAAACAATACAAATCAATATATGTTGTAGTGCAGAAAATGTAAATTCATTTAGTAAATATATTATTGAGTGAATTATACCGGTGGTCCCTATAGTTTGCTCAAATTCTGGATATGGTCCCTAAAACAACTATCTACATAGGTGGTCCCTAACTTTTTATTTTCATTGTGCCCATGGTCCCTCCACTTAACAATGTTAATTATCAACCGTTAGGAAGAACTAATGGGTCTTTGAACATACTATAGGGACCAAAAATATAATCTACTCCAAAATTTAATTTTATTCACCTTTTTTAATTTGGATATTATAAATCAAATTTATTAATTGTTTTATATATTATATATATTTTCAGTTATAAACTTCAGATTTATAATTTTATAACAATAATTTTTTTTTGATTTTATCTGATTTTCTTTGTGAATTTTTTTAACTTTTTTTCTTTTAATTGTTTCATATATTTTTTATATCAAATTTCTTGATTTTCATTTCCTTTTTGTGAATTTTTCTTATTAAAAATAATTTTATATATTCAATCACAAGTCAAATTTCTTAAAATAAAATACATACTAAATAAAAATATTTGTATATATTTAAAAACTAATTTATTAACAGAAAACATTAGCGCTAAAAAATCTTAGCTTTACAAAAACAAAAGAAAGCAAAATAAATTCACATATCTTTTAAGTTGAAATTGTAATATATGGAAAAAAATATTTTAAATAAAATTCGGTTATCATGAGATTATTAAAATAACAACAAGAGAATTGAAGCAAAATGACAAAATAAAATTAAATCTTTAATAATTAAAATAGTTTACGGTTAAAAAAGTTATTTTATATAAAAGTATACCAATAATTAAAATAACAACAAAGTAACAAAGTTTTTATATATAAATAATCTCACGTTAACCAAATTTTATTTTCAATGTTTTGCTTACATATTTCAATTTTCACCCAAAAGATATGTAAATTTATCTTGATTTCTTTTGTTTTTTGTAAACTTGAGATTTTTAGAGCTAATTTTTTAGTGTGAATAAATAGTTTTTAAATATATGTAAAGATTTTTATTTAATATGTATTTTATTGTAAGAAATTTGATTTGTGATTGGATACATAAAATATATTTTAATAAGCCCAAAAAAATGAAAATCAAGAAATTTGATATAAAAAATATATGAAACAATTAAAAACATTACAAAGAAAATCAAGATAAATTCACAAAAAAATAATGTTAAAAAATTATAAATCTCAAGTTTATAATTGGATATATAAAACAATTAAGAAATTTGATTTATAATTAGATATATAAAATATTTTTTAATAAAGAAATTTAAAAAGGGTGAATCAAACTAAATTTTAGAGTAGATTACACTTTTGGTCCATATAGTATGTTCAAAGACCGGTTAGTGTTTCTTGACGGTTTCTAACTAACTTTGTTAAGTGGAGGGACCATGGGTGAAATGCAAATGAGAAGTTAGGGACCACCAGAGTAGATAGTTTGTTTTAGAAACCAAATCCAAAATTTAAGCAAACCACATGGACCACTGGTGTAATTCACTCTATATCTTTACTATATTATAAAACATTTGACAAAATATCTTAAAAACCATTTTTTATGGCATATACTGTTTATTGATGCATATTACTTAAAATTCAAGATTACAAGTAGATTGTGCGTAAATACAACTTATTAAAGCTTCATGTTTGAATTTTTGTATTAACTCCAGATAAACATTATTAAATACAAGATAAATATCTCATTTTACATATAAAAAATCTAAAAAATAGTTAGGATAATCATTGAGTTATAACAGAATACTTAATTATTATATTTATTAAAAATTATATTATTAAACCAAAATTAAATTATATCGTTATTGAACTTAAATAAAATTATTAATAAAAATATTAATTAAATAAATTTTTAGATAGTTAATTTGATACTAATATCTATATATATTTTTCAAAATTTTATTATATCTTCAAAATTTTATTTTATCAAAAAACAAAACCACATAAAATCGAAATGTATCTTGCTGCATCGTCCGAGTACCTTTCTAGTTATTTTTTAAATAATATAATCGGCAATGATCATAAAGTATTATAAGCCTCATCTTCATTTTATTTAATTAACTTAATTATAATAAATTTCTTATTATATAGATACAGATAAACCTATATATATTATTATATTCAATTGTCATGTAAATAAAATTATAAATATGAAACATAATTTTATTTAAATAATTAAGTTATTAAATATATTAATTAAATATATTCATTAATTGTTATGGAAATAAAAAAAAATAAGATCATGTGAACTAAAACAAAAAAAAAGAAATTTGGGTGTAAAAAAAAGATGAATAGTCTAATTAATTTAATATTTTGATAATAATTATATCAATAAAAAAGACAAAATTTGAAAAACAGAAATTTCGTATTGGGATGTTTAGAATATGTCACTTTATTGTCGATATATATTTCTTATAAAATTACAAGTTGAGAAACTATAAGAAACATAAAAGACAGAAAAAAACCACAACAAAAACAAAAAGTTAAAAAACCCCCATATAAATCACTCCTTGGAGTTTTGATTATTGTCGTAAAAAAAAATTAATTTTGAGAAACTACAACAATATAAACAATAACATATAACACAAACACAACATAAATATCAAACGGAAAGTGTGAAGAAAGAAAAATCAAAAATAACAATCGTGAACATATTTCAAATAAAAACAAAAAACTCATTTAACACACGTATATAGTACACATAAAGCATAAAATTATTCAACAATTTTCATGCAAGTAAAACAATTATGGAACAAACGGAAATACCAATTATAAAGTATAAGAGAGAAAATCAAAGATAACAATTATAAATATTGGATAAAAAAAAATAACATTTCAATAATAATATATAATATACATAAAACATAAAAAAGTTTTATAAAAATTATTTATGAAGAAAACACATTGGTACCCATCGGATAGAATACACACGTATACATACATCCACAACATATAACTCAAAATATATAAAATTAAACATGAACCAACAATTATAAATATATTGATAAAAAACAATAACTTATCAACAACAATATATAATACACACAAAACATATAAAGATGTATCAAAATTATTTATGAAGAAAACACATTGGTACCAATCGTGTAGAAAACACACACATATACACATATCAATAACATATAACTCAAAATATATAAAATTAAGGGAATTTAATTATTATAACATTTTTTCAAAAGATTATTATCCAAATGACCATTTTCTCTCCGATTTTACCAAAATAACCAAAATTTGCTCGAAATACATACCGAAATACATAAAGGATGGAATAAGTTTGCATTTTGTATAAAGATTACAAAATTTGACGGAGATTAATATAAAACCTTCGCCAAATTTGATGGAGGTTCCCAAAACGGTGTCGTTTTGGGGCTAAATCCTTTTGCCAGCCGAGAAAACCCAAACCTCCATCAAATTGGTATATCAAACCTCCTTCAAATTTGATGGAGGTTCCCAAATTGTTATTTACAATTTATATTTTTTACCCTTAGAGTTCGTTAATAAACTACTTTACGTCATTTCCTTTTTAATTTTTCGTTTTACACCCTTATCACACATATATAATCGTATATCAATTAAAATTCGTTTAAAAAATACGTTTTTATGTTAACAAGTAACACCATGAAGATCGTCTCGTCAATATCTTCGAAATGAGATCGATATTGAATATTTTTCGATTTAATTATATACTTTTAAAGTCAATTATCCTCTTGATCGGTGAATATGAATATTTTTCACAAAATTCTGAATACTAATTAAAATATAATGCTATTAACTTTTGTAAGTTGATCGTTTTTTTCGACTATTAAAATATTATATTGAGGCTGAAAAACTTGTTCATGAAAGGTCTTGGAGAAGGAGAGCATGAAAATATGCTTGAAAGATTTCTGTATTTTCTTTCCGTAGTTCCTTCCGCACTGTGTATATATCATTGATTCAAAAATGGGTTAATTATAGTATATATTGTAATAACCTTAAAAACCGATGCATTATGTGTTATTTTACATGAATATTAATTTATATGGTTTTTATTATAGAAATGACAAGAACACAAAAGTAGTACAAATTCACTATAATTTATATCTTAGAAAGAAAAATAATGAAAAAATATACCTCACAATTGTCATTGTTATTTATCAATTTTATGAATCCCAAAAAATGTGATTCAAGTGCAATTTGACTAAGGCATTGTTTGGCAAAAATAAGCTAGCTTATAAGCTGACTTATAAGCTAGCTTATTTTCTGAGTAATCGTTTGGATGCACATAAGCTAACTTATAAGTCACCTTATAAGCTAGCTTATCGATAAGCTACTTGGAGTAGTTTATGAGGAGCTTTTTGACATTTTTCCAATTATACCCCTAACTAATATTATTTATTTATTTTCAACATGCCCTTTTTGGTCATTTCAAATGCTCATAAGCTAGTTTTTGCCAAACATAACTTATTCATCAGTTAGCTTATCAGCTACCAGCTAGCTTATAAGTCATCATCTACCTTATAAGTCATCAGCTACCTTATAAGTCATCAGCTACCTTATAAGTCATACGCTAGCTTATCAGTCATAAGCTAGCTTATCAACTAGTTTGCCAAACATAACCTAAAAGAAAACTCATTAACCTAGCAATACTTAGATGTCACCATAGTATCTTGTGACACACACACACACACACAGACAGACAGACAGACACACACACACACACAGACACACACACACACACACACATATATATATATATATATAATATTGATTCATATTTGATAGTAATAAACTTTCATTTATATATGTTGATCCCAAATAAACAAGCACAATGACAAATACACGTTAATGATAAAGTAATACGATTATAAAGATGTTTAAAGAACTTACGTAGTCATATATCTCTTGAATGTATGATCGATTACAATGATATCACAATATCGGCTCTCTCTCTCTCTCTAATATGAATCTACGACTCTTTGAAAGTAAACCCTAGACTCCTATTTATATTGCTAGGCCTATGTTAATTAAGGAAACAAAGAGTTTAAGGAATTATAAACTTCCTTTTACAATCAAGCATATCTTTTCCTTATTTTGTCACAATTTAAATAATAGACCTAACAATCTCCCCCTTTGTGGCAAAATCAGTCTTCACCTTTTCAGCTCAAACATGCCTTCAAAACATCGGAGGGTTTGTCGATAGAGAATTTTTTTATCGATTATCTTGACAGCTTCCATGAGAGAGTTCCTTCGGTCGTTGCACATCCTTATCGTACTCTTCCTATCCGTAGCCAATTCTGACGCAAGTCTATTTCGGATTCCCCACAATTTACCATCAGAATATGCAGCCACTTCATGAAATCTTAGAAACCTCTTTTCTCGCGATGCATGCATCCAAACAACTCCATCAACAGGATAAGTGAAGATGGTAGTAACTGGAGTGCTGCTTGGTACCGGTAAGGATTGATCAGGCTTATGAACATGTATCTTCTTTTGCTCGCTTTCTATCCCATGTTGAAGATCATGCAGATAGCTGTACCGTAGCTCTTCCTAAACATGCCTTACCACTGCCCTTAGTGCCCTTTGCTCGTGTTCGTTTCGGTTTCGCTTGTCTCTCAATTCGTTGTTGATGGTTTCAAAGTCCATTATATCAAGGTTTGCAAAATCGGCTTCAGAGAAGGAATACGCTTTACCGTCTTCTCTTTGGACTTTGAAAACTGGGTATTCGACTTGGTAGATCGTTTCTGTGTCAATCTTCAGAATCCCAATAATCCTGTGCCTCGAGACCACTTCAGCTGGAGGTAAAGCTCTCATCTTCAGGATATGAAGATACTCTCTAACCTGAGCAGGATCCATTTCCATCACGAGATGAATGTGTGCCAAATCATCAGGTTTCGCTTCTTTCCGAAAGATCTTTTCCATTGTTTCCTCAAGATATGGCACACGAATTTGCTGATTTACCCACTTCGACTTGCTTTCAGTGAGCATCCTTTGCCACCGAATTTGATGAGGCAGAAGTCTTGGTTCGTTTTGATCCCGTAAAGCATAATTCCTTGCCGTATGCTTTAAGTTCATGTAGTCTTGTTCTTGAAGTACTAGTTCATACGGATCTCTAAACCAGTTTCTTACTGATGTTCGCAGACCTTGAACGTCGACTCTTTCTTCATTTTGATCTGGTTTGGCTGGTTCGGCAGGTTCAGCTGTACTCTCGAATTCGATATCCGCAGGCTTTTCAACCGTTGGTGTATCGTCCTCTTGAGTTGTTGGAGCACGTTGTCGATGTTGGGTGGTTTGAGTGGGTGGTCTTGAAGATGATGCAGCAGCAGTTCTAGGTCGTGATCTTGCAGTCCGACGTGTCTCCCCCTCAGGACGAGATGGAGCGGAGCCCGGGTCGTCCTGGTGAAGTCTGGAAGCAGGCGTAGAACTGGCCGGACGGCAGGAGGCTTGTATTTCGGTGCGTAGAGCAGTAATAGCACCCAAGATGTCATCTGTTTGGCGCTGTTGGGCAGTCTTCAAATCGGAGAGTTCTTGGTCGATGTGAGCGCGGAAGACATCAAACTCATGACGAGTGACGGTTAGGATTTGAAGATTTCGGCGAAGAAGACCCTCAAGCGAATCCTCCGGTTGGCCGGTTGCATTGGATTTGGGGAGCAGGTTAGCATACAACTTGACATGAGTTCATCGGTGTTGTACTCATATCGATGTGGGGAATGGGGTCGATCTTCGGGGGGTGAAGGTGGCGGAGGGGAGCGGCTAGTGCTTGGACGACTTGAGCTTGGATGCGAAGGGCCGTGTTGATGGGGAGTCGGTTCTTTAAGGCGCACGACTTCACGGATTTGACGCACGAAGGATTCCCTCTCGGCTGTTATTAGAGCAACATGATCAGCAAGGGTGTCTCTTGCCTTTTGTAGGTGGGCGACAATGATAGCTTCGCCTTCCGGGGGTATAGCGAACGATGGAGTTGTGGTTGCGGTATGGGTAACACCGGGATCACTTAGATTGCCCGTTGACATAACAGTTGAAGCAACTGTATGACCTACGTTCAGCGTTGGCATAGATGTAGCGCTGGTAGGATTTCCTCCCAATCCTCGTGGAATGTCCGGAATGGACATCACTATGGGAGTTCCGACTGGGCCACGGAGGCTCGCAGTGTGTACAGACTCGTGTCCCCTAGCGGGCTCTAGACTCGATGTGCATACAAATGAAGTCGAAGCAGGTGAGCTACTACCTCTTGTTTCAATAGCTGTGCCTCCTGAATGGAGGGGAGCTAGATAAGGTGCTAGACTCACAAGTATGTTTGAAACTGTTGGCTGTTGGGAGCCTTCAGAGTGGCTAAGGGGGGGGTGCAATTGCGCTGCTAGGTCCACAACATCTTGTCCACTAGTCATACCCAACGAATGAGTAGGGCTAGTTGACTCGGTTACCTGGATGGGGGAATCTGGTGTCTCGTTCACTATAGTTTTTCTCTTCCCATCACTCACGCTTTCTCTTTCTTTTTCAACTAATACTCCCTCCTCTCTCCTTATTTCTCAAGTAAATGGCTCGATGAATATGTCGGACATTGAGGTAGATACATGATCGGTTTCAAAGTCAAAGGGGTCATTTGGCTCATCAGGTTCTTCAGTTGTTGCAGCTTGGTGGTCATCGGTGTCCGATGCAGAGTCGGATAGGGGTGGTTGTGTGCCAATGCGACTTAGCGCTTGTTCTTCGATAGTAGCGGTTCGCTGTCGGTGGGATAGGGGTTGAGAGTCAGATTCATCTTCATCAGACGATGAAGGTCGGGGGCGAACACGGCTACGGCTAACGAACATTTTGATGTGCGGGGTAGATCTGGAAGTAGAAACAGCTCGTGGTCGGTGGGTGGTGGTATTGGGATTGATGGGGCAGCAGATGTTGGGATTGGCTGATCAGGTGCACTTCCCTCGTCGTTTCCCCTCACTATACGCTCATCACCCTGTTCAGGATCCCCATGATCCTGAACCTGCTCATCTATTCTAGGACCCTCTTCCTGCACAGGATGTTCCTCATGGATTGGCTGTTGGGCAGGCACAACCGGAGGTGGTTGAGCCATTAAGCCGTGTCACTCCCTATAAGCTATCACACTCGGTGCATTCTGATCAGCATAGGCTAGAAGAGCTTCAAGGATTGGCATGATGAAGTTAAACTGGTTGTCATTGAGCCGGAGAAACTTCAGGGAGTTGGTCGGTCCTAATGGTGATCCGGTGCGTCTAGGGATGGCTGGTCTGGAAGACATCATGGTGTGAATGAATAATTGAAGAAACCGTTGGAAAGGTACGAAGGCACGATCGCGATAGTTGGCCTTGTCTTCCACTAGCTCCACAAAATCCGTCCAGATGAGCATCGCGTAGTCATAATGACGGTTGAAAGCGATGCCGTGAAATATTCGAAGGACCGCAGTGCTGGCCTTGTCCATGCTAGTGTGCTTGCTAGTCAGACATCGATTGACAATGGTGAATAGCGTAAACCAGATCTGAGGCAGGTACATCCGTTTGAACTGGCCGGGGCTTGTGAAAGATTCAGGGGATTTGTACCCAAGGGCTAGGATGTCGGCAACCAGCTGTTGGTCGGTTGCAAAGGCGTCGTACGGGTGTTCGGCTGTGGCG